>OV121062.1:4001963-5335950 GCA_921293045.1 Aplocera efformata | reverse complement strand
AATTTATTTTTCAAAGTTCCATTAACATGTACCACAATTTTTTACTAGTCTTTCATTCGATTTCATGTTTTTCTACCCGACTGTGCGAAAAGGAGGGTTAAGAATCTAACGATACCTCTCAAGCCATCCAAAATCCATCAAGCAATTTATGCTAGAGAGCGTGCCAAAGAAATATACATACAGTCGAAAAACATAACCCTCCTATCGGAGTCGGGTAAACGCATGCGAATCAAGAACTTCCATTATTTAAAATAGTTTAAAAACTGAAGAATAAATGATAATTAAGCTTGATATAAGCAGTTGTTTCCCGAGCCGTCAGCCGGTAATTAATGATGACAATTATTTACTTTTAATTTCGCTTGCGCCAGCAGAAATTCACTTCATAGAACCTTGAGACGCGGACAGTTCGTTTCACAAGATCTTTCCTACGTCATACTTGTGGGCTGCCTCCCACCAAAGGAGTTACAGAAAAAAAAATACCGAGAAAAAAAAAAAAGAAAAAATGTAGAAAGATATTTTCTTACTTAACATAAAGTAGCAGTAAAACTTGTGCCAAGTTCTTCAAAAGAACTGTCTCCACACCTGGTAATCTTTTTTTTACATGGGAAATACGTTTACGTATCATCCCTCCCGGGGGGAGGGGTATGTCGGGCTAAACTTGTAAAGCTGAGTGCCGTAACCGACTAAAACCCCATGATTGACTACGACGGGGCTACGGGAATCACGGTACGGCATATGCATAGATCCGCGAACCCGTCAGACACCTGGTAACCTGCCGCCAAACAGTGCACTCGCGTTGGCGTGTTGTGGAGCTTGGGTGCCGGTGAAATTACAGGCACTTGAGGCGTAACAACATGTCAGAGTGAGTGCAATGCGATGAGACTTGAATCTTCCTATAATAATATAATTCAATTTAATTTAATTATTACGACATTTAAAATTTAATTATTGTAAACTTATTGTTAAAGCATGTGATTTGTCTTGTCTGTTTCTATTTTCTTGTTATTTTTTAGGCTATGTAAACCAACATTTTTGACAAAACCAAGTGTTCCGTAGTGTTCCTAAGGCCGAATAAATGTGTAATTTAAGGGGGAGACCTGAGTCGCTGGTAAGCTTGAGATACCAACATAATAGAAAATCTGGGATGGATTTTGCATCAGTGGCTTCTTGGTAAACAGCCTATTTCACGAGCCACCGCTTTCTGACCTACTTACCCACAAACTATGCGGGTCGTATTATTCATGGGTTCGATGCTGGTCGGAGCAAATATTTGTGAGGAGCATAGTTTTATCTTGGGTAGGTATTTACAAACTACTGCCTAGAATTTCATTTAAACACGTGACTTAGACGTTACAAAAAAACCGGCCAAGTGTGTGTCGGACTCAAGCACGAAGGGTTCCTTACCATTATCTATAATTAAAATCACGTTTTTGTATGAGAACCCCCTTAAATCTTTATTTTATCTTGATTTTTAGTATCGTATCGTATCGTAACTATGATTAGTAGTTATGGCGGCAACAGAAATACATCATCTGTGAATCATATCAACTCTCTAACTATCACAGTTCATGAGATACAGACTCTGATCTCTGAAGACAGACAGCGGAGTCCCGTTTTATCCGTAATAAACCGTATTCAATACTATATCATCTCATTTCTTATTTATTGTGTTTTTAGTACACACTACCATTTTATAAAAGAAACGTCCAAATAGGCTCAGAATAAGTTACAGGAAAGCGAATATGCATTATCGCTTTCTCGAAAGACATATTTTTTCCAGTTATTTTGATTTAGCAAACTATGAAACCGATTTTGATAAAATTTGTTGATAAATGTCAAAGTACTGAGGTAACAAACAAAAAAGAAAGAAATAAGCAAATTGATAACCTCTTCTGGAAGTCGGTTAGAAACTTACGGACAAAGCCCATTTCACTCTCACTTGTGAGAGTAGGCCGTTGTCCTTGCAGTGGTAACCTTAGAATTTGATACCAAGTCAAGAGAAACCTTTATTTAATGAGCATAAGGTTTGTTTTCTGGTCTTTGTGTCTCCATGCTACTACAATACAACACAAGGAACCTCTTTTATCACCTCTCTCTAGCCGCAAAGGTTGATTGGAAGAAAACTCTTCATAGAGTTAAGTTCGCCTTTGTACATACTTTTTGTTATTAGTTTATGTATCCTTTTATTATTATTTTCATGTGTGTGTGTGTGTGTGTGTGTGTGTGTGTGTGTGTGTGTGTGTACAATAAAGAATTACGAATAACGAAGGAATCCTATTGCAGGGGATGTGAAAACTTAATTTTCAACGCAATATGAGTGAAAAACCAAAAATTCATGTTACGTTTACGCCGGTATAACGCGGCTATACCGAATATACCGCTAGTAGTAGGTACCTACAAAGTGGTTCATTCTGAACTCACCAGTTGCTCCATGAATGAGCCATTCAATACTCTAGTTGGGTGTGCGCATGCGCCACATCGATCCACTGAGGGGACGAGGGTACCGGCCGGCGGGCTTACATTGGTACTGATGTAATAAAAACTTATTTTTTTAAAGATTTTTGTATAGTGGCTGGCCACAGGTAGCTCTGCTTTCTACGCACGGTCGTGATTTCGTTTCTTATTCAGGACAAGGTTTTGTATGGCGATCATACATGTTTATTCTGTGCGTGGGTGTTTGTATTATATTGTATGTAAGTATTTACAAACAAAAGTAATATAAAGTAACCTAGGGTTAAGTTCGCCTTTGTACATACTTGTTGTATATACTTATGTTTATTCTATTTTCTTATGTATAATAAAGAATTACAGAATTAAAGAGTTACTTCTCTTCTCTTCTCTTTAATGAGCAATAGTTAATGCTGGCGGAGTTCGGACTGGAGTTTATGAAATTTATATAATTCATGGACATTTCACACAGTCATCTAGATAACTGATACAATACTTATATAGTTTATTTTGTAAGTACATACATATAATAAATTTTGCGTGAATGGATATCTGGCCGTTTAGTGGCATTTGAACAGAGCGTTACCGTGCTTCGGAGGGTACGTTAAGATATCTCTTCCGGCTATACTAATCGGTAAGCCATGACGGAGGTCTTCGAGCGGCTTGAAAAGTCCAACACCAGAATTAGCCATTTACTCACACGAAAAAAAGAAGAATAGATATTAACACCCAGCCACAGAACAAACATCTATGTTCGTGACACAAGTGCTTGCCATGAGTGGAAATCAAACCCACGACCTGTATCACAGAGGGCAGAGCTACTACCATCTTATAAGTATTTATAAAATTTGGCAATAAACAAAAATTACATGTAAAAACGTGCCGATCAAGAATTACTTTATCAAAATCAAAATTAATTAAACTATCGCGAGGAACTGAGCCTGTTTGGTTTCCTCCTGAAATAAATCACGTGGGGGTCACCACTGTAGGTTTAGGAGTTGTTGGTTATCTGACCCCATATTTATTCACATTAACAGGTTACATAGTAGGTACACAACTTCACCTAGCGCTGGGAGGGAGACGACTGCCGCCAAAAGCTACATTTTCTACCATTCAGCAAAACAACTACTCTATATTTTGCCGTGCCGCTACAGTACGCAAAGAGCGTGGTGGCCCAGGGGCATAGACGCCGACTTTCAATCTGAAGGTTGCTGGTTCAAACCCACACGTGCACCAATGAGTTTTTTCACTTGAAAAAATTTATGTGCGCAATACCACGTTCTCAAAACGGTGACGGAAAACATCGTGAGGAAACCGGCATGTCTTAGAACCATAAATTCGACGACATGTGACATCTACCAATCCGGATTGGGCTCCCGTGGTAGATCAGAGCCCATTCACTCTCAATTATCGAGAGTAGGCAGGTGTCCCTGCAGTGGGAACACTAGAGGCTGGCACGGCTACAGTACGATCTTCAGTGCACAATATACCTTACATTGGTTAAGTGTAAACAGGATGATCCTCATGAATGGGAATCCTGGACCAATGTAAGCCAGTCTTGTTTCGTTTAGCCCAATCACGTCTATACCTCAGCCGAATTATCTATATGATACTCAGAATGTTACCTACTTTGTATATTTATACTTTTATGAAATCGGTTATCGGAGAATGTAAGATAGGTTCTGGAAACACGGATGGGGATTACTATTAGGGGGTGGGAAATAGGGGGATTTGATTCATAGTTTCATCTCATCATTCATGCTTTTTATGATGGAATTTCGAAGTTCTTGTAACAGAAACGGGACGAGCTGAAGGCCCACCTGATGTTATGTGGTTACCTTCGCCCATAACAATAGCATTAAGAAACTCAAACTCCTTTAAAAATGAAGGTTCACTCCGTTCAAATGAAGGGTTAGGTTGTTACGAAAAACTTGTAAATTCGAAAGCTATTATATAGTAAAATCGTCAAGCCTGGCAAGGTGGAAACACTGAGTAACGCAAGGTATTCGTGAATATGGTTTAAATTACAAATCTTTTTTTTAATTAATTATGTGATGATTAGTTGTTTTATTAACGGATTACAAACCATACCATACCATACCATTTTGACGGCTCCGTGGCTTAGTACTAGCCCTGCCTTCGAAGCGAGGGGTCCCGGGTTCGATTCCTGGCCGGGGCATACTTTTTGTGGTGAGCATGAAGTTTTTTCTCGGGTCTTGGGTGTTTGTTTTGTGTTTCTGTGTTTGTCCATGCCATCGACACAGGCAATCCTAGTACAGAGGTATGAGTGTGTAAACGTTTTTATTTATATATTGTATAATATAATATAATACAAGAATTACTTGTTTAGGTATTAGATATTATAAGTATGATTTGAGTTTGAAAAGTCAATGAGATGTTTCGCTAACTGAGATTTCTCCGGACAAATATTTCTATGAGCCACAATATTCTTTGTATCACACTTATATTATAAAGATAAAAGTTTGTATGAATGCGCGTGTGTGTATGGTAGTTATTCCTTCAAACGGTTCAACGGATTTGAATGAAATTTTGTTTCCGTACCAGCCTCTAATGTTCCCACTGCAGGGACACCGGCCTCCTCTCGATAATTGAGAGTGGATGGGCTCTGATCTACCACGGGAGATGTCATTGATTGGTAGATGTCACATGTCGTAAAATTTTTTGGTTCTACGACATGCCGTTGGTATTGCGTACATAAATTTTTCAAGTGTAAAAACTCATTGGTGCACTTGTGGGTTTGAACCAGCGACCTTCAGATTGAAAGTCGGCGTCTGTGCCCCTGGGCCACCACGGTTTCAGGATGGATGGATTCTGAATGAACACATAAGCTATTTTTAATTCCGGAAACAGTGGGTAACAGCGTGGGGCGCAGATTGTCTTGTCATAAAGTTACGGCCGGTCTGACCTATATAAACGCAACGACACTCCTCGCAAACTACTTGGAGATGCCTCGTGGAGAGGCAAAACGATTCTATTGAGTATTTACTCATATATATAAAGTTCATTATTCGGGTGACGGACGCAGCAGGATGAGTGCGAATCAGTGTAAGATCCATATCTTATACTGAGTCTCATTACTGTTGTTATGGGCGGGGGTCGCCACTTACCACCAGGTGGGCCCTCAGCTCGTTCAGTCATATATTAAAATAAAAAAAAAATGTTTAGCGTAGGTATATGGTTATATACATTTTCTATATGTATAACATCTAGGTATATTATTTTTATGTTGATAAGCTACTATCTATTCAATTAATCGATTATTCATTAAGTATTATATTTAATATATTGTATATGTGTGTAGGTTAAAAGCTCAGAAATTATTCCGATGTGAAATGAAAAGACAAAAATGTGGATATTCTCATTTTATTTCTAGAACTCTTGAGGTAAACAACACTAATCTATTAAATCATTATCATACCAATTGTTTTAATCTCAATACAAAGAAATCAAAATGTCGGTGCTAATTAAATATAAAGAGTAAATAATTCCTAAAACTCTGTATGTAACACATAATTTACACAATACAATTTGAACACTCCATGATTTTACAATAATCGGACTGGGAAATGCCGAAAACGCCAGAAAGCTGCATTATGAAAACTAAAATTAAAGCTACATGCGCTTACTTATATAAAATACGTTATTTTGGGGAAAAAATGTGCAGAAATGAAATGAATTAAAAAAAAAACATTAACGTAGAATTAGGCAACAAAAACAAAGTAACAACCAATAAAGAAAGAATAAATTAAAATTGCAAATTTGACTGGAACTTTTAAAATGTAGATAAGAAAGCCGGGATTTTAGAATCAAATCGTGTTTATTAATTATTAATAATATGTGACTAATAATTTTATGGCACGGGCTAAGTAATAGAAATAAAAAGATTTACGATAAATGAAAATTGTGGAATCCGATGGAATCTGCATTTTATTTTATAGAAATACAGATATATCAAGGAAACATTTTTATTTATAATGTGCATTAACATAAATTATAAATTAATAGATATGACACAATTATACTCGAATATAATAAATTCGTTAATAATGATTTAATTATTTTTACATCTTAAAATAAATTTGGAATAAACTATACAAATTCATGAAGTGTGTAAAATATGTTTATTGAAATTTCGTGTTCTATTTTAATGTATCTTAAGTAGTATTTGAAATGACACATAGGAACAAATTGATGCAGCTTAGTCTACGAGAAATACTGATGCACTCTAGGAATTGGTGGAACATTTCAGAGAGATAAACAAAAAGCAACAACAAATGAACACACCTCAAACAATAAGGGTGTTTACAAATAAATCACTACTTCCATTTATAATCGTATTATATAATTTTCATAAAACTTATTCGAATTGTTGTTTGTAACAAGTTTATATCTGAAAGTAAAAACTGTTTGGTCTCAAATGGGAGATCTGGATATCTAAAACTATACGGCTTCACGCTAGCCGGGAATCGATACAGGAATGCAAGGTTTGTAAGGTTAGGACGAATATCATGTATCATATAGAAGCAACATCCAACGATACTTTAGGATTTGAATTTGCAATCCAAAACATCTTTAGTATCGTCGATTTCAAACTTGGTAGGGTCGTTTACTGCCACCTCTTCTACTAACCATGGTTTATCATGTAGGTCTACTCTAATACTGATTTCAATATTTACCTCTACGGTGTTATGGCATTGTATGGCTACCTCATGAATCACATCATTTTTAATTCTAATCATTTTTTATACAAATTATATTTTTATACCAATTATACTTTTTGAAGTAACAATATTTTTAACAGTTATTTTTCATATAATCTAATCGTATTTACATTGCTTTTTGTTATAAAATTGACAATTAAATATGTTATTTTTTCTGATTTTAAAACTACCCAACATTTTGTGATAAGTTCTGACAGATTGCGAATGCGAGGGAATTTTATGTGAATTTTGTTATTTACATAAAAGTACCGAAATATCAGAAATTATGACAAAATACATATTGTCTCATTTAGTTCCAGGCACAATATGGCGTTCTTAACCCAATTATAGCCTTATTTTGTAATTTTCACGAAATCTACATTAATAATACTATTCGTAAAAATGTCTTTTATTGGGGAAATAAATATATTTTTATATATAAAACTACAGTCTAACTTGGTCAGGAATTAGGAATACACACTTTGTACAGGTTTTCTAAGAAATAGCGTCAAGTGAAATATTAAAGAGAGAATTTGAATTCCTGGAAATTCCCGAATGATTTTTTCTGTTAAAATTTTATCTATTGGAGAATTGTTATATTGAAATAATATGTATTTTAACAATGATATCTTGAGTGATCGTAGATTTGAATTCGAATCTAAATTCAGACGCTAATAACTAAAGTTCATATTTTCAATCGTTTTACGCATTCGATTGTCTCTAGGAATATTTAATCTTTATAAATCTGCAGACCACTATTTCTTATCATACCCAGTATACCGTTCTACATAACGCAGTCATATATTTAGGAAAGTTCCTCTATAACACGATTCTACATAAAAATCTATGCATTGTCATAAGCATTCACATATTGTCCAAACTCAACAATCTAACTAATTTTATTTGGCACATATAGTTTGCCACTTAATTCCGGTCCGTATTAATTTGCATCTAAGGCACACATTTGAGGGATTGCATTATAAGCTACCACTTCATCAAAATCATCTGTAGATCCATCATGTCATTATAAAATTTAGATTTTTCGTCCATGTCATATCTCTTTACATAATTATGTTCATCATCATCATTACCGTCATCATCATCATCAATCATGGGACAATTGTTATTAAAATAGAAATATTGATGTGAAAACACATCTTAATTTTAATGTCTTACTTCAGCGACCTTTGAATCTTCAAACCAAATATCCGCTAGCACATAAAATTACATATTACTAAACATATTTTGTCAATTTCATTGATATGTTAAATTGTCAATTGGTACCACTAGTTGAAGGCCCGTGGTTGGCTTCTTGGTGCTTGTATTTGTGTGACGTCATCTGAGACAGACCCAATACTGCAAACCCGCATTGGAGGCAATGGTAGTGGGTTTGTTTCTTGCTGTGGATGCACTGGGGCTCGTAACCGCAACCTGGGGATGAACAAACAAAACTAATCAAGATACATATTTCAGAGCTAACGACAATGATAAAAAAGTATAAAAAAGGTATATAATGATAGTAAACATGATAATACGGAAAGTATTGATAACACATAACCCAGACATAAGAACATATTTTTAGATGCTAATATTATTCTACAAGAAAATACACATTTCAGAGCTAACGACAATGATAATGCTGAAAAGGTATGAAATGATGATGAACATGATAATTTGAAAAGTGTGGATAACACATAACCCAGATATAAAAAAAAACATTATATTTAGATGCAAATATTTTTTGTGATTTGAGCTGGTATGTTAATGAAATAAATTATTATTATATCAGCCTGTAATGTCTCCACTGCCGTTGCTGGCGTACCCTCGACTAGTGAGAGTGAATCGGCTTTGATCAACGCAATAATCCAGATTATTGAGTTAATCCAGATTAGATTATTACGGGTAGCCAATAATCCAGATTGGTAGATGTCACATGTCGTCGAATTAGGTTCTAAGACATGCCGGTTTCCTCACGATGTTTTCCGTCACCGTTTCGAGAACGTGGTATTGTGCACATAACTTTTCAAGTGAAAATCTCATTGGTGCACTGGTTTTGGCCAGTGACCTTCGTAATTAAAGTCGACGTCTATGCCCTGGCCCACCACGCTCTTGTGCCTCTGGACCACCACGCTCTTGTGCCTCTGGACCACCACGCTCTTGTGCCCCTGGACCACCACGCTCTTGTGCCTCTGGACCACCACGCTCTTGTGCCTCTGGACCACCACGCTCTTGTGCCTCTGGACCACCACGCTCTTGTGCCTCTGGACCACCACGCTCTTGTGCCTCTGGACCACCACGCTCGTGTGCCCCTGGCCCACCACGCTCTTGTGCCCCTGGCCCACCACGCTCTTGTGCCTCTGGACCACCACGCTCGTGTGCCCCTGGGCCACCACACTCTGCCCAACATACCTTTGCTGGGCGGGAACTTCTCGAAGCCTGCAGCCTGGATGGAGTCAAGCTTCTGATGCTGGCGCCTGTGGGCAACCACTTTGTTCGTGTCCGTGCACACGAAGTCACACTTTAGGCAGTGGAAGTGAGATGCCTTGTTCTGGCCGGTGTCTGTTGGAGAGAGAGGAATAATCAGCTAAGACAAGGTCAACGTCTAGAACTATTACATTTTGAGAGGGAGCGCTGGAGTCTGTAGGTTCCTTCACGTTTCAAGGTTCCAAAACTGGATTTCATCCGCACCTGAATATCCATTCAGTGGTTCTCCAGAACCACTCCAGTACTTCGATATGAACTTCTAAAGGTTAATATAACAACTACAATATGACTCAGGTCCTCCCCGAAAGAAGACCTAAATTGCCCGTCACTCGAGACATGGATGTTATGTCTCATGCGCAAGAGACTTCACCGGCACCCACATCCTTCCGGAACACAGCAATGCGAGTGTACCACCACTTGGCGGCAAATTACTAGGTACTACTTTGCTCAAGTTCTTCTGCTCATCATCTGTAAGGATGGCAGTGGACTTTGCCTCTGGTATTGCAGGTGTTCATGGGTGGTACTTTCCTTCAGGTGGCTCGCCAGATCCTCTGCCCGCTATATAGACAATAGGACCAAGTACCATGTACCAAAAAGAACCAACTTTTCGGTTGGTCTAATGATGACGGCATGGAGGATGCTGATATCCTGAAGGTTTGACTTACTGTAAGCAGTGGCGTGAGGACATTCAGGTCTCTGGCAGTAGACGTTGGCTCGGTACTGCTGGAAGTCTCCGCCCATCAAAGTGTCAAGTCTGGAAGAGAGTAGTATTTGTTATGACTAGCTGTTCCCCGTGACTTCTTCCTAGTGGAATGTAACAAGGACATGCGGAACCCTGATTTTTTTCTTCTTTTTTCTAAAGTAACAGTGGACTAAGTTACTCCTTATAATATTGGCTATTTGCTAGTGGAAGTCCCGTCAAAATTGGTCCAGCCGTTTTTGAGATTAGCCGGAACAAAAAGACAAGGAAAACATTTAAAACTTGTTTATTTTTTTTTTCTTTTTACATTCAAATTCATTTAGTAAAAAGCTAATATATAGACATTACAAACAGTCACATCACTTTTTTTTTTAATTTTATATCTTTTTTTTTTTTTTAATTTGTTTTATTGTTTCATTTATTTACGTTATAGATGATACCGTTGTCTACTGTTTACTGTTTAGGTATTGTCAATGCCTTGTTTGAACATATGAGTTATATCATTCGAGAGGTCCTATAGCTTAGTTAGTAGTTCTGCCTTCTGCTCTGTAGGTCGGGTTCGATTCTCACTGGACAAGCATTTAAAAATATATAACAATGAAAACAAAATATGACTTAACTAAAACAATAAAGTAAAAGACTGCCTGCAGATGGATATTGCTGAGATTTTACCAAGTGTGTTTTTAAGGGATGTTTTAAACAGGGTGCTCACCTCTCGTGCCTAGCGGTGTGTTGCACGAAGCGGGTCTTGTCGCAGAAGGAGTAGCCGCAGTCTTTGCGAGTGCAGTGGAAGTGAGTTTGATGTTCCCTTAAAACAAATACAATTCTCAAACACTGACAAGAACAAAATTCAACTGAAAAATCATATTAAACTACAGTAATCAGTACATAGTATAAAACAAAGTCTTTAACCCTCTGTCTCTATGCTTAGAATATTACTTAGAATATAGAATATTACTTTATTGTACATCACAACATCAAAAGTAATAATACAAACATAAATACAACAGGTGGCACAATGGGCGGCCTTATCGCTAAAAGCGATCTCTTCCAGGCCTCTCTTAGATCTCTTAGATCTTTAAAACTGTTCCATTAGACTGTTCCAGTCACATACTAAGCAGAGGGTCCCACTTATTTTCTCATGGACCACTTTAAAAATTTAGCCCGTTCCGGTGGACCCTATATAGCTACATTTCTACTATATTCTCAAAACTTGACAAAAAATGTCAAGATTAAATCTAACTATGGAAATTTGCCTTGCGGCTGTTACGAATTGTAAATCCCCCATTTTTTTGTTACGCCAACCTAGACCCCCATTGAGCCTCCCGTAGACCCCCTGGACCACCTGGACCACTTTGAGAACTAAGTTACTAAAACAACATTCATTGTTTTAAAGCAATTTTCAATTCAGAGACATCTGTGTAATTTTGTTGGTAACAGAATATTTATTGTAACCAACTTTGTAATTTACAATCGTCATCTCGGCAAGAATTCAAATAGTTTGTCAGTATTCCGATAGATGTCGCTATTAATGTTACAGGGAAAATCTAGCATACCTAAATATAGTATACCTAAATGACATTCTGTGATATTGTTAAAATCATAAAATGACAGCTGTTTGATAAATGCTTTTTGAGGAGAAACTTTTTCATTTCAAACTAGCTGCGCCCCGCGGTTTCACCCGCATAGTTCCCGTGGAGAATACGGGGAAAAATTGATTTTATTTTTTCGTTAATTTTCCAATGTTTTTAATAGTTATTCTGCTATTCGGGACGGAAACAAATCCAACAAATCAAAAACCGTGGCAATCGGTCCAGCCGTTCTCGAGTTATAAGTGTTGTAACAAACACGACTTTCTTTTATATATATAATAGATATATACAAAATGCATAAGATTTTAAGTATTTTGCACAACTGTTTTTAACTGCCCGACGCAAAATTTGAACTAAATGGTTTTTTTTTTTTTTTTTTCCCGCTTTGTTGGCAAACAAGCATACGGCCTTGATGGTAAGTGGTTACCGTAGCCTATGTACGTTTGCAATACCAAAGGCATCACTCGCACGTTGATGACCCTTTAAATATACTAAAACGCCCCTGTCTGTCTCACCGTAACTCTTCTTGATCTGCCTTGATTTGGATCTGGATCTTAGACTACTGATCAAAAACTTACCGTTATCACTACATAGTATAAAACAAAGTCGCTTTCTCTGTCCCTATGTCCCTATGTATGCTTAAATCTTTAAAACTACGCAACGGATTTTGACGCGGTTTTTTTTAATAGATAGAGTGATTCAAGAGGAAGGTTTATATGTATAATACACTAGCAAGTCACCCCGGCTTCGCACGGGTACTTTCTGATACGACACTGATGCTTCACTAACCGTGCGAAGCCGGGGCGGGTCGCTAGTATTTTTATATTTGACTTTTGTATTATAAATTTTCATCTCACTATGGATCATGTGTCTGCAATAAAGAATTATTATTATTATAATATAAACTCACCTGTATCCGCAATGGGGGTAGGCACAGTCCTCGTTGAATCTGAACCGAAGGTACCCTTCAGGGATGGGCTCATCTTTCAGCACCCGCATGTGAGGTCCTCTGGTGCTGTGAGTCCTCCTGCTGAAATAACAATCGTTTTATCACTCTCGCTTGTTGAGAATGGCCACAGCTGCAGTGGGTGGGTTCCACTCTCACATGCCGAGAGTAGGCTGGTGGGCAAAATTACATAAATAAACGTTTACACACTCATACTTATGCACTAGGATTCCCTGTGTCGATGGCACGGACAAACACAGAAACAAGACAAAAACCCACGACCTGAGAACAAACACGCTCACCACACAAAGTGTGCCCCGTCAGGGAATCGAACCCGGGACCTCTCGCTTCAAAGTATAGTCGCCTTGCCAACTAAGTCATATAGCCGTATATACAAAAAACTTCAATCCGAAGGTAGCTAGTTTCGATCCAAAGTTAAGATAAAATTCCGATCGGAATGAGTGAAATGCTTAAAAAAAATATTAAAGAAATCATATAATATTATAACCTTTGTATAACATATGCAGCTGTATAGGGGAACATGTGTATGTTAATAATAATAATTAGTATTGATACTTACGATTTGGCTATCATCTCGGCTTCTTTGTCCATTCCTGGAGGTAGTCCGTGGCCCTGCATCAGACTCTGCTCTAGAAGCAGCTCCGGGGGGTACATCATTGGGTAAAGTGGGAATGGCGATCCGCTGTGGATGGGAAATTAAGAAAACTGAAGGTTACAGAAATCAATTCTTTTTGTATCATAATGGGCCTTCTTTGGTGGTGAGTGGCGACCCCCCGCCCATGACAATAGTAATGCGACTCAGTATGAGATTTGGATCTTACACCGAGTCGCATTCATCCTGCTGCGTCCATCCGAGACGGGGATGATACGTCTCATGCGCATGTGGTTTCACTAGCACCCACACCTTCTACCAGAACGTAGTAATGCGAACACTACTGCTTGGCGGCAGATTCTAGGTGTGGTGGCAGTACCTCTCCGGATGAACTTGGCACTAAACTACTGCTGCTTTTGGTTGCTTAGCACCACCCATCGCAATAATTGCCTTTCTAATGGAACCGGTTTGGGACACATCAACTGTATGTATTCAAAGTCTATAATGGAAATAGGTATAAACAATTTCTGTTTTATATATTAGTAAAACTTCCGTATCAGCCTCTAATGTTCCCAGGACTCTGCAGGACACCGGCCCACTCTCGATAATTGAGAGTGAATGGGCTTTGATCTACCACGGGAGCCCAATTTAGACTGTAGATGTCACATGTCTTCGAATTTTTCTTTCTTTCTTTCTTTCTTTCTTACATAAATTTTTCAAGTGAAGTAAACTCATTGGTAGTGTGGGTAAAAACCAACGACCTTCAGATTGAAAGTCGGCGTCTGTACCACCAAGTAAACTTACCCTTGTCCAAATAGCGCGACTTGAGCCAGCCCCGGCAGACCAGCTAAGGATGCGGTGTACTGTTGCTGCATCTTCAGTTGCTCTTGCAGACTGCCCTTTCTACCCCCAGCCAGGTATTGCTGCAGCAATAAACTCTGGACTGCTTGAACCTGAAATTACACCGTTGAGATTCACTTCTAGAAGTTTTTATGGACAAGGGTCATCTTCCTGCCCTTATCCCACACTAAGCGGGGTCGGCACAACATGTTAATTTTTGGTTCTAAGACATGCCGGTTTCCTCGCGTGCTAAACAAGTGCTAAACTTGGTAATAAGAACGCATGATCTTGTATACATATTTATTTAAAAAAGTAACGTTTCCTAGTAATATTTAATGAATCCAATGGAAATAAAGTATTTTGATTTTGATTTTGACTTTGACTTTGACTTTGACTTTGACTTTGACTTTGACTTTGACTTTGACTTTGACTTTGACTTTGACATTGACTCTAATGGTATTTCAACTAAGCACTCCGTTGCTTCGAAGAAGAAGGAGACAGAGAGTGCAGGTTGGGACATATTTTTCTGCTGATGCTACCTTATCCAGACAAAGCGTATTATATTTTCAACTCCAACAGGGGACAGGGGAGTTTCCGGTCTAAAACCTGAACAGTTTTTATATCCAATATTACCTGATCAGCGGGGTTGGGCGGTCGGTGGCTGGAGTGGCCAGGGGAAGGCGCCTGACTTGTGGAAGACGATGCAGTCGAGGGTAGAATTGAAATCTCTGGGTACTCCCGTTCTAAGGTCTCCTGAAACGAATTTAACCGTGCTATAAGAGTCTGCTACGGAAAAGGCAGATGGTTAACTTTTGGAAGGTCCAGTAGCTCGCGACTGTAGGAACTACGCGAAAAAGAAGCAGTAGAACTTGTGAAAAGTTCACCCGGAGAAGCACTTTATCAGAATCCCTACACGTGTCCTCCGGGTGGAAGGGTGTGGGTGCCGGTCTAATTAGGTACTCGAGACGTTACATCCTCGCTTTGCGTGACGGGCACAACGGTATTTTCATACTTTGGGAGGATCTAAGTGGTAATTCGGTTGTTATGGGCAAAGGTAACCAATTAACATTAGGTGAGGATTCAGCTGATCATTTTATAGAAAGAAGTATGCAAGGCACTTTCTGAATGTATTAATTAACTAAACTCATAATATTCAAATAAGATTCAACTATTATTTCTCATGTGCCTGTACGTCACCGGCACCCACACACTTTAACTGAAACACAAAAATATACGAGTGCATGATTGTTATTATAACTAGGTGTGGAGGCAGTACTTCTCTACAGCAACTACCCCTAGCAGATAATTGGTCGCATCAATTATCAATTCATACCTGTATATCATCACGGTTAATAGGATGCTATGTGCTCAATTATAATAAATATTTTTCAATAACAGTTGCCTCTCAAAACATGAATTAAACACAATGTAATATTCGAGTGTCAACGAACTCTTGTGTTTATAAACTTTGCAACAATCACCCATTGAATTTTAATTCTGTTTTCATTCAGATGATTCTAGCAGAAATTATATTTGCCAAACATATTCAAATATTATTTTGCTACAAAACTACGATCTGCTGGCATAAAATATACATAGCATTGACTTAGACAAAACGTATATTATTTTTATAGAATTTAATAAAAATGTTTGTCGTTTAATTTGGCAATTTTTTCAAAATGGTAGTGGTAATAATACATCTATACTAAACTATGGGCTCATAGTATGGGGAAAAACTATAAGTATTTAAGGCTTTAATTGGTAGATTAGGGGGTCCAATTGCTCACTTCCGTAGGTGAGTACACATGAATCCCTGGTCCCCTAGTACCCTATGAACATGTACCCCCTGGGTGGTGCTAAAGAAGCTACAAAAAGTTGCAGTAAAACTTGTGCAAAGTTCGCCCGGAGAAGTACGGTCTCTGTACCTGGTACTCTGCCACCAAGCAGTAGTGCACTCGCCCTGCTGTGGGTCCGCTAGAAAGTGTGGGTGCCGGTGAAATCACGTCATCTCCATCAACAGCGTGCTTGGGTCTTAAGATACTTAGGAGAGAATCTAAGTGGCATTGCTGTTATGGGCGAAGGTAATCACTCCAGCTCATTTTGCCGCTTGTTACATTAAAAGAAAAAGAAATATAAACATCATTTTCAGGAGTTTTACCTTAGTTGCAGCCAATCCTGCTGGCTGCTCCACCACGTTGCTATGTTTCTTCACCATATGGCTAAACAACAACTTCAGATCCACGTAAGCTTGGCTGCAATGAGGACAGTGGTAATGCAGGTTCATTCCACCAGCATTCTTGTTCAAGGGACAGGACTGGTCATGGCATGATGGTGGGATGGTCGGAGACATCTTAGGCGGTTCGAATTTCTTGTCCAATTCCATCCTGAGTTTCAAGTCCTTGGATGGTGACGCGTCGTAGATGCTGCGCGGTGATGAGGTGTTGCTCCTGAGGTGAGAAGACGGGTAGAAGGTGCCTGTCGCTTTTACTACTGGAAAGAAAGAGAGAGAATTAGTTGAGTCAAGAATCTAGAACACCCTTTACATGTATTCATACAAATGTAAGAATATTTAAAAATTTGTAAGAAAGAGAAACACATACCCGAAATATTATCCTGTTCTCTTTCAAACTCGCTTTTGATCGAGAAATTTGCGGCGAAATCGTTGACATCCTTCATTGAAGACACGCTGTCAGCAGACGCCCTCTCTTTGAGAGAGTAATCTTTGGCCTCTTCATAGTTCCTCTCATCCTCAGACTTGATCACTGGAGTACCTCTACCATGCTTGTGGGTTGCCAGAACAGAGTACTGCGTCAGAATTGCTGGACAATTGTTGCCCTGGGCGCAGTGGAAATGAGAACGCAGCTGGTTTTTGAAGCAGCTCTTTCCACCACATTGGTCGAAAGAGGGGAAGTAATCGAAGCCTTCGAGGAGGGGGGAGATGGAGTGGGACTCCCGCATGTGGGTTTCCATGATGGTGTGAGTCTCGGCGGAGAAACTGCAGTTGAAGCAGTGTAAGTGGAGACGGGTGAGACGAAGGAGGCAGTTGGGATAAGATGAGGTGCAGGTGTCGGGGCTGGTAAATACTTCGAAGTGCTGGAACTTTATTCGCTGGAAACGAAGGGAAATAGAATTTAATATAATTCTTCAATTAATGAATCATAATATTTCAAATTTGATTGGAGTCTGTTTTGTTTAAATATTTAAATGTGTAGCAAAAATGTTGATAACCTTTTTTGGGAAATTACTTTCTTGAAAAAGTTGCAAAAAATGTTTATCTAAAACAATATTTATCTAAAGCATATCATCAAGATATGATTTTAGAGTTGACAAGTTTCACAGACCTTAATAAAATGAAAATCAAGAATTCCGAAGTGATAATGTACGCTGCAACCAAACTTACCGGAAACTCCTCAACAGAAGCGATGACAGGCGATGGAATCACTGGTGGCAGTTGATTGCTCTTTGGCAGTTTGAACGACGTGAAAATCGCTTGAGGAGTTATCTGCAGAAAAACAATATCATTTTCATCGTATCTTTTCGGGGGTATATACTCGCTTCCGTAGATGAATACCCTCAGAGTTCCTACAAGTACCCCCTGGGTAGGCTAAAGGAGCAGCGAAAAGTAGCAGTAGAATGTGTGCAAAGTTGGTACGTCTCATGCACAAGTGATTTCTCCGGCACCCACATTCTTCCACCGGACCACAGTAACACGAGTGTACTACTGCTTGGCGGCTTACCAGGTGTGGAGCCAAGCAGTAGTGGTTGCATTACTGTGTTCCGGTGGAAGGGTGTGGCTGCCGGTGAAATCACGTGCGCATGAGACGTATCATCCCCGTGTCGGGTGATAGATGCAGCAGGATGAATGTGACTCAGTAAAGATTTGGATCTTATACTGAGTCGCACGCATTACTGTTGTCATGGGCGAGGGTCACCACTTACATCAGGTGGTGGAAAAAAAAAGGACAATAATTAAAAACTTACATTATCGGTCCACACTTCAACTACGCGATTCTTAGGCGGTCTTCCCCTCTTCCTGCTAAACATTTCATCCAAAGAACTTGAGGGGTTAACTTGTTGGGGCACCACGTTTGGATTGGGTCCCATATTCAGCTGCGCTTGAAGATTTGGAGTCAGCTGGGATGTCAGGGTAGGCGCCATTTGCGCCAATTGTGCCAGATTAGGAGGGAGGTTTGGCAGATTGGACATGTTTGGGAGATTGGAGACTTGGCCCAGTTGCGCAGCCATGTTCGGGTGCAGTTGAGCTGATAGCTGGGGTGTGAAGTTAGGCGCAAATCTGGCCGCTAAGTTCGGGGACATTGGGCTGAGGATTGCGTGCTGACGGTGATGTTCTAAACGCCTGAATGGATGTTCTTCTGAGGAGAGGATTACTGCTCCACAGTTTTCCTGTAAAGAAGATTGAGTATTGGGGTTTACGTTTTAGATCCAAGCTTTTGTACTTTGGGAGGATCCTGTTAGTTCTAGGCGTCATTGGAATTGTTAAATTTATAACTTTTGATAACATACATACAAACACACTTTTTCCCGAAGGATTTGGCAGTCTCCATGAACCACTTTCTTCTTCACTTCACCTTATTAATGATATATATCTTCGTGGCAAGGTAGGCTCATAATTCTACTGCATAATCTTACTACAAACTTACGCAAGTACAAGTTCTAAAGCAAGTTTTTTCTTTGACAAATTATTTTACTGTAATTTGCTTATATATCTAGCCAAATGATATTATAGCTAATGAGTAATTTTAATCTAAATTAATTTGCTATCTAGAATATTTCCAAGAATATGTCCATTGGCACTTTTCTCACGTTCTCTAGTTAAGAGGAAGACACTTTGTTCATGTGTTCTTTGCACATGCAAAGCAAAGCAAGCTGCAAATGACGAATTTAAAAATCATATAAATCTCCAACTAGAAAAAAATATATACAGCCGAATTAAGAACTTGTTTTTCTATTAATAACCTTTCTCACTCATACTACAATACATACATACCCTGCACTAGAATTCCCTGTGTTACAGTTCGTATGGACAAATACAGAAGCAAGAAAAACACCTAAGACCCGAGTAAAACTTGACGCACTTCCCACAGTCAGTCCAGGAATCGAACCCGGGACCCCTTGTTTCGAAGGCTACCAACTAAGCCTAGGAGCCAATCCTGACGCAAATCACAAAAAGTCTGCCCTGGCCTGTAATCGAACCCCTCAGCCGTCAACGGTTGCTTGTTATTAAAACTCACCCAAGTACAATGGTAGTGTGTGATATCCCTGATGTGCTGGCAAGCGGAATTACCACAGGGGTTGTGTCTGGTGTACGTCACGAAGTAGGCTTCCGTGACCTGGTTCTGCTGTTCATGTTCCATCACGTGCTTCATCATCGTGGAGTGGCAACTGGGAACAGAACGAACTCGTTAACAAGTTCATTTTAGGCAAAATATGAAAGCCCCTTGGTGAATATGAGCTGACTATCTTCAAACGCTTGAAAAGATATTCTTATAGTTAAGAACTATCTCGATGATGTCAGCTTTCAGAAAAAAAACCACGCGGTCTGATCAAAATCATCCCATCTGTTCAGGAGCTGTGATGCCACAGACAGACACATATACTAATGTAAACAGATTTGGGGGTTTAAACAGATTTGGGATTTGGGGGTCCAGCTGCTCGCGTCCGTAGGTGTGTACCCTTTGATTTCCTACACGTACCCTCTGGGTGGTGCTAAACGAGCAACTAAAAGTAGCAGTAGAACTTGTGCAAGTTCTTCCGGAGTGGATCTGCCACCAAGCAGTAGTGCTCGTATTACTGTGTTGCCGGTGTGCCTGTGAAATCACATGCTCATGAGACGTATCATCCCCGTCTCGGGTGATGGACGTAACAGGATGATTGCAACTCAGTAAACATTTTGGATCTCATACTGAGTCGCACGCATTACTATTGTCTTGGGCGAGGGTCACCACTTACCATCAGCTGGGCCCTCAGCTCATTCCGGCACTTTTTAACATAAAAAAAAAAACAAGAATTCTAGTGCTACTTCTACAGAACATACACATGATGATGCTAGTTCTTCCCCAGATTAATTAAACTAGAATCCTAGTAAAATTCTTACCTATGAGCCATCTTGCAGCTCTCAGCCAGACAATGGTAGTGTTTGTTTAAAGCGCTACATTTGCTGCATTTGTCGTCCGCTTCCTTGCTTCCGTTGAAGGTTTCTATGTACTTCCTGGCAGTTTCTTCCATCATTGCTGGATTCTACAAGATATAAAAGGAATTAAGGCTTTTAAATCATCATCTTCCTGCCTTTATCCCACACTAAGTGGGGTGGTCACAACATGTATTTTTCTTCCATTCCCCTCTGTCAGACATCATCTCGGTACTCACTCCTTTCTTCTTATCTTTCATACAATCCATCCATCTTTTCTTTGACCTACCTCTTGTCTTATATCCTATATATATAAATTAAGGCTTTAAATTTTCAACTAAGTAATATATATCATGAAGGAACGTAAATGTTTTGAATTTTATGTTTCCTGAAATAAAACTATAGTTGTATCTTGACTGTATCTTGTTGCTTTGCCTTCTGCGCTGTAGTTTTTGGGCTTAATTCTCACACAGAACATACATTTGTGACGAACATAGAATATTACTAACATAGTGTTTCTTTTGTGTCTGGGTTTATTTACAAGAAGTACCAGTATCAATAATCTGGTTCCTATAGTGCTGGACATACTAAAGGTTGTGTGGGAAATAAAAAATAACAAAAAAAACGTTTACACACTCATACCCCTGAATTGGGTTTCCCACTGTCACAGATGGTATGGCCAAACACAGAACACTAGACAAACATCCAAGACCCGAGAGCAAAATTCATCGAACCCGGGACCCCTCGCTCTGCATCTTTATATCAAAAACAAATAGGACATTTACAGAATAAGAAATACATGAATATTTATTAGTAAATCACTTACGAATTGTGGGGAATAGTCGTCCATCATAGAGTTGGACAGTTCATCATCAATGTGGAAGCTCCCCCCAGGGGAGTACATGCTCATGTCTGCCCCCTGCATCAGCGCGCTTTGGATCACTGATGTTGGAAGCCTGGGAATTAAAACAACATATATAACTCGCTGGTCCAGTTTCTGTATGTCCTTATGTGAACAGAACTTATGCGAAGAACAGTTTTTCCTTAACAGAAAATTGTGACAAAACTCTTGTCACAACAAAAAATTGTCAGGAACCACTGATGTTTACTACTAGTACAAACAGACAACGAAATGTATGAAGAACACGTCACGAAGTCTTGTAAGAATCAGCTCTGAAGGTGGTTAAGTGGTTACTTTCACCCATAACTCAAAACTGCCATCTACTACCTAAGTATAGGAAGATCCAAGTTTGTTAATATATAATATATTTATTTTAATTGATAACATAGCAATTTTTCTTCCTTTACCGACATGTTAACGTGCCTTTCGAAGCATGGAAGCGCTCAGTTCAAATACCACTAAACGGTCACCCATCCAACTTCTGACCGGGAGAGTTGCTTAACTTACATAACAATAATGAAAAAATCTGTTATTTCCATCACGAACTTACCCAAAACTCATCTCTTGCTCCTTCCTCTCGTGTTTTCGCTTATGAGTGAAGATCTGACTGCTGGAGTGCAGTACGTAGTTGCAATGAGGTCTGATGCAGTGGATGTGGTTGCAAGTCCTGGAGAACCGGCAGTCGCGGTACGGGCAAGCTTCGTTCTTCATGTACTTCTTGAAGCCGTCTTTGGAAAGTGCTTCGTCTTTGATGTGGTAGGTCTTGTGTTTCTCTGCAATGAATTTTTTATGCAAAAAATTTGTTTGTAGTTAATCATTTTTAATAGTTATCTTGGAGACATTTCAAAATATCAAAAGAAATGTATAAACTAGTGGATACCCTGTAATTTTGTGCCTAATGCATTGTTTTAGTAGTCTAAAACTATCTTCGCATTATTGTCTTCTAATGAAACCAGTTTGGGGCACATCGGTTGGATGGTTTCAAAGTCTATTACGGACATAGTTAGAAACAACTTTTGCGTTTTGTTTTAGCAAAATTTAAGTTTTTATCTAAAATAAATAAAATTCTTCCAAAAAAGTATACAGAGCTGATCCTTGAAAACGGCACCAAATTTTCACCAAACACAGCTTAGAAAAAGCTCTAAATAAATTGTATTTTTTCTAATTTATATTTTCCATCTGCTGAGCAAAGGTCTACCCCATCTTTTCCTCGACTTGCGTTCTTTGGACTCCCACCAACCAACCTTCCTGGAATGCAAATGTTGTCATAATAAAATTGATCTACTCACCCATATCAGCCTTATTCTTGAAGGTATAAGTGCACCCAGGTCTTCGGCAATGGAAGTGCGTGGTCCTCTGTCCAGCAAAAACACAATGGGGGGCAGCACAGCTCTCTGTGGCCCTGAACCGCTGGAAACCTTCCTGGAGGATCGCAGAGTCCTTGCGGTGGTAGTTCGCGTGCATTTGCACGTCTGAAGTTGAGATGTAAACCTGGGGCAAAAGAGCTGCGTTGAAAGAAGGATTTTGGCAAACATTTCAATACTCAAACTCATTTATTCCTTTAGATCTCAAGTATCGTATGGACACGTCAAATTTTACACACCAAGTAAACATATTCGTGAACATATAATGTGTCTCAGGACCTGTATGAAATCCTTAAATATATCTTTACTGTATCTTTTAGAGTTATAACGCGCACAAGAAGACATTTGCATGTGGATATTACCTGTCACAAATGCTAGTAAGGCACTTTTTATGCATAACAACGTGTAACAAGAGTAAGTTTAGATTTTTTTAAGGCTAGACATGTTCCAATGTACGTAATACAAAAGACGCTGTTGTTTAATTTAGGATCTGTTAAATAAATTATTGTCTGATTTACAAATTTAATACTTTCATCACTTATTTTCATATTTTGCGCCTTTAGAGGTAGATTTTCTTTTTGATTTTTTCATTGGGCCGCCTTAGAGGTAAACCCAATCTAATTAAAACATAATCATCGAAATAGGTCCACAATTTGCGAAGAAATCGCGTAACAAACACAAAAATCATAGTTAATACACATGACACACAATAAAAACATATAATTTATATACTTCTTTTCGTTAAAAATTTTAATTTACCTTATCACAACCATCTTGGATGCAATGGTAGTGGGTTTGACTCCTGTTGTGAGGGCAGTCCGTGAACCGTTCCGAACAGTCGTCCAATGGGGAGTACCTCATGAAACCATGGGCTAAAGACTCGTCCCGTTTCTTGTGCCACTGTGAGGGTTTAAAACTGTTAGTACTTGGATTTGTGTTAAGGTATTGTATCATCCTATAAAATATCCTTAGCTTCCTTAGTAAACTAAACGTATGATTCTTCTTTATAAGTGGCATTAGCCTGATATTGTAAAGTGCTCTTCGAAGCTCTTCGAACGATCACCCATTACCAGCTGATGCCCAAAAATCTAGTTATGATTCAAACGAATCCATTGCATCGTTTTTTCAAGCAACCAATGGTGAATTTGGTCACCAAAGCCAAATGGAACGAGCTATCCAAAGAAGATTCTTAAATGCGATTATAATTAACTCCATAATTTCATTCAGGAAAGAAAGAAGAAGGAAAAATATATATTTGTTTGACTACACGATACAATATTTACATTTATTAATCCAAAGATATCTATATCTATAGAACTAAAACTAAACATTAGTTTAGAAAAAATAATATACTATATATAGATAGAGTACATATCGCAGCATTTATTGCTGCACTGAATCATCAAGAAGCAGATGTTGCTGAAACCGATGACAATGAACTGGAAAAAGCCAAGTTTGTGCATTGTTTTTCAAACCTTCCAAGACTTTGGCGATGTTTTACCATAAATTTCTCTGATATTTCTTAAAGTGATTTTGGATACTGCGTGAACGCCAGGAAATTCCAAAAAATTATGGTCAGGACAGTATTTGTTGGGTACCTTGAAATGCCTGATCATCTCCTCCTTCTTGCAGAAGACCCTGGCAGTGCAGTCCATGCAGTGGAAGTGCTCCCGGTAGCCAAGATCCTTACAGTATGATGAACCGCATTCTAGCGTTGAGCCATACCTGTTACCATAAAATAAGTTTTTGAAATTAATTTTTTTCTACTACCCTTGATTCCCTGTGCCGCAGATGACAAACACAACACAAACAGAAATACAACACAACTTGATGCTCACACAAGTGTCACGGCCGGGAATTGAGCCCGGGCCCCTCGCTTCAAAGGCAGAGCTCCTATCAAATAAGCTAAGGAGCCATCTGTTACAAATAAACTTGGAGTAATTAAAAAATTATGATACAGAGATGTGATGAATTGAGGTCCAAAAGACGAAAGGAAAAGTTCCGAAATGGTTATAATAGCTGTGTCTGTGAATATTAATGGAATATTCATAAGTATGATCACACCAGACACAGCGTGGTTCGTTGTACAGCAATAATAAGCTGCAAATGTTGCTCCTTTGTACGTAGTTTCTTGTGATCCAGTGCTGAGGGGTAAAAGAAAAATCAGAACTTACCTTTTGACGTATCTAGAATAGTCCACCGTCGTGTTCAGAGAGTTTTTCCTGGCTTGGTCCAGGTGGCTCAACGCTGACAGCAAACCTATAGACAAAAGAAAATAAATATTAAAAACTGCCCGCTTCTGTTTTGGACAAAATGCTATCAGGCACAATTCCCTGTCCCAGGTGGTATGGATATATAGACGGCTCCGTGTCTTGGTTGGTAGCACCCCTACTTTCGAAGTAAGGGGTCCCGGATTCGATTCCCGGCTCACACTTTTTATGGTGAGCATGTAGTCGAATAAGCCTGTGTCTGGCTTTTACGGAGTCTACATCAAAATTCTACCTGATTTACACTGACTAATAATAATAACTAGGTACTTACAATATATAAAGTAAACCTCATATTTTTCAATTAGAAATTTATACATAAGTAGATATTATTGTGACACCGCCTCCCCTTTTTCTTTGTTTAAAATCGTGTCCATCCAAAGGTTGCCTGGAAGAGATCGCTCTAAGCGATAAGGCCGCCCATTGCGCCACCAATTATATGTTATTTTTTATTTGTTTTTTTTTGTACAATTTCTGGTGTGTACAATAAAGAGTTTATCTATCTATCTAGGTTAATCAAAGGAAGTTTTAGACACAAAATCTTCGCCCAGAAATTTAAAAACATTGGACTATAGATGAGAGACAGTATAGAAACCATCAAAACAATGAAATTCTTCCACAAAACTCATTCTTTTGTTCGTAACTCCCAAATCACGTCCATACATCAAAATCAAAGCAACAATAACTGTTTTCATCATAGTGAATCGAAAAAAACAAGTTTGTTCCGATTTTGATAGAGCGTGCCTCAAAAAAGTGCAGTAATACTGGATATAAGTCTTCAATTATTCGTCAGAATTAATTATAAGCTTAATTTCATTTGATAATCTTTTTTAATACACTACTTACATTCAATTAGTTTAGTTATAATGATTTTATTTGCAAGATACAATATCACCAATTAAGAAAGGCCTTTGCCAAAGCAAATATTATTACTGATTGGTTCGATTGCATACTAGTAATTAGTGGTAAAACTTTTGTCGTTCATTCAGGAAATACCCATATTTATTATTTTCGTAACAAGCGTTCGTCTTCTTCTTCTTCTTCTTTTATTTATGGCCTCCGTGGTGAAGTTATCCACGATTTGCCAGTGTCAAGTCGCAAGAATTATTTGAGCCGATATCAGATGGAGAAACTTGTAGGAAAAAAAATACCTCGTGAAAAGAGGGAGAAACACAAGTTGTTTTAGAGCCCAAGCGTTCGTTTATTGCGGTGAAACAATTTTAAAGTGACAGGCGCATCACGATGTCACTTGGATCTTGTACTTCTTTAGAGGATGGAATTAGTCACATTCTTTTTAATATGAAACATTTAAAATCATTTGGGCCATAAGTTGTTATTAATTCAATAAAAAAACTATACAAATGTTGTGTTTTTCTTTTTTTTAACAACATTCACGGATTCTAACGGCATAAAAGAAATTTTCTCAGTGACTAAATAAATACAAATTTCAGGTGAATAGTATTTTACTCATTCATCACCGAGAACTAAATAAATGATAGTTATTAAATAATAATAATAACTATTATATCACCGCATAAGTTTAAGTATTACTCCACCTTTTCGTTCCACATCTTTTTATGTTTTACTTGAACGAGCTAAACTGTCGGGTTATGTAACCCCTCCCCATCTGAGTACCAAATAAATTATTATGGTAATTAATCAATGTATCTCCAAGTTACAATCCATTGTGAGTGATCGCTGACTGCGCCATAGATTTGAACTGTTCAGAAAGAAAGCTTTGTGTTTTTTTTTTTTAACTTTTACACACTCATACCTCTGCACTAGGATTCCGTGTCGCAGATGGCATGGACAAACACAGAAATACAAACACCCAAGACCCGAGAACAAACTTCATGCTCACCCCACAAAGTTGCCCCGGCCGGGAATCGGACCCGGGGCCCCTCGCTTCCAAGGCAGGGCTACTACCACAAAGCCAAGGAGCCATATACTAAGCCAAGGAGTGTTTTTTCAATGCTCTAAACAAAGCATTCTTAGTAAACCTAGCAGTACAGTAGTTTCTTTAGCGATTGGTATTCTCGTAAAACGAGAATACTAAAATCTAAAGGTGAAATGGTAGATGTTATTTTGCCATTTTTAGTGCCTACAATTTAAGTCTGAACTAGTTAGATATTATTATATTATTTAATTTTTAATGGTGTTTTAAGAATTTTAATCAGTCCAGATCACGCAAAAAGGCATTTAAGTATCTCTCTCATTTTGGTGTTATTTTAATGATATGTTGGTATTTGGATTGCGTGAAAGATATGGGTATAAGGAGTAAGTAGTGAAATACGTCTGATGAGGATGGATGATAGGCATCTGGTGTTGTGGGATAAGGCAGGAAGATGGCATTTGCGAGAACTACACTGATTAAAACTTTTAAACAAAAATTTTAGTCGGGTTGGCTGTATCTTTTTTACTTAAAATTGTCTGCAAAGGAGCAAAATATATTGCTGTGCATTGACAATTTTCATTGACGAAATCTTTTGCAGTCAACTTACAATATAACTTTTGGCCAAAAATAGGCACATACGGGAGATATCGACCTTTCTTAAGTACAGAAGGCCCACCTCGAAAACAGCGAGACAAACAATGCAAGCGATATTGATATCTAAACCAAACGTAAAACGTTCATATTAAAAATTTAAGTAGTTAAAATTGACCCTGTCAACAGGTTCTATTAAACAATCGATAATAAGTCTTATGCTATTTACAGAAGGTGCATAATTCTAATGAATGTAAATTCAAAATGTATTATACTTTGTAGGTACATTCGTGATGTAATGTGTTATTGTGTATCAATTTTTCCCAAACCAGTTTTTGATCGTATCGTCTAAATAAGAACGTGTGTTGTAGAAATGTAATAGATTTCGATTTACCGTTAGTATTCATACTAGTCATGATCTTGTGCTAATGTTAAGCAAAAACAGTGGTACCTACTGCTTGGTTGATGTCAAAAAAAATTACTTCATACATACCTCTGTCAAAATTTTTGAACAGTTTGAGAAGTCGAGTAATTAAAAATACCATTTATCTCTTACTTATTATAACGGATTATAGTTCTACAATCTTTATTATTAAATGAATATATAAAGTCCTGCGAAATATAATTAAGCTCTAAAAATATTTTTATGCGTTTACAAATATAAAAGCTGTTTTTGCATGTCATCAAAAGAATTGTGAGAAACTTTTCAGGTGAATCTGTTGGGAAGAATTGGATGTCAACTCCAATTCGCCAAAGTTTTTGGAGTAGATATGAACAAAGCCGTTAATTGTTATCTGTACACTTAAATTTCAAACCTGACCATAAATCTTAATGTTAAATTTTATATCTGGGGTTAGATTTTATTGCCATCAAAGTATAAGATACAAAAATTGGAGGCTGCCACGTTTCAAACTCAGTTTTAAGAACAGCCCCTAACAAAGCAATCTATGGCGTATACCTTATTCAACGGGGTTTTTGTGGCTTTTCACCATAAAAAAACTAAAAAATAAATTCGGTTTTAAGCGATTTACACGCATTTTTTTTCTCATAAAGTGCGCTTCCCACCCTAACAACCCGTTACTGGCGTTGTAAGGTTGTAAAATACTATACACACTATAAGTGGATTTTCCAAAAAAGAAAAAAAGATCAATAACCTTGTTTTGACAGTTACGAATACAACGGAAAATAAATTGGTCGATTTGTCGAACCATTATCTAGTGAGGCTTCGTCATACATGTTGCAATTGATTTTAGTTAATAAATAGGTTTTAATTAAATTTGATATACATTATACAAGTTTCTCTAAGTGTTCTTTTACAATAGATGTCACTTGTGTACGTAATAGTCCATTGATCCAAATACCTACCTAAATCGTATCTTTTGTAACACAATATCGTACAAGTACATTTTGTAAAGATTAAAAACATCTTGTCATGACGAAACACAGACGCTTTTTACAAAATCGTTTTTGAAAGAATTAATACCTATACTTATGTAGATTAGCTTCAACACAATGGATCTTAACATACGTCTGGATAATTTCGTATCTTACATAAGTCGTGCTTGAATACTTGATTGTAATAATAGACGTGGTTTTAGAGAGTTATTAATGAAGTGGAGAGATCACTTGTTCTATCTAAAGGTAAACGTCCACGGATTACTGCGGTGCGGAAATGAAACGATACGGTTGCGTTTGTGAAGTGACGTAACAAGTAAATGACTTTACAAATAAATTGATGTTTTCTGCAAATAATGCCCTCTTAGGTTTTAGGTAAAGTCAAGTTACGAAGCAAAACCCTTGCGGGTTTCATCAAGCTGGAGGTGAACCGCGACTTATTATTTACTGATGTGTTGGTTTCAGAAAGAACTTCAGATAGGGAGAAGAGCTGATAGTTATCACTCCCTTTATAAAGTCTGCGAAAATTAACATCAGAACTTGTCAGGGGACTCACAAAGTTTAAAAGGTGGCCCAATGAGGTTTTGTCTAACCTCCCGGGAAAAACAACAATTTCTTTTTGCAATGATTTGAAACCGTATTTATTTTGAAACGATTCGCATTTGTCATGAATATTGCGTTGTGAAAAAAAAAAAAAGATACAGTTCAATTGATAATTGTGAAGAGATTACTTATAAGGCATGAATTTTTGTGTTTAGTGTATTTTAAAAACTAAGAAAGCATTGCGACTATGACCTGCTATGGACACCAACCTTTACGTTCTAACGTTAATAGCTCACGATTTAACAAGTGTGAATGTAGAATAATGTATTGTATTACTGATCCCAAATCTCGAAAATCGTGCTTATTACCTCTAATTGTGATATGTATCGCAGAAATGTAATCGAAGTTACAGAACCAGTACGAGATGAATACTTAAAACAATACCAATGGCAAATAAATTGATGCAACAAATATCGATGATGATAAAAAAGACAATGAAACCAAAAGGGAATCAGATATCGACATAATAAACATTAATAATGCTAAGGTGGTGTTTTTTAGGAAATTTCGTAAGATATTGTGCCTGGCCGGTGAGGCGAAACAATGGGGTCCCCATAATGTTCTACATAATGGGTTTTTGGAGTCAGTGAATGGAACCACGCGTCCAACGATGATCGACGAAAGTTCTTGGTACAGGATTTATAGGACGCAGATCTGGGTGTGACTTCCTTTGCGTGATATATTTGTAAACAATTGTGCTATTGTTTATTAATATGTGGAATCCTTTTATGATATCTCAATTCTAATAAATAAAAAAGGTTATGCCTATTTAGAATACTGTTTGTTATTCTATAGGAATGATGTCTAATTATGTGGGTGACAGCGTAATATTAATTATAAATGAGACGTTTGCGGTTATTCCTACAAGATTTTGGGTTTTCTTTACTTATGTAGAGAAAGGCATAACTCGTACTTATGTGTAGAAGCTACTTAGTACCAAGGGGAACAATAGTTATATTAATATATTTAATTTAATAAAAAATGACTTACTTTTGATAAGTCGAAAAATTCATCATGATCGTGGAAAATAACGAAAATAAAGCAATTTCATACAAATCTATAAACAAGAGTCAGGTGATACCACGCAAAAAAATAGTTCAATTATATTAAGGAATTAGTAGATTTCGGATGATGTAAGTTACGTTTTAATATGAAGGTCAAGTTTAAAATAACAATGGAAATGGAGCAAAAAATCATTGGATGTAAAGTAACTACTTATTCAAGCCATGATTATTTGTCTGGCCTCACATCTCAGTTGGCAGCTCAACCTGAAGGACGTGGCTTCAGTTCCTTCCTAGGAAAAAATTATGTGTTTGTCACATTTAAGTGTGTTCTGTGTCATGGTTATACATAAGCATTACAAATAGGACTATATGAATATCAATTACAAGCAATGCTTAAGGGCAAGATGGCGCTACGTAAAATGTCCATGAAAATTATAACAATTATTATTGAACGAGCTTATATGTCAACTATCTATCTTATCAGCCGGTAACACCCACAGCTGAGTATAGGTCTCTTCTCCAGCACGCCACTGTTGCCGGTCTTGTGCAGGGCGAATCCAGTTTATTCCTACTGCCTTTATAATGTCGTCCGACCATCGGGCTGGTGATCTGCCTTGAGGTCGACGCATATCTCTTGGCCACCATTCGGTTACTGCCTTGGTCCAGCGGAGATCTTCCCGCCTAGCCAAGTGTACTATATCAACTATATCAGCCAATATAGTTAAGTATTTTTGGCGTGAAGGAATGGCAAATTTTCATTCCGTCATTCATCCGTACATCCAACATACGAGTTATGCAACAAAAATGCTACATTACCCTTATTGATAATTGTAACTGCTTATATAGTCACGCCATCAATTTGCATTAAAAATGAACTTAAAATAAAAGTTTATAAGTTGATTAAAAAAGATTTAAGATTTATCTCACACGATTGAAATTCTTGAGACATCTGTGACCGTAAGATATTCCTTGGGAATTCGTATAATCCGTCTGGCATTTCGTTAAGTGGAAAACGACTAAATGTCAGTCCGTGCGCACTTTTAGCCACTTATTCTATGACTAATTGAAATCGAGTGTCACTTAAGATTTAGATAAACGGATTCAGATTCATTTCTGTCGTTTTCAAAGTGTTGCAATAATGATTGAACAGTTCTCACAGTATCGAAAGTTGATAAATTCGATTCATTATTTATTCCATTGTCTACATCGTCGATTGGTCCGTCATCAAGAGCGAGTTCAATAACAGCATCAATTTCTTGCATCAGTACTCGTCTTCCATCTAAATTGACATTTACTCTCGCAAGTATGTCTAAAATGTAAATGCGGTTACTGCACATACCAATTCTCGTAGGACGCATATTTTAAATGCGTGCATTCAGAAAATTGTCGTTCAATATACGACTCTATTTTCTTATTGTTAAGGAAACACGGGAACTTGCGGAGCGCAAAACTGAAACATCGGTATGCATAAGAGACCAACGTAAGTGGATATGTGTTGTTGATTACTTTATTAACGTTTTTATTGAAAGCGGGGATCGGATTAAGCTGGTCAATGGAATAGTACATTGAAGTGAGGCTGTATCGCATAGAGGAGGTAATGAGGCGGGGCAATGGGTGTATATGCGGACAAAGATCTGGGTATTGAGACACACATTTACACATAAATATATCCACAAAGAATTCTTAAGATTATTAACAAGTTATGATGATCGAGTCTCGTTTTTCATGTATCAAACAAAAAAATTGAATGACGATCCAAATTCATCCATAAGTTTATGAATACGTGGTATTCAAGTACTTCGGACTCACTTATATGGAAGTTCCTGCATATCTAATTGAATAAAAATTTGAATCTTACATCCCAATTTGTACCGAAACGAGATGAATCATATTCCGTGTAGCATTACGTCAATGATGAACACGCTGTTGCTGTTAAAATGATCATTTATGTTCCACTCTGACCTGTATGTCCAGGAATTATGATCGAGAATTGAATGTTAATGAATCATGCGGGCACAAGAATGTTGGTAAGTTCTACGTACTTTTTATACAATATTTCGTTTTAAGATCTACAGATAAGGAGGGACGTGTCTAGCTTTATTTTTCTTTCGATTATGTATTGTTGGTACGAGATTTAAAATAATGTTTTAACGTTTTCCTGTACAGATAAAAAATCATTGTTATTTTGCATCTGTATCTATAGATCTCATTGTTGCTTTGAAGCGAGTCTCCATATTTTAGCTTTACATATCCACAGTAAAACATTTCTATTCAGTTATTTTCCTTGATCGGGCGATAAGTCTGTTAGATTTCAAGCCTTAATACACCCTGAATATATCAAACATGATTGCGTCCGATCAGACATCCGGGGTTACCCAGGGTCCGACGTTCGGACCACTTTTTTTGCGCATGTACACCAACTTGTCTGTAACGGTTAAATCAGCCATTTGATCTACAAATCGACTTATTAGCCTATAATTACTTTTCGTTTTATGTATCCATGTAGTTAATTGTTCATAATGAAGTACTCCATTAATTACTTATTATGATTTGAAGACACGGACACGGTGCAGTCGTAAAGATCGGCGGATGAAAGAGAGAGATAATTATGAGCATACGCATGCGTAGATCAAATCGGATTCATCGATCGATAGGATCTTGTTGCATTACGTGTACGGATGGCAATTCATTATGGTCGCTAATGGATGATGAATGACTTGTTTTAATTATTGTAAAGTCCTACGAATATAATGTTCGGCTTGTACAACAGCGTATCTGCAGCTATAAAACTCGATGTACAGAACTGGATCGTATTTATTTTTAAAAATCAACTCTGCAAGTTAACGTTCGTTATGCATTATGTCAGATACATAACGAACGTTAATAGTAAAAGGTACACACACATATTTCCCGAATTAAACCTGGAGCCGTCAAATAATATTAGTTAATAATAATAAATAATATAATAAACGTTTACACACTCATACATCTGCACTAGGATTCCCTGTGTCGCAGATGGCATGGACAAACACAGAAACACAAGACAAACACCCAAGACCCGAGAACAAACTTTATGCTCGCCACACGAAGTGTGCCCCGGGAATCGAACCCGGGACCCCTCGCTTCGAAGGCAGGGCTATCACTAAGCCAAGGAGCCGTCAGCAGTTAGGAATAGTAAGGAAGTAAGGAAGTTTTCCATCACCGTTTTGAGAACGTGGTATTGCGCACATGAATTTTCTTGAGTTTTTTCACTTGAAAAATTCATGTGCGCAATACCACGTTCTCAAAACGGTGACTGAAAACATCGTGAGGAAACCGGCATGTTTTAGAACCAAAAATTCGATGACATGTGACATCTACCAATCCGGATTGGGCTCCCGTGGTAGATCAGAGCCCATTCACTCTCAATTATCGAGAGTAGGCCGGTGTCCCTGCAGTGGGAACATTAGAGGCTGGTACGGAAGGAAGTTCGCCAATCCCTTTCACAATACGGAATGGGTCCGCCGCCGGAGAAAATAATTCCATGATCATGTTTAGTTTTTGCTCTGTTTGCTCCTGACGTTTGCGTTCCATTCGTTTTTGAACTTTTAGTAGTCAATTAGAGGTCTGATGGGATGTAATTAACAATGTTAGTGAATGCGTATGTACACGGATTGATGTCGCTTTGTTTAAGGTTTAAGTGATTTAGTGGCAACGATATGTAGTGGACATATACATTTATAGACTTATAAATAATATATCTATATACTTATACCTATGCTTTATTATCATAGGAAGTTTTTTTTTATGTAATAGGGGGCAGACGAGCTTGCGGGCCACCTGAAAGTGGTCTTCGCCGCCCATAGCCTGCAATACCAGGGGCAATGCGATGCGCTGCCGGCCTTTCAGATGACGAAAAACATCGGAACGGAAAAAAGTTTACAGGACACTTGGAGTGAAAAACTTAATTTTACTTTACAAAAATCAATTGCCGTGCGTTAGTCTTGCAAAAACAGCGTTGTGTTAAATTAGTGTAAAAAAGTGAGGTATGAGGTAAACAAAAATATTCTGCACTAGGATTTTCTGTATTGCACGTGCCATGGACAAACACAGAAATACAGGACAACAAACTTGACGCTCATCACACAGTCTGTCCCGGCCAGAATCAAACCTGGGACCCCTAGCTTCGAAGGCAAGGCTACCTATAATTTCATCATCGATAAAAAAAGATTAAGCTATGTTTATACACTCATTCATTGCGCTAGTATTTCCTGTAACCAAACATCCAAGACCAAGTTACAAATATTTATACAGTAGCTCGCTTTTGTAGAGGTCTCGGATCCTCACGTAACTCCCCGTATTTTTTGATGTACTGAAGCGGTATTAATAGACTTCACGGCGTAGCTTGCTTAGCTGTTCTTTACAGATCATCTATGTAAAGCCACTTTCAGTTCAGTTATTATCAGTTCTGTATACTTTCAATTCGCAATGAGAAGATTCATTTAAACATTTTTTTTTTACATTTAACATTTACACACACACTCATACTAGGATTCCCTGTGTCGCAGATGGCATGGACAAACACAAACACAAGACAAACACCCAAGACCCGAGAATAAACTTCATGCTCACCGCACAAAGTGTGCCCCGGCCGGGAATCGAACCCGGGACCCCTCGCTCCGAAGGCTACTACTACCAACTAAGCCACGGAGTCGTCAAATACAAATAAAGACAGAACCTCTTACAGAAATCCTTCAAAGTTCCTATAGACTTTTTTCAATAGTTCTTATTAACTAGTACACTCTAGGTGGGCTAGCTATGGGACATCGTTGGACACTAATTACGAAATAAATAAAAAAAATCGTAAAGCAGACTGCACAATGATGGATAGACGTGTCCTCTCGCTCGATTCGATTATATCGAATTCGATTAATGGTTCGATAATTCGATACTTTTTGCTTGTCAGTTGTTTGAACAGGTGATATCCAATTTTGTTGGTATAAATAAGATTTATTTATGATATGGTTTGCTGTGAGAATATTTCTTTGCGTGTTATGATTTGGTAGTAATTATCGAAATAGGGATTTTCGAAACATGTATTCTTAAACGGTTGTTATAATATGTTTTATCTTTTGTTTCCGTATCAGCCTCTAATGTTCCCACTGCAGGGACACCGGCCTACTCTCGATAATTGAGAGTGAATGGGCTCAGATCTACCACGGGAGCCCAATCCGGATCGGTAGATGTCACATGTCATCGAATTTTTGGTTCTAAGACGTGCCGGTTTCCTCACGATGTTTTCCATCACTGTTTTGAGAACGTGGTATTGCGCACATAAATTTTTTCAAGTGTAGAAACTCATTGGTGCACGTGTGGGTTTGAACCAGCAACCCTCAGACAGAAAGTCGGCGTCAGTCTGTCACGCTCATCTTTTGTTTATTTACTTTGAATTGTTAAAATAGAAACGCCTTTTTTTGATAAATATGGACCTACTAAATCATGCGTTCTTAAGACTAAGCTGTAAGTAAATATGCTTATGGTTATGAAGTTTGGCGATTGTTCAAACCCAAAAGATGGTTTATACGATGTATAAAACAGCTTTTAGTGTTAGTATAATTTTGTGAGTCCAATATTTGATTTGGGAAATATTTGGATTGATGTTTTTCGCTAAATATGATCTATTTTAATAACTTTTAAAATATGTATTTGAGTCGCGTATTTCTCAGACGCTACGGAATAATATTCTTAGACATAAAAAGTTGCTCTCTGATTTTGTGACTTTAGAATAAACAAAATTGACAACTAGAGCTACTTTTAATAGATATATTATGTATTTTTTAAAATAATAATAATATATATTCATAGAAATTATACAAAGCGCCATCTAGTCAACCTAAGCATATACCTAAGCATAACTAGAAGAAAACTTTTTTTGTAAATATACAGATAATAAAATAGAATTGCAGTTTTTTGTGCTTTTAAACTGCAAATAGTTGGTAACAAAATCCAAGAGCACGCTTTTATAATAAAAGCGAAGAGTCTACCGCGTCGGGGTCACATAATGCATTATAATTTTATACAAAGATACAAACTGCACTCGAATGAATATGCAAAGGCTATGTATGGCGATTGAGTTATTGTGATCGGGCGAGTGTGTGTGCGCCCTAAGGGCCGCTCCCTACACCGAGACGAGATTTAACTTCATTTCTCTTAAGTCTTTATTATTATTTTTAATACTAGCGGATTTTTGGGGGGGTCCAGTTGCTCGCGTCCGTAGGTGTGTACCCTTTGATTCCCTTCCCTTCCCCCCTGGGTGGTGTTAAAGGAGCAACCAAAAGTAGCAGTAGATCTTGTACCAAGTTCGTCCGGAGAGGTACTGCCACCACATCCGGAATCTGCCGCCAAGCAGTAGTGGTTGCATTACTATGTTCCGGTGGAAGGGTGTGGCTGTGAAATCACATGCGCATGAGACATATCATCCCCGTCTCGAGTGATGGACGCAGCAGGATGAGTGCGACTCAGTAAAGATTTGGATCTCATACTGAGTCCCGCGCATTACTGTTGTACCCATGACGGGTGAGGGTCATCACTTACCATCAGGCCCTCAGCTTGATCCGACACATATTCAAATAAAAAAATAAAAATTCGTAGCGTGTGGTACTACGCTAAAATAAGATATATATTTTGTGCCTAATGCATTGTTTCAGTGGTATAAAACCATCTTCGCATTATTGCCTTTCTAATGACACCGGTTTGAGGCACATCGGTTGGATGGTTTTAGTCTTTAACAGATAGGTAGAAACAATTTTTAATTGTATTTAAAAAATATTATATAAGTATTTTTAATGCGTTCATAGTATTAGCTCTAAGATACTTCTTAATATAAAAAATGATATTTCTTCAAAGTTTTCAACAACATATATTTTAGATACGATCCGAACAAACAGTTCTATAATATATTTCGAACAATAAAATCAGGATCCTGCCTTAAAAAAAATGTCTTATTTCCAATTCATAAGCCAAATCTTTACAATCTTTTATCATTTCATCTTCAGTGAGAAACCACCCTTAGTATCACAGCAAAATCTGCACGCACACAACGATGCGTGTGTGTGCGAGATGCGCACACGCAGCCGAAGAAATGCATATTTTATGACGTCTGTTCACATTCAGCGGTGCCACAAAGAAATTATACGCGCATTAAACCCGTGGAGGTGCAAGGTTTTTTTTATTAATTTTACCAAAACGTAGATATAGGTATAACAATGTGTTGCAATGATTTAATGTTAACCAATTTATGCCTTCGATAGTTTATTAATGATTTTTGATGTATGTTGAATGGTGTGGGTAATTTTATTTAGTATCATAAAACGAGTATCTACAATTAAATTTAAATGAGTTTAATAAAGACTTGCGTAATGAGAGAATTAGTGCATCCATCTGTTCTGTTTTACTGTAACCAAAGAATTAGAAATTTCAGTTTTTTTGTGAGATATCAACAAAATAAAAACTTTAGAACAGTATAACTGTAAATAATCACACTTTTATTATAGGTTTGTGTCTATATGTGTCTATGTATGTATGTTTGTTACTCCTTCACGCTCAAACGGCTCAACGGATTTGGATGAAATTTGGTACCAGGATAGCTTATATCCTGGATTAACACAAAGGTTAATTTTGATCCCGGGAATTAGAGGGTAAAACTGCGGGGCGCAGCTAGTAGCTATTAGCTAGTTATTATATACGAAATATATATCACGAAATTACTTCAAGTATTATACTTTTGGGGGGTTCAGTTGCTCGCGTCCGTAGGTGTGTACCCTTTGATTCCCTACACGTACCCCCTGGGTGGTGCTAAAGGAGCAACCAAAAGTAGCAGTAGAACTTGTGCCAAGTTCGTCCGGAGAGGTACTGCCACCACATCTGGAATCTGCCGCCAAGCAGTAGTGGTTGCATTACTGTGTTCCGGTGGAAGGGTGTGGCTGCCGGTGAAATCACATGCGCATGAGACGTATCATCCCCGTCTCGGGTGATGGACGCAGCAGGATGAATGCGACTCGGTAAAGATTTGGATCTCATACTGAGTCGCACGCATTACTGTTGTTATGGGCGAGGGTCTCCACTTACCATCAGGTGGGCCCTAAGATAGTTCCGTCAGGCATTAACATAAAAAAAAAAAAAAAAATACTGAACACTAAAAAAAAATATTATATCAAACAATACAATTTGCATCTTTAATATTAACCGATTATCGTAGAAATATGTCTATGATAATGAGACTCAAAAAAGAAATTTTTGAAAAATATAGTCGTCTCTATAGTTTTTTCGTTCGTTTACCGAGGGGATATGCAGCTGAGTCTAAGTTAATTAACAAAAGAGCGGGTTGATGTGAGCACATGCCATGAATGGGCCTTCACTGTACAACATCCTTTAAGACAAACTGTTTCAGTACGATAAAGATTCAGATCGAATTTATTGGGACTTCCTTGACCCGTTGCTACAAGCAGACCTAAGTCAAAGTCAAAGTCAAACTCATTTATTCCTTTAAATCTCAAGTATCATTTGGACACGTCAAATTTTATATATAACGTGTCACAGGAACTCCCCAGGCACATTACATGCACACAGATATGTCAAATTACAGTCAGTTTTCATGTTTAAGCTTATCTTATTTGTTAAGTTTACGTCTGTTCCCCTAACCTGTCTTATAGCATCCTCTTCTGGGGGAAAACTGTCGATCGACATAAAGTTTGTTTATAGGGCTTGAACTTTATGTATGGCTATTTCATATATTCCACAGGGAATTTATTTGCTTGGACAGATGCTATAAGATGTATACGTAGAAATAAGTAACATTAAATTGGTTGTTAACAGGATAAAGAAAATAGGAATCTGTAAATTATATTATCTTGCTGATTGTTCTTAGCATTGAGGATCGGGTAGGTATAAAACATTCACTAAACTTAGTTTTAAGAACGCGCGATTTAATATATATATCTTACTTATTTTATCTTATCTTATTTATATTATAAAGGCGAAATGTTTGTATGTATGTGTGCGCGTGTGTGTATGTTTGAACCACCTTCACACTCAAACGGCTCAGCGGATTTGGTTGAATTTGGGTAGTTTATATCCTAAATTAACACATAGGCTACTTTTGATCCCGGAAAACTGCAGGTAACACCGCGGGGCTACGCTAGTATATTTCATAAAAGTGTAATTTCCAATTATTTCATAGAATTCAACGCATAGTAGATTTTGTTCTTGATTATACTACTTTTATAAAGATATTTTTACTGCTAATGCAACTATTTTATTGCTGTGTTCCGGTGGAAGAGTATGGGCGCTGGTGAAATCACAGGTGCAGGGGACGTAACATCCCCATATCAGGTGACGGTGCAAGGGATGCAAACTTGAATCATCTCATACAAAGATCGGGGAGGACTTACTCGTATTGCAGCTGTTAGGGGCGGAGGTAACCACTTAACATTAGCTGGTCCTTCAACTCGTCCCGTAACTGTAGTAGTTATGTAACAGTAATCAATAATTTGGTATTCAAGACAATGTAAAAGAAATATGTTTATATACTCATATCCCTGCGCTAGGCAGTAGCAGATGGCAAATGCAAACAAAAACATAAGTCCGACGCCCAAGAACCGAGAAAAAACTTGACGATCATCATAAAAAGTATGCCCGGCTGGGAATCAGAATGCAAAGCGGAAAAGAAATCCAAGAAACGGAGCCATAAAAATTACAAATTATAATTTCATAGCTTTTGTTCATTCGAATAAAGATATAATAATCATATAATAATATCATAAGCAATACGTAATCGAATAATTAATAGATTGCTCTCAGTCCATCGTCTACCAAATTAGATCATAACTTTTTGATTTGTAATTACAATTTTGTAATGGCCGAGTTGGAAACGTTAGGAATGGGTTCCGTAGGTGTAAAATTAAACAATTTTTAATCACAGTTCAACACTTGAAAGCGGCTTTATCGTTATCCACTAAATATCGTTAAAATCATATTATAATGTTGTATTAAAAAAAACATCTCGAAAATCGAATTTTAGAGATACGTCAATTTACCCGCAAGACACCCGTCAAACTTATGATAACGCCCCGTTATTGTGTTTCAAGGTATTTTAAACGCTTACACACTCATACCTCTGTACTAGGATTCCCTGTGTCGCAGATGGCATGGACAAACACAAGACAAACACTAAGACCCGAGAACGAACTTCATGTTTACCACAAAGTGTGCCCTGGCTGGGAATCGAACCCAGGACCCCTCGCTTCGACGGCAGTGCCAACTATGCCATGGAGCATTAAGAATGATCTGAGCATCGTATACTTTGAAGTTTGCGATACATACTCAATAAATATGTGCCTACTTTATATTTTGAGTTGCCATCACTGAACAGAGAAGACTCTTCCAATACAGGTACTTTCAAAATTATCAGAACTTTCAACCTTCAATACCGACTTCACCCTTAAATGTCACTAAATAATGTTTTAATTTAGTATTTTGTTACTTAATATAACTAACACCCATCGAATTTTAAGCTTCGTCAGCGCACTAAAAATTAGGCAGGCAGGACAAATATAAAAAAGTGATAAAAAAAAAAAATCAGTTGACAGTTGAAGATCTCTCTGTCAAACTTGCGGTTATCAACACTACTGAACCCTTCTCTATAAGTAATCGTATCTGATGTAATATGGATAAATCTCTACGATCACACCGTAAAGAACCAAAACATTTGAAGCTTTTAATTGCTATAATTAACAAATTTTTATGTGAGTTATAACTTTATACCCGCTGGCAACTCGATCTAATAAAATCCATTAGACAGAGATGAAAAATACAAACATGTCCAAGTGAGAGAGAGGCGGGCGAATGATGGAATCGAACAATCGTATGTCATTTTGGGAATAATTTATTTGTTCACGTTTATGGAGGCAGTCTTGGATTGTATTGCAGAAAGCGTTTTGTGCGATTCCTGATTGCTATATGTGAATTTTATTGATTTAATTTACAGATAAGGTTTTAGATGAAGTTGAGATGTGAGAAAAATTCGATTTAGTGATTTTAAAACAAATTCTGATTGAGTTTTATTTAGTGCTTTTCCTACTACTATTATAAAGGCGAAAGTTTGTAAGTATGGATGTATGGATGTTTGTTACTCTTTCACGTAAAAACTACTGAATGGATTTGAATGAAACTTTACCACAATATAGCTTATACATCAGAATAACATATAGGCTACAATTTTTGAGGTTTCTATAAAATCTATATATATAAAAGAAAGTCGTGTTTGTTACAACACTTATAACTCGAGAACGGCTGGACCGATTGCCATGGTTTTTGATTTGTTGGATTTGTTTCCGTCCCGAATAGCAGAATAACTATTAAAACATTGGAAAATTAACGAAAAAAATTAAATCAATTTATCCCCGTATTCTCCACGGGAACGGGAACTATGCGGGTGAAACCGCGGGGCGCAGCTAGTTAATAATAATGTTATTTTATAGTTTTTTTGTATTATTTTAATGTTTTTTTTTTATAGTTACAGAGCACCTAAAGTATAGTAATTAAAAATACCATTATAAATTAGAATTAATTTCTCATGTGAAATTAATCATGTGAAGGTTTGTATGTGTGTGTTTACTCCTTCACGCTCCAACGCGTGAACGAATTTGTATGAAATTTATCAAGCTACCTCAATTCCCGACAAGGTGGTCAGTTTTTCTCATCGTCTCATGTTAACTTTTAACAGCGGGTAACACCATAGGCGCGTGGAGTACAAAATCATGTTCAAAACATTGTGGATTGGAACAAAACTACAGTGCTTCAAAAAGCTTCTATTCAGTAAATGGAATAGTAGTATAGATACTGGAATAGTAGTATAGTATAGTAGTAAATGGAATAGTGGAAAGCTTGTATATTGTTCTATTATTCACAAAATAATAGAACAATATATTTTCAAACACAATATATTTGCAATTTTGTATTTTTAATTTTTCACGCGACAACCAAAAAAACGCTTTCATTCGCACCTCTGCCTCAAGATTCAGAGTCGCAAGTTTTCCGATACCTATGCGGGATCCCGCTGGAGTGAAGTGAATTCGGAAGAATACCGCGGGATCAAAAACAGTGCCTATCCCTAGTCAATACAGAGGTAAACGACCAATAATTATGCGCTTGCGTTTATGCACACAGAATTTGAATAGTAGCCGTAAAACAGTGACAGAAAATGCCACTTCCTAAAAACAGTGCATTCTTTGCACGTCGCTGTGAAAATTGACACATGACTAATATATTCTATGATTGTATTGGTAAGTTCGGTTTTCAACTTAATTATCTATTCTGGATAAATATTTGGTTGTTGGACGATGAACTTAAAACGCAGTGTCTGGAATGTTTCTATAGTAAACTCGGTAATTTCGAATTTATAATTTTCAAACAGCTATGGAAGTCCACCAAATGTTTATGAAATATGTATAATTTTGTAAGAGATTTGAATATAATTTTAATTTAATTTTCATTGTCATCATCTCAGAAGCAAATTTAATTTGAATTAGACTCCGTGGCTCAGTTGGTTCGATTCCCGGCCGGGCACACTTTGTGTTCATAAAGTTTGATCTCGGGTCGTTTGTTTTTGTTTTTCTATGTTTGTCCATGCCATCTGTGATACAGGTAATCCTAGTGCAGAGGCATATTCATTCATATTCATATTCTTTATTAACCGTAGGGACTCTTCGGAACACTTGGTATAGTCAATAAAACATATTAGGTAGCGGCTGTACATAGGCCTTGTCAAAATGTAAAGTAAAAAATAAACAATTTTATATAACATATGCAGCTGTATAGGGGCCTTGTCAAGTATAATATTAAAAACATAAATAAATATCTATAGATGTCATAAACAATAATTATTAACTAGGAACAACCTATTTAATTTTGTGCTTTGAGACGGAACTCAGCCAAGCCTCCTTATCCTGCAGATATTCATCGCAAGTATAATAGGCAGATTTAGTCAACACCGACTTTATAATTTTTTTAAAATGTCTTTCTTTTAGATTAATTATTATGTCAGGAATTTTATTATAGAAACGGATGCAATTTCTTAAAAATGATTTATTGCACTTTTGTAGTCTGAATCCCGGAAATGCCAACTTATTTTTGCTACGGGTGTTGACATTATGTGCGTCACATTTTTTTTTCAATGTGTTTATATTTTTCCTTGTGTACATGATGCATTCATAAATATATAGGCTAGGAACAGTAATAATGTTTATTCTGCTAAAAAACATTCTCAGGGAGGTCCTTGGGCTTAAACAGTAGATGGCACGTATTGCTCTTTTTTGTGAAACAAAAATTGTATTAATTTTAGTTGCTGCACCCCACAATAGAATTCCATAGGACATGATGCTATGAAAGTAACCAAAGTAGGCTAATCTGGCGCCCGGCACATCAGTGATTTTCCGAATTTGCCGTATAGCGTGTATAGCTGAACTTAATTTATCACTTAGATTATTAATATGAGCATCCCATTGCAGTTTTGTGTCTATTGTTATACCCAAGAACACGGCAGAATTTATATGGTTTAGAGTAACGTTATTTATTTGAATTTTGTCGTTTTGTGTTTGTAAGTTTGTAAGAGAGAATTTCAAATATTTAGTTTTAGCTGGGTTTAAAACAAGATTATTAATGGATAAGTGTATTAATGCATAATTAATGGATAAGTGTATTAATGCATAAGTGTATAAACGATTAAAAAAAACTGATAAATCGGTTATCTAGTTCCCTAGTAGTACAAGCTATATTTAGTTGGGGATAGATGGCGCTATGAGAAAAATCCATGAACATTTATTTAAAAAAACAGTCTCCAGAAATAAGAAAGCAGATTCTTACTCAAGCCTTCCAACACGCGTACAACCTTCAGTAATGCTCAACGAAGAACACCGACAACGATGTGGGATGCAGTGATATTCAAATAGACGTAGAAACGTGCGCAAGCGCAGTCACACGACAATGGAACAAATCAGCGCACCGGACGAACGAAACTAGATCATTACAGTAAATGGGAAATCGTCACAGTTCGGGATCCCGTGTCCCGAGTGGGGGAACCAGATTGCCTGTAGCTTGGAGATTAGATTTTTTTGTTATGTGAGTTTATAACGGAACGATCTGAGGGCCCACCTGGTGGTAAGTAGAGACCCTCGCCCATGGCAACAGTAATGCTCAGTTTAAGATTTGGATTATACACTGAGGCGCATTCATCCTGCTGCGTCCATCACCCGAGACGGAGATGATACGTCTTGGGTGGTAGTCTCGGGTCCACCGGAACACAGTAACGCGAGCACTACAGCTTGGTGGCAGATTCCAGGTGTGGCAGTACCTCTCCGGAAGAACTTAGTACAAGATCTACTGCTACTTTTGGTTGCTCCTTTAGCACCACCCAGAGAGTACGTATAGGGAGTCAAAGGACTCCCTAAAAGCTCTTGTCCCTTGTGTGCCTCGGCCGGGAATCGAACCCGAGACCCCTCGCTCAGAAGGCAGGGTAACCAACTAAGCCACGGAGTTGTCAAAGAAAAATTAAGAAAAACATCTAGTTAGACCACAATCCTACTAATATTATAACCGCGAATTGGATGTATAGATAGATGTTTGTTACTCAATCACGCCAGAACGGCTGAACGGACCTGAATGAAATTTGGCACAGAGATAGATTATAATCTGGAATAGCAAATAGGCTACTTTTTATCCCTGAAAAATGTACGATTCCAAGTCTTATCGCGGGTAACGCCGCGGGGCGCAGCTAGCCGTGAACAAATCTGGTAGTTGCTCTGTAGTGTTGTGGAGCGAGCGATCATTTTTATGATGTTGTAACGTCCGGCTCCCAGACCTCAATTGAGCTCGCTCCATTGACTAGATTAGACGAGCTGAGGTTTCTACAATTAGGAGCATAGGGGGCTCCACGAATTGGTAGGAATTTGTACAAGGCTACGGGCGAACAACCGGCCCATCTGGCTTGTTAAGAGAATCGTCTTGTTTTGGATGTTTTAGGACATTGAATAACAAGATACGTAGATATTATATTTGGTTCCCGGCTGGTTCTTTGTTGTGAGCATTGAGGTTGTTCTCGAGTCTTGGGTGCTTGCTTACTAGTGTAGTTTGTATATGTATGAGCATATAAGCTTATATTTTAACTTTACATGTAGCAACACGCTTCTAGTATAGTATAATTGTGGAAATCAAAAATTAAAGAATAAATTATTATTCGTGTTACCGAGATATTAACCATGATTTGTGAGTTTTGTTGACTCCCGATATTTCGACGCAGTTACATGCGTCATGGTCCCGGGCAAACTGAAGTCTTTGCGAAGTGGAGTGTGCAAAATCATTGGCAGACATATCGGTCTACCCTCTTGCGCACTCGTTTTGTAGTTTTAAAATTTATATTAAAGAATAAAATTCTCGCATTCTTAACTCTACATTTTTGAACCGCATCCAGTACACTGCAAAAGCATCGTGTGCAAAAACAACATACTTGTTGTGTTAAAAACAGCGATGGTTCTAATAAGTGCTAACTATCCGTTACCGAGAAATGGGACGTTTAGCAATGTTATGTCACTGTCGCATTTGTGTCACTGGAGGATTTACAAAGCATAATTGACTGACCTAAAAGAAACATCCATCGATCTACAACGGGCGAAGAAAAAGGTCGAACGAAAGCAAAATACGCAATTTCGTTTACTTGGATGACATATTTTCAGGTATGTTGATTTAAAAGTTTTTTATATACCAATTTTGATAAAAAGTCTATGGTATCTGAAAGTAATCGTTTTAAAAAATTTCAAAATCGGTTGAAAATACGAACTTTTTTTTTATACCACTTAGGTGGTAAACAAGCATACGGCCCACCTGATGGTAAGTGGTTACCGTAGCCTATAGACGTTTGCAATACCAAAGGTATCACTGGCGCGTTGCCGACCCTTTAAATATTTTAAAACTAATTACTTTAATCAAAAAATTCTTGTATATATTATTTATTTCGCGTATCTCGGAACGCCTGATGTTAAGTAGTTAACAACAACAGCAATGCAACTTAAGTCTTCCCTGATCAAAGTATGAGAAGACCCAAGTCAAACCCCGCTGCGCCCGTCACCCGAGACGGGGATATTAATGTGCCTGTAATTTCACCGGTACCCACACCCTTCCATCGGATGAGGTAATTAACATTAAGCACCTAAGTAAAGTTGAGATTATCTGAAAACATTTGATACAGATAAATAAAAAAACTCACCGCTAGCCTGCAGCTTTCTTTCTTGCGAGTCATCCGCGTCCATTGATGATTTTTGGAAAAATCCCTGTAACAATTATTTTATATTAATTCTACTTTTCTTCTCGTGTCAATATTTTTTTTAACATTTTTTTTTATGTGAATGAATGATGGAACGAGCTGAGGGCCCACTTGATGGTAAGTGGTGACCCTCGCCCATGACAACAGTAATGCGACTCAGTATGAGATCCAAATCTTTACTGAGTCACATTCATCCTGCTGCGTCCATCACCCGAGACGGGGATGATACTTCTTTGTCTTTATTTCTTATAAAGTTAGTATTAAATTAATCGGCAACTCTGTAATTAATTAAAATCGCAGATGTATACATAAAACCATCATATTTTGTCACAAAATACTTCTAATTTCGAATAATACTTATATTTAACCGACTTCAAAAAAAAGGAGGTTCTACTGTATATTTTTTTATGTATGTTCTCCGATTTCTTTGTCATATATCAACTTATTTTAATTGTTTTTTTATTTGAAAGGATAATGATTTCAGTTTGTTCCCGTAGAATTTTTATTAAAACAGGTTTTACAGTTTGGTTGTTAATTTTGATTTAACTTGAAAACAATATGTCATATGTAAAAATATGTGAACGAAATTGCGTATTTTGCTACTTTGAGAGTATTGAAGTTCGTTTATTAATCGAAAAAAACGATGATATTATGTTAATTGTATTTTTTGTGTTTGAATTTTACAAGTAGGTAACAAAATAATAAATGGCGAAGAAATCGGCGAACACACAAAAAAAATACAATCACATGAACCTTTATTGAAGTTGGTTAAAAAGAAATTTAGTTAAAATCCTGCGGAAATCTGTTCAAAACGGATTATTTGCCATAAAATTACCTGCATTTGTAAATTAGCTAAATCCTCCAAATTTTTCCTCATAAGGTTTTGTTGATCAAACTCCGAGACGCTGTTTCCCGCGCTCGAGGTCGTTGACATCTCCTGTTTTAAAATTACTTACGTCAAAAAAATCTTTTAATCTCTTACTTAAAGGTTTTTTTTTGACATTCTGTATCGTATCGGTACATATTTGTAATGTACATAATATTATAGTTATCCGTATCAGCTTCTAATGTTCCTACTGCATCTATCGGGAGCCCAATCAGGATTTTTCTATATTCTACTTATATAAGACTAGTAATTACCAAGCAGTCGCACGAATTACCTATCAAAAATTTAAATACATTTTTATATTAACTATCTTGCTATGGTAGTCTATATCAATTTATATGTTACTTGAATATTAAAAATGGCTGTTGAGTGAAGAAGAAAAATATAGAAATTTTGTGGTCTCATAGTTGAGTTGGTTGGCCTGCCCTCTGCGCTGGAGGTCGTGAGTTCGATTCCCACAGGGATTTGTGTGCGAACAGAAATGTTTGTTCTGTGTCTGGGTGTTAATATGTATGAAAAGTATGTATTTATAAATAAAAGTACTATTTATGTATTCTATCAGTTATCTAGTTCCCATATTACAAGCTACACTTAGTTTGGGGCTAGATGGCGCTGTGTGAAATGTCAATGGATAATAATTATTTATTTAATAAAAACATTTGTATTGATTTTAAGCCTATATTTTATTTCATATGGTAAAAAAACTACAAAGTAATTATTTTAAATAAGTGTTTTTTTATAAATTTTAAAACTATCATGGTTATGAACATTATTATCGGGAGTCAACAAAACTCACAAATCATGGTAAATATCTCGGTAACACGAATAATATTATAACATAAGTGTTTTTTTTTTTATTTCAAATAAGTATACGTTATTTTTATGCCAATAAATACGACAGTTTCTTTATACATATAAAAGTATCTTCATATACATACGGACATGAAATCAAATTTTGGCAATTGTATAAAAATATGTAGTATTGGTTAGTTTACCTGCCCATCACCGTCTCTGGATACACTGAGGTCCAGGGTCTGGTCTCCGTCATCAGAACTGCCTTCCTCCTCCTGGCCCTGAGACCTGAACAGCCTCAGTGATTGCTGGTTTATGATTTGTAACGCTCTTTGTCTGAAAATAAAACATAACTTCAAACTTTTTTATGCTACTGAAGTGATGAACTTAAAAGTCCACCTGATGGTAAGTGGTTACCTACGCCCATAACAACAGCAATGCAACTAGTCTTCCAACCGAAATCTGCCGCCAAGCAGTGGTACGAGTGCACCACTGCTTGGCGGCAGATTACCAGCTGCTCTGGCAGTACTTGCAGTAAAAAACCAATAGTCATGAAGTCCAAAAAATATATCACAGAGGATATAACCATTCGAAAAAAAAAATCGAAGACATGTGACATCTATCAATTGGGATCCGGATTGGGCTCCCGCGGTAGATCAAAGCCCATTCACTCTCAATTACCAAGAGTAGGCCGGTGTCCCTGCAGTGGGAACATTAGAGGCTGATATGTATGGATATAATGATCGCGAATTCGTTAAACCCACCTTTGGGTCTCAATATCATTGTCTGGTGTCTTCGGTGGGGTGATATTGGTAGAACCCTCGTCTTCCGTCGCTGATGAAGACCTCCTCAGGCTCCTGTCCGTTCCATCTTCCATTCCTGAATCGTGTCTCCTCTTCAAACTTAGTGGTAATTGCGTAAAGGGCTTGCCTATAAAAATAATACTATTTATTATAATACACGCATTTCAATATATAAAACAGTTATAGGTCACAAAAGCGACTTAAAATGGAACAAAGCGACTTAAAATGGAACAAAGCGACTTAAAATGGAACAAAGCGACTTAAAAAGTAACTAATTTTGACAGGCGGGTGTTTTGCATAGGTACGAGCGAGACGGCGCGTTGTAATTGGAAAAAAACAATCTGAAGATGGATGACTTTTCTACAATCATAAAACAGGATACGGATATTCAATTAAAAATATATAAAACATATGTTTAAAACGAGGTGTCATGACAAATGTCATGTCAAGGTCATTATGACATTTTATAACGATGATCACATTATCAACTCTGTGTCACCTCAGTGCACTCACACGATAAATCACCTCAAATTACCAATCTCGCAAACACTTATTGTCCGATACGCTTAATAAAATCTTTATTTTATTATCAATTTTTATTTAAAACTAACCGTTCATTTTGATAATTAAGTTACATACTAAATTGTAAGTTGTCTCATGTGAGATTTAAGATCTGCAAGAGAATGCGCTACAAACTAAAGATATGTAGAGCTCACCTTGTAGAGCTTCTAAAGCTCTGATCTGCCCCGTTATTGCATCTGCAACTTCATTCGAAGACAACCCATATATTCCTAAAAGTTCCTTCATGGTATTCATAGCATAATCTCTAAGGATTCTATTGGTCGCGTTGGTGGCTTCACCATTTTGGTTTTCAGTCTCCGTAGCCTCCTGACCTTCTAATCTCTCATTTGCATTGATATCACCTTTATCATCATCAGAATCCGAGTCCCTTCTTCTAGGCGGAGAATTGGTTTTGATTAGTTGAGATATGGCAAAGGGATTTTTGGCACAAAATGTTTTGTTGTTGAAGTTGAGGACAGTTTTCTCCCTTTCCGGGTCTTGGAGACTGTGGATGTAGGAGTGCTGGAAGGAGTCAGGTTTTTTGTCTTCGGACGTTCTTTCATAGTCAATGTTTTCATTGGAGTCAGTGCTTAGTCTTCTGCTAAGATCGACCGCGCCACTTTTTAGAAGACTGAAGTTTTTGACTCCAATTTTGGCGAAACCATCTTTTTCTTCATTGTCAGGGCTGGTTCTGTCTCCATTTAGAGGACTTTCTCTCTCTCCCCCCGATTCATCAGAGAGAGTGGTTGCGTTGGGAGCACATCTAGGTTTGAAGTTTTTCCGCTTGTTCCTCTTCGGTAGGTTGTAGTAAGGAGACATGTTCTGATCATCTTGAGCTTCTGCGGGCCAGGTGGTTCCATGGTGGAGGTATAGCGCTTCTTCTGCCGGTTGTAGTCTCTCATGTATCGATTCCTGATGAGCTGCCATAGCCGTAGTCATTGCAAACAATGGACTCTTTCCGCTAATAGAAACGAGTCCGCCCTGAAAAGATAAAAGATTTTAAAACTCGTAATTAACAATCGTTATAAATCGATAATAAAAAAAAATCGAGTCAAACATCTGTATATCCGTAGAATTGTAAATAATTACTTGGACGCGTCAATTTTTCTAGAAATAAATATGTACACGAGATCAAGCATTCTTAAAACTAAGTTTAACGCTCCTTTATGGGGAAGAATAAGCAAGAAACCCCTAATGTAAGAATATTGATGATAATGAATCCAAAATTATGAAAATAGCGCAGCACAAAATGTTTATCTTGTTGGGATTCGAACCCCCGTTTATTCACCCGTCGACCACGCGACAAAGGTCGTTAATCTTAGTTTTTTAAACAAACGAATTACCCAATACAATTTTGTATCAATTCATAACAGTGATTCATTTTCGATTTAAATTGAAACAATGTGTTTGAAACATGTTAAAACAATAGTCTTTTGTTGACAAGATTAGCTGAATACGATGGAATGTTTTGAATTTAAATTTTCTCTTCATTGTTTGGAAATAATAATTGTTTCTGAATAATTATAGTATAGTTTGAGGCTTCTTTTTGTGGGTCATGACAAGGTTCGACAAAATCGGACCATTATTTTATTACAAAAGATGTACAGTTTTACCTGGTGAAATTCATGGATCACTCATTTCCTGATTGGTAGCGAGATATAATTTAATCAGTCTTCAATATCAGCCAATAGGTTTGCGTCATCTGAAACAAAAAAAAAACTTTATAAGTAAATGCGGCTAACGGGCAAACGAGCCAAGACAAAATTGACCAAAATTATATCTTAGCATATAAAACACGTTAGGTAATGCCGTCTAGTTAAATTAATACCATGTTATTATAACAAAATTACTTTTTTAATGAAACAAGCCAAATTTTGATAGACACGAAACGTGTCTTACAAAATAAAAACCCGTATATTCGCGTAAATTTGAAAAAAGAATCCGTTCCATTCCAACTGACGTAATCTGTAATTTAAAAATAATGATACGAAAAAACTCAAGTATCACGCATCGATCAACCGACTCGCTATGAAATTAATTATATTCAACATATTAGATCTATTTTCGAGAAAACGAGATTGCTTCAAGCGAGGCGAGAAAAAAACGTGTATTCATGTCGAAATTGGTAACGTGGTTTGGGTGTACAATTACTTATTAAAAACTAATACAAAGATACGGCCTTCGGTTGCGGGTCACAAATAACTCGACTAGTTAACGTGAATTAGAACGTCTCAAAATGTTCAAATAATTCAACTTTTAAATATCGAACAAATGATTTTAATTTAAAGAGTTTTTATTTCTTTTTGATAGATTAGACGTAGAGCGTTGCGATGTAAGTTTTGCGGTTTTAAGAACGAATTATTTCGCGCAGTCGTAAGTTACGTAGTAGTTTATGTTGAAATACGGATGCAAATTAGTTTCTCAATTATAAGTGACAAGTAAACTGTCACAATTATTTTACAAATGGCGGCGTGGTAAAGCCTTTGATATAGATGGAACCTAGTAAGTTTTTAAAGATATTTTGTATCTATGTTAGCCACTAAGATATTTATTTTCTTTAAGCTCTTTACTGTTTGTATTGAGTGCAGTATTGTTGTAAGAAATAAATGGATTATTATTAATTAATATTTAGATATATAGCAAACTTGTAATTACCCGAAAAATAGACGGCACCGCATGGTTCCCAAAATTCAGACCATATTTTTTCTATACGACTGTTTTGTTTTTCACTAATCGTGTTTTTACCAAAGAAGAAAAATAGCAAAAATGTTCAAAATTATTTATTTATAAACATCAAATTTCTAACATCGATTTTTTTTTGTTCTAAGAAATGCCGGTTTCCTCACGATGTTTTCCTTCACCGTTTGGAGAACGTGGTATTGCGCACATAAAGTGAAAAACTCTTTGGTGCATGTGTGGTTTTGAACCAACGACCTTCAGATTGAAAGTCTGCGTCTGTGCCCCTGGGCCACCACGCTCTCCAGCTGCTATGACCTCTTAAACCAAGCAATTACTTGAATAATTGCATTCAGTAGGGTGTGACAAAAATTTGGTCACCCATCCGGTTCTGTCTCCGGTTGATATTATAATAAGTGAATGATCTAATAACACCACATGTTCTGAAGTAAAATTGACAAAAAATATTCACGTTCTGGTTAAATCATTAGCAGAGTTGAGTGATCTTTTGAAGTTTTCGTTAAACTAGTTGATGGAAATAACAGTTTGAATTATCAAGCTAATATTATCCATGCCAAAGTATGTTTTTATGTTTGTTAATCCTTCTCGCCTCGATTTGGATGGAATTTTTTATGAAGGTAGGTCCATACCCTGGATTAAAACATTGTCTATTTTTTTAAAGTATTGTATCAGTAATTTGATTAGATGGCGCTGTGGGGAATGTCCATAAATATTAAATATATTTTTTAATTTGCGATTGTTTTTGCAAATCCATTAGGTATAACATTTTAAACAATACGCATGCATGTTTGATTATGAAGCTGAATGAAACAGTCTTGTTTCAAATAATTTTCATATTCCTATTTCAAAATTTAAAGATATTTAATTTAAATAACGAATCGGCTTTCACTGGTCATGTGACATGTTGTCAGTTGTCTATGTCACGTCGATTTGTTCCAATGTGACATCTAGTGATGGGATTTATCGATATTACAATCGGAATTCGAATCGTTTGTTTGCTTTTGACCTCGTTTCGATGTTTTAATCGGTAGACAGAAGTAATGACTAGAATACATTCCTAAATGCAAGTGTTTTATTTATACAGTTGACTAATTTGATTAAATTCTATTCAACATTAAGGTTTCACTCAGGTAGACTTTCAATAGTTGATTTCGTATTGCTTTGTAAAAAAAAATCTCAGTAAAATCTTTTATAGCATTAATGCTTACTAATTCCTAAAGATACAAATACGAGTATTTAAATTATGCGAGCTAGTTTACACACAAAACGATGACGCTACACAGAAGCCTTCATAGGGCCTCGTTTATCCTCAACACGTATAAGCAACTCCGTGGAGGGAGCTAAGAACCTCCTTAAATGCAAAAGCGCGCCATTTTTGGCTCAGCCTTGGCCGGAACAATATCCAATAATAATAAAACCGTGACAATTACACACGTGGATTATTAATATCAGAATGTACAATATGGCGGATGTATTGACTAATTCCTGGTAGATTATGGACAGTTTGGATGGTTCACTTGATTTGTTTAATTTATGGTCTGTGACTCAGTTGATGGATGAGCAAATATTACAAACATGGGTACAGTCACGAGCGAAAACATGTGAGCACTTAGGGAAATTCAAATTCGATTCGATATTTAGTGACGGGATTTATCGATGTTACAATCGGGATTAAGATCGGTTTATTTACGCTTGACCTCGATTCGATGTTTTAATCGGAATACTTTATAAAAAAAAAATATTGTTTATTCAGAATAAAACTTATTACAACAAAGCAAGCATGTGTAGAGATAAAGGAAAGACATGCAAAATCACACTACGCGTGCCTTAGACCGTGAAGAATGGTAGTTTCAATAATATGTGCCTGTATTTTTTTTATGTTCTATTTGCTTGTCACCAATGTGATATTAAGCGATACAACCCAAATTTTAGGCTTGGAGGTAGAATGCCTCATGTAATTAACATGGATTATAGCAATTTTAGTGCACTAATGCTTGGCAGTAGACGTGGCATGGCTCTGCCATTCGTATCGAGTCATGACTGGTCTGTGGTAACTTTGTCAAAAGAGATAACTAAAAATTGTGGTGGTCGCAGTACTTCCCTGAACGGTGACTTCTGCAAACTATAGTGCTGCCACGGCAATTTATAATTAATATCTGGTTTATCAACTCACAATGAATTACAACCAATAATCTATATTTAGCATAGACCTAATTTTATCACCCAATTAAATCTTTGATATCAAAGCGGCAATATCAAAATTACAAGAGTTTCATTATAGTTTTAAATAGTTTAATTAACCTACGACCTTTGCCGTTTAATCTAAAATAACTTCAATTATGAGTTCGATCGTTAAACAATGCTTCCAGTTCTGATCGTAACAATAGGTAGCCTACTGAGAAGGCAGGCTGCATTCTTTGACAATTTACAAGGTTATCTATGAGTTACGAAACGTGTAAGAAATCGATTCGATTGGAGACAATATCTACTTGAAGACGAGATAAAAAAGTAAATGCATAGAAGAACGAAGCTAGAAGGAGAAAAAAAATATATTCGACGTCTCTGTGGCTTAGGTCATGGCTTCGAAGCGACAGACCCGTTCGATTCCCGGCCGGGTCAGACTTTGTATGATGATGATCGTAAATTTGTTCTTCTTAACTTTGTGCTTTTTGTGTGCTATAAAGTATTCATTCATTCGGAATGAAACGGTGAACGTTTAGTTGCGTTTGAATTGAACGCATCCGCTTCGGAAGGCACGTTAAAATATTGGTCCCAATCCCATATAATAAGCAATGTCGGATGCCTTCGGGTGGATTGAAACTCCGACACCAGAATCGGCTACATACTCGCACGAAAGACTTCTTTCGTTCGCGATATATCTTATGATCACATTATAAAATCTGGGTACCCAGAATATTTCAAAACTTGTATCAAATAATAAAATTACTACCTACTGTAAATTACCATCGAACAAAACAAAGCACGGTTGTTCTATAAAAAAAATTACTATTATACAAAACAACAATAATTTTATAACGACCTACACACATATTTTGAATTAAAATACATAATAATTACAACGAAGTATAAAATACCGCTCCGGGCCAGTGATAAATTTAAAAAACAAAACTTGCCGATTTCGGAATCACTTACATTTTGGAACAGATAAGAAATAATAGACTCGCCCACGCGTTTGACTCGATTTAATTTAATTAAAATATCGATTTATAATAGAGACACTCGTTCCGGTTCTATTGATTAGAACGTTGCATAAATAACAAAGAATGAAATAGTAAGTATCTTTTTAGTCTGTCTTGCTCCAGTGCTACAAATAAAAAACAAAATGACCTGTCAATTCAAATTTAGAATCGTATAATGGCGGAAGCGAGTCAATAACTCAAAGGCGCGTATTCTACAGTAATCATTAAAGGCCGTAAAGTCACCAATAAAAACTATTAACGTCAGATTTGAATATTCAAATATCGAACCGCTTCCAAAATGTGAATGAAATTTGATCGAAGGCATATGTTGAGGAGACGGCTTTTACAAATATTACTAAACCAATTCTTATGTTTTTGTATGTATTTGGCACATAGAGTGAAATAGTCAATTTCTTCAATGTAAGGGCTTACAGCTCAGTTTGTAATGGCTCTGCGCTGAAGGTCGTGAGTTCGATTCCCACTCAGGACCAGGACAAGAATATAAATGTTATGTTATGTACAAAAAAGTAACTAAGATAATTTATTTGTGTCTATGAGTTAAAAAACATTAGAAATTAATTTAAACTTGATAATGGTGATGCTCATAACGTTAACTTCCATTCGGTAAAGTGTATCAATTAATTATTACTACATTTTAACCACTTTCACAAATAAACCCCTACACACTCATAACTCTGCCTTGCAGGTGGCATGGATAAATACAGAAATAAGACACAGTCAAGACTCGAGAACAAATATCATGCTCACCACACAGTGTGTCCCAGCCAAAAATTGAACCCGGGACTCTTTGCTCCAAAGGCACGCTAAATAAGCTGTGGATCTGTCCTTTCCTAAAATTAAGTTCAATTGACTTCCTTACGATAGTAGCTTATATTATATTTAACAATTGTTTTCATTTAATGTGTACTGCGTCCAAAAGAATTTTATCCCATATTTATTTAAAGTAGTCGAATGCAAGACCATAGCTTACTTTATTACTTAGTTTTAGAAAAAAAAAACATGCTACGGGTTTCGTAGAGGGTCTACGTATCCGTAGCTCTGCGAGAGAACGGAAGCGCACGCAAGCTTTCTCGCCATCTCATTAACCACAGTTATTGTGTTTTGTGCCAGTTCCGACTAGCCTACCTTATACTTTTTTTTTCGGCATAAGTTCCGGCAACAAAACCAAGCTTCAAAAAAATATTAAAAAGTAGAAAGTCTACAATTTTTTTACTTAACTTAAGACTGCTTATTATGTATTGTAAATACTAGCGCACGTATTACCCTCGTTTGTATGTCAGAGAGGAATTCTCCGCTTTTTCGTGATTAATAAAGTCTTTGTATTAATAAAAGCTACCTTCATAATTAATATTGTTTTTTTAAATCCGTTTAGCCGTTGAATAAAAATACATACAAACTTACGCATTTAAAAAAAACCTTTGCGTACTCTCTACTAGGATTCCCTGTGTCGCAGAAGGCATGGATAAACACAGAAACACAAGACAAACACCAAAGAACAAATTTCATGCTTACAACACAAAGTATGCACCGGCCGCGAATCGAACCCGGGCTTCGCTTCGAAGGCACGGCTTACCAACTAAGCGACCAATATTATTATGATGAAAATCGAAACTGAGTAGTAAAATTGTATCTATAAATATGTATAAGTTCTGTATTGTATGTAATAGATTTTTTTTCTTTCTTCATCCTTTCTAAACGTCCCATTCTAACTACTAGAGATTATGATAACTACTAGAGTTTTAAGTAAGAACTCTATATAAGGCGTTTGTATAGAGTTAAATCATAAAATATAAAAATTACGAGAAACTTGTTAATAAATCGGTATTATGGTAGCAATTAAATTATTTCCGACGTAATTCTAATTGGCTAACGGTATGTTATTAATCTTTAATGGTGTTCATAGATTAGGTGTCACTTATACCATAAGTAGTATGGTGAGTTTTAATTTATTTTATAAGTAAAATATTAGGTCATTGTAACTGATATGCGAAAAACGGCAAGAGGTTTGATCTTTTTATACACCAATATCCATAATTATATTTATCTGTTCATTATCTCTGAATAAGTGACAATAGATGCGATTATTGAGGAAGCATATCATTAGTAATGATTTCATATGAATGACTCAAAAACTATTTCCTGGAATTAATGCATACGAATGTTCTAGAGTTAGAACATTCAATTAAATACGTAAAATAGTATTTACTTAAACTTTATTTTCGTAAAAAGAACTCTCGTCGTAAAGATGTGTCCATATTTCAAAACATCCATCTTTTCAATCACACTACAATCGAGGCTTTATCTAAAAAACGTTCACGTTCTAAATTCAAAAAGCATTCGAAATATGATTTAAAACGTGTTCCGGAGAAACTCGACGTTCCTAAAAATGTATATCTAGCGGCGTCGTTCGTCATTATCATACGAGTAATGAGTGATGTGATCGAGCAAAACGGACATTTCTAGCCAGTCAATGATATTAAAAATAATATATCATTGTAATAGTGTATTAGTCAAAAAAATAATTAAGCCGCATCCTGTAAGTTCCAAGGGTTATATTAGGTTGGACATGCACTAAATATACCTACCTACATTTTGTCGAATTGGTTCTAAAATCTTAAATTTAAGTTTCTTGTTTCTTCCGTCCTTACGTCAGAGTCCCTGAACGTATCCCTTGGATAATAAAAAAAAAGCAGTGGAATTTGTAATGAGTTCTTCCGGAGAAGTAGATACTGTTACTATTCGTAAACTTGATAATCCACTGCCAAGCAGTTATTTATGACGGTGGTAACCACTTAACCGTCAGCTCAGTTGGGCCGTCAGCTCGTTCAGTCACTTAGCAACAAAAAAAGTTTTTCGATGTCAATCATCTATCTTTCGGGATGGAACTTTCGATAATGTCCGCTTTGCTTTAGTGTGTATAAAAGATAGTGTACTTTATAATAATATAATGTTTCAAATATTTCAAGGTTAACCGTTCTCAGCTGTCAATCATAATAAGCTATCTATCTCCCTTCTACGCGCAACCTCAAGATGTTTCCATCCCACTCGTCCTACGCGCACGATCAACCGCCGCAGTTCTTTATTTGAAAATTTGATTTTAAATGTGGGATGAATAAGCATTATCTTAAGGAATACGTTCTTTTATTTGAATTTTTAATTCCTTTTTTCGGTTCGACTACTGGCTTTGTGATTTTTTCCCTTTTTGAGTATTCGACCAGGATTTTTGTGCTTAAAGATTTATTAGGAGATGTAAATGTGTTCGGCGAGTGTTCCACATCCTTTTTTTATACGTTTCCAAATTGACGTTGGCTTTTTTATTGTTTGGGAACTGTTTTATGCTGTTCGAGTAATTATTAATATTGTAGAGGTTAAGGTAAATTAGTTTTCGAATATTTCGACGTATTTCGTAACGAGGTAGGTAGTTAAAATATTCTTAAAATCAATATAAGATTTATGTTATGAAAAACGATATGTTTAAGTCATTAATAAAGAATTTGAGCAATGTGTCGAGTTTGTTATTGTAAGTTAATGCTGCTGCATCGGTAGACTGAAAAATGCAAGATCGGCGTCTGGACACATCTGGACTTGCTTATTATTGCAAATATGTGGACTAAGCAACCAAACTACTTGATAATTTCTTACATTTAAGGCGACTTATAAATATTTAGTAATGCAGCTTGCGATCAGATAATCTATATAGATAAGGGATGCTTTTATTCAGAACGAAAAAATAAAATTATTTAGGCACTTCTTTCACAAAGAAATAATTCATTATTAAAAGCTACTTACGTGACATTTGTAACTTGAAAATATGCCAGTAAATGGGAATAGCGCATGCGCGTTCCAAAACTGTTGCAGATGGTATAAACATGCTGTTGCCATAAAGGTATTCAAGATCAAATTAATTACTTGGGTATTGAAACTTGATAAGCATTGTCTTAAATAGGCAAAATCCTCAGACAAAGACCACCAGGCAACAAAACGTACTGCGACATTCCAAGTGTCCTACGCACAAATCTTCGAATTAATAAATTAATCTTTGTAACTCAACACTCAAATGTAAACAAGGCAAAAATTGTTATTATAACCATGAAGACCTCTAATTTCTGAGAAGCCCACTCCATAATGCGGAGCACTACCTACTCTACTTCATTCTGCCGCGTGCAAGTCAATCTCATCCCTATCACACAAGCGTAAGCTATAAATTTAACAGCGAAGAAAGGTGTTAAATTAATATTGTCACAAATAAAATTTAGAATCATTTTGAAATAGGAACGTGTGAGTTTTTAATTGTTTCGGTGTATGGCTGTTTATTGAATCAGCGAGTTTATTACATTACATGTATTTCATTTGACAGTTGCTCGCTAGTGCTATTTGTATATTAAAATAATTTAGAATTATATTTGAATATATTTGTTTCTTTGAAGACTGATTTAGTACTTTTTTAGGCTAGTAGAAGATATTTAAATGACTATTATCTAGCCTGATTTTATTAATAAAAATATTTATATTATGTATCTACATTTTGTGTCTGTTGACCCTATTTTAATGATTCATTGTGTCATTTATTTGAATTTAAACAATAGAAATTTGGAATAAGTATCTGTGGGTAGGTGGTACAAAGGTTAACTTAAATACCTATTGGGTAGAAAAATCTTGGGTCGAACTTCGTTTTTAAATTAAGTTACCCCTATTATTCTCAACACTCAATGATCTTCATTCAATAAGATATTGTTATAATAATATAGGCGCATTGCCCTTTGAAAGAATTGCTTTCCTTTTAGAGCCTAAAAGAAGCACAGTGAGTTTATTTTTATGCTTAATACATTATTTGTCTCTCTCGTAAATGTACTGGTACCGTACCAGCCTCTAAAGATCCCACTGCAGGGACACCGCACTACTCTCGATAATTGATAGTGAATGGGCTCTGATCTACCACGGGAGTCCAATCCGGATTGGTAATTGTCACATGTCATCGAATGTTCTAAGATATGCCGGTTTCCTCACGATGTTTTCCGTCACCTTTTTGAGAATGTGGTTTACGCATATAAATTTTAAAATGAAGAATCTCACTAGTGCACGTGTGGGTTTGAACCAGCGACCTTCTGATTGAAAGTCGGCGTCTGTGCCCCTGGGCCACCACGCTCTGTATGTACTGGTTTCTTTTAATGCTTAAATCTTGATGATTACGTAAATTTTACTAACTCAATCGATGTATAAATGTTACTAGAATGAATTAAGTGTATTAGGAATCGATTCAAGCCAAGCCACCAGGCCACAAGACGCCGTTTTAATATTAAAACCTTAGTTTTCCACCTCCCGCCATTTTCCTGTCAGTGGAGGCCAGAGCGACGGGCGGACATGTTGAAATGCGTTTGACTGTTGCAAAATGTGCACTGAATATAGAATATAATAAAACAATAAATAGTTACATTACGTATTCAATAAATATGTACGTTTTCAATGCTTATGTATAGTGTTGCCAACTACATACATATATGTGATTTGGTTGAATGAAGAAACTGACAAAGCTTCTTGAAAAAAATATCAGTTGATTTTTTAATATTCCTTATTTGAAGGTAAAGGAATCTTTATTATTAAACCAACACTTGTCCACCTTTTAAATGTTTTTTTTTTTTTTAATTTATGTTCTGGATGTGACGGGACGAGCTGAAGGCCCACTTGATGTTAAGTGGTTACCTCCGCCAATAACAACTGCGATATGATTTAGGTATGACCGACCGAAGTATGAGAAGATCAATCGCACCCAGTTGCGCCCGTCACCCGAGACGGGGATTACGTCTGATGCGCATGTGATTTTACCAGCACCCACACCCTTCCACCGGAACACAGGAATTGATTGATAAATAATAAATGTTAATAATTAAAATCAGTATTACGTATATTCTGCGACATTCAGTTCGCTTATAATTTTAAAAATATTAATATTTTACGGCAATCGGGTGGGTTTTTAGTGATAACTGAACTGAGCGGTTCGGAGCTTCGGCAGGAACGTTAAAAGGTCAGCCCTGGGTATACTACACGGCACACCATGTCGGAAGACAGTCTCATGAAAACTCCGAACCCAGGTTCACTCACAAAGAACGGCAGTACAGACTGGGCATTTAACTTTTGTATGCGGAACCCTAAAACCCATAATGGTGCAATATAATAGGTACCTTCGATATATTAAATAAATAAATAAACGTTAACACAGTCATACCTCTGCACTAGGATTCCCTGTGTCGCAGATGGCATGGCCAAACACAGAAACACAAGACAAACGCCCAAGACCCGAGAACAAACTTCATGCTCACCACACAAAGTGTGCCCCGGCCGGGAATCGAACCCGGGACCCCTCGCTTCGACGGCAGGGCTACTACCAACTAAGCCACGGAGCCGTCAATTACTTCACTAATTGTTATTAATCATTACATAAACAATACCCCATAAAGATTTCGTTGTCTTAATACTAAATATTTACATGAAATCATGGCGGTCGTTTCCAAGAGGACTTCGAGTGTATGATGATGTCATATATACGTGACAAATTCTGATATTACGGAGTAGATCAGACTCTACCTATAAAGTTCGCTGGGACACCGCTACTCTCGACAAATGAGAGTGAACATGATAGCCAACGCCGCGGGGCGCAGCTAGTATTAGCTAGCTAGCTAGCTAGTATTTATTTTTTTTCTTTTTTTTTTTCTAATGTTTCTGTTTTATATAATATAATTTTTTTTTTATGTTATTTGAACTTTTGTGTTATTTTTTTGTTAAATTCTGTTGTTTTATTTTTTGTACAATGTTATGATAATGTGTGCTATTTTAGTAAATAAATAAATGTCTATGTCTATGTCTATGTCTAAATATTTGACGGACAGCTAAACCAAGAAATAGAGAAATTAGTTCTTATACATATTTACTTACTAATTGTCATCTTATACATAATTGCTGACTAATTGTCACCACTTTGTAACGTATATTTCTTTATAAGAGCATAATTAGTCTTCAATTAGTAATTCATTAGTGTTAAAAGTTAATTTAGTATTTTTTATAGTATCATTGTGTTTCTGGAAGTATAGGAATATATTAATATAATAAGTATAAGGGTTGATATTTTCTTTTTTTGTCCGGGAGGGTGTTAAAGTTTAACGTGTATTTGTCTGTGGCATCGTAACCAAACGAACGGACCTATTTTAATAAGTATTGTTAATTTTTTTCTGTTTAATAGCTGATTATAATAAAATGTCTTTAAAATGTGGATTGATGATTCTCATGAATATCAATGAATTATACACACAAGACAATTAAAAAACATATTAAAATTTTAGGCAATTCAAAAAAAGTAGTTTAATATTGTTTTAACTGTACTATCATGAGTTAAAATTTAAGATGAAACAATTATTAAAAATTCTGGCCCTTATACAGCAGCACTATTTTCGACCAAACATTTTAAGGGTTACTTTCATAATCAAAACTTGGTTGTTTGTTTCTTTCAAGTTAAATATTCGTGGACATTTCACACAGCGCCACCTAGCCTCAAACTAACCATAGCTACTATGGGAACACCACCGAAGAAACATATTTTTTTTTTATTCATTATAGGCCATCGTTTGACCGCTATCTCACCTGATGGTAAGTGATGATGCGGTCGAAGATGTAACACGCTGGCCTAGATAATACCTATTCACTCTACTCTCGAAGATACCCAAATTGTACTGCTCGGGAAAAAGATATATGTTAATCAAACAATTTTTTGTCCTAGATGGGAATCTAACACGCCACCCATTGCGCAGAAGGTAGAGGTCTCACTAACTGCGCTATGCGAACCTTATAAAGGACATCTGTTTAGTTCTAGCGTAATTAACACACAATTAACAAACCCACAGACTAAATAATAGTAGAAATAAAACCTACTTTTGCAAGTTAACCAAGTTTTGCAGACAAATGTTTTCATTGTTTTTTTGCGTTAATTTACGTAATAACTGGTATTTATGAAATGGATATTCTACGAATTAAACCTTTTGCGATAAATGTTCAAGAGGGTCGTTTTGTCCCGTTGGCTTTTTGCGAATAACATTACATATATGCCTTTATGGGAGATATTTCAATAAATTACTTGCAAAACGAGAAATTAGCAGGCTAAATTTAAAACCGAACATTACACCACCGAATTTAGAAACATTGCATATTACTTTGTTTGGCGTGGTGAGTACTTATCGCGAGGACCATTAACATACCTTCCGAAGCCCAGAAGCACTCGGTTTGAACAACACTAAACTTTTAGGGGGTCCAGTAGCTTGCGTACCGTACCAGCCGCTAATGTACCAACTGCAGGGACATCGGCCTACTCTCGATAATTGAGAGTGAATGGGCTCTGATCTACCACGGGAGCCCAAACCGGATTGGTAGATGTCACATGTCTTCGAATTTTTGGTTCTAAGACATGCCGGTTTCCTCACGATGTTTTCCGTCACCGTTTTGTGAACGTGGTATTGCGCACATGAATTTTTCAAGTGAAAAATCTCATTGGTGCACGTGTGGGTTTGAACCAGCGACCTTCAGATTGAAAGTCGTCTGTGCCCCTGGGCCACCAGCTTGTGTCCGTAGGTAAAAACCCTCAGAGTGGTGTTGAGGAAGAACAAAGAGTAGCATTAGAAATTGTGCAATTCTTGCCCGGAGAAGTACTGCTTCCACAAACAATGCATGCAACCAATTTTGGAATCTGCCGCAATGCATTGGTTCACTCGCACTGCTGTGTTCTGGTGGAGAGGTGTGGGTGCCGGTGAAGTGACATGCACATGAGATATAACATCCCGTCTCGGGTGACAGGCGCAACGGGGTGCGACTTGGATCTTCTGAGTCGAATTTCTGTTATAGGCGGAAGTAACCACTTAACATCAGGTTAGTTGGAGGCTCTCCAACTCGTCCCGTCACTTTAGTTACATAAAAAAAATCCCTTATACAACCAAGCAGACGTAGTTGGAATCATTCTGCCAACATCGATGTTATCAAAGATAAGCTTGCAGACTGGACATTTCAATACCACGAACAATTTCACCACACACGAAGACTTACCGTCTAATTCTTAAATGTGGCTCGGGCGCTTTTTAATCTGTGGCAATAAACTGGTTCCAAACAATTGGATATTAGTCTGTAACTCGTTTCTAATTGTCTTATTTGACAGAATAAGAAAGCGGTTGATCTCGTTATACTATAGGTAGTACAGTATAAAGATAAGAACCAAATTTAGTGTGATTTGCACCAAGGTACTATAACGATAACAAAAGTTTAAACGTCAAATCTCCAGTTAAGCGAATTGAGGGTAGCACTATTTTAACAATGGTTAAAATGACGTTTATGGTAACAAGTGGCGGAACGAACTGAGGGCCCACCCGGTGGTAAGTGGCGACCCCCGCCCATGAAAACAGTAATGCGACTCAGTATAAGATTTGGATCGTACACTGAGACGGGGATGATACGTCTTATGTGCATGTGATTCCACCGGTACTCACCCTTCCACCGGAACACAGTAATGCGAGCACTACTGCTTGGCGGCAGATTCCAGGTGTGGCAGTACTTTCTGAACGAACTTGGCACAAGTTCTACTGCTACAGAGAGTCGGTTCTATTCTATAGCTATAGATAATAGAATCAACACAAACATTAAATTTATAATTTCGGACATTTTGGTACAAAAGATTTCAACGCGTATTTCCCGTTTTATAATAACTTAAGTGAATTAATAGAAGGATGTACGTAATTCTAAGAATCGATTAGAAAATATTTCCAAGTTTCAATTATAATGCCAACACAAATTTAAGTTTCGAACGGATAAAAACTATGAATCGGAAGACAAGCGTTCCAAATTCAAATCTGACAAATCCGTAACCACAGTATATACATAAACAGAAGATGAAGAAATTCCATACCAGTTTCGAGATTACAATTTCGAGAGGCTAGATAATTCACTGTTTAGCATACAAAGGAGAATTACTGGGTATGTGTGTGTCGCTGTAGGTATATGAGACCACGCCTTGTAGCTGTCATATGTACCCTAATTAGGCATAGGTTGCTAAAGTTAGCCAAGTATTAGAGTTCATTATGTAATGTACGTGCGATATTGGATACAAATCACTTTTTTGTTGAACAATTGCGAGCTGACTCCGGTAAAGTATTAAGATTTTACTGTATTATAGTTCGCACATCTGAACCACGTCTTCAGAATGGTTGTTAAAACTATGCTCCACGAGAAAAGGGAAGTATTGGTCAATATACTCGTACGTGGTTATTATTTAATTATATTTCTCTCAACTATTACGGAAATGCACAAAATGCCTATAATTACTATTTTTATATTTTGATTTCACTTATTCATAGTAACACTAAAACTTCATTTGTTTTATGTTTAGTTCAAATAGCCTAAAATGAAGTTTTCACAGAGTCATGAAAAGGTAATAGGCAAAATATCATAAGTTATTTTCTAAAAAAACATATTATATTTCTTCATTGGTGTTTTCAATCTAAATAAGCTTATGTTAAATATTTTCGTCAATCTAAATAGGTACATGAAAACTATATTAGCCGAAGTACCTTTCGTTAACCACAAAATCAATAAAATATCGGAAAGGAAAAGGAAACATAACCAATTAAATACTTAACACAAAGTTATCCATAGTACCATAGACAACCATAGACAATAAAACTATTATTTATGTCACAGATCACCAGGAAGACGTCGCGTGGTTTTTACTTAGAATTGTAGCCATTAAATTCCTAACACTTTCTAATTTAAATTCATAAATTTCCGGTGTAAGCTATTGTTTATTGTAAAGCGAATCACGTCCGACCGATTGCAGACAAACACACACACACATTCCTAGAGACATACATTTTATGTTGCCTACTGTTTATTACAATAACTGTGAATTCTATTATTGCAATGCTAACTTGTATTAGCGTTAAGTTATTTGAAACCAATCTTGGGTTTCTATTTTCAAAAGACGCGTCTGCGGATTTTTCACATACTTTTGGGTCAACTTTAAACAACTTTTATTTTTACGATGTTGGTGGCACAAAACTAGTATACGCCAATTAGTGCGAAATCAAATAACTTTAGCGGCAATCCACGATTTTATTACGTTAATTCACTAATAAAATACTTGTTTACAAAAATCACGTTGAAATGAGGCCACAGTTATATAATCTATTGGTTTTTTAACAAACTTGTATAAATGGCAAAAAATCTTGTCGAATGTTATCTGAGTTGCGATCTCTTAAAAATAATTTGCAGAGTATTGTTGCCTCAATTTTTGACCAGTATAAATAGGCACGCAATCAAAAACAAAACTTTAATCGCAGGAGATCTCCGTAAAGTGGGCACATTAACAAAATAATACGCAATGTAGATTTCAAGGAATTCCATTTACTACACAATAGAGCATACACGATTCCGAATTCGAATAAAAAGGAAGGCTTGCCACGCGAATTTCAAATATGGAACTCGTACAATTTTATTCCATTTATGTTTTTACGATTATTTGTCATTATAATGTTAAAATGATACACTGTGGATCATTTCGTACACACGATAAGTTATTTTCGTTTTATACTCTGTAGAAAAGAATTATTGTGATGGAATTCAATCATTATTTTCAATTACCGTAGATTGGTGCGAGTTGAATTCCATACGCCATTGTCCTAGATTATTTTTGAATAGCGAATGCTTGTTGAAGCGTCGAAAAGTTTTCGATTGATTTACTGTTCCTAGCTTCATATTCTAAAAGAGAGTTTAATATTGTGATTATAGATAAGGTGTTTTTTGTAGGTGCCTTACCTGTAACCAAAAAAAACGAAAATACGTGACGTCTCGCTATCCGTAATGGGCTTTTGTGATAGATCGTAGCCTACTCACTCTGCCGTGTCGAGAGTAGACCAGTGTTCCAGCAGCAGCATTAGGCTGATACGGTAACAAATAGCTAACTAATTACTATTGCGAACTACTTATTTTGACAAGAATATTTCGTACTTCCTTTTTAAAACTAATAATACACTGATCCAATATAGTTAGTTACCATTATATATAATTTCAGATTCGGTACCGTATATTTCACGTATTCCTGTATTGCATTGCGGAAGATACCTATTGTAGATTATTGTGAGTGTAACTTTTTTTAGTTAGTGAATCAGGCTGGCTTTTGCCATACGGCCAAAATTAATAAAATAGTAATAGAAACCTAGCCATTATAATATATCTCTGTTAAAAAAAACACTGGTAGTTTTTCAACTTCTCAAAGAGGTCCCGTCCGACATTCGGTAATTTTTCAAGCTAAATATCACCAAAAAAGCAACTAACAATTTAAAGTAATTATCACCTAAGGCATATTGTGACGTCAACAATTTCGACAACGCGCATTTTTCTCAAACAGACAGTTTCGGATCAAGAAAGATTAATGGTCTAGCTAACAGTTCTATTCAAATTTCACAACACTCATTACCGTGTAACCGCTTTGGCAATACCAAATTACACAAAAAATAGTGAGTTTTTGTTGTTTGTAGCATATTCGAATATAAATGTTACGAATTCGCTAATCAGAATGATAAATTACGGACACGAACACAATGTGGCCTAACAAGAGCACGGTTTACGACTTCTGACCTTTTATTTGTAAAGAAAAAACTATTTAGATTTCGAATTCAATTTGAATCGATATTTGAATAGTACAAAAGGTTCTAATTGGTTTGCAAAGTTGTAACATTGACGGTTCATTTGAACAAGGAACACTTTGAAGTATAATATTATTTTCTATTTTGATATTATACACAAACTTATTCACCTGAACCGAAACATCTAAAAGCGAACGTTTATAAAATCATATTCCGGGAAATGTTCCTTTGTAGATTCCAAATTTGAAAAAGGCAACAGACGCTGGTTGGTAAACAGAGCTGTTATTATAACAGAAGGGGGAAAAAAACTAAAAGGTCATCGACATTATAGTGTTCCCAGCCACTCGAACGTTTTATAGTAAAAACACTTCAAAACGAATATTACTATTTCCATACTTTAATTACGTACTTACGACACCCACACTGACGAGTGCACGCACACTACCGTAATTATAAGATAAACATATGGCTTTAAGCGCACCAATGGTTAAGTTGAATGCCTTGTAAGTAATATTGGGTTACTTTCCTGTAAGGCGGATATGGAGTGTATTTTTATTGATATTCAGAAACAGTGAGTGGTTAAATTAATTAAAATCTTTCATGTGCAGGCAGTGTTCTAAAAATCGTCATAGTTTATTTTACGCTACACTGATAGGTCATTTAAATTGAGATGTAAGTAAATAAACCATAACTGTCAAAATTTTGTTTAACTATTCCCAAACTTTTGTTTCCTAATCGACAAAATATTAGTTCTAAAAGATTGTCGATATATATATCGACAATCTTAGAATACGTACTCACCCTGTAGTTGACGCATGTTTATTATTAGCAAATACAATAAACTATTTAATCGTTTCAACATAATCGCTTATTGTATTTTCCTATGGAAATGCTGGCAGGCGACAGACGTTCAACAGGAAAAGAACCCGTTCGAAATTCAAATTGATAGAATTTGAATAGGTACGATTGTCATTGGTTGACAATCAATCATAATGGTTTTTTGGGTTCTCTGTTCAAAATTCCTCCACATACGTGAGGTTTGATTCGATCAGTAACGAGACGGCCAGTTATATCAGATAATGACATAGTATTGTTTTTTTTTTGAAGTTCGATATTTGAAATCCTGTTTTGGCCGTTCTGTTTTCTATTTTTATGTAATCTTGATTGCTAGTTGTGAGTACGTTATTAAAGTGATTGGAATATTACCAACTTAGTAAAAAATATTGCGTAAGACTTGTATGAATAAGTATAACTTAAAAGTTGATAAGCATGCTACAAGTATGACTCTTAACAAAAAGTCTGCGTATGTTAAAAATACGCTCTTAGTTTTTTTATGGCAAACAATAGTCGGAATACAATGCTACAGCCAAGTATCATCGAGTTACCTGCCGTTTCGATACTTCATTTGGTGGTGAATGATTAAAGTTTATCAAGCCAATATTATTATTTCCTCAAACACGTATTGAGAATAACAAATACTTGTGAAGAACACTCTGCATGTTGATATTATCAAAGTACTTTATGTACATTTAAGATTTTGAGAACTCAGCAAACATTCGACGCGGTAAAAATTAACATTTTCATATTTTTATATGTATTTGATGGAATTGAGATTTCATACGACTCCGTGGCTTAGTTGGTAGTAGCCCTGCCTTCGAAGTGAGGGGTCCCGGGTTCGATTCCCAGCCGGGGCACACTTTTTGTGGTGAGCATGAAATTGGTTCTCGGATCTTGGGTGTTAGGTGTTTGTCCATACCATCTGCGACACAGGGAATCCTAATGCAGGTGCATGAGTGTGTAAACGTTAAATTATACATTATTTGACTTTCGTAGGAAAAAAATATACTAATTTATTTGTATTTTCAATGAGAGCAATACGATAGCAATATACTCGTAAACATTGCAGATATCAAAACATAACTAAAAAACCGTTACAGACATTTCAAATTAAAAATAGAATTATCGAAACATAATATTCGAATATTCGATTTGAGTCATATTTCGCCGGAAAACATAAATAACGCAACTCAATTCTGCCCATTTTTACGATAAATCCAAGCTCAAGTACCGTTCGTAGCAAAATGCCAAATAATTGACGTTTAATAACTGTTTTCCATCAAACCGAAATTTCTAATCGGAATCTGACAGATCGGAATATTTGGTCCACGAGTACCGTTGATGCCTCTAGCGATGCCAAGTTAGCATAATTATATATTAAAATGTGTATGGAACTATGTATGCAGTTAGATAGTGCTTTTATGATATTAAATCAGCAGATGACCCGCATAATGACATAGACATACAAATAGAAAATGCTGCTTTCTTTCTTTTTTTATGTAACAAAAATGACGGGACGAGTTGAAGGCCCTGATGTTAAGCGGCCACCTCCGCCCGACATCAGCAATGCGACTTAGGTCCTCCTCGACTGAAGTATGGGAAAACCCATGTCGTACCCTTTTGCACATGGCGGTTTCACCGGTACCCACACCCTTCCACCGGAACACTCTACTGACGCGAAAAACTGGACCCCCTCAATATTAATTGCAACGACAAACGGTAATAACCTTACTAAACGTACAACCAGTAATAAAAAAATATAATAAAAAAAAACGAGAAACTCCTAGTTATTCAAATATAAAGTAATATAAAGATATATAGGATGTTAGATGGAACGATCTAGAATTTTTTGGAGTCAAAAGCAATGTAATTATTTTGATCTACGTCATAAGTCAATATGTTTTGTAATTTCTGTGTTTGCTTTAATTGATTCGATGTTTGTTTGCTTTGACAAAAATCTACTTCTGGTTCAGTAATTTATGATACATACGTAGAGTTAGCAAAAACAATAGAATTTTATAATCCTTTAATAAAATAAAGAAACATAATACTTATTAAAAGGAAAACCTCAAAATAATACAAATGTAAAAAAAAACAGGATGTCTGATGGATCTAGAGATTTTTGGAGTTAATAAATGATCGTTAATATGATTATTTCGAAACCGTCAAATGTCATTATATTTTGTAATTTCTGTCCGCTTTAATTGATTCGATGTTTGTTTCGATTGCGTTAGTTGATTGCTTTGACAAAAATCTACTTCTGGTTCAATAATTTATGACAGCTAAGTAGAGTTAGCAAAAACATACATAATTTATAATTATAATTGCACAAAAGAAACCCGCCACCCACAGACAACAGCATACTACTACTAATACTATGAATACTACTTGTCCGATCGAAGTATGAGACGACCCGAGTAGTATCGCGTTGCGACGGGGATGTTACTCAATTCTTTACAAATATTTCTTTAGTAGCACACATACTCGCATTTTCCAATAGGCATATTCGTGGAATTCAAGGAGTATGCAATCTATTGTATGTCAAACTAATATTATAAATGCGAAATGTCTGTTACGTTTTCACGCCTAAACCCCTCAACCAATTTTGATGAATTTTACGGGATATAGTTATGAGGAAAAAACACAAACTATATCCCGGGTGCCTGGTCTCACCCACCTGGTGCTGATGGCCCATCTGGTGGTAAGTAGTTACCTCCGCCCATACAACAGCTTAAGTCTTAGGTCCTCCCCGACCGAAGCATTAGAGGACCCAAGTCAATCCTTTGCGCCCGACCCCCGAGACTGCCCGAGTCAGAGTCAAATTACTTATAATAAAATATTAAAATTACAATTACAATTGCATAAATTTATTGTAATTGCCATTGATACAATCATAAATCAACGCAATCTCCCAATCGGCATTGCGTTGCCTATACGAGCTCACATGTTGCTACGTACATTCGTGTCAACAAAAACATAATCTGTCAGATCTTTGGCGGCTACCAATTCTTCGTGATTGATCCTGACGTCGTATGAAATTAATTAACTGATGCAATAGTAAAAGCCTAGCTGTGTCGTGCTACTATTGTAAGGTAGATAGGAAACTATCCGAATAATATTTAATAAGTTTTTTTTTTTCTCTGGATTTTGTGAAAGCGCAGCCTTTCAAAAAACAACTTATTTTAATTATTATATCTATACTAATATTATAAGGGGGAAAAATTGATTTTTCAAAAACTACTCGTACGATGTTCAAAATTTTTTCACCATTAACCACCATCAAGCTATCAAATAAGCTTAGAATTACACTCATGCCTACACGGGGTGGGTTACTAGTAAAAAAACAATACGTAAGCAATTTTCTTGTTGAACAGAACAGAAGCTGAAGTACCAACGAAAGACTTTTGAGAAGTTGATTGAAAGCAGTTACTCGATTCAACGCGATAGTAAATGTAGATAGAGATGACAAAAAGACGGACTAATATAGAATTTTTCTTTTTTTACTATATTTCTTAAACAAAAATAAATGAATTGAATTTTTAAATTTAACAAAACAATAATTTAAAATCACCGGTTCTAACATTATAACTATAATGTGTAACTTAAAAGCCGGACCCGTTTAAGCCGGACGTGTACAAGCCGGTGCACACCAACTCTATTGTGTAAGAGATCTGGTAGCTTGCCGACGGTACCTTATCGTGGTCGTGCATCAAACTTAGCATTATTTTGAGAAGTAATTATTAATGTAAAGGCAGTTACCGAAATTCAGGCCGCTGCAGCACAGTTGACCACGCAACTAATGAATAATAGAAAACTGGATTGGTAGCCGATGGTGCAGATAAACCATCGGTAGATTCAACCGACAATTACCGATGGCATTCTTCAACGTATCGGCTTGAATTCGTAAAGAAAGTATTCTACCGTATATTCGGCGTAATAACCGGTAGAAAAAGTGAATTTCGCCAAAGAATCCCAATTCCACTTTAAACTGCGACGTAAATTTGACAAAAGAATTTTATGAACGTATAAATTCAAGATGTCGGCCCGTCATCCGATCGGTACATTTAATACCCGCGGATTCGGAGAAACATCGGCTTTTTGTAGCACAGATCGCAACTCCTTCAATTACTGGCCAAATTAATGATTGCACACATTTTATCATTTAGTGGCTGTGGCCCGCGGCTCTGCCTGCGCCTAGGTACCCCTACCCCTGATTCACTGTGTAATTGACTGGCCTCACTGTTCAGTTGGTTGTAGCTCTTCCGTCTACGCTGTAGGTTTGATTATTTACTACTTAGACTAAGCATTTTTGCCTGTGTCTAGATGTTAATAATAATAATAATAATCCTTATTGACAAATACTGTTACAGAGCACTTAAAGTAAATATTATAACTAGATGTACGTAAATACTACGGAGGAACGAGTTTTCCTGCTGCTTAAAATTAAGTGGTCAATACTGACCCTAAACTACGCAAAAACCTGTAGGTACCAGTGCGATAAGAATGTCGTAGTATATGTAATTATAAAAAAACGATATGTATTCTATCAGTTATTTAGTTCTCATAGTACAGTTTGGGGCTAGATGGCGCTGTGTATTACGTTTGTGAATCTATTTATAATTTATTTTTTTAATTGAAGAATGTATTGTCGCTCCTTGGTAGTAAAACTGTCTCGTATAACGGCAAACGGCTACATTAACGCTAGCCAAGCCGCGGGCCAAAGTTAGTACGTAATAGTTTACTGCATATCATTTAGTTGCCTATAAGAACTATAAATTAAGTGTAAGGCCATATTGCAGAATTACATAGTTATAACTTTATTAATACCTCTCCTAATACCTAGTGGTTCCAATCAACGGAACCCTCATACTCAGTGGTACTAATAGTCGTTTTCTACAAAATAACTTATTATGTATTTATAAAATAAATAGAAAAAACATTATCGTAAAAATATATGTAAAAATTATTATTATATTATTATTGAATACAAGCGTTTAAGTACTAACGGCAGCTTTAATGTAAAAATGTATATTATAGCACGATACATCTCATTACATTTTTACATAGAAATCGTAAGGAGAACACACGACATTAATATACATTATAGCTATAATGTATATTTTTACATCTTCGTATCTTAATATACTGAGCGATACGAAAATATATAATAGATACATTTATATTCCGATACATCATATATTTCCGTATAATACCAACAATAAGTACATCTCTCTTCGAAAAGGATGATCAAAAAGTTGAAAAATGAAGGAAAAGATACATTAAATTACCTGTTGTATGATATTGTACTTTAAGATAATTTAAATCCCGGATGTAATATACATTAATATACATTAACTGCGCCCGCGGTGTTAACCACAGTTTTCCGGGATCAAAAGTAGCTTGTGTTAATACAGGATTTAAGCTATCCTGGTACCAAATTTCATCCAAATCCGTTGAGCCGTTTGAGCGTGAAAGTGGTACAAACATACAAACATGCACACACATAATAAAAATATACACACTTTATAAGTAACATAGCTACGGTGTGTGACATCCCTTACACTCGCGCGTTCATACGTGCAAAATTCTCAGTGTTATCATATCAATTAATGTGTGTATAACACACACAAACTGTAGGTAGTGTATAATACGTAGTACATTGCCACAAATGGATCGGGAACCAGTTATAAGTCCTTATGATTGCTTTGTAGCAGCTTAACATTTTTGTAGCTATTGTCTCGATAAAACTGTGTTCGTGCATTTTAATTCTGACTTAGGGACGCTGAATGATTCATAACATAATAGTAATACTCTTTTTACGAAGTTAAAATGGCGGTGGAGATTCAAGTTCTATTATTTTGACGTTATATCATATAAAAAATGTATTTTAAATTTTGCAATGCTTTGATAAATTTAAAAGTTAAAATTGCACGTTAACCGTTTTACTGACGTTGAGGTGTTGCTTTGAATCGACTTTTAAAAAATGTGGTTTTTAATTCGGTTGAATGTTTTTTTTTATGTTACGCGATTTATTCGCTAATTTTGAACCAATTTGAATGATTATTTTTTGATTAGATATTTGATTTGTGTACCAAGGTGGCCCCATAGATATATAACTAAGTGATTTTAGTATTGAAGTTGGTTTATTCGATTTTTAAATCGGGCAATTATTTTGAGACACATCAAGTATTTTTTTTGCAATCTTTTTGCAAACATGTCCTTTATGAATAAAGGTATTTATATTATCGAAATTTGAAAAGACGTTTTTGTGCTAGCAGAAAAGATGAACAATTCTATAAAGTCATAATCACGAAAACCTCATCTTCCTAAACAAGTTGGCAACTAAATAAAAAAACAAAAAGCTTGAGCCGGTGTTTTAGTTTGACCGGTATTTATTGGTCTCCATTAATCTTTGTAAAAACACAAATTGTCTAACGATGTTTCACCATTTATTCTTCTTTTATGGGTAACCCGAGCCATTAAAACATCAAACGGAAGCTCCATAACAGCGTATCTATTAGAAATAAATTTTAATAAACCATGTGAAACGTTATAAAAAATCTGTACATTATAAAATTGTTGGTCGGACCGAACGAGCCAATATTTCAAATTAGGAACAATTCAAATCAAATCTTCGAATTCTCGTTAGAGCAGGACGCCCGTAGGGTTGATGACCCGTTGAAATGTCAGCAAGTGTCTATCTCTTTCACTCATCACGCCTCTGCAATTCCACCGTCCCACTCTCCTATGAGATGTTGATCTTGATACGTCACATTTTTAATAAACGAACTCCGTATGACATGGCGCACGGAAATTCGTTCCAATGATTAATATGGCCGCCTTGTACGTATAAGAAACTAATATACTTTGTTTTTAAACGTTATTAGAAATATTGATAGTTTCATGTCATTGCTCGTGTTTGTGATTGCCGATAAACGTTTCGGAGATAGAAAGTATGACAGTACAAAATTGAATGCACGATGTATCGAGTGCGTAGGCAGCGGCCGCAAAAAGCGAACGAAGTAGACCATCTATAAATTACCAAATAGATATATTAATTATGATAGTCACTGACTTTTTATATTTAACGCGTCAATTTATATTCAAGCAGAGTCGACTCTACCTTTCTGCTCCTTTGTTAAAACATGTAATTACGTCGATAATAGATGTAGTTACAAGATTCCGATAACGCAATAATCTCGTAGCCCTCGGCTCTCACATTCTTATTTGAATTTTAACCATTAACAAGTACATTGTACACACACAAAACAAATGAAAAACGACCGGCGAGATCCAACAAAAAGCTAAAAGATTGTACTAGACACCACACTGAGCGAGTGTTTCATTACATCTCAAATAAAAAAGTTCATATTTGACGTTTAACAAATTGTTCCTTTTTCAAATCGACCAATGAGACTATTGTATTCACTCCTAATGGCGTGTTCTATTTTCAAATCTCATTCTCTTTACAAATCTCACTCGACTTACAGAATCATTCGAATTTGGAATGCGTTGGTTGTGTACTGTTTTCCCACACGACTTTTTCGTGTCTGTAAATGAGTTTGATTAATAGTATTTGACGTTGGCACGGCAATGGTTGTCAGTGGTTGCTTTGCAATAATGACCTGAATTCTATACTTTAAAACGAATAATTATTAGAATCAATGAGACGTGATGAGCACAATAAAACTGTAACAGCGAGCGACGAGGCGTCATCAAATAAATTGGCAGCAAATCCGATGGGTGGGCGATTATTAAAGTTTTAATCTCGAATATGCATCAACAAAATCCCCGAAATGGCCAAATGTCGTATCTAGCCAACCGGGAGATATTGCCGAAATGCATAAACATCAAAGGGGTTTTTGTTAAAAAAAGATTTAAAATTGAAGGGCGCGTCCCCAATAGGCAAAATGGCGTCCGAGATTATAATAACGATTTTAAAAGTCCCCTTCGGTTTTTTATTTTTAGTTTTTTTTGGAAGGGTTGCAAGTGGACGCGGGGACCGATGGAAAATTTGACACTGTTTCAAAATGGGGTGAAAGTTTGCATGGTTGCGTTCGGATCCAACATAGTTATATTTTTTGAATATTTTACATAAAGAGGTTGATATTCATTGCGTTATTGTAGTCACATTATAAAATTGCGTTTGACAATAAAAATCAAAGAGGTTCCTTACAAACAACGCTAACAGACTCATACCTCTGCACTAGGATTCCGTGTCGCATGGACAAACACAGGAACACAAGACAAACACCCAAGACCCGAGAACAAACTTCATGCTCACCACACAAAGTGTGCTCCGGCCGGGAATGAAGTCCGGGACCCCTCGCTTCGAAGGCGGGCTACTACCCATTAAGCCACGGAGCCATTTTTTTTACAAAAAAATGGTTTTTTCAAATTTCCCAATCATCGAGCCGTCATAATTTCTTACTCACCCACACGAATGCTCAGTCGGAATTCGAACCCGGGAAGATGCATCGAAGAACAGGTAAGATCGATGACTTAATCAGTTCTTGCTTATATTGAGACAACACTAATAATCACAACTCTAAGCACCCGTTTCACGGTCAACTTGATCAGTCAAATCAAGTCATCACATCAGTCAATTGATTTGAAATAAAAAAATGTTGACCTAAGTACGTAAACTATTATTCATTTTGCATTCAGATGTAAATCCTTTGACTGTATTATTATTTATTGATTAAAATGAAATAAAAACCTTTTATACGAGCTCTGTTTCCATTTCGAACATTATTATATTTACCACTGATACAGTCCAATCAGAATGAGTTCTTTTTACAAAAATCAAATTAAGGTTTTAATTTCAGCTGTATGATTTTTTTCTGTTTGTGAAACAAATTGAACGATCTTTTTGAATATATACATCCAAATTTTACTCCTGAAGGCGAGTAATAGGGGAATTAATAAGTAACGTATTCCTTAAATAATTTGAAAATGGAATAAATTTCGAACATTTTTAAAACGTGATAGAACTATTAGCAACATTATTAGCCCAGCGTGTAACGTCACATGAAAACATGTTTGAATATAGAACCAGCGTAATTCGGTCAACAAGACCAAATCCGTACAATTGTCGTCAAAAGCTTTTATCAATAAAAATAAAAATCTCCGAGGAAGTCTCCAATTTGTACGCGTTTCGAGCCGCAGTTGTGTCCATCCAAGAGAAAAAAGACCGTAAATTTTAACGATAAAGTTCGTATTCGTCTGTGAATTGCGAGATTTGTATAGTTATGATAGATTGTGAATTAAATTAGTCGGCCATACGATGGGGTCTGAAAGTGCTTGAATATGTAATATGTGTTTATTACGTTGTGTTTTAAAATAGAAATGTCTTGTTGAATTTCCTGATTTCATTTTAAGTGCTACGCTAATTAATGGTCAATTACAAAAATCGTTTTGTTTTATCTATGATCATGCTACCTGCGAACTCATAGTATCGCGGTATATAAGAGATAGTTTGATTAAACTTTCTATAAGTAATAATAAATTACATAAAAGTAGGTACATCTTTTAAATTCTATCAACGTGTAACGGTGTTGTCGAAACCATTAGACCAAAAACGTAAAGTTATGTCAAAATTAGTTTTCCACATAAATGCTGCCGAAAATGGCGTAGAAAGTAAGCAATAACTCTTTCAATGGAATATATTTATTGCACGTGAGCGGGAATCGAACCCGAGCTATGCATACAAATTGCAATTATTATTCATAATCAGTCTGATTTCCTTGAATATAACGTTTCGTGCGTTCTATAATAAGCTTGTCTTTGATATGTGGATGTAATACAAAAATGTGATGATAGAAAGATTTTTTGTTTCAGAATTTATTTTAAATGTTGACAAAGCAGCCTACGTTCTTTCATCGAATGAGAAAGAGATTTTTTTTAAATTTGAATACATTGACTTACTCTTAAATCCTCACGATTCAGGTTTTAACTTTTTAGCTAACAAACAGCTCAGTAGCTTTGTAGCCCTATTGTGCTCGCCTAAAAAGCAAGGATTTAAGTTCCAATCGGGAAAAACATTTATTTTGTTCTCGGGTCTGGGTATGCAGATAGAGAAGTATATCAACAAGCTTTTTGATACAATATACTTGATAGAGTTTGGGCGGCAAATAAATAAATATTAATGGATATATCAAACAGCGCTATCTAGAATACGTAATGGAGAGACAAATTTTATCTTTGAATTCTATGAAATCTAATATTAATCCTATATCTACGAAATCGTAGCAGAGCTACGAATCATTTCCAAGGAACATTTAACCTTTGAAACCTCTAAAAATCTTTAAAAACTCAATCTTTGCATAAAAAACAAGTGCACCCGCTCGATGTCTATATTCTAATAGCCAATAAAAAAGAAACTACATTACGAACTGACGAGCTGCCTTGCTATTGTGAAACTTCAATAACGCATGCGTAGCCCGCATATTAAGGACTTACTACCATCAAAAACGGGAAACAAAGCGACTTGTGCCATATTTCGAGTTGTGCCATATTAGTCCGTATGCCAAGTACATTATGGAACTATTTAAAATTTCGAAACCGTTGCGTTATCGACTGTACGTGTTGGCGTTTTCCGATTGTTTCTTTTTAGTGTTCCGCTGTGGAAATTAATAAAGGACGCTTTTGTGAATATTCGATATTCAAATATTTGAAATGTAGAATGTTCAAATATTTTAAAAATCGAAGTGATTCTATTTGATGTGACGTATTTATTGACATATTCGTTTATATGTTAAAATTGAATATTATCATTCAAATGCAGAAATTACTAGTTTTATCATAACTATCAACTAAAAGGTAGGTTGGTGGCTGTCTGTCTGAATGTGTGGTCAGTGTTTTTGTAACCTAGACAGAATGATGGTCTGATTTTAAAGCTATATTTTCTCAATAATAGTAGTTTTAAGCTGTTTCTCTAGTGGGTATCGGAACAGACATTATAGTCAACACTGTCATCAGTATTTGGAATAGATTTCGAAGACTGTTGCTTCGCAAACGTCTCACATCATAATATATCATTTTATTATCCTACTATAATACTATTATAAAGGCGAAAGTTTGTAAGTATGGATGTATGGATGTATGGATGTTTGTTACTCTTTCACGTAAAAACTTCTGAATGGATTTGAATGAAACTTTACCACAATATAGCTTATACATCAGAATAACATATAGGCTACAATTTTTGAGGTTTCTATAAAATCTATATATATAAAAGAAAGTCGTGTTTGTTACAACACTTATAACTCGAGAACGGCTGGACCGATTGCCATGGTTTTTGATTTGTTGGATTTGTTTCCGTCTCGAATAGCAGAATAACTATTAAAACATTGGAAAATTAACGAAAAAAATAAAATCAATTTATCCCCGTATTCTCCACGGGAACGGGAACTATGCGGGTGAAACCGCGGGGCGCAGCTAGTCAACAATAAAGTTGAAATTTTATATTTAAGAGTTCGCAAAACTTTTTATTTTGGTGACATCGTCTTTGACCCACGATGCATTAGACCATCGGATCTAATATATTAGAATTTCTTATATAAACATTGTTAACTCTGAATTAGCGTATGAGTTAGATTTTGTTCCCATTGTGACACCTACTGTCGACAAGCGAGAGTGAGTACTGACAGTCCAATCCTAATGTTAAGTTATATCTTTGTTTTGTTATTAATACTAAACGTAGCACATAAATTTAACAACTCACGGCGAAAGTTTGTATGTGTGTGTGCTCAAACGGATCAACCATTTTAGGTACAAGCTTACATCCCGGAAAACTAGCTGCGCCCCGCGTGTTACCCCGGGTAACTAATAAAACAAATTAGTATTCGCGGTGGATACACGCCTAAATAGTTAGAAACTCTAAGTGAAGCAGTTATGGCGAGCGACCGTTAGTATCGACAAGAACTTAAAACGGATATTATGTTCTAAATTGAAGTAGTCGATCGCTTGACTAATACGTTTTAATGCACTTGTAGCGACATGTCTAGTCATTTTCAATTAGGATAATACCTATTCATGGATATTTCACACAGCGACATCTAGCCCCAAACTAAGCATAGCTTGTAATATGGGAACAAGATAACTGATAGAATACATATAGTTCTTTTTTGTAAATACATTCTTATAATACATATTGACACCCAGACACAGAAAAAATCATTTATATTCGTCACACAAGTGCTTGACCTGGCTGGGAATCGAACCCAAGACCTATACCGCAGAAGGCAAACCTACTACCAACTGAGCTATGTATAGTATGTATAAAGTATAAAAAATGTAATATATGAGTCTGAAGGCTCCGTGGCTTAGGGGTCCCGGGTTCGATTCCCGGCCGCGACACATTTTGTGTGGTGAGCATGAAGTTTGTTCTCGGGTCTTGGGTGTTTGTGTTTGCTTATCCATGCCATCTGCGATACAAGGAATCCTAGTGCAAACGTGTAACGACCACAAAACTCATTAAGTGCAAAATAAACTGGACAAAGTGTAGCTCAAATTCTTGGACAAAGTGTAGCTCGAATTCTAAGTTTTTGTTCTGAGGAATTTTCGTGTTTAAAAATTAAAATAAACAATGTTGCAGGGAATCTCCCACGGCCGACAGATTTTGAGTATCAAAACATTTGTTTTTTATTTTTAACCGACGAAAAAAAGGAGGAGGTTCTCAGTTCGACCGTATATATTTTCTTCATTTACGATTCTTTTTTTTTGTAACTAAGTTATTCATAATCCGAGTTTTTCGTAGAACGCGGGTATATTGAGAATCGTTAAGTTGTATCCTTGTGAAGTTATTTATTCTTGTAAAATAAAAACTAAGGAATCTTAATGTTTAAACTAGCTTTTGCTAGCGGCTTTGCTCGCGTTAAAAGTACTCTGTTCTTTTTGTGCCCTGACAAAGTGTATGTAATTTCATAATGATCGGTTCACTTAAGGTAGGAAAGCGCAACAAACAGATAGATTTTAGAAATCAGCTAAATATATATTTCACTTATCAGACACCAAGATTCGCTGTGTCGCAGATGGCATGGATAAACACAGAAACACACGACAAACACCCAAGACCAGAGAACAAACTTCATACTCACCACGTAAAGTGTGTCCCGGGCGGGAATTGAACCCGGGACCCCTCACCACAGAGCCGTCATAATACACTTTTTTGAAAATTTTACTTACACTATTAACACCCAGACACAGAACAAACATCTATGTTCGACACACAAATGCTTGTCCTGGGCAGGAATGGTACCTACGACAAACGGTGCAAAAGGCAGAGCTACTACCAACTAAGCTGTGGGCCAGACATTTTTCTTTAATACTTTTTGCGAGCCAAAATTTTCGTCTCCACACAATGTCCTACTCACTTTCCGCATAAATAATGTTAATGCCGGTTAAAAGGCGTTTTGGATGATTTTATATCCAAAAACGTACGCTTTTGTGGCGAAACTTCCTTCGGGAGTATAAAGTTGTTCATAAATAATTCATCAGCGAGACGCGGGGCTTGGATATCATTGTTGCAATAAGTATTGGTGAAATTCTTTATTCAAAATTTCGAAATTTGAGGAACATCGTTATTTTTTTAATATTGTTTTTGTCTTCGAGACTGTACGGCCAGTGATTGATTATAAATGATTCAAAAATCGAATAAATTTACTTCGATACTTCATCGATTATTTTATGCTCTTAGAGTGGAAAATTCTTCATTAAGTGTCTGCGGGACATCGGCAGAATTCAGCATCAAATTAAAAAAGACTCATCGAAAAAATGCGTAACAAACATACATACAAATAAAGCCTAATTATTAACCTTCTTTTTTGAAGTCCGTTAAATGACATTAATTGTAATGTTTGTCTGGGTGGTGTGTGTTTGTTACTCCGTCACGCTCGAACGGCTCAACGGATCTAAAAACCGCGGGTAACACCGCGGGGCGCAGCTAGTATGTACCATAAAACTAGATTTTTCATTTTGATAAAACTCTAGAATTTTTGAATCATGGGACTTTGTACCACCATTACCAACCTACTTTTTGATTTAAATATTGCCTAGCCAGACCACTAGGCTAGCAATACCATAAGCATCACTCACCCGTAGCCAACTCTTTAAAAATATCAAAAACTCGAACCTGCTATATTTAGGTTTTAAACCTGAGCCTCTACTCTTCCCATCAGTTCCATGTATGTGCCTGTCTCTCAGTATCGTTACAATAATTAGTGCCTAGTGTCAAACAAAGATTGGTCGACGCTGACCAATCAAAATTCAAATTTCAAATTAAACTCTAGAACGCATTGTTGTTGCCACAATCGGCATCATCTCACGGAACGCAATTATTAACGACAATTATGTTCGGAAACTGACTTGGATAAAAAAACGAAATACTTACATCGTTTTGTGAATACGGACGAACAAAGAAGGTTCTAAACGCAAGTCACTCCATACGAATTAAAGCCTCTTTGTTTCAACCATCGGACAAAAACATCATTTTTAATATCAATACGCCCGAATTCGATTCCCACTTGTAATTATACACATTCGATTGTAATTAACGAATAAACTCCGGTCTAATTAAAGTTTCAATGCTCTCGGAAATTTTAAAAGGAATTTGAAAATTGAAGCGTTTTACTCCTGAACGAAAGACGTAAAACTTTTTTGACGATCGATCATTTTCTCGGGTTGTTAGTGGCCAGTTCGGCTGCATTTTTTAATGTCCGATTCGAAATTCAAGTTTGAAGTTTTGTGCGTTCAAAAACGATATCTACCCTCGTATCTCGTATAGTGTTTATACTTGTATTTTGAAGTTTGCATGATCTAAACCTTACGCACGTAGGATAACGAGATTCAAAAGGGGTGCGTCCGGCCAGCCATCATCAATTATTTTTGTGAATGTGCTTAGCTTTCCATTTTTAAAATAAACTAAGAGCGAGGGGGATTAATATAATTACATACGGGGACGCCGAGGGACGGACGGTGTATTTTTATTACAAAAAAATCACGATGTTTTAGTTTCCAGCTAGAACGGATTTTACTAACTCGTGTTTTCTTAGAAGAGTTGCGTTGCGCCATTAAAAGGATTGGACGCTAAACCATGCCGGGCCATACCTGAAAATAAGAGAATAATTATTAAGACTTTTTCATCTGGTAATAGGATTCAAATAACAAAGGAGTAAAAGGAAACAGAAGTTACAATTATTTTAATTACCACACATGTAACCACAATTAAACTACAAATTCAAATTTCAACCCAATAAGAAAGATCGATCGACTTCCAATTTTAAAATCTGATAGCCGCATCCGTATTGCCAGTACAAAGGAATGGAACGAGCATGACGATTCAAATATTTTCGAAAATGGAATATTAAGTGAAGCCATTATACGTTCGGACGATTATCTACTATTTGAAACGTGTTATTAAAATCTATATTTCGGTTGCTCTATAACATCGAAGTTAGTCATCAATTTTATAAGTGACTAATTTCTGATAGATTTATCGATTTTAGTGATGCTAGAGTAACTACTCATTTGCATATTGAGGTCAACGACTTGATTATTCTGGCTGCGTTTGATGCGATGCGTCAAGTGACCCCTTAATGCCAGTTATTGGTTACTCGTTTAGAGTGCATGGTCTGTCACATACTAATATACAACCTTTATGATCATTTAACGAATGCCTTTATTGCACTGACCGTTTGTATTTCTTTTTAGTTTTTCATTAAAAGCAATGACCGCGGCTTTAAATGTTATACTTCATACAAAAGAAATATCCGAGTCGAGTCCATAAGCGATCGATAATGCAGCTATCTATGATGGGAAACATTAATATGTCATTGAGACCGCCTATAGGACGCCCACACGGCCCAAAACAAAAACAGATCGCGGAGAGTTCCACAAAACATCATTAAATTCAATATTTCGTTTAAAAAGCACTCCACATATCTGGACCATTAATCACTAAAACTACCGACCTTCAAGGAGAACATCGGAATAAAATCGGCAATCGAAATAAAGCACTTAAAGGCGAAACGTCATTATCGCACAACATAAATAAAAAACGCTGAAATCGAACGCAAAAATTGAATATCGAACTCGATTTAAAACAGAATACGAATTTTAAAAATACGAGCGCGGCGAACGGCATTAATTAAAAATTCTCGGTAGAATATTCAAAAATAGAATTCGCATTCGAACGCTCCTTGTACGAACCTGAAGTTTGAATTTGGTAGGAACAAAAGAAGGAGAGCGCGGGAGCAACCCTTTTAGCGCTGATAATCTGTTCCTTGGCCGTGTTGCGTCCCTTTTTTATTTGTTGTCACTTTTTTGTCCGAACTGAGATTGTACACAACATTCTTTACTTCGAAACGGAGCTTTTTAAAACTCGCCTCGAGATTTATTTCTTTTTTATTCGCCTTAATAACGAGTCCTTACGACCGATTTAATTGACGAATGGTCACGAGCGAAATGGAATAACTGCTTTAGTGGACATAATTACTTACTATTTGATTTCCCAATAGAAACCGTTGTAGCCGCGCTGAGTAAAAGCTCTAGAATTGCATTTGATAGAGATATTGAAAATGGAATCCCCACAAAGAATCTTGTTCCATGTTTAAATTGCTTCGAAATATAAAAATAGAACGCAATCCTTCCGCCCTCGGTCGGTTAGTGCTTTACATGAAATATTATTTTATGGAATCAACATCTGCGTCTGTGGCAATGTGTGTGTGAAGCATTATGCTAGAAGGGTTCATACATAAATGAAATTACTCGAAAGTAACATGTTTCAAGTGGGCGAGGGTTTTCAGGAATTCTTTGTGGTACACGGTATTGGTTTTAGATTTAAGTAGTAAAAGTAATTACTTCATTATCTGATTGAAAGAACAATTTAGATATGATGTTTTATATTTTATCCTTCCCGAACACGTAATAGTTTGACTTATTTTGGTTAACTCGTAGCTTTGAGGGATAATAGTGATATACAATCTTAATTTAAAATTATAAATAAGCCTCGAAATTCAATTAGACAGTAAAATTATCCCATTACTCTTTGTCCTTTTTAATAAATATTGTAAAAGAATTAAAGCAACATTTAGGTTAACACATGGATTGAAACTGGGAGTTTCCGTGCTTCCTCGTTGGAAGACACGTTTCGATTAATTATCAGGTAAAATAATCGTTTTAATTCACCTACAGCTACGTAAACATCGCTCAACATGAAATAAATATTTTAATGTATCCAAAAAAACATAAACAAAACTCGGCTGGCTTCATCTCGCATATGTCGATATCCATTTTACAATCCGTCTGAATCGTCAAATCACTCGCGGCTGGCTTATTTTTTAAAATTGGAACTAAAAATGAAACCCTTCCATTTTTTAAATTGCTTTCGTCATGGCGCTCCCTTTGCCACTATTAAACAATACGACGTATTTTGGAATTTTTGAATAAAAAGTTTTTTATCGTTTCGAGTCGTCATTTCAATTCGAAATTTGACTATTTTCTTTTTTGTTTTGTGTCCGCGAAGTTCGTTCTGAAACTTTGTATGATGAAAAATTAAGACGCATTTTAAATTAAATCACATATTTCAATATCACTACACGAAACTAGTTAATCCTAGGCGTTAAAAAAGATTATTACCTATGTAAGAAAGTGACGTCGAGTTCGTAAAAGTGAGTAAAAAAGCAGCTGTCAACGAAACTAATGATTAAAATGCACGCATTTCATCCAGAAACCAGTTTATTGTAAGATCCGCACAGCTGTGTTAGTATTGGGATTACGTTTTTTTGTCCCTCCTTTTTAAATTTAACTCTTTTGACTATTTTAATATTTCGGGAACAATTTTTAGTTAGGGTGAGGGATGTGGGCGTTTTTTTATTTACGGTAAAGTGTTTCGTTAGGTATTTTTAGTTGGGCTTTGGATGCGGGCGAGGCATTATGAATTATTATTTTTTACAATTGATTTAATGGATGAAGCAGCGTAACATAAAGGGTTTTAGTTTGCAGCAGATTAAATAGTGATACTTTAAATATGGAATCATCAATAGCAATATTTTTTATTTCGACCCAATAAGTTTAGACTTGTTATTTCAATGTTCAACATTCAAAAACTAGGAGATATAAGAACGAATAATTTAACTTTTGATTAAAACAATATTGTTTGTTTTATTCAATTTGTAGCAATCAAATACGCTTCCCATCATTTTCATAAAAACTCAACCCTTAACAAATTAGGGAGCAAAAACTAAAAAGGAAGCGATCAGTTTCGCCGAAAAAAATATCAAAAAAACAGGGTGAACGTCCTTCTGTAGCATCTTTGCGTTGCGTGCTGTACATCGCTGGATTAGTAAGAAAACTTTTGTTGATAATAAACTATGATGATGAATAAACGTAGTGGATTCGAAAAAAAGGCAAAATATTGTGGATGAGGATTGATTTTACAGGAAGTTATTGTCTAAGATATTCATTATAATACAGAAGGTAGCAAAGAATGGGAAGATATTAGTGTCTTGTTTTAGTGGCTTGTGAACATTAACGCGGGAGCGTGAGAGATTAACGTAAGAGCGTGGCCCAGAGGTACAGACGCCCACTTTCAATCCAAAAGTATTAGGAGTACAAATAAGATTCCGCCGTTTTATTGTATTTAGATGGCGCGGCACGGAGTTTCGGTTAGCTTTCGCAGATGATAACCGGCTTAAAAAATAGTTTGGACATTCAAGAACAACATAACCTATTAATATCATTGATTTTATTTTGGTAAAATATAATTTTTATAAGTTGAAAATGTCAAAATTTGAGCCAAGTAAGCGTCATTTGCGGGAAATATTAGTTTACTTCTTTAATTTAAAGAAATCTGCTGCTGAGGCGCATCGATTGCTCGTAGAAGCATATGGTGAGGTTGCTTTGAGTGAGAGAACGTGTCGAGAGTGGTTTCAAAAGTTTAAAAATGGTGATTTCGACGTAGAAGACAAAGATCGCAGTGGAAGGCCAAAAATTTACGAGGATGCAGAATTGGAGGAATTATTGGAGGAAGATTCATCTCAAACACAAAAAGAACTTGCTCTAACATTAGAAGTCACTCAGCAAGCAGTCTCACATCGTTTAAAATCATTAGGAATGATTCATAAACAAGGAAATTGGGTTCCGTACGAATTAAAGCCGAGAGATATTGAACGCCGATTATGCTTAAGTGAAATGCTGCTAGCTAGACATAAAAAAAGGGTTTTTTACATCGTATCATAACTGGTGATGAGAAGTGGATACATTATGACAATCCAAAAAGAAGAAAATCATGGGGATTACCTGGCCACGCGTCAACATCAACAGCAAAACCGAATATTCACGGAAAAAAACTTATGCTGTGTATTTGGTGGGATCAGCTAGGTGTAGTGTATTATGAGTTGCTTAATCCGAGCGAAACAATTACTGGAGCCCTCTATCGAACACAATTGATGAGATTGAGCCGAGCTCTGAAGGAAAAACGCCCTCAATACTATTCTAGACACGAAAAAATTATTCTTCTGCATGACAATGCTCGTCCACATTTTTTTTTTTTTTTTTTTTTTATTCGTTATAGGCCATCGTTTGACCGCTATCTCACCTGATGGTAAGTGATGTTGCTTGTTGCGGCTCCCGTGAAAAAGTACTTGGAAACACTTGATTGGGAAGTGTATTCACCAGACATTGCACCCGCACCCGCCGTATTCACCAGACATTGCACCGTCCGATTATCACCTGTTCCGGTCCGTAGCACATGCTCTGACGGCGCAGCGGTTCACATCTTATGAGGATACCAAAAATTGGGTTGATTCGTGGATAACCTCAAAAGACAAGGAGTTCTTCAGACGTGGGATTCGAATGCTGCCTGAGAGATGGGAAAAAGTGGTTGCAAGTGATGGGCAATATTTTGAATAAATTTATATTACCGTTCTTCTACAATAAATATTTAATTTGTGTTAAAAAACGGCGGAAACTTATTTGTACTCCTAATATAGTGAAATTTTTCACGTGAAAAATTTATTTGCTCAATACCACGTTCTCGACACGGTGAAGGAAAAAATCGCGATGATACCGACGTGACCAAAAATCCTTGTCACATCTACCAATCCGGAATGGGCTCCCGTGGTAGATCAAAGCCTCAATTAACGAGAGTCCGGTGTCCCTGGGAACATTTGAGATACGGTGGTAATGGAACCCGTGAATTATTGCTGTAAAATAATTTACCAAAACAATAAATCTAATCCATAGTTTACTCGGGTGTTAATAAAACAGTTGTAAACTTTACGACGCCATCACCAGTTAACTCTTGGCACTTTGTTGCGTCTCTAGTATTTCACTCAATTCTCGTAATTTCCCTTACAATTAACAACAAACCCTACCCGGCCGCCATTGGGTATAATATCGAGCATTCAGCAAAATGTTGCGTTCATTTCACTACGGTACTACCTCGAGATAATAAAGCGCTTTATTTTTTGAGCGGCAAAGTTCGTATTCCAATGTTCTGTTCGAACATGTGTTGATAAAGCGTTCAAGATAAATTATTTGAATATTTGCTAAATCGCCGGTTGATGACAAGTGTACACACGACATTAAGACATTTGGATTTTTGATTATTATGATTGATTTCAGCTGTAGTTTAATCTCTAAGGCACTTTAATCATAATGCTTCATTGCTTCATCCTTTTTATTCTAAGGAGTTTTAACCACAGATCGGCAATGCAGGTGACATATAATTTATAGTCTGTGATACTCATTCGAGCTTACGGTATTTAAACAGCTTATTGATAAGCGATTATTTAAAAATAATCTCGATCATAGGGCTCGATCTTCGCCCTGATGTTACTAATCGCAATTTAATTTGCGGAAGATAGAAATTATGTTACAATTTTAGCATTACTTTACTTCACCAATCCATTCTTATTTCATTTGAGTAAGTCATCTTTGGGTTCGCAGTTTTCAGGACACCCGAAGGCCTCAGACATGTCTTATGGACTAAAGCCGGGGCGGATATCTCAACGTGCTGCATGCGCTAGGTTCAAATGCCACTAAACGATCACCAATTCAACTATTATTGGAAGATCTATTACCGGGCGGAAAGATGACTACGCTTTTCTAAAGGCTAAATCCAGAAGCCATGGCAGATCAGCTAATACAACTAATGAATTTAATAAAAAAAATCTAAGTCAACTTTAAAGTACATTATGTAGACTTAAAATAATACAATCGGATTACAAAAGTAATATTTTCATGAACTGAAATAATTTCGTTCAATTCTTCGCATTCTCAATGGAAACAGAACGGAAAAGAGACGTTCTTATTTCAAAACAGCACAACTATTCGACATTTGAATTTGTTCGAATCGAACGCGCGCGTCTATTTGTGTAAGATAAGTTTTGTTATTCCAAATGTAACACAATTCTCTGTTTGCATTTACAAATAATGGCAGGGAACTGTAATAATTGCAATGGAGATGAAAATACTTGGTTATTATTACTGTTTTATAAATTAAATCGGTAACCATACGATTGCTTACTGAAATTTATTTTCATAGCTTTATAGCTCTGCCTTCTGCACTGTAGGTCGTGGGTTTGACTCCTACCCAGGACAAGTGTCAACATTTGTGTAACGAACATAGGTGTTTGTTCTGTGTCTGGGTGCTAGTGTGTTAGATATTATGTAACTATGTATTAACAAAATAAGTACTATATAAAAGTATTGTACCATAGTATGCTTAATTTGGGGCTAGATAACAATACGTATAGTAATAAAATAATCTAGAAAAGTAATTACTAGACAATAAATAAATTTGCAAATTCAATTCATATTTTATCAGATATGAAATAAGTAGATGTTTATGTTAGGTAATAATGAAAATTAGTAGGTAACATACACTATTTTATTAAAATATACCAGACACTATCTTTACAACACAGAATAAACCATTAATTGGAAAGCAATAGTGCAAAAAGTATAAAATGCGTAAACTTCAGAACTGCGTCCAAATACGTGAACAATCCAGACGCATAAATAACAATAATATTTCGTCGCTATCCCGAAATAATTGCAATAATTAATTAATGCGTATTTCATTTTAATCGTCGTTTCTTGTATACGCACAACGCGGCAGAATGCGGGCACCTGTTCGCCACTCTGTTATGCACTTTGTGTGCGGATTGCTGTCGTAGAATTGTCGTTAATGTTATACGTATTCTAATTCAACCTTTTTTAAATTTGGAATTACAATTATTGGCGCAATGTGTATGTATTCTAATTCAACCTTTTTAAATTTGGAATTACAATTATTGGCGCAATGTGTATGTATTCTAATTCAACCTTTTTAAATTTGGAATTACAATTATTGGCGCAATGTGTATGTATTCTAATTCAACCTTTTTTAAATTTGGAATTACAATTATTGGCGCAATGTGTATGTATTCTAATTCAACCTTTTTAAATTTGGAATCACAATTATGTTCCTATGATTTGTATTGGTATATCTACAGCCTAGTCTGGGTTATGATTTTTTTCGTCGTTGAATTGTACTTGGACATTTTTGAATTTGGAATCAGTGTTATTAATTTCTTTTCCTATACGGATTTCTGAACGCAATCAGAGATTACGAAAATTATTGGTTTTTTTGTTATGTGCTACATTAAAATAAAACAAAACTATTCGAATAAAACTATGCTTAAATAAGGAACAGAAGAGGTTCGTTTGATTTAACAGTTGATTTCATAAATGTCTGAACTGATATGAGATACCTATATCAAATACATGAATACATTATGAAGACAAATATTCTCATACTTAAAATAATTTTAATATTAAAATAGGATTAATAAGTACAGTTTCGCTAGAAGTCTATGCATACAATAATAGTCTACGCGGAAAGCGAATCAATAAATCTAAGCGCATTTTTCGAAAACGCATAAAATTCGAACGCACCACGATTATTTAATCCACGCTACCTTATCAAAACTCTATCTATCCTATTCCCGCCGCATGCGTCTGTCTCGTTCTACCGTCGCACGCGTCGCTATTGTGTCTGGCGCGAATCTCTGCGGTCGCTCGTCTCTAGCCGCCGCGCTAGCTCTGTCCCTCTCCCGCGCATGTCAATGCAGTTTATTGTAGACGTTAATGGCTCTGATTACAAATGTAAATTTTCAGCGCGCGACTTCGTTGGCTGGTGTTTTTTTGATTACTTTAAAAGGTATTAATTTGTAACAAAAATTAATAGCTCGCAATTATTGCGGATGAAAAAAGATTTTGTATAAATATACGATTGACATTAAAAATGAGCTTGTAATTACGTGTTTTTTGTTTGTGCATTTTCTGTTGAGTCTGTAATGCTAATAATTATTATATTATGTGCGTTTTTAAACATAATTATTCTATCAGTAATCTGGTTCCCATAGTGGGTCTAGATATTCTTTATTTGTCTCACGTTTTATGACAATGATGGGATTACAATTTTCGTCGTAGTACTATTTATTACCATATTGTATCATTGCGTAAAAATCTTTCACGTTTTAGAGATGATTTCCGTGGACGACACTCAAATGAGTATAATTGAACTTTTTATTATTATTATTATTATTATTATTTCACTAAGAGAGGCCAATATTATTATTATTATTATTATTTATACGGTAAATAATAATTGTGCATGGGTTGTTTACGCGTTGTCAAACTCGAGTCGCGAACGAATGAATTGAATTTTACAGCGATTGTGTTTGCATAATCTGTGATCGACGAACAAAAGATATAGATGCGACTGCAAAATAGACGAACTCGCGCTGACGGACGAACTTACCTATTATTCGCATTTCAGGGCACTTTAATATAGTTCGCCCATTATAATGGGACATATCGGTTGGGTTCGCTTGCGACGCGAGCACGGAGGGACACGGCTCCGGTTGCGTTGGTCGCGGTTACAACGGTTTCTCAACCGAATACCATTCGTGAATAGGGCTTTCAATTAAAAAGTCAATAGGCATACTTTTTATAATTTCAAATTTGTTTATGAAACCTTACGATTTTATACTGTAAAGGTCGGTAGTGTGCCTTCTGTGTAGGTCGTGGGTTTGATTCCTACCCAGGACAACCGTGTGTGACGAATATAGATTTAGATCTGTGTCTGGAAAAAAAATTCTATAGTACCAGTAATGTGTACCATAGTCCAGGCTATGCTTACTTTAGGGCCAGATAGTGCTGTTTGAAATTTTCATGAATATGTTATTAGTATTTGATTTGGTTACTTCCATCTCACTTTTGTGGGCACTGTTGGTTGGCTTAACCCCGGGTTCGATTATCGGCCGGGCACACGTTCAGTGATAAACGTAAAGTTTGCTCTCGGGTCTTGGCTATTTGTATGTTTCTATTGTATGTGTTCATAATAACACAGACATAACGGACACAGAAAATCTTAGTATAAGTGTATGAGCGTGAAATCGTTTGACGAGATTAAGCGGATATCACTACAGCGGAAACAGATACTGATTTGATCATGTGAAATTAAACAGAAAATGCGAGTTTTCTATAAACCCGAGCAGCCTGGCAACCCTACAGTAGAAGATCTCACACGGCTGCCAATTTTCAGAAAGACAGAGCTAAAATAATTGCAGCAAACTCGCCCTATTTCGGGCGACGCACAACAGATAGATTTAATTCTAGTACAATAATACCTCGGCTCTATGCGCCTATTGGTTTATTTTTGTTGGATCGCGTTCGTTCGATGACAAATTTCAGGAATTGAGGCCCTATTCCACGTTTGAATTCAATTTTCGAACGATTTCCTGGAACGCTTGTGACGACAATGAAAACGAGCATTTGTAGTTTTCCTTTAAAATTTTAGCAGTCTTCACTTTACGATAGCCATTCAGATTTTGAATAATCTCGCAAAAATTACACGTGGAAATGACGCAGCATTGTTTTGAATTTGGAACTTTTTCGAGGATTTTTTAACGGTTACTATATCTGCCTTTATTATAAGACTAGCGGCCGGCCTCGGCTTCACACGGTGGTTTTATCACGAAACATAGGTCAAGTCCAAAAAATAAAATGTGTAAGGTAAGTTATAGACGATGCGTATGGTTGTGCGCTGACACGGCAATTTTTTAGTAGCTTCTTTGAACTGAGGGCACGTTAAGATATCGGTCCCGGCTATACTAGTCGATAAGCCTTGTAAGAGGCCTTGGGGCGGCATGAAAACTCCGTCACCAGAGTTAGCCACTTACACGAAAAGAAAAAGGACGAAGAAAATTTAAATAATGTGTAATGTAGACAGTTTATTTTGTGATTATTCGTATCGATAGAAATCCGTTATAGGTAGAGGAAATAAACTATATTGCTAAATAAGTTAAAAAAATGGTGACTAGAGTTATTTTATTACTTACCTATTGTATTATTCGTTCTTCGCAAATAACAATATAAAACGAAACTATAGTTTAAAAATACTGCCCGTTAAAGAATCCAGATTATGCCACACTAGAACCTCAGTTAAGCTACAGCTAATTCTAACAAGAAACGACTCATTACAATATACGGAGAACTGTTTATTTATAAAGCAGACAATTTTAATGAACATTTGTCTGTTACGCTCATCGTGACACCTCGTGTACAAGCATTTCGTTCGAAACACAAACCACCAGCCGACGCCATTAAAACAAAATAGTCACATTTACATCAAACACTACTCTATAAATCGCTCGCGAAATTTGGCAATATGTGCCTTTGGCAACGTTACAGCGCTGCATTTTCTGTTTACTTGCATTCTTATGTTACCGACACGTCAATACAAATGCAGACATGAATGATGACAGACTCGGCTGGCGCGTAATAGGCTATAAATTGGAAGAAAATTGTCGTAAATAGTAAAAAATGTCAACCGTGAACACTAATAAACTGGCGTCGCGTTCGACGACTATCTTTATGGACAGCGATGCGAGACGAAACTATCGTGTTCATATTTACAGCAATAACCAGCCGCACGACAATTACATTTGCACACAATAACCAATGGAAAGAAAGCAAAATAATCGCTTCTAAATTCGAATACAAAGCGACGTTCGAAACTCAAAATCGTCGACCAATAGCTAGAGCGCCGCCAAAATACCAACCAGCGACAATTAGGAATGCGCTCTATCCAAATGTTACACAGATTTGAAATTTAGAATAAATTATATTTGCAAAATCGCACGCTTGTCTGTAACGGAACGACTCCGCGTTCCAATTTTAAAATCCTTCGAATTATGCACGCGCGTATTAATTTATAAATAGTCGATACAATTTATTCGGCGACGTATTTATAAATTAGTTTAAATGTCACGGGAACAATGGATTGGCCGTGTCTATTTGAGATTGATGAGTAACGTATAATCCCCGTTGTTGTCGGAAGGCGGAAAGCTTGCGCAAGAGAACACGTATGAGAATGTCAGATTACGGCCGGCATTATTTTCGGTAAACGATACGTATCTACGTCTGTTCGAAATCGACGTTGCGTCTAATAGTTAAGTAGGTACTCGACCGCGGGCTAATCTTGACTGGCAAAGGCGATTTCTCTCGTCTCGTTTTTACGATGCAGAATTTAAAAATCGTGATTGAGTATTTGAGCCGAATTCGGCGGGCGCATTCGAAAATAATTAATACTCGCCCGGCCGTTTAGGATAACAATAAAACAATACGCTCGAAAACCGAAACAAAACACAGAAAAATATGAATTCCGATCGGGACGCGCCGTGGAAACAAAAGATGGTGGATTTAATGAAATGAAATAAAATATAAATTCCTTCTGCAAGCGAGAATTCTTCCATTTTTAATTTGGTTGCGCGGAACGGCGGGAAAAACGGACAAATTCCAGAATCATAAGCGCTGATTCTGATTGATGCAGAGTGGCGGATTATTGAGCGAATGAATATTGACTTTAAGTAAACTGATTTGGAATTGGAATCGAATTTATTTTCAATGTTTGTGTACATTGAACAACTAATAAATACGTCTTCCTTCCGTGGCCATCTTTGATGTCGGAGTTTTCAAGAAACTAGAAGGCCTCAAACATGACTTTTTGGTTACTCGAATTCTCAGTGTCGCATGAATGCACACAAATACACAAATACACAAAACAATTTTTTTTTTATGTGAATTTGATATCAAACCCGGCACCTTGCTTTGCAAACAGGTTCACTACTAACTTAGTTACGGAATCGTGTCAATTATTACATACTAAGTAACCACTTAGCATCAGCGCGTTCCGTCATTTAAGTTACATAAAAGAAAAAGACCCAGAGACGGGAATGTAACGCCTTAATGTGCTTATAATTTCACCGGCATCCAATAGAATTACCAGATGTGTCGGCAGTACTTCTCCGGACGAATTTGCCACAAGTTCTACTGCTACTTAGGGTTCCTTCCGCACCACCCGGGGGACACGTGTAGGGGCTCTGAAGGTTTTAACCCCCACCATTTTTGATCACCCACATATTTTTGATCACCCCATCACCCACAAATTGATCAGTTATGATTCTAACCATTTCAGAATCAAAACTGATCAATTTACAATACAATATTTATTTTTAGATCGACTCTAAGTTAGTTAAGAATCCGAGACCACGAAAACTGTACGTAAGTGTTTTCAAACCAACACGTTTGTTCCTTTAGATCTCAAGTATCGTTTGGACACGTAAAATTTTTAATCATAGTGTTTTTTATTTTTAATCATCATGGTTTATTAGTTTGATCTATAAAATGAATCAAAGCTCAACATTCCCATACACATACATACATACAAACAACCAGATGTGTTCAACACTGAGATGAAACAGACGCCAATGGATGACTAATTCAATGAAGTTGTTTATTTTGTTACAATTTTATGAGTAAACCTTGTCAGTCCTAAACTTTTATTAATATTCAACATCGATAACTTATCGTAAAATAATAATAAAATATTAGTTCAACAAACTGGATTAATTCGGGTTTATATCTTTTTCTAGAGCAATACAATTTCGGAGTTTTCAAGAAAATTTGTTATATCTTCGACCGTATTCCGTCAGATGGCAAAATCGATCAAAAACAATTCTACAAAGGAAATAACAAAAAAAACATATTATTATTATTATTAACAAAATACGCGCCGCATTTTTACCCGCGGTCAAAAATCAACATGAGACGATGGGAAAAACTGTCAGAAGTTGAATTTCCGACTGACAGTACAGTTTGGTTTCGGGTCTTGGGTGTTTGTCCATGCCACCTGCGACACAGGGTGTCCTAGTGCAGGAGTATAAGCGTGTGTCAACTTAATAAACGTTACACCACTCACAATAACGCTTTTGTAGAAACGATACATAAAGACTATTATTATTATTATATTATTATATTTACCATGATTTGTGAGTTTTGTTGACTCCCGATATTTCGACGCAGTTACATGCGTCATTGACTCGACAAAACTCACAAATCATGGTAAATATCTCGGTAACACGAATAATAATGTTCATAACCATGATAGTTTTAAAATTTATAAGAACCATATACTTTATCCAGCAGTATAAAACAACAATCATTTTATAAGTTTCAGATTCACCAAAACAATCAAACCATTTCCACATTACAGAATTTGAGTCATGTATTATAAATATTCTGACACGTCCGTCGCTTGCATCGTTCCAAAGTTGAAATGAACAGGAAATTAGATAAATACTTTCTGAACGTCAACATTGTTGATAAAATCCGATTGAATTAAAAAATTCTGCTCGACAAATACGGAGGCGTTCCAGGCACGTTATAAATTCTTTATACATTTTTAATTAAGTTCATAACATTGTACGTTAGTCCGTTCGAACCGGGGTCAACACACTTAGAAATTATTACTGCCAGTTTAGTACGAACCATCGAAATACGAATATTATTTAGAAAGCAACGCACGGTTACACTGGTCTTGGTCGAATAGACACAGCGTGGTCACCCATCAATCAATGGGATCATATCGCCGAAACGAGCGTCTTACATTATGATTTTATAAGTTGGAGTAATATTTTATTCAAATTTTCGGTTGATTGAATGTCTTGATTTGTTTGGATCTCGCACAAGTAACTATCGTAGTTAATAACACCGCTTGCAATTCAAATATCCGGGATTTAGAATAATGAAGCGAATTAAATTTTTTAAAAACGAAACGTTTGAAATTCCAGCGCCGTCACCCCGCACGCCCGTCATAATCCATCTCGAGCGCCGATATTTGAATACATTCGAATTTGGAACGCGCTCGTAATACGAACTTAGTTCGTTTCGTTTTTCAATTGCTTCACTAATATTTTGAATTTAGAACGTCTGTTTCAAGATAAGAATTCCGTTTGAAAGCCGACAGTTGAGTTTTGATTTTTAGAATTGAACATGCGTGTTTTTTGTGTCTAGACGTTTTTTAGTGTGTAATAAATTGTCTGGTCTATTGTCATGGTTTTGGTGTATGAAAGGTGATAGAGAAATCAGAGTTCGGTAATTCTGCGCGCGTACGGTTACGTAAGTGTGCGTATTGTGGCAGTCGGCACGCGCCAGGTCCACGTATTTGCAATAACGCGCGCGGGGTGGCCGACACATTCTTTTACGCACGACCCATAGAGAAAAAATGTCATTCAGTCTATGGTATGGCATGTGTTTCGAAATATGAATTGATTTTGATAATAAACTCTTCAAATCAAATAAAGATTTAATGTAATTAAATCATTATTATAATTGTTTCATCAAGTTCACTTTTAAAGCAAAGTTTGAAATTATAAAACTTAGTTTGTAGATAACATTGACATGCTTGAAACGGATATTGGTTTGTGAAAGCCTCTACAGTCTATATACAATTCATGAATGACTAAAATCCTCAGACGTCACAAGAGGTCACATCTCAAGACAATGCTGAATGAAGACATGCAGGGGAGTAGAGGGGGGAAGTAATTATTCGCTGCTAGCTTGTGAACCACGCCCGCTATTGTGCTTGCTATGGCTTTTACATTTAAAAGATGAACCCTAATAACTTGCCATAAAAAATTAACCGAACTGAATTTCAATGAAGCACGTTTTACACTCTTATTTGAATTTAGAATTCGCGTTCTTTTTAGAACATTGACAGCAAGACCAATTTCACCAGCCTCTAAAATCAGATGTGTTATAAATTGACGCTAGGTGAAATTAAATCGTTTGTAATACATTCATTTTTCATCCAAGTTTTATAAAACTGTAGTGTATATTTATTATAACAAGTTATTTTTCCAGCCATAAATCCAATCTGTTTAACCACAGAGGGTAATAAAATTTTACACCACTCAAATATATTTTTAAAATCGATAAGTAAAGCTTTTCAAGTCAGGGTCGGGTTAACTTAAAACACTCGACTTCTAAAAATACACACTTATGGATTATAATACAATTACTCCACTATGAAATATGAAGAACCAGAAAGTATAAACATTCGTCTGTCCGTTTAAAACACATCAATATAACTTATCTCGGAACAGAGCACTCAAAATGTCTATTTTTAAGCTAAAACTGAAGGCAGGAGTTATTCCTCATCGAAGAACCAAATATAAAAAGCCAAACATCAGTGTAATGTTTGAATTGATTGATTTTATTACCGAACTTTACGCTTTAAAGCACTTGTATTATTTCGTGAAAGATTTTCGGGTTTTCCGCGCGCTTTTACCGCTCCCTGCTTCTTGAATGACGCACATGCTTGTTTTGAACGAAACTAATAATTTAGTTTTAAGCATTTTCTAGATAGTCTGTGTCTTTGAAATTACGAAATCAATCTTTTCAGCTCCCAAATAAAACTTCTAAGAACCTTTTCTAATTGGAAGGCAGAGATCAAATCCATGAGTTCTGTTGGCGGCGTCATATTTTGTTCTATTTTCAAAACATAAATTTGAATATGAACATAAAGTAACATTGAAGATGGAATGCTCCCTGTGTTTGTAATTCGTCCGTTTGAAAATGGAACGTCTTGTTCTTATTATGAATGCGTTAAGGATGCGCAAGAGCATGCGTCTGACGGTTTAGTAACTGATGCATTAATGCTTCGAATGATTTCTTTTTTTCGACGCCCGGAGACTGGTCATTACACATCTGAATATTGTGTTCTTTACAAAAAAAAAGTGTGAGCACGATTCGATAAAAAGAAACGCGTTGTGTAAGTAGATAGCAAACGTGCTCTTTATGTTATTAGAATTTGAAGTTTCCGGGCTGATTTGAAAGTTTCAACTTTTAGCAAGTCAATTTATTTTATAGAACTCATAAAGGAACTAACCAATTACGGAATGTAAACGCAAGTTATCTGCTTTATTTAGAATATCCGCTTACAAGGAATGCTTGAAGTAGTAAATACCTCATTAAACTTTCTTACTTTCGTCTTTGCTATACTGATACGTAAGAAAAAGATTCAAGTTGTAATTCTGCATGCATTTTTTAGGCTTTCACAAAAGCTTAAACATGCATAAACACAAACGCTTACAATTATACCCCTACACAATGATTTTCTGTGTCGCAGGTGGCATGGACACACATAATAACACAACACAGCACCATACAAAATGTGCCGGGAATCGAACCCAGGACCCCTCGCTTTGAAGGCAGGGCAACTAAGCTAGGGAAACGGAAAGCTTAGTTTGATAAACGAAGTAATCTTGCCCACTCTAAAGACATGGAGCCACAGAAGAGAGGTCAAAAAATTCTTCTACGCACAACTTTGTAATTCCCTTGAACACGACGCGATAAAACACCATCAATTGCGCCATTATGTCTCACACGCACACCGACTACTTCGTATTCTGTGCCCTCGTCTTCATAATTAAACACAATATTCCTTAAACGCGGGAATTAACCCCAATTGAGGGACATCTATTTAAATTACTTGTTACGTTATTCAGCTTTCTGGAACCGAGACACGTCACTAATCTATCTCGCAGCTGGCCCGTTCGATGTTTGAATTGTCTTTGTCTATGATAATAACGTTCGATTTATGAACTGCGATTTCATGTTCCTAATTTATGAAGTGAGAAATGCAAATTTTGCTCATATTTTTGAATATAGAAGAGTATCATTTAAAGTTTTAGTTATTACCTCCTTATTCTGTAATGTTGAACTGAGTAATTAAATAGAACTGGGATATTAGTATTTTTATAAAAAAACAATTTCGAATTACGTAATTTAATTGGACTGCTCTTCGTTATTCTCACTAAAACTCGAAACCGACTGGATTGTTTTGGCTGATTTCTATTTCATCGTGTTTGTAATAGTCAGGAAAATGTTCATAAGCGATAATTTCTTTGAAAAATTCACGGGAAATGTTGGAAATCGGGAAATACTTCTTCTTCTTCTTATTCATGGCCTTTTGCGCGGGAAATACTGAGAGCACATTTTCTATGGGATTTGTTGTTTGACAGCCACGTGTCAAATTGTGAATCAACATAGAAAGAGCATCAGTCGTGTCAGCTAGTAGCATGCTAATAGTATTGTTGTATGTAGAATAGGTATGACATACAATAATTATATAGAATGATATATTAATGAATGATAATATCATATATAATGATTATGTTAAAAGTTAGCAATAAAAATGAAATGAATTAGCTACCAACACTTCTATAAACATTTATTGTTTTATTCAAATTCACACGCGAATTCCTATACTTTCAATTGAGGCCGCTACATCTAGTTATAAATTATAATATAACATCCATTCATCCTAGCGAATTCAAATGTTTTAATCTCAAAGGAAAAAATCTTAATATACATCATTTCCTGTTTTGAAAGAGCCATTTGAGTCTTTGAACCGGAATAACGAGATGGATTTCCGTTTTCGTATACTCACAATTTTGCATGAAAATAAAGTCGCTATTGTGCCATTTCGAGCTATAAAATTATCATAATCCAGGCTAGTAATACAAAGTAATAACTTCATATTTGAACCAGTCCCAGCCGCCATCTTTAAAAACAATGAACGTTATTGTCTCTTCTTAATTCCATTTTTGAAAAAATAATCCATTTCGCATTTTATCGCGAATGCCTCATTGATTACTACAAGCCATACAACTTTGAACTTTAATTTTATAGTGTTACAGCTTACTCCGTAATAAACGGTTGTAAAGCAGCTGTATTATTCTTCAGTGCATTTGTTTATTGTAAAATGGATCTTATCCAAAGGTCTGAAAGAGTGAGGATTGTTTACTAATTATTTTACGGGAACTGCACGTGTGGAAAGAGATGACAGTGAGAAAGAGCGAGAGAGAATGCACGATTTTGCAATGTGTTCCTTTTATATGATAATTATTGGAAGACAAAATCGAATAATTTGTTATCTGAAGTATCAGAATGAATTCCAAAGAATTCTTTACTGAGGTATGTCAACAATCGATTACTCTCGCAGGTTCAAAATATAAGTTATAAGACTGTTTTAGTTATGCGTCTATTGGATAATTTGGATATGCGAAAACATAATAGAAACTAGCTAGTTGTTGATAATGATTTTGTATTCTCGGTTTTCGTTCCATCAAATAGTTTATTATTTACCACGGTAATATTTTTTCATGACTAACAGGAACGTATTTACAAATTATCGACTGTATCCGCCATTAATCAAAACAGCAAACTTATTAAACTGTTAACTTCAAACGTCAAAAATAATTATTTCCATTTATGGGAGCAGATTAAAATCTCGTTATAAATAAATTGCTTATTTATAATTTTAAAATGGTTAATATGATCCGTAGAAGGCTTCGGTTGTCTCTGTGACGGACAGTCGGACAGTTGTCTATGGCCAGATAAGGGCCGAAAACTTTAGAAGGCTTGGACTTTTGCGATGAGTTCATTGCTAATGCCCGCGCACATGGATTTACACGAAAAAAAATTACGATACCTATTGTTCTATATTATTTAAATATAGAACACAGATTTTTGTGCATCAAAGCAATCATAATCAGCATAAACCAATTTATGAAAAGTATTCCGATTAAAAAAGTAGTAATAATTATTCAGTTAGGTATAAAAAAATGCTGTAGTTTTTTAAATAAAAACGGATAATAAATTTAATTTTGGAAATAAGAAAGGTTCCAACAAGACATTTGTTTATTAGACCTAGTCGATTTCTTATTGGTGTCTTGTATAAAAATATCCTAAAAATCCTAGGAATGTCTTGAAAAGTACCAAACATTGACTTAAATAACGATTCTATTATATTTACAAATCCTGATAGAATTTTAAAGAATTATAATTTCAAATTTCGAATTTTCTTATTAAACGCACTAACAATTTTGTTCCGTAACGCGAATTCAAAAATGGAACACTCAACGCTGTTAATGGAATCCGAATACTTCTTGTTTTACATAAAAGTTCGATTCCTGTGCGTAGTTTTTGAATGGTATCCAATACTCGATTCAAATAATGAAAATCCTTGATCGATCTGAATGAATCACGGTTGAGTCAAGACCATTGTTAACACTACCAAGCAGCTTGCTTTGCGTCAAGTAAATTAGGAAATGTGTTTTTTATTGGTAGCCATGTGGAATTACAATTGGTGGCTGTGGTTGGGGACACGTAGGCTTCCAGTTAGTGCCGTGAGAGTATTTCTGTGACGTCGGTGCCCGTGACGGCACTAACTCTGAACCTAAATTCGAAGACATATACTTATTTACGTTAGACAAAGTAACATTGCCTATTGCATTACCTAAAGATACAAAAAGTAACATCATAAGATGTCATCATATCTTTACACGTAATGATTTCCAAACTATTAATTCGGATTGGGATCCCCTTTGACAGCTATCCGATTAATCGATTATGAAGTATTAACAATGGTATCTTTTGGATATTGGTACGATTAATCGATTATAGTGATGATTTTTATGGATACTGGACCTCCTTAGCGCATTGGTCCAGCTACTGGGCCAGCATGTGCCAGGGTATCAGTACCAAGAGTAGGCGTCGAGATATAAAGGTCAATGAGGAAGTTGAAAGAGTCAATGAAGAATCTGAGTAAAGCATTGTTCATTTATTCTGCTGCAACTAAGGTTCAAATGAGAGCGTGGTGGCTCAGGGGCATAAACGCCGACTTGCAATCTGATGGTTGCTGGTTCAAACCCACACGTGCACCAATGAGTTTTTTCACTTGAAAAATATTTATGTGCGCGATACCACGTTCTCAAAACGGTGACGGAAAACATCGTGAGGAAACCGGCATGTCTTAGAACCAAAAATTCGAAGACATGTGACATCTACCAATCCGGATTGGGCTCCCGTGGTAGATCAGAGCCCATTCACTCTCAATTATCGAGAGTAGGCCGGTGTCCCTGCAGTGGGAACATTAGAGGCTGGTACGGAACGGGAAAGTTCAGATACCTGCTTCATCGCTTAGTTCAGACACTTTTAATACCTTAGCTTTAACCTCTATCACTGCTTAACTGATTTTCACGTCTTTAGTGTACTGCCTTAAGCTAAGACCTTGGTGATATTATGACTAAAATCTGGCCCAGATAATTGCGGATACAGGCTGCCAATACCACATTCTATCATTACCTAACTCATTGAAGTTCCGGTGAGTAAGAATGCGCATTTTGTTATGTCAGTAATATAACAAGTTGATGGCATCGCTATTGGGCCAACCACTAGTTGGTTGGCCCAACACCGATGCGAATTGGTCCTCCCCCACTTAAGTTATCAAGGAACCCAATTACTTTTACACTTGCCCTGCATGTATAAAAAAATTGGACGAAAAATATTGTACGTTTTGGTAATGGTCACAGCACTTCCCCGATGAGCTCTGCACGGTTTCTGTGTAGCTGTACATGCGCTACTATCGCAATCGGACTGCAGTATGTGAACCACATTAAGTACAAAGCCAGATTCAAGACAATTGCTGTTCGTAAGTCGCGCTAAAACCATAATATGATATTATATATACTTATATAATATATATAAGTATGGTATGCAAAACGTGAATGTATATTTTTTTATTGTTCTATCTAATAAATAAGGGCAACGCTAGAGAATTATTTTCACATCTAAATGCGAAAATTTCGCTTTTCCTGTAAAAAATTATCGACGTTGTTTACAGTCAGATTGTCAAAAATAATAAATAATTTTCACGCTCCCATATATAATGAAACAGACCACTAATATCTAGATAATAAAATAAAACACGATTTATAGAAATAATATTAATCATGATCTAAACGTCGCAGAATGTAGATTTATCAAAACGAATTCACACGATAATTAAAATCAGACAACTCTCCTTTTATAGTCAAAACTCAGATAAAATTAGTTTTCCAATTAATTAAATTTTGCATACGTAGGCGTAATGAATTATGGTAGCTTGAATTATTAATTATGAATATAATTTTAACACTGGTATTACTATGCAAATCTGGCCCAAAATGGCGGCAATCCTAGAGGTCGTTTTCATTCGGTCAGTCATTCATTCAGCCAGGATTTGACCGGAAGCGGCCCTTATCAGACGACCGGAGGTGACGTCACACAACAATCAATGTGAGCCGAACGTGATTGTTGTATAAATAAATGTGTTTTTTCTCCAAGTTAAGTGTAAAACAATGAGCGGGAAATGTTTGAGTTTTGGTTATAAACAGTTTGTTGTACGGGAAGTATGATGGATATTTGTAACATTCGCTCATTATAAACTTCATACATATTAATTAGAGAGCGTGGTTGGCTCAGGCACAGACGCCGACTTACAATCTGAAGATCGCTGGTTCAGACACACATATGTACCAAGTTTTTCACTTGAAAACAATTCGAAGACATGTGACATCTACTAATCCAAGTTTGGCTCTCGTGATAGATCAAAGCCCATCCACTCTCAGTTATCGAGAGTAGGCCAGTATCCCTGCAGTGGGAACATTAGAGGCTGATAAGGACACGTTAATTACGCGTAAAATTAAAATGGCGTCTTGTTTAATCAATACTGATTACCTTAGAATTAGGTAAATTATACTTGAGATTTAAAGGAATAAACGAGTTTGAGATAATTTCCACTAAAATAAATCTATGCTGCAGTATAGTTTTAATCAATAAATATAATTTAGGAGGTTTTCCTGACTGAATGGCTGACAAAACAGACAACGTAGAACCTAAAACTGAATGAATGAATGAATGAATACTTTATTGTACACCAACAGAATTTTTTAAATGGTAGCTTATTATAAAAAAGCTGTATATTTTTCCTTTTTTTTTATTGATTTTCCAGAAACCGAAATATAAAACATATTTTGTTCACATAGTACCCAGTAAATAATTTCGAGAATACCTCTATTAGAAAAAAGCTTACACCTCACCCCTGCACTAGGATTCCCTGTGTCGGATAAGACATGGACAATCACAGAAAAACAGACCCGAGAACAAACATGATCACCAGTGTGCCCGGCCGGGAACCGAACCCCTTCGCTTCGAAGGCAGTGGTACTACCAACTAAGCTATAGAGCTGTTGAGAATTTCAGTGTGGGGTTGGCAAAAGATTAATTGTATTATATAATTTGTATACATAAATATATATACATACATACTCGAAAGACATAACCCTCCTATCGCAATCGGGTAAAAAAAAACATCCTTGTAAGTCTTCAAAGAAAACTGGTCTACGCAGCTGTCCAATTTATACAATGCAGTATAAAAACAAACAGATACAATCTACCAATTGGCAGTATTGTTGCTAATTGCTATATTGCTACCCTAGGTATGTGTTAGGTGTTAATAAAATGTCGAGTAGTACAGAGTTCGATTTCCGGCAAACACTAAGGGAAGTGAGAGCATGGTGGCCCAGAGGCATAGCCGACTTTAAGGGCAGGAAGATGATGATGATGATAAAGTGACAGAAAGTGCTGACAGCCCACCTGATCTTAAGTGGTTATAACCGCCCATAGACAACAGAGATACGACTCCAGTCCTCTCGCAGTATGAGAAAACCCAAGTCGTATCGCTGTGACGGGGATGCCACAACCCTTGTATTTCACCAGCACCTACACCACCGGAATACAGAAATGCGAGTGCACCACTACTTAGCGGTGGATTACCATGTGTGCTGGCAGTACTTCTCTGGAAGAACTTGGCACAAGTTCTACTGCTACTTTGGGTTTGTCCTTTCGCACCACCCGGGGGGTACGTGTAGGGAATCTGAGGGACGACCCACGGACGACAACATGCCGCTTGGGACAGGGGATTGGTAGATGCATTTGGTGTTGACTGGCATTCAATTCGAGGTGTCCCAAGTTCAAACTCTGGCACAGATTCGTGTGATAGCGTGCAAGGTTTTGTTACCTGTGTCGTTTACCTGTAGGTTTCCTGATCTCAGTGGAGACACAGGGAGTCACAGGTACGAGTATCAAACGTTACATAACTACTCAAAATTCTATGCAGTCCTACCTCTTTAATCAACTTTCTCTGTCCTCAAAGGTTTGCAAGAAGAAAACTCTTTGTAGAGTAAAGTTCGCCTTTGTACATATATTTTTTTTATTATAATATAGCTCACAGTTCCGCCGCAAGGAAAAATTAAACATGTTGACACAAATATTATTACTGGTAATATACCAAACTATTGACGACTTGACGACTCCGTAGCTTAGTTGGTAGTAACCCTGCCTTCGAAGCGAGGGGTCCCGGGTTCGATTCCCGGCCGGGGCATACTTTGTGTGGTGAGCATACAGTTTGTTCTCGGGCCTTGGGTGTTTGTCTTGTTTCTGTGTTTGTCCATGCCATCTGCGACACAGGGAATCCTAGTGCAGAGGTATGAGTTTGTAAACGTTAAACGTTTTAACGTTATAGTTGCGGAGTTATCAGCAAAAAAAATTTTTTGATACCCTGTAAATGTGTTTTTGTAAATGTGTTTTTTTGTATACAATAAAGAATTACAGAATATATGGCAGCTTAAACCAAGTAGTAAGTAATATGAAATCAAGTTCTGTGATCGTTTTAAACAAAAAATTAGCAAAAACATTTTAGCAACGAATTCTTGTATCGAAGTTATTTTCTGAGTAATGTCAAAATTATTACCGATGACCGATACGCTATTATGTTTTTGAACGGACAATAAAAACGGCAAGTATTTTTGTATATATGGGTTTTCTTAAAAATATACATCAAACAGCTTCAAATAATCCATTTTAAGATTAATTTTATCCAATAGCCATTGATATACAAACGAATCATACAATAAGAATATGTATTCATACAATAAGAATATGTATTCATACAATAAGAATATGTATTCATACAATAAGAATATGTATTCTCATAAATAAATAGTAACTTTGAAAACGCTTGAAGAACGACTTGGTACATTTAATTTCTTTCTAATTATTTTTTAATCATTATAGTAATAAGTTATTTTTAAGTATTGTATTATAGTATTACTAGCTGTGACCGCGGTGTTACCCATAGCTTTCCAGGATCAAAAGTAGCCTATATGTTAATCCTGGATATAAGCTACCCTGGTACGAAATTTCATCCAAATCCGTTGAGCCGTTTGAGCGTGAAGGTTTAACAAACATACAAACACAGACACACATACATACTTTCGCCTTTGTAATATTAGTGTGAATATAATTATTAATTTTGTAATAAAAAAAGTTAAAGGTTTCTCAACTACAACTTAGAACAAAATCTAAACGTACTCCTAACAATCTTTCGACTTAAATTTAAATGTGATTTTACTATAGGAAGCAATATACAATATATTCTATAGTATGTTAGTATATATATATTCCATTGTATACATATATTTTCCTATAGTAAAATCTCACTTATAAATCATAACTCAAACTAATTTATTTCTTGATCTCAAGTATCGTTTGGACACGTCAAATTTTACACACAAATAGTCGTGAGCATATAACATGCCACAGGATCTCCTAAGGCACATTACATGCCAAATTACAGTCAGTTTTTGTTTTAGCGAGTATTATTTGTTAAGTTTACGTCTTTTCGTAATCTGATTTTATAGTAACCTTTCGAAACAATTTTACATTTAACACCTTCAATTTCTAATACATTGTTTTAACAAAATCCTGGGCACATGCATCGAATAAGTTAGATTTTTAACTGACTTCTAAAGATGAGGTTCTTTATTTAACTGTATGTTTTTTGTATGTAAGTAACGCATTTTCTTTCATTTATCAACCGATTTGTAAAATTATTTTTTATTAGATATGCTTTCAGATCGGTCCCATACAATTATTATCAGAATCGTTTCAGTAGTTTGATTGTTAAATCAAAATAACTGGAAAAAATATAAATATTTGACATACAAGTAAACAACGAAATTTCGTATTATCAAAGTTGGTTTTTATTAGATTTTTAATTCAGTAATATAAATAAAAGTTTCGAAAACTTTGATCAATTTTTCTTTCATTCTAAACTATATTTCAACTATCCAACTAATACATCCATTTGATATCTTTTTGCATGAGACAGCGTGGAACTGTTCCATGATCTCCGCTGACCCATGACCCTGGACTCGGGGTCTCCTGATCTGATGGATCTAATCTGATCGGACCTGATACCAACAGTTTCGCATTTGCGGGTCTCAAAACTTGTTTAGCGCTATTTTATATAGCTTAGAAATACCTACGACAAATCATCAGTTTATTGGCCCTTTAAGTGGTTACCACCGCTATACCTCGGTAATACGACTCAGGTCGTAAGAAGACTCAAGACGTGTTACATTGCGTTCATCACTGAGATGATGTGACGCTTCATTTGCCTGTAATTTCACCGGGACTGTAATTTTACGTCACTTAATTAGACTATGTACATTTGACGGCTCCGTAGCTTAGTTAGTAGTAACCCTGCCTTCGAAATGGGACACTTCGAAGGCTCGATTTCGATCGGGTTCGATTCCCGGCTGAATTTTGTGGTGAGCGTAAAGTTGGCTCTCGGGTCTTGGTTGATTGATTTGTTTCCGTGTCATGCCAACTGGGACGCAGAGATTCTTAGTGCAGGGATATGAGTAAAAATCTCATAGGTACTTTTAAAATTTTGTTTTAAACTTCTATTGGTTATAATTCGATATAGAATTCGCGAACGATTGAAAAACACAGATATTAAATAAATGAACTATATAAATTATCGTAAAAACCTTAGAAATGATTCCCCATTTACATTTAATTTTATAATCACCAAAAACCCAATTAATCTCATATACTTAAATCATATCAAAATATTAATTCCAATGCAACAGTTAAGTATTACCAAACAGTTTTTTTGGTGCCAAAAAACGACAAAATTTAATAAATGCAATAATGTTATAGAGAATTTATATCTAATATAATGCTTTACAAATTAATTACTGTAATTAAAGTTGGTATGAAATAAAAATTGGCTGAATACAACTTAAGTGTCGTGCGTGTTATATTAATTGGTGAATTAGAGATTTTCTTAAATTATTGTAAAAAATTATTTAATTTAAAAGTTCTCTCAATTAACTACAACTACAGAAATATTATCTTACTTTACTGAAAATTAATCAATTATCGAAGAATTATAATAAATTTGTCAAAATTAAATTACGACTCACCTTATTCTAAGACATCCAAACTTGAAAATAATAGCGGCAACAAACAAAAAGTCATACACCACACTTTTCATAAATCCTTATTGTCACTTCTACACAAAGTCGAACACAATCACTGTTCAGAAATAAGTCTGTAGCTAAAGCCTTTTCAACCTGAAAAAAGTTTCACAACCGCTCGCGAAAAGTTCCAATGCGCGGAAAATACCGAAAATAAAAATATTGTCTATGACACGAAAAATGCTAGCCGCGCGCGCTAACACACGCGACTGAAAAAAATGCCACATCTGCGTAAGACTTGGAAACTAAATCAAAATACGCTCTAGAGAGGGACGAGTCAACCGAGGCCCCACCCTTCCCCCACCACCGGTCCATACGCAAAAACATTCATAAAAACAGCGCGACTCCTCCGCGAAATTATCAATTGTTTATATCACTACTAAAATGTAAACCAAAACTCATCTCGACAAAGCCCTAGATTTAACTAAACATTAAACAATTAATTAACACAATAGAATTCCGACAATGTCGAAATATTAAAAACAATACGCGAATTCATTTGTGCGAATCATAATAATAAACACGGCACGTTTCTGATACAATGTTAGCGATATTTCGATTTGGTGTCGGACGATTTTTTCGGGTTCGGAATTTGAAATTCGAGGTCGGTATTTCCCGCGCTCCTGGAAATTTGATTTTGGAATGTTTACGTTATGCTCTGGGTGCGACCGCGCGCTGCAGCCGCCCGGCCACAAATACGGAGCGTTCGAGTCGACATCGGCCGTGACTTTTTTCTGCCAAAAAAACTGTAAGAAAGGGTCCTTTACTTTGGGGTTAACCGTAAGGTCCGACGCGTTTTTTATGATTCGAAATTGGAACGTATTTAGATACGCGGATTGACCTTCGCCCGAACGGGTCGAGCAAATATAACGTAGGATGCTTTTTGTGGGTGATTTTTTGCTGGATGATATAATACGAATATTGGTAGTTCTGTTATCGTTATAATGACGGGTAGCAACAAGGTGCCACGATGGCTCGTTTACGAAGATTACTACTTCAAAACGCGGTGCCCAATAATTGGTAACAGTTTATGGCAGAGCTTTTGAAGAAGTCAAGAATGTTACTTAATTAAAATAGAACTTTTTACGTAAAAACGTTCATGAGAATAATCACACTACTATCAAAAAGGCGAAAGTTTGTATGTATGTTTGCGTGTGTGTGTGTGTTTGTTTGTTTATTTTGTTTATTATGTTTGTTACTCTTTCACAGTCCAACGGTCCAACGGATTAGGATAAAATTTGATTTCAGGATAGCTTATGTCCTGGAGACCCTATAGAACAAGCAAGAAACCCCTAATGGAAGGATTACTTACTTTTCGCGAGCATGATCCTGTTCACAAACAATATTAATGTTCCTTATGTCTACGTACTTATACATCTTGTTAATGAGTTTGGATATCGTCGAACAGACAACAGGACATGGCGATTTATCATTAATATAAATAATCATTAGCATTTAGTACACCTTTTTAACCAAAATATCTATTTGACGACTCCGTGGCTTAGTCGGTAGTAGCCCTGCCTTCGGTTCCCGGTGTCCCGGGTTTGATTCCCGGCCGGGGCACACAGTGTGGTGAGCATGAAATTGGTTCTCGGGTCTTGGGTGTTTGTCTTGTGTTTGTCCATGCCATCTGCGACAAAGGAAAAAGGGAAAGGGCATCTATCCCCAAACCGATAGCTTATACTGTCAACTAAACTCAGATTATTCCAGACTCAATCTCAAAATATAATCAAAATTACGCCACTGAAAACCAGTGCTGCAACAGTCCTGATTCTGTAGCAAACACAGTGGCAGCCGATTTGTATCAATATTTTTCCAATATGTAATTAAGTAGCTGCATTGCTTAGATGGTAGTAGCCCTGCCTTCGAAGCGAGGGTCGCGGGTTGTGTAACTTTTTAAAGTGGTGCGGTCAGTTCTGTCTTTACCATAAGGGCACACGGGCCCGTGCCCAGGGCCCCAGACCTCACAGGGGCCCTGGAAATTCAAAAGTCATAAATTATAAGTATTAATTGGTAAATAACTTTTACAGGTCAATTGATATAGTATACAAAAATAAAATAATAAAAACGTGATTAAAAAACCAAGAGAGCGTGGTGGCTCAGGGGCATAGACGCTGACATTCAATCTGAAGGTTGCTGGTTCAAACCCACACGCGCACCAATGAAATTTTTCACTTGAAAAAAATTATGTGCGCAATACCACGTTCTCGAAACGGTGACGGAAAACATCGTGAGGAAACCGGCATGTCATAGAACCAAAAATTCGACGACATGTGACATCTACCAATCCGGATTGGGCTCCCGTGGTAGATCAGAGCCCATTCACTCTCAATTGTCGAGAGTAGGCCGGTGTCCCTGCAGTGGGAACATTAGAGGCTGGTACGGTAATAAACCATAAAAACAAAAATAAATGTAAAATATAATTCGACAAAAACAAAAAAAAAAATTGTGATAAATATTTTAAATTGTCAAATATATTAAGTAAATTAGGTAATAATTATTAAAACGTTTTCAATATCAATTCGTTAAAACTATAAAATGTTCGATTAACTCAATGCTGCATTTTCTCCATCAACATTTCTAAATTGAAATACCACAGACTCTCAAAGTAAACGTATTGATAACAATAAACAATTTTTTTTTTCTGTTGTCTCAATGTGGGGCCCTAGTTGCTCGCGTCCGTAGGTGTGTACCCTTTGATGCCCTACACGTACCCCCTCGGTGCTAAAGGAGCAACCAAAGTACCAGCAGAACTTGTGCCAAGTTCATCCGAAGAACTGCCACTACTGGAATCTGCCGCCAAGCAGCCGCTCGCATTACTACGTTCCGGTGGAAGGGTGTGGCTGCCGGTGAAATCACAACCGCATGATACGTATCATCCCTATCTCAGGTGACGGACGCAAATGCGACTTGGGTCTTCTCATACTTCGGGTGGGGAGGACCTAAGTCGTATTGCTGTTATGGGCGGAGATAACCATTTAACATCAGGTCATTTAACATGCTAATATTATAAATGCGAAAGTTTGTCTGTATGTACGAGTATGTTGGTTTCTCCTTCACGCATCAACACGGATTTGGATGAAATTTGTCGGCATAGGCTACTTTTTATCCCGAAAAAGGATACTTATTTCCCATATTCCCATGTTGACTTTTTGACCGCGGGTAACAGCGTGGGGCGCTTTTAGTCACACTAATCCTAATTTAATATTATAAATGCGAATTAGAGTTTATTTGATTGTTCGTTTGTTACGCTTTGACGCCTAAACCACTGAAGCGATGTTAAAAAAAATTTTACCAATGGAAAACTACATTGTCTTGGAGTATCATAGGCTATATTTTATCCCCGTATTCCCACCGGAACGGGAACTACGCGGGTGTAACCTCGGGGTTGCAGCTAGTATTATATAGGCGAATGTATGAATGTGTAAGTTTTTCACGCTCAAACGGCTCAACGGATTTGGATGAAATTTGGTACCAGGATAGCTTATATCCTGGATTAACACAGGCTGTTTGATCCCGGATAATGGGGATAAATGGGTAATACCGCGAGGTACGGTATTACCCATTTTAAACGGGTATAAAAAAGTATATGAATCGAATAAGTACAAAAAAAATTGGTATACGCGTCGAGTCATATCTCACGGCATGTATTTCGATTCGGCGCGAACGGGTGAAATGTCAGCGGTTATTTCTGCGCGCGCGCAGCCCATCAACAAATCACTAGTATTGTACCGGAGTTTGCATTCTGATTGATGCCAAAACAAAGTTAAGTTATCCTGTATTTTTTTCCATCACACTATTTTATAAAGGCGATAGTTTGTATGTTTGTATGTTTGTTACTCCTTCACGCTCAATCGGCTCAACGGATTTGGATGAAACTTGGTGCCAGGATAGCTTATATCCTGGATTAACGTAAGCTACTGTTCATCCCGGAAAAATACGGGATTTTATAATTCTTTTTAATAATTAATATAATTCCAAACATTATTTTTCAAATTATTTTTTGTGAATTCAACGTAAATACTGTATTTTGACTTGCCTTTTAAGATACGCCTTATTCTGTCCCCTGACAATACATACATACAATTACATATATGTAATTTCATGTTAACCGGTTGAGTAGTTGAGGCGTGAAAGCGTAACAAACAAACACATTCGCAATTATAATTTTGTATGAAGCAACACAATTAGTACATCATATTTTACTACACAGTATAAGAATAAGAATAAATTTATTTAACCATATAAAGAAACAAAATATGTATACTCGGGGGGTCCAGTTGCTCGCGTCCGTAGGTGTGTACCCTTTGATTCCCTACACGTACCCCCTGGGTGGTGCTAAAGGAGCAACCAAAAGTAGCAGTAGAACTTGTGCAAAGTTCGTCCGGAGAGGTACTGCCACCACATCTGGAATCTGCCGCCAAGCAGTAGTGGTTGCATTACTGTGTTCCGGTGGAAGGGTGTGGCTGCCGGTGAAATCACATGCGCATGAGACATATCATCCTCGAGTGATGGACGCAGCAGGATGAATGCGACTCAGTAAAGATTTGAATCTCATACTGAGTCGCACGCATTACTGTTGTCATGGGCGAGGGTCACCACTTACCATCAGGTGGGCCCTCAGCTCGTTCCGTCACTTATTGACATAAGTATTATAGTTTTCATATGTAAAAACTGACATTACATATGAGACCCCTACATGTAAGAAAGCATAAGAAAATATTTATTTGTATTTCATAATATTTTGAATGTGAGCAAAAAACTGCCGCCAGTATTTGCTACAGCCACTGTAGCACTGATTTCAGTGGGTTTCAGTAACGTTGTCTGGAAGAGATCGCTATGAGCGATGAGACCGTCCATTGTAACCTCCATTTTGTTTTTAGTCTATATAATCTGTATTTATATTGTTTCTCTTTTCTGTTTACTAACTGAGCCATGAGTAGTAGCTAATAGACTTTATAATACAAATAGAAAATGTTTATTTTTCGATAGCTTATATGGTTTACAGTAAATATGGAAACCTTCATTTAAGTGTAAAATACTTATATTAGAATTTTTCGCTCTTCCATTAGGGGTCCAAAATCACCATAATAATGAAACAGCAGCAGAAGTCAAATTAATTCCGACCCAAATCAAATTAATTCAATAACAGAATACGGACAAATTGACGGCTCCGTGGCTTAGTTGGTAGTAACTTTCGAAGCGAGGGGTCCCGGGTTCGATGGCCGGGGCTCACTTTGTGTGGTGAGCATGAAGTTTGTTCTCGGGTCTTGGGTGTTTGTCTTGTGTTTCTGTGTTCGTCCATGCCATCTGCGACACAGGGAATCCTAGTGCAGAGGTGAGTGAGTAGTGAGTGTGTAGACGTTGTTTGTTTGTTTAAATCTAGTTGTCAAACTCAACCTCTGTATACATGGGGGGTTAAAAATAATTTCATTGAAATACCTAACTTGACTTTAATCCCACTAATCCTACTACTATTATAAAGGCGAAAGTTTGTAAGTATGGATGTATGGATGTTTGTTACTCTTTCACGTAAAAACTACTGAATGGATTTGAATGAAACTTTACCACAATATAGCTTATACATCAGAATAACATATAGGCTACAATTTTTGAGGTTTCTAATGTGAGGTCGTAAAAAAACACATTTTTTGCGCTTAACGGGACGAACCTGAAGTCCACGCGAACGAAGTCGCGGGCAAAAGCTAGTATGATAAACGCGAAAGTTTGTAAGTATGGATGGATGTTTGTTACTCAATCACGCCAGAACGTCTGAACGGACCTGGATGAAATTCGGCACAGAGATAGATTATAGTCTGGAAAAGCACATAGGCTACTTTTTATCCCGGAATAATGTACGGTTACCGTGGGAAGTTCATTGTAAAAATAAGACTGTTTTTGCCCTAGATTACAATGCCATAACTAAAACATGACCACCCAGAGGCATCACCACGTTAGATTTTTCTCTAGAATTTGACGAGTCAAAGAAATGTTCAGTTTTTATCTACCTGACTACGGAGAAGCCAAAAGAACGGTTATGAGTCCAGTATACTTCGCATCAACAACAATAACGTTAACACACTCATACCCGCATTGCTGTGTTCCGGTGGAAGGGTGTGGGCGCCGGTGAAAGCACAGGCGCATGATACGACTGGAGTTTTCTCATACTTTGTGTGGTAAACATGAAGTTTGTTCTCAGGTCTTGGGTTGTCTTGTGTACGTTTGTCCATGCCATCTACGACACAGAAAAACCTAGTGCAGAGGTATGAGTGTGTAAACGTTTATTTATTATTTATTAAATAAATACGCAAATGACGACGCAATCATACAAATGAATTGAGACCCTTCGCCTTTTTTTGAGTCGGTTAAGCGCGGACGATGAAATTCATTACGTTCGACTGACATTTTTACGAACCAAAAGTGAAAAACGAAACGCACATTCGGCACCATAAATCCAAAAACTCGATACGAACACAATTCGCAAACTTTGCCGAAAAAAAATTAAAAAAAAAAAAAAAACTTCACGAAACAAGTAATAATTCCTTTTAAATATGAAGTCGACATTTTCCGAAGTATCACGACGATGTGCTTGTCCGCATAATAATCGCTCTTCTACGTGTGCGTTGCGTTTGTGTGTGTGCGAATGATACTTTCCACACATGAGTTGTTACTTGTGTTAACGATAAATCATATCAATGTATTTGTGATCGGGCGACTAGTAGGGATGGGAAACAGATATCGATTCACCGATTATTTAAAATAGGAATAGTGAATTTCAATTTATAGTTAAACCGCCTTTTGCCCGCGTTAATGTAGATTTTGTCAATCAATTTATTTCCGAATTAAAGGTACCATGGTCTTTTACTGTAAATATTCTATTTCTGACAAAATTACTGAGTAGTTGAGGCGTGAAAGCGCAACAAACAACTCACATTCGTATTTATAATATTAGTTACTAAGAGTTACTGAGGTTGACCGTTCTACAATTCTGCCTTCGATTCCCGCCCAGGACATACATTTGTATGTTGTGTCTGGTATTTACAATAAATAAACTATATATGTATTGTAACTGTATATGGTTCCCATAGTACAAGCTACACATAGTTTTTTTCAATTTTTTATACGTGTATTCCGCCATTTTAAAATTAGTTATTTTAATAAAGTCTAAGTACTTGAGTCTAACACCTACTTGATGACGAGCTTTAATTATTGCTTCAACGATAATAAAGTCATGTATTATTCAAAAACGCTTTTTTATAAATCAAACGATGTTTCACGCTACCTCAACAATTAAGATATCTAATTATAACTAAGAATAGTTAATTTCATTGTAATGTTAACCTAACCAGGACAGTAGGTTAATAATAATTAGGTAAGTCATAATTATTCCTCTTGTCAGCACGACAAAACACATAAGTAAAACTTAATATTCATTATTCTGCATTATTTCATGATTACCAACTGTCTCAAGCATCATGATAAGTTCCTTTTTTTCCAAGAACAACGTTTTCATGACGGCAAGCAAATCATGATAGAATGTAATATTTAATTGTTAAATACCACTAAGTGACAATTTTACTTGCAAAATTATGTAGTAGCCATTCAGAGTAATTTCAACTTCATTGTTATTGGTAATATATTCTTATTTAACTTTATGAAATATGAAGTAAAAAATGTATAAATTTTTATATCATTATTTGTAATGATAAATAGGTCACAATAATTTAATCTTGATTTACTATGGGCCACTTTTTATAGATAATGCATTAATATGCAGTTTTTAATAACCCGGTGGCATAGCGTTTTGAAATGAGTTGTTAGTTCTATTTCAGCACAAAAAGAATGTTTGCATACAAATTGTTTAGACCGTAGTACTAGATACTACAATAGAAGCAGGGAATTCTGAGTGTATGTTCTAATATAATGTTTATTCTCATAATGAATATATCTCGATTTCGTGACGTAATCAACCAGGTACATCCCTACATGTCTCCATGTGTGCGTTCCTATACACGCGCGAAATACCCATGTGTTCGAATCGTGTTGCATTTCTTTCTCATATTGTAATTTATTGGTCTGTAACGAAGTTAATTATTGCGATTTTTGTATTAAACGTTGGAAATTATTTTTAGTATTGCAGACGATGTACTCGTATCGACTTTTTACCAAGAAATGGCTCTTTGTATTGCTAAATGTTGTATTAATATGACATAGTATGTTTGTAGAACTTTGTGTTTCTGTAATTGAAATTCTGTGCATGATTGTTTAAGTACCGTACTTAGTAGCATAATTTTCGAGTCCAGTTTTTCATATCATTGTTTTTTTATTGGTTTTGTGACATGGCAACATTTTATTTGATTGGATTATTTTTAAACTTGGAAGTGATATGATCTGTGGTTATTCATAGTATCTAATACTAGATTAATAAACTAACATTACCGTTGGTAACATAAAAAGGTGGTTTCTTTTTCAAAGGCTGATTTATTGAATAATTCAACAGTTTGATTGCTAAAATTGTTTCGCATTGTGTTGCCATCGTAACGGACTTTAATTGTGTGTTTTCTCTTATAAATAATACTGTACTTAATGTAGCCGATTATGCGATACGAATCAGGAAATTCTAGCGTTTGTATAATATAATACAGTTGGTTAATGTTACTTAAATAGATTGATCAAGCAGAATTTTTTGAAAATACTTCCGGTCGTCACGTTTAACTGACTTCTAATGAAGAGTCCAGTTGCTCGCGTCCGTAGGTGTGTACCCTTTGATTCCCTACACGTACCCCCTGGGTGGTGCTAAAGGAGCAACCAAAAGAAGCAGTAGTGGTTGCATTACTGTGTTCCGGTGGAAGGGTGTGGGTGCCGGTGAAATCACATGCGCATGAGAGGTATCACCCTCGTCTCGGGTGATGGACGCAGCAGGATGAATGAGACTCAGTGTAAGACCAAAATCTCATACTGAGTCGCATTACTGTTGTCATGGGCGGGGGTCGCCATTTACCACCAGGTGGGCCCTCAGCACGTTCTATCACCAATTCACATAAAAAAGAAAAAAAATATATAAAAATTAAAATGGCCGATTTTTGTAACCATCAATACGTTTTCAAAAAAATATCACAACTAAATATTTATATGTTCAATGTAATTTGAAATTTTTCTCGCTGCTTATTATAATTTCTTGTTTATATTGGAACATAGACATTGAGTCATTACTCTTAAATAATTGCTTACTCGCTAATTTAGATAGTGACACGAAAACTGGCAGATGACATGAACAAGAAGCATGATCATGTAAACTCGTATTTTTTATTTCTATTTTTCAATGGTTTTTAGCGCAAAAAGAAGACGTCTTTCCCTTTATCAAAATGTCACTGGGGTTATACTTGACATGCAATTAATTGTGTAATGTATGAACAATGAAGAAATGTTTTTGTGATGGTGCAAGTAAATTTTTTTACAAGGAGAAACTCATGAAAGGTCATCCGTGAATTTGACATTTTTTTTCTTTTTTTTTCTTTATTGTTTTTTCTTTATTGTTTTTATCGAGGGTTGAATCAAAATGACTGTGACCCTCAAAAAGCACATAACAAAATATCAGCTCCTTCGTCTTATTCCTAATTTAACAATTTTGACTAACATTCTGGCTTCTTCTGATCGAGGGAATGTCAAAATATTATTACATACACCAATAACGGAAAGAGACATTGACATTGAAACTGTCTATGTTTAATATCTAATAATAAAGTAGATCACAAATTACTGTTCTTGGAAATAAGGCTTTTTTTTATCTAGGTGGAAATATTTTGCGTATACTTGCCTTGGGGAGGCGTGGGGTTATGTGTAACTCACCCCCAACACTACTCAGAAATAGCAGTGCTGGGGGAATACACACTATAACCCCCTTGGTGTCTCTCGGACACACTCATACCTCTGCACTAGGATTCCCTGTGTCGCAAATGGCATGGACAAACACAGAAACACAAGACAAACACCCAAGACCCGAGAACAAACTTCATGCTCACCACACAAAGTATGCCCCGGCCGGGAATCGAACCCGGGACCCCTCGCTTTGAAGGCAGGGCTACTACCAACTAAGCCACGGAGCCGTCGAGACATCTGAGGTTACCAAGAAACAAGAATATAAAATACTTTAAACATAGTTTAAAATTACATTTTATAATATTATTAAAGATACTTATACATATATATAATACTAAAACTAATATATAAATATTATATTGCTAAAGAAAAAATGGCATTTGAAACGGTATTATGATACATCTTGGTTATAAATTTCTTCTAAAAAATTGCAATTTCACTTTCTCACAAGATAATATTTTTAGCACCAAAAAAATAACAAAAAAATTATAACCAGATCGAATTTCCAAACGCGCAGGGTTAAACCCGGTTCACAATGTCGAGACCTCATCACGGAACGGGGTCACAGTTGTACCATTTTTAATCTATTTCGCAAAAAAAATGATAGACTATTTTAAAGTGATCTCGAAGTTCACGGAGTGTTGAACAGATAACCCTAAAATTGGGGTGAATCGTGAGAAATATTGTTTGGCAGGGGAGGTCGCGAATTTCAAAAGATTCACTCGGCGTTCATTTACATTAAAATCTTTTTTTCCATTAATATAAATTACCTTTAAATGTATTTTTTACCGTACTCAGTTGTTTTTTTGCAAAATCTAAACGAATTTATGCTCTTGGCGCTGAATAAATTTAAATATGTGTATTTAATGTACATATAAATGATTTTTTTTGGGGATTCGAATTTATTTATGAAGTGTTTTTGCCTTCATTATTTATTTCGAAATAATTAAGTTAGTCCACCTTCAAAAATACAGTTTTGGAAACAAAACTCTATGCATTGTTAGATCAAAATCTTATACTGAGTCGCATTACTGTTGCCATAAGCGAAAGTCGTCACTTACCACTATAGTATTATTTACTACGAGTAAGTAATAATATGGTACTATTACTAAAGTTTTTTTTATGCCTCTGCCCATAGCAACAATCATATGACTTAGATCCTCAACGACCGAAGTATACCGTACCAGACACTAATGTTCCCACTGCAGGGACACCGGCCTACTCTCGATAATTGAGATTGAATTCGATAATTGAATGGGCTCTGATCTACCACGGGAGCCCAATCCGGATTAGTAGATGTCACATCTCTTCGAATTTTTGGTTCTAAGACATGCCGGTTTCCTCACGATTTTTTCCGTCACCGTTTTGAGAACGTCGTATGCGCACATAAATTTTTCAAGTGAAAAATCTCATTGGTGCACGTGTGGGTTTGAGCCAGTTACCTTCAGATTGAAAGTCGGCGTCTATGCCCCTGAGCCACCACGTTCTACAATGCACAATAAGAACTAAATAATAATAATTATTATTTTAAAAGTAATTTGTAACCTTTCATACAAACGGGAAATGCCCAATTGACCGGGGTCACACAAATATCGTATTTCTATAATATTTCGCGAAGAAACACAATTCTGCAAAAATCAATTCAATTTTTGACCTCAATTCATCGAATGTAAGAAATTACCCCATATTGACCTCTTTAGGGGACAATAGCTGACTTATGACCCCGCTGACCTTTTTCAAAAAGGTGTTTTCCTATTTAAGAGTCCGTGGTCAGGATAGGGCGTCTTGGTGACATTGTGAACCTGGACAATAGCCCCTGATTGGAACGAAAAAAGTTACTATATAACGCTTTATCTTCTTACAAAGAGTCATCTGAATCACTAGTTGTATCAATGTATTCACTTTCTTAATTTTTTTTTTCTTAAGAACCTAACAATAAGAAACAACAAAAAGAATTAGGTGAATTGGTCCAGCCGTTCACGCGCATGTAGTTTCACCGGCACCCACACCCTTCCACCGGAACACAGTAATGCGAACACTACTTGGCGGCAGATTTCAGGACGATCTTGGCACAAGTTCCACTGCTACTTTTGGTTGCTCCTTTAGCATCACCTTACGTACCCCTGTCCTTGTAGGGAATCCTACGGGCACGATGATTTGGACCGAAGGATGTCATTGCTATCTTCTTCCAAAGACCTCCAACTTGTCTTATCAACAGTCGAAACTGACTTGCTATCTCGAGTTTGGGTATTTCTTTATGTTCATTCATGAATGATAACGTTTTACATAATACGTAACATCCCCGTCTCAGGGGCGAGCGCAACAGGATGCGTCTTGAATCATACTTCGGTCGGGACAACCTAAGTTGTGTTGCTGTAATGGGCGGAGGTAACCACTTAACATCAGGCGGGCCTTCAGCTGGTCCCATCATTTTAGTAACATCAAAAAAAATCATATTACTAATTTTCGATCCAAGGCACTCATTAGTAAATCTTAAATTATTTAAGAAATAACAACTTCCATTTTCCCATTTTTACCAAACATAAAAACGTCTATAAAACCCAAAGCTACAAAATGACATAGCACCTTTTATCCGAAAACCGTTAATAAATCCTAACAATTCACCCACAACGGTACAAAACTCTAAAAATCTCAAATTACTGCAAACAGTTATAAATCAAAGTACGAAAAATATAAAAAAAAAAACTATCTCACGCGTCTCGTATCATCTGTTGCTTCCTAAAAGGGGTGAATTCGGTAATTTTACGAAATTGCACAAAGGCGTTTACGCAACGGGACCCTCGCACAGATAAAAAACGCGGAAGATATCTAAAAAAGCGGGAAAAGGGAGTAACTCTTTCCCATGGGTCTTAACCTCGGTGGATTTTTTTGTTAAAAATTGAGACACCTTTGCCATCTTTGGCTTTTTTGCGTGTGTTTTTTTTAAGGGAACTCGGCGAAGGGTCGCGCTTTGTGCTTGCCTTTTATTGTTCGTGCTAAAAATTTGCAGGTGGGTCAAGCGACGAAACTTTTAGCGAGACCTCTATACAAATAATTTTTTTTTTAATTCTTAAAAAAAACAGTACTTTTTATTTGTGCGATAAATATCGGTAAGTAAGTAAATTTCACATGCTTAGTTTAATCTATTATACTTATATTATAATTATTTATACTTACTTGTTTTGTATTAAAAATCATTTGTGTATAATTTGTTTTACTAAGTATTTAATATGTACAATTAAATAATTACGTATTTCTGTTATTTATTATTTTAGTATAATAGTACAATAAATATTATAGTTATTATTATTAGTAGTAGTTATTGTTTGTTTAAATATTATTCATATGTGAAATGGTTTGATTTTTTAATGTTGTGTCTACTTTTACAATGTATGTATAAAGGTATATATAATCTTAATATATATAAATTACGTGTCACGATGTTTGTCCGCGATGGACTTATTTTAATCAAATTTGTACACCGTGTGCAGTTTGATCCAACTTGAAAGATAGGATAGCTCACATCTCAATTTACAATATGATCGCAATATTATCATATAACAAAAACGTTAGCCACAGCGATGCGTGGCCGGGTCATCTAGTATACTATAATGTTGTCATGTTTATTAATTATTATTTTGTATTTTATTATTACTAATATAATATAATTATAAAAAATGGTCATTTTTCGTCTTGAATCTAGTTTTTGTTAACGTGATGTTACTTTCGTCCCTTATTTTACGTTCCAAGAATTTATTCGTGAAATTTGTATGGGACCACCTCGTTTCCCTATCGAATAAGAAAATCATCTATATAGGTCCATACGTGGCGAAGTATTGCGTAACAAACGTACTAAGAAGATATATGAAGCCAAATTGAATTAAATTGATGTACTACAGTGATTCTTCCACGTTACTCCATCACCCGTCTCGCTCTAATAAAAGAAACACTCTACCTGTTTCGCTCGCACACGAAACGTTGAACGAAACGCAAAAATATTTGCCGCGCAAAATGTCTGGCATAGTTGTCGAACTGAGATATGTCAGTTTTGTTTAAATTTTGAAAATTAATAACAAGCGGCTACCGCCAAATTTTTGCGCCGGTCCTTTAATTAGAAATATTTGGGGATTTCGCCATTTTTTGCGAGGGCACAGAATGCGAAATAAAAATATATTTGATGAAGGTACCAAAGTTGAAATGCCTGTGTTTCAACATTTTTTGGTATTCCAGACTGTTAATTATTTTTTGATGCGAATTATGTTACGGGAAGAGCAGACGACCTGATGTTAAGTGGTTACCTCCGACCAAGAAAAATATCACACAAGCTCCGTAGCTTAGTTGGTAGAAGCCCTGCCTTCGAAGGGGTCCCGAGTTCGATTCCCAGCCGGACACACCTTGTGTCCAGAAGAAACCATAGCGCGTGGAATTTTTTTAATTTTCTTTTTCACCTTACTCTAATATTCCTTTATTCTTTTTTTTTAATATTGTAAAAGTAGCATAAGTTATTTCTTAAAACATTCTTAAAACATATATACAAAGTTTCTATCTGCCAGTGAAAGTCCTGACATTGGTCCAGCCGTATTGGAGATTACCCGAACCAGAAAGAAAGAAAGAAAAAAAAATATATATTTTTAGTTTGAAAATTTTATGTCTCAAAATTCACTCACAGAAAATACATAAATATTAAGTTCGCCGGTATGGGCGGGTCATTTGCTCGCGTCCGTCGTTCGCGTCCGTCGTCCGCGTTGTGTACCCTTTGATTCCCTACAAGTACCCCCTGGTGCAAAAGGAGCAACCGAAAGTAGCAGTAGAACTTGTGCCAAGTTCGTCCGGAGAGGTATTCCATACAGAGGCCGGTGTCCAGCAGTGGGAACGTTAGAGGCTGGTAAGTTTAAGGTAATACACGTATAAGATATTTTTATTTTCTTTATTCGGGAAAACAAACGACTACATAATATATATTGATACAAAAAATGATGCTTAAAACTAGATTTTGTTAATTATATAGCCCACTGCATTATCCACATTAATCAAATGCATAAGGTATAAGGTAATAAATGTATTTTAATTCTTCTTTATTTCACTCATTGTTTGTTTTGGCTTCATAATCGAGCGTAATTTCGTTTGACATTTTAAATCGTCTATCTATATTAATCTATGCCAATATCTTAAAGGCATATCTTACGCAAAAAATGTACGAATCTTATTAAAAAAAACCATTTCGTCTTAGCCAGTTTTTGCCGCAACACCCGGCCGTAACGTAACACCGCCAGTTTTGTCAAAATATTACACTGTATACAATTTTTTTTCTTTTTTTCTCTAAATAACCCCTTTTGGCGACATTTCTTTGGTACAAAAGGGTTTAGTTATGCAACATAGGATACTTTTTTGCGATCGAAGATAACCGTTATAATCGGATATCAAGATTAAGAATTTTTTTTTAGATTCTAACTAGCTTTGCAGCCGTTTCCGAACGAGAGTATAAAAAACAAGAATTGCCAATATTAAAAATGCTTACATACTTTATATAATAGGTGTGTGAATATGACTCCGCCCCTTTTTGTCAAAATAAAACACATTTGTTCGCTTACAAAATTAAAAAAAAAATTATTGAAAGTATGCTCCATCTGCAGCTACAACCTTCGCCCATCGTTCAGGTAGTTTTCGTATTCCTTGCTGGAAGAAGTCCTGGTCTTTTGAGCTTATCCAGTTGTCAATCCAAATTTTGATACTTTCACATGAAGTAAACTTTTCTCCAGTAAGGTCTGTCTGCATCGTCCGGAATAGGTGGTAATCCGAAGGAGCTATGTCTGGTGAATATGGCGGGTGGGGTAACACTTCCCAGTCCTGTCCCTCTAAATATCTTTTTACGACTTCTGCGGTATGCGGTTTGGCATTGTCATGCTGAAGAACTAATTTGTTATGTCTATTCACCCATTCTGGTCGTTTTTCTTCTATGGCTCGCTTCAAACGCATTAGTTGTCGTCGGTAAACTTCTCCATTAATAGTTTCAGAGGGTTTGAGCAACTCATAATATACAATACCTTTCTGATCCCACCAAATACAGAGCATGACCTTGGCACAGTGAATATTTATTTTTGGCTGTGATGGGCCTGGTTCGCCTGGTTTCACCCAAGCTTTTTTGCGTTTAGGATTTTCGTAGTGTATCCATTTTTCGTCTCCTGTGACTATCCGATGCAAAAATCCTTTTCTTTGCTGTCTTTGAAGCAGCATTTCACAAATGGTTTTCCGACGTTCCATGTCTCTTTCTTTTAAATCATGTGGAACCCAGTAACCGGCTTTTTGAATCATTCCCATCATTTGTAAACGCTTTGCAACAGTTGAACGATCAACATTTAATGCTGCAGCTAATTCTGATTGAGTTTGGCAAGAATCTTCCGCCAATAATGCTTCCAATTCAGCATCTTCAAATTTTTTTGGTGGTTTTCCATGTTCTTTATCCTCAGTACTAAAATCGTTATTTTGAAATCGTCGAAACCATTCCTTGCAAGTTGTATTAGACGGAGCATGCTCACCATAAATCTCCACAAGCAAACGATAAGTTTCCGCTGCAGTTTTCTTCGCAATAAAATAATGTAATAACACTTCCCGCAAATGACGTTTATTTGGAATAAAAACCGACATTTTCGAAAAGGTGAAAACAATTGTTGCTTACACTTCAACCAAATATCATAAAATGCGTTAGATAGCTGACATTCAGTACTATCGAATACAAGTATGGTCATTTATTAGTACACGTAAACAATACTAAAAACGACATCTGTTGAGAAAGGGCGGAGTCATATTCACACACCCAATACTACTAGCGGCCCGCTCCGGCTTCGCACGGGTATAAATATATAGCCTATGTCATTAACTGGAAAAATGATTAAAATCGATCCAGTAGTTTTGAATGTTTTTATTTATTCATTACTGCCCGTGGCCCGCACGCGTTAAATTCCCGCCGCCCCCGCAAACGCTACGTCCCGCAATTTTTAAATATGTAATATCTTCGAAAATATTCATTTAAATCATATGCTGTAAAGGACCATATAAATCTATATTTAATCAACAATGTATTAAGGTATTTAATTAGATAAGGATTAATCCTGTATTGGTTAAAATCGCTTCGAAAATTAGCCATTATTTGTCGTAAAAAGTACAATAAATGACAAAAAAATGTTATTGTAGGATATCCATAAAAGATATCCATAAAAGATATACATATACCATCACGGACTTTTCTGTAGACCTTTTCAATGTGTACAATACTTAGTACATTATTTTGATAAAACTCGTAGGGTTCAACCTGCGTTTGCAATTTAAGCGGAAAAAATGTAATTATTTACGACATCACATTAGAAACCTCAAAAATAACAGTACTTCTCCACTATTTAATGGATGTTATTATACATATAAACCTTCGTCTTGAATCACTCTATCTATTAAAAAAACTGCATCAAAATCCGTTGCGTAGTTTCAAAGATTTAAGCGTACAAAGGGACATACGGACAGAGAAAGCGACTTTGTTTTATACTATGTAGTGAAGAATAAAATTCTTAAAAACGCTTCAAATTATTTTCTCGGCTTTAGAGGTAAAATTTCTTCGTGAAACTTCTTTGAAAAAATCTAGTAAGTACACATTACTATTTAAAAAAATAATCATCAATATCTACAATTGGCGAAGCATCGAGTAACAAACATACAAAAAAATTGTGAACCACTTGGATTTTTGTTGTCGGTTAATAATACTAGTACTACTATAGTAAGTAGTATTTTAAACATTAATAAAGCATTAACCAAATCCTTGGTACAAGAACATTAAAATACCGAAAGCTTAGTACAATACTATGGAAGAATAAACCATGTTTGGATATATTGAGCGCTCCTATTTTAGAACTCTTTTTAAAAAGAACTAAAATATTCCGAGTCCGTAGTATTCTAAATTTAAAATATCTCATTTTTGTCAAATATGGAAGGGTTAAGCAGTTAAAACGTTCTATTTTTGAATTGTTAAAAAGCCACATTGTATGGAATACGTCAAAACTTCATACGTGAATGATAGTAAATGTAGAGTCATCAGACTAAATTAAAAGAATTCGTTTTATTTTTGCTGGTACAAATATTTTTTTCTGAATTAGTGCCAATAATAGAAGGAATCTTAAAGTTTTTTTTATTTTATTGTTATGGAATCTTCTGATGGCCCTGATGTTAAGTGGTTACAGCGGCTTATACAAAACAGGAAAATGAGTCAGATACTCCCCTACCACAAAACGAAAAAACCTAATTAGCGCTGCACCCTTTTCTGTGAGACGGGGAAGTAACGTTTCATGTGCCTGTACTTTCACCGGCATCCACACCCTTCCACCGGAAAACAACAATGCGAGTGCACTATGCTTGGCAACGGAATACTAGATGAATACTGGGAATACTCTATTAGTATGCATGTTTAATAAGATGAAGATTTGACAGTAGCGTCTAGATAATAATTATGACTTTGACATTTTGGCTGTTTTACCTCTAGAGTACAAATAAATACGTGAATAAATAAATGAAATTGTGACAGAAATGTACCTAGGCCTGCCAATAAAGAAATACACAATCTTTATTGAAGAAATCTGTTTCATAATGAAATACTAATATTGAGCGTTAATTTAAAATAATAAAAGAAAATGAATTCTCTGTCGTCTTTGTATATACTTTACAAACGTATTCCTTTTTCAAATGATACCAAAGACACAGGAAGCGTGAGTTTTTTTGTCACTTCCACATCTCGTCTTCACCGATTCTTCATGACTGTCCCTGTCACTCTCATTAATATTCCAACTGCCGGAGCGAGATAGGTATACCGCTATTCTCAGGTGTGTTGACTACAACAGATGTTCATGACGGGAGAATTACACCATTACAATTATTGTCTTAGATATATACTATAGACACGCAGCTTAGAACAAAATATTGTAAGTGGGTAGTAAGCTAAGCTATGAAATATGGATACAGTTGAGCCGTTGTATCTTGGCTACTCTGAAATTGAACCATTGACGCCACAACAGACATACAATTCGAAGGTCGCGTATTCAAATCAGTAATACAACAATGAGGGCTTTGCTTCAAAAATGTATATGAATTATTATAACCTATGTTTTTAAAACTACAAAGAATTCGGCATTTGAACTGAGCGCTTCCGTGCTTCGGTGACGTTAAGATGTCACTCCCGGCTATGCCAGTCGTTGAATGCCCATTCTGCACTAAGGACGCCATAGATGTTGCAAACTACTGGTCTAAAACAATATAATGCATGAAACATCGACTCGATAGAAGAATAGGTATAGCTCCAACACTAGTGCTGGCAACTTGCTTACATTAAAGAAAAAATTGCGGCTCACGAGCTGCAAGACCACGCAATTCTCAGGTACTAAGTTGCGCGTCTGGCACTTTAGAGCCACAGTATATGTCCACGGCACGAGAATTACACCATTACAATTCATTTAATATTTTTTCTCGAGTTCTTGATGTGGGCGGTGGTACCTCGCAGTATAATGTATGGAATGGCTTTTGACTATAATGAAGCTATTAATTCAAGTATTACTGGAAGTGGCATTGAAAAACGTTTTGCGGAATGACGCGTTGACTTGGTAGGTGGTTCGATTCCCGGATGTCCGTATGGGGAGCTTGGGAGGTTACACGTAGAAGTGGTGCCAAGAGGTGAAATCCTCGTCTCGGGTGACGGGTGCAACGGGGTGCAACGGGGTGCGACATGGGTTGGAAGAAAAAGCAAAAAAAAATTTCATCTATTTTTTTATAAGTAACGAAACGAGCTGAAGGCCCACCTTATGTTAAGTGGTTACCTCCACCCATAACAGTACTCCCGTTGCGCTCATCCACTGAGCCAGGGTACGTCTCATGCGCATGCGATTTCACTACCCTTATGGTACCTACCATAAAACCATTGAAATATATATTCACCATAAAACCATTAATATATATTCACACCGCGTCACTAGAACTAAACAAAACGGTAACAAAAGTTCTGATAACATGAGGAAAAACAAAAAAAATCCGCTTAAAAAAAAATATAGGCCTTCAGCTCGCCCCGTCACTTAAATAGTATAAAAAAAGTATTCCTTTTGATCTGAAAGCTAGCGTTCAAGGTTTCAATTACTTTTGTAATTTTAATATAATAGTATTTATTTTCATTTTATTTTTTTCTCTTTAACTTAAATTTTGCTTTATTTTGTAGTAATCTATGGCTAATTTATGTACTGACTGCAGACTGTTCAAAGTCAAAGTCATATTATATATAGAAGAAGTCAAAGTCAAACTCATTTATTCCTTTAGATCTCAAGTATAATTTGGACTCGTCAAGTCACACAAGTAAACATATTCGTGAGCATATAACGTGTCACAGGAACTCCCCAGGCACATTACATGCACACAGATATGTCAAATTACAGTCAGTTTTCATGTTTAAGCTTATCTTATTAAGTTTACGTCTGTTCCAACCCTAACCGCCCTACCGGAGGGGAAGAAACAGAAAGAAACCCCTCGGAGACAGTATTACATATTCTTTTTTTTTTTAATGTGAATTTCTGACTGAACGAGCTGAAGGCCCACCTGATGGTTAGTGGCGACCCCCGCCCATGACAACAGTAATGCGACTCAGTATAAGATTTGGATCTTACACTGAGTCGCATTCATCCTGCTGCGTCCATCACCCGAGACGAGGATGATATCTCTCATGCGCATGTGATTTCACCGGCAGCCACACCCTTCCACCGGAACACAGTAATGCAACCACTACTGCTTGGCGGCAGATTTCAGATGTGGTGGCAGTACCTCTCCGGACGAACTTGGCACAGGTACTACTGCTACTTTTGGTTGCTCCTTTAGCACCACCCAGGGGATACGTGTAGGGAATCAAAGGGTACTCACCTACGGACGCGAGCAACTGGACCCCCCAATAATCCTGATTATTCGCGAATAATCCTGCGTCTGTACCAACATCCCATGGTGTTCTGCCATCATTTGTGATCTAACTTTTGATGTATAGATTTTATCAATAATAATTGTACTTTGTCACTTCTTATATCCAGACTCCATGTTGTACGAAGACAATGAATTCTTCTAAATGTCAGAAGTACTTCCGCTATTTCGTGAATTTCGTTTTGACTTGTTAATTTTTTGTGGGAGGTTGTTTTGAAACTTTCAATAGAAAAACCCGCGACCTACTTCCAGCCTAGAAGTACTTCCAATCCAGAGGTACTTCCAACTCAGAATTACTTCCAACTCAGAGAAACTTCCAACCTAGAAGTTTTTCCAACCCAGAGGAACTTCCAACCCAGAAGTACTTCCAACCCAGAGTAACTTCCAATCCAGAGTAACTTCCAACCCAGAGAAACTTCCAACCCAGAGGAACTTCCAACCGAGAAGTACTTCCAACCCAGATGTATTTCCAACTCAGTGACTTCCAACTGAGCCATGATTGCATAATAATCTATAGAAATAACTAAAACTATCTGGGCAATCAAGCTATGTTCCGTTTTTTTTGTGTAAAACGTTTTTTTGTAAAAAAAATGCGTTTTTCAAGAAATACACTTAAAAAGATAAACTTAAGCATTTGCCCTATCTAAACATAATATTATATGCAAACCGTTAGACCCGTTTCCGACATACGCGAAATAAATACATATTATATATATAAAAAAAATACGGTAGTTACTGTAAAAATTGTCTGTCTGTTTGTTCTAATCTCCGAAATGTCTGGACCGATTTTGACGGGACTTTCAAAATGTTTGTAAGAAGTAACTGGACCATTTTTATCTTATCAAAAGAAACAAAATTAGCGAGTTGCGAGCAAAAAAAAACGTAGTCGCGGGACCTAGTATTATTAATATAAGAATTACCTACATAATAATACAATAATAATTCTGTACGTTCTACTCCCGCTTGTTGAGAGTATACCTTCGTTGTCATGAAACATTCATATGAATATTATGAAAATAAACTTTACTTTGTAAACCAAAGAGGCTGTTTAAAATCAATCAAACATCACATACAGCCAAACCTACACACATTTATATTGTAAAACGACTTCAAATTCTAAACTTTAAACTCCGACAAAAGGCCACGAAACACAATATCTCATTATGGCCAAAAAATAGAAAATTTGACCCAAAAAAATACACCCTATCAAAGAGTTAACGAGCGAGACGGCAATACTTATCTAGGTGTTAGAGCGGGACAACAACACCATTCAACCCTTTCCTTGCACCTGGACCGTTTTTTGTGGGTAAAAATTTAAAAATGTGCAAAATCTCTTTTTGTTTGGGGTCAATATTGATTTTCGGGTTGAAAATAGACCAGTGAACAATAGCAGTTCGTTATCTAACATCTTTTAATTGAGGCCATTAGTTTGTGACCTCAATGGAAAATGTCACAATTTATTGCCAGTAGCAAATAATAGATAGCATAAAAAAGATAAAATAGTAAGATCAGTAGCAATAGAACTTGTGCTTGAACAAAAGTTCGCGCGGAGATGTACTGCCTCCACACCTGGTAATCTGCCGCCAAGCAGTGGTGCACTTGCATTGTGTTCCGGTGGAAGGGTGTCGGTGAAATGACAAGCGCATGAGACGTAACATCCCCGTCTCGGGTGCAACGGGGTGCGACTTAGGTCTTCGAACTTCGGTCGGGAAGGCCTAAGTCTAGTTGCTGTTATGGGCGGAGGTATCTATTTAACATCTTGGGCCTTCAGATGCTCGTCCCGTCAAAAAAAGCGTATTTAATTTTGGTCCGTAGTCTGTAGTTAGGTCTGTTTTCAAATTCAAACTCAAACTCATTTATTCCTTTAGATCTCAAGTATCATTTGGACACGTCAAATTTTACACATGCATGTACACATATTCATGAGCATATAACGTGTCACAGGAACTCCCCAGGCACATTACATGCACACAGATATGTTTGGTTTTGTTCTGTCACGGTGTTAATATGTATGGATGTACAAAAAAAAATGTAAGTCAGTTATATATTGGGTGTGTGAATATGACTCCGCCCCTTTTTGTCAAAATAAAACACATTTGTTCGCTTACAAAATTAAAAAAAAAAATATTGAAAGTATGCTCCATCTGCAGCTACAACCTTCGCCCATCGTTCAGGTAGTTTTCGTATTCCTTGCTGGAAGAAGTCCTGGTCTTTTGAGCTTATCCAGTTGTCAATCCAAATTTTGATACTTTCACATGAAGTAAACTTTTCTCCAGTAAGGTCTGTCTGCATCGTCCGGAATAGGTGGTAATCCGAAGGAGCTATGTCTGGTGAATATGGCGGGTGGGGTAACACTTCCCAGTCCTGTCCCTCTAAATATCTTTTTACGACTTCTGCGGTATGCGGTTTGGCATTGTCATGCTGAAGAACTAATTTGTTATGTCTATTCACCCATTCTGGTCGTTTTTCTTCTATGGCTCGCTTCAAACGCATTAGTTGTCGTCGGTAAACTTCTCCATTAATAGTTTCAGAGGGTTTGAGCAACTCATAATATACAATACCTTTCTGATCCCACCAAATACAGAGCATGACCTTGGCACAGTGAATATTTATTTTTGGCTGTGATGGGCCTGGTTCGCCTGGTTTCACCCAAGCTTTTTTGCGTTTAGGATTTTCGTAGTGTATCCATTTTTCGTCTCCTGTGACTATCCGATGCAAAAATCCTTTTCTTTGCTGTCTTTGAAGCAGCATTTCACAAATGGTTTTCCGACGTTCCATGTCTCTTTCTTTTAAATCATGTGGAACCCAGTCACCGGCTTTTTGAATCATTCCCATCATTTGTAAACGCTTTGCAACAGTTGAACGATCAACATTTAATGCTGCAGCTAATTCTGATTGAGTTTGGCAAGAATCTTCCGCCAATAATGCTTCCAATTCAGCATCTTCAAATTTTTTTGGTGGTTTTCCATGTTCTTTATCCTCAGTACTAAAATCGTTATTTTGAAATCGTCGAAACCATTCCTTGCAAGTTGTATTAGACGGAGCATGCTCACCATAAATCTCCACAAGCAAACGATAAGTTTCCGCTGCAGTTTTCTTCGCAATAAAATAATGTAATAACACTTCCCGCAAATGACGTTTATTTGGAATAAAAACCGACATTTTCGAAAAGGTGAAAACAATTGTTGCTTACACTTCAACCAAATATCATAAAATGCGTTAGATAGCTGACATTCAGTACTATCGAATACAAGTATGGTCATTTATTAGTACACGTAAACAATACTAAAAACGACATCTGTTGAGAAAGGGCGGAGTCATATTCACACACCCAAATATTTCACCCATAGTTAGTCCACAGTACAAACTATGCTTAGAATGTCCATGAACGGACCAGTAGTTCCAGAGATTAGCGCGTTCAAACAAACAAACAAACATACACTGCAGCTTTATAATATTAGTATAGATTATTTAGATTCTGAGTCTGGTAGTAAAAAAATATTAGTATCAGTAATCTAGTTCCCATACAAGCTATGCTATGGTTTGGGGCTAGATGGCGCTGTGTGAATATGTCCATGAATATATAAGACTAGGTTCGTAAAAGATTATGTTAAATATTAGTTGTGTACTCTTTGATTCCCTACACGTACCCCCTGGGTGGTGCTAAAAGAGCAACCAAAAGTAGCAGGAGAACTTGTGCCAAGTTCATCCGGAGCGGCACTGCCACCACATCTGGAATCTGCCGCCAAGCAGTAGTATTTTTTTTTCTAACGTAAATGTATCCTATGTTAGTCCATAACATCAGCTAGTCAGTGTAAGTACCGTTAAAATCAATCCAGCCGTTTCGGAGATTACAAACAGACAGACCCTTCTATTTCATTTATTTGTATAGATGTCCTACCGCCTAGAGAAGTTCCCGAGTGGTGATCAGGAGTAGGTAATATATCTTAGGGTATCAGACCAGGTGGATCACTGGAGTCGAAGAACTGAAGACCTGTCCAGCCCTACGCCCGAGGCACTCAATAGTGGCATATACAATGATGATAAGAAACTAAAATACCCCAACTAGACAAAGCTCCAAGAAAGCAATTAGCTAAAACCCAATCGAATGCGCACGCGCAACAAAAGCCGTATCCACCGCCGCCGGACCCGATACAAATATAAATTAAAACGTCCCAGCGATACTGCGAAAGCAGATAGCAACGTTAATGCAAAAACAGAACTTCAAAACACATCTCTTTATGGTACGAGGGGGGAAAAAAGTCAAAAAGCAACACAATCAAATGAGGGATGCACAAAAACGGCATAACAAAAAACAATATGGCGGATTGTTTTTAATTATCGAGTATCGGCATAAATCGATGGCAGTCGCCGCGGGCCCGCCGGCGCACGCGCATGCGTGGAGACGACCCACAGAATGCATACTTTCATTTTTATTATTTATTTTTTTATATCAGATCATACAATCCATAACTATTATTATACTATAAATACCATCATTAAATGTAAACAAGATTCAACAAGTCTTCGAAACTTTCAAAGTAGCAAACAATACGCAATTTGCTCAAATACTTATTGTACAATATGTATTATACAATACAAGTATGCAAGATGTCAAAATACTTGGAAGTTATATTTATTCCGGCTGTCTTGGTTTAGCAACCAAACTATTGAACCGATTTTGATAAAAATTATATAGGACCAACCTGAAAGCATATCATTTTAAATAAAAAAATAATTTTCTATGGCGGAAAAATCGATGAACAACATAAAATAAAAATAAAATAGAACAGTGTAACGTAGAACCTCCTCCTTTTTTTAATTCAGTTAAAAATAAACCAAGTCTTGTGGTGTTTGTCTGGTGTTTCTGTGTTTGTCCATGCCAGCTGCGACACAGGGAATCCTAGTGCATAGGTATAAGTGGGTAAAAGCTATAAAAAAAATAATTAATTAAAAATCGAAAAAAAACCGACTTCAATTCTTCCAACCCTTATTTCTCGTCCTAAGGGGGTACACCGTACCATTTTCGGTATACAACGGGCGAACTGAGAATTGATAACCTCCACTGGAAGTCGGTTAAAATTCCTACTTATATTATAAAGGCGAAAGTTTGTATGTTTGTACCACCTTCACGCCCAAACGACTCATCGCATTTAGATGAAATTTTGTACTAAGATTGTAGATAAAACTAATAACTAACAAGCAAGTTAACTCTATTACTAATTGTTTCCAAAACGAATATATTCAATCTTCTCCACAGTTCTGTTCGTCTGTTTTCATAAAATTCATACGTATTGGTGAAGGTACGATAGATATATTCAACTTATAAATAGTGGAACATTGTTGTAAGCGCCCGCGTCGGCGTGTCATTGGCGTATTTATAGATATTCATAGTTATACTGAGTTTTCTTGATTAATTATTATCAAAAAAACAATTAAAAGTGATTGAAGAACTTGTGTATTACGTTGGTACAAGTTTTGTCTTGTCAATGACAAATTAGTATAGGAATGGTTTATCTATACAATTAAATGGAAGCGTCTGTTTGTAATGCCTTTATAATAGTTTTTTACTAAAGCAATTTGGAAGTATATACAGTATATAATAGAAATAAAAAAGACCTGTAATAGTGTCTATTTACTTTTAGATAATTCTCAAATATATACGTTATCATCACAGACATATAGTCCGTCTCAAATATTAGTTTAAATACACAATATACTAAGAAATAACTCATATAGTAAAACACACTATTTTTCCTACACTGTTTGAAATTAAACATACTTTCAACCAGAAATTTGAAACGATACATTGACAAAACAAACCAATAAAATAAAACTATACTTATTATTAATACAATTAAAAAGCAGGAACGTTTTATTTATAATCCCAAAGTATTTATCGTACAACCTGCAATAATCAAATGTATCTAACCGACCCTTTTTACCATCAGCACATACTTCATGAGCCCACTGAAATATATAAACAAATACAGAACAAAGATCTATGGCTATGAGCCATGCAGAGTTTGCCTGGAAGAGATCGCTCTTAGCGATAAGACCACCCGTTGTGCCACCAATTATATATACTATTTCTTATTTATTTCATTTTCTGGTGTTAACAATGAAGAGTTTATCGATCTATCTATGTTCGTTACACAAATGCTTGTTCTGAGTGGAAATTGAACCCATGACCAACAGAGCAGAGGCAGACCAACAGAGCTGGATGGCTAGACAATTCAGTATACATTTAGAGGCATGAGGTTCATATCGATGGATATTATAAATCTTATAAAATTCACCGTTCGTCTGTCCGTCATCAAAAACCTCCAACAATGGAAGATGGAATTTGACACAGGCCTAATCCTTCATTTCCTACAAAACTCGTCTCAAATTCTTAAACAAAAAACAAAAAATATAAACCCTTTTCATCCGAAACCCAATATAAGCGAGAGAATTTTTTGGGTTTTTTGAAAAATGATCAATGACATGCCCACAATGATGGAATATTCGGGTTTTATTTTCCACTTTTTTGAAACGCCCTTTTGTGTGAGACAATAGGGGCTGGGGTCAATGACCGGCTCCAAAATTGTAGCCTAAGGCTAGCTGCGACTTGTGTTAAGATAAACGATGCTCTTAAGAATCACTTGTTATTGGCAAGAGATATGGTTTTCAATTTCCTCTGGTATTTATTTCAAGATATCAACAGCACTTGGATTAGATTAAATTAAAACTTACAAATAAATCTCATTGCTAATCTCTCGGCATGGCTAAGTAGTCTTTGAAGCGAGGGGTTCTGGGTTCGATTCCCGGCCGGGACACAGTGTGTGGTGAACATGAAGTTCTCGGGTCCTCGGTGTTTGTCTTGTGTTTCTGTGTTCCATCTGCGACACAGGAAATCCTAGTGCAGGGGTATGATTGTGCAAACGTTTAAAAACAGATTCTAACTGTGTATGTAAATTATTATTCTCGCTTTAGACTTCTGACGTATGTGAACTATTTAGAATAAGAATAATGATATATTGTACTGTGTATACAAAGATCTTATAATAAATAGTTTACAAAGTCAAAGTCAAAGTATACTTTATTGCTTGAAATACATGTAGGTATAGAAGATGTCAATATTATTGTTAGTATCAATGTATTCTACCTTTCGGCATGCAATATTATAATATGTGTTACAATCATTGAAAACTATTATCTTAATATATATAAATTACGTGTCACGATGTTTGTCCGCGATGGACTCCTAAACTACTTAAACGATTTTAATCAAATTTGTACACCGTGTGCAGTTTGATCCAACTTGAAAGATAGGATAGCTCACATCTCAATTTATGATCGCAATATTATTTTATTGCAAATTATTTGTCTATTATTTGACAGTCACAATTACAAAAACGTTAGCCACAGCAACGCGTGGCCGGGTCAGCTAGTTTAATATAAATTTAAAGATTTTTAAAACCAAAAAAAATGTCACCATAATTAATTATACATGTCAAAAAGTAAAAAAAATAATCGTTGGTCATATGAATTAAAATTACTAAACAATAGTTTTATTTCTCGAACGTACAATAGGTACATTGAAAGAGACCATCGACATATAATAAAAAGATTAAGAGCTTACAAGTATCAAAGTATTCACTATAACGAGCATTATTAATTAGCCATTTCTTCAGTTTATATTTGAATATGATTCCCTTCAGATTCTTAACTCCTAAACCACGCAACGAATTTGGATGCGGTTCTCACCATCATTTGGATAATTTTTCACTGAAGGTAATAATCACTACATAGTATAAAACAAAGTCGCTTTCTCTGTCCCTATATCCCTATGTATGCTTAAATCTTTAAAACTACGCAACGGATTTTGATGCGGTTTTTTTTAATAGATAGAGTGATTCAAGAGGGAGGTTTATATGTATAATACACTAGCAAGTCACCCCGGCTTCGCACGGGTAGTTTCTGATACGACACTGATGCTTTAATAACCGTGCGAAGCCGGGGCGGGTCGCTAGTAAATTAATAATAATAAATCTTTTTTTCAGGCTACTTACATTTTTTGTATAAATACTAAAAACAGGAACATACATAACCTTACAGACTTAACATACATATCAAAATATAAACACAAAAATTTACACTAAGCTACACGATTTGTCTGCGCCGTGTTACGCAATGGCGCCACAGTACCCTGAAGGCGCCCGTGGAATCGCCTAAACACAATTCCCTTCGGCCAAAATTCGGCATTCATGAAGATCTCAAGACAAGCAGTCGGTACTCTGACCATGAAAGACTTGAAGTTCACATTATGGCGAGATACCAACTGCCCAACCCTCATGGTGATCTGGGTCTTCCGCCTCAAATATTCTACGATCTCCTCTGACTTTACGACTTATATACATATATAGGTAATGCTAGCTAAACCTCATAAGATTTATCAAAATGATTTACTATGGAATTTTATAGCGATCACACACACTGAACAACCGTTCGAAGCCGGGGTTGGTCGCTAGTCTATAATTTAGTATTGGAACGGTAGGAAGCAAGTATTCTATCAGTTACCTTGTTCCTATAGTGCAAGCTACGTTAAGTTTGGAGCCAGATATACCTGTGTGAAACGTCCAAGAATATGTAAGAAGTATCATTATATCCAAGATCGATTATTTTCTGAAAGCTAGACGATCGATCCGATATCGAAATAAATAAAATATTTTTGCATCAGTTGGAATAATTCACAGTAATTTACATTCCGAATTTATCAAATAATACATATCTTTCGATTCTCAATGTATTACTTATTAATATGTAATATAAAGTAAAGTCAACCTTAGTATGTTAAATAAAAGGTCCAAATGACTGCACTTGTATGTTGTGTTACTTAAATTGTTGCCATGTACAAACGATAAATGTTAAAATATAGTTTAAATGAACCTTAGCGGGTTGAGATAGCGTACACTGTTACTGCAAATGCGAAATGATCGATGTGAACCCGATACGTTGCAGTAGTGGTGCGATGGTGATGGTCGGTCTTGGAAATTTTCAAGATTGATTAATTTAATTTTAATATCTTTTTGTCTCTCTGTCTGTATCGCGCATCACGCCGAAACTACTTTATGAATTCAAATGAAACTTGGCACGATTTGAGGTCATACTCCGAGGTAGGAGATAGGATACTTTTTATTCCGAAATTTAGCACGATTCCCGTGGGAGAGGGGATGAAAGTTTTTTTTTTAACGTTTACACATTCATACCTCTGCACTAGGATTCCCTGTGTCGTAGATGGCATGGACAAACACAGAAACACAAGACCCGAGAACAAACAAAGTATGCCCCAGCCGGGAATCGAACTCGGGACCCCTCGCTTCGAAGGCAGGGCTACTACCAACTAAGCCACGGAGCCGTCTAAGTCAAAATGTATTCTTAATTAACGCATTGTCCGATTTAATTTATTCTTTTTTTGTTATATAGGAATTACTTTAACGATTCTTCGGTAAATATTTCAAGGTCAACGGTTTTGTAGTTCTGAAATTACAGGCATCACAACCCTTAGTCTTGACCGCGCATCACGCCGAAACTACTGAATGAATTCAAATCAAACTTGGCATGAATTGAAGTTATACTACGGGATAGGGCACTGGATTCTTTTTGTCCTGAAATTCAGCGCCGTTCCCTCAGGAGAGGGGATAAAAGTATCCGCATCGGCTGAATCAATTTTGACAGGAGTTCACTGGCCGAAAGGTGATGTTATAACGAGTAAATTATGACAATTATAGGTTAGCGCAAATAAAAAAATATATTCTACGTGGGCGAAGGCGCGGGGAACAGCGCGTATTTTAAATAAATGTTCTGTGATTCATATCTTTTTCTTTTATTCCTAAGATGTAAATGATAAAACGTGTCAAATAAATACTAATTATAATATATTATTACAATCATTAATCAACTTTAAGGATAATCCTTAACTTTCATATCTCTTACAAATGCTTCTCGTTGCGTCATGCAAACGGGATCGGTCCTTTTTAAGAACAAGACCAGTCCTCACTAATATAAACCATCACAGAGCACCCGGCCGGGACTCGAACCGAAGACACATGCGTTTTAAATCAGTACAGAGCGATCGCGCAAATAAACGAACGCCAACGACGTAATAAACTATTGTGAGTGTAGGAACAGGAGATCCGTGGAGTAGCACGCAGGGCTTTTTATGTTTTTTATAATGTAATTCTAGTTAAGTGGCTACCTCCGCCCATTTCAACTGTAATACGAATTAGGTCTTCCCCGATTTGGATTGTCACCCGAGATGGGGATGTTACGTCTCATTGGTCTCAGTGAATTCACCGGAACTCACACCCTTCCACCAAAGTCAAAGTTAAAGTCAAATTCATTTATTCCTTTAGATCTCAAGTATTATTTGGACACGTCAAATTTTACACATGCATGTACACATATTCGTGAGCATATAACGTGTCACAGGAACTCCCCAGGCACATTACATGCACACAGATATGTCAAATTACAGTCAGTTTTCATGTTTAAGCTTATCTTATTTGTTAAGTTTACGTCTGTTCCAACCCTAACCGACCAACCGGAACAGCAATGCGAATGCACCACTGCTTGGTGGCAGATTACTAGGTGTGGAGGCAGTAATTCTCCGGGCGAACTCTGCACAAATTCTACTGCTACTGAATGTGACATTAATGTGGTGATGGACGCAGCAGGATGAATGCAACTCAGTGTAAGATCAAAATGTTATACCACCGCCCATATACGTTAACACACTCATACGTCTGCACTAGGATTCCCTGTGCCGCAGATGGCATGGACAGACACAGAAACCTAAGACAAACACCCAAGACCCGAGAACAAACTTCGTGCTCACCACACAGTGTGCCCCGGCCGGAAATCGAACTGGACCCCTCGCTTCGAAGGCAAGGCTACTACCAACTAAACCACGGAGCCACCACGCTCTATGCAATTGCAATTCAATTTTAATAACAAATAATTTAATTAATTCGTCTCCATGAGAGCCTTGTCCGACATCGGGAATCCAATAAAATTATGGAAAATGAACTAATGCGTCCAACTCACGGTTGTACGTAAAACGGTTTTTACAATTAATTATTCACGTTACATGATTTATTACAAATTAAGTATGGCAACCCTTCACTTACGCAGTGGACAGCGGATAAAAATTGTTGTGATCACCAATTCGAAGCTATTGGGGGATGCAGTTTAGGTTTAGGTGTGGTGGCAGTATCTCTTCCTTTAGCACCACCCAGGGGGTACGTGTAGGGAATCAAGGGGTACACGGTAACGGTCGCAAGCACCCGCACACTTGGTTACGCTAAATCTACACACATAATCTGCAATTCATATCATTATTAAAATTAAAAGTAAAACAAAAAATCTTTGATCAGAGCCATTCAAAGTAGACAAGCATCTCTCGTACCAGCCTCTAATGTTCCCACTGCAGGGACACCGGCCTCTCGATAATTGAAAGTGAATGGGCTCTTATCTACCACGGGAGCCCAATCCGGATTGGTAGATGTCACATGTCGTCGATTTTTTGATTCTAAGACAAGCCGGTTTCCTCACGATGTTTTCCCTCACCTTTTCGAGAACGTGGTATTGCGCACATAATTTTTTCAAGTAAAAAACTCATTGGTGCACGTGCAGACAAGCATACATTTGTGCAATCTCAAAGGATTCCATGTAAAAGACAATGTGAAATTAAGATTAGGTAATTAAAAAAGTATTCAATTTGTAATCTGGTTCTCATAGATCTCTCGATGGCGCTGTGTGAACTGAACTGTCCATGAATATTGATTTTATTATTTATTGTCAATAGAAGATGCAATCTATATTCTGACTAATCCTTAGCTGGTATTTCTTTCATTATTGTTAACCTCAGATGACGTCAGCGAAGGAAACGGAAAATTGATGACTTTTTAAATATTTTTGAAACCAGCTTCATTTATAATACGAGATAGCGGAACAAAAAAACATGTTTTGAGTTTCTTCGAAAACGGACGCTGTAAATATTAAAATATGGAATAAAGATTCGATACTGTTTCGTTTTTTTTTAGAGTACTGTAATGCAATCTCATTTAATATTAACTGTTAAGCCGTGTTGGAGGCCTTCGGGCGGGTTGAAGTGGTTCCAGTAGGAAGTCCAACCGCGGGTCGCAGCCGGTGATCTATAAAATCCTACAATTTTTATTGCCTACTGATATAAAACATCAGAACATAAAATGAGGTTATTATTCGTGTTACCGCGATATCTACCATGATTTTTGAGTTTTGTTGACTCCCTATATTTCGACGCAGTTGCATGCGTCATTGTAACACGAATAATAATGTTCATAACCATGATAGTTATAAAACTTATGTAAAATGAGGTAGCCACGGATCCCTCACGTGCGTCCGACACGACCTGATCATTTATTGTTGTAATGGCGTTTTGAAGAGTAGCTAATGGTATCCGCTACTGTTTTATAGTCTACTAGCTGGCTGGACTTCTTACGGGAACCGTACATTTTTCCGGGATAAAAAGCCTATGTGTTATTCCAGACTATAATCTATCTCTGTGCCAAATTTCATCCAATTCCGTTCAGACGTTCTGGCGTGATTGAGTAACAAACATCCATCCATAATTAAAATCTTTTTAGTTTATAATATTAGTAGGATTAATGCGTTTACTGTTTAGTCTGTGGCCGGTGTGAAGTACCTTTACATTGGGGTTCGATTTCCAGAATGGTTCAAGAATCACAATAAATTTCTCTCTGTGTCAGGCCAACCTTAATGACGGAGTTTTCCGCCCGAAGGCCTTCAACATGGGTTATCGACTTGTAGTTGACCGACATCTTAACGTGCCCTCCGAAGCAGGGAACCTCGCATTCCAAGTGCCACTGAATGGTCACCTATCTAAGTGATGACCGGGCGGAGCTTTGCTTTACTTAGAAATAACCAAGCTTCGCTGTTTACTAGTTATAGCGACACGACCCAGCTTCGCATGTTTACTAAGCCGAAACAAAATGTATTACCTATAGCTAATAGGTCAAGAGTTATCCTGCTTTCTAATAATTCAAGAACTTTCGAAATTGTACTGACAAGTAATTTAAGTAATTTAAGCAAATAAATAAAATTGAAGTGTCTGTTTGTAATGTCAAAATATCAGCTTTTTACTAAATGCATTTGAAAGTGTTAATGATACTTACAAAAAACAATTTTTAAAAATGTCTGTCTGTTTGTTTGTGCCTGATAATCTCTGAAACGGCTGGACCGATTTTAACGGGACTTTAACGGGTTAAATAAATAAAATATCCACGAACGGTTCACACAGCGCCTTCCAGCCTCAACCTAACCCTTTATAATTGCATTCACGTGATATATTAATAAACAAACATCTATGTTCGTCAGACAAATGGTTGTCCTGGAATCTACCCCGCGACCTACAGCGCAGAAGGCAGAGCTGCTACCTATTGTTATCTTTTTATTTTTTTTAGGTTACCTTTTTAAACCATTCCGCTAGATTTCACACATATAGTCACCATAAAGTATGCCTAGTCGTAAATCTTATAGTTTTGAAATTATCCTCAACCACAATGTTAAAGCAACAAAAAAGTAAAACGCTTTACATAATAAAGCAGAAACCGCTTCGTCACTCATCGCCGTACGATTTGAAAAAAAGTAAAAATTAAAAAGTAATAACTCGTTCGAGGATTCCATATTTAAAATTAGAATCCACATTTGTATGTTTGTGCTAAGTCACGTTCTCGGCCGGTTTTTAAGCTTTGTGATACTGCGCTGATGAAAATTTATAAAATATGTACCTACCTAGTTACTAGTAGTTAGATAAATCAGCCTAGGATGGGCCCATAGGTACCTATTAATTAAATTTTTGAAGTAGCGTAGCGACTTTCTCCGAAAATAATATCACTATTGTTACCAAAAATAGTTCAATCGCTTTTTTTTGCATAAAAATTTTCAATTCAAACATTACGAATGAGGAGCGGTTTTATCTATACATATAATAAAATCGTAGACTTGCCGTGTCTGTACATTGAATATTTTTACAAAATAATAACTGGGAGACGTTAAGAATAAGTAATAGAACGCAAAAAAACAATTTTTGAAATTTTTGTCTGTTTGTCTGTATGTTTGTGCGCACTTTACGCAAAAACCATAGATAGTTATCAAAATCTAGGTACTAAGAAATGTTAAGCTGAGTCTGGAATAGTGAATAGCGTTTATTTTATTAAAATCGACCCACAAAATCAAAAGTTATTCAATGTTTTATACAAAATATTTTTTTTTTTACAAAACTTTCTACAAGCGCCTGCCGAGTCCTGCATTCTTGACTCGGTGTGGCGGTTCGGTGTATTGCAATATGAATACGAGCAGGCGCTTGAAGGCAGATGACAGGTTTAGTCGTAGTTTAGGTTAGTTAATTAGGTAATTAGTTTAAAGGTAGTTTAGTTTTTCTTTGTACTTTGAACTGCGAAAGGTTGATGGTAACCAGTATCTTAAATACGAGTACCAAGCTTCCTATCAAACGAGTCATTTACTTGACGGAGACCTACAGTACACTGGAGTAACGCAATGGCCGTATTTCCGGCAGAAAATAGCCGCATAGGTAAATCATCCTCAGGGTACATCATCATCATCATCATCATCAGGGGTGAAATTAAATAACCCTTGCGACATTTGTTTTCGATTTTGCTGATATTATCTGGACATTCAGATGCAGCACAGATATTGCAAATGTATCAATATATTGTAAATTAGCGGAAGTCTATCAAGGAATATGCAGCTCAACAAAAATAACAAAACATAAATACCATTAATACGCACTAAACGATTTGAAACTACTTTTATTGTGCGTACTGCAAGGGAGTGGAATGCTTTGCCTGAGTCTGTGTTCCCTGACCATTACAATTTGGGAGTCTTCAAGAGTACAGTGAATAGGTTTCTCCTAGACAAGCGTGCTCCATCGTCGGCCGCATCTTCACTTTCCATCAGGTGAGATGGCGGCCAAACCATGCTATGCTATCTTTTTTTTGTGAGTTAGTTACGTAACGAGCTGAGGGCCCACCTGGTGGTAAGTGGCGACCCACACCCATGACAACAGTAATGCGACTCAGTATAAGATTTGGATCTTAGACTGAGTCGCACTCATCCTGCTGCGACCATCACCCAAGACGGGGATGATACATCTCACGATACAAACACTACTACTTGTGTGATTCCAGGTGTGGTGGCAGTACCTCGCCGGACGAACTTGGCACAAGTTCTACTGTTACTTTTTTGTTGCACCACCCAGAGGGTACGTGTAGGGAATCAAAGGGTACACACCTGCGGACGCGAGCAACTAGATCGGGTACGGGGGACTTATTTCTCACTGTATTTAACACTGTTTTGTTACTTCAGGACTTATTTCATATGTGTATGATGATCTAAAAACACTGATACAACATTGAGCAGTGTCCCAGGGAATGGCATTGAATGAATGAATGGCAGGGAATGGGAATGGCATTCTATTAACAGAAAAGTGAAACAATAAGAAGCTTTTTTTTGTCAAGGGGTAAATACTTTGCTTATACCCCACGCCTTGGGGAGGCGTGTATTAATAGCAGTGCTGGGGGAATACACAATAAAACCCCCTTGGAGTTCCTGCACTATGCCTTCACGCTGGGGCTACGGGTACGGTAGCGGCCGTACCCGGCCGGCCAGAGGCGTTGGTCCTCGCGTATCGGGACCCCAACACGATGTGTACCTCCCTATAGTGCCGTGCCCGGAACACAAAACACGCCAACCTTCGGTGAGGACCTCATCCGTCGGACGGCAGATTCCCCGGATCTACCGCCCGGAAGTTCCCGTTAGGGTGGCAGGCGGCGCTCATGCGCCAGCCTACGCCGACCCACTCTCCTGCGTCTACCAGAGTGAGGAGATTCTTCCTCCCTTACCCTCTCGGCTGCTTCCTTCTGCGAGATTACTTCCTTGCAGAAGGACTGAGCTGCCACCCAAGATCTCCCGCTGTCAATCATGGATGAGACCATAGTTGACAGCGAAAGGTTTCCGCCTATAGCCGCGGTCAGGCGGGAACAATAAGACCCTACCAACTATTCCATCGAATGTTTAAATTTCTTGAGTGCATCTGGACTCCCATCACACAATATATATTAAACTAAATGTCGGAGTGCGCATTGCTCTTTTATAAATTTAAGTCTTCTTAAATTATGTTACGGCACCAGATTGAAAGTCAAGAGTTTAGAGAATTCCTCTCATTCCTCTCTCTCTCTCTCTCATCCATCAACTGCCCATTTAGTTTTAAACGCATTCAGTCTCCGGTGAGCCTATGTTCCGCAGTGACCAGAAACAAAGAACAAGAAGAAACTTTTTTGGTATCAGACGTAGACCTAATATTGAGTTGCTTTTTGCACGGTCCGCCATACTTAGCTCTTTCCCGGCTTAGCAATTCAAATAATTTTTATGCGCACGTTCCTGAAATATCCTGAAAAGACGACTTCTATAGTATAGTTTACAGAGAAGCATTATTGTATACATTTGCAATGGTTGCAGTTTCACTTACGTAGTTCATCATCCAATCAAGTCTTTAACCTTCCCAGTTAACAAAACCCAAGTAATATCTTAAGAATCTAACGGAAATAAAGTATTTTGAGATTTAATTATAACATAATTTTAATATAATAGTAACGAACAGACATAATAAGCATCACATTATATTTCTATCCTCTAGGCTAGGATAGATCTAAGTCCACGCGGACGAAGTCGCGGGCACAGCTAGTAGTGTAATATAATGGTAACATTTAGTATAGTATTATTATCTGTGGTGGTCTATAGATATAATTATGTACAAATATAAATATTATTGAATTTCTTACACTGTAGATACACGGTGACGATAATAGTAGTAGTAGTACTATTATCGTAGTCTAATTGCTAAGAATTAGCGGCCTAATGCTACTAGGAATACGAAAAATCACTCAATACCATGATCACTTAAGAACCTTGTTCGTATCCGGGCGACATCGGTGTGAGAGTTGCTCTTAATATTGTAAAAGGCGCTGCTATTGTATTAAAATGTTATTATTTTAAAATATCAGACGCCACCAGGAATAAAAACTTTAGGGCTATTAAGGGACAGACTGCGATAATAAGAGATATATTTTTTGCACATTGTAAATAAAGATGATATGAAAACGGGCAACACCTTCCCTAAACCTAATAAATATGTAATTAGGTACTATTAACTATTTATTAATCAACAAAAGAACAATACAATCGTCATGCGTTTCGGTTCCACGAGGCATATTTATGAACATTGACTCAAAAGGGTTCGCGTCGAACGCTGCGAAGTTTTATTACTACAAATAGTTAGCGGAGGTGTTTTGTTAGGAAGAATCCATCGAAAGTATCTTGGTTTTTGCAAATAACTTTTATTGGTTTTCGATATATAAGGTGTAAATTTAATATATTAATATAAAACCACGAGATTTGATATTTTGGGGGGTCCACTTGCTCGCGGCTGTAGGTGAGAAGTAGTGCCAAGGAGCCACTAAAAGTAGAACTTGTGTCAAGTTCGTCTAGAGAAGAACTGCCTCTGCAACTGGTAATCTACCGCCAAGCATTGATGCACTCGTGTTGCTGTTCTCGTGGAAGGGTGTGGGAGCCGGTGAAATCACAGGTGCATGAGCGTTACATGCCTCGTCTAAAAACAACAGGAAAATTCACCAAAGTACTTTTGGTTTGAATGCCGTTTGGCACAAAATGTTTTCGAAATGCTACTCGCCGAATAGTTTTGTTTCTAGTTTTTGCACTGTCCTAAATAAGGACCATATGTTTTAAAAGTCTATATTGTTATGAGTTTCTATAAAACTACTACAAAATAAAACGATATCATTATTTTTAAGTATACATATTTATTTGTAAATTACGCGGTCATGTAATATAAATTTAATTATGTACAATTAATAATACAGTTAAATTTATATAAAAATAGTTATAGGTTCCGTTCGATGCAACCATTTCCAGGAAACTGCGGGTGGCGTCGCAACAACCCAAAAACGGTAAGCACAGACCGAACCAACGCAACGATTATTGAAAGCTTAATTTAGAGAAGCTGCATATCTGTTAAGAGGAAGATAAACAAAAATAACAAATTATAATATTCGAATAGTTAACAGTGACTAGAGAGATTCTCGTAGGCATTCGACACGGTGTAACACTTAACCTAAACAATAAATAAATAATTTATAATAAAAAACGAGTCAGTTAGACACCGTATTGTATAAAAATCGTTATCCATATACATTAATCGAGAATAAATTAAATGATTCCAGTTATCAAAGAGATTTTTGTTCGGGTGTGCCACAGGGTGTGGCATTAGGTCCCGTATTGTTTTCAGTCGGTGAATACGTTGAGATAGAAGGCTGCGTAGGAGTCTCCCTTGGATCCAACGGCTCTCGCGGCGTATTGGCCGGCGTCGTCAGATGTGGTCTTGGCGATCTCTAGCCTGTAGGTGGACGTGCCTTCCATTGTGAACCTATACCTAGTGGATGTCTCGTCGATCGGCTTGCCGTCCTTCAGCCACTGCAACTGGAGTGGTGGCTGAAACAAATCATAATCAGGTTAAGTCTTATATCTTAATAAACGTTTACACACTTCCCTACGCTAGGATTCCCTATGTCGCAGATGACATGGACAAACAGAAACAAGACAAACACCCAGTACTTCTGCGAAGGCAGGGCTACTACCAACTACGCTAAGGAGCCGTCAAATCAATACTTAGGTCCAAGCAATTAAGACCTTTTGGAGTTCGCCCGGAGAAGTACTGCGTCCATACTTGGTAATCTGCCGCCAAGCAGTGGTGCACTCGCATTGCTCCGTTGGAAGGGTGTGGGCGCCGGTTAAATTACAGGGGCGTAACATCGCAGAGTGGCGGGCGCAACGCGATGCTACCTGGGTCTCATACTTTAGACTTAGTAGGAGAAGAACTGAGTAGTATATTTGTTGTTTATGGGGCGGCAGTAACGACTTAACATTAGATGGTCCGTCTGCTCGTCTTGTCACTTTAATCACCTTGTGAAAAAAGAATTGTTATTGAAGTCTTGAAATAGAAAATTGTTTTTTTTTTCTATCGACAAAAGTGACGGTACGAGCAGAACCACCACTTAATATTAAGTGGTTACTGACAGCTACCTTGTCCAGTGCAGCGCTGAAAGCGACGGGCTCGGCGGCCGCGACCGTGGTAGAGGCCGGGAAGGCCGTGTACTGCGGCGTGACCGGCGCCTCCCCGGGCACAGACACGACCAGTGTGCACGACGTGAACGTCTCGCCGGCGTCGTTGAACGCTTCGCATGTGTATACACCTGGAAAACAAACATTTCATTATAATAGGTGTGTGAATATGACTCCGCCCCTTTTTGTCAAAATAAAACACATTTGTTCGCTTACAAAATTAAAAAAAAAATTATTGAAAGTATGCTCCATCTGCAGCTACAACCTTCGCCCATCGTTCAGGTAGTTTTCGTATTCCTTGCTGGAAGAAGTCCTGGTCTTTTGAGCTTATCCAGTTGTCAATCCAAATTTTGATACATTTTACTACATGAAGTAAACTTTTCTCCAGTAAGGTCTGTCGCATCGTCCGGAATAGGTGGTAATCCGAAGGAGCTATGTCTGGTGAATATGGCGGGTGGGGTAACACTTCCCAGTCCTGTCCCTCTAAATATCTTTTTACGACTTCTGCGGTATGCGGTTTGGCATTGTCATGCTGAAGAACTAATTTGTTATGTCTATTCACCCATTCTGGTCGTTTTTCTTCTATGGCTCGCTTCAAACGCATTAGTTGTCGTCGGTAAACTTCTCCATTAATAGTTTCAGAGGGTTTGAGCAACTCATAATATACAATACCTTTCTGATCCCACCAAATACAGAGCATGACCTTGGCACAGTGAATATTTATTTTTGGCTGTGATGGGCCTGGTTCGCCTGGTTTCACCCAAGCTTTTTTGCGTTTAGGATTTTCGTAGTGTATCCATTTTTCGTCTCCTGTGACTATCCGATGCAAAAATCCTTTTCTTTGCTGTCTTTGAAGCAGCATTTCACAAATGGTTTTCCGACGTTCCATGTCTCTTTCTTTTAAATCATGTGGAACCCAGTAACCGGCTTTTTGAATCATTCCCATCATTTGTTAACGCTTTGCAACAGTTGAACGATCAACTTTTAATGCTGCAGCTAATTCTGATTGAGTTTGGCAAGAATCTTCCGCCAATAATGCTTCCAATTCAGCATCTTCAAATTTTTTTGGTGGTTTTCCATGTTCCTTATCCTCAGTACTAAAATCGTTATTTTGAAATCGTCGAAACCATTCCTTGCAAGTTGTATTAGACGGAGCATGCTCACCATAAATCTCCACAAGCAAACGATAAGTTTCCGCTGCAGTTTTCTTCGCAATAAAATAATGTAATAACACTTCCCGCAAATGACGTTTATTTGGAATAAAAACCGACATTTTCGAAAAGGTGAAAACAATTGTTGCTTACACTTCAACCAAATATCATAAAATGCGTTAGATAGCTGACATTCAGTACTATCGAATACAAGTATGGTCATTTATTAGTACACGTAAACAATACTAAAAACGACATCTGTTGAGAAAGGGCGGAGTCATATTCACACACCCAATATAACAATCAGAAACAAATTAATCAAAAGTCATCCCTCCAAAAGCTTCCAAAATCACTTTTAAGGACACACCCCGAGCAAGACTCGTTTCTTTTTGTTGCTTTGGGTTGCTCCTTTCGCACTACCCGGGGGTCCCGTGCAGGGATTCTGTGGGGAACATGGAGCTTATAGCCTAGATCCTTAGTTCCAAAAGCGGGCCAGGTGAACCCAGGGGTCCATGAGAAATTCGAAGGGGGTCTGCAATTCCAAACTCAGCCGCAACATTTTTTGTCGAGTTTTGGGAATATGGTAGAAATGTGCAGGGGTCCAGCTAAATTTTGAAAGTGGTCTGTGAGTAACAAAGGTCTGGGGACCTGTGGTCTAGAAGAGGTACGTACCGGCATCCTCTGGGAATATCTCGGCGATATGCAGCTTGTGTATGTTGGCCTCGGAGGAGTACTGGAAGTCCTTCGAGGGTTTGATCTCCTTATTGTTGTGCAGCCAGACCACGTCGAACCGCTCCGCGCCCACGATCCTGCAATCATACGCTCATCATTACCACCAATCATCATAAGGGAACGAGCTGAGGACCCACCTGGTGGTAAGTAGCACCCCCCGCCCATGACAACAGTAATGCAAATCAGTATACGATTTGGATCTTATGCTGAGTCGCACTCATCCTGCTGCGTCCATCACCCGAGACGGGGATGATACGTCTCATGTGCGTGTGATTTCACCGGCACCCAAACCCTTCCACCGGAACACAGTAATGCGAACGCTATTGCTTGGTGGTGGCAGTACCTCTCCGGACGAACTTGGCACAAGTTCTACTGCTACTTTTGGTAGCTCCCTCAGCAACATCCATGGGGTACGTGTAGATTCGATGACATGTCACATCTACCAATCCGGATTGGGCTTATGTGGTAGATCAAAGCCCATTCTCTCAATTATCGAGAGTAAGCCGGTGTGTCTGCAGTGAGAACATTAGAGGCTGACAAGGAGAAGTAGAATATAGATATTTACCTGCATGAGAGCGTAACAGTGTCGCCATCTGAGACGTTCTGAGACTTGGCGTGGTCCACTATCCTCGGCGGCTTGTCACCCTTCGTGGCACCAGCCGCTGTGTTGCCATCCATAGCTGGAAGGAGTTTTAACATTTTTTTTATCTCAGATTGTGCCACAAGGTGTGTATCTTACTTTTATTATAAAGGCGTGTGTCTTACTTATGTTTGTACGCTCAAACGGCTCAACGGATTTGGATGAAATTCGGTACCAGGATAAAAAAAGAAAAAAAGAAATTCGTCCTAAATGTCAGAGTGACAATGGTTATAGCAAAATTATAAATATTCAAATGGCCAATTTTAGCAAAACATGATGGTTTTATAATTTTTTTTTTCCTCAAACCTATTATCAAAATATAGGGTTTTATTAATGGCTTACAAAAATATATATAACTCGTATGTTTCAATGTAATTTCGAACTTTATGAAGTCGTTTTTTGTCTGTAGCTACCCACTGGGTATCTACTTGGTTGTAGGTGTGCGAATAGCTGATACTACAAATTATGTTTCATGATGAACTATAAGTGAGTGCGGAAGGCCCTCAGGCGAAGAGCGGAAAGCGCTCAATAATCTGGATCCATAGGACATAACGAACGAACGACATTTACACACTCATACCTCTGCACTAGGATTCCCTGTGTCACAGATGGCATGGACAAACATAGAAACACAAGAAAAACACCCAAGACCCGAGAACAAACTTCATGCTCCCCACACAGTGTGCCCCGGCCGGGAATCGAACCCGGGACCCCTCGCTTCGAAGGCAGGGCTAATATGAACTAAGCCACGGACCCGTCAACATACGGACATACAGGCTAGATGGCGCTATATAAAATGTCCCTCTTCATTATTCATGTAACATCAGTATTACTAGTAGATCTAAGTGTTCTCACCCTTGACGGTGACTTTGCACTTGGTCTCCACCTCCCCCTGGCTGTTGATGGCCTTCAGTGAGTATTCGGCCTCGTCCTCGGGGAATATCTCGTTGATGGCCAACGAAGCCACGCCGTTCTTGTACTTCAGGTCCACGACCTGCAACAAGCATTGGATTAACATTTGGGAACGTTTAAAGTCGAAAATACATTAAGCTAAAGTCGAAAATATATTAGTATACCGTACTATAATATATATTATAGCAAGCTACCACACACGGCGACGGTGCTATAAAATAAATATTTTGCGTTCAATTCATTGGTCGGCCTAGCGTTAATATATATTAGTTGGTGATGTCATAGAAATATATATTATATCTACGTGTGCGGTCCGTCGAAAATTTTATATTATATAATATATGGGCTCTTTAGCCCAAAATTCAATCCAAACTTAGCAAAATTTCGTCTTAAGATATTCTGAAAATAGGAGTGACTTTTGGACACTGTACAGCATTTTTATTACGCACTAGCAACCCGCCTCGGAAATATCCGAAGCTTACAGTTCTAAAAAAAATAATGTAAGCGGTTACCGTAGCCTATGGACGTTTGCAAGGTCGGCAACGCGCGAGTGATACCCCTGGTGGGTATCACTCGCGCGTTGCCGACCCTTTAAATATTTTAAAACACCCCTTTTGAAGGACCAATATATATAATAAGTATCGCCCTTTTCAGATCACACTTGAGAATCCATCAATTGTTTTTCGTTGCTTTCGCAATGATCGCAGTCCAGCTGTTTAGTTACTACCTTTGTGATAGAATACCAATTATTTTTTAAAAAAGTATTTTTAAGACAGTTTCAAAACTGTCGGCTAAGTTGGCCTCGTACACGAAAAGACAGTATAACTTACTTCAGAGGAGTGCAGGGGTGTTCCATTCTTGTACCACTGGACCCTGGGATCGGGGTCTCCCCTCACGGCGCACGAGAGCAGCAGTGGGGCGCCGTCCTTGGCCACGAACACGTCGGGCAGCGCGCGCGCGAACGACGGCTTGCACATCGTGGAGTCCGATGCTGGCACTGTGGAAACCATACATTAGTTTCAAGTCTTTATCACCCAATACAATTGTATCCAAACAGATGTTTGTTCTGTATTTGGGTGTCCGTACCAGCCTCTAATGTTCCCACTGCAGGGACACCGGCCTACTCTCGATAATTGAGAGTGAATGGGCTCTGTTCTACCACGGGAGCCCAATCCGGATTGGTAGATGTCACATGTCGAATTTTTGGTTCTAAGACATGCCGGTTTCCTCACGATGTTTTCCACGTGGTATTGCGCACATATATTTTTTCAAGTGAAAAAACTCATTGGTGCGCGTGTGGGTTTGAACCAGCAACTTTGAGATTGAAAATCGGCGTCTATGCCCCTGGGCCTGGGTGTAAATTCTTACTAATATTATAAATGCGAAAGTGAGTTTATTTCTTTGTTTGTTACGCTTTGACGCCTAAACTACTGAATCGATTTAAATTCTTTCACCAATGGAAAGCTTCATTATCAGCGTGTAACATAGGCAATATTTTATCCCCGCATTCCCACGGGTACGAAAACTAAAGGATTTCTAAGTTATCTGGTTCCCATAGACCACCTAATAACCTATGCTTAGTTTGGTGCTATATGGCACTGTGATATGCCCATGAACATTTATGTATTCTTTTTACTTTGAGGTATAAAATAATGTGTATCTTACTATCTAACTAAAAATGGATATTATGGACAGAGATTCTTACCAACCAGTCAACACTCCTGGAACTCGACATCACAGAGCGTCTATCGTCTATTATACAGTCTCACATTCTGAGTTTTTTCGTGGTGGGCTTTCAATTAAACGCCTGTTACAAGGAAAGGTTGAAGACAACCAGCGAGTCAGATCGCGCATGCGTTAAACTGATCAGATCTTGATCTGATCAGACTTGTCTGATCTGAAACTCCACTATATGAATGCACGAAGAAAATGACGAATGGTGACGAATGGTAACGCGCCACCCCTTAAGTGGTGACCACAACCACTCCGTCAAGAGTGTAACGAAGAAGAATCTAGTATCTTTAAGTATACTCACATATAAGCTCTTTAGTTGCGCTTCTTGACCGCGACGACGCGTCCGAGTCTAGTTTCGCGCCATATTTCTTCTTGCCGGCCTCCATTGAGCTTTGCGGCGAGTATTTTGGTCTGGGCGCCGTTTTGGCAGGTGGGTCGATTGTGACCTACAACCAAACAAGATTTAGTCAGTACTTGAAGCGATGGTGGAATCAATAAATGTTTTTTTTTTTTGTATATTGTATATAGCCTACTTATACAGAATTGCGTCGTACCTTCGTCTTGGTAATGATGGGCGGCGGCGCAGGCTTGAGCGGCTTCTCAATGTACCTCCTGTCGCCAGAATGTAAGAAGTTGTGGACCATTTGCTGTTGCTCCGGTGACGTCACCTCGCCTGGACAATAAACGGGGAATGCAAACATTTGCTAGACATAAAAAAGATCTTGTATAACAAAAAGCAACTGGACCCTTTGCTTGATATCTTGATATTGCATAAATTTATCCCTGCACAGTATTACTAGATACCCAAGTTTCAAAAATATGTTCGAAAATTTTGGCCCGAAAATGCAGATACAGGCTATCGAAGATCAGATCAGATTGCTGTTAGAGAAGAAGGTCTCATTCTGTAAGGTACTACTCACTACTCTTCCCTTACCTACTAGTTTACAAGCTAGATTGCTTACGTGAGAAGGAGCATAAAATTATACCATGTGCCTGTAATTTTACCGGCAAGCTACCGTCATAATGTGATTAAGAAAGGGGTGAATACTGACATAACGTGTGACAGTGGAAAATGGAAGAAAAATATGCCACTCAGTGGGGGATAAGGGGAAAGTAATACCTTCGACGATGACGACGGCCGAGGTCTCGTCCGTGCCGTGCACGTTGGTCGCGACGCAGGTGTACTTGCCGCTGTCCTGCGGCCGGCAGTCGATGATCTCCAGCGTCACTACGCCATCAGAGTGCGCCATTGCGTACTCATACTTGGATAGCTCGCGCTTGTCCTTGTACCTGTGACGTAACAAATATGATTTTAAAACAAATGTTACCGTGGAATGTTGTATGAACGCAAAAACTTGTTGGACAAAATGCCATCTCAAGATGTACCCATGTTTCTTCTGCTCGTATACACAGACAAGGACTCTCATCTGAAGAGTATGAAGACCTCAACGTAAACCAACTACTATTAACGCTGCTCAAGCATTTTGGGAAGTATATGAAATGCTAAAAGTACGCAATGACTGCTGTATAAGTGGTTCTTTAACATGGAGTCTCATCTGAAGAATAAAGTGGCTTTGTAAAGTCAAAGTCACTGAAACATCTTGGGTAGTAAATGAGGCGCTAGCAGTAGTGGCAGTAACTGTCCATTAAGTGATTCAATAACAGGGCGTCTCATCTGAAGAAGTATAAAGTGGCAATGAGAACTATCTACCATTAACGCTGCCACTGAAACATTTTGGAAGTAAATAAAGCGGTAGCAGCAGTAGCAATGAGTGCCCTGTACGTTCTTCTATTATAGGAACTCTCATCTGAATAAGTGTTAAATTGCTTTGTGCTAATGCTGAAGCATCTTGGTTAGTAAAAGAGGCGCAAGCAGTACTTGCTGTGAGTGTTCTGTAAGTTGTAAACTGACCATTTGACGGTGGGCGTCGGCTTGCCGCTGAGACAGCAGAGCAGTTTGCAAGTGTCGCGAGCCTGCATCACTCGCGGCCGCAGCTGGAACGTGAACGCGGGCGCCGTCTCGGAGGATTCCTGCCAGAACGTGTACGGTAGGGCTTCGCGTCTGCGCGGCGCTTCCTGTAAGTGTTGCCGTTGGACCTTCGGGACGGCTGTGGAGAGATGGGTTTTGAGCATGATGTTCTGTCACTTGTAACCTTATTTTTATAACAAGTTTTGTCAAATATACAGCGTTATCCTGCAGGTGCTGGTAATCGATTATGGAGTCGATTATTGACTAAACTCTTGTATCGCTGGTGACCTTATTATATTGACGAGTTTAATTAAAAAGACAGGCTATTCTTATAGATCCTTCGGATTAGCTGTACAAAGACCAGTTTAGAGTAAGCGTCTAATGTTAAGCCAAAAAAAGATTTAGTTAACGGCTTTATTACACAATATGATTCAAACTTACAGTTAAACTAACTAGCGTGAAAAATTCTATCTATAACCTAACACGAAATAACAAATCATACAGATGTGTGGATGCGAAGAGATACCATGGGTGACGATAGAATTGAAAGGTTAAATATAAATAAACAATATGAAATTTATTCTTCAATTGATTAAACGTAGATTTGACAATAAATAAGTCATTGACAGTACATTGAAGTAACACATTGATAAGTAAATAAGTTGATTGAGGATCAGGAATTTCGCGAAAAGTTCCTACATTTCAACACCTCTAGAAGTTAATAGATTTAATTTTGATAAACATATCGCCTTGTTAAATGTTTACGCACTGACGCACCGCGCCAAAAACAGCAAAATAAGTATTGAAAAAGTGTAGACCTATTTCGAACGATAAAGAACAACACTTCAAAAAATCAGTAAAAAACTTACTCCAAGCACAAAGCAAAAACTTTTTGCGCAAAACTTTCAAACGATTTTTTTTGATTAATTAACTTTTTGTACTAATCCGATCCGATCACTATCAAGTACAATAGCAAAATGCACTAGCCCGATATAAAAAGTACCTATCTGAACACAAGAGAAGACATTGAACCGAGCCAATAATAGTACTTAGGTATGCGCGACCCGGTTCAGAGGTATTCCTAGGTAATTATCCGACGATTAGAGAGGCTAGATCGTTAGACCGGGAGTGATTGATGGTTTTAATTAATAATGGATGGGTAAACGGAGTCTTAATGACTTTAGCTAAATATAAATGAGTATTAAGAGCACGTTTAAACTGATTTTCTCTGCAGCGGCAAACGGCATAGTATTAATAGACTAGATTCAAACTAAAACTCAAATCTATTTATTGTAAATCTATAGTATTGTTTGGACACGTGACACTGTACATGCACAAATACACACATTCCCGCGCATGTAATGTGTCATAGGAGCTTCTTAGATATTGCGCACCTAGATATTTATCAACACTAATCACTCCTGCACTAGGATTCCCTATGTCGCAGATGGCATGGACAAACACAAAATCACAAGACAAACACCTAAGATCCGAGAACAAACTTCATGCACACCACAAAATGTGTATCCGGCCGGGAATCGAACCCGGGACCCCTCGCTTCAAAGGCAGAGCTACTACCAACTAAGCCAGTAATGCTCGCATTGCTGTGTTCCGGTGGAAGGGTGTGGGTGCCGGTGAAATTACGGGCACATGAGACGTAATATCCCCGTCTCGGGTGACGTGCGCAGCGGGGTGCGACTTGGGTCTCCTCATACTTCGGTCAGGGAAGGCCTAAGTTGCATTGCCGTTGTTATGGGCGGAGGTAACTGCTTAACATCAGGTGGGCCTCCAGCTCGTCCTGTCACTTCAGTTACATAAAGCCACGGAGCCGTGTCAATATCGTTAGGACACTTACGTTGTACATTGAGGAAGACGACTTCCTCTCTGAAGCCATAGTGGTTCTCAGCCCTGATGATGTACTCCCCTCTGTCTTCCAACTTCGCGCGGTTTATTATGAAATAGTAGTCGTCGCCGGCGTACCTACAATATAATCGTAAATTAGGCCGATGCTATGCGCCACCATCCCAGGGCTCAAGTTCTCAAGAGTAGACCATCGGCTGCAGTTGCAACAAGTACTGGCCGCAAATAAATGTTCTCCTCATTTATTTGCGGCCAGTACTTGTTGCACCTGCAGCCCGTTTCAAAGTTGCAATTTCCAATCTTGAGCACCGTTTTGAGAAGCTATGCTCAGTAAAGGAAGAACATCCAATCCAGAATTCTATGAACAATGGGAAGAATGGGACTCCATTTTTGGATATTTTGCACAACGTATTCTAGCCCCAAACTAAGCATAGCTTGTACTATGGCAACCAGATAGTTGATAGAATACATACATATAATACCTATCAACACCCATACACAGAACAAACATTATATTCGTCAACCAAATGTTTGTCCTGAGCGGGATTCAAACCCACGACCAACAGCGCAGAAGACATTAATACTGACCTGTGCCAGTCAATTCTTAACCAAAATCTTCATTGAAAAGTTCTGAACCGATTTGCTCTGGACTTGTATACATTGTTTTATGGTTTGCTGTTAAGTCATCAGTACATGGGCGTACCCAGGGGGGGGAGCAGGGGGGGGGGCAGCTGCCCTCGAAAAATTACGAAGCGATTAAAATAAAAGAAATAATATTCAAATTTACTTCTATTTATTTAACTACCTATAAAGCAGGATCATTTGCGGCAGTTTGCCCAACACACTACATTACATATACCTAATGTTTCATGTAGGTGTGTTTGCGGTGTATTTTTGTGTAGTGTATGACAAAAAAGCCGCGGACGATCAGACCTAAAAAATCTGACTTGTCCTCCCCTAGGCCAGAAGCTGGGTACGCCCATGCATCAGTAGATACTGACCGTTTCATGAACTTGACAGACTGCCTCAGCTCGTGGTTGTTGTGGGACCAGGTGACGGTGGGGGCTGCGCACGCGATGATGCGGCAGTACAGCTTCACAGATTGACCCTCGTAGCAGAACGCCGACTGCGGCCTGATCACGAACCGGGGAGCCGCTTGGCGACGGTCTGTGGAGACAACACAGGGTATAATCTTGAATATATATTGGTGGGCTTATGGTGGGTGGTATTTTTAGCATAAAATTGTTGTGACGCGCAACTTGATGGCGCTAGTATAGAAGATCGATTGTTGGATCGCGCTGACGAAAACTCACGGCCCTGATAGACTTTGAGCAACATAATATTACGACTTTTGGGAGTCAATACATACTTTATATTTCAAATCGTTTGGTGTTTGATTCCATATCCTTGTGCCATACCATACCATACCCACGGTTATTGCCTAAGGAAATATAAGACTCCGACTTGTACGCCTACAACTCTTATACAAATATATGTCCAAGCTCATAAAACGTTATGATCGCTCACTGCAGACTGCTCACTATGGCTGAATGATACACGAGATCTCGTTTCAGTAACATACCGAACTGTCCATCGTAGATCTTCCATTTCTCGATGAGCAGCTTCCTGAGCGAGCTGTACTCGCTTAGCCTGCCGATGGGCAGTCTGAATGACGACCAGTTCTGTGGGCGAAATAAATTATTATAGAATCGCACAAAACACTTGTGTTAATAATTATTGTAAAAAATAAATGTGTTTCCTTATTTTGTCACCTGCATTGATTTTATTCTTTAGGTTCAATTATGGCTTTTAAAATGCTTCCACCTTGTACGTACTCAATCAAATCGTCAAAATAGTCAAACTTCACATAAAGTCCAATTCGCAACCCCATTTTGGAAGCCATTAGAGACCACAATCACACCCAATACTATGCACATTGTTATATACCGTACCGTACCAGCCTCTAATGTTCCCACAGCAGGGACACCGGGCCTACTCTCGATAATTGAGAGTGAATGGGCTCTGATCTACCACGGGCGCCCAATCCGGATTGGTAGATGTCACATGTCATCGAATTTTTGGTTAAAACCAAACAGTTAGACATGCCGCTTTCTTCACGAAGTTTTCCGTCATCGTTTTGAGAACGTGGTATTGCGCACATGAATTTTTCAAGTGAAAAAACTCATTGGTGCAGCGATCTTCAGATTGAAAGTCGGCGACTGTGCCCCTGGGCCACCACGCTCTCCACATTGTTATGAAGTGCAGCTATATTAATTCCACTTTGTAAATTAGACAAATCACCTATAGAAATGTTATACTATTTGTTTCCTTGTATTTCATGCTGGTTGTGGCATAACTGAGTCATCCAAGTGAAATATATCAATTTGTAAGTACATGTAGATGACATGTGCCAAAATTTCAGCTATTACCTACAGGTATATTGTATAAAATTTCTGAGTACTACTGTAGGTTAAATAGTGATGTAATTTGGTATCTCAAGTCTTGTGATCAGGCTAGTTAAGGAGAGGAGGTGGTGAGAGACCTTTCTGTTATGTGGGTAGCGGGGAGAAATTCCTATTCTGTGGAGAGAATACTATGCTTACCTCGTATTTCTCCCTGAGTCTGTTACGCATTCTCTCGTAGCGCTTGATGTCGATGGAGGCGGTCCGCGACGCGGTGGCATCGCCCGCCAGCCACTTGTGCATGAGGCACTCGTGCGCGGTCATACGTTTCCTGTAACAACATCAGTTATATGTCAAACATATTCAAATAAATAATAAATATTCTTGGACATTTCGAACCGTCTTCTAGCCCCAATCTAAGCATAGCTTGTATTATGCGAGAAGGCAGAGCTACTACCAACTGCGCTGTGATGTAATTTAACTTTTTTACTATTATAAGACACTAGCGACCCGCCCCGGCTTAGCACGTTTGTATGTATAACGTAAGTCGTAATAAAATGCTGTAGGTACAATATTACAATATTTGGACACGTCAAATTTTACACATGCATGTACACATATTCGTGAGCATATAACGTGTCACAGGAACTCCCCAGGCACATTATATGCACACAGATATGTCAAATTACAGTCACTTTTCATGTTTAAGCTTATCTTATTTGTAAAGTTTACGTCTGTTCCAACCCTAACCGACCAACCCGAGGGGAAGAAACAGACAAGAAACCCCTCGGAGACAGTATTACATATTCGCGAATATGGAAGGATACTTACTCCTTATTCTTAACCAGCAGCCTCCTAATGAAGTCCTTGGCATCGTCCGAAACGTGCAGGAACGCCTCCTCGTCGAACTCCCAGTCGCAAGCCTTCACGTTCTTAAGGGTTTCGATGTCGTTGTTGCCCGCGAACGGCGACAGACCGGATAATCTGTAAGGAGATTTTAATTAGCCACGTATATATTCTTGTGTTTCTGTGTTTATCAATGCCATCTGCGACACAGGGAATCCTAGTGCAGAGGTATGAGTGTGTAGACGTTTCTAAACGTTTGTTTGTAAACAAACTCAAAAGTTGTATACGATTTGAACCTGCCAAACTTGGTAATAGGAACGCGTGATCTTGTGGGTAAGAGTACATATTATTCTTAGAAATGGTGATGTTACGAATGTTTTGACAGTTCAATGAAAATAAAGTATTTTTAATTTCATTGTAAAGCCCTAATAGTTCAAGCAAATAACTCAGAAATCTGTAATTAATTATATATCTTATATTTAGATACATGAGTAGTCTAAAAATATTCATAATGTGCAATGTCAATACACAGTTTTCATGTTTAAGCCAGTTTTATCTGTTAAGATAACGGACCACCACGAGGCGATAGAACAGACAAGGTACAGGGGTACCTTGTCGGTTCTATCGGTCAATATAGATTAATACATATCCGCGAAGGTGGTTCTGCGTCAGTATAATTCCCAAGTTATTTTGTCTAGACCAGTGTTTTTCAATCTCAATGAAAACGCGACCCCTTTTCAGGTAGAAAAATTATGGCGACCCCCTTGGACCATAGACAAACAAAGTTAGTAACTGAAGAAACCATGTTTATGATTTTCTACCATTATGTAAAGACCTACACTCTGCAAGAAGCTGCGAGGACACAAAAATATCCAGAGCTGGCTGAAATTATGTTTTTATTGTAGTGTTTTTGCTTTTTTCCTTTTGCCAGAGACCCCCCAAGTAAGGCTTCGCGACCCCCCTTAAGGGTCGTGACCCAGAGATTGAAAAACACTGGTCTAGATTATCGGACCTTTAGTATCTTTTAGTAGGCTTTGCAAATTTGTCAGTTTTAATGGATATTTATGTAGAGTTGGCCACTAACTCACACGAAATAAGAATGATGATGAGTACTTACAGTACGTATGAGAGTACGCCGATGGCCCACATGTCCGTGTAGAAGCCGACCGGCTCGCGGTCCACTATCTCGGGCGCCGCGAACTCCGCCGTGCCAGTGGATATCTTCACCACATCGTTCGGGTCCAGTTTTGTCGCCAGCCCGAAGTCGATTATCTGTGAGACATGGTTTATACAATATTAACTTTTGACTGGCCTCATTCAATCAACAGACTGCGGACTCAGGTGGGCCGCTGCAGGTGTAACCTAAGTATTTAAATGGGGTATGATTGACACCGCCGACACGGTAAGCGAATGTGGCACTCCTCTGCAGACAATGCCGCACCTGCTGGAGTGCCGATCCTGCCCAAATTCCTGCACTATGGGTGGCTTATTGCGGGCTAACAGAGGGGCCACTGACGTAGCGAACTTTTGGACAAATTTTATATAAAGGTTTATTTTATCGACACGAAAAAGAAGACTGGCCTCATTGCTCAGTTGGTATTATAGTAGCTCTGCCTCCTGGGCTGTAGGTCTTGGGTTCGACTTCCAGGACAAATATTTATGCGATGGACATATGTATATTAACGTTTAGTTTGAGGCTAGATGGCTCTGTGTGAAATGTCCATGAATATTTATTTACACCTCTGCAAGATGATTTCAGATGCCACGAACATACAATAAAAATCGCCAAAATCCAAGAAAATGGACAATAACTTAATGATTATTCGCTCTAGCCCCTGCATTCTGTGTCGCAGGTGGAATGGACAGAGTGGAATAGTCACCTGGATCACAAGATAAACACCCAAGACCCGTCTATCTATACATTTAGTCTAGGCCAGGTATCGAACCCGCCCTTATCACGATATATCAAACCCACCTTGACATCGGTTCCGGTGCGAGTTTGACACATCACGTTCTCCGGCTTCAGGTCGAGGTGGATGATGTTCTGCTCGTGCATGTGTCTCACACCCTCGCATATCTGCCGCATGTAATGTGCCGCTTCCGCCTCGCTCATGCTGTAGCCAGGTTCGGTGATACGCTCGAACAGCTCGCCTCCGGATAGGCTGGGGAATTACATGACCATTGAGCTACTGATTATTCGATGGGAACAGAATCTGGTCTGCTAAAGCCTGGTTTTTCTGTCTTTCTGTTATCGTACAACTGAAATAGCTTTAGGAAACCACATTTTTTTAAAAGCAGTTGTATGTCTTTGTGTATCTTTATAAATCCCTGTATTTCAACAACCTTAACACACTCATACCTCTGCACTAGGATTCCCTGTGTCGCAGATGGCATGGACGAACACAGAAACACAAGACAAACACCCAAGACCCGAGAACAAACTTCATGCTCACCACACAAAGTGTGCCCCGGCCGGTAATCGAACCCGGGACCCCTCGCTTCGAAGGCAGGGCTACTACCAACTAAGCCACGGAACCGTCAATTTTGATAACGCACACGAAATGTTTTTGAGGGAAAGAAAATATTTGAAGAAAAAATTGGCTTGTTTTTATTATTTTATATAATTTTGATATAGTCAGTGTCGCTCTCACAGTTAAGACGAATCAAACGACACGTCTCAAGCTAAAATCTATCTAGCTGTGTAGGCTACAAAGCGTGCCAAAGAACATATAGGTATATATATATATATATATACGCAGTCGGGTAAAAGTTATGTGGATTTAAAAGAATCAATGATATTGATAAGGTTGCGCGTATGGCAACTATACACTATTTTGCATGTAGATGTAAAGACATTGGAGGAGTGTACATTTTAAAATCAAAAGATATCTACCTATATATAAATCTTTTATATGATAGTAAATAAATTTGCAATTAATACTCACAATTCAAATATGAGAACCATTTCGTCGTCGTCCTCGAACGCGTCATGCAGATTGATCAGCTTCCTATGGTGGAGTTGGTTCATTATGTCTATCTCTTTCTTAATGAGTTCCTTCTCCATCGCACCCGCGACCGGTATGAACTTGGCCGCGAAGATGTTGCCCGTCGCCCTCTCGCGGCAGCGGTGGACAACGCCGAACGCACCTGTGCCTACAACGGTTATCGTTATTTACTGACTATGCTGCTGATATATACATAAAAGGTAACATTCATGGGGCGGTTGGGAATATAAATTCACATACGCCCAACTAATATGCACAGCTAAGTGCCTGGCGACAAGCCAGACAGCTCAAGAAAAAAATTATTAAAAAACAATTATACACCACTTATCAAGCACTTAAATTGTTTAAGATAATTATTTGATAAGGTAGATCGGATGACCCGAAACCAATTAGATTTTATAATTAAAAGACGTTTGATAAGAAGTAAAAATTGGAATCTAGTACCGGATTACGGCTCACCTGAAGTTTAGGTAACCCATAAACAACAATAACACGACTCAGTTCTTCCTCCAGCGAAGTAAAAAGACCCAAGTCGCATCGCATTGCGCCGTCAGTCTATGACGGGGATGTCACTTCCACCGAAGCACAGCAAGGCGAGTGCAACGTATATTACCAGATGTGGTGGCAGTACCTCCAGACGAAGTAGGCACAAGTTCTACTGCTTCTTACACTTAATTTACACCTGGACAGCAAATTGCTTGCAGATTAGGGGGCGTCCATAAATTACGTGAGGTGTTTTTTTCAATTTTCTGTCCCTCCCCCCCCCCCCCTTGGTGAGATGTCGTGAGATTTTATTCAACCCCCTCCCCCGACCCTAATCTCACGTGAGATTTTTCAGAATGTGGGTTTATTACGTAAACGCGTTGGATTGTTTATTGTAAAAAGAAAAAAACAATTTGGTTCGTGCTTTTATTTACGACTAGTTAAGACTAGTAATCAATATTGCTGAGAGTTATAAATGCAATAAAAATTTAACAATAGAATACTTAATCATGACTACTGTGATTAAAAAAAAGAATAATCTTAATCGTATTACGATGGCGCTTAAGATTATATTTTAAACATGTACATAAAATTTGGATGTGTATGTACATGTACTTACAATGGACCAAAATAGTATAATTTTTTTTTTGTTTCAATATCAGAGAATAAATTGCGTGATATTTGTCGAGACCCCCCCTCTCCCCAACGTGAGATTAGATGAGATTTGACTCGAGCCCCTCCCCCCCTCAATCATCTCACGTAATTTATGGACGCCCCCTTATTGGAACAATAAGGGTCTAGCAGCTAATTAAGTGTTTCTGGAACACGATGAAGCCGACAACATACTATTCTTAGGGAAGATTAGGTCTTACAGATTACATTTATATTTGATCTAGCCAACTTTCGGGTGAAATTGCTCCATCTATACTCCAGCAAGTTGATCAGTGCTCTACAGTTACCTAAATTATCGTTCGTTGCAATGGTATTGTAAAAAATGTGTAGTGTTATGTTCTACCTGAGAATTTTTTTTATGATGTAAGTTGAATTTCGCTACCAAAAATCCGCTAAGAAGAATACTACCGCTACAAAATACATGGCAAAAATTGTGCCAATTACGCGCATTGCCGTAGTAATGACATTTTAAATACATACACTACATAAATATGTTTGAATTTTAATATTAAAAAGCTGAAAACCGTGCGGCGATATTACTACGAAAACCCTGTTATATTGAAAGTGTAAAATTCATAATAAACTGCATATATTATAATATACATGCTATATATTATAGATCCTATATTATATGCGCGTGAGACAGAGATGCAGATAGACAGACACTACATCGATTGTCACACACCTGTCCTCCTCTTAGACGCTCTCACGAAGTCACCTGCGAAATGTATCTTCAAATGTATTGCGGTAAGGTTCAAATGTCTACGGTTAGTAGCTATGTTAATTCAAAACCGATTTCACAAGCAACTTCGTGGGTTATTTAGTACTAAAATGTATTACCATGCGCAATTTAAAAAGTACCTAAAATAAGACATGAAATGAAAAAGATTTCATTGAAATAACTATACGCGGATTGAAAATATGGCGACAATGTTTGTAGTCAAATCAGACTAGCATAAAAGTTGAACATAGCTTGCACGTATTCTTATGACATCTGTATACTTTGCATAAAGTGTGGAGTTCGTTTATTAAAATAATGCCTGAATCCTGGATAACCAAAATGGAAACTAAATTATCAAATAATTATATAAATAGGCACGGTTCTAAGAAAAAATTAAAAAAATTAAAATTAAAATTAAAAAAAAAAATTAAAGAAGTATTTTACTGAAGTCTCAAAATGATCTGAATAGAGTAATCCTTAAAGTCTTCGACGCGACAACGCTACTGAGACATATCCATATCACATCTAGTTAAGTATTTCCATATCACATCTAGTTAGTTCCCTGCGATCCTGTTCATACATCCAGGAAGGCAGTGGGTGCATGGAGCTATGCCATTAGGAAGCTCATTTATCAAAAAATTCAGGAGGTGTATTAATTATTACCTTTTCAGATCACCTTGAGTTGATGTACCATTTGGAAACTATGAGCTTTGTGCTATTTTCTATAGCAATAAACAACGTTTAACAACGTTAACACACTCACACCTCTGCACTAGGATTCCCTGTGTCGCAGATGGCATGGACAAACACAGAAACACAAGACAAACACCCAAGACCCGAGAACAAACTTTATGCTCACCACACAAAGTGTGCCTCGGCCGGGAATCGAACCCGGGACCCCTCGCTTCGAAGGCAGGGCTACTACCAACTAAGCCACGGAGTCGTCAAAAGACCATAGTTACACCGTGACGCGTATAATTATAAACTATTGCCTCATCATACTTAGTTAGGTAAGTGTGTAGAAAGTACACGTTCATAACACTCACCGATTTCCTCCAGTATGTCGTATTTGTCGTAGACGGAGCAAGTGTTGATATCGACCGGCTGCGGTACGTATTTGCTGTATATGTCGAATACGTAGCTGTCGTAGTCCTTGACTGGTCCGTGGTCCGCGTTCGATCGGATGCGCTTGCCTGATTCGTCAACTGTAAAAAAGATATATTTTTTATATATAATAGGAATTGCCTGAGTGAATTAACGGTCCACTAGATGATGATGAGTGGCTGCTGTGGCCCATAAATAGCAACAATATGACTTAATGACAACATTGTGAGGAAACAGGCATGTCTTGAAAAAGCCCATTCACCCTCAATTATCGAGAGTAGGTCGGTGTCCCTGCAGAGGGAACATTAGAGGCTGGCACGGAATAAACATTCATGGAAATCTCACACAGCGCCTTCTACCCCGAACTAAGCATAGTTTGAACGATGGGAACACATACTATGGGAACTCATTTGTTCTTACGTATTGGAACTCTATCTTGACGATTCTTGGTTCGCAAGAAAGACGCGTGATCATTGAGATCTATTCTGCTTAATCATTTCTAATAATCTAATCTGATCAGACAGAAAATCATCATCATCAACATTCGTTTAACTTAGTCAGCTAGACAAAGGCCTCTCCCAGTAAGTAGAAACGAGGCTATAAAACAGCTATAAACTAGAGATATAAACACTCACCAGGGTATTCCTTCTTCTTGAACTCCTTCTTGACGATGGCCTTGGTTTGTATGAGAGACGTGTGGTCGCTAGGATCAGATCTGCCGTATATGTTCTCGGCGTAGACGCGGAATTCGTACTGTTTGCCGGGCACTAAGCCCGTGATCGCCATTGTTGTGAACCTGAGCAAATAAATAGATATTTATTAGAAATTAACAATATCCCAAAATGCTAAAATTCTTCCTTCGCAGATGCAATGGGTACAATATTGCTAGAAAGAGGTTCTGTATTCGATGAGTTTTTTGCTCGCGTCCTTAGATGCGTAATTTAAGGGTCTTTACACTACCCCCCGGGTGGTGCGAAAGGAGCAATCCAAAGTAGCAGTAGAACTTGTGAATAGAAGTTCGTAAAAGTATCTGTTTAGTAGTAGCGGAAAACCAGCACCACAACTGGTAATAAGCCGAAACACAGTGGTGCACTCGCATTGCGTGTTCCGGTGGAAGGATGTGGGTGAAATGACAGGGACACGAGACGTAACACCGCGATACGACCCAGGTCTTTCCATACTCCGGTAGGGGAGGAACTGAGTTGTTTTTCTTTTGCATATGGGCGGCGGTATTCTTATAAGGTTCACTGTAATAGTCAAACAAAAAAACGGAAAAAATCCAAGATCCGAACGATCTGCTGGCAAGGGTACGGTGTCTGTACATACCTGGTGTTTCCAACCCTGATCCAGCTAGACATAGGGTGTTCCCTCTTCTCGACCAGGTAGTTGGTGATGTCTGAACCACCATCCCATACTGGTGCCTTCCAGCTGAGAGCCAAAGAGTCCACGCCGATGTTGTCCACTGATGGGAATCGCGGTGGGTCGGGGCGGTCTACAACATAACACATGTTTTATGACATGTGAATATTATAACGAGGTTTTCTTTTGACAGTTCCGTAGCCTAGTTGGTTCGGGCCAGAACAATCAAGGTTGTTCTGGCCCAGAACAACCTTGATTGATTGGCAATAAGCAATGAAATGTACTCCAGGTTTTATGTGTTAATGTTGTATAACTGTGAGTGTCTATGCTTCCTACGACACAGGGAATCTCACACAGACACGCTTAATACACAAAGAGTGCCCCGGCCGGCAATAAAACCCAAGACCCCTAGCTTCGAAGGTAACCAACAACTAAGCCACGGAGCCAACCAGTAATTTTTCATGAATTCAACGTAATAGTTTTAGACTTTGACTCACCGCTAATTTCGACGTTGATGATAGCGCTGTCCTGTCCCAACTCGTTCTCTGCCGTGATCCTGTAGGGTCCGGAGTCCAGCTTGCTGGCGTCTCTGATTGTCAGGATCGCGTGACGTTCTGTCAAGCAAAACGTGTTTTCTTTATAGATGTAATAATAACATTTTAGTACGCATAACATATATATAATAAAGTACAAATACAAGTGGGAACATAGAAAAGTTGCATGACAACAATAATGCGATTCAGTATAAAATTTGAAACTTAAAATGAGACATATTTATCCTGCTGCGTCCATCACCCGATACGGGGACGACACGTCTCATGCGCATGTGATTTCACCGCCACCCACACCCTTCCACCGGAACAAAGTAATGCGGCAGATTCCAGGTGAGGTGGCAGTACCTTTCCGGACGAACTTGGCACAAGTTCTACTGCTACTTTTGCTTGCTCCTTTAGCACCACCCAGGGGGGACGTGTACGAAATCAAAGGGTACACACCTATAGAGCAACTAAAATATTGTTTTTCTTTCGTGTTAGGAATATTTATCCCAACTCAATAAGAACATTGGTGTAATTTGGGAACAAACAATAAATAGAATACTCGAAAATGTAGTATCTTACACTTGAAACATATATCTTACCCTTTCTCTCCACATGGTAGTGGTGACCAGACTCGATAGTCTCTCCCTCTCGCACCCACGTGATCTTCGGCACCGGGTGTCCAGTGAACGGAATCTTGATCACCACGTTTTCACCCTTGTCGAAGTAAGCGGTCACGCGGAAACGCGGCGGAACATTTAACTTTGGTGCAGCTATAGAAGAAGAATTGAGATTTTTTGTAAAAACTGCATCGAATATAAATTATACAAAATTTTTTAGTGTTAAAGTCAAAGTCAAAGTCAAACTCATTTATTCCTTAAGATCTCAAGTATCATTTGGACACGTCAAATTTTACACATGCATGTACACATATTCGTGAGCATATAACGTGTCACAGGATTCATTAAGGCAGTTTAAAAGAGCAAATATATTGTTAGGAATAAATGATTTCGTTGAGGTCTGCCTTTTACAGGCTCAATCATCAAACCAAGTCTAAAGTACCGTATAATGGGTATAAAGACATTTATTCTCATAAAAACCTAGTTAATTTACAATGAGATCTTTGAATTTACATACAATATATAAATAAGCCTTACTTATTATTCAAAGCCTGACAGAGCTTAATTAAAATCTATCGAAATAAGACTCATGAGCAGCAGTTATTCATACTCCATACTTATTTCTTTACTCCATAGTAACGCTATGGAACATGTTGCTTTTCAATTATTAATCCCTAACGAAAAAAGAGGTGTTATAAGTTTATAGTGTATCTGTGTGTCTGTCTGTGAACGGTTGAAACGATTTTGATGCTGTTTGATGTTTGACGGCTGACATCATCAAAATGGATCTTACTTATAATTTATGAAGATTTGATAATCATCAGCTCATTACCATTACACCAAGTTGGGTTTTTTGAGTTGTGAATCCAACTAAAAGCTACAGACAAAACTTAAACACTTAGTTGGTGCTCCTTACTCCAGAATTATTCAAAACCCTACGGACTTCTACAGCAATAAGACTCACTCATGATCAGCAGCTCAGCCTTGGTGCTCCTGACTCCGGCCTTGTTGACAGCACGGCACACGTACTCGTCAGCATCTTCGCCGAAGACGTCCATAACCGTTAGGAAATGGTTGTCACCTTCTGTCCAAATGCGGTGACGCGGACCGTTTGTAATCTCACGGGCGCCTATAGGAAAATAAACGTTAGTATCTTTCTGAAAACCCGAAAATTAAGCTTAATAGCTAAGACTATAGTATTGACGTGGAAAAAAGTCGTCATTGACGAAATCGACGGTGGTTACAACTAAGGTATTTGTGGTGGCAACACTGTCGCCCCATCCCAACACTAGATGTTAGAGTGAGACAATACGATGAGAAGAGGTTATGTGGAGATGGTAAAATAATGTGATTACTTGAAGTGCTATAGAAGAAGGGAACAAGATCATATATTGGAATTGGTGACATGGTGGTTTGATTCCGACCCTCACCATCCTCATATTACTTCCTTTTGTAGCTTATAGAATTACTTTTACATTACATTCCATGCTCATTTGCAAAATATACGTTAATTTTCTTAAGACATAGCAGCGATCTTTTAATTGAGGCTTGCTTAAAACAATACTAAGATTTGTTAGTTTTAGACAGAGCTTAAAAATCTTAAGTAAATAAATAAATATTCATTTACATATTTTAGCCCCAAACTAAGCAAAGCTTGTAATATTAGAACTAGATAATTGATAAAATACATAAAGAGTACTTTTTTTTTATAAACACATACTTTTAATACATATTAACACCCAGACACAGAACAAATATTTATGTTATTCATACAAATGCTGGTCTTGGGTGGGAATCGAACCCACAATCTACAGTGAAGAAGGCAGAGTTACTATACTAAATTTTGAGACAAGTCGAAAGTTGAATTTAGGACTCTATTGGACAACCAAAACTTGGTGCACAAAATAGCCAAAAACATCAAAGAAATTGGTTTATATTCAAGACTATATTATGCAGACATGAGGTCTACTTACCCTTGTACCACGTGATGGTAGGCTTCGGCTGTCCAGTGATGGTGCACTGGAACTTGGCGTTGTGGTACTGGATGCAGTTGGCGTTCTTCAAAGGTTTCAGGATCTCTGGCGGCGTAGCAGCTGCAAGAACAAGCACTGTTAGCTAGTGAAACGCTTTAACTCACGTGGAAATATATTTGTATGATGAAAGTGCTTGTCACTCCACAAACAGGTTCTATTGCAGACTTGTCTGATCCTTTTTCTGCTCTAAAATCCAACGTATAAATGGACTAGGTTCATAAATGAATTATTTTGTAATTAATTATGCACCTTGGTCTATAACACTTGAAACTCAAACATATGATAAAAAAAATCGGAAGTGTCTTCAATACTTCCATCACCTATTCGCCGGTTAAATACCCTCATATCATGGAACTTACCCTTAGGATCTTGCACTTTGACTTGTTGGCTGGCGGTGGACGGCGGCGACGAGCCGGCTTCGTTGACAGCTGTCACCCGGAACTCGTACTGCCTTCCTTCCACCAGGTTGGAGCAGTTCAGTTGGTTCGGTAGACAGAGCATATTGTTAACGCGTTGCCACGTTGTTGCTCCGACTTCGCGTTTATCGACCCAGTATCCTGTGGAATTAATAGTAGCTGAGTAAACTGGGAATTCTCTGAGGTTGAGGCTTGATCAAATCCATCCAAAGGATGTCCGGAAGAAATCGCTCTCAGCGCTAAGACCGCCCGTTGTCCCAAATATAGCATAATATTTTTAATAAGCTACCATCTAAAAACCTCTGTTGGTGTCTAATAAAGTATTTATTCATTCATCCTCCTGGTGTAGGAGTGATGTAACTTTCGTGCAGGTTTTGTCGTTACCTTGTACTCTAGATCCTCCGTCGCTCTCGGGCTTGTCCCATTCGAGATGAACGAAGTCACCTCCAACTTCAAGGATCTTTGGAATGCCAGGTGCCGACGGCGGGTCGAATGGTGCCTTCGCCTGAAAATTAAACATTTATAAGCATACTATTTGCGCCCTGATACGCGCCTTTTCCTGAATCAAAAGTAGCCTATGTGTTAATCCAGGATATAACCTACCCTGGTACTAAATTTCATCCAAATCTGTTGAGCCGTTTGAGCGTGAAGGAGTAACAAACATACATACAAAAATTCACATTTATAAGTCTAGTATGATATAACATAGAAGTGAACAATTCCGTTAAGACAGAACAGTATGTCCTCTGTCCATCTAACTTCAGACCAACAAAGATTCAACTGCGCCAATGAGGAGATAGGTCTGTCGAAAGAAAGAACAACGAAATACAATTCAAAAATCTATAACAACAAACCAAACATACCTTAATCGGGTTAGCGCCTTCCAACGCTGGTCCAACACCATTCTCATTGGCGGCGTGTATTCTAAAGTTATACTCGTGCCCCTCCGTCAATCCTTGGACTGTGAACCTCGTGTCCCTGACCATAGATGCGATTGTGATCCAAGCGGTTCCGGATATATCGTTGCGTTCGATGACGTAGTGGGTGACCGGCAGGCCTCCGTCGTAAGTGGGCGGCTTCCAAGCCAGCGTGCATGAGTGCCTGGTGATGTCGGTCATCTCCAGCGGGCCCTGAGGAGGTCCCGGCAGTCCGGTGACAGTCACCGAGAACGTGTCCGAGATCTCGCCAGAGTTGTTCTTGATTGTGATCTTGTATGTACCTGTGTAAAAGAATTAGAATTAAGTTTTCAAGTCAGATATATTATGCCACCGAATAACAAGAGCTTCTTCTTCTATCGAGTCGATGTTTCATACATTATATTGTTTTAGACCAGTAGTTTGCAACATCTATGGCGTCCTTTGTGCAAACCATAGGGTCGTCCATCCTGCAGGTGTAAGGGCAGGATGGGCATTCGAGCAAGTGTGGCATTCACACAAACAGTATAAGTTCAACATAAGCTTAATCTGTTGAAAGATTCAAAATGTTTTTTGACTTACCGAGGTTGTCCTTTTGCCGAAAGCAAGGCAGAATTAAATATTGTCAGTGATATTTGTTCAAATAACAAATTGTTCAAAACATGCGACAGAAAGTTTTTTAACTTGATGTCATTACACATTTCGTATACAATCCAACAATCCCCTGGTTTTTAAAAGTGCTGGATTAGTGAGACTCTACTGTATTTATTTTTTGCGCTTTTAAATGTACTGCAAATTCCCGCAACAAGTCTTCAACAGGCCTAGCTACAAGTCACGCAACATGTCTCACAACATATCTCGCAACAAGGAATAAAACTAGAACTTTGTTACAAACATAATATCTTCTGAAACACTGGTCTTCCAAACATAGATGCATTAAGGATCGTATTGACTCACCCATATCATCCTTGGAGATGTCCTTGATGAATATAAGTATGTAATCATCGAACACGGTGTATTTGATGTGGGCCGCATCCTTCTCCAAGATCTTGTGGCCGTCCTTCGAGAGGATGACGTCAGCCGGCTGATCTCCCGTGTACAGGATCTTGATCTTCGTGTTGTCGTGCTCCGGTAGGTGCAGGTCTCCCGGCATCCTGACGATGCGTGGTGGGTCTGGAGTAGAAAAAGTTATGTTAGGGACGCTATATACATTTTTCCAATCCTTATGTATATATAAAACACAATTGTTTCTACCTATGTCCGTTATAGACTTTGAAACCATCTAACCAATGTGCCGCAAACCAGTTTTGTTAGAAGGGCGATAATGCGAAGATGTTTTAAGACTAAAACAATGCATAAGGCACAATTTTTTTTTTCTTAAATTGCAGGCTGCTATTAATAAAAGCCCTGAATAGCCTGGATACCCTGAAATTAAACACTGACCACGATCAGTATTACTCAACACTCAATACTCAATACATTTATTGCTTTTCATAATGGTACAAGGTAATATTGTTGGTTTACATTCTGAGTTTCACATTATGGACCCTTGTTCGGGTATTACAATATTAATGGAGGCAGACCGAGGTTTTCTAGATAGCATGTAGGTAGGATTAAACTACCTTCGCGCTATAGTCAATTTTATACCTATACATCGATTGTCCGAATAAACTTTGAATATTTTCATGTCAAATTATTATTTTATTATTAAAGTGAAGTTTAATTAATAAACTCACTTCCGATCTTCAGGTGTCCAGTGCAGTAAATGTAGCCGATGCTGTTGACAGCCTCGCATGTGTAGTCGCCCTCGTCAGCGTCTGTCGCCTCGATGATGTCCAGCTTCAGTGTGCCCTCGCGGGATTGGGAGATGAACCTGTGAGGGAAGTAGAAGATTTGTAGATCTGTGACGTTAGAATAAAAAAACAACTTTCTCATTCCTCATCCAAGGATTATCTTTGGACGAGGAAGTCAACGCGGGAATGCAGTCCGTGTTCTTAGCACCCTACAGGCAGTCTCTTTTTACAGACTTCTAAAAGAGGGAGGAAATCGAAAAATCTAAATATCGTCTAACAATAATTCTTATTCGATGATCCAGTAGCATCCGAAAATAACGCATTATAAAAATAAAACCAATAAAGACCAGTCATCACAACTACTCTGAAATTGCTGCTAAACATGTCGTAAGTTAGGTTAGCCACATTTGCCGAAGAACCAACAACTGTTAGGATAGACGCGTTCTTGAGTCTCCACCAACTCTGTGATATCAAAGTCAAAGTGAAAATAATTTAATCCCATTGAATTCTTAAAAAATGCTCAATTTATTTTTGTTCCTTGTGAATACTATCGTTCTGTTTCTCGTAGCTAGAAATATTTTTGTGCACATACAAAAGTTTTCATAGATATACTGAGACGACATTGTAGGAATATTGATTTCTTTGTTTTTTTTTTTTCTGTAAGAGAGTCACGTGGTTTCATTCTATACATTGCACGTACTCTTTTTTGTAAAACGAAAATAGCCTGGATATCTGCTGCTTTTCCCCACAATATCCTTACCTTGTGCCCATTACGATCTCCCTGCCGTTCTTGAGCCATCTGCCAGTGGGCACAGGGTTGCCAGTCGCCACACACTCCAGTGTGAACGGTCTGCCCAATGGCGCAGCCATGTGTGGCTGCAGTTTCTTCATCCATTCCGGTTTGGTTCCGCCGATGTCTTCGCCGGTGCGGACCGGGGTAGTGCAAGTTGATGGTTCGGATTTGCCTGGAGATAAAACGATTATAAGGTTAGCGAAAAAAGGACGTATTTTTGAGTACCAATGTACGCGGAACGCGGGGTCTGTTTTGGGTTTCATGTGTATTAATCGATGCGAGAGAAAACTGACGAAAAATTGACGGAAACATGAATTTGGTACAGCATTTAGTAAGTTTTTAGAATGTTGACCACCCCGCGTTCTGCTCATCAAAGATGCGCTTTTCTTTCGGATGATGGCTTAAGTCAACCTTTCTAATTTTTTATGTGACCATAGTGACGAGACGAGCTGAGAGCCCACCCGATGTTGAGTGGTTTAATCCGCCTTTTAAACAAATAACAGCCAAATAACAACAGCAATATGACTTAGGTCCATGCGACCAAAGTATGTCGCACCCTGTTGCGCCCGTCAACCGAGACGAACATGTTCCGTCTCATGCGTATGTGATTTCACCGGCACCCGCATCCTTACCGGAACATCAATGCGAGTGCACCACAGCGTGACGGCCAATTCTCATTACGAATTTTGCACAAGTTCTACTGCAACGTTTTTGTTCCTCTGTCAGCAGCAAGAGGTACGTGGAAAGACTCTGAGGGTATTCACCTATGGAGGCGAGCAACTGGATCCCAAATAGATAAAATCAGAAGGACAAGAATCTTAAATCCTTATAATAATAACGCTTACCAGCTGCATTTACAGCGATGATCCTGAATTCATAATCAGCCTTCTCGTTCAGATTCATGGCGGTGAAAGTGGTGTCTTGGACGTTGTAGTCGTTGCACTTCACCCACACGGAGCCGCCCACGTCGCGGCGTTCGATAATGTAGCCGGTCACGCGAGAACCTGCACATATTACGGCTTTAAATTATGCTTAAATAGACTATCACTAACTACTATTGGAAGGGAAATAGTGTTTATGTAGACCAATAAACAAACGCTTATAAATCTTACTCCTGCACGGGTGCTAGGACTTAAGTAATACGATTGCATCGCTGCTTGACGGCAGATTACCAGGTGTGGAGGCAGTGCCTCTCACATATATGTGTACATATAATGTGCCTAAGCTGCTGTGTTACATGCGCACGACTTTGTTTAATAATACGTGTCAAAAAAATACTTCAAATTTAAAGGAATGAGTTTGAGTTTTGATTCGCCGTGTAGCTACAGAGAGATAATGCGGATTAGGACATGTAATATTCCCTCTAAGACAAAGTATGCTACAAATTCGAGCTCCCACCAGGTAAGATCATGATTAATTGCTAGGTTATCTACGATAACTTACCGCCGTCGTGTGATGGCGGGTCCCATGTGAGGTCGACGTAGTTGCGGCCGACGCGGGCGACACGCGGCGCGTGCGGCGCCGCGGGCGGTCCGCAGCGCGCGCGCACCTTGAACCGCTGCGAGCTCATCGAGTACTTGCTGAATCCGGCCGCGTTCTTGGCGCGCACGCGGAATTCGTACTCGTGGCCTGGCTCCAGGTTGTATGCCTGTGGGATTAGTGTCATTTTTGATTTCAATAGTATATTTCTTCCACTGTATATTATCACAAATTTTCAGGCTTTTTATCCTAATGTTGTCCGCCGAATCATTGTTACTTGTATTTTGACAACGACGGCCTCATTTTTGGATGAGATAGTCGCTACAAATAAAATACTGTCTTCCACATCCTTGAATTACAACCTTTTGTCCCAGAACAGGAGCTTAGCTATCCAATCTCAACCAATCCCATATGGTTACTGAAATCTCTTACTTCCTCAACTATAGAAAACTTAAGAGAAATGTGTCTCTAATATCACAAATACCGCGATTCGTACCTGGTAATTGCAGTCTTTGACGAGATAGTCCGCTCCGGACCAAACGCTGTCTTGCACGTCCTTGAATTCGATCTTGTATCCCTGGATACGTGCTCCGCCATCCGACCGCGGCCGGTCCCAGATGAGCGACGCCGTGGAGCCATCCCATTCGATGACGCGGGGCTGGCCCGGTGCCTCTGGCACCGTGAATGAGAACTGTAAAGAAAAAAATATGTAATTACATAAGTTTTAAAGAGGAACAATTGGTTTTATTGTTAAAGGCACTACTGTTACTCTGTATCCATGTCTATATGCTATTACTAAGGTCCTCTATACTATGGTTTCTATGGAAAGAACGAATCCACGTCGCATTGCGCTATCACTCACATCAATACCTTGAAGACTTGGAAATCTCTGACGTGTCTATAATTTCACCCTGTATCAGAAATTAAGAATACCACAATGCCCAGATAAAGATATTTTCACGTCACGCACACCCCGTTTTTTAATATTATTAAATAAATAAGAATATTAGTATTATTTACGTTGAATATAATAAAAAAAATCCAAGAATCTTAACTCCTTCACTATGTTCACACTATTATTGGCTTTCCATTCTGTCAAAGAAAGTCCACCTACAAAAAACCAACTATGTTAATTGTATTTTTTTCAAACTGACGTTTCTCCCCTTCATAAACGACATCGATACAACTCAAGATCTCTCCTACCGAAGTATGAGTGTATGACGTAGCTTGTGGAGGTCCCGTACATACCTTGGCAGTGATAGGCTCGTCCATAGTGAGCGGGTCTGACACGCCGTATTGGTTCTCGGCGCGCACTCGGAATGTGTACTTGTGGTTCGGTTCCAATCCCATCACGTTGTAGTGACAGTTGCGGACGAACGACGAAATCTTCACCCAGATCTGTCAACAAATCCGATATTATATTATCCCCTTACGTATTATATTACGGGAAATCAGGGTAATCTTTTGTATACGTTCTACTGAAGTGACGGAACGGCATCCATAGACAACAGCAACAGATAACGACTCAGGTCCTCCCCTAGTGAAGTATGAGAAGATCCAAGTCAAAATACTTTGTATTTTTGCTTATTCTTTGCAACTTTCTAATTTCTTATCAAACTTTACTTGCGCATAATGCAGTTCTGGCCACTTTCTTTTAGAAAATTATTGTTTAACCAGAGATCAAATAAAACTTGACAAGACAATGTGCTTACTCCATTGTTATCCATCTTCTCGACGACGTAGTTCGTGATGGGCGATCCGCCGTCGTCCAAGGGTTGTTTCCATGACAACGTGCAAGTGTCAGGCGTGATGTCGTACGCGTCGAACGGTCCCAGTGGTGGGGATGGCCTGTCTACTACTAATACCTGGGGAGTTGAATATAAAATTAGTTTTGTACATACATAGATTCTGAAACAGTGCTGGCAACAATCTAATGTCCTTCTTAGAAGTCCTTCTAACTTGAAGGAGTTGGGCTAAATACATAGATTCACACCTTCATCCCCTAAGACAGTTAGATAAAGCTTCAATATCTATTATGACTATAATATTTTAATTCTTGTTTTCGCGCCGCACTTTAAAGCATTTGCTTGATGCCAAATACTCGTACACCACTGTGAAAAGTTGTTCCTATTCAATTCTTATTAGCTAAGGTGCACTGAATGATAGACGAGTATGATCAATGAGGTGAAGACCAACATAGCAAGGCATGTATGACAAGTTCTTTCAACAACAAAAGACTGATTTAAAAATCGAATTAATCGACTTCAAAGCCTATTTTTCGCTCTTAAAGCTGAAATTGTCCTTTTACGGGACCATCTCGGCGGGACACCCTATCAAAAAAAAAGGGAATCATCCTAATCGGTCCACGATTGGCTAAGATATAACAAACTTACAGAAATCTAATAGATTACTGGTGATATATAATCATAGCAATATTATAAAAATCTCCATATATTTTTTACCGTTACTATGTTGATTAAAGGGTTTAGCTGATTACTTACCCTGCACGTGGCACTGTCGGAACCCTCGCTGTTCACCAGCTGAATGGTATATGATCCAGTGTCAGACCTCTTGGCTGAGGAGTTGAGGAACAGGGTATCCATGTCTGAAGTCACGAAGCGAATTCTGCTGTCGGGGTATACTTCTTCGTTGTTCACTATCCATGACACCTGTTGGTGGAAGGAGTATATTAGAAAGGTATGGCTTCAGTAAGCAATATTCAACGTAAAATATTTTATTACTAGCTGTGCCCCTCGGCGTTTCACGCGGTTGGCTATTCCACGAGAATACTTCACTAATCCAGGGTTTGAGCTATCTACATAAAAAAATTCATCCAGATCCGTTCAGCCGTTCAGGCGTGAAGGAGTAACAAACATACACACACACATAGGTACAAACTTTCCCCTTTATGATATTAGTGTGATTAGTAAAACACGTGAAACCTTAACTCATTACAAAAATGACAAATGAGAGATTAAATTAATTATATTTAATGGTATAGTTTAATAGTTCTTATCCCAAATTTGTCAATATTAAAAGAGATTTAGTTAAACTAAGTTTATTTTTGATGACAAATTGCTTAGGTAAGGCTACTCGGTAAAGCCAATAATTAAAAATAAAAGCAGCCTACGATTTATTGAAAACGTAAAACAAATTGTTCTTACCTTAGGTCTTGGGTTGCCAGTGAACGGCACAGTGATCTTGATTTCTTCCCCAGCGATAACCGTGATGTCACGCAGACTGAGGTCGCTCGTGATCTTGGGACAATTGGGCGGCGCGCAAGCCCTGATGGCGTCAGAGCTCTGAGACCAGGGTCCTTGACCCGCGGCATTGATAGCCGCTACACGGAACTCATACTCATGGTTCTCAATAAGACCCATCACTTTGTACGACGTGTCGGGAATGTGAGCGTGAGACGCTTTCGTCCATTTATCTTCAGTAATCAATCGTTTTTCCAGAACATAGCCAGTGATTGGTGACCCTCCATCGTGACGTGGTTTACTCCAAGTCAGAGAGATGGAAGTTTCGCTGGTTTCGACGGAGCGCGGCGCTCCGGGCGCTCCAGGCGGATCGAACGGATGTCTAGCCTTTATAGGTTCTGTGGTCTGCGCCGGGTCTGACTGACCGTACTGGTTCTCAGCCATAACTCTGAACTCGTAGCTCTTTCCGACAGATAAGTTCTTTACGCGCAAGAACGGCGTTGTAACATAACCGGAAACCTTCGTCCAGTTTGGTGTACGCGCTTCGCGTTTTTCGATAACATAGTTGGTGATTTCGCCACCTCCATTGTCTTTCGGTGGGTTCCAGTAGAGTGTGAGCGCTTCGCCTTCGAATTCGTCAGCTCGAAGGTTTTCTGGCTTTCCAGGCCTGTCAAGTACGCGAACGTTGATGGTAGCAGTGTCGTATCCTGAAGGATTGCGCAGTTGCAGTCTGTACTGTCCTCCATCCGAGCGTTGCGCGTTCTTAACGACGAGTGAAGCCGATTCGGGCGTGATCTTCTGGAAGATTCGCGAGTCACCTTCCACGTCGAGAAGGTTATCGTCTGCGAACCATTGGGCCGTCGGTTGCGGGAAGCCAGTGTATGGCACGTGGATGGAGAAATCTTCGCCAGCGCGAACCGTAATGTCTCTGACTCCTCCGAGATCCATGCAAGGCTTATTCGGCTGTTCGGCGATAGTAATATCTGCCGTGGGCTTGCTCGGGTCTGATCGTCCCACATCGTTGACGGCGATGACCCTGAATTGGTAATCCTCGCCTTCCTTGAGTTTTGGTACAGTGTGGACCAGGCTCGGAACAGGTACGTCGTTGACGTCCTTCCAGTCTTTGTCGCCTTTTCCTTTCTGTTGGACGATATATCCCTTAATCTTAGATCCGCCATCGCTCTTCGGCGGCCTCCAAGATAGTGTGACAGAGTCTTTCGTGACTCTGTCTGGTTTAGGCGCTTCCGGCGGAGTCGGTTTGACTCGTTGCGTTTCGGCCGTGATCGGTTCAGTCGGCTTGCTGGGTTTGCCGGGTCCGGCTTCGTTGACCGCAATAACGCGGAATTCGTATCTGTTTCCTTCCCGTAGGTCCGGCACAGTGTAGCAAGTATTGGGTGTTGGATAGTTGTTAACTTTGACCCAATCTCCTCCGCGTTCTCTCTTCTCAACGTAGTATCCAGTGATAGGTTTTCCTCCACAGTTGGATGGCGGCTGCCATTCGAGAGAGCAGCTGTTTGCGCTGTATCCTGTGATCTTTGGCGTATCTGGCGCATCGGGTACGTCGAACGGACTTTTAGCCAAAGTCGGTTTGCTTTCCAGAGGATCTGATACACCGTAAAGGTTCTCAGCGCGCACTCTGAAGACGTATTTCTTTCCTTCGGTAAGGTTTTTGACGGTGAACGAGCATTTTGGACAGAATCCGGCAACCGTTCGCCAATCGTTGACTCCAAATTCGGCGACTTCAACGACGTAGCCGGTGATTTCACTGCCGCCGTCGTCTGAAGGCGGGTGCCAGCTCAAACTCATAGCATCATGAGTGACTGGAATAGGCACCAATGGACCTCGTGGTATACCAGGTTTGTCAACAACAATAACTTCGATATCGGCGGAATCTGTTCCGTATTGATTCGAAGCGGTGATCGTGTATTTTCCGGCGTCGTCTCTTGTGGACTTTTCGATAGATAGTTTGGTTTCACCGTTCTTGGTCTCAGCGGAGAGTCTGTGCGAAGGCACGAGGCTGATGGATCCCTTGGTCCACGTGATGGTTGGAGTGGGTGCTCCATCGATTGGAATGTTGACATTGATAGGTTCCCCAGCGCGGACCTTGATCTTTTTGCCGATGAGATGGTCCAAGTGTAATTTGGGCTTCTCTTTCATCGGCTTGGCGATGATGACGTTCGATGCATCTGAAGGTTGGCCAGGTCCTGCAGCATTGACCGCAGAAACTCTGTACTCGTATTGATGGCCTTCCTGTACTCTATCATCCTCATATTCGCTGTTTCTAACGGGATCCTTATTAAGCTTGATCCATCTACCGGTAGCCTTATCGCGGCGTTCGACATCGTATCCAATGATATTAGATCCTCCGTTGGAGATTGGTGAAGACCATCTGATCTTAATATGGTCTTTGTCGGCGGATACGCATTCTGGTTTACCCGGTTTTCCGGGTACTGTGTATTGATTCTTAGCGACAATAGCCCTGTCCGTGGTCAACGGTTCCGACCTTCCTTGAAGATTTTCAGCGAAGACACGGAACTCGTATTTCGTGCCTTCGGAAAGGCGCGGAACGGTCGCGTGATTGAACTTAGGGTTGATGTAAGTAACCGCGGGCACCCATCCTCCACCGTGAGTTAAATCTCTCTTCTCAATGACGTATGCCGTCAATTCGCTGCCGCCGTTGTCTTTAGGCGGTTTCCATGACAAAGTAACAGATTGAGCTGTGATTTCCTCGTACTCAAATGGCGGTTGGGGTGCTCCAGGCACGTCCAAAACTATGAGCTCAAAGCTACCTTCATCAGTGCCGGAATCGTTTTTAAGTTTCAAGTTATATTTGCCGGCGTCTGATCGCTTGCAGTTGACCGTGTGCACGATAGTATGGTGCCCCACAGAGGTGACTGTGGTCCTTTCGTTGGCGACCACAGGTTTTCCATCGCAAGTCCACGTGACTTCCGGGAAAGGTTCCCCGATGAAGTCGACATCCAAGTGGAAGATAAGGCCAGCCTTGATGCGGATTTCCTTGAGCGGAGTAAGGATCTTAGGAGCGACGAATCGGTCCTTAGCTGTGATGATGTCAGAGGCTTCGCTGGGCTCTGATTGGCCGGCCTTATTGACGGCTATAACACGGAACTCGTAATCTTGGCCTTCAGTCAAATCGGGCACTGTAGCCTTGTTTTTGTTGGGAGGAACGTGAACTGCGTTAACCCAGTACGGGCTGCCCTTTTCTTTCTTCTGTATAACGTAGCCGGTGAGAGGTGCTCCTCCATCGGACTTCGGTGGAGTCCATTCCAGGTCCACATGATCCTTGCTCCAATCTGTAGCCTGAGGTTTGCCAGGTGCAGAAGGTTCATCACATTCGTTCTTGGCCACAATCGCCCTGTCTAACTCCAAAGGCTCCGATTGGCCGATAGCGTTCACAGCGCTAACTCTGAATAGATATTCCTTCATGTGAATAAGCCTTGTGACTTGGTGAGACAAGTATGTGCTCATGCCGGCATCGGACCAAGTGCCACGGGTCAGATCCATCTTCTCTATGACGTAGTGAAGGATCGGTGATCCACCATCGTCCAATGGCACCTTCCAAGATAGTGAGCACGAGTCCTTGGTAACGTCGGAGACAACCAAAGGCTTCTCGGGCCTCGACGGCTTGTCGAGGACTGTGACTTGCGCCGAAGCTGAGCATACTCCGAGGTCATTCTTCAGGGTCAGTTTGTAAACGCCTCCATCAGCCCTGACGGAGAATGGAATGTCTAATATAACCCTGTTGTGTAATATTTGGATGTCAATGTGGTCATTTGATTTGACCACCTTTCCGTTGATTTGCCATTCGACCGTTGGCTTGGGTGAGGCTTCCATGGGGATTTCGTACATAATCCTCTGTCCGGCCTTGACTGTTTTGTCGCATAGTAATGTTTTGTCGAATGTTGGTATGCAGAATCTAGCTTTAGCGATTTGAGGAGTGGAAGCATCGCTCGGTTCACCGTTTCCTGCCTTGTTGACGGCAATGACTCTGAACTCGTATTCCTCGCCTTCCTGTAATCCAGGTATTGTGGCGGTAGTCTTATTTCCGGGAACGGTAGCGGCGACTTCCCAAGGTCCGTAGCGTTTCTTGGCTTCGATGACGTAGCCGGTAATCGGAGATCCTCCGTCCTTCTTGGGCGGAACCCATTCGATGTCCATGTGGTCTTTATCCCAATCCTTGACGACTGGAGTTCCTGGTTTGTCCGGGGTTCCGTAGGGATCTTTGGCTGTGATAGGTTCGTGACCAACCAGCGGTTGGGATTCACCGAGTTTGTTGACGGCGCGTACCCTGAAGTTGTAGTCGTGGCCTTCGATGAGGTGGTCAATTCTGATGTTGCAGGCTTGTACTTCACCAGCGGGGATCCATCTAAGGTTCTCTTGGTCCATTTTTTCAACAACGTAGTGTGAGATTTCGGCACCACCGTCATCTTTAGGTGGTTTCCAGCGTAGGGAGCATCCCGATTTGGTGACGTCATCGGCTCGGAGCGGGCCTTCGGGCGGTGTAGGAGCGTCCATGACCAAGATTTTAACTGTGGCCGAGTCAGTTCCATTATGATTCTTCGCTTTGAGGGTGTAGATTCCGGAATCGGCGCGTTTTGCGTCTATGACTCGAATCTTCGTGCTGTGGTCGTCGTGAACGATCTTGATTCTGTCGGAGTTCATGATCAGATTGTCTCCGTTCAGCCATTCCTTAGTCGGAGTAGGTTCACCGGCCACGGGTACATCCAACTCGAAGTTCTGACCGACCTTGATCTTAATATCGAACATGAAGTTCCTGTTGAGAGAAATAGAAGCTATAATTATGGTATTCAAGGACATATATATTTGATTTGATTTTAAAACATGTTTCAATATGTTGTATGCAAAAAATGTATGTGCACAATACCACACTTTGAAAAGAAAAAAATCCTGTTAATAATTCTATATATATAAGATTATAGTACCTGACTTCAGTAATTTTAGATGAAAGAAATAGTGCACAAGTTCTCGGTATAAATGTTAAGCGAGCACTAGAAAATGACATTAAACAAAAAGATAATTTATAAGATGGGCCCTGAAAATACTATAATTGAATAATCCTAGATACCTGTCGATCTTGGGAGCCAGATTCTTGGGTCTAGCCAGGTGCGGGGCGGTGTGGTCTGAAGGTTCGCCCTTGCCGGCCTTGTTCACGGCGCGAACCCTGAACTCGTAGGTATTGCCTTCGATGAGATCTGGCACCTTGCCTGACGTCACGTCGCCTTCGATCTGAGCGTAGAAAGAACACCATAGGAAAATTTCGAATAAAACAACATTTACCTATTGTTGGTTACCATGAATGGGGGTTAGCATCAGGTTCTTCTCAATTCCAATAAAATGTGTTTGGAGTGACAAACCGTCCTACATTATATCATCAACATACCAGACACACAACAAGTAAAAATTTCTATATCTTAAAAGCCTAAGATGTGCTTTATGGCATGACTGTTGAAATCCAAATTGACCTGATCAAACTTCTCCCTGGCAGGCGAGAGGTATACAGTCAAACTAAACAGAGCCCTCTTCATTTAAGTTCCACTTAATTGTGCTCTACGGCGTCACAATAAAAGTTTCAATTTACCTCAGCCAATTTATTCCAACTGAACGACAAGCGATCCATTCTATTTCTACACCTAAATAAGACCAATACCTACTCTAATCACTCATCAAGAATCCAAACTATATTGCGAAGGATACTCCTATTCAGTAAAGAAGTCCTTAAAGACGGCTCCGTGGCTTAGGTGGTCCTTGCCATCGAGGGGTTCCGGGTTCGATTCCCGGCTGGCACACTTTGTGTGGTGAGCATGAAGTTTTTTCTCGGGTCTTGGGTGTTTGTCTTGTGTTTCTGTGTTTGTCCATGCCATCTGCGACACAGGGAATCCTAGTGCAGAGGTATGAGTGTGATAACGTTAAAAAAAATTGTTAGCTAAACAAAGAAAGTATTCATATAGAATATAATGTGATGTAACTAGTACGAAATAGATTCAAAACTAACCTGAGCACATTCCTCCCAATCGGGCGAGAAGCGATCTTTCTTCTCGATGACGTATCCAGTGATAGGGGCTCCGCCATCAGTGGCAGGTCTGGTCCATTCCAGTTCCACGAAGTCGCGGTCAAAGTCCTTGATCTTGGGCAGACCAGGCTTGCCGGCCACGTCGAACGGATTCTTGGCTTCGGTGGAGTGAGGCGTCGTGAGAGGCTCGGATTTGCCTTGCCTGTGGAGAGAAAGAGATGCTTAGAATTCTGCTGGTACTTAATAGTTTTTTTCTTTTTTATGCGATTAAGTGACGGGACTGGCCCACCTGGTGGTTAGTGGCAACCCCCGCCCATGACAACACAAATGCGACTCAGTATAAGGTTTGGATCTTACACTAAGTCGCATTCATCCTGCTGCGTCCATCACCCGAGACGGGGATGATGCGTCTCATGCGCATGAGATTTCACCGGCACCCACGCCCTTCCACCGGATCACGGTAATGTGAGCACTACTGCTTGGCGGCAGATTCCAGGCGTGGTGGCACACCTCTCCGGACGAACTTGGCACAAGTTCTACTGCTACATGTTGTTGCTCCTTTAGCATCACCCAGGGGTACGTGTAGGGGATCAATGGGTACACACCTACGGACGCGAGCAATTTGACTTTTGTAACGGCTCATTCGCGCATCGAACACTTGTATCTTACCTGTTAACAGCGCGCACGCGGAACTTGTATTTATGTCCCGGAGTGAGTCCGTCAACCGCTAGGCTGGTCTGCGGTCCGTCAGTCTCACCGGCGGTCACCCATCTTCCCGTGGCCTCGTCCATGCGCTCCACGACGTATTTCTCGATGGGCTGGCCGCCGTCGTCTGATGGCGGGTTCCATGATAGCTTAGCGCCGTTTGCGTGGACGTCCGAGACCTGAAGAGATAGTTGATTTATGAGACACTGGTTCTGATTTTTGTTGCTGTGTAATAATATAAACTATTTACAGCTACATTCATTGATATTTTTTAAATATACTCCACAAGAGCTTTAGATAATGTTTTATAAAGAAATTACTTAAATATTCATGGAGATTACACACAGCGCCTTCTAGCCTTAACTAAGTTAGTTTGGGGCTAGATGGCACTTTGTGAAATGTCCATGAATATATTTATATATATAATAGATATAAATATATTAGGGTTTAAACAAGCGCTTCAAATTAGTTTTAAGAACGCATGCTCTCATAGGTACTTATTTATGAAATTGACGTTACCAAGTAATTTTGAAGAATTCAATAAAAATAAAGATTTTTCACTGTGATACCATTTTATTTTTTACGTAAAGTAATAGAAGGCTTAGATTAATATATCAGTGGTACCTTAAGTGGTCCTCCAGGGGGCGAGGGTACACTGAGGACAATGACCTCGACCTCTGCCACGTCCTTGCCGTTCACGTTCTCAGCGGTGACAGTGTAGCGGCCGCTGTCGGCGCGGGTGGCGGCCTTGCAGTTGATCTTGGTGTTGTAATCCGAGTGCTGGACCTTCGTGTCCCCCGAGGTCTTCACCTCACGCTTCGCCAGGAACCACTTGGTCTCCGGCATCGGTTCACCAGTCACCTGGGAATTCATTGATGAATTATTTTTCCTCATGGACAGCGTCAAACACAGCAATAGATCAGCGTGATCTTATAGGTATATTTTATTATCATATTTTACTAGCCCTGCGGTTTCACCCGCGTAGTTGGAACGGGAACTACGCGTTACAGGTTGGTACACAATTTAGTATAATTATATTTCTTGAAAAAAAAAGGCAATTTTTACAAAACACACTTGGAGTACCTGGACGACAGAACTACGCTCGATTTGATCGTAGCTCTGTCGTCCAGGTATAAAGCATAGGTATTCTCCAGGTCCATGTATTCTTATAAAGCAGGTGCACATACCTTGACGTCGAATCCAAACTTCTGGCCGACCTTGATCTTGATATCGATCAGGTTCGTCCTATCGATCTTCGGCGCCAGGTTCCTGGGCTTGGCCACGATGGGGTGCGTGCTGTCGCTGGGCTCGCCAGGACCCGCTTTGTTCACCGCGCGTACCCTGGAAGAAGGTGATTTATCATCACCATTCCATCACCATTTGTGTCAAACACGTGGCTGTGGAATGATCTCCATGCCAAGGTTTTTGGAGACTACAGGATGGAGCTCTTTGAAAAAAGGTCCTGGTGACACGGTATATGTTCACCAATATGTTTACTTGAGATGTAAAGAAATGTTTGATGTGTGCTCCTGTGATTTCACCGGCACCCACACTCTTCCACCCGAGCACAGCAATGCGAGTGCACCACTGGTAGCAGATTACCAGTTGAAGGCAGTTCTTCTCGGACGAAATTTGTACAAATTCTACTGCTACTTTTTGTTGCTTCTTTAGCTCCACCCAAAGGTACGTGTAGAGATCAAAGGCTTAGGCGTCATTCAGTCGGTTTTATTTCATACATACCTAAACTCATAAGTCTGTCCTTCCACTAGATCAGGAACAGTAGCAGTGGTCTGATTGGCGGGCACTTCAACGGCTTTCTCCCAGTTTCCGAACTTGTCCTTCTTCTCGACGATGTAGCCCTCGATGGGGGCGCCACCGTCCGTGCGGGGCGGGGTCCACTTGAGGTCCACGTGGTCCTTATCCCAGTCGGTGACCGAGGGCGTGCCTGGTGCTCCTGTGGATGACAAATTAACGTTAGTATGATAATAATTAACGATTACACTCATACCCCTGAACTAGGATTCCATTGCAGATGGCATGGACAAACGCCCATGATCCGAGAACAAACATGCTCACCACACGTGTGTCTCGGCCGGGAATTGAACCCGGAACCCCTCGCTTCGAAGGCAGGGGTACTAACCACTACCAACGAAGCCACGAAGCTGTCATGACCAGTTCGGAAACCATGTTTAGACTCACCAGGCTCATCGAACGGATTCTTGGCGATGATAGACTGTTCTGAGTCGAGCGGTTCAGACTCGCCCTCTGAGTTCACGGCCGATACACGGAACCGGTACTCCTTGCCCGGAGTCAGACCGGTTACGTCGCATTCTGAAAATAAAGTTGGTATTAACACACAATTTACAATAAATCCTAAGATATAAAACACAGAAATTATTTCTATCTATGTCGATTAGACTTTGAAACTATCAAACCGATGTGCCCCATACCGGTTTCATTAGAAAGGCAATAATGCGAAGATGGTTTTAGACCACTAAAACAATGCATTAGGCACAAAATGTATTTCTTTTTTTAGCGTTGTGCACAGTCGTGTAGTAGTAGGCGATAAAAAAGTCAGGCCTATTCCCAAATCAGAGTATAATGCTGCAATAATTCTGCCAACAACATAACAACTTCGGTACTTAAAGAGTTGGGCTGGATGGGGCAGCCAAATTTAAAGTCAAATACATTATTTCCGTTGAATTTTTAAACAATTAATTCATGGACGTTTCACACAGCGCCATCTAGCCCCACACTAAGCATAGCTTGTACTATGGTAACTAGATAACTGATAGAATACTTATATAGTATTTTTTTTGTTAATACACACATATAATACATATTAACAGAAGACACAGAAGAAAAATGTATGTTCGACATAGAAATACTTGTGAGTGGGAATCAAACCCACGACCTACGCAAAAGGCAGAGCTATGAGCATAGGTTCTGTCGAATACGAATAATAGATGTACTCACTGGGCTCGTCGGATCTGGCGCAAGGCACCCAGCACCCTGTCTCTGTGTCCAACTTGTCGACCTGGTAGTACTCGATCGGCACGCCGCCGTCGTCCTTGGGACGTTTCCACTTCAGCGTGGCGCCTTCCTTGTGGACGTCCGAGATCTGACAAATGTACATGGTTAACAAGCGACCTTGGATATTGCGAGGCTCCGGGCGATAGATCTTTGTGAGGCTCTTGGCGTATGAGGTATTTAGGTGAGTTGGCATTGTACAGGGCTCCTGGTAATCAGGTGGCATCCTTAAAGACAGCTGCAGTACATCGAAACAAAAAACGGGTTGTTCTGCGAGGGTGCGAGGCCCTACAAAAGCGAGGCCCCGGGCGGTTGCTTGCCACCCCCTAAGGCCGCCACTGATGGTTAATATGCCGATTGTAAAAGATTAACTAATACTAATGATCCAAGTGGCACCCCGGTGCGTTATGTAATGTTTCACCAGCACCCCTTCCGTCGGAACACATACGAGCACTGCTGAGTGAGTGAGTGCGAACGTGGTGAAGCACAAGTGAAAAACTCATTGGTGTACGTGTGGGTTCGAACCAGCGACCTTCAGATTGAAAGACGGCGCGTGTGCGCTTGTGCCACACTCTTGATGTCGACCATCTATGATGTCTCCGTCTATCATATCGGGGACTTGAATATCTATCCAATTTACTCACCTGCAGGGGTCCTTCGGGCTTGGTCGGCTTGTCGGTGACAAGCACATTGATGGTCACGGTGTCCTTCCCACTGGAGTTCATAGCCGTAACGGTGTATTCTCCGGAATCGTCCCGTCTCACAGGACGAACAATCAGCTTCGTGAAGTAATCCGGATTGTCAATGTTCACCGCCTTTGACGGCCGCAGTGGCATGTTCTGGTATCTGTGGTGGAAATATTCGTTTGTGAATGTTCCAAGAGATTTCTAATATAGATTCAGGAATTTTATACTGCTGGTTCTGATATCTGTAGAGGTAATTTGCTTGTGAATGTTTATAGATATTTCTTATACTGAGAATTTTTTTATATTATGTTACGCGTAACAAACATACTAACAATTTTACAAAATAATGAAAGTTCGCGAGCTATATTAGTTGCAAATCCAGTTTAATCTTATTGAAATTGTATGTTTAGAAAAAAAAAGTTGCAAGAAGCAACATCATCAAAATGGCTACAAAAAATGTATTCTGAGCTGGTGACTTTGGAAACGACACCACCAAATTACCACCAAGAATAATTTGGATAAAAAAGTTTTTTTAATCGCTACAACCCTTTTGGATATACATATGTTGCCTCAAAGGAATTGAACGAGATTAAAATTTGTCCCTCTATGTCTATAGTCCTTCTATAATTGTCTTCTAGGTCCCTGGGATTTGCACTCACCTCCAATCAACAGCGGGCGCTGGCTCCCCAGTGATGGAGGCTTCCAGCTTGAGGGTGGACCCGGCAGACAGCTTGACGTCACGGAGGTGTCTCCTGTCGATCTTCGGCGCCAGGAACCTGGGCTTGGCCACGAAGTTCTTGCTGGCGTCCGAGGGCTTGCTCTGGCCGGCCTTGTTGATGGCGATCACCCGGAACTGGTACTCGTTGCCTTCGATCAGCCTGGTGAATTACGATCAGATCAGACTGACATATACATGGATCTCGTAGCAAGTTGTGCTCATACTTATGGACATATTCTAACAATTTACACTTGTCTTTTTTTTACCAGGTTTTCAAAGCAGTGGTAAAATACCTAAAGTAAAAAAACTCGAAGACATGTGAATAGTTTTTGTTGAGCCATTGGTATAGTTTAGGCAGCTGTTAGTAGTAATTGTGGAGCTAAAAATGGGTCCCGACACGAAATAACCATATCCAGAAAAGCGCGTTGTTATGCGTCATATCTTCAAAGATAAATATTCGTCTACCCACTGAAATGATGGATGGATTTCGCATAATAAAATTAAAACATTGTATCTAAACCTAAGTTTAGTAATTCTATTTCTTACCCATTGACAGTGGCAGAAGGAGTAGGCGTGTGTGTTTCAATAGCCTTCTCCCATAGCGGACTGTACTTGTCCTTCTTCTCGACGATGTAGCCAATGATGGGTGACCCTCCGTCCGAGATGGGAGCGTCCCATTTGAGGTCCACGTGGCTGGCGGACCAGTCGTCTGGTACCGGGGCAGTTGGCGCGTCGGGGACGGCTGTTGGGAGACATAATACTGATGCATCAGGGTTCAAATTGGGTTAGGGACCACTTCCGGAACTAAGGTTCTTTAAAGAAGTGTTCTTGACACAAAAAGTGTTAAAAAGATACCAATTTTGAGGTCTCGAATTCAGAACGCTAATCTTTTCGCTGGTCAGCATGTTCCTAAAACCAGCCTAACATAAGGTAGAAAGTCAGTCAAAGTCAAAGTCAAAGTCAAAGTCAAACTCATTTATTCCTTTAGATCTCAAGTATCATTTGAACACCTCAAATTTTACACATTAATGTACACATATTCGTGAGCATATAACGTGTCACAGGAACTCCCCAGGCACATTACATGCACACAGATATGTCAAATTATCTCATTTGTTAAGTTTACGTCTGTTCCAACCCTAGTCTTGTTTCATGATTCTGTCACATAAATTCGCTTACTGAAGGGATCCTTGGCGATGATGGATCCGAATGTCTCCAGCGGCTCAGACTCGCCCTCCTTGTTGATGGCCTTCACGCGGAACTTGTACTCGTGTCCGGGAATCAAACCATCGACCTGGAATAACGAGTAACAGGTTATATCAAAATTATAAAAAATATTATAATCAAAATTTATCCTGTACTGGAAAACACAGGGTTTTATAAATGTCTAGCAAAATATGTACAACTTATTATATATTTTTACATATAATTTGGAATTTTTCACGCAGTCGTGTTTTTTTTTTTCAATTATTTCTTGTTTTCTTTAAGACTATGCCTGTGCCAACCCTAACCGACGGTGGCGAGAAGGTCTCGTCTACATACCTCCATCTCAGGCACGTTGCCCATGGTCTTTCCGACGGGCACCCAGCTGCCAGTCTCAGGGTCGAACTTCTCGACCAGGTACGCCTCGATCGGCTCACCCCCATCGTCCTTAGGCCGCTTCCAGTTCAGTTTGCAGCCATCTTTGTGGATGTCCGACACTTCCAACGGACCCTCCGGTTTCTCTGGTTTCGCTGTTGAGGGGAGTTTGATGAGCTTTGATGAATTTGCAATTGATCGCGCCTAATTTACTCCCTATAACATCAGTTATCTGTCAGTGAAAGTCCTGTTAAAATCGGTTCAGTTTTTACTAAGATTAGCCGGACCAAACATACAAACAGAATTTTTTTAATTGTCTTCTGACTTTATACACGCCACTGTACAGAAAAAAAAAACGAGTGAATCTCAGTCGCCCAGGTACTATGCAACAATATTAATACTAATATTATGATTTATATGTAAACTGACATTTGACTGACTGTGATAATTATTATTAATAAAATAATTATGAACTATAGTATTATTCGCAAATACTTACATACGACAATAATGTCAACCTCGGCCGTGTCCTGTCCGTACTTGTTGATAGCTTGTATCTTGTAGGTGCCAGAGTCCTTGCGACGCGGGTTCGCGTGCTGGTACTTGCTTAAGTACGGAATTTCGATCACTGGAAGTGAATTACATAAATTGAAATGTTATACCATAGCACACAAGAAAAAATACACAAAACAACCATCAAATACCCAAGAAACCTTTATGCTTCCACGCAAATGTGTAAAAGTTATTGTAGCGGGTTTCTGTACTCCTCTAAATCGAGTAAGCTTATTTTCTTACAAAATACTTAAAAATGATAATTTATTTTTTAATATAAGTATGCACCTACGCGGTCATGCATAAAACTAAGTTTAGCGCTTGTTCAAACCCTATCAGACCCTCAAAGTAAGAACATAAATCTAAATAACATTTTCCTTTTTACGATGTAAACAGATATTACAAAATATTTCGCTTGTCGACACCTTGACATCTTGATATCTTCCTGGACCTCACGCTATGAGGCATCAGCGATCAATCTTTGTTAATTATTTCAATAAAGAATACTAACATTTGAGGCCGTTTCCGCTTGTGACGGTCTTGCCGTTGAGGGTCCATGTGACGTCAGGAGCGGGTTCTCCCGAGACCTTCACGTCGAGTGATATGGGCTCCCCTTCGTGGACCTTGATGGAGCGGAGGCAGCGGCGGTCGATCTTTGGTGCCACTGCGGGGAGAAACAAATTTATGTTTTGGTATTTCATGAAAGTTCGCGATAAATAACATCCATCATCATGATTCCTGTGACTTCGATTACTCGTATACACACACTAATACCTAATACGCTAGGTTTCCCTGTGTCGCAGGTGGCATAGACAAACACAGAAACACAAGACAACCACCCACAATGTTTCTCGGCTAGGAATCGAACCCAGGACTCCTCGCATCGAAGGTAGGGCTACTAACAACTAAACCACGGAGCCGTCACAAATGTGACAAAAATTTTCGCAGTCACAAATAAGGGAATTCCTATAGAACAATTACATAGAGCTGATGATCCTGGAAAGTATTGTTAAGACAACAGGGTTTAATTAAGCTTTTAATTTCTTGATTTTTGAAGGTGGTCAGAACGAAACTGATCAGACAATCCCAGGTGAGACACCACTAGCCAAAAACACTACATGACAGCTGTTAAAATTACAACTGTAATATATCTGGACAGAACCTAATCTTCAACTTTCTGTAATACCACGTGAAAATTACACTCTAATTAGTAAAAATAATCATCTAAATCCTTTCACAATTAACGGAGATATAGATTGACAAACAGCCTCAATAACAGTGTTTCTTGAGCACTGTTTAAAAAAAGCAGTCTATTTAGACAAGGGTTAAGGGGGTCAGGTTTTTTTTCTCTTCTTGACTTTGCACGGCTTGTGTATTGCCATTCGTCTGTTATTAAGTATCATAACTAATGTACTTACATCGCCTAGGCTTGCAGATGACAGACTTGCTCGCGTCACTGGGTTCGCTCGGGCCGGCTTCGTTCACGGCGCGAACTCTGAACTCGTATTCTGTGCCTTCGTCCAAATTTGGCACTGTCGCCTTCTCGTTGTCATTGGGGCCGACCTGGTAGACCAAAAGGAATTTTAGGTGAACAAGTATTTAATTTCAATCATTCGTAAGGTTGCTATGAACAGACAGTGGAAAAAGCTTGGGCCTTTACACCGACAGGACGTAGTGAATGAAGAAAACCGATAATAATAACGTTTACACACTCATACCTCTGCACTAGGATTCCCTGTGTCGCAGATGGCATGGACAAACACAGAAACACAAGACAAACACCCAAGACCCGAGAACAAACTTCATGTTCAAAACACAAAGTTTGCCCCGGCCGGGAATCGAACCCGGGACCCCTCGCTTCGAAGGCAGGAATACTACCAACTAAGCCACGGAGCCGTCAAATGTGTGCGTCCGATGTGCAAAATGTTTATATAAGAATATGTTATTTGAAGATATTTATCAGTCCTGCTAGTGAAATAGGTGGTATATTTTTAAGTTTAATTTACTAGGTTTTTACCTCGAGAGCTTTCACCCATCTCGGCGATCCAACCTCCCTCTTCTCAATGATGTATCCAGTAATGGGGGAGCCGCCATCCTTGAATGGCTTCTCCCATTTGAGGTCCACGTGGTCTTTGTCCCAGTCCACAATATCTGGCGTGCCAGGTTTATCCGGCTCGTCTGGAAATACACGTTTGTTTAGAACAATACTAATTCAGTTGCTACCAAACTTTTTTGTTTGATAGATTTTGACAGGTCGATAATGATTGCTGTCTCGTTTACTCCGAGCAAAATAATCCGAATAGAATAATCCACGGTTCCCAGAAAGTAGATCATTAGACATTATTAGCTAATGAACAAACGTCATTTAGGAAAATTTGAATGACTTCCTGCATTTGGAAACCACCAATCACAATACTGGAACCTTTTTTAATTTGAAAATAAACGATTTCTGACATACGTTTTAAGCAAACTTTCCAATTTGATCAGGCTTTCGGATTCTAGGCCTCAAAGGCAATCACATTGTCATATTCAAACTGCTAAATGAGATTCGTTCAACAAACTTAAATTGACTGTAGCTTTCTTAATAATGTAAGTATCTTTTTTTTTTTTTTTAATTATTGTCATTGTTCATCTGAATCAAGTGTTCTAGAGAGCGTGGTGGCCTAGGGGCATAGACGCCGACTTTCAATCTGAATCTGGTACAAACCCGCATGTGCACCAATGAGTTTTTTTATTATAAAAATTTACAGAATACCACGTTCTCAAAAACGGTGACGGAAAACATCGTGAGGAAACCGGCATATATTAGAACCAAAAATTCGACGACACCAACCAATCCGGATTGGGCTCCCGTGGTAGATCAGAGCCCATTCACTCTCAATTATCGAGAGTAGGCCGGTGTCCCTGCAGTGGGAACATTAGAGGCTGGTAAGTAAGTGTTCAGCATAATTATATTTATATTTTTACCTAGTATTTGAACTTACCGAATGGATTCTTCGCGATGATGGAGTGCTCCCCATCCAACGGTTCAGACACGCCCTCATTGTTGACGGCAGACACCCTGAACTTGTACTCGTGTCCAGGCACCAAGTTCTCGATCTCGGCCTTGGGGTCCTTGGTCTTGAGCGCCGGCATCCACCGACCCGTCTCCGTGTCGAACTTCTCGACGAGGTAGTGGTCGATGGGGGCGCCACCGTCGTCTACTGGCGGGTTCCACTTCAGGTTGCACCCTTCTTTGTGGACGTCAGAGATCTGGGAATATCAAATTAATTAACATTGGAATGTTTTATAGGTTGGACATATAAAATGGGGCTGAAATGGATATCGTTCTTTAAGTTACAAAATTCAATGTATGCGCTTATATACATTCTGCAATTGTTTTTTATTTATATAGAAGATTGCATAGTAGCTTGCTAGCGATGACTTATGTTCATGAATCAACTGTGACACATATACGGTTAAATTTACCTTCAGCGGTCCCTCAGGCTTGGCAGGTACGTCAAGTACATTGACTTGGATGGTGGCTTCGTCTTTTCCGCTGCTGTTTTCTGCCTTCAGCGTGTAAGTGCCGCTGTGTTTTCGCGATGTGATGACGATAGACAATTTTGTCTTGTAGTCTTCCGCATCAACTGTGAGGTCATCTCGGGATGAGAGACGCTCCTTGTTGTGGAACCTAAATATAAATTTTAGAGGATAAAAATCGAATCGAATTTAAAATGGCTGTGACTAAGAATTTTAGAATAATTATTTGAAAAATTTGATATCAACAAGTACCGTGACTAGAAATGTTGCTTTATGGTATTTTATTTCACGAATATATTCGTTATCGAACCAAATAGTCTTACAACATTTGTACCTCTCGCTAAGACGAATTTTGGGATTTATTTATACCCTATGAAATTAACATACTGTCTTTGTATGTGCTTAGTAGGTACAAACGAACTGGTGCTGAAAAATGTTGGAATGTTTATCCTCCACTATGACATGAACTATTATTTATTCGGTAATTTAAACCGGAAACTGCTCAAAAATAATGTGAATTGTGATGCAATCATACTCTCTACCAGTCTCAAACTGAAAAGTCTTAGACGGTAGTCATTACTTTAAAGTAGTAATGGGCAATGGCCTCCAGCATCCTCAAGACTCCTATATTTCGTACGATTGCATCATCATCAGCCTATATCCGTCCAGTGCTGGATATAGACCTCTTCCACCCAAGCAGTTTTAAATCCAGAACACAGTAATGCGAAAGCAGACAGTGGTCCAAAAGAAATAATTAAAAAAAAAATTGATATATGTACCTAGCACCATCATCATATAAACTAACAAGTCTTGCAAAATTTCGGATAAATGTATTATATTATTTCCCCTCTATCGTAGCATCAACTTACCAAGTCTTGGTTGGTGGCGGTTCACCGCTGACCTTGATATCCAGGCGGATATGCTGACCAGCCTTGATCGTGATGTCTCGCATATTGGTGCGATCGATCTTAGGAGCAGCTGTAAGGAAGAACAACATTTTTAAGTAAATTGTGTCATACAATGACATCACAAGACTACTACACACTTACTACACTACCTCATGATAATAATGCAACCTAAATCCCTTTTGGAGGATCATGTAACTCGCGTCTGTAGGTATTACACTCAGATTCGCGAAAGTAATAACCCGTAGCAGTAGAACTTGTGCTAAGTTCATCTGGAGTAGTACTGCCGCCACACCAGGTAGTTCGCCAACAAGCATTGTTACACTCGCGTTGCTGTAAAATGGTGTGGGAGTCAGGAAATTAAATTCCCGAATCAGAGTAACGGGCACAACGCAATGCGAAATGGATATTTAGACGGGAAAGAATTGGATGCGTATGGGCAGTGGCTACCTCTTAATATCGTATGGGCCTTCAGCTCTTTCTATAAATGCACAATGAGAGCCAGGAAAGAATTTCCAATGGTTTGATTTGATTATTTTTTTCTATAATATCAGCAACAACAGGTGCCTCCAACTTTGGAGGCAAACTATATTCTACTTACCAAACCTATCCTTAGCCAGTAAGTTTTCGCTGGCGGTGGAAGGCTTGCCAGGGCCGGCTTTGTTCACGGCCTTGACTCGGAACTGGTAGGTCTTGCCTTCGATCAGATCTGGCACGCGAGCCTCTGTCTTGTTTCCAGGCACCTGAGGAGTACAATACAATTCAAGGGTGTTAATTAGCAAATTATAGTGTAGTTCATATAAGAGAGCGTGGTTGTCCAGGGGCACAGACGCCGATTTGCAATCTGAAGGTCGCTAGTTCAACCCCAAAAGCGCACCAATTAGTTTTTTCACTTGAAAAATGTATGTACGCAGTAATTCCTATGCTTATTTTGGAGGTGAAAGACACTGTGTGCAAGGTCCATAAATATTTTTTTTATTTATTAATTAAACCGGTCACTAAAATGGCGACTCACCTCAGCCGCTTTGACCCATTTCCCGGTATCGCGGTCCTTCTTCTCGACGATGTAAGCGGTGATGGGGGCGCCACCGTCGCTCGGCGGCTTCTCCCACTTGAGGTCCACGTGGTCTGCGCTCCAGTCCTTGAACTCGGGCTTGCCAGGCGGGTCGGGCTCGCCTGCGAGAAAATATAGAATAGACTTCACTTTGTTACCGCGTCATCGTGACGTTAAAACGGTGAGGGGTTTAAGACAATCAAATTTTAATATATAAATCACTAAAAATATTTCTACCTATGACTTTGAAGCCATCCAACCAATGTGCCCCAAGCCGGTTTAATTAGAAAGGCAATAATACAAAGGTGGTTTTAGACCACTAAAACAATGCATTAGGCATAAAATATATTTCTTTTTCGAGCGTAGTAGCATACGCCGTGTATTCCATTGCCATTTGAATCTAAAACCTTTTGGTAGTCCATAATGCTCACGGCCATAGATGATAATATTTTGAATATGTACACTTGTCTCCTGGGAATCGTATTCCTGTATGATGTTCGCGAGCGAAACCGCGTGCAAAGCTAGTCTTCTATAAAACTAAGTTAAATCACTCACCGTAAGGATTCTTGGCGGTAGTAGCCGTCTCAGTAGTGAGCGGTTCACTCTCTCCCTCGGGATTGACCGCCTTCACTCTGAACAGGTAATCCTTCCCTTCGTTCAGTCCCGTGACGTCAGCTTCCGGCTCCTTGGTGACGCAGACGGGCACCCATCTTCCGGATTCAGTGTCCATACGCTCGACGACGTAGCTCTCTATCGGCTCGCCGCCGTCGTCTTCCGGTGGCTCCCACTTGAGCTTGCATCCGTTTGCGTTTACGTCCGATACCTTTGGGGAATAATGCTTGATTAGTTCCATTTCAAGAAGTTTCAAGTTATATAAGCTTGAAACTTTTATTTTTTATTTTTTTTTTATTCGTTATAGGCCATCGTTTGACCGCTATCTCACCTGATGGTAAGTGATGATGCGGTCGAAGATGTAACTTCTTGAAATGGAACTAATTTTGACAGGCGGGTGTTTGGATAGGTGCGAGAAAGACAAGGTGTGTGAGCGTCGAAAATGCGCAGAGAGTGGCACTGTTCGGACATTTATAACCAGTTTTACTATATATTAAATGCAATTGTCCATTTGACCCCGTGGTTTTACGTAGTTTAATACAAATTACATTGCATGGCCCGGTAATCAATTGAGAATTTTATACAGATTAAGTCGTTAATTGGCTACAATAAATTCAGTTCATTTTATATTAGATTTTCCATACAAATTGTTCAATAATAAATTAAAATACTGCTAGTAAAGTATTTTTTAAAAGACCAGCTAAATAATTCATATATTTCATATATAACAGGCGTTGTTATGCGAAAGTCCTTATTAAGATGACCTGAAAAGGAGGATGCGAATATACTAAGCCTATCTTCACTGCCATTCTTATAGTACGAATAGAGAGATACTGTCAACATATTTATTTAAATATTATACGAACCTTGAGTGGTCCCTTCGGCTTAGCGGGTTTGCTGACGACCTGCACTTCAATCTCAACGGTGTCGGTTCCCGAGTCGTTCTTCGCTGTGACTACGTATTTGCCACCGTCTTTCCTCGTCATTTTCTCCATTGCGAAGTACGTGTGGTATTCCTTGTTTTCGATCACGAGGCGTCCTGAAATCAACCAAATATTGTATGTCTTGTATATACAAATAATATTTATATAGTTAGAAACTGAGCGATTACAAATACAATATCGTTGTTATAAAAATAGTTTAACAAAATACATTCCCGTCTCTAAGTAACGGGCGCAACAATGTGTTCTTTCCATACTTCGGTAAGCGGGATCGAACCATACTGCTATTGTTATGAGCATTGGTAACCACTTAACATAAGGTGGTCCGCCGGCTCCTTTTGTTACTCTGAACATTCAAATAGCACTCAAGTGCGATTTGGACTCGCTCAGCAAGGACTCCGTCATCATCAACCTATTTCAGTCCAGTGCTGGAGCTGGACATAGGCCTCTCCGAGTAAGCAACATTGAGCCCGGTCTTCGGCTCTTTGCATCCAGTTTCTGCCAGCCACCTTCCGCAAGTCGTAACTCCACCTAGACTCCGTAGGTACCATTATTTTTTTTTCCACGTCCTTCCACCACCTTGATCACATTTTCAAACCTACTATCACGGTTTAAAAGAAATTCCTTCGAGTATATGACAGAATGTTTCATGAATACACATACCTTCAGACTTGAGCGCGGTACCGTTGAAGGTCCAAGTGATAGTGGGTTCAGGTTCGCCCTTCACATCGGCGTCCATCTTCAGCGATTCGCCAACCTTGATCTTCTTCTTCTGAAGGTTCTTGCGGTCGATCTTAGGCGCCACTGGAATATCAAACATCGTGATTTACTTTTCATATAACATGATCAACATATTTTTACGCATAGGATGTTAGAACATTTTATCAGTATCTTTTATTTTCATGACATGACTTTTTATTTTCTTTTTTAAAAGTTATTTTATTATTATTTTAATTTTTATGTATTGTGATTTTTTGTATACAGTTTGCGAGATTAAAAAGTTTTTTTTCTTCTTCTGATCTTTTCCTGATAGCTAACTAGCTCCTTTGAGTGAAGTAAAAATGACAATATAACCTAAAGTCACATTAGCAACACAACTTTTGAATCTATTGCATCATGGACCCCAAATGGGGGCCTTTTGGAGTACCCTCAGAGACCTCACACGTTACCCCGGATGGTGCGAAAAGAGCAACTAAAAGCAGCAGTATAACTTGTTCCAAGTTCGTCCAGAGGTACTACCTCCACTCCTGGTAATCTACCGCAAAGCAGTGGTGCGCTCATATTACTGTGTATTCCCCTATTGGGTGTGTGTGTCGGTGAAATAACAGGCGCATGAGACCCCTTCTAGAGTGGCGGGCGCAACGGGATACGACTTGATCTCCTCTTACTTGGGTCGGGGAAGACATAAACGGTATTGTGTAATGGTATTGGTTTTAAGTAGACCTAACAATAAAGTCTGCAACACTATATCTATCTCTTATAAGGCCGTACCGTACCAGCCTCGATAATTGAGAGTGAATGGGCTCTGATCTACCACGGGAGCCCAATCAGGATTGGTAGATGTCACATGTCATCGAATTTTTGGTTCTACGACATGCCGGTTTCCTCACGATGTTTTCCGTCACCGTTTTGAGAAACTTATAAGGCATTTTGGCTCAAATATTTATACACGGGCAAAAACCGCGAGGCATAGCGAATTATACAATAAATAGAATATATTTTTGAATATATTGTCACGTTCCTATTACGGACATGGTATGATGTGGTAGTGTAGTCCTTTAGGGTTGAATACTTACAGAAGCGAGGCTTAGCGATAACACTCTTGCTCGCGTCGCTAGGCTCGCTGGGCCCCGCCTTGTTCACGGCCAGAACCCTGAACTCATACTCGTGGCCCTCTTCCACGTCCGTCACGTGGGCAGTGGGGCGGTCGCCAGATGTCTTGAGGCAGTCCTGCCATGACCTACAGAAATAATGGATTTTATCGAAGGTTTTCTTCAGCTTTTCCTTTTGGCACGTTTTTCTTTTTTAACACGGTACGATACAAAGAAATATACACATAGTCGATTAAGGAGATCTGCTTAGAATAAGTTCAATGGTTGGTCTACGCTGAAAGCGATTTCTTCCAGATAACCTTTGGATGGAGTTTACATATCACTAGTCAGATAGTTCAAATTAGGTTTTTATGGAAAGGAAATTTGCAGAAGTTATCCAGAAATTGAAAATTGGAAATATTGGGTATTTATGGATAATTGGAAGTCATTTTTCAACGAGGTTTTGTTACTACGTCCACAAACGTCAATATTAGACAGATAAGTTCATTTTTATTTGACAGCTGCTTGTCAAATTTTGATTCAAAACAAGATAACATTTGTCGGGTCAGCTATTTATACATATTATTTTGAAAAAAAGTAAAGTACTTTTTGTAAATGTGTGGTATAGTATCATTTAATTAGACTGAGGTCTGTTTTATATTTGACAGATCGAAAATCGTTCAAACCAAGTTAAAAACGAAGTGAGATAGATCAATGGCATCACTATCAACCACGCAATGAAAATAATGCCTGGAATAGTTTGCTTTTAGCGTTAAGGCCACCAATCACTTTATTGTTCTACAAAAATAACTCGAATATCCAAGACATCAACTAGGAACGAGTGAAAAATGCGTAGAAAGCCTACCTGCTGCCCTTCTCTTTCTTCTGCACGATGTATCCCGTGATGGGGGCGCCACCGTCGCTCTTCGGCGGAGTCCATTCAAGGTCCACGAAGTCCTTGTCCCAGTTCTTCGGCTCGGGACGTCCTGGTTTGCCAGGCTCGTCTGCAAATTGATGACAGAATATCTTAATTTCACATACTTTTTCCAAATTAGCATATGGACAGGGTTTAATGCTATGAGTACCACGAACGTTACCCGTTACCCGTTATACCAGCAAATTCTCCAAGGCCAATTCTCATTAAACTGCATCGATATTGTATTTTTAAATGATTGTTAGATTCCAAACTCTAAATTTCAACATCAAAATGGAATTTTAATTATTTTGTTGCAATCACACCAATATTATAAAGGCGAAAGTTTATATGCTGTGTGTATGTTTGTTACTCCTTCACGCTAAAACGGCTCAACAGATTTGCATAAAATTTGGTATCAGGATACCTTATATCCTGGATTAACACATACTCTACTTTTGGTCCCGGAAAACTGCGGGTAACACCGCTAGTTGTTATACATAACACTGTTATTTGCCCCGGTCTTTCTAACAAACCTGGAAATAACAAACACTGGATAACATACCGAAGGGATTCTTAGCGATGATAGGCTTCTCAGTCTCCAACTCCTCAGATTCCCCTTCCTTGTTGACAGCCTTCACGCGGAACTTGTACGGCTTGCCCTCCTGCAGACCGGTGACAGTGGCTTTGGGCTCCTTGGATGTGCCGCAAGGCAGCCATTGTCCTGGAAAAGACATATTAATTATGATTACACAAAATTGTCTGGAGTGAATCTTGAAATTGTTCATATTCGAAATTGTGCACTAGGATTTTCGAAATTGGTTGAGTGATTCAGATTTCCAGGTGTCATGGAATGGAAAGTCCAAAGCCACGATAGCATTTGTGGAAATCAGTGTCGGATGAAACAAGCGCTGGGCCTGCAGCAAATTCTACCGAGGGGCTCTTGATCTGCCATAGGTTCTTAAGTAAAAAGTGCTAAAAATATCAATACTCAATACGTTTCTTTACCATCTATAAGCTATTTTTTTGATATTTAACTGTTCCTACTGTAGACTATTATTGTGGCCATAAAAGTAAATTAGTTTTACTTAAAAATCATAACATAAGGCGTCTTCAAGACGTCTCATCACTTTTGTGGTATAAAAAATCATAACATTATAACAATTTATTTCAAACTACGTGTTTCTCGCAACTTTGTCTGAGTGGATTTTTTTTGTGCGGTACCCTAATTCTTTTCCTAAAACAAAGAAGCATAAGTTACTCCTAATATAGTATAATAATATATTTGCTAGTGAAAGTCTCGTCAAAATTGTTAAATAGTTTTTTGATATACCATATTTTGACATCATAAATAGACACTTCAATTTAATTAATTTCTATAGATATAAATACGGTTCACCCTAAACTCACCAGTAAGTGGATCCAGTTTCTCAATCTCGTAATACTCGATGGGCGATCCACCGTCGTCCTCTGGCTTCTTCCACGAGAGGGTGCATCCGTTCTTTGTGACGTCAGCCACTTCCAGCGGCCCTTGAGGCTTGGAAGGCTTGCCTGGGGGGAAATAAGACTGTATAGTTTCACTTAATCAACTATCGGAAATATCATTAGCCCATTGTTCAAACGCCTTTCATGTATTGTTTAGGGTAGGTCAAAATTTACACGCATAATTAAACATATTTGTGGGCTTATAACGTATCACAGGAGCTCCTTAGACAGATTACAGATTTTCATGTTTTAAGTATTACAAATAGGACAATTGTCTTGTCACTGATCACACTCATATTGGCCAAATAAATTTGATCAGTGGCATCCTGCTAGCCAGAGTCAGAAGAATTTGATTTATTGATTATGTTCTTCTGTGTTTATTTTCCAGTTCTCACGTCTTTTTTATCCATATAATCTTTTACATAATGGTGTCTTATACATAACTCATAAACCAGTTCACATTTAACAAAATTGTTATAAAAAGTACAAGCTAAGAGTAAACATATGTCTTCAAAATCTTCGTGCTGCATCATCAAGCTCACCATCAGTCAAGTGAGTCATCAGGTGAGATTCAGATCAAGCAATCAATATCATCAATAATAAAAAAGACCTTTTTGTTTAATAACTTTAATCCACCAAGAAGCGGTCATGAGACCCTGAAATACAAATTTCAGTGTGTGGTAAGTTTAAAACACAGTTTAGTTACTGAGTCTGGCAACGGCTCCACTGTTCTACACATCCTCTTATTAGTTTGGGGTTCAAAATAAAATGGACTCACCAAGTACAGTGATTTCGATCTCAGCTTCATCAGATCCCACTTCGTTCTTGGCCCTGATGATGTACTTGCCGGTGTTGGCGCGCTTGCTCTTCGTCATCAGGAACTTGGTGTTGTAGTCCACATTGATGATCTCTAAGTTCTCACTGGGAAAGGGAGGGAATTTTTATGAAAATAGACAGTAAACGTTTGACCGTTCATGTGATTCTTTGTGTGATAAAACTTGAAACAAACAACAAAAAAAACAACAACAACGCTAACACACTCATACCTCTGCACTAGGATTCCCTGTGTCGCAGATGGCATGGACAAACACAGAAACACAAAACACCCAAGACCCGAGAACAAACTTCATGCTCACCACAAAGAGTGCCCCGGCCGAGAATCGAACCCGGGACTCGCTTCGAAGGCAGAGCTAATACTAACTAAGCCACGGACCCGTCAACCGGAAACCATTGAGTAGTTACGACCATTCTCCTCTTTATTTTAACTGATTGGTTCCAAGCAGTATTCTTCATTGGACCACAATCTTTGAGCACTAGATACTGTTATTTATCCCGTGGTTCTGCAATGAATGTAGCCACTTACCCATTCTTGAGTTCGGTATCCTTGAAGTGCCAGGTGACTGTCGCCGGCGGTTCACCGAACACCTTGATATCCAACGAGACAGGGAGACCTGCCTTCACCGTGAGCGGGTTCAGGTTTGTGCGGTCAATGCGCGGCTTCACTGTTCGATGAGAAAGAGAAAGAAGAGACATGACTACTTAAATCGTCTGATGTTGATGATTGAAAAGAAAGTTGCCTGGTAAATAAGAAACTTGGAGAAAAAAAAAACGTATTATAAATTTCTAAAACGTATCTTTCATTTATAGTTTTGTGTTTTTATCAAAACACAAAACTATAAATGGCTACAACAATTCAACGATCCAACCCAAATGAGACTGTATTTAAATATTTTCCCGACTAAACATTTCGACTAAGCAATAAGGAGTGAATAAATACTTTAAACCTGATATGGATTTAGTAATAGTATACTTACAGAATCGTGGTTTAGCTGTATGCCAGTTGGTATTCTCAGACGGTTCCGACTGGCCGGCCTTATTGACGGCGCGGATGCGGAACTGATACTGGTTTCCTTCCTCCAGTTTGGGCACTGTACCCTGGCACACGTTGCCTTGGACCTCAACAGCCTGCGGGTACAAAGATGTTGTTTATTAAAGGCAGGCTGTAAGCAGTCACCGTCACTTATACATATATTTATATAAAAAACAAAAACAAAGCTACCTATTCCCGTTATAGACTTTGAAACCATCCAAATATAACAACAAAAATAAAGGCAATAGTCCCTTATTGCAATAATGCATTATTACATTAAGCACAAAATGTATTTTTTATTTTAGCGTAGTAGCCAAGACCGGGTATCCGCTAGTAGACATATTAACAATTAATAAACAAATATTCCTGAACATTTTTAGAGCGCCATCTAGCCTTAAGCTTATACTATGGGAACTAGATTACTGATATACTTTTATAGTACTTCATTTTGTAAATATACAATAACATACATATTAATACCCAGACACAGAACAAGCAGCCTATTCTAGACCACCGCTCAACATAGGTCTATCCAGCATACGCTACTGATCCCAGTCTTCGGCTTAAAGCATCCATTGATTCCATGATCCATGTAAAATATTACTCTTACCTTAACAAACTCTCCTCTGTCTCTGTCCATAACTTCGATGACGTATCCAGTGATCGGAGCACCGTTGTCCCTGATGGGCGGTTCCCATTTGAGCTTGGCTGACTTCTCGTCCCAATCCACGATGTCCGGCAGCCCGGGGGGTGCTGGGACATCGTACGGGTTCTTCGCCAGGATACCGTGGTCAGTTTCCAATGGTTCAGACTCACCCTCCTCGTTCAGAGCCTTGACTCTGAACTGGTAGGTGTGGCCGGGTTCGAGCCCTGAAAATATGGACGCGAATAAGTTGTGTTCTGATTGATAAGCTTATTTTGATGGTTTATTGTATTGTCAGTTTAGCAAATAATACGGAAAAATATTCCGCGCGTTTCCGCTGCTAAACGTCGAGAATCGAAAATCGCCAACTTATTAATCGTTAGTCGCAAAATCGTTAAGTAACGAGCGGGTAGCGAGCATGCTGATCCTGAACGTTGAAAATATCGACTTATATGCTACTTAAACCCATTATCTGGCAATAATTTGAACAGGCCTACTCTTTCCTACAAATAATTATGTCTGAAGTTGTATTATACCTAAGGTGTTTATTGACCCCAAGTTTGATTGCAATCATCTTGATAATAAATGTGACCTATGAAGAAATTTTCCAGTCCAAACCCCAATAACCCATATCATATTCTCAAGGAATTACCCATTGAGAAGCAAGCTCCATCGAGCTTGTATTTCTTCAGCGTTTGACATAACCCTCTTATTAATTGGCCTAAACAGAAACATTCTAATTTTAAATCTTACCAGTAACAGTGGCTTCAGTTGCGTCCGGCTCCACAGTACCAGCGGGAACCCATTTCCCAGTGAGGGTGTCCATCTTCTCGACGACATACGCACTGAGAGGCAAGCCCCCAGTGTGCTTGGGTTTCTTCCACGCGAGTTTCACGTGGTCTGCGTGGACGTCGGACACTTCTAGCGGTCCCTCCGGCTTGCCGGGTTTGTCTGGAAGATGCGGCACGTTAATGCAAATTGTCTTTCCAATGGAAAATAGGGGATAGCTTGCAAAACTAGTTTACTGACGGCATAATTCGAAATGCCATAATATTGGAAACAAACTCAGAAATCTGTGACATAACAGTATAATTTGGCTCTTTGCTAACTAAAATCAAAATGCTTTTATTATATTTTACTCTAATTTAACCTACTAATGTTGTACCAACGTAAATATAATTTAAATAAATACTATTGCTTATAAATGAAATATGATTCGATATTTAAATCGCGCCTCAAAAAATGGCTTTCTGAGCAAGCCTTTTATGCCTATGGTGAATTCATGGGTTGTAAAATAAAAAAAAAATGCTTGTAGTTACCTACTGTATTGAATGACTACAATTTTTATTTTTATTTGTGTTTTTGTCTGACTTACCTTTAGTGTATGCAGCATATTAATTTTAATTAAATTTCCATGACATATGAATTATTATTTGTAATTTAGTAATTATTATTATTATTTTTTATTAATTTTTTATGAATTAAAAAATGTTGACCTGTAATATCTAATTTACCAATAAATACTATTATGACTATTATGTTTGACATTTTCAACCTAACCTTACCTATAAACCTGGTCCAGTAAACATGTAAATGTAACTTACCCAACACGGTTACTTCAACGGTAGCCTCATCTACACCAGACTCGTTGACAGCCTTCAGGGTGTAGATGCCGGTGTTCTTCCAGCTGGACTCGAAGATCTGCAGCTTAGTGTTGTAATCTTCGTTGTCTAGTTTGATGCCCGGGCCGTTTTCAATGGCCTGATGAGGAAATAAAGCATTTTTAAATGATTTTTTTTTAATCACTCATTAACTAGTTATTATTTAAATATGAGGTATTTTTAAGTGGTTTCTTTACTTGTAAGGTGATTAATTAAATAGTAATAGATAATTAAATTAACCTCAATTTAAATAATAACAAATTTTTCAATAACTCCTCAAATAAAATTATAGCTTTGGTTTATAGCCCGAATAAAAATGGCTAAGTAGCTATATGGACAATAATGATAAGCCTATCAAAGTGTATGTAAAATGTGTTTGGCGTGAAGAGGAAATAAATTTGCAAAAATATGATTCCGGCCAGGATCGAACTGGCGGCCTTCTGCGTGTAAAGCAGATGTGATAACCACTACACCACGGAACCCGTTAAACAAACGGCTCAAATTAGTCAGCACGATGTTTCTTTCGATGTTCCAATGCATGCAAAAATGATTTATTCTTATAGCAAGAAAAAACCCGGGAAAATCCAAATCGAGTCGAATTACCTCCCTCACTCTTACTAAAACATCGAAATGTCCTTGATAGTCTGATAACCTGTAATTTCACAGGCACCCACAGCCTTAATCTGGAACATGATGATTCCTATGCAGCGTTAGTGTGTAACATTTAAATTCATATCACTGCACTAGAATTCCCTGTGTCGCATACTCCCAAGACCCGAGCAGTAGAACTTGTGCCAAGTTCGTCCGGAGAGGCACTGCCACCACATCTGGAATCTGCCGCCAAGTAGTAGTGGTTGCATTATTGTGTTCCGGTGGAAGGGTGTGGCTGCCGGTGAAATCACTTGCGCATGAGACATCATCCCCGTCTCGAGTGATGGACGCAGCAGGATGAATGCGACTCGATGTAAGATTTGAATCTCATACTGAGTCGCACGCATTATTGTTGTCATGGGCGAAGGTCACCACTTACCATCAGGTGGGCCCTCAGATCGTTCCGCCACTTATTCACATAAAAAAAAATCTATTGTAATATACCTTAAGTCTACGTACTCGGGCCCAATGGCGCTCTACCCACTTCGGAGAAAAAGGGTAATTCTATGCATTGATATTCAACTAGTAATCTACAATCACCTTGTTGGCAAAGGTCCAAGTCTTGGTCGGCGGGGGTTCCCCTCGGATGTCCACGTCAAACTTGATGGTGGCTCCGGCGCGGATGCGAACCGCTACCATCTTGTCGCGGTTGATGTGCGGCTTCACTGCACAACATACGTCACAGTTTAGCAAATGTATAGAGCAGTATTACCCCTGCCTTTTATGTTACCATGGGAACAGTTGTGTTGGGGGGTCCAGTTGCTCGCGTCCGTAGGTGTGAACCCTATGATTCCTTACACGTACCCCCTGGGTGGTGCTAAAGGAGCAACCAAAAGTAGCAGTACAACTTGTGCCAAGTTCGTCCGGAGAGGTACTGCCACCACATCTGGAATCTACCGCCAAGCAGTAGTGGTTGCATTACTGTGTTCCGGTGGTAGGGTGTGGCTGCCGGTGAAATCACTTGCGCATGAGACATATCATCCCCGTCTCGAGTGATGGACGCAGCAGGATGAATGCGACTCAGTAAAGATTTGGATCTCATACTGAGTCGTACGCATTATAGTTGTCATGGGCGAGGGTTACCACTTACCATCAGGTGGGCCCTCAGCTCGTTCCGTCACTTAATCCCATAAAAAAAAACCCATCCAATTTCCAACCGGGTTAAAAGTAGCTAACTTATCTAAGATAGAACTTACGGAATCTAGCCTTGGCGACGTGCGGCTGTGTGGCATCGCCCGGCTCGCCCGGCCCGGCCTTGTTCACGGCACGCACACGGAACTGATACGTGTTGCCCTCCTTCAGATCTGGCACGCGAGCCTTGCACTCTGGGGTCTGGAAACCATAACAAGTATTATGAGAAATCGTCGGGAATAGTCCAAATTAAATGCGATTTCAACTCTAGCGAGGGATACACAAATACAATTATTGTACTTGTACTGGCGTGGTATTAGTACAGTTCTTTCCAAGAGAAAAACTTTGATTTAGTGGATATAAACTAATAGACAGTGTATCTCATTTTTAACAGACATAGAAAAAAGGGAGGTGTCGAATCGGTTTTAATTATTTTTTTTGTATATATGTAACGCGATTTCAATTTAAGACAAACACACATTTGAAAATTATTTGTGATGTTATATATTCTTTGTTTCTCGGGCCAGTAACTTTATTCTTACAATATTACAATATTTAGCGTTCGATCTTTTTGATCGTCACGCGCGTCTCATTATATACCTATTTCATGTTCTAAATTTTGACTCATTACTGCCCGCTGTAAGTCTAGGAGAAAATAGAACTAATTTGCTCGCGCTTATTGTAAATGACGTTTCTCTAATAGAAGGGATGAAAAATAATTGAAGTACACCATATTATTTTCAAAGGCAACATCCCGAGCTTAGCCGATACAAGAAAGGAGTCTCACCGAAGTTGTAATCGCCTCTGTCCATGATCCGTACTTCTCCTTCTTCTCGATGACGTAGCCAGTGATGGGGGCTCCGCCGTTGTTCTTCGGCGCCTCCCACTTTAGGTCCACTCGGTCCACGTCCCAGTCTTCCAGTGTTGGGATAGAAGGCTTGCCGGGCACATCTGAAAACCAAAATTAAGTTAAATTATCGCAGTTTTAGAGATATTTTAACGAGCGAACATATAAAGTTGGCGTTTCAAAAGGGTATGATTATGAAAAAGATAGTAAAAAATATCTATTTTTCTCGTGCCGCCTGCGCCAATTTCCCGCAAAAAAATGGCGTAGCCGGTAAGGATATACTCACCGTAAGGGTTCTTGGCGATGATAGAGTGGTCGGTCTTCAGCGGCTCCGACTCTCCTTCGTCGTTGACAGCCTTGACTCTGAACTCGTACTCTTCGCCTTCCTGCAGACCCTTGATTTCCATTTCTGTGTCGTCGGTCCTCCCGACCGGCACCCAGCGGCCGGTGGCCTTGTTGAGCTTTTCGACCACATAGCCGGTCACTGGTTTACCTGAGTGTATGGATGGGCAAAATTGTAATATTGTCTTTAAGAATAAGAAATGTATGAGACGCTATAGTTTCTTCCAAGGTTTGCAACCGTTCTTCGTAACAGCAGAAAGAGAAGGGATGAGAATAATCACTATATAATAGAGTTGAGTCTTGCTAGTAAATGGAAGAGGTTTTGTAACAGAAGGAGAAATATTTTTGGTTTGGTGGTCAGCCCGCTGGCTGAAGATATGAAGAAAGAAGCTTAGTCGAACCAAAACGGGTCCCCGAGTTTACTAGAAGATAACAGCATCGTGATTTAAATTTGAATTCCATCTTATCCCTTCTAGTCTTCGACCACAATCCCGTTTAAACCTAGACCCAAATACATTATTAAAAATATATAGGAGGACTTACCACCATCATCTTCAGGTTTCTTCCACGCAAGCTTGCATCCGTTCTTGGTAACATCGGTGACCTTGAGCGGGCCACCGGGTTTGCTCGGAGACGACAAGACAGTGATTTCCACGTCAGCCTCGTCTTTTCCGTGCTGGTTTTCAGCCACTATGCGGTAGGTGCCAGTCATGGAACGAACTGATTCCTTGATGTCCAGTTTCGTGTTGTAATCTACGTTAATTACTCCTTCTGTCACCTGAGGAGTGAAGGAAAGAGTTTGGAATGTATAAAATTCACTATTCGCTCTACCTGTGAGCTACTTTTCTGTGTGTCAACTTCTATGGTTTGGGGGGCCCACGTTCCTCGTATCCATAGGTACTCACCTATCAGAGACCCTCAGAGACCTTCACGTACCCCCCGGGCGGTGCGAAAGAGCAACCCAAAGCAGTAGAACTTGAACCAAGCTCATCCGGAGAATTACTGCCTCCACACTTGATAACCCGCCAAGCATTGGTGCACTCACATTAATGTGTTCCAGTGGCCTTCTTTCATTCCAGGCGAGGAAATTACAGGCACAAGAGACATTTCATCCCAATCTGAGTGACGAGCGCAACGCGATACAACTAAGTTCCTCTCATACTTCGGGGAGGACCTATGTCGTATCACAGTTGCTATAGACGGACTAACCGCTTAACATCAGAGGGCCCACCTGTTAAGTGATTACCAGCGTAACAACATGAAAAAAAAAATTACCTCCTTCTCCTCATTCTTCCATTTCTGGAACCACTGCACCTTGGGCGCGGGTTCTCCCTTCACGTTGACGTCGAAGAATATCGGCTTGCCAGCGCGTACCACCAGCGGCTTGAGGTTAGTGCGGTCGATGCGAGGCTTCACTGTAACACCACAGAGTATATTAAGCAAACCGAAGAGGCTGGCGCTGTGGATACCTATGGCCTATGGATTGATAGTATGGTCATATTTAACAAGCGGGTTTGTTGTTAGTAGCAGTAGAACTTGTGCAATGTTTGCCTGGAGAAGTACTGCCTCCACATTTGGTAATCTGCCACCAAGCAATGGTGCACTTGCATGATTGTATTCCGGTAGAAGGGTGTGGGTGCAACAATTCCGAACCCCTTTCAATGATTCTTTTTTAAATTCATCGAATGTACCCTTTTAAGTAGAACCATACAAAACCCGTACAATTTTGGAAAAACTTACGTCTAACAGTAAAAAATAAATCAGTGTAATAGATTTTTAAATAATTCACAAAAATATTTGAGCAGCCTGTTTAATAACCTAGAATATACTAGTATAGAATATGTATATACTTACAAGCTTTGTGCCTGATTGTGGTCATCGCAGTAGGCTCCGAAGGTTCAGAGTTGCCTGCCTTGTTGACAGCGATCACGCGGAATTGGAACTCGCTACCCTCGGGTAGGCCTTCCACCTTCCCTGACGTCGCCGTTCCGGGCACCTGCCATATAATTAACACTTTATTTCATACATTCAAACAATGGTATTGCAACCAAATAAACAATAAAACTATCCAGTAAATGGAAACCAATTTAATAACATCCTATCCTATCAGAGTTTTTTTTAAGCGATGAAGTTTATTGGACTATACGGCTCACCTGATGGACTCGAGTATTCCCGTATTAAAATATGAGAAGACCCAAGTCGCATCTCGATTCGTGCGTAAATCTAAACCTATATTATTTCACCAGCACCAACACCCTTCCACCTGAACACAGCAATGCGAATTCACCACTGCTCCGCGGATGTGCTAGTAAAGATTCACCATTTTTAATCCACTTCAAAATAAGGAGATTTTTTTGGATCATTAAATACTACCAACAAATATCTCTACCAATTTTGAATTGATTTGAATAATTTTTTTTGAGAGTTTACCTCCATGGAAAAAAATAAAGATCAGAAAATAAGTTTGAAATATTGGTATAAAGTGGTCTATATCGACCCAGGGGTCAACGACAACACGCCAACGAAACAAAATGAGACCTCTCATTGTCATTTTAGAGATAAAACTGGGTTTTCCAAAACAGAAAAACATAGCTAGTGGTCTACGAGACAAAAAGTTTGTGGACCTATGTTCTGAAGCTTACCTCAGCAGCGTTCTCCCAGTCTCCGCCCTTAGGCTTCTTCTGTATGATGTACTTCTGTATGGGGGCGCCACCGTCGTCTTTAGGCGGGTCCCACGCGATCTCAGCGCTTTGGTTGTCGTGGTCGGCTACCTTCACGTTTCCTGGCTTGCCAGACACCTCTGTAAGACCACAGGAATATTATCAGCATGTACATTCATTTCACATTGCTTGTAATTCTTGTCTATAAGACTAACAAGATATAAATGAAAAAAAAAACCCTCCTGCATGAAAGAAGAAAGAATTTAAATGTAAAATTAAACATATAAGTTGTATATATTTTTGTAAACCATTTTTAAAACCCTGTATTTTGATATTTCACTCGATTTGAAGATCAAAAACTTTTGAAGACTTGAATAGTGCATGAAAATCGGACGTTTTAATTCTTATAATTTTGACACTCTCACAATTACAAAGAAGAATCTAACGACACCTTTAAGTCTATAATGTGTGATGGTAGTACTTGTTCAAACATGGCACCAGATTTACTGGTACTTTGGATTGTCCCTTTTTTTAAGGAATTTGAGGGTACTCAGCTACGGACGCGAGCAACACGGAATTGACATAGCAATGGCTTGCTGAGCTATTTATTAGTTAACATACTGCCGATGCGCGATGCACCGCCTGACACTATTTAGTCATACCGCTAGTGTATCTCACGAAGCACACCAACAAAACACTTGACTAATTGACATTTGAATAGTTGATTTGCACTCACCAAACGGATTCTTGGCAAGGGTAGCGCGTTCGGTCTCCAACGGCTCGGAATCACCCTCGTCGTTGACGGCTGTCACCCTGAACTTGTACTGGTGTCCTGGCTCCAAACCGGTCACCTCCATTTCTAGAGGCTTCTTGTCGCCGGCCACTCTGCAAATAGAGTTGTGGTTTGTTAACACCATCAAAATCATCATAATAAATTATTAATAAAAATCGAATAGAACCCAGGACCTACTACCAATGGATCTATGAAACCAGTCACCATATGGATTACCATTAAGCCTGTTTCTTTATACACATTTTCTTTATAATCGACAGAGTTATGACAAGGTGTCAGAACAAAAGTTATTGCTCTTGTGATGTCGACGAACTTTCATTTATAGCTCAGAATTCAGGGATGCTAGTTAAATACTAACCTGCCAACTCTGACCCATTTTCCAGTGGCAACATCCATCTTCTCAAGTTCATACTCCTTGACCGGAGAGCCTCCATCGTCCTCTGGTTTCTCCCACTTGACCTTGCAGCCTTCCGCGTGGACGTCGAACACATCCAGGGGTCCTAGGGAGAAGCAAGCGTTTGTAAATGTTTTACTAGTCGCGTCCCGTGGCGGGGTCTACGGCGTGACAAAAATATGGGGGTTTACAATTCGTAACTCAGCCGCAACGCAAATTTCCATAGTTAGATCTAATCTTTACATTTATTGTCAAGTTTTGGGAATAGGTTGAATTTTAGCTGCAGAGGGTCCACCGGAACCAGCTAAATTTTGAAAGTTAAAGTCTATGAGGAAAAAAGTCTGGGAACCTCTGGTTTAGAAGAAGTTAAGAAAGTAATAGACAAATGTAAACAGCTTTGCATTATACTACTTAGAGATAGAGATATAAAAAGTTTTCATATTTTTTACACATAATGCTGAACCGATTGGTATGAAATTAGAACATATAAATCCCTGGGGAAAAAATAGGATAGTTTGCATGGTACCACGCGGACAAAACCATGGGCATAAGCTAATTATTAAGCTTAATTACCTTTGGGCGCGCTAGGTTTGCTCAACACAGTAAGCTCAACTGTCTCCTGGTCGAATCCGTTGCAGTTCTCAGCACGCAGGGTGTATTTCCCTGTGTCGCGCCTAACTGCGTTGATTAGCGTGAAGTCTGTGTGATACTCTTTGTTTTCGATCTTAATGCGCTCGGTGTTGACAAGCTTAACATTATCGCGCCACGACCTGAAAGAAGATAGGACAATTAAAAAAGTGTTTAAAAAAACTAAAAACTTAAAGACATGTGACATCTAGCAATCCAGTTTGGGCCCCCGTGGTAGATCGAGGGTAGGCCGGGGTCCCAACAGTTACATTAGAGGTTGACTTACCAAGTGGTCTCAGGTGCTGGTTCACCGATGACGTCCACGGACCACTTGTGAGTGCGTCCAGCCTTGATGATCACAGACTTGAATGTGCTGCGCTCGATGCGTGGCTTCACTGTTGAGAGAGTAATTAAGCAGGATAAGAACTGTGGTATAACATAATATAATCTGCCAACAGCAACCGAGAGGAGTTCCTATGCGAACAGCAGTGCAGATTTAGTCACCCCCACCAAGAATTAGAATTAGGCTGTATCATACAAATCTCTAACAGTCCTACTCCATAGACACATACTCTTGATAAGTGAGGGTGTCAAATTAAAAATAATTATTACCATTGAATGCTTAAAAAGTTAATTGGAAACATCACTAATAAGTATGTAATTCTTATTAATTATAAAATAAGTACCTACAAGATCATTGTGTTCTTATTACTATGTTTAGCACTTGTTCAAACGCTATCGAACCCTCCATGGGGATAACAAACAAGAAACCCCAATGCTTTCCTCATCACCTACCTGTTATTATGTTGTTATCAGGTGTGGAGGCAGTACTTGTCCAGGCGGACTTGAAATGGAGAATTATGTTGGACACAAATTTTTTATAGACAGTAATGCACATGTTGGTGAATACTTTACTATTTCCAAGTCTAGGCCTTGGTCTTTTGAGATTTGAAATATATAAGATATAACATTACTTACAGTTCTTGTGCTTGCAAAGATGGTTGTCGGTGGGCTCAGAAGCATCACCGACTCCAGCCTTATTGTGGGCCTTCACACGGAACTGGTAGATCATCTTCTCCTTCAGACCTTCAACCTTATACTCAGTCTTGGTGTCAGATGTCTTGATGACCTGTTAGATTATATATTTCATTACAAGCTGTGCCTCACAGTGTGACCAGCAGTAGTCCAGGATTAAAAGTAGCCTATGTGTTAATGGTTACAAAACTGGTTTGAATTGCCTTTGAATATTTGCAATATTTTAGCAGGTAGGGATTGCATTGCTGGAACTTGATAATGTACGTTCCATTTCGGCAAAATAATATTTTATAATTAATGCTGAAGACAGTATGGATAATAAATAATGTATGGACTTCACACAAGAACATTCCACGCAATGTCTATGTCTATCTGTATGAATCAATCCTATTCTTTGAGTATGTTAACGATAGAGTATTAGCTAGTAAATAAGCCGCCTCAGACTGGAATGAGTCAGATATCTTTGGTGGAAATAATATTCTTTAAGGCTTTTTATATGTCATACATGGTGATGTAAGTGATATTCCATCAACGAAGGCTTACAAAGAAATCGTTAGTAAGTACCTCGATCCAGTCAGGTGCGAATTTGTCCTTCATTTCGATAACGTAGCCCAAAATTGGCCGGCCTCCATCGTCGGTCGGTGGCTCCCATTGCAGCGTCGCCGACATATTGTCGTAATCGATGATCACAGGCTTGCTGGGCGCTTTTGGTGGGTCTGTTCAACATTATTAATTATATTTATAACACTATATATAATACAAAAAATATATATTTTGAACTCTTCCTCAGTTTGTAAACAGAAAGACGTAAACATAACAACGTAATTAAGTACGCGCCATTACTTGACTGACAATGACAATGACTTCTGTTTTCTGTCATGTTGACATACACATTAACATTGTTTGCGTTTCATTACAACACTAATATCAATACTAATATAGCCAATATTCTATAAAAAATATTTAAGTTTATTGATAGGGCCCGAATTAGTGAGTTCCTGCAAATGTGCGTGTTGCGAATACTTGTATTAAGACAAATTGAATACAGCGGTAAGTTAACTATATCAGATTTTCATTATGTATAAGTACCTACCCTAGATACTTATCTGAAGAATAAAATACTTATAGAATGTACTTAGCCTCCGTAGGTATTATATCAATAGATGTTGTTGATGGCGCGAGCCCTTAACATGTATATGTATGTGATGCGGAGTCAGAAGTAAACTCAGTCAGTTCCGAGCCCGTCTTACCGTATGGCACTAACTTTCCTGTGTCCTGTACCTGTACTCTAGCTAGGCACAGCTCTAGGTGCCCGTAAATCTGTCGATAGCTTACCGTACGGGTTCTTAGCGAGGATGAAGCCATCGGTCTCCAGCGGCTCAGACTCGCCCTCCTTGTTGACGGCGCGGACTCTGAACTTGTACTTATGGTTCGGAGTCAGGCCCTTGACGTTGAACTCAGTCGGTTCCGGGCCTGTCTCACCGCATGGCACCCAGTTTCCTGTGTCCTGGAGGATAATTAATGTTGATAAGTAAGTAAAATATGGTCATATAGATCAATAGAAGCTACTAGGTACCTAACAAAGCTTGCAGTTCAATAAATAGGTTGCGTGTTCTTGGTTTGGGGCAAACCTACTGAACCGATAGTTATTTTTTTATATAAGTAAGTTAAGTGTTCACTTAATTATGTCTTTTTAGATTTCGGAGTTGGAAATTCGGTATAAGATTTACCTACACCAAAATGTGCGACAGTTTTACGACAAATATGAATACGGAAGTTTGTTTAACAAATTAATAGGTATTTGTGTCAGTGAATTCAAACGTAATGAAAATTTTAGAAACTGAATGATAACCGGGAACGGAAACGGACTTATATGTATTTAAATATTACCATGTCCATTTTCTCGAGTGTGTATCCTGTGATATCAGATCCTTGCCAATCGTCGGGCTTCTGCCATTTCACAGTCGCCTTCTCAGCGCGAATGTCTGTCACCTCAATCGGACCATTAGGCCTGTTTGGTTTGTCTGAAACGATAAAATTAAAATGATAACAATTCCAAAAAGAAACATTTATGATACAGTTACCTTATTGAACCTCCAACTTGTTTGTTGGTCATTGTGTATTAGCCTTCAGCCTACATTCGACAAGTGAGAGAGGCTTTGATCTAACAACGAAGGCTAATCAGGATTAGTAGACGTTACATGTCGTCCAATTTTTGGTGCTAGGACATGCCAGTATCTTCGAATTGATTTTTCCACCGTTTTGAGAATATAGTTATGCATGTATACGTATAGCGCAGATAAATTTAAAAAATGTTTTCGTTAAGAATGAAACGTATTTTCTAGTTGTGCCGGATATAACTAATCGATAAACCTTTATCGATGACTTTTAGGCAACTCATGAGAAGGAAATGAGGTACCTGCGGCAAGTAGATACCGATTCTAAAGTATTATAAGACGCAGCACTCAATAAAACAAAAGTTACCACAAAAAACTTACCAAGAACGACAACATCAGCAATGCTCTCGCAGGTGCCAGAGGAGTTAGTGAGCACCAGCTTGTATTTCCCACTGTCGGGTCTGGTTGTCTTCCTGACGGTGAGGACTGTGTTCTTCTCGTACTTGTCAATGGTGACGCGGTCTCCATCATCACGGATCTCCTGTTACGAGTCAAGGTTGATGAGTGAAAGGACCATCATGATAGCGTAACTCTGCAGAGAACAATTTGATCCACAGAGTTGAACGCTTGTCTTGATAGTGTGTTAGAATGTTATGGTTACGCAGTGTTTGTTTGACTGCTGAGTGTTATCACATTTAGATATCTTGCAGAAGAAAGAAGGTCTTGTATCTTCTTGGTGAAGAATCCTCTTCGATTTATGGAGAACTTGTTTTTGGTGAGCTTTATGCCGGTATGATTGATGCATCTTCACTTTCAACTGTGAAAGCTTTCCGAAGAAATGTGCACGTCATCTACATTCGACCGTTAAAGTAAAAGTGAAGGTAGTTTGTAAAATTTAGAAAACAGAACACAAAAAAAAACTAATCAAAAAAAGGCACCAAAAAAAACTGATTAAAAATCAACCAAACATTGATTTAATTATACCATTAAATTGAACATAATCAGTTTTATTAGACAAATACCTTTTATTGATGATTAGTTTCTTTACATTTTAATGCCAATTAAATATATTAGACTGTGTCCACAACATCAAAAGCTGACATTGCGTTGCGATCTACAATGTAAAATCGCATCCATTGCGACATGTTATATTATTTTTGCCAAACCGAATCATTAAGCTAACCAGAAATAGGATTTTAGTAATATAAAATTTACAAATTACGCCTGTATGAATACTTTTCTAAATCGCTATAATCACATTTTCATGGAGAGAAGAATGATTCCGTTTGACACAGCATAATAAAACCTGTAAAGTGTTAGTCACATTTGTATAGTAGAGTAAAGGAAAATAAATGTTTCGTAATTTGTTTGTTTTAGAACATATAGTGTGAGAACATCTAGTTTCAACCAGCTGACCTTCTCCGTAAACGCCTTTCCACGTTTCTTTTTGGAAAAAATAAAACAAAATTAGATATATATGTACATTCCAATTCAAGAAAAATCTTTAAATACCTAGCTATCAAAATCATTTTCTAAATTGAAGAGAACCAACATAGGTTACGTACACCACTAAAATTAAAAATACGAGATTTCAAAAATAGTCTGAGTCCAATTTGGTAACTATTTATAAAAGTTTATCTTCCAAGTTACTGAAGCTTGCACGTTCATCGATGATAATGATACCAAAGAATAAAAGAGAAAAAACATACCTCTTCTCCCTTCATCCATTTGACTTCAGGTTCAGGCTCACCACCATACTTAATATCGAAAGTGATAATTTGCCCCTTCTTGATGATCATATTTTGGAGACCGTCGCCAATAATGAATGGTTTAACTGATAAAAAGAAGAATTACGTAAAGTTATAAATAATGACTTCAAAAAAAATATACGAGATGAAACCCTCAAAATTATAAATAACTTACCGAATCTGCACTTAGCAACAATAGGTTTAGTGCTGTCACTTGGTTCACCAGGTCCAGCCTTGTTTATAGCGCGAACCCTGAACTCGTAAGTGCAGCCTTCCTTCAAACCATCCTGGGTGGCCTTCAAACAATCTCCAGGGACCTCTTTTCCAGTCACCCAGTCTTTACCAAACTTCTCCTTGTATTCAATGACATAACCAGTGATTGGTGCTCCACCATCATTATCTGGCTTCTCCCATTTGAGGTCTGCATGGTCCTTGTCCCAATCTACAAGCTCTAAGCTCTTTGGCTTAGATGGTTCGTCTGTAAGAAAATATTAAGATATAAAAGTCTTTTTGCATAAAAATATATTTAATGACAAATAATATATCCAAAAACTGAATTCTTACCCCATGGATCCTTAGCCAAAACTGGCTTTCCAAACATGCCAGGCTCACTGGAGCCAACTTTGTTGACGGCACGGATCCTAAACTTGTAAGTTTTCTTAGGAATAAGATCTTCCACTTTGTATTTTAGAGGTTGTCCAATAGGCACTTCAGCCACATTGTCCCAACCAGCCTTTAGAGACATATCCTGCCTTTCAATGATGTATTTTACGAGTGGAGAGCCTCCATCATCTGTGGGAACCTTCCAAGTGACAGTACAAGAGGTCTGAAAGACCTCTGTTACTTGCACTTCTTGAGGAGCTTGAGGAACACTCTGCATAGTAATGCTCACGTCCTTTGCATCTTCTCCTTGGGCGTTCGACAGCTTGATTTGGTATTTTCCGGTAGCCTCGCGAGAGGGCTTTTTGATCTTGAACAAAATCTTTTCTTGTTCAACTACTACTTCAACTTCTTTAGCAGGCAAGGCCTTGCCATCCTTGATTAGCTTAGCTTCTATCGGTGTCTGTCGGGTACCAGTAACTGAAATAAGTGAATTAATTAATATAAACTATTCATAGTTTGAATCATTCATAACAACATTACAATTCATAGTAAAAGTTGTTATGAATTATGATGATGTGACCATATACTTACTTTTATAAGGCACCTCGATAACGAAAGGCCTATCAGCGGGTCCAAAGAACTCATCTGGACAATCGATCGTGGGCTTGGACTCTCCTTTCTTGACAGTTAGCTTACAGGACGAGGTCAGCTTGCCACTCTCGCAGAGGATCTCGCCGTCGTCTTCCATTTCTAGTTTGTTGAATATCAGCTGGTGCTTGCCTCCACCCAAATTCTTTATTTCAATCCTGTTAATAATAATATTGTAGTATCATTAAAAAACTTTTTTGGCCTCAGATTGGTTATCAAAGTATTAATTTCTATTTATTTTAACACAATAATTTTGGGATCATCATTTTAACTTTGCAATTAACAACTTATTTTTTTTTTAAACGTACATAATATATTGCAATATATATGTTAAAAGTAAAATCATGAAATTGTTACGAAAACTTACCTTTCATTAGGTACAATGGGTGTTCCATTGAAAGACCAAACAGCCTCGGCAGTTTGATCCTGGAGTTCCACCTCCAGTACAACCTTGTCCCTCTCAATTGCTTCAGTGTCCTTCAACTTCTTGTTGAAGCGATTAGAGTCTGCAACAGAATCATGAAACTCAGTAACGAAAAAGGGACTCGAGTTCTTGCGCTTGATTTAAAAAAAATATGATCACGTTTTTTTACAACATAATTTACACTATTTGATTTGCAAGACGATGAGAACAAAGCTGGTCGAATAAATGTTCTAAGAAACAACATGAAGCAAATGCACCGATGCAAATCTAGTCTAGGTCTGGTGATCTCAGACAATAGGATGTGCCTAGCCCATTTGATTCCTGTGAAGTCGCGTTCACTGGATCACTAAATTCGGGTTGGACGTAGTTATTTGAAGAATTACCGATGACGTCATTTACTCACTTCAGACATCTCATATATGGGTAAAGATTTCAATAAGTACATTTATTTTATTAACCTATTATGAGTTCGATGTTTGGCCGTATTCCTGTAATTTTACAGGAATACGGCCAAACATTGAACTCTTTACTTCCAAGGCTACTAACTTAGCTATGGCGTCAATTATTGTTCTCTTTGCCTGTGTCCTGCTAATAATTATTTCCTGTCTATACTCACAATTAACAATCAATTCGCAAGTAGTCTCGTCGGCGTTGCTGACACACTTAAAGTTGCCTGCGTCAGTGACCTTGGCGTCCTTGATCACAACCTTGCGTTTGCGACCCTCCTTCACAATGGAAATGCGCTTGTCGGGTTTCAGGGGCTCATTATTCTTGAACCTGATTAGCGAATTGATATTAATAATATAGTAATTATTCATAACACCAGGGGCGCCTGCCGTGGGAACGTAGAAGTAACAAGAGGTGAATTCATCGCCACTGTTATCCTAAATAATTCTAATTAACTTATAATAAAAATTTATTTATTCTTGCTAACATGCATTTTTACAGCAGTTTGTGTCAAAGATAGCTCAGGTAGGTAATGTACCTTATTGAATGAATTTCTTTAGAAGATACATCATAGACTGATGTAAAAAAAAATAAAAATACCGACATCTTTACTTTCATCTCTTATTTCTTGCCCTTAGGGTAAATAATTTTTATATTATCTTTATCTTTTTTTACAGACTATGTGAAATCTTACCATTTCACGTCACCACTAGCATCATCCAGCTCGCAGAGTAGCGTGATCGTATCCTTCTCGACTGCCTGTTGTGATTTCAGGACCTTTGTGAATTTGTATGGGTATTCTGAAAGAAAAGCAAATTGTTTAAGCAATTCTTTCGAGACATTATTTTTAGTACGATTTTTACGATTTGGTATTAATACTTCACAGGCAAGTAATGATGTAGGTCTTTAGTGTGCTAATCGATAATCCATAGTGGGTGGCTTCATAACTTCGACATCGAGATGAGCTAAACTTACTCATACGACAGAGAGAGGCAAAAACGAGTATTTAGTTTTGTATTCTTGGTTGTTGAATATGCGGCAATACACTACTGCCACCATTCAGAATTTTTGCCACCGAGCAAATTTAGTAGTTCTCGTAGTTTTGTATAACGGGTGTCTAAAATACAGGTAGTTGTGTTTTGCCATCTTCATTTCTCAGGGTGAAGAGCGCAATGTTAAATGACTTTTCATAACTTAATTAATTCTTGAGTGTAGTTAACAGATCAGCTGGATAGCTGACCTTTCTCAAACTTATATAAACTGACGGAAATTCAACTTTTATTACAATCACTTTGCTTACTTACCCACAATCTTGACTTCAGTCTCAGTCTTGTCAGGTTGCTTCTCAATCCTGCAAGAGTATTTGCCAGCATCCTCCAATTTAGAGCTTTTGATAAGAAGCCTGCAAACGCCAGTTAGATCCTTCGATATCGTGAACTCATCTCCATCTTCCAGCTTTGTTTCTCCCTTCCACCAAGAAACAATTGCCAGACTGTTAGAGACGGCACATTCAAGCAAGGTCTCGTGTTTAGTGTATCCGCTTGTAGTCTTCTTCAAAGGTTTGATGAAAGTATACGTTGGGTCAGGTTCGTCAACTTGTAAGAACGCCGTGCAAGTGATACCTCCGATTTCGATGGTATATTTGCCAGTGTCTTCCACCTTTGGGGCCCAGATGATGAGTTTGTATGAATCTTGCTCGTTTGTGAACTTGTATTTACTGCCCGGGAACAGTTCCTAGAATAATGAAGTGAAATTAAACCTCTATAAACTTATGTATAACGTTTTTATTTAAAAACAATACTTACATCCTTCCGGAAGAACCACTTCGGTTTGGCATTAGGTTTTGTAAACATTGCTTCGAAGGTCACCTTTTTATCCTTTCCTTCCTTTGCGAATTGATCTACGAGGGGCTTCAAGAACGACTCTTGTTTCTGAAAAACAGCGTCCAGTGGGAATTAATATACCTGCTTATCCAAAAGTAAACATGTGCATACAAAAACAAGTGCTGTCCATACAAAAAGCTGAAGGTGCTGACCGTAAAGGACTCCCGCTCTTATCTACTCGTATCAACGGTCGCGAAGTGCAAAATCAACGAAAACAATCGTCTATGGAATAAACCGAGGCGTTAGGGTCATCAGCCATTCATACTTCGTCAAGAGAACTCCATGCTTATGATACAGAAATTGGAATTTCCATATAACTTCAACAATTGTGCAAGTGGCTCGGTATAAATAATAGTAAAATCGTGTAACATAAATAACAATGACACAAAAATGATGAATTTTTGGAATCAATACAAGTAGATGTAATTCATCATTTTTGAAAAAAAATAATACACCAATTGCCTAAACATCGATCTGTGCTAGTGCATTTGTGCTTCTATACTATCGACGAAGAAGTGCCCAGAAATTTTGCTTTAGAAGAAAACAGAAGAGTAGTACCAAAAGTGTGCTATCTATAGATTGTCCGGTAGGTGACGTGATTTTCAAGTAGTTCATAAATATAGTGATACCCTTAAACCAATATGCTATGGACTAAAAAAAAACCTCTCTGCAAAAATAGCTGGGAATAGAAAGCAAGCTAAAGGAGGGTACTTATATAATATTAAGAACCAAATTCACAAAATATTGGTAAAAGGGAATTTAGTTGAACTATTTGAATATCCAGCGGACGTTATACATTCTGTGCGTATTTTGTGTTCGGTGAGACCAAGGTGAGACAGTTTCAAGATGCTTGTGCCATCTAGTGACATCGTTATCAGCAAACCTCGTTTTTTTTGAACGAGTGAAGGACCGGCCAATCGGGTATCAGTTCCGCCAGTGACGGTCTTCTGTTATGGGTTCTCTACAAAATATTCATTTTTTTCTTAGTGCACTGCATATGAAAATTGACCAATCTCATTTTATTAACATTGGTCACGATATAAATCTGTATCAATCTTAACATAACAAGCTTAATCGGCATCGGCATGCAGACTAAACGGGGACTCTCATAGGATTCAAATACAAGCTGACATGATATCTTTCGCAAAAATTCCAACATCTGCAAAACATCGGATGCATCAGCTGAAATTAATGAATTAAATGAAGATAAAAACATAATGACGTGACAGAAGCTCCTCAACCTGACGTCAAAGATACACCCGCAATTGAACAGTACCGAGAAAATAAAGTCATCAAAATTCATTCCACTTACATTCCCTGAAAATCATGTTCAAGTTAAAAGAAACGTGTGAAGTGGTGATACAAAAACCTCGGTGAGTTATTTTAAAAATCCATTTTAATGCATTTGTATTTAGAACACTCAGAAGATACCGTCATCATTAAAAATATTTTTAAACATCGTTATTAAAATCGTAAAGTGTGAAATTGCAAAAATACTGTCTGAAAACACGTTGACAACGACAGCTTCTGAGGTAGATTTTTAGGTTTAGTTTATCATTCGTGATTTAATCTCATTCATTATTTAGAAGAACAATTTCTATCCTTTTCAAACTTTCATTTGGTAAAAGTAAAAGTTTTTTGTTTTATATGTTTTTCTATATTTGTTATCATTTGTGTTACGTACTATTTGAAAAAGATAGAGATTATCTTTATTTAATTTTACTTTTATCTTTCCTTTTTATCGAACCTTTATTTTGACAGCCTCCATCAATTTGGGCCAATCGGGTACAATTTCAGGCAGAGACATGCGTCTCCTTATTTCATAAATACCCTAGAATTTGATAATAATGTTACTCTCAAGTAACAAAATTATGTGAAGCTACTATCAAGCAAATTTTGTGGAAGCCAATGCAAGATGAATGGTCTATGGTAACGGTGGTAGCGACCAAGATGAACTTCATAAGATTGTTAGTTATATTTTAAGATAATGACATGTTTTTATTTGGATACTAACATAGAACCAATTGTATAGCTTTTTCGACAGCCACCCAGCCATTATTTATGAATTTAATCAACACAACATAGGATAATGTATTGTAGGTAAACAATCAATGATTACCTGACATTTCCAATTTGATATTCTCAATAACTATGACAACGTCACGCACCCAATGAGTTCTGTTATAAGCTTGTCCTTGGTAGATACAGTTCCAAGTTTAAATATTATTATTAAGAAATGTTATTGAACATTTGAACGCAGCACTAGTAAATAAAGACGAGAAACAGTGGCCATGTAAGATGGAATGAATGATTTCATATTTTGAAACATTGATGACCTTAAACCAGTCCCAGTTTGAAGAGTTCCTGCGCCTGTCAGCGGGGAATCTACCCATCTCGACACCCTCTGAGATGACCACTATGAAGCCGTCCTCCTCGTAATATCCAGTTTCTAAACCCTAAGAATTAAATATCATGATGCACACGAAGACTTACGGAAGAACCATTACACTGGCATAATACCAAGAACTTCTAACCAGTAACTTTATTTATGTGACAAGGATGTCAGAGTTGATAAGATGAATAAAAGTATGTAAACTGATAGTTGGATTTCTGGAAATATATTAAAATCTCGTTGGTTTCTGTCTATCGGCATCAATTGCGACAATTTTATGTAAAGATTCTACAAAATTAAAAGCTTAGAGTCAGCGGCACCTAAACATGCTTTATTTAATCTATTATGTAAACTTGCTCTGATTACTTAAGCTATGTTATTGTCAATACAACTAGATTCCAATTGACTCGTAAGCTATTATTTGTTTAACACTGCCTTAAAGACATGATGGACAAAGATGGATGACCAAAGAAAATGATTAATAGCTTGCATTGATATAATTACTATAAAGATACATGAGAATATGAATACTACTATGCAATATTCTATTCTTGACATTATGCCCGATGGAGTTGTCACATTGTTTATTTATAACTTTTATTTATTTCTTATTATAGACTACAAGACAATGTAGAAACCATTGCATCTATTTTCATTCAATGCCAAGTATCTCGCCGGCATCGAGTGTTACTTCCATATTTTGAAATAACATTAGAACTTACTGCTGGGTTATAATATATAAATGTTGTGGGATCTTCCTTCGCAGCAACGTTGGTATTTGGCAAAAAGTCAATGCTTTTTTGATATTTGAAATCTATGCTCATTTTAAAATAAATACCAACTTATTGTATTCTTAATTATCTCAACTGCATTTATTATAGTTTTCTTCATTGCCTTGTGTCATTTATATGTTAAGGTGTTTGTTTTATATTTATATTTAGTTTAGCGTTTATATCACCATATTCCTTTCGTTTATCTGATTAAGAATGTACCAACACTTTTGATAGTGAAATACCGTACCTTTTCGACCTTCTTTAGGGGTGGAATTGGTTTTTCCGTTTCCTTGAGGTCCCAATCTGGCTCTTCTTTCTTCTCTCCCCATTTTGCGTATTTTCTCTTCTTTAGCATGGCACGGAAGTCCATGCCACTGGAGTCTGACATTGAACATTGACATTGAAATAAACGTTTTATAAACGTAGATATATCAAGATACAGTTAAAAAATATTTTTCCAGTAATGGGGAAAGTCTATAGAACATTCTGAATTCTGATCAAATTGGCAGAAAGCCTGATAATTACAAACTAGGTTAAAGACCAATGTAAAAATTTTTTTTATCGCAAAATATGAATGAGTTACCTGACACGTAAAGTTGCATTTCAGCCGAATCTTCACCATGGATATTGCTAACAACAATCTTGTATTTGCCTTCATCGTTCGGCTTCACCTTTCTCATGCAGAGTGTGATGAGACCAGTTTCACCGTCTGTGATAAACTTGAAACGGCCTCCTTCGATAATTTCGCCAACACCCTTGTAAAACTTGAATGTTGGAGCGGGATTACCCTCAACTTGTACCGTGAGATATCCAGTTTGATCTGTAATATTATCCAGCAAACTCTTCAAACAATTCTTACCAATTTCGTCATTCGTTAAAATCGTTAATAGTCGATAAGAATATCAGTATTTTTATTATGAGTAACTAGCGTTTACCCGACATGTGCAACACTAATAAAAGAAATACTCGTTGTGCCTAATGAATTGTTTTAGTAGTTTAAAACCATCTTCGAATTATTGCCTAACGAAACCAGTTTGGGGTACGTCAGTTCGATGTTTTCAAAGTCATGTGTAAAAACATTTTTGTGTTTTATACATTAGTATTGCTGAAAAGTGATATAACGGTGAATTTACCTTCAACAGCTGAGTAGCTTTCTTGTACATCAACAATAACCGGCGGTCCCTCATTTCCAAGAGGCTTCAGAGGCACTGAAGGCTTATTAATGAGATCCTCCAGGTCTTGTATAGAAGGCCTCCTTGCGTCTCCAGATTTTCGCCGCTATATATCACCAGAAATTGTAAATAAAATTTCTCGGGCGAATAACATATACGTTATTTACAAAGTAATATCACAAAGTATGAGATACTACATGATATTAAACTCTATGGCCGTAGGTTATATAAAAATATCATTTGTTCCATGTAGTACCCCATATGCAATAGCAAGAAGTGTTAATAACAGAAGAATGGAATTTATAAATTTGTAGTATATCATAGAAAAGATCAAATAAGTACATTGATTATATAGGTACTTCACATTTAGACATCAGACATAAATGCATACCATGTCAAAGGTCATCAACCAATGTATACAGCCGTATCAGCTTCTTAAGATCCCACTCCAGGGACACCGGCCTACGCTTGATAATTGAGAGTGAATGTATATATGCGGTTATCTAAATTGCCGACGCAAATTACTAAATAAAATACAAAAAAATATTCAACGTTATTTTCTACTGTTAAAGTTTTTTTTTTTCATTTCCCTTGAATTACAAGGACCGCAAAGGCAAACGCTCATAAACATCTAAGACTTGATAGCAAACTTCGTGTCCATCATACAAAATGTTTGTCCCAGCCGAGGATCGAACCTGAGACCCCTCGGATACCAAACTTGCGCATTTAATTTACTAATTCAATTACAAAATCAACTCAGATGTATTCATGCATTCGCATTAATCAGCATCATAATATCTTCATAATATTAAGTTAAAATTACATGACCAACGTAGCCAAATGGCTCGATAACTAATGCATACTATTTGATATATTAAACACAAGTGTAAACTTTGTTTATGTCATATTCAAATTTATGCCACACGAAATATGGCATATGTACATTATGTACGTAGCCATGATAAAACAACAGTCAAAGGACAGTTGACAGGCAATAATTTTATAACAATTTACGAAAAGTAATTGTGAACTGGAACAAACTATAAATGTATATAAAGGATCAAAATATATATTAACAGCTTTCTTAGATGTTTTCGCATATAACCAATATTACCAAAATATGTAAATTTAAACATGTTATAAATCTTTTTAAATTCATTTTGATAGCGATATACCTAATGACCTTTGACAGGATAGCAAATCGATGAAATTCAAATTATTTCGCCACATAAAACACTTACCGGATCAATGCCTGGAGGTTTTAACTTAGGCATAGGTAGCTTTTTTGCCACCGCTGCCATTTTTTTAGATTAAATGTTACTCCAGTCCAGATGCCACAATACTTTCAACATATATAAATAAAATTCAAGTTTTTTAAATCACAAGTGACATATCACATATTAATATCCTAGCACTATATTTTCCGCCTTTTCCACACAATTACTGACTATCTTGAAATTCTGTATTATCTCGGTTAAATCCATAATCACAGTAAAATTTCATTAATAAATGCTTTAAAATTATTAAAACCTATCCTATTTCTTATTTTTTTCAATATTTTTCGTATGTCAGAATTGTTTTTTCGATTTGGGGCAGTTCGTTAGTGTCGTTCCATCTAAAAATGGGCGCGAATGTCAAAAGACTGAAGAGGGGTCGCAGAGCATGGTCGCCTAGCCTTAGAGAGGGTGGGGAGGGGACGCGGGTTTCTATTTGTGCACAGCACAAATCAGCAGACCTATTCAATTAATTATCAGATTAAGGTGAGCCATCCGTGTAGCATGTTCTTGGACGTATTTGAGAACCGTATGGAACCACTCTACACAAATCTGTAACATTTTTCCTAATATTATTGGCATTGCGTTTAGGAAGGTTATCTAACATCGACCAGGAATAGCTTCTGTAGTTTGCTGGAAAAGTTTTATTGAAGAGTCTTTTAGCATTGACAATCTTGGCAGTATTAATGGTTTATATCGCATCATCACTTTGCATGACAATATTGACATCAAAAACAATCGTTAAACTGTCTCAGTCAATGATTAAATGTCCAAAAAGACAAAGTGGACACGCATGTTTTGTATTAATAAATTACAAGAGATCGAGGGGTTGGGCTAGATGAAAGAAAGATTGATTGGCACCTTGTTATTAATGTGGTCAATTCGGCTGATAGTCATCGTTGGCAAGCGCACGGCGTGCTACGAATAAACACATTGTGAACGAGTCGACAAATTTTAACTTGAACAGTTGACAGTATTGTCACCAACCTGTCAATAACTGCAGCCGATCCGCCTATAAATACGTTCACGTTTGCGGTTAATTCGGTGTGATTGTAATCATAGTGACAGTTTTTGCGAGTGAGCAGAGCAGACCTCGATGTATCTTCCAATATGTCGATATGTATTAACGTTCCAGTTTGATATCATGTCTGCTAAGTGATTTATTTGGGAACTGATAGCCAATAAAACCGCACGAGCACCCTTGCCAACATTTTTAGACAGTACATTACTGCTCGTGTAGTCCACAAGCAGTACAGCCGTCGTCCTGCCCACGCCTGCTGAGGTATTCCGCCCCTTCTCACTGTCCATAACGTCAATCATATTGCATTTTTATTCTATTTATAGACTGTCCTCCAACTTATTTTTATCTTTAATTACTTTTTAATGACGCTAATGGCATTTAGTCGTCCCTTGAAATAGATTAAGTACCTGTTGTGTTTGATATATCATAATATTAATTTTACACTGAGGTGGATTTTTAACTTTTTCTTGTTACTTCATCCACAGCATCTTCGAAGTTATTCAATCGACAACAACGGACACATTTTATCTGGCCTGGCAACACCGCGTAAGGGTGAGAACGTTTCAAGATCATCATGCACTTGGCCTAGTACTAGAAGTCATATTTAATAAGAATAATAATCAATCATAACAATGCATTAGAATAATTCTGGCTCGCATCTCATTCCGCTTCATTTATTTTATTAAAATCTCTAACGTCATAATTTACGTCATACGCCTAGAGGAACAGGTGTATTATTGTTATTCTGATTTACGATTGCGCTACCTGGTTATAAACTTTCTTATTTCTATTTTTCATTTTTAAATATCCGTTTTATATTCTAGTTATTTTTACGATATAATATAATCTTTCGTCGTTTCCTTTGCGTGAATTTCTTGAATGTCTGTGATCATTTTGTATTATTTAAATGGTATGACGGTATTTTATTTATTTTTATTTATTACCGCCTACTATATCTGTTACGTATCAGTACGCTGGTGAGTTAGCCGTTGGATTATTTTCAGTGCTTGTGATATTTGCGTCATAGAGACTCAACTTTGGCTCTGATTTGGAATAATTAGTTGCTTTATTTATAAAATACTATGTACAGATATTAATATTGTTTGCATATGCAATCTAGGTACGATTTGTATTTATATTCATATGCAAGTTTGATACTGTCATTTCATTTGTAACTTGTGAGTGAAGCGGTTTCAGTTTTGTGGCATCTTACCAGATAATTTAATATCTGTGATCAACATTATTAATATTATACACTGGTTAACATTTAGAAGCAGCATCATTTTGACCCATATACAATATTACTGAAATCAACATAAATGTTGTTATTTGCTGAAGCAGCTTCCTAAGCTCAAGCATTATAAAGTTAAGGTAACTTTGAAATTCTAAGATTACTATGAGCATTAGTTGTCTTGGCGTAATATTGTTTCCAATGTCAACCTTATTAGGCATACCGTTAGTATTTATTTTCCATTTTAATAAGGAAACATGCTGCATTTTGTTTATTGTGATTATTTTCGAGGATGTTAAATTACAAGAGATTAGTTGCTCTATATTAGGACATATAACAATTAGTTTTTCTTTTCTGATCATCTTTATTAATCATGTAGACGGGAGCGTAACCATATAGCTGGATTAAATATCAGCTTTATGATTGTATTGGTAATTTTCTGCGATAGTTTTTTTTTTTCTATTATTCACTATGAAAATTAATCACTTTCTATGTTAGCCACGTTCCCAAAAGGAATATTCTTTCTATGACATATATTTGATCTAAACATATATTTCCACACATTGTATACCTCGTCCGTGACTTCACCCGGCCTGCCGCGTTTCTTTTATTGGAAAAAAATATAAGTTTTAGTAAAACATTCTCTGTTAATTTATGTGCATAAATTAAAATAATTTTACATTTCGTGTTCGTTCCTGTGTGCGGTGGTGATATGTTGTGTGTATGCTGTGCAATGTTTTGATAATTATTTTGTTACTCTTAATTGGTGCAATAAGTTTCGCCTGTGCTGTGCTATGTTACGTAATTTAAGTTTATATTGAGTAGTTTTTATTACAGGATGATTGCTAAATTTTACTGTTAATAAATGCCAGTATCTAGTAAGTAAATATTTAGTAAATCAAAAATTTAATAATTATGAAGCGGAAAATCTAAAACATTAATGGAAATTAATAGAAACTTGAAAACTTTACTGTAGCTATAACTAAAGATTCTAAAAGCGATGTTATTGAGAGAACCAAGTTTTTCAATGTCAAAAGTGATGAAACTTTGTAAAATGACGATTTAAAAATAGTTCTTTCAATAACAAAATTAACCAAAACTCCAGCGATATGGTCAAAATTTTTCCGCTGGTCGGCAAAGCGCAGCTATATATAATACAAAAGAACTTCTAATAGAATAAAGTAAATAGGTTGGACGTAGATATGTTGCTAAAGGCAAGGTATCTATAGATTTATTGAGGGTCTATAGAAACTGTAGAATGCTCTTTTGAAAGGTTCTATGAGCGTAGTGATTTTAATATTTGGGACTGTATTTGTGACTTTGTTGAATGTACATTGTGTTTTATTATCAAACCGTATACAATGTATTGATTGAACTGTAATACGTTAATGTATAGTATGTATAATTTGCAACAATAATCGTCCGTGTTGTCCAATGTGTAATAATAAAAGAAGAAAAAAAAAAAACTAAAGACAAAATGCTTTGCAAAAGCGAGCAACTTCCACCTAATGTTGTCCAGGCCCAGTCGATCTCACCTTTCTCTCGTCTAAAACTTCTCCAGGACGTAATTTGGTGACCTGTTGTGAAAAATATTGATAATCCCTTGAAATTTATGTTTAATTCCTATATCTCCGCTGCCGAACCTAGGTGACCTATCAAGACGTTTGTGGACATTATTTGGTGCAGACCTAGCTAGCGTGTGCAAAGTTATTACGTTACATACTGCATCATTTTTGTGTTAATTCCTTATGTTAGTGTTCGTTTTGTGACGAGTAACTAAGCCTTCTCCGACAAACCATTCCTGATAAAAAAATCTGGTCTCAGGACCATCCTCGTTACCGTTATTATGTGTGCGTTTCGTGCTTACAAGCTGTGCAATTTATCTGTGTGCGTACTTCACAAGTGTGCAATGTAGCGCGGTGCTTCTGACGAAAAAATCTTTAAGATCCTGGATAATTACATATTTTATTGAAATACTCAGAAATATGTGATTGTCCAGTTCTATCATTACGGTGATGTTTTAGACCGCACCCGATGCAAATGCATTTACAGATAAAGTTAAGAATTTTATCACGGCAACGTAACGTTTAGCATTCATATTGTGAATTTTAGCCTCTTTTAATTTTACCTTCTTCTCTTCGATCACCTCACCGGGTCTTAGTTTTCTATTTTCCTGTGGATTATGTTTTGCACGGTCTTAATATCGCTACTCGAGTCCCAAAAAGTGTGTTTTTACAGTATTTGCAGTGTGGCAGCTAGAATCTATGTCTAAAAGCGGGGATCTGAAGGGTTTAAGCTTCAATCCATCTTCAACAAACTTTGTTTTGTCACTACCAAGCGCTCAAAGTGTCAAAAAGTGTAAAGCATCATCATTTTATTGATGATTGGCAAGTTTTGATAGGGGTATAATCTAGGGCAATGTTATGGGTTCGGCTTAAGAGAGTAGGATGTCTACAATAAAAAAAGGTTCAAAATTGTATCATTGAGCGCAAAAATCTATAAAAACTACTCAGCATAGCTTACTAAAATAATAGTTTCAAATGCAGTACGGCAAGATATTAAAGGCACAGTTCATGTTTAAAAATATTAAAAACAGCTATGAAAGTAAATAATTTTAGATTTTAGCGCTTTGTGTCAAAAAAGTGTATAAGTACAATATGTTCTACACAATAGACGGCACAACCGGACACATTTTCAAAATAGTTTCATACCTTTACTGAATTGGACGACTTTATCGATGTGAATATTCTTATAATCAAAATTGATAACTTGACGAAAATTACAGTCATTTAATAAATATGACAAAATATAAATATGGAAGGTACATACCTCGTCGCTGATGATAAGGGAAGGACGTCTTCCCATCTCTTCCGGTGGAGGGATAAGAGAACCACGTCTTACTGGACCACCACCAGGGACCAAAGAAGGCTTCCTTGGCATATCTGGTTTTGGTGATCTTTCACGACTAACTTCAATCTTAGGTGCTGCCAGTTTCTCTTCGGGTGCCTTAATTTCAGGTACCTTAGGAACCGGCTAAAGAAACAATTTTCTTTATAACTGTCTTTATTCGTACTTGGGAGTTTTATATGAAAAGTATTGGTATTTACCTTATCTTTCTCAGGCTTGTCTCTAGTACTGGGTGTAAAGTCTGAGGGCTCGTATACTTCAAGTGCTGGCCTTTCATAATCGGCAATTTCAGGTAACTCCTCAGCCTTCTTCTTTACTGAGGTCACTTTAGCCTTTTTGACCTCGTTCTCCATCGTTTCTTCCTTAATAGCCGTTTTCTGTAATCACAAAATTTAGTACATACGATTTTTCCTACTCATAGTCAATTATTTTTTGTTTTATTTGTAACATTATTGATTGAGTGCTGATTTTCAAGTTAACATTACTGTGGAATTTTAACGAGAATTATAAAAAGTATATTAATACTAAACGATGTCAAAACCCTGTAATTATTATTTAAGATTACTACTTTGTACATACCGTGAGCTGCTCCTATAATAAAATAGTACACAGTAAAAATGAAACATAATCATAAGTAAAGGAATTAACAAGCGGAAGCATAAGCAGGAAATATAAGAACATCAACATATAAAAGATAAGATGCAGTCTTATTAGAGATTGCTACAGATTATTTGAGCAATACATAAACTATTTACATTTGTACAAAAATATTAAACTAAGACGTTCTATACAACCAAATTAATAGCCTAAATACCGCTAACTACTTTTAATTAGATCTACAATATCTACCCATCTTAGCTTTATAATAATACGTTTCTAAATAAAGTGCGTGTGATAATAGCTTGTGCTACAATCTAGCTAAAACTGGAAAATGTGCAGAGTGCTATGGTGCATCGTTATGAGTTTGTGCAAGAGCTGATACCTCATCATCACGTTTGTTGAAAGCAGGCTGTGGTATGTCTAGTGTGGATGTTAATTTATCTTCAGCTGGTTCAGCCTATAGAGCAAATTTAAGTTTAGTGGCGACCTTCTGAAACTTTGTCTGTTATAGTGGATAATGGATTGCGTTGTTTTTGTTTATAGTGTAAGGTGAGGAATGCAAATCAGTTGTGTGCGTGCATGTATGAAATATAGTGCGAAAATTTAATATTCTTTTAAAGTTCGTAGAAATACAATGTTATCTCCAAAATAACTTATTAGCAGTTATTAGCAATCAAAATAAAACTGTGTGATTTCAATATTGCAAGTTGTGATTTCATGATTTATTTTCAAAATACAAAATGTTGTTTTGTTAACGTTAATATATTGTGGGGTACCTGAGGAGAACGTAAATTCTTTCTCCAAGGTGTTGCTTGTTCAGGTGCTTCTAAAAGAGTTGGTTTAAATGCTTCTTCTAACTCCGGTGTCTGTTCGGCCTAGTATCGTGAAATAAAATTTATTTTGAACTCATTTTGTCGTTTGCTAATGAATATTATTTTATATGTATTTGGATTTTATTTCTTTACCTGAGGTATTTCTGGAATTGCTTTCCAAGAAAATGGCACTTCTTGTTTTAATTCTGGATCTGGTGTTTTTAATGTAGGTACCTATTAAATACGAGGAATCATTTTAAACAACTGCATACTATTTTAGTTATAAATCCACGACGGTTAAAATAATTTGTTAAATTTTATTGACGATGCACTTTGATTGTGTTTGTGAGAGCACGCGATCACTAGTTACTATATTACCTCTGTTTGATTCGTCCTCCATGAATATATAAGTTGTGTTGCTATATCAAGTGTTTGTTGTGGTGTGGTTAAGGAATCCGTTGGCTTTCTCGTATCAAATTCTAAGTCTGATGTGACGGGCTCGACCAATTTTAAAGTACCAGTGATTTGTCAGATATATTTTTTTCCGTTGCAGTAGCAATTGTATATTTTATTAGCATGTGAAGTGAATGTTGTTCGATATCTCTTTGACCTTGCAATTTTTACAAATCACATCACAATGGAATTAGTATGTAACTAAGTCCTGTTATAGAATACGAGAAAGTGTGTGTAGATGTTTTATGTGTTAGCTCTTTGACCTGCGTCTCATATAAAACGGTAAGAGTGCATCGTCATTTTGCAAGTAATTTAAAGCTTATTTTTTGTTCACGTTACCTAAAATTATTAATATGAATTGTAGGACTACCTGTGGTTTTTGATCTTTAGATAGCTCTCCATTCTTCATCGGTTCATCCTTAGTTACCGGAGTTTCCTACAAATCAGTATTTTGAAATTATATTTATTTTAATCAGATTGTCAACCTTGATTTAAACAATCTTACTAATGCCAGTAACAAAGTAAGTATACCTCAGATTTCTTTGGACGAGATGTAGGTACTACTAGATTTGTGGGTGTTTCAACACTTTTTTCCTCCTCTTTAGGCGGTGAAATAGGTACCGATTTCTCAATTTTTTTCACCTGTACAATAATAAATTGAATGAGCAATTTAATTACCTTTTTTTTGTTTTAAAAATTATATAAGTTTATTTTTTCATGATTGTTTTAAATAAAGAGTAAAAGTACCTCCGTTTTCGCTGGTCTAGACCATGGATACTTTAATTTTGCGGGTGGTTCTACAAATTTTTCCTCTTCTGGTTCAGTTATAAGCGTTTTATCATGTAATAATGGCACTTCATCCATTACCTGTTCAGATATAAAATAGTTAGGTAATAAAATAGCTATATAAAATGTATTTAATATGAAAATGTACCGATATTATAGTAGGTACCTCATCAAAAGTGCTATTACGTCGTAGCCATGGTGGATATTCCGGCTCTGTTGGTTCTTCAACAGGCTTGGTATCATTTACTTCTGTCTCTATAATATCAGGTTTCATGGTGTCCTGTTTTTTAATAAAGCAATTAAAAATTGTTTATAAAAAATTATAATAAAACATTTTTTACGCTAAATTCCAACTACCTCGTTAGTGCTTGGTCGACGCCAAGGATAAGTAGGCTCCGTAGATCTATCCATAGATTCCTTCCTCGTGACTTGAGGCTTCTCATCCTCATCGACATCCATGATATTTTCTTTGTTCTAATGGCAAATTGAGTTGATTATAAATTTTACCCGAATAATATTTACTTCAACGAAAAGCATAACACTTTCCTATACAAAAAATATGTAATAAGGTTCAAGTAACAAGAATTTTAAATGGATGACTTGTTTTGTACGCAACATAGCACATGTTGCGTACTTATGTTCTTGCGATTAGGGACCCAATAGATTTGACTATTGCAATGGCAAACAATGGCCCCTGGTACCACGCCGCATGACTAGTTAATCACGTAGATGACCTAGTATACAGGCGCAACGCTTATCGGCACCCGACGGCGTACGTAGCAATTACCCCAACTCTAAAGATATGAGGCTAGATCTTAATATCAATAAATAATATTATATCTACCTGATCTGTGTCGCTTTGCTTTCGCCTGATAGGTTCAGGGGGTTTGTCAAAGGACACTCGTCTTTTCACTTCTGATTTTTTTGTTGTACCCGTTTTATCCGTATCCATAATATTGTCCTGTACGAATATTTTACAAATAATTATAATTGATTTGTTGGTTATAACAAATTATTAATTGTAATTGATTTATACCTCATTAGTTTTATTGGGACGTCGTTTAAATGGCTCTGTAGGCTTGTCAATAGACACCTTTCTTTTGATTTCGGTTTGCTCATTAATATCGGTCTCCTCAACTTCTTCGGTATCCTGTATTACATTATAGTGATATAATGTATTGTTTCATAAAAGTAAGTTACTAATAAATATATTGAAAAATACCTCTGTTTTACTTTGACGTCTTTTTTGTGCAGTTTCCTCAGATTTGTCAGGAGTTGCTTTGTGTTTGGTTTCGACTGTCTGTGAAGGTTCCTATCAATGTATTTTTTAAATAATGAGAATTCTCAATAAAAGTTGTAATGATTATTATATGGATGTGTGAAAGTTTGTGTTACCTGTGTGTCTGTTTTCGAAGGTCGCCTAAGATATGTGTTGTCTGAAGGCATATCTGTTATGTCATCTTCCTTTTTGACATCCTATTATAAAAATATTATTTAAATCTATAACTTTGTCTTAAACCTTATTCATGAAATATAATTAAGTTATTTTTGTTATAGACAAGTAGGGCGTTATTACTTTACACTAGATTTTCAAACTTGTTTCAAATGTCTGAAAATCTCATTGAAATGTAAAATTATATACATAGAAGAGAAGAGTAACAGTGTGACAGAATAAAAATATAAAATTCTTGATATCCATTTCGACATAATTTGATTTACACATGCAACGCATATTTCTATTCGAACTTACCTTAAGTTTGACTTTCTCCAATTCCTTTACTTCAGGCTCTTTAACGGTGGTCTAAAAATCAATTAATATGGGATATAAAAGCGTAAAGGGTAGCGTAACTCTAGGAAAATATAAAACTATAGAACTACAATTTTGTCAAAATCAGACTACACATAAAAAAGGCCATGAGTACAATATGATAAAACATTTTGCACTACATAAAGGCATTTGCCAAAATCGTACTTCCATTTTAGATACTAAGGGAATAAATAAAAATCACAATCCCACTACAAGACTAATATATAAGGTTTCTAGAAGCTCATTTTTGTACAGTAATTTAATATCCAAAGCCTTGTATGTCAGCATTTTTCTTTTTAGCTTGCGTTTATTGCAAGTTTAATAAACATAATTCATAGGGAAACTGCATTGGTATTGCTTTGCATTGGCTGCGAGGGGTATTGATCATACAGTGTACTGAGAAAATCACATCATTATTTTCACCACGGTAGGTAAATTCGTGATATCGTTTTTTTTACCACGATCTAACCTGGTGGTAATTGACACTGCGGCCAAAGATGTAGGACGCTTGGCTTAGAAATTTTATCATCATTCATTGATTGTGATTCCCCCAACAACTTTGGAAGTATTTCTTTATGTCTTAGGTGCGTACCTTCAAGGCAGTCTTTTTCAGTGCTGTAGCCTCTAGATGTTCAGCTTGCTGAACAGACGCAATGGAAGATTTCCTGCTCTCAGCAGTTTCGTTAGTAACCTATTTAACAAAATATGATGTATTAGTATATGATGATACGATCTGATGGAGTCACCTCAAGTTAGTTTGTAAATTAATTATTCTTAGAAGGTCCAAGTTACATTTAACATTAATGTAAGTCAATATGGCTTTTATTAATATAAAATCAAAGAAATAGGAATAAATAGTTTAATTACAATAAGAATTAAAAAAAATTGTTTGACACTACAAAAAAAGACAGTACATATAATATAAAATTTTGAGATATTGATATAAAAATTTGAGCGCAAGTCAGCCATTCGCAAATTACTGCAGAAGTATGACTACTTTAGTACCGATTTTTAGCGGTACAGTAGTAATTTATAATTGTTTAGTTCTGAGATTCCGATTAATTTTGTATTGACCTATTCTAGGACAATTGGTAAAAATATATTCAATTCTTACCTTAACGCCTTTGCTGTCCACCATGGAGCTTTTTCTGCTCTCAGTCCTACTTTCTTCTTTCATCTGTGAAAATTGTTATTAATCAGTGAGTTTATAATAACTATTTAGTTCACGTTAAACAGTATCGCAGGCATTGTTTAAATACATTTCATATATTTTCACTAGTAAGTGTATTTTAAGTAGCGACAGTGTTTTTCCGCCAGTGATATCAACTTACTCCTAATACTTATGTTAGTTATATCTATATTATTCGTAGTTTAATTTTTAACTTCAGTGTGGTCCTTTTTACACAAATTTAATTCGTGATTATTCTCTGAAGATCCTAGCTTTACGAATTTGTGTTGGAATTTCAGGGACGCTATAAAGGAAAGATAATACTGGATTACCCTCAAATCCAACAATTTGACAACTTTCAAAATGGGAGATCACACTCTACTGAATCTCAGTATCAGATGGACAGTATGATCAAGTGTTTAGACTACATTGTTAGTTTTTAAAATTTTTGCAAACTGCTGATTAGATGCCATGTTATATAAGTATCTAAGTTACTTAAAATACTCTGTATTTAACTGTATAAAAGTGCTCGCATTATTATTTTAGTCCTTACATTTGAAGCTTCTGTTAGACAGTAAGTAGCATATACTTCAAAACCAATCAAATATTAGTGCCATCGTGTTACAAGAATTTAATAATATTTAAACGATACTAAATATATTAAAAGCTGTTAAAGCACTATCAGTCAATAAATTAGCCTAGATACAATAGTTTAAAGATTAGCTAGCTAATTGATATACGAAGAAGCGGTTAAGAATAAAGTCGACACATCAATATATAAAAAAAACAAACCTCTGTCTGAATAGAAGTCCTTCGGCTTTCGGTCTATGGAAAAAGAACATATAGTTATATTAGCACATTACACGGGGTGAATTGTTTGGGTAAATGTACCGCACTTGGATTTAAAAGAATAGGAATATTTTTGTTAGGTTTACGGTTTCGATATTTACATATGGAATGGGTTTCAGTTCCAGACTGTTCCATGTTTACATATTTAATATTTACATACGTTGCATTGAAACTGTATATTTCTTGTGTATTTTAGTTTAGTAATTATATCATTTGAAATATTAAAAAATAAAGATGACATATTACAAAACCACGCCAACATATAATCTATACCCATGCTAGGATTCCGTATACCGTGGGTAATAAAGATAATTGTAATATAATAACATCATTAGGAGTGCGGTAATGAACTATTTAAACATGTTTACAAAAAACGGAAACGTTTGCTGTGCTGACAGCACCACTATACTAGTGAAGTTCTGAATTATATTCGTGTGTTGGGTAGGGTTCACATGCTTTGTCAAACATTACATTTCTACCTTTGTTGCTACAGCTAGATGCGTCTGTTCAGATATCATGGTCACCTGTTTATTATTATAATATTTAAAATTAGGTACATTTAATTGAATATGGGCACCAAATTTCTTATTTGAAAGCTTTGGAATACCATTTCGAATATTTATTTTAATACCAATTACCAATTTAGGTTTAATTTAATTTCTACGTCTAAGAGATTTTTTTAAATAATTTATTACTTGTTTATTTACCTTTGTTTCCTCCTTCTGCTTCTTCTCTTTAATTGTAGGTGTAGGTGTAAACTTTTCATATTTTTCAAGAACCGGTCTTTCGTAGTCATCCACAAAGTCAAGTTCCACCTGTAATTTTAATAAAGCTATTGGATTAAACTGTAATTTTCAATAATGTTCAAATAACTAGCGGCAATTCTACCTAGAAGAAATAATAAGCAGGTGCTGAAAATTATCAAGCAGGATTCTGTGCCAATTGCATTCGGTGCATACGATGAAACCTGAAAAATACTTTAAAGACAATGTGAACAAGCAACATGCGAATTTCACCGACCATTGAACCAACGACGAAGAACTCGTAAACCTGAACTCGAAATTTCTTGAATAGAAGGCAACTGTGGAGAATTTAAAGAGTTGTTGTGCTTTGTGCTATAGCCATAGAACGTGCTATTTGTGTGCTCTGTACATAAAAGTGTTTATAATTCTGTGAGAGAACATAAATTGTGCAAGAAAGTGTGCATTTATGACAGGACAATACCGGCTCAATATGAAAATGTGTTTACCCTAATATCATCAACATCGTAATATTTTGTCTCACTAACGCCAGCCTTTTTAGGCTTATCAGTTTTCTTCCTCACAATTTTCTTGAGTTGTGGTTTTTCGAATTTTCCGCCTTGTACTGTCAGTGGTTCCTAAAATAAAAGCTTTAAAATGAACTCTACGTAAGCCTATTATTTAGTGCAATTGTCTCAAGTTAGTGTGATTGGTGCGTCAAAGTAACCGCTTGGAAAGATCATGCTTTCAAAACTGGGTGCATCAAATTAGTGTTAGTTATTACTTTTCTAACTAGCTCAGTTTGATACAGAATGATTTGGTATCAAATTTATTAGCTGTCACACTTTTTCTACCTCATCGTCATCTTTCTTGACGACAGCAGGTTTTTTAATCTTGAGTTTAGCTCCATCTTCTCCCTCCTAAAGATACATAATTAAACAATTAATGCCAATAAAACATTTCCTTCGGGAAATAAAAAAATATTGGATTTCACTGAGATAGTTAGAAAAGTATGGAAATAGATATGTACCGTAGGTTTTTTCTTTGACGGTGTCTTTTGAGTGAGAGATGCCTCTTCTGGGGCAGTCGTGCTTGTTTTTTTACGGGGCTTCGTCATGCTGACGGATTCTTCAGTGTCCTCGCCCTAGCCCCATGAAGAAACACACAAACTGTTATATACAGCATACAAGAGAGCGAAAGAGAGAGAGAGAGAAAAAACGTAAAGCAGTGTTGAAAATTTTCAATTTCACAGTGATGGTACAAACACCCATTTTTTAAATGCATTATGTAATAACAAAATAAAATGTTTCTGAAAGTTTATGTTTAAGAAAATGTTTATGAATAGGTAAATTATGCCCTTTTAAATCAACACAATGATCAGTATTTTTTTATATTCTGGAGGAATTAACACTTTTTTTCGGCTTAACAGCGTTTTTCTTTTACATTAAGTAAAACCTACAAGTCTGCAATCTTCGATAAAACAGGGCATTAGTAATTTTCGTCAAGAGATAAATAAAGAATGATAGTGTGGTTGCTTGTGTTTATATATGCTATAAATTAAATGTGCATCAAGTATCGTGCTTTACGTGTAAATTTATCTACATGGACCTAATAAATTCCTATTACCTTGACCAGGACATTCAATCTCTTTAAAACCGAAGTAGATGTGTCAGATTTTTTAAATGAATGGGTTTCCTCCGTGTCTGTCTGTGAATTTACGTCACAATTAAGTAAAATAACTGCAATTTTGCCTTATCTCAACTTGATCTCATATACTTTGTCAATATACTTAAATAATACCTTAGCATCCTTGCCCTTAGGCGTAGGTCTCTTAAGAGTTTTCTCTTCAACAACCTCTGGCTTCTTAATTTTAAGCTTTGCTTCCGCTTCGTCCTCCTACAGCAGAATATTAATATTAGATACTTTATGAAAGTTTGTAGCTAAATTGGCTATTTTCTTTTACTTAGTTATACCAACCGTTGGAATAATTTCAGCAGGCGTTTTGTGCGTAAGCGACACGTCTTCTGGTTCTTGTTCTGGTTTCGATGGAGTTTTAGGTTTGGATAGACTAACGCTATCATCTACATCCATTGGCTGAGAAAATATGTTTAAAAATTAGATTCTTCTGTTATTACTGTACTTTTGCTGTAAATTTACTATATATTTTTTTATGCATGATCCTACCTCAGGTTTTTCTTTGTCTTTGACTGAACGACGTCTAGTCGCTGTAGCTGATGAAGGTGCGTCCTCCTCAGACTTTTCTGGCAACTTGTCATCCTGAATATTTTGAAACTATTATGAAATGGAGTAAATTTTCCATGAAACACTTGGGACTCCTAATAGAAGCATTCGTATTTTAATTCTATATCAGCAACTATAATCTTTTAAGTTTTTTTTCATTAGTATTTATTATTTTTTATATTTATTTCGTTTACGCCTTGTTGGTAATAGAATAGACGAGTATACGATAAATCGTTATAACTTAATCATACTGTGTTAAGTGGAGTAGAGTATACCTTTTTCTTTTTTTCGATAGGTGTAGGTGTAATTTTTTCATATTTCTCAAGGACGGGTCTCTCGTAATCGTCGATGAATTCTTCTTCAGCGACCTGTTAGTTAAAGAAATGTGAATATGAAAGAAGATATAAGTAGATTAGATCAAAAGAAGTTTTGTCTTCTCGATACGGGAAAGATAAGCATTGTTGTATTTAGTAGACTTACAATAGGAGTTTTTATTTGTTGACCATGTTTGTTTTGGTATTTAAGAACTTATTTGAGTCAGGTCAGGTGGGTTTTGGTTGTTCATTGTCTTACCTTGTCTTTGAACGGCAATATCTGTAAACCTATACAAAATATAGACAAGCGAAGCTGAAATATAAATAAACCGCCATGCGAACAACTTAAGCTCCTCGAGATAATACGCTGAAAATTAGTTTTCACACACTTACCATTGAGAGACGATTGAGAGGAAATGTGTGTGAAAGAAGTGTGCAAGATAAAAACTGTGTGCATACGATTAGATTTATGTCTAACTCAGTTTCTCTTAAGCTTCAAAACATGTTGTTAATGTCTAAATGAAAATTGTACCTCTTTTTCTTTTAGAGAGGGCCGTTTTTTTACTGCTGCATCATCTTTCTTTGGTGTCTTTGCTTTTGGTTTTTCGTCAGGCTTTATCTCTTCATCCTATTTCGAATAATAGTTTTTGTTATTTTGTTCATTATAACCAAGATTTCAATTAAATATGGTATTGAATTGTCTGCTTTACCTTAGTTTTAGCAACAGAGCGTTTACGGAGTGTTGGTACCTCTGGTTCTGGTTCTTTATCCTTGGGCTTAATTTTGCCCTTCATCATGTCAACATCATCCTACCAACAAAGTTCATTAATCACGTGATTCGTTCAATAGTCTCTTTATTTGGATATTTGTATTATATTTTACCTGTGATTCACTTGGACGCTTATCCTTTGGCGTAGGTGTGTATTTTTCATATTTCTCAAGTTCAGGCCTTTCATAGTCGTCCATAAACTCGGGTGTAGCCTACATATAAATATAATCTTATTTATTTGCATTAATAAGTTTTTTAGAGCTAGGTATCAGAAATATAAAGCAAATAATTTCAGTTTTATTCACGTAAGTGCCAATGTTACTAATTATATTAATACACTACCTGATCAACACCATTTTGTTTCTTTACCCTATCAGAGGGAGTCGGTGTCATTTTATCGTATTTTTCTAGATCTGGCCTTTCGTAATCATCTACGAACTCAGATGTTTCTTCAGGCTAGAAGTTTAAAGTTAAATCTCATTCATTAAAGTGTTATTATTGATGTTTATAACTTACTTTTTTATTAATTTTAAATTTCAAGGTTTATTAACTCTTTACAAACGAGGTGTTAAATAATTGTTTACCTTCTTAACTGGTAATTTTTGCTTAGCATTTTGTGGTTGTTCAAGATTTTCTTCTTTGGGTTTGGTAGTAGTTTTATTTAATTTGATTCCAGAAATTTCATCAATAGGCTCTTCACGTTTAGGAAGTCCTTTTTTAATGCTTAATCTTCTAGGTTCAGCCTTTTCTTCTTCAACCTAGGTCAATTAATAAATTTTGTTTTAATTGCCTATTATTGTTGATTACATAATTTAAAATTTATGACAAAATGTCAAAAAAGTATGTTCTCATACCTTCTGTTTTGTTGCTTTAGGTTTATCTGGGATAGATCCCGCTACCGAAGGTTCTTCTTCGCTGTCTTGTTCACTTTTAATGCTTTCCGATACAGAAGCACGTTTACCCTAAATTGATACATTTGTTAAGTTAGGTTTTACCTTATATTACTTAAGTAAATGTTGAGTGGTATATTGTGTGATGTTACCTTAGGTGTGTCTTCCTCTTTTGGTTTTTTGGCAAGTGGTGTTGGTGTAATCCTCTCATATTTCTCCAATACCGGTCGCTCGTAATCATCGACGAACTCGATTTCCTCCTATGTAACGGCCACAGTATGTTAACACAAAACACACAACATAAATACTAGTTACCACATTCTAAATATCTAATATCTTGAGTCCTTTAGGTTAGAAGACATCTCTGATGTAGCAAAATTGGATGTAAACAATGTAGTTTAATATTTCTACACTGCACAGTTGAGATTAACACTGATAAAAATACTTTATTATAATATAGTTTTAATTATGTACATTTTCCAATTACTTTGGACTCTCGTGAACTGTAAATTCACTTACCTCATCTTTTTTCGCAACAACTTTCTTTTTAACGACCTTTTTGACTGCTGTTTTCTTAGTAGCATCTTCTTTCTTTTCTGTTACTGGTTCCTCTTTAGGTTTGACCGACTTAAGCTTAGGAATGCCTTCAATTTTGGCTTCAGGTTCTGGTATTGACTTTTTCCTGGTTTCAAGTTTTTCGAGAAGAGCTTTTTTCTCTTCTTCTGTTTTAGCTGTTTTCTTTTCAAGAATCTTTTTAGTTTCTTCGATCTCTTGCTCAGCTTTTTTGGTTTGCTCTAACTTTGATTCAACCTTTTTAGATTCAGCTTTGGATTCAGTTCGCGACGCTTCCATTGTAATTTCTTGATTGTTTTGTTCAACGTGAACTTCTTCGGACTTTGACATCCTCTTAGCCGATGATTTCTTCTCTTCCATCTAGCATAAATAATAAATTGGTCAGTTAATTTTGAAAACAAATGTATGATTGTAAACGTATAGCCTTATAACGTAAACGTATATCTTAAAAATTATAACTTACTTTCTTTCGCTCTTCGACGTGGTTTTCTTCAATCATGGATTTTTCTTCTACTATTGACATCTCTTCTTCAGATTCTTCAATAACTGTAGTTTCTTCTTCCTCTTCCTCTTTCTTCTTTTTCTTTTCTTCAACAAGTGTCAGATCAGCACTTGATTCATCTTCACCAAACTCATTTTTGATTACTACTCTGTAATTGGCTACATACTTTGATGACACTTTTCTGATAATAAGTCTGGCATTAGTGCCATCAAAGGAGGTGTTGACTTCAGATGATTCTCTTATAACTGTAGAGTTCTTGTACCATGTGCACCTACATGACTGGTCTGATGACTTGAGAACGGCAATAAACTCAGCTTCTTCGCTTTCTTTTTTAGCCTGAAATTATGGAGAAAATAAAAACTAACGTATTTTCTATTATATTCATTTACTATTTTTATTAATACTTGATTTGATTTAACGCCTTTTCCTCGAGAGGTTAGACTTTAGGTAAAACTTCAATTCACCTTATGGGGCACAATATCGTGGGAACATAGATGTGATGAGTGAACAGCTCATTGCCACTTTTATTTCTACCCAATCATTATTTCTTTAGTAAAATATACCATGCCGATAATTTGACATTGAAGGAAATACTTGTTATTTAAGTTATATATATTAAGGATATTAATTTTTCATTTATATGTATAATGTTTTTGTTTAAGTACCTTATTCGATTTAATTTTGTAACAAGTGTTTAATTTTGTGTCACCGTAACATCCTTTAATGTTCTCACTGCAGGGACACTGGCCTTCTCTCGATAATTGAGAGTGAATGAGCTTTAATCTACCACAGGAGCCCAATCCGGAGTGATCTTAAAATTTTTGATTCTAAGACATGGCGGTTTCGTCACGATGTTTTCCTTCACCGTTTCGAGGACGTGGTATTTCGCAAATACATTTTACAAGTGAAAAACTTATTGGTGCACGTGTGGGTTTGAACCAGCGATCATCATATTAAAAGTCGGCTCCTGGGCCCCTGGGCCACCACGCTCTAATTTTGTGCCTTATACAATTAAATCAATAAATAATACTAAATGTATAATATGACTAGGAGTTATACGTGAAAGTACGTAATTAGCAACTTACCAGGCTTCTAAGGTGTTTAATGATAGTTGGTTTGTCACCTTTCTCCTCAGGTATGTCTGTGATCTCTACTTGTTGTGATGTTGCCTCGCCCTTCTCGTTCCTTGCGACTAGCTTATATGAACCCTTGTCATATTGTGACACGTTTGAAATTTCCAATTTTACTGTGAATTCACCCTGAAAGAAGAACATTTTTGTTTATATAGTAGTCCTCTTAAATATTCTCATTTTCGTTGACATTATAGCGGCTCAATGCGTAGCCTTCTTCTTAATAATTTACTTTGAAGAATATAAAAGCACAGAATATTATTTGTAATTTATTTATACTCACTTCGCGCAGAGGCTCAATAAGCACAGTATGCCTAGAGTCCTCCTTGACTGCACTGGCTTCCTTGAACCATGTGCATGCAGGTGCAAATTTACTTAATACTTTACATTCAACAATAACAGTCTTCTTTTTAACTATCTTAATGACCTTTGGTTTTTCTTTGATAACTGGAATGACTGAAATAGTAATAAAATTTATGTTATTAATAAATTCCAAGTATTGTAACGAACTTCTTGTAAAGTAATATAGTAATGCAAAGTAAAACGAACATACACTCATAGACTTGCACTAGGATTCACGTATCATATTGGATACATGTATTGCGTGATGGAAATCATACAAATATTCAAGATCCGAGAACAAACTTCATGCTCCCAACATAATGTTTCCCCCAGCCGGGAATTTAATCCGGGACCCGGCACTTTGATGGTACAGCTACTAGCCACTTAGGCACGGAGTCTAATTTTAATTAATAATATTAAATTAATATTAATATTAAAGTCTTATTTATTACTTACTTTCAATATTGAGCGTTAGATTAGCGTTGAGCTCTCCAAGTTCATTTTTAATATTACACTTATACAATCCGGAGTCTTCAATCCCAGGATCTACTAATTCTAGGATGATTGTGTAAATATCTTCCTTTACTTCGATCCTGGTCTTGATTTTTGTCGATTCTCTGATTTCTTTACCCTCGTGGTACCATACGATCGTCGGTCTTGGGCTAGCTTTGACTTTACATCCCATTATTACTAATTTGCCATTGTCCTTAGATTGGATCGTGGGCTTTTCGACGAATGTTGGGCCTTCACCTTCCGGTTCTGGCTCAGCCTCAATATTAAGATTGAGATTAGCGTTGCTTTCTCCAAACTCATTTTTTACGTGACAGCGGTAAGCGCCACCATCCGCTGCCGATGGGTTACTAAGAAGCAACACCAATTCGTATACGTCTTCTTCAATTACTGTCGATTTGATTTCTATTTTACTGCTAGCCTTGATGACGGTTGTTCCCCGGTACCACGTGACTTCAGCCGCCGGCTTGGCTTTGCAGACACAACGCATAGTGATGAGTGTGCCATCTTCGTTGGGAATGATTCGAGGTTTCTCGATGAATGATGGAGCGAAACCGTTCTCGTCATCCCCACCTAAGTAGATAAGTTTGAAATTACTACCTATTTTAATATGTATACCCAAATGTGTTCATGCAGCCCAAAAGCCGAAAGCTTTACATGCTCCTGCTACTGTATGCGTACATTATTATAATTATTTATAAATATAATTTAGTAAATTTATGTTAGAAACCCTTATTTACCTTGGAAATTGAGAGCAATGTTGGCATTACTCTCACCAAACACGTTGAAGGCATTACACCTATAATTGCCACCATCTTCCCTAGTAGGACTTAATATTTCTAGCGTGAGGTTAAATGTATCTTTCCCTATCGCTTTTCGGGACATCTTCATTTTTGCTCCATCTTTTATTTCCTTATCTCCGTGGAACCAATTGATGTCCGGAGCAGGGTACGCTTCTAGTACACATTCCATTATCAACACGTCTCCTTCTTGTCTAATAGTTGGTTTTTTAGGGAACCTCGGTGCTTTACCATCTGGTATTCTGTTCAACAGATAAACATTTTAAAAGGAAATATTACCGTTGTCATTTTTGACTATATAATATGTTGGTTTCTTACTTAGGCTTTCCACTTCCTTCAAAGTTGAGGTTTATTTTAGCCACGCCTTCACCATGTTTGTTTTTCGCTAAAGCCCTGTATTCTCCTCTGTCCGAATTCTCAACGCCTATAATTTCGAGTCGCGCCATGTGATATAAAGTTTGGTCCTCTTCTAACGTAATTTTGTATCTATTGCTTTCTTTTATTAATTTCTTCCCATGGTACCTGTATCAGCGAGTGAGTGTTAATATTGTTACTACGTTGTAGTAACGTGCAGTTTAAATATTTTCTGCTCTTACCATGTGATGGTTGGTTTCGGTTTGCCAACGCATCGACATTCGAATGAAATTTTGGTACCATCCTCCGATTGCCTGATGACGGGTCTCTCCGTAAATGTCGGTTTAATAAAGTCCTCAGGTACGGGCGCTTCATCGCCTATTTCAGCAATTCAAACATTATTATCTTGAAAATTTTATCACTTACACGAAGATTTGCAGCATTCACAATGAAAACGTTGTCATAAATATTGATCATTATAATTTTAAGATGTTTTCTTTTAGTTTTATGTTTATTCAAATACGCATCCAAATTCAAATAAAGTTAATTCAGAAATGCAATAGAATAGATTATGATAAAAAATAGATACATAATTATAGCTTTGGATTATTCGTGTACTTGTAATCTCCAATAAACCCACTCTACGTCCAGTATAACAAACAGTACGCATGACAGTTGCTCTGATTATTGTGTTATTTGTGCAGTCGCTAAAGCACAAAAATTGCAGTATTATTCTAACTACAAAAAAGTAAGGTTTAGGTAAATTAGTAGAAGCCTAGTATACAGGGGTTAATACAATAAATAAGAGTGATGAAGATGTGCATGGTACAATAAATGATACAATAAATAAGGATTCATGCTATGAAATTATACGGAAGTAAGATGAAGTACTCAGTGCATCGTGTATCCAATACTTGGTTTGTCTATGTATGTAATGTAGCTGGTGTTGTGAGATGCTAGTGTGTCCTAACCAAACTTCAAATAAAACTAAGAAAACATCTTAAAATAATACTAATAAGTGTATTATGTAGAGTAACTGAATTAGTTCATGATCACAAAAGCTTTGCTGCAATATCTACGTATATGACGTGATAATTAGATCTATCTATTGCATTAGATTCACACATTAAAACAGCTATATAATGTTAAAACAATTTAAAGCATTTTTTTTTGTTTTCGTAAGTTTTTTCAAACTTAATTAAGTCATTAGGCCAATTTCCCACAATTTGAATGACGGGCTGTTTAACAATTTTAGAAACATCAGTTATCTGCTGTCATTAAAATTTAAATCCTTAAAGTTGCTTATCAGCTGTTATTGTTTTTTTATCTATGTAGCCATTTTCGGTATTTACATTTTAATAAACATTAATAATAGTAATAATATATGAAAGGTTACACTTACTGTCGAAGTTTAAGCTGATCGTGGCATTACTTTCGCCAAGTTCGTTCTTGGCCGTTACTCTGTACTTTCCAGCGTCTTCCACCGTGACATTGCTGATCTCTAATGACGCGTGGTAAGATTTGCCATCCTTGGTCACTGTCAGCTGAAATGTTAAGATGCCAGTGAATCTTCAGTGGCATTTAAACGGAGCACTTCTGTGCTTTGAAGGACACGTTTAAGTGTCGGCCCGGCTATATTAAAATATGGTACGCTGTCAGATCATTTCGTCGGTTGAGCCACATGAAAAGTAATAAACATATTTTTTCTCTTCATTTTTGTTCTTATAACGGTGAAGGAAAACATCGTAAGGAAACCTATCAATCTGGATCTCTTATATTCCCGAACCCGAAAAATCTGGGAGAGAAGGCATTGAAATTTTCTCGAGTATCTGATCGTCAATGTTGCTTGAATCTATGATAGATATCTGTCTGTTTTAACAACAATATTTTATAAGCTTTTTGTTGAATCAAATTTTTACCTTAAGGAACAAAATCATCGTAAAAAAAGTTACAAATAGTTTTGTAACACTAAAAATGAACCGAAATTACTCGGAAGCAGTTACTTGATACGCAAAAATACAAGTAATAAACATAATATTCAAACATTAAATTAATAAATTTAAACTTACAACTCATAACTGTCATACTATAATAGAATATGTATAATAATTCATGTCAAAAACTGCGATGAATGAAATAAAGAGGAGAATCAAGTAAATAAAACATTACGATGTAGTGATATAAATTTATATGACAGAAATAGGACAAAAGGTCACCGTGTTACCTGGCATCTATTCTAGCCAACTCTATTGAGGTCAAGGCCATCATGAAGCAGTTTTAAAACCAGGCCATCTGTTTTGATGATTCTGATATTTTTACTTTTAAAAGATTTTAAACAGGAGGTTCTTAATTCACCTGTATATTTCTTTTTATTAATATTTTTGGTATTTTAAGGCTATTTGGTTTTACCGTACCTAAAGGTTAAGAGTAATCTTTTTTAGTAAGTCTACGTCTGAATTTCTGTTCTAACAATCGGTAGTACGGAACGCTTGGAGTGTGAATACAAGTAGCTATAAATCAGTTTTGTGAATTAGAGTATAACTTAATAATTAAAGACAAGACATAATTGCCATTTTCAGACTTCACCAATATTTTGAGAGCTGAAAGTCAGTGGATAGTTTTAGTAGGTTAGGAATATAAGAATATATTTTTATTGTTAGGTTAATGTTTATGACATCAAAAAGAGATCTCAATTTCCTATATTTTTTTTATATGATATAGACATTCCATACAATTTTTTTGTTAAATTGTCACCCTGAGAGTGAGAAACACCGGAAATAATATTAGTTGGTATTTTCGATTTTTAAATCATGTAATAACAGTGCACAGGGTAATTGTACTTAGTCTGAACTTCTGTTGTTTTTTTTATTGTTTACCTTATGCCTTGCATCCGGATTGACCTCCGCAGTGTTGTGGAACCAGACGACACTGGGCACAGGCTCGGCTTCGATCCGGCACTCAAATATGAGCCGTTTGCCGTCGTCCTCCTGACGGATGGCCGGTTTGCGCGCGAACGTAGGCGCTTTACCGTCCACTTGTCTGCGAAGCATTTTCAATGTTATTAGATCTCAAGTATCGTTTGGACACGTCAAATTTTACACAAGTAAACATATTCATGAGCATAACATGTCAATTCTTGATTTCATAGCCTTCATAATAAAAACATTATATATTTTATGCACTGAATTCTTTGAATCATATACGGAATTGATCAAAGTCCAAAGTCAAAGTAAAAAAAAATCTTTATTTCCGTTGTTAAAACATTCTTGGAAGCGTCAATTTTTTTTTTAAATAAATAAACATGTACCTACAAGAGCATGCATTCTTAAAGTTTAGCGCTGTTTAAACCCTATCCGACCTTCCATGGGGAAGAATAAGCAAGAAACTAATGGAAGGATTACTTTCTCTTCGCGTGGATGATCCCTACCAAACTTTATTTTCATAACATAGCGTCCTCGAGTACCGGATGGGAATGGCTTCACCGCTTGCTTAAACGTTCTTTACAGATAATATAGTTAAGCAACTCTCCGCCCGGTCAGTACTTGGATGAGTGACCATTTAGCGGCATCTGAACTGAGCGCTTCCGTGTTTCGTTGATGAAATAAATATTAGCTTTATTTTTCACTCGCTGTCTTTTACGTCCAAATAATTCTTCTATGTCAAGTTGACTATAAATTTATTATATGAAAGACATTGATTTTGTTTATGCTTAAAATCACTCATAATTCATAGATAAAATAAATATTTAAAGTTATATTAAAGTTTTGAATTTGTTAGTCTAGTAATAACAGTGGAACCGAGGCTGGGAAAATATGTAGCGTGAGTGATGTATTTGTGTTAGTGATTATAAATACTCACTTCTGTTTTTCTTCGTCAGCGGCTGAAACAGCGAAAAAAGTCATTAGTTACAATTTTAGCGAATACTTCACTGATAACTTATTCTCACAACCGAGCCTTTGTAAAATTATATATATCGATGTGTCGCATCACTTTTGACTGACCGTATCCGTACCATCCTCTAATGTTCCCACTGCAGAGACACCGGCTTGCTCTCGATAATTGAGAGTGAATGGGCTCTGATCTACCGCGGGAGCCCAATCCGAGTTCTAGTGGAAAAACTCATTGGTGCACGTTTGGTTTTGAACCAGCGACCTTCAGATAGAAAGTTGGCGTCTATGCCCCTGGGCCACCACACTCTCTTGACTGACATTGGCAAGTAAAAACATATTTTGTGCATGTTTCCGAATCGATTCTAGAACCTTCCGATTTTAGCTCAGGATTTGTACTTCTCTGCCAATGCGATCCAATCCAACCTAAATCCCAGCTCAGTCAAAGCTATCATAAATTTTAAAGTAAATTGTAACACACGGCTATACTCTATGCTATGAAATAAAACCATGTCGGAGACTTTCTGGCGACTTGAAAACCCTGACACACTTACACGGCTGAAGATAAGGTAGATTGTAATATTTTTGATGTGAACCACCTGTATATACCCTAATAAGTCAAAGTCAAAATACTTTATTTCCATTTATTTCTTAAAATAATAATTAGAACCGCCACTTTTTTAATTAATTATATACCTACACGATCATGCGTTTAGCGCTTGTTTAAACCCTCTCCGACTCTCCATGGGGGAGAACAAACAAGAAACCACAAGAGCAATGCGACTGCTGTTGCCATAGCATCAAGTAAAAACTTAAGCTGAATATAAAAAAGTAACGTTTTTAACAGATTATTCAAACATGCCAGTTATGCCCAACATCTTCCAGACATAAACATTTGGTGGTTCGGTGATAAATCTAGAAATAAAAACGAAGTTTTATCATTGCGTTGTGCGGTCGGCTGTTTTCGCTTCGTGGAATCCTCATGGTTTTATGAAGTGTAAAGATTTTATTATTAAATACTTGGTTGAAAAACACTGAATATTTAAAATTTGTAAGCTTTTTGCACATGGTAGGTGGCAGATCGACAGTAGATTATAAAACTCAAAATAGATTTAACTTCATATGTATTATATATTACATGGAAACAAGTGAAAGTTTGCACTTAAGGCTATATTGTGAGAGAAAATAAAAAAAAATATTATTATTATTAATGGGTCCAGCTGCTCGCAACCGTAGATGAGAACCCTTTGAATCCCTACACGTACCCCCTGGGTGGAGCTTTAGTAGCAACAACAAGTAGCATTAGAACATAGCACTTATCTGCCGCCCAGCATTGATGCACTCGTATGGTTCTGTCCCAGTAGAAAGGTGTGGGTGCCGGTGAAATCGCATGCGCATGAGACGTAAAATCCCAGGGTTTGGGTTAGTGACAGGGTCAATTAATATAATTTATTGAGCAGGGAATTATTGAACCTTCGTATTGTATTTTAAATAAAATTATCTAACTATTGTACTATACGACAATTACCTAAAAAAAGTTCAAGGTCAGCGAATTTGTGTTTTAAAAACGTCTCCCGCACAGGTAATAATTTTTATATCAAAAATTTGTGAAATAATAGTTAAATAAGAAATATATTAATCAAGTATACTAAATTTTTCACTTTTTTAATTATTAACGCTTAATTTTGTTTTTGTTTACTTAATTGTAAGCAACAAACGCATTGATTTTTCGTCATAATGCAATTTCTTTTGATATTTTAATAGCAATTTTGATATTTAGTCGAAATGAAATTTGAGTGATCAAAATTATTTGGAAGGTAGCCAGTGGTTTGTCTATTGTGGGTGTGATTTTAATATATGATCTAGTTCTTGGTAGGTTTAATAGAACAATTATGTACACCCTCTTGGCTTTTTTAATTCTCTTGCCACAACCAGGGGTAGCAGTTTTGGTGGCGGTCTTTGAGAATATCTTACATACGGATACGAACTTTATGGTCATCAAAAACAGTTTGCCCCACCAGGATCGAACCCAGAGACTAGTTTCGAAGGCAAGATTTGTTATGTTAATCATTCACCTTAAGTATGTATTGTAAGCAATTTTTGGCTCAAAGTAGCTATTGAATTCTATAAGACGTGACTTGTGTCATGGCTGTTTCACGTAGCGTGGGTTCAGTACAATAATTTTTGTGTATGACTAAGACGGCTATTTGTGAAACCTTGGCATGGTGTAGCGTTACTGTTGACAAATGTTTGCATTTGTTTGACGGGATGTTTGATTCGATTCTGTTGTGAAATGTCTAGGAAAATACTGTTAAAACGTCAATGGAACTGTTTGGCAAATCTACGGATAACTAATTGTGTCTAATCTTTCGTTTCTTTATTTGATCTGCTTATTTCTGCAACCTTACCATTTTAATCAACCTAATCATCAAAATGTATGTAATTACTTACCTATTCCATCAATATCATTAATATTCAATTCGGTTCATGATTATAACTCTTCAATTGGAGGCCTGAATCTTTTATTTATTATATATTATTATTAATTTATATATTATAAATAAAATTGAAGTTTTTGTAATGACAAAATGACAGCTTTTTACTAAATGCGTTTGAAAGTATATATGGTACTTATAACGAAAAAAACAATGTTTAAATTGTTTGTATTTATATCTGTCTGTTTATTCCGGGTAATCTCCGAAACAGCTGGACCAATTATAAGGAGTAAGTTAGGCTAATTCTATTTCAGAAAGAAAAAATATGTTAAAAATTGTGGACAGATTAGGTAATATTCGTTTCTTCTTTTTCAATAGAATTTAAAACTATATGTTACAAATAAATAATATAATAATATAATAATTAACTAACTAAAATTCCATTTAAGTGCGTTTATTTATGAATAAATAGGCTGAAGATTGTCTCTTTATGAAATATGGCGGAACTACCTACCATCTATCAAAACTTATTACTTTATCTATAGCTTACAAGAATATATAATCTTGTGTTATAAAAACGCTAAGCTAAACGCTAAGACTTGGATTTTCTCCTTATATACTGGGGGAAGACTTGAGTCATATTTTTATTAACAATAACAACTTACATCAGGTGGCCTGTCGGCTGGTTCAGTCACATAAAAAAAACGGAATTGAAGCCAAGTCTATGAACAAGAAATAAACTGCATCTAAGTTCATCTATAAGGTATTTAACTTCAGTGGTCAGTTCTCCATGGGTGTCGAGGACCTCTTAATCAGCTGGCCCGTTTTATCACACAGAAAGTAAGTTATACTCACGGCTAAAGTTAAGATTGATGGAAGCGGCCACCTCGCCCATCTTATTCTTAGCTTTGACCTTGTAGAGCCCCGCATCCGTCTCGATCACGTCGTCCAGTTCGAGTACCACCAAAAACTTGTTGTTGGCAATACTCTGGATCCTGGGGATAAGAGAACGACATTAAAAAAACAGTCAGGAGGCACTTGTGGGTCATCAGAGCGGGATAATCCAGTGGCATAGACAACAAGTTTAAATCTGCAGGTTACCAGTTTAAGACCAGAAACGAACTCGTGAGCTATCTGCTTAAAAAATTGCGAAGAAAATCTTTATCAGGAATCTGGAATGTCCAAATACCAATTTTTTTTCTTATCTGACCTCTTGCGCTGGTAACAAGCAGACAGAACCTCTTTGGGTATTGTGGGTTTAAACTATAACTATATGGTCCCTTATAACTATACTAGCGGATAACAGGCATGTACTACAACTACTAATACACTGTTTTAGTGCTCTAAAACCATCTTCACATTATTGCCTCTAATGAAAAAAGTTTGGGGCACATCGGTTGAATGGTTTCAAAGTCTATAACGGACATAGGTAGAAACAATTTTTGTGTTTTATATATTAGGATAACTTATTATAACACGTAATTTTACTAACGCACTTATAATTTTATGTTGATTAAGTTCACGCATACTTCTTTAATGTTTGTTTCTTTGTATATAATTATTAATAACTTATCTGGTAGATTAAATAATGAGAGATCAGGTATAAAAAATTTTAACACCCTTGTGAGTTATGCCACCTATTCATATCGCAAAAAAGTTGTTATTGACGTTGAAATATTACAAAGGTGAATGTTTCAAGGTCATCTTGGTGATGCTAAAATATACTTCGAAGAAATATAATGCAGTTTATCTACTATCTTATTGAGTAACTAGATTTATGGCAGTATATTTTTTTTTATATACCAAGAAACTTTTCAAATTGTATCTGGATACCTACCTACCTTAGAATGGCAATAATTAAACATTGACTGTAAACGGGCTTATATATTAGAACAACAGATCACATAATGATCATATTAAAATCATTGAAATATAAGTACATTTATTTAGTTCTGGTAATATAGTGGTTAATCTTTCATTGGAACTTATACCAAAACATGAATCAATTCAAAATCTATAAAAAAATCTGCAAAATTCCTAAACGTTTTACAACCGTAACGCTGAAAACATGCGGTTGGAAACGGCTCAACTATTAAACATTACGCGATTAAAAGAAAAGATAACGTATTCAGAGAAATAAACAAAATGAAATTATGAGTGTCATTATGAAACATCTTTGATCTGTAGATACGAAACATGTTGAACATGCGTCGGTTTGAAGTATTTCCAGTCCGAGGTATATCGTTTCATCTCGTTCCATTATTTACAATTCTTTGAAACACCTACGATTTGTTTGTGCAAATGTTTTTTGTGGCAATGCTTTCACATTGCATTGCATCTCTTCGAATAAGTTTTTTCGTATAATTGTATCTTTAAAATCATCTTAACTATCTTAACTTAGATAATATTATTAATGTGATAAATGCGAAATTGTTTTTGTTTGTTTCTTACGCTTTCACGCCTCAACCATCAAACCGATTGAAAAAATTCTTTCACCAATAAAAAGCTACATTATTAGCGAGTAATATAAGCTATATTTTATCTCCATATTCAATCGAAAATGGGAACTACGCGATTGAAACTGCGGGGTGGCAGCTATTCTATAATATATGACAAACTAGCTGCGCGGTGTTAACCATAGTTGGCCATTCTAAGGGAATACGTTACTTTTTTGGGATAAACAGTAGCCTATGTATTTTAGACTATAATCTATCTCTCACCCAGACCCGTTCAGCCGTTTTGGCGTGATTGAGTAACAAATAAATAAATATTTATCCAACCAATTTTTGCATTTATAATATGCCTGGTCTCTCTGATATTATTATTAGTAAGTAAGAATTATGTCAGAAAGACCAGTCACAGTATGCTTTCAATTTAGATATTATACTTACAATCAAACCGTTCAATCAGTCATTAACAGATAACTGGAAATATATTAGCATCATTTTTATCTCTCAAAATATGTATAAATCTTTTTCATAATCATCATTAAAATTACATAAGGGATTACAAAAGATGACATAAATAATAGTAACATTACAGTAATATATTGTTTAGGGTCATCTATCTCCAGTAATCTGTTGGTAGATATAGGGTCTGGTTGAGATAGGGTAGACTTAGATGCATCTTAGCAAGTGTCGGAAATAAATACACCATCTATTATATTACGAAATTTGTGTATTTGATATCTAATCTAACACACATTTTAGAATTAATGAACACTCAAAGAATACAACAATTTTCTTTTACGAATTTGACAACACTCATTGAGTTCACGGAATTAATGATATCACCATTTTTATTTAGAATGTTAAACAGTTTCTTTTCATTGAATGTCAGACAACCGATAAAATGATCGTTGCCAAGTGTGCCAATCACAAATGTCTTTGGCTCCAATACTCACCAAAGGAAGTATCGGAAGACACTAAAACCGAGGTAACAGAACGTTGACCCATTGGTATAACCGCTTGATCGGTTGTGGCTATAGGCTTAAGAGGAGCAGACATAAATTGTTTTAGAGATGTTTGCTCGGTTTTAAATCTTATGATTTAAACTCACAAATCGTTGTACTAATATTACAAATGCGAAAGTTTGGGTGGATGGATGTTTGTTACTCAATCACGCTAGAACGTCTGAACGGATCTAGGTAAAATTAGGCATATAGATAGATTACAGCCTGGAATAGCACATATGCTACAGGAAAAGTTTATTGTTCCCGTAGGATAGTCGACTAGGATCGAAAAATAATGAGGTAATAAATACATCACAAATAGAACTTACTGAGCCTATTGAGGCTTAATAGATTTTGGGGCAAAAAAAATGTTTTTATGTAAAAATCAATGTTACTCACTTAAACTTGGTTCTGGTATCTTCCTTGAGCAGTTCATCGCTGCGGTACCAGCATATCTCTGGCTTGGGAGAAGCCAGCAGCTGGCACTCGAAGACCAGCCGGTTGCCGTCATCTTCCTGGCGAAGAGCCGGCTTCTGCGTGAAACTTGGGGCTAAGTCGTCGGAAACCCCCATGGTATTAGCTACTTGTCATTACGGTAGAATGTTGAACCCTGTGCTTTCACTGTGGACAAAAGAAAAGTAAATATAATAAAAAAGGAGAAATTGAATCGTAAATAAAAACTTCTTTTTGATAATTATTTTTCACGAATTAAAGAAAAGAAAAGAATTATTAAACAGTAGTCAAATAATTAACACTAAATGAAAAATGAAAAATGATATCAGAAACCTAAAACTGGTGTTCAAATACCTATTCAATGTTACCTCACACAATATAGTTCGTTGACTTTATTTTTTTTCCGTTTTTTCTTTTTCACAATATGGCATATGTTAATGAATTTTGATTCGCAAGGATAACACAAATTGATTGACGTAAGAATCATCTAAATTGGCCCACGCGTTTGGTCTCCAAAGCGCCACAAAGGAAAAAAACATACATACATACAAAAGGCTGATTGTTGATAAAGCATATTTCAGTATGAAAGTTATGGGTGCCAGAGCAATTACAGGTACATAGGTCGTACCGCTTGTCTCGGAAAGACGGAGCAATCGTACACTGCTGTAGCGTAAATAATCTACAGCTCTGGTGGCGTAGGGCCTCTACCGGTTAACTGGCGGAGAGGCTCTACAACTTGAGTGGCGTAGACCTTCTACGCCGCGTTAAGACAAAAATAGAGAAGAAGTATGTTATATTTATCGCAAAACGATATCGCTTAAAAATATTTGATAGGTTAGAAATCTACTCGTTTTTAGGGTTAGGTAAACCCTATTACTACGCCTACAATGTCTGTCTGTCCAACCAAAAAATGTATCATTTACCCCTTAAATGGCTACAATTCTTACAGAATATGTGTCACTACGCAGGTTTTGCTACCGAATATTTAAAAAATATAATCAAAGATATGATCCCATTGGTGAGTGAATTCAAATCACACTTAGCCAGTTTCACTTCAACACACTAATATTATAAAAGCGATAGTTTGTATATGTATGTGTGTTAATGTTTGTTAATCCTTCATGCTCACGGCTCCACGGATTTGAATGAAATTTGTTACTAAGGTAACTTATCCGGAAAACTGTGGGTAACACCGCGGGGCGCTGCTAGTCTCGTATATATATATATTGTATAGGTCCAAAATTATGGATAAGTATAAACGATAGGTTATTACATATTTTGATATTATTATAATTAGACCATTTTTGTGACTCTTAACTATTAATTATTTTTAAAGATAACGGGTTTGTTTACGCTGCAATTTTATTTTACACAACTTTGCTGCACAAATAAATATTTAATTAAAATAAATATTCATGTATATTCACACTGCACCATCTAGTCCCAAACTAAGCATATCATATACTATGGGAACTAGATAACGGATAGAATACTTGATTAGCTTTCTAACACAGAACAAATATTTATGTTCGTCACACAAATGCTGAGTGAGAATCGAACCCATGACCTACATCGCAGAAGGCAGAGCTACAACCAATTGAGCCATGATGTCAGTTTCAATGCAGGAATATATAGTATCCCATTGATAATTCGCTTTTATGAATACGTCTACGATGACAGCTACGGAGCTACGGCGTAGAGGTGCGTAGAGGTGACTACGATAATATTATAGATATAATTATTGATACTCTACATAGAAATATATTATGTAATCAATCATATTAATATAATACAAAGGAATCTTTTTTGCTATTGAAATCCGTTTAGCTATCTATTATACATACATCATTAGTGTCAACTGCCCCAATTTTAAACAAGGTTACTTTTTGTTGTTGTTTTGGATTCCGTACCTCAAAAGTAAAAAACGGTACCGTTACAGGATACCTTAGTTGTTCATCTGTCTGACCTTTTCTTCAGGAACGCGTGGAGGTATCAAGTTGAAATTAATATCAAATTAGATCTGCAATCCCTAGAAGCAGTGTAAAAATCTAACTTCTATGTCAACGCAATTAAAAGTTGGTCAAATTCAACGAATTATTGGGTGTGTGAATATGACTCCGCCCTTTCTCAACAGATGTCGTTTTTAGTATTGTTTACGTGTACTAATAAATGACCATACTTGTATTCGATAGTACTGAATGTCAGCTATCTAACGCATTTTATGATATTTGGTTGAAGTGTAAGCAACAATTGTTTTCACCTTTTCGAAAATGTCGGTTTTTATTCCAAATAAACGTCATTTGCGGGAAGTGTTATTACATTATTTTATTGCGAAGAAAACTGCAGCGGAAACTTATCGTTTGCTTGTGGAGATTTATGGTGAGCATGCTCCGTCTAATACAACTTGCAAGGAATGGTTTCGACGATTTCAAAATAACGATTTTAGTACTGAGGATAAAGAACATGGAAAACCACCAAAAAAATTTGAAGATGCTGAATTGGAAGCATTATTGGCGGAAGATTCTTGCCAAACTCAATCAGAATTAGCTGCAGCATTAAATGTTGATCGTTCAACTGTTGCAAAGCGTTTACAAATGATGGGAATGATTCAAAAAGCCGGTGACTGGGTTCCACATGATTTAAAAGAAAGAGACATGGAACGTCGGAAAACCATTTGTGAAATGCTGCTTCAAAGACAGCAAAGAAAAGGATTTTTGCATCGGATAGTCACAGGAGACGAAAAATGGATACACTACGAAAATCCTAAACGCAAAAAAGCTTGGGTGAAACCAGGCGAACCAGGCCCATCACAGCCAAAAATAAATATTCACTGTGCCAAGGTCATGCTCTGTATTTGGTGGGATCAGAAAGGTATTGTATATTATGAGTTGCTCAAACCCTCTGAAACTATTAATGGAGAAGTTTACCGACGACAACTAATGCGTTTGAAGCGAGCCATAGAAGAAAAACGACCAGAATGGGTGAATAGACATAACAAATTAGTTCTTCAGCATGACAATGCCAAACCGCATACCGCAGAAGTCGTAAAAAGATATTTAGAGGGACAGGACTGGGAAGTGTTACCCCACCCGCCATATTCACCAGACATAGCTCCTTCGGATTACCACCTATTCCGGACGATGCAGACAGACCTTACTGGAGAAAAGTTTACTTCATGTGAAAGTATCAAAATTTGGATTGACAACTGGATAAGCTCAAAAGACCAGGACTTCTTCCAGCAAGGAATACGAAAACTACCTGAACGATGGGCGAAGGTTGTAGCTGCAGATGGAGCATACTTTCAATAATTTTTTTTTTAATTTTGTAAGCGAACAAATGTGTTTTATATATATTAATATTATTATTTTTAAATTTGTCAATTTTTATTTTAGCTTTGTTGATTGTTAATTGACGTTCATACGAGTCTAAAATTATACTTTGGTATGAAATAAAGGAATTGAATTGATGTGATTTTAATTCATATTATTTGAAAGGATGTGCAAAAATAAATAAAATAAGAATAAATTAAAAAAAAAATACAAGAATAGTTCAAAATTGCTAAGTAGTCAGTTGTTATAAGTTCTGACGTCGTAAATTATTACAAATTGTTAACTATTAGTTATTATGAATAAACCTTGACCCAAAAGTGGAGTTTAATATTTAGGGTCGTGTCATTAATTATACTATAAAACTGTAATGTCAAAATGTTTGGTATTAAACTAAACTAACACTAAGACAAATAATTATAATTGTATTTATGATTTGTCATTGGCCTACATCCAGTACAATAACTATTCATGTTCTTACAAATTATTGGCCAATAATTTTCAACAATATTGGCCAGTATGTACCGTAAATTAAATTAATTTCTAAAAGATACTGTTTCCTATAATATCATATTATGAAAGGAAGCTACTTCCATCAGTTTCTCAAATTAATTGCAAACAAAAAAACCACGAATCAAGCGCGTGCATTGGCTTAGTTGGTAGTAGCCCTGCCTTCGAAGCGAGGGGTCCCGGGTTCGATTCCCGGCCGGGGCACACTTTGTGCGGTGAGCATGAAGTTTGTTCTCGGGTCTTGGGTGTCTGTCTTGTGTTTGTGTGTTTGTCCATGCCATCTGCGACACAGGGAATCCTAGTGCAGAAGTATGAGTGTGTAAACGTTTAATAGTTTAATAGTTTTAATTTGGTTAAAATGCACTTCAACTATAATAAATACTTAGATCAACCAAATACGGTTCTGGAAATAGAAAAGTTAAATCCTTAAAATGCATATAATATGTCGCAAAGTGAATTTTAGTAATATAATGTTATTGTTGAACAATTATTTTGTTGGCTTATTATTCAAATTGGTGGCTACTTTATTTGTATGATTTAGTGTCTACGTGAAAATTATATTATTATATTTCTATGTATAAACTATGTAAATAGTTTATTAAGCTTAAGCTGATTTGCAACTTCTAAGGTTATATAAGTGTAATGTGTATTGTATTAGTTGCAAATAAATTCTTGTTCTTATATCTCTGCTACTGCCGTAAGGTAGAAATTTTCAGCAAATCTTATTAACATCTATTTGTAAGTACATATGTTTCACAATAAATGATACCCTGATTCTGATAGGCGCTTCATACTTGTTGTGAACATAATAAACATATTAAACCGGTTAAATAAAGTTTTTTTTTTTGCTGGTATCACTTAACTCTGAGGTTCTTTAGACTTTAGGTTAAGTCCAAAACTTTAAGATACACATCATATAATTTGACCATATTGATAATAGTAAGTATATCGAGCTCAATACAACATATTTTGTTAACATTTAACAAAAGGCATATATCGTTAGGGATAAGAGGCATACAGATAAACAAAGTATTAGCAAATAGGTTCGTTTTATTCGTTGAATACGAAATTTGGGTAGTGTTAAATTAGTGAAATGAACAAATTGTATTTTGATATATATTGAAAACAATATATTGAATTTAAACAATTCTCTTGCGAGGAACCCTTATTCTAAAATAAAAGTACTCCTTATATCATCCGCTATCTGCCAGTGCAAATCCCGTCAAAATCGGTCCAACCGTTTCGGAGATTGGTCGGAACAAACAAACTGACAGGAAGACAAAAATTTAAAAAAATATTTTTATTATTAGTACTGCAGATGTTCTCAAATGCATTTAGTCAAAAGAATTTATTTTGTCATTACAAATACGTACTTCAGTTTTATTTATTTGTATAGACGAAAATGCCCCATAAATTTCAGATACAAAAGCATATTTAGACTCATCTATAATACAACGTCAAATATGCCATAATCCTCATCAATCATCATTGTGAGCTGAGAGCCGTTCATCATCGCTAGCATTGTTGGCTGTAATATGAAAAGCTTGGCCACTACGAATAGTCGATTCAAGAAAGTGACTCATGCGGTCAGCGCCATCTACATTCGCAAGGTGAAGTGTAAGCGAGTGGGTGTCCAGTGTTAAAATTTTCATGAGTGTGAACGAAACGTCTCGATCTATTTCTGTCACAACCGAAGGCCCCCGAATTCATGGAGTCTGCCGCAGAAATTTTATAATATGCAACTATTCATCTTTCGACAGCTTTTTTCTAATAATTTTAGTCGTTCTGGATTTTTTTACTTTTTACATTTACTGTATAATAATCTGTACATATTCTGTATAATCTATGAAAAACTACATAACTGATCTGAAAAATTTAAATCACAGCTTATAATTTAATAAAAAGTTCCAATCAATGCGAGTTGCTCAAGGGTCGTAACTGGGACCTCTATTATATTTACTCTATCAAAGTAGCTCTATTGAAGAAAGCCTTGATGTCCTTCAACGTTGAACTTGAAGAACTTTAAAGCTTGATGTCACACTTTAAAGAGTACATACCGTATGCACAGGTGAAAATAATCCAATAGTATCACTACACTTAGTCAATAACACAGACACAGTTAAACGTGACGTTCGAGAACTTGACGATGGCAAGTGAATTTCGTGAGAAATCGGTTGTCGCCGGCGGCGGGAGGCGTCGGGTCGTTTTCGAAATCGTAACTAAACTATGAAAATTTTGGCGGAGCGCCGAGGCCGGCAGGCAGGCACACGCGTGGGCGGCTGCAGCCGACGACGGTTGGATAACGGACTCGTCATATAGTGACGTGGAACTGCAGAGGTGTTTTCCGCTGAAGATAGAAGCTGATCTAACACCTTTCAGGATCTATGTTGTTGCATCTGTTGGGATAGGGCATAAGCCAAATGCAACAAGGTTAAATGTTTTGCTAGTGAAATATGAACCACTTGGCTTACGGCTGCTAAATCACTTGGCAAATCACAAGGACCTTTGTACCATTTGTTCGGTAATTATATCTATCTGAGATGTACTTAAGTTGTGACAGCTATAATCCTGAATTAATAGCATTAATTGGGTTGTAACCCACTTATCATCCCTTTTACTGCCGTTGTTTATGGCAGTCAACTGCACAAAATTTCGCCATGAATTCTTCGTCACAACTTCTATCCACATCTCAAGCGTATTTTCCTATTAGGACGTGTCGGCAATTATGTAAACTTATATGTTATCGAGTTCGTAGTTCGTGAGACTGACAAACAAGTGGCCCTGGTGTTATATGTGCTCATAAATCAGATTGAGCTGTAAATTTTTCTTCAGCAGTCTGAATATAACGCGTTGGCAACTGGAGATGGGAGTCAGGTGACCCATAAATCTGCGGGGGATCGTCAACATGTATTTTAGTTTTGGAGTTATGATTGATGCTTTGTTTGACGGCGAGGTTTCAAGGTTAAAATATCTTTATATCACTGCAGTTTTGACTGTTGAAGGTGCTTTTGCAAATCGATGCAAAAACCTTTGCCAAAATTAAGTGTAAAGCAATTTGGTTCACCAAAAGGGTATGTAAAGTAAGACACCATTTTGTAAGACGAGGCGATACTCTGAGAAAACAATCCTGCGATTGTTGGTTTCTCGGAGTGATAGGTGCAATGACAAATCAGTAGGTAAATTTGCCGTCTTTGAAGCGAGGATTCTCGGTTAAACTCCGCAGCTGGGGAAAATCTTTGTGATTAGCATGTTGATTGTTCTCGAGTCTTGGGTGTGTGCGTTGCGTAATTGTGAATGTCCATGCTACCTACGAAATGGAAACCTAGTGCAAGGATATGAGTGTATAAACGTTTATTTACTGGTACTTAAGAGTTCCTTTAACCAAGGAATACCTAAGTTTATACGGTAGGTCCCATGATTGTTGTGGACAGGTGATAATTGCGTTTCTACTTGTGAATTATGTAAAATTACACATTCAAAAACAACATCCAATAAATACTATAATCTCCTTGATAATATTAAAAAGACTCTCTATCAATATCGGCTATTTTCTATAATGTATTTCTATCATTTTACTATGAAAAATCGCCAGTGGCTAAATTTTGGGTAGCTAAACCTCAGAAGCCAAAACTAAAACGTCTGAGATGTCTCAAATGTTAGTCAATATATACAACAATGCAAGTACTACTTCCGAGAATAGCTATTGATTACGTATTTTGTGTTCACAGGAAAGCTATTTCAGTGTGGGATGGCAAACAAATAACTGCCTACACATTACGAGAATCGGACTCCACATCCTGTTTCAAACTTTTCGTCAACTCTTTGACAAATTTTATTCTTGGTGGAAATTGATTTCGAAATACATGAAAAAGAGAGTGCTAGTTTCGAATAATTCCGCTAGTGTTCTCAGCAGGGACATCGGCTTAGTCTCAATAAGCGAAAGTGAATGAGCTATATTCTGCCTTGTCAACCAAATCCAGATATGTTTATGTCTTCACGATATTTTTCCTACACTCACCGATTTGTTTCTGGAAGGGATTAACCTATCCCTGTATGCCTGACTGACAATTCCACCGGAATACAGCAATGTGGTGCACCACTGGTTAGCGGCAGATAACCAGTTTTGGAAGCAGTACTGCTCAGGGCGAAGTTTGCATAAGTTCTACTGCTATTTTTTGTTGCTCCTTAAGCAACATATAGGTTTGTGTTAGGATTTAAATTGAAATGTAATGGTTACCTACGGACGCGAGCGACTGGCTCCCCAAAAAGCTTTAGTTCGCTGATGTCAAATAGCCATGGGCGTTTTTACGGGTGTCTATTTGTAACTGACATCTCGTCTAATTAGCTAAACGCCCACTTATTAATCCGTAATTAGTGTTTGTTTGTTGCGACGACAGACATTACAATGTTATTTTAAAATGGTACCACGAAAATGTGGCACACTTGCCACAGACGCATTCAATTATAAACATTGTGACAGTTGAAAAATGTTTATTTAGGAAAGCAATAAAAATGCTTGTTGAATAATTGCTACGTTAAAGTTTGTGTTAATTTTGGGGTTATGGAGGTCTAGTGCAAAGGATTGTTATAATATAAAAAATAAAAGACAATCAAAGGATTATTCCTACACCGTATGAACACTGAACAAATAATCTGAAACATTCAAGACATACTTTTTACAACACGGAATACTCTTCCACGATTTGGATGAATCCGCTTACGATTTTGTCATGGCTGGAAATGAAGAATTGGCTGCATACGCAGCCGATTGAACGAATCTAATAACAGGATACCAATACCTATTTTTATTCCTATTTGATAAGTATTATTACTTGATCTGGCATAATTTAGGCAATTTAATTAAGAAGCCCCAAGAATTAAGCTAACTTAATTCTTCTTGATTGTTCTTTCCCAAGTAGGGTCGGATAGTTTAAACAATCGCCTAACTTAAGAACGTGAGATCTTGTAGGTACAAATTATTAAAAACAGTGATGGTTCCAAATACTATGTCAGCCTCTTTGTTGCCACTTCGAGAATGAATGGGCTTTGATCTGCCACGGGAGCCCAATTCGGATTTTTTGTTCTAAGAATGCTGGTTTCTTCACGATGTTTTTCTACACCGTTTCTATTGCACACATAATTTTTTCAAGTGAAAAACTCATTGGTGCACCTGTGGGTTTTAACGAGATTGAAAGTAGGCGTCTGTGCCTCTGGGCCACCACGATCCAAGTATTTTTAGGAATTCAATGGAAATAAAGATGCTTGACTTGACTAGACCGAAGCTTGCTCTTAGCCTGATTTAAAACAGCTCAGTTGACTTTTGCACCATGCCGGCCTGCAAGCGGAAGTCATCCGATCCTCATATGAACCAGAGTGCAGTGGTGTTGTATTCAGTTATTTTAAGCAAGGTGACATTTTGGGAACTCCCGGAAGTGTTCAATTCACGTGTTTGAAAAGTTTATGAAATACAAGTAGCACTGCTACTGCACCGCTTCTTGTATTTCTTAAACTTTTAAATATAAAAAGCAGCAATATTTTACTTCATTTATCTTAAAAAAATATAAATCACATCTCAGTTGGTAGCTAAAATCAGTTTGTAGTAGCTCTGCCTTCTGCACTGTAGGTCGTGGATTTGATTTACATTCAGAACGAATATTTATGTGTGATAACATAAATATTCGTTCTGCGTCTGGGTGCCAAAATGTATTTATAAAAAAAACTAAATAAGTATTCTATTAGTTAACTAGTTCCCATAGTAAAAGTTTTTGTTTGTTAGGGGATAGATGGCACTGTGAAACGACCATGAAATTTGGCACTGAGATAAATTATAACCTGGAAAAAATATTTTCCATTGAATGAATGAAATCACTATATTGTATACTAACTTCATACATGTAAATTTTCCAAAATAAATATTATATCGGACCCATGTTCTGACCATTGCTTTCGCCATGTTTGTTATTATATGCTTATTATGACAATGCTTGTCCTACAGGGCAGAAGGCAGAGCTACTACCAACAGCTGAGTCAATGAGATAGTAAATACAATACAGAATACATTGAATACCTACGCCTCTATCTCACATTCACGGGTGACTTTTAAAGGCGAGTGCCCAAAAGTCGATTCAGACGAATGAAACACGGGCAATACATCAACTATTTATAGTTAAGAATTAGGTATCGTGCAACAAGATCTGAAATAGAAATAGTTTTATCAACAATGCGTCATGCTATACGAGTGCAGTGTGGGTTTTTGATACTGAGTGATGATTTTAGCACAACAATTTGTGAAGTCATATACAAATATATCAATATCTCTTCTTCAACCTTGTGCCAACCACTGTTGAGTGAAGATATCTTGCATACCACACCATTTCTTACAGTCTTGAGCTTTCTGCTTCCAGTTTTTCTCCACTATTTCCACCAGGTTATCGATCGACCGTGTTCGCTGCCTACCGATGTTCCGCAACCAGATCTAGACCTCCACTCCAATACTTTAAAGTCACATCTTCCGTAAGCCCTGCGGCAAATGTGATCCACCCATTTCCACTCTCTCTTCGTTATCACTAGAGTTAAGTCAGTTAACTTAGTTCTTCTCCGAGTATAGCTTTACGTGGTCGCGAAGAGAAATATCTAAGTCCTTGAAGGGCCTTGTAGCTTTGAGATCAATTGTTTAGTGAGGGTCCAAGTTTCAGCCCAAGAAAAGACACATTGATGAAAGCTCTGCTGTAACATACAGATACTCTAATATAAAGACGTTTTAGTGTGAAAGAGTTGAGAAAACCCCATTACTAGACATACAACGTCGGTCTGTACATCTGTCTGTACTTGAAATGAACTAACGAATTAATGTGAAAGTGAGTTTGTTTGTACACGCCTTAACTACTCAACTGAACATAATGAAATTTTGCGTACACATTTTCAGGGGTACAGAAAAGCACAAATTTTCATCCCCTGTTTTTTGGAATGAAATTTTCTCACCTTAGTAAATCAAAACCTCTCTCGAAGCCGCTGGAAAATTCAGTTCGAAAACAAATAAGTTGTGTGTGCCGGTGAAAGTAAAGGTACAAGAGACGTTACATCCCCGTCTCAGAGCGACGGGCGCACCGCAATCCGACGTGGATTGATGTTGTATATGGGTGGCTGTAACCATATAACATCAGGTGGGCGGTCCGCTCGTCCCACTAGTTACATAAAAAAGACAGCGAAGGCTTGGTAATCGGGCTTTGAGGTCTATGAAACTTAGGGTTCCACATCCAAAAATCCTATTAAAAACCTTAAAAGTTGCCTGTATTTATTTCTAACACTGTAATGCTGTCAAGAACGATGCTTTGTCCCAGTTTAACCTAAGTTCACATTCACATTGAAACGACTCGGACGCTTATTTCGGAAAGCAAAACAAAAATTAAATAAACATGTTTTGTCATGTTTATGTGATAAATAGCCAGCATTGAATTGGCGTGACGCAATTTGGCATAGGTTACAAGTGACATATGCAAATCTATCACCGGAGTCATTCTGAATGTACTTTTGGTACTCAATTTTGTGTCATTTATGGTACGCCTGACTGTGCTAAGTGGATATTGGAAATGAGTCATCTTTGGATATATTAAAACTTGGCAAACATCAATCTTTTAAATGATTGGTCCATTGATGACATCAATGAGAGTTGAGACTTTGATTGGAGAGGTCTTAAGTCTTATTTCAGCGGTAACCACTTTTAGCAAAACCCTATAATCAACTAACAGATTATTGGAGATACCATAGCAACATATTACCATAGCAACATTATTATCTGTCGGTTTTTTTTGACAAATAACAATTTTGCTATGGTAATCAATCTACAGTACTGTAAGTTGATAATAGGGATTGGCTGAAAGCTCGTTCTGTCGCTGTAACGTAAGCAACGGCATCTTTGACAAATGGTTCCATTCAATTCTGTTGATGATTTTGTTTCTTGGATTTTCACTTGTTACGGGTTCTTCACGATTCTTTAGATAATAATTACACATATTATTATTATTCTTGTTATAACATTAAGAGAGGACTGCAAAAGTACTTATCATAATACATACAAATATTACATATTAACATCCAGACAGAGAACAAATATCTATGTTCGTCACACAAATACTTGTCCTAGGTAGGAATCCAACCCACGATATAATATACCCACGATATACCCACGATAAAGCGCAGAAGCTTTTACCAACCAGTAATCCAACCCAAGAACGGACAAAAATGTTCGCAAAACTCATTACCAGAAAGCGCCAGCTTACAGCTGTTAAAATATTAACGACAATATGATCCTTTACAAACAGTTATTTTTGGGTTTTGTTTTGGTTTATTTTTTATTCAACAGCTGTCACTTTATAGAAAAGTCTAGATTTCTGACTTAACATGTCCACTGAAATCAATATCTACTTTACTATAGTATAAAATATAAATTAAAACATTATTTTAATTCATGATCTTTCTTAAATATTTTATTCCTGAATCCTCTGAAAAAATCTTTTAAGTCAAGAATTTTTCCGCACGGTTCGTAATTGGATGGGTAATCGTTTAATGGCGCTGCTTACGTGCGTTGGATTAACATTATGATATCGGTCCTGGCTTTATTACTGTTAATAAACCATGTCGGAGGTTTTGGGGTGGTTTGTAAACTCCGACACTGTTGACCACATACTCACGCGAAAGAAGAAGTGTGAAATAAATTATTTGCAAAACACCGTTGTATGGTACAACGGTATTACGACCCAAAACCACAAATCATGCATAAATGAAACTTTATAATTTTCATATTTCGTAACTCGCATGACGAGTAGTTTGGCAAGACGCCATGGCGGCTGCGACAGCAATATGTTTCCGCCCGAGTAGAAAAGAGACAGGTGATATTGTGTGAAAAATATTTATGCTAAGGTCTTCGGCAACCAATGAGACGGGAATAGCGATCGTTCACTTTGCGGCTATTTTAGTTAGGATGAAGGTTATCGTTTACTGATTTCACGAATTTTCTGTTTAAACAAATATTTGGGGTTTTGAGGTAGAAGATATGTTTGTAGAGTAAATACTTGAACATTACCTACCTAATCTTATTCGCAGATCTGTTTAGCTTCAGGATTATATCTGGCTACTGCGATATAACTAGCATCAAGATACTCGTGTTAGTTTGACAGACCTTAATTAGCTGGTTACACACTTGCATCTAACTGACAGTTTGACTGTTTAGATAAATGACTTGTGACTTAGAAACAGACTGGCTTTATACCTTATTGTACTAACTCTGCCTTCTGCGTAGGTCGTGGGTTTGAGTCTCATTCAAGACAAGCATTTTTGTGATTAACATAAATGTGCGTTCTGTATATGTCCGTATTTACAAAAAAAAAACTTTATAAGTATTCTATCAGTTATTTAGTTCCCATAGTACAAGCTATGCTTAGTTTGGGACTAGATGGCCTTGTGTGAAATGTTCATGAGTATTAAGATGTTAACATTGAGATAATTTATATGTGATGCTAGCCGAACATGCAGACAATTGGAAATATATTGTCATACTATTTCAATAAAGATACTTTAATCTCTGATAATTTGACAGAAAATAATTAAGATTTTTTTTTATTATACAAAATCTGTTTGTATGATGGATTTAAAATATTATGGTTCTGAATATCTGCATGAAGTCCCAAAACGAACGATGTTTTAGTAAAATTTGAATCAAATAACGTGAACCATTTTTTACCAGAGTTCTAAATAATTGATTTATAAATCGAGTAAACCGACTTACTTTTATCCCTTACTTTACGCCCTTAGGGATGGAGGTTCTTCATAAAGTTTGTATGGGACAATCAATGAAACAAGAATCATACAATTCAGTCCACAAGAAGAAGGAATCGCAAAAATACTAACATACAAAAAAATTACGAGCTGGAATTATAATAATCCAACCCATTAATACTTCAGCCAATCGTTGACGTCATGTTTAATGATATCCGGAAATGACTACAAGTTTTAAATTCCTCGATTTTTATTTTACAATATAAAATAATAAATTTAGAGTACATTCTCACAGAATAAACTTTTCTGTAGAAAAGAATAATGAGTAAAAATAAGTGTTTCGTTATCCACTACCACTGTTACGCTGCATTAGTTGACTGAGTTATCTGGTTATGCTTTACGTGATTGTAGCGACAAGTCTAGCTCGTCATCTAGACCGTCGCCATCGTCCTAAAACGCATATCTCACCTGATATTTAGCGGTTACCCCTGCCCATATACCAGGTCCAAGATCAAAAACATCAAAAACAATAGCCCAGTTGCATCATTGCGCCCGTCAGATATTGGTGAGAAATGCGCTTTTAAGTAAAAAATGAGGCAATAGTATTTTTTAAATTCACTTTATTTTAGTCTTCAATGGCGAAAATCTTACAACTTATTACTTAAACAACAATGTTTATATAATATTATACTTTGTTGTAAACATGACATATTGCTCATGTCTGCCGCCAAGCAGCGTCGCATTCGCATTGATGTGTTCGGATGGAAGGGGTCTGGGTGCCGGTGAAATCACATGCGCATGAGACGTAAGGAATATTCAAGGCACCCGAAAGCCTCTAAGGCCTCTTAAGCACGGAAGCGCTCAGTTCAAATGCCACTAAATGGTCACCCATCCAAGTACTGACCGGGCGTAAAGTTGCTTAACTTAGCAATACCAAAATATAAATTACGGTATATGTTGATGACGTCATAGAAATATATACTACAGCTGCGTGTGTGTATACAATATATATCGTAATATGCCGTAATTAATATATATTAAAGCATTACTCATAAGGTAAAAAGCGACCCATTGAGGCCCTTAGGCGGAAAATGCATGTATTTTAGTATATAAATAAAAATAGCTTTCTACAATTGTAAGATGTAGTAAGTAGAGGTACATTTCTCGATCGTAAATCTTTTAACAATGCAAAAGTTTTATTTTACGTGACTATAGTGTTGGGAAGAGCAAGCGACTTATGTTAAGTGATAACCGCCACCCATGAACAACAAAAATACGACCTAGGTCTATGAAAAGCATGAGAAAGCCCAAGTCGCATCGCGTTGTGCCTTTTAGTACTTGAATGCGCCGGTTTCCTCATCGTGTTATCCATTACCGTTTTGATAACGCGATACAGCGTATAAAAAAATTACGCAAAACAAATCCCCTTGTGTCGAAATGATAGTCACCATCTGTAATTGGTCACGGTCACGTGGTCACGTGGTAGTTTCAATTCGAATTCAAAGTCGAAATAATTTCAAATGTTCCCGATAAAATCTCACAAACATATAAAAAGGTAATACCCCTTAAAGGTTCAAACCATGGTTGCCTCATCTAGTATACGACGTGAACATACCAACATAATTTACAGCCATAATTTATAATTTACAATCATAAAAAAGTACAAAACAGTTTTATGACTGCTGTTCTGAAATATACTAAATTGTAAATTACAACGGAGTTTTAATGAGCGAGTTGTCAAAGACAAAGGCAAAAACTTTATACCCGTTGAACTCCTAAAAATATTTTTGTAACTTCTGCGAAATAAACTGGCCATATAGCAAAAACATGCGAAAGTACATTAACTCGGACATTGGCAGAATTTGTGTCGATAAAGAGAAAAAAAAAAAAATAATAACGAAACCTGAAGCTGACTCCTAAACATATAAATACTATACTAGGAAAAAAAATAACAAAAGTCACTTTACAATATATTATAATATATAATACATATTTAATTTTATTTATATAGTAAATACCAGCAAGAATATTGAAAGTTAATTCATGTTTCCACAAAGTTCTTTTTTGGCATTCTTTTACTTAAACACTGCCCTAATATCTCAGTTGGTAGTATACCTAGTATTAAGACAGAACAAACACTAATGTTCGCACACAAATGCTTGTCCTGGGTGGACCCACGACCTACAGCACAGAAGGCAGTACAACTGAGCTGAGCTATAGGACAAAAGTGTTATAACTAATTATGAAAAAAAAGTACCTTATTATACTCGTTGAGACATAATGCCTCCGTTTTAGGATGACCTTAGAAAAAAGGTTGGCGACAGATTACTAGGTCTGGAGGCAGTACTTCAGACAGTTCGGACGAACTTGGCACAACTTCTGCTACTACTTTTAGTTGTTCCTTTCGCATCACCCAAAGCGTGGATGTGTACCGAACAATGAACGTGAACAAATGGATCCGCCAAAAATTTTACTGTGAGGAATCACATGATGACCTTAGGTGTCTTTGCCTGACCAGAAACACCCTACTTTGCGTTTGCGTGCCTATTGAAAGCCTCAATTCAAGAACTCTTCTCCCCCAACGTTCCTGTGTACATGTGGCCAATGACCATTTAATTTAGCTTGCTAATACTATGAGTTATAACTTTGCGGTAACTTTGGTCTTTGGTCGGATAATTTCGTTTCAGATTTTATCATTCAGTGACTCCGGGAATTGTGTACCTCAACCCAAAATCAGTGGTAAGCGTATTTCTAATACTGTTAGCCTTCAAGCTTGCCAGATCTGATAATGCATCTGCGGCCGTATCACGTGAGGATTAATTAACTAACCCTCAAGATAATCAGTATTAGGTGGCAGTCGCCAAGAGGTAGACAATTAAAGTTCTGCGATTAATTAATTTATATCATTCCTCATTTTTAATAACGCTTACACCTTTTTTTTTTTTTTTTTTTCCGTGGGGAAATGCACTCGCATACCGCCCTGCCACGGGGAGACAGAGCGGTTATGTGGGACTAGACCCACTAAAACCCCACGATGTCCTCCTCTGCCGCATAGTGGCGGGAACACGGGAACGTTAAAACACACATCCGCGAAAATAACGCTTACACCTACTACTTTTCTTTGAAAATTCTAGTAGACTATATTATAGTGACTTATATTAAATGCGAACAATTGTTTGAATATTAATAAATAAGTAACTATGGAAATGAAAAGGTTTTAATATATTCGTGTACGTGGCTAAGGCAGTTCAGATTAATTAATCTATACAATATATAAAAGGCTATGTCCTGAATGAATGACTGACGGATCAACGCACAGCCTAATCACTAAAAATAAAAATATTACGACTCTAAATAACATTGCATACATTGCCATCTGGTTATACCAGACGGCAATCTTAGATACTGACTGCATTGCCACGTTGGATGGCAACACTAATTTTCTAGTTAATTCACCATTACAAAATTGATGATGAAAAACAAAACAAATGATGAAAAGTGAAAGACCTAATTATACCTAAATAAGTTTTCTGAACTTAGCTAAGCAAAGCGTAAATGAAACTTAAAAACATCATATATATTTTTACTTTTATGTACTAGTATAAACCCTGGATGACAGGACCTATTCTAATTCTATACATGAATAGTTGAAAAACCATTAGCTTTTTATATAATTTACAGGTACTTCAGTAGTTATACAGTAACAAAACCGAAAAAAAAATGCGACAGAGTTTTTTCGAGCACTCTTTTTCTGAATTATTATTAGTAAAACCGAGCTTGACTCGAGTAGAAAAGATTTACACACTAATTTTCAAGATACTAATCGTCAATTAGGGGGTAGTAATAGTAATGAAGGGGAATTTGAGCAACCTTTTCCCTGAGGGTCTCAGGGGGGGTGCTTAGTAAAACCGAGATTGACTCGAGAAGAAAAGATTTTTCACATTACATTATATTATAATTAATTTTAAATAGATATGTTAAGATTTTAGCTCTAACAATTATCAGAAGCTTTTGAAGATGTCCATCTTTATAAAAAAACGCTTATATATTGGGCCGTTTTATGGAGATGAGCCGTCACAAAAGGATTTACCCCATACACAGACAAACAGACGGATATATGTTGTTGTCTTATATCATCCTCTTTTTAGTTGGGGGTTGAAAACCAAACAAATACATCTCCACCTACAGTTCTGGCTGCCCTAAAATTACATACAAGGTCTAAATACGAGCATTTTATTCATGGTAAGAAACAAAAGCTTTTGTCTTAAGTCAAAAATACTTATAATTATGATAATTAATAGTATAGATTTGTAGGTCAAAACTGTTGCCTCGTTACTCCGTTACGACTAACGTGCGGTGACAGGTGTCACATCTGACATTTCAAACTGTGTTCTGTCATTACTGAGTAATTTCGCGGCATAAAAAAATCTGAAACGTGGATTCTTGTTTGTCTAGAAGGCTCAGTAGGTCATGAGAATTATATTTTTAAAGTATAGTTTAATGTCAACTTAACCTAAAGTTGACTAATTAGCAAATTGCACAATTAATGCTTCTAAACGTTAAAAAAAATAAGAATTGGTTTGTACTAACTATTGAATATTCAGTGTTATTGTGTATTCACAATCAAGAAAGTTTTAGTTTGGAGTTGTATTTTTTATACGTACAAACAAACAGTTATAAACAGGGAAATATAAGACTGAAGTGAGATTATATAATAAATTAAATTTAATTTTCACCAAATAATAAACCGTCATTATACGTCCATGAAAAAAGGCCAATTTGAAAAATCATAAATCTCGCGCTAATTTTATTACAAGAAGTATATTTAAAAAAAAAAAAAAAACCATTACAAAACATGTCACATTGAGTGCAGAATGGCCCCTGAAGTGGCAACCCAACATGCGGCCTACCTGCTGGGAAGCAGTAAACGTCTCCTATAGACGCTCATAGCGAGATGCAGTTAGGTTTTTTTTTTTCAAATTTATATTTCTTTTTGTTTGTGTAAGTCAACTTGCATATTATTCCACGTGATATAAATTTCTTTACTTGTAAGTAGGTATTATTAATTACTAGAACAATAAAACACGGCAAACCATTAGTAATTCGTCTGTATCACGCCTTTAATATTCTTTGGGGGTGAATCGAAAATTTTTCTGTATAACATAACTTGTATTTTCATTGCCGTCCGCTCAAATGGACTCTGAGCAGGATACTACAAAGTCTAATTCAAATTCTATGAAACATGCTATTGATAGTTCAATAATTCTAAGAAACAAACAGAAATTAATTCCACACAGGTTTCTGGGTCAAAAGTATCGTGTTTGCGCCGAAGCGCCATTCTAGAACATACTAAAATCTCCTGAGTCATCCGCTTCAAATACCAATTTTACTTATCCTATTTCATCCGATTTTTTTGTGATAATTCCTCATCGCGTCCGGCACGTCCGCGTGCGAGCGCGGCCGGCAACCCATCCGAAATACAACTGCGACGCCGACTACAGAAATAGTACCCGCCGGCGCGGTTCGTGCTGCATACAAAAGTGGCCAGTCGTTCGCAACGCCTTATCAAATTTCTCCGCCCACACCCACCCTACGCAACATATACCATGCGTTAGTGTGTTAGCACAGGCTGGCGGTGTTAGCTCCCATTTCCATAGAGCGTTAGCGATAAGCACTACACTTACGTCCACTTATTGTTTCACTGACACTGGTCACTGCTCACTGCTCACTCACTGACTCCACGACCGCGACGGCAGTGGTCGGAACTCGGTAGCGTGCCCGGCGCTGGCTACCACACAACTGGTTCTGCGGACCCTACTCTCTGCTCGACGCTCCAAAAATACCCATCATTGTGTACACAACACTTATAATACCTAGGCTTTGGTATAAATCTCTGGATTTATAAATAGTTGTACTGGGATGGTATAAATGAAGTGATGCCGTTAACCCAAATGATATGACCTGGTTCACTGCAGGTGTGCTGGTGCGAGCCGGTTTGGTGGAGATATTACAAAGTGGGAGAGTCCTCACAGTGTATGACAGGTTTGGATGATTATTTCATTATCAAGAGCTTCGGTTTAGAAAAGGGTAAAAGAATAGATTAAGAACCTACCTAATTATTTATGATTTTTCCAGAATGTTTTTGAAAATCGCGGAGTACGTGACAAAACATAAAGAATTCTAAATAGTCGCATAAATTGTTTGTAGAATGTGATTCTGCCAAAAAATTCGTGCTACAAATCAATTAGGTACATGACTCATTGACCCAACGAATTGAGGACAAAAATAACAAACGACCTATAGTTCGTTCCAAAAGTCGTGAATCTCAACCTATGTCAACGTACTTTCGACCTGCAAAAAGCAATTATCGAAGCAAATTAATATTAAAAATCACGTGAAAATATTAGATAGGTTTATTATCTATGGTAAAATCACGTTACACGTTGATACTTGATTTAATCAATCTTCTTTCAGTCAAAATAACTGAAGCGCCACAAGTTTCAAGATATTGGCGTAGCAGAGTAGTGGCAAAAAAGCCGGCAACAAACCAGCATTTTTCAGAGTACACAATAAAATATCAATCCGATCACCGAGCCAAAGTATTATTAGTTCTGTCACCAACGTTTACGAAATGTTGTGCAATGCTTGAGGAATTGACACGTGCTTGAAAGGGCTATCATTCATCTGTGTGGGTAAAGGTAGCACATTTATAAGAACCTACCTATTATATTTAAAAACATGTGACATATTGTGAGACCAATTCAATTTGAACTTTAAACATTTTACGAGAAGATGACAATCGAACAATCGTAAGCTTCCTTTAATTCATCTTCTAATAGATAATCATTCCGAGATGAGTATAAAAATCTATAAAATAATAAATAAAATTGAAGTATGTGATAGAAATGTTATTTTGAATAACATTTCTAAATGCATTTGAAAGTATATACGGTACTGTTAACAAAAATACATTTCTTTTTTCTTTTTGTCTGTCTGTTTGTTCCGGCAAATCTCCAAAACGACTAGACTGACTGGAGTTTCACTGGCATAAGTTATGTTATAAAAAGTAATATAACAATTTCATTTTTGAAAGAGAAAAATAAAAAGGGATCTGCCAAAAATTCTACGCAGATAAAAAACGCGGGGAATAGCTAGTATTTAAAAAAAAACATGTAACATAGACCCCCAGTTTCGTTCCAGCTTCAGTTCTAGATTGTAGACCAACGGCTTACTTTCGACGAGTCAGAGTGAATGGTCTAATCTACCACGGGAGTCCAATCCGGGTTGGTAGATATATTTTATCATTCACAGCTTTGAGGCAAAGTTGATGATGCACCAAACATTAGTGGTTAAAAGTCACTATGCTCACTAAAACATAGTAAACAAAATCCAAGTGCAGGTGTAGATTGTGTAAGGGTTATTGAATTATTATTGTGTGTAAGCATAATATTATGTAAGAATTATATCAGGTTCAAGCCTCAGTTTAAATGTTATTTTTAGGTTACAGTAGGATAGGGTAGGGTTACATGGGAAGGTTGTTACGGTACGGAACCTTGGGTATGCGAATCGGAATTGCTCCTGGTCGATTTTTATACCGTACCGTACCGTACCAGCCTCTAATGTTCCCACTGCAGGGACACCGGCCTACTCTCAATAATTGAGAGTGAATGGGCTTTGATCTACCACGGGAGCCCAATCCGGATTGGTAGATGTCACATGTCTTCGATTTTATGGTTCTAAGACATGCCGGTTTCCTCACGATGTTTTCCGTCACCATTTCGAGAACGTGGTATTGCGCACATAAATTTTTCCAGTGAAAAAAACTCTTTGGTGCACGTGTGGGTTTGAACCAGCGACCTTCAGATTGAAAGTCAGCGTTTATGCCCCTGGGCTACTATCTCATTTTTATACATATATCTGTTAATTTCACGCTGACTCTGTTATCGAAGCAGAAATCCATTTTGCAACAGAATCTCAGTATTTCTGTGACCTACATTTCTTGAAGTAGGTCAATACTCATTGTACAGTTACAGGTATAACATTATGCAGAGTATTTACGTGAGCCCGCTAATGACTAAAACCTTGGCCGGATTAATGCATTGAACAAAAAGATAGTCCAAACCTGTAATTATAATAATGGCTCTTCATTATCTATACTATATATAAAAATGAATCCCTATTTCCCTTGGTCACGCCATAACTTGAGAACGACCTTACCGATACCATTCATTTTTATTTTATAATTTCTAATACTTTGTTAGTTACTAAGTTTCCTACGGAAAAAAAATTTAATTAAAATTTCAAATTCGTATTATAAATTACCTAAACAATTATATATTCGGGAAATTGTTCATTAATATCTACCATTAGGTATATTTGGATTCAAAATCTACGAAAAATTGTCTCGAGCTCAAAATGTTTAGTTCATTCGCTATGTATTAATAAAATATATTACTATTTCTTGATTTCCCGCCATATAAACGTACCATTTAATCGTCAAATCAATGTGAACCATATTACTGAATCTTTATGTTGAAATAATTCTCCTTAGATCTTGCTTATATCCTATAACACCAAAATACTCTTTCTGCCAAAACCAAAAATAAGAAAACGCGTCAAAATATCACTGACATTCAACTTCAAAACTGTTAAAAAAATTAAGGAAAACTAATAAACAAAAAGTAAAAAAAAAAAATTCTGTGTTAAAACTACAAATCATGATGTAAACATCGGACATGATCAGTGTCAGAGGTCTCCTGCTGGTGATGTTGAGAAGCGCCTTCATCGTGGCCTTCCTCAGCATCCCAAACCCTGTCGTCGCTTTTGCGAGCCTGAAGAACTGGTCACGTAAAGCGCTGTATCATAAGATCGACCTCTGCACACAATCTTGTTATAGCCAAATCTTACCAGGTGATCTGATTTGTAGATCTATTTACAATTATTTTGAACCAGTAATCGGATGCCTGCTGTATGTTCCTTAAAGCCCAGTAAAGCCATGACTTGACATGATGGGAAGAAGAGGCGGAAAGAGCGTGTGTCAGTGGCAGGGAAAACTCCAACAATTATTTGACTGTGGTTAATTATTATCCAATTATTTTGGTCACAATTCTAACCACCATTATAACTTGATGATTCTTTATTTATTTTAAGTGCTTTCCAATTTGGTCCTGATGACCTATGCCAGTCAGAAAGTTTTATTACCTCAAGATTTTTCTTGATTAGCTGTAAATCGTGGGCCCAGGTTGCTCGCAACCGTAGGTTAATACTCTCACAATTCCTACACGTGTCCCCCTGGTGGTGTGAAAGGAGGAACCCAAAGTAACAGTAGAACTTGTGGAAAGTTCACCCGGAGAATTACTGCCTCCACATCTGCCGTCAAACAGCGGTGCACTCGTATTGCTGTGTTCCGGTGGAAGGGAGTGGGTTCCGGTTAATCACAGTCATATGAGACGCTATATCCCGGCTGAGGGGCGCAACGGGATGCGATTTAAGTCTTCTCATCCTTACGTCGGGAGGAGCTAAGTCGTGTTATTGTTATGACATCATTTGGGCTGCCAGCTCTTTCCGCAACTGCCATCACAAAAAGAAAGGAAAGTTCTATCAGTGGCAAGTTATCCAGAATAAAAATGTTATTATTCCAGGTCTCTACCTCAGCAATGCACGAGCAGCAGCGGATAAGTCTGTACTACAGCGTCTTAAGGTCACCCATGTGCTCACTATTGAAGCACATCGGCTCCCGAAGTCAACTTTCGAGGATTCCAATATCACCACACTCTTCATTAGGGCCTACGACACTCCTGACACCCATCTCCTGCCCTACTTCCCAATGGCCAACGCGTTTATTGACGAAGGAATGCAAAAAGGATGCATCCTCGTCCATTGCCACTTCGGAGTCTCCCGATCAGCTACGCTGGTGATCGCCTATCTCATGGAAAAATACCGACTGACCTTCGACCAGGCTTTCGCTTACGTCCAACAGAGGAGACGCTTCATAAACCCTAACCCAGGGTTCGTGAGCCAGTTGAAGGAGTACCAGCGGTTGAATTATGACATCAACGGCTTTCAGCGCTTTGAAGCGTATATGAACGTGAATGCTAGGAAGCATAAGTACAAGATAGCGTCGTTTGCGGCGGTTGCAGTCGGTATATTGGTGCCAATATTTGTTCTGATAGGGTGATTCGTTTTAAGGGAATCCAGTGCAAGTTAATTTGAAATAAAGTTTTACAGTTCAGAACTCATTAGAACTATTCAATTCTTAATCTCGAGTGACGGGCTAACTGTGGCGGAGTTTGTAAGCCGCGTGAAGGCCACCGACTTGGCTTTTAATTCTAATTCTGGGTGGCGGGCACTGGGCCTGCACTGACGTCCCGCATCGGGGTTTGTGCATTGTCCCCCGTAGCGTGTGTCCGGTACTGTAGCCGGTACTTTAAGGAGTTGGGCTGGCTGGACCAGCCCCAGCCAGCTCAACTACCCAGTACTAAAGTAACTCCTTAAAGTACTGAGTTGTTGGCAGCACTGTTCTAACGATTGGTGTGTTAGAGTTTATTAAATTTTGTAATCCTGTCTTGATTCTGGTTTCTTAGGTGGCTACGCAATATATGACTACATGTTCCACCGCTTCATCCTCCACCATGCATCCTCTGCACAAACCACTGTGAAAAAACCACTCCGGCTTTGCTTATCGACTAGAAAAGCGAGGACCTCTAACGCGCCCTCCAAAGCGCTCCCATGCTTCGCAGTGTCAAGATTTCAGTTCAAATTCTACTACCTGGTAACATATCAAACTATGAATGAAAATTTATGAACAGTAAAGTGTATTGGGATACATATGAATTCGCTAATTAGAACAACACCATGAAAACAGTCGCTAAAAAGAAAAGAAGTATAGTTAATAGAATTACATTATTCACCGAAGTTCATCATCGCTTCTTTGATATTTTTTTTGAAGCCATAAATTGATTGATTCCCCTATATGTGTGCATGTACTCGTAATGCCTAAGGCGTTTCTGTGATACGTTGTGCTTACGAATTTGTTTACTTGTGTGTATAAAATTGTGTGTTCAAACGACAGTTAATTTAAACGAGGTCATCTGCGCTAGAAGTGAACTTCAGAACAAAACTATTCGTCATGGGACAAGGTGTGAAAAAAAAACCCTTGACAGATTTGACAAAAACAAAATATATCCTATTTTTAAAGACAGAGAACTTTCGACGCTGGTAAAACTGGGTCAATATATCCGGGAATGAAATATTGCAAACAGTCTCATAAATACTTTGAGTGGTAAATTAACTTTCCGTATAAATAAATCGGATATAAATTAAGTTTATATCAACACGAAACATTTTGCTTCCACATTCATGATGTGAACGGCAAAAAATTATCTCGTTCTGTTTCATTATCAACCGAAACGGATTCTTTTTAATTGAAAATATGTACTTTAATTTTATTTTATATATAATAATTGAAAATATATAAAATATAAACTCAAACCCATGTAAATCTCAAGTATCATTTGGGTACGTAAAATTTTACATACACAAGTAAACATATGCGTGAGCATATAACGTGTCGGAGGAGCCCTTAAGTATTCACACAGATTTAATAAATAAATATTCATGGACATTCATCACACAGCGCCATCTAGTTATGGGAACGAAATAACGGAAAGAATACATATAGTATTATACTTTTAAATTTTGTAAATACATACATATAATACATATTAAACACCCAGACAGAGCAAACATTTTTGTTCGTCACACAAATGCTTGTCGTGGGTGGGAATCAAACCCTCGACCTACAGCGCAGAAAGTAGAGCTATGAGGTCAGTTTTTATGTTTAGCTAGTATTCTTCCAATATAAACCTACTAGCTGACCCGGCCACGCGTTGTGGCTAACGTTTTTGTAATTGTGACTGTCAAATAATAGACAAATAATTTGCAATAAAATAATATTGCGATCATAAATTGAGATGTGAGCTATCCTATCTTTCAAGTTGGATCAAACTGCACACGGTGTACAAATTTGATTAAAATCGGTTAAGTAGTTTAGGAGTCCATCGCGGACAAACGTGACACGTAATTTATATATATTAAGATGACGTGTTTCATTCATGCTGCCTGGAGATCTCGAGCCATCCAGGCACTAAGCTAATTGATATTTTCGTAGAGCCTTGAAACAACTATTTGTCATATAAATAAAAGTCATTCTGCACGTGTTGTTTTAACAGGTTTCCGTAAATCATAAAAAATTAATGTCGCGCGAAGCTTATGGATTTTATAAGCGATGCGTGACATTTTTGCCCGTTTATTGTGAAATAAAGAAATTAGCGGGCAGCCACAGAAAGTTGCTGATCAGTGTTCAAATAATTGATCTTGCACTCACTCAATGTTTGCGTACGTATTGACGGCTTCGTGGCTTAGTTGGTACTTAGTACTTTAAGCGATTCCAGGGCACACTTTTTGTGGTGAGCATGAAGTTTGTTCTCGGGTCTTAGGTGTTTGTCTTGTGTTTTTGTGTTTGTCCATGCCACCTGCAGGGAATCCTAGTGCAGAGATATGAGTGTGTTCACGTTGTTGCCCCTACAAAATGACGCGAAAAAGAAAAAGTATAACTATTCAAAAATGTTTTTTTTTTTTCTACATATATAGGTACATTATTAATATTATATTGTTATTAGTATTTAAAGATCATCTAAGTGAAGCAACTCTCGGCCCGGTCAGAAGTTGGGTAGGTGATCGTTTAGTGGCATTTGAATTGGGCGCTTTCATGCTTCGGAGGGCACGGTAGGATGCCGGATGCCTTTGAGGGCTTGATAACTCCGACACCAAAGTTGGCCACATACTCACACGAACGAAGAAGAAGATTAAGTAGTATTACATACTTATGATATATTTTCATACTATCGAGGAACTGATGATTTTGATTCACACGCCAAAATAACTAACAAGCTATACGGATAACCTTTAAAAATAAATTGACATCTTCAATTTCTCAACATTCATTGTACCTTTGTTATTACACTCAAAGGTTGCATGGAGGAGATTGCATTTGAAAAAAAATATAAATATAGGTCTAACGCGTTATATTCATATTTCTCTAGCTCGAAGATATTCTGAATGATGTACCTCAAATATTCAAGGACCTTAATCACCTGTATCATCGCTCTTGTTTTCAATTAATTATTATTATTAACTCGCGGAGTTATCCGCGATTGAATGGATGAATTAATGAAAATACTTAATTGTACAAACGTGACAAACACGTATAATGGGCGGTCTTATCGCTAAGAAGCGATCTCTTCCAGATAACCTTTGGATGGAGAGGATTGTAGAAAGTTTTATAGGTTGGCGCTGTAGCTACATAATATAATTATAATTATGATATATACCTATTTACCTCCCTAAGAGAACACTGCACTTTTCCGGGATAAAAAATAGTCAATATGTTAATTAAGGATATAAGCTTGATTGTTAATAAGGATATAATATCTTGGTAGCAATTTTTTTCCAAATCCTTTGAGCCATTTGTAAGGGAAGTAATAACAAACATACACACTAATACAAACTTTCGCTGTTATAATATTAGTGTGACTATTGTAATTGTTGTATTCTGTTTAAATGAGCAATACTTGTTTATTTATTTCGCGTATCTCGGAAACGGCTCCAACGATATGGATACAATTTTCTGTTTAAACAGGGTTTTGCTGTTTAAGTTTACCTGTATATAGAAAATAGCGTTTTACACAAAAAAACCTGGCGAAGCTCGGTCGCCTATGTACATCCCAAATAATCCGATACCCAGGACAAATCTTACCGTATTTATTACAGCGTTAATCTGGTAATATGCCTTAGAAACGTGCCTGGCTCGTTGTTTATAGAGTTTGCAAAACTAGCACTATAAAACACGTTGCAAAATTTTATTGTGATCTCGCACGAAAACCGTGAAAATTTGTGCACACAGTGCCAAGTACATTTTGTTGTTCTTACAGCTCGCTATTAATTGGCGGGGTATTTTAGTCTGTTTAATTATAGACAGAGGTTAAACAGGTGTAGACTTCACTCTTCTTCTTAATTATCTTGTGTTATGATGAAATTAGTTTTTTGTGAAGTATTTTACATTTCGGCATATGAATTTTCGCTGAAATTTGAATCTTAGCTTTTAGCTTCTACGAATGGGATTTGTAAGTTTGACGCCTGGCTTTGGTCTTTTATTTGCTTTGAATAGTTTCATAGCAGAATGTGGGTTCGATTTTCACCCAAGATAAACATTTACGTGACGAGAAAATATATAATACTATATAAGTATCCTTGGCGGCAGATTCCAGGTGTGGTGGCAGTACCTCTTCGGTCGAACTTGGCACAAGTTCTACTGCTACTTTTGGTTGCTCATTTAGCACCACCCAGGGGATACGTGTAGGGAATCAAAGTGGACATACCTACAGATCTTTGTATCGGAAGCATGGTTGCTTTAAGGTACTTCTTTTGTGAAACGAACTCTCCGTTTCACAAAATAAGTCTCTTCGCTGTAGGGATAGTTTTTACATAAAACCTTTTCTAGATTGTTTTTCGTCAGCTTCTTCTATTAAAACGTAATTATTTCGTGAATTAAAATATTTTTTGATGTTGATTTTTATGTAATCGTATCTCGATTTTTATGTAAGCTTTAGTTTTGTTATAATTGAAGCTCGTTTGAATTAATATTCAAATAAAACCGCTTTGAAATCGGATCATTTCCGAGTGTGATTAGGAGTTACATACCTCATAATAAATATTTATATTCATGGACATTTCAAATAGCGAATTCAAGCCTTAAAATAAGCATAGCTTGTACTATGGGAACTAGAATACTGATAGAATACTTATATAGTATTTTTCTCGTCACATTAATGTTTATATTGGGTAAACCCACATTTTACTGTGATACTAGTCAAAGCAAATATAAGACCAATATAAGACAATTTAGTTGTAATTTGACAGCCGTCAATCTTACAACTCCCATTCGTAGAGGCTAAAAACGAAATTGCGGGAAACAGCTAGCATAATAAAATTCAATGTACAAATCATTTAATTAACAATGAGCAGTAACAATTTGCAGCCTCTTCTACTTCACTTGTGTTACGGGCTAAGTGATTGGCTAGTGGACTTTGATCCAATGTTTCTTAACAGGAGCTGGCAAAAGCTGTGTTTTACGGCACAGAAATCATAAATAAAATATTACTTTTCTTTAACAACTAATAGCTTTTTTAGTATCAACACCTGCTTTGCCAATACGACTATGCTCATGATAATGTTATTATTAAAAAATGAAGCGCTCATGGTGTGCTTAGCTGTTAGCTTAGCTTTACAGATCATCGAAGTTAAGCAACTTTCCGCCCGGTCAGTACTTGGATGTGTAACCTTTTAATAGCATTTGAATTATGGGAGGTAAGTATGAATGATGAAAATAGTCCCATTAGTTGGGCACTGCAAATGTCAGAAGACATTTGCAGTGGAGAACCAAAGAAAAAAAAAAAACAAGATTTCTTGCTCTTTACCGAGTATATTTCCCTATATATTGTGTTTGCTGTAAAGCAGATTTAATTTCACTAGTTAGTTCGTTTTTATCTCTATCTCTCTGTATGATCAACATGTAGCAGCTGTCTTACCTAAAATATTTGTGTGTGACTATGACTCATACAAAAGAATTGCAGTTGAAGAAGTAAAAAATAATTTACTACTAGTATAACCCGCCCCGGCTTCACGTGGTTTCCATACAAAAATACCATCTAAGTGTCCGTCTTCTCCAGAAACTTTTCCGTGAAAATTCTTCATAATAATATTGTCCTGACAAATACAAGTTGGATAATACAATTATTTTCATAGCTTTCCCGTCTTCATTAAATGTTGTTGAAGCGATTGTTCTTTGAGTAGGTGTTAGTGAGAGGGTGATGGCATAGTCGTATAATGAAAAAATGGTACCCGTAATTGCCCTTGCAGTTCGAAGGTTGCTGGTTCAAACCGAGCGGGAAACCAACGCGTTAATCACTTGAAAAGATTACGAGCGCAATACCGTTAAAGGAAAACATCTTGGCAGCCTGGCTATTGTACTTATTAGTCGATACGCAATGGTGGAAGCCTTCGGACTGTTTGAAAACTCTGACGAAGAAGATATTAGATATTGGTGACAAGTGGGCTGCAGATGTCTCACAATAGAAACATGAAGATGAGCTTTAGAGGAAGGCCTAGAAAACGTAGACGTGAAGACCTAAATTAATTCGAGGGTAGTGGGATGAAAAAGACCGCATTTTGCGTAAAATAATGAGTGTTTGAAAGTATGGGATAGCAGTTAAAAAGTATAGGATAAATTAAAAATCTCTAGATAATATTATACAACCGAAGGAGATTTTTAATTCGGTTGTATTTTTTGCTTAAGGTCATGCTTTAAGATTGGTCGAAAGAAATTTTATCAAAATCTGGAAAATATATATAACGTTATATACCGATTTGGATCTTTCTTTAAACACCCTTGGGTTGGCGAGAAATACGGGATGAATGTATTGATGTCGGTATTTTTCGATTATTAAATCAGTCACATTTTAATGTAATGAAGTCGACGTGACGAGCTGAAGGCACACCTGATATAAGTGGTCACCACCGCCCATAACAACAATAATACGACCTAAGTCGCACCCCGTTGCACCTATCACAAAACATTGATCTTATGGCATTGATGCGAGTGTACCACTGCCAGTTTTTCATTCTTAGTATACCTACATGGTTTCTCATGCGAAGCATGCGTGGCACAATATTTAACAATTTGTTGTCACCAAAAATCCAGTTTACCTATTTACCCAAATAACGGAGCATCTCATGTCAAAGAAACCTACATGGTTTCTCATGCGAAGCATGCGTGGCAGAATATTTAACAATTTGTTGTCACTAAAAATCCAGTTTACCTATTTACCCCAATAACGGAGCATCTCATGTCAAAATTCATATAAGAACAGTTTTTTCATAAACTAATTTCTTGCACGACGTCTGCTGGCAACGATAGCGAAAATAAATCGTCTATTTTAATGGTGAGCGGTTACGTCATCGCGAGGAATGTAAACTGTGAGGCTATTTTGGTTCCTCTATTCCAGATATTGAGAATTGCTTTCTTGAATTCGAATATTCTTGTTGTTAGTGTCGAGACCTTTCTCTCTTGCATCTTTTAGCGGTTATCTATCGGTGGAATTGGAAAGCGTAGAGGAGCTATAGAGCTTGTTTCGAGAAATATTGCTATGAAACAATGACTGTCCCAAATGGGAATTGAAACCACGATGCAATCTACAAACACAGTTATTCAAGGAAACCTACTGAGCCGAGAGGTCAGTCAGTCAAGAATTTTTTCAAAGTCCAAGTCAAAATACTTAGAATTCTTAAGAAATTACTTGTCAACATCATTTTTTTTAATAAATATGTAAGTTTAGCGCTTGTTAAAACTCTATCCGATTCTACATGGGGAAGAACAAGGAAGGGACGTTCTTTGACATAGGAGCAAAGTTAGCAATGGGACGTCGCGGTGAGGTACCTGTTATCATGACTTCTTCACCTCTAGGGGAACTCTGAGAGCAGTTCCACCTCCAGAGTTTTTTTCTAACGGCAAAATTGGATAGCAATGTATAACTTCGAACGGCTCCGTGGCTTAGTTAGTAGTAGCCCTGCCTTCGAAGCAAGGGGTCCCGGGTTCGATTCCCGGCCGGGGCGCACTTTGTTTGGTAAGTATGAAGTTTAATCTCGGGTCTTCGGTGTTTGTTTTGTGTTTGTCCATGCCATCTACGACACAGGGAATCCTAGTGCAGAGGTATGAGAGTGAAAACGTTTATTTTGTATTTTTTTCATTGCGGCTCTATTTTGCTCCCGTCTGTAGGTGACCCTCAAAGTCCCTAGTTGGCCAAATCCACCGCCATGCAGTGTATAGAATAGAATATGGTGTAGGTAACGGTGAAAAGGACAAGAGACGTTATAACTCAGTCTAAGAGCGACGGGCGCAACGTGATGCGCCTTGAGTCTTTTTACACTTCGGTCGGGGAGTGACGAAGTCTTTTTACTATTGTTTATAGGCGGTAGTAACCTCTTAACACGAGCTGTGATGTCAGCTCCTTTTAATCACATAAAACACCGTTGTAGCTTAGTCGGTAGGAGTCGTAATGATGAACGTTAAAAAACTGAAAATGATTCTGATTGCAAACATTCTTGGCATGATCGCGCTTGTTACAATAAATTAACTTTCTTTCTAAACAACAGAGTCCTGCCTTCGAAGCGAGGGGTCCCGGGTACGAATCCTGGCCGGGTGAGCATAAAATTTTTTCTCTGGTCCTGGGTGTTTGTCTGGTGTATCTGTGTTTATCCATGCTATCTGCGACACAGGGAATCAAGTGCAGAGGTAAAAGAGGGTAATTTTTTTTAAACGGGCATAGTATATTTCCCTAAATATATAGGGCGCAGCTAGCTACTCGCGATTTTCCGGTATCAAAAGTAGCCTATATGTTAATCCAAGATATAAGCTACTCTGGTATCAAATTTCATCCAGCTCCGTTCAGCCATTCTGGCGTGTTAATCAACATCCTTCCATCCATCCATTCAAACATTTATAATAGTATTGTAGTAAGATTTAAAAATTATGTAACTGGGATGAAAATCGGACAGAAGAGACATAAATAAAATAAATTGCTTTATAATAGTCATTTAATTAAAGATTTCGTTGATATAATCGTCACAGATGATCAAATATTTCTAAAAACATTACAACAATAATTTATTAGGAAGTTACACTGTTTGTTCTATTTGTGCGTCTTAATTGTTAATTAAATAAAAAAATTAACAAAATCTTACCACTAATAATCTCAAATTATAAAAATTAAACTAAGAGATTCGACGATTGAAATAATTAACTTACTGATTTATAGCTAACTTAATTATGTAATGTTACAATGTAAAACTTTAACAACTCTTTAAAAAATTCTAGAAAAACTACTTTTGTACAGATTTTCATTTAAATTTTTAACTAATAATCTCAGAAAAATATTTTTATTTTTGTAAAACGTGTACAAAAATTTTACATTTCATGATATTGTTTCTCTATAATATTTATCATATTAATTATAATAATTAAAGAATATCATTAACATTATGGGAATTTAAAACAAGGCACATGTAGGTACATTATTGTGCTAGCTAAGCCACGTTTTTATCTACACTTCTTAAGTTATATACATTTAAAAGGCACTTTAGAATCTTTACACAAAAATATCAAATCTAAATTCATATAATTAAGTTTATAAGTAATTAGTAGTATTAAATTACTTGGAAGACTTTTATCTATATTTACAACGATACCAATAATCGTGTCTTTTTGAAAACTGTATAACTAATGTACTTTAAAATTTTGTTTAAATATATTTAAAAAATAATCAGTCTCCAAAAGAGATTTTACAACCTTCGTTTCCTATGCACCATTGAGTCAGATCTACTGTAACAATTATCAAGTATATTTATATCTTAACTATGTTTATCAATTTAACCACAACAAGTATAGTCATTGAAACTTAAGTTCAAACTGAAATTTCTTGTCAAGCAGATAAAAATCTGTCAGCTTACATTATCATAATATTCTTACAATAAGATAAAACTATTGAATTAATTGGAGGTATTGGTTCTCTTCATAAAACGAAGACAGCGAAGTTTGGAGGTCGTTCACAACCATATTATCCCCTCCTTGCAAGGGGTGGGGGTGGGTGCTGCTCGACACCATCTCAGAACTCTTCCAGTTCTCGCAGTTCTCTACATATTCCAAAGTCCTTTGATAGGTATCTTGACGCATGGTAGCGTTCTGCGGTTGAGCTTGATTTTGACTCTGAGTTTGCTTCTTTCTTCCATTCGATGCCTCTATTTGAGACTGGGATATATCCCACACTTGGACCTCTGGATTTTGGTTCTGGCTCTTCAAACTGTTCATGCTGCAGTCCGTCTGCTGGTCGCTTTTCATCTGGCAGTTCATCGATCTCTGAACCGGTGCAGGCTTTTGACTCCCAGTTGACATGTTGACGGAATTCTGGACAGATTTCTGTAAGTGCTTGTTGAATTGGTTGCCGGGATAGTCCCATTGGTTGTAAGGGCGTTGGTGGTTGTAATACTGGTTGCTGTTCATCATCGCTTGGTTGTATTGGTGGTTGTTTTTTGGAGGTGGAGGACCCATTACGTTAGCTGCGTTTACGACGGAGTTGTATGGAGGTGGTTGGGGGTATTGGTTGTACTGAGCCTGCATTTGATGGTTCTGCTGGTCGCAGTAGTTGTTCATCTGTCCTCTGCTCATATTCCCGCTATTATCCACACTCATGACTGAAGATCTTGACATTTGCAGTTGCATTTGGTTTTGTTGGTACCCCTGAGGGTAGTTCATCTGCTGGTTGTAGCCCATGTTCGGGTGATTGTTCATCTGCATCGGCATTTGGTTCTGGTTGTATTGCATAATCTGATATTGTTGTTGGTTGTGACTTCTCATGACCTGATTTTGGACTGGGTAAGAAGGAGCTTGGTTGTAGTTCTGGGTCGGCATATTATTATACTGTTGCATGTTTCTGTTGGGCATTTTATTATTGCAGTTTGGACGGTTCGTGTACGGTGGAGCGCCCATTTGAGAGCCCTGATTCATCATTTGGTTTTGATTCATCATAATCTGGTTTTGGTTGGGTCCACTCATTTGCATATTGGGCATATTTTGATGCATAGGGCTGGTCATCCCTGAAGTCATTGGACTCTGTAGCCCCGGATGCATTGGACTTGACATACCATGGCTCATTGGACTAGCGATATTTTGGGTTGCAGGACTGGGCATGTTCTGAGTCAAAGGACTGGCCATATTGATCATAGGACTGGCCATGTTTTGAGACATGGGGCTACCGATGTTGTTATGTCGCGGGCTCATCATTTGATTGGGCATTTGCGGGCTCATAAGGCTTTGCATGCTTTGAGGACTCATGACGTTGTGTTGTGGAGACATTACACTCATTGGACTCATAACATTGTAGATGCTAGGCGGACTCATGACACTGCGTGGAATGTTGTGGGGGCTCATAACGCTTTGAGGACTCATAGCACTATGTGGAAGGCTCTGAGGACTCAACATTGCGTGCGCTAAGCTCTGCGGACTGAGGACGTTCTGGTTCATAGCAACCGTCTTTGGACTCGTGGGGTTCTTTTGAGGCAGTTGGTTAACCCGAATGCGGTTCGATTGTTCAGTTTGGTTCGCAGCCATAGATTGTAAAGACTGTAATGGATTCGATGTTTGATTCATCTTCGGTTTGGTGTACTCTTTATCAACTTTTTCACTTACTTCTGGTATGGTCTGCTCTTGCAACGGAGGGTTTTTATCGTCAGGTGACTTTGAATTCAGTAGAGATCCACTATTGCCCGACATACTAACGTCTAAAGACCTTAAATCGACTGGAATATCACTTATATTGAGATCACTTCCTATGGCACCTAGGTTTTTGAGTAGAGAATCGTCACTGGTTGCTACGTTGCTAATTTTGTCGCTGGAGTTATTTGTTTCATCGCTGGTCTTGTCTTTGGCGTCTTTGTCTTCGTCCGCGTCTGGTGGGGTGGTGTCGTTTTTAGCTGGCGCTACCGTGTCGGTTCCCAATATTGATTGGTTAAGATATTGCATCATTTCATCTGGTATCACCAGCTTATTTTCCACCATTTCACCTTCGGCGACCTAAAATAAAAAGTGTTTAAATATACAAACCACGATGTATATTAGATCAGGTAGCGTACCTTACAAGTATGTATTCTGATAAACTGTATATATCTGATAAACTTTTATGTGGAATTTGACCTGATTCCAATTTTAAAAATAATATATTACCTGTTCCAGATTAACCTCCTGGTTGGGATGATGGACCTGCGCGGTGGTGATGACAACAGTGGTGGTGGAGTTGGACCGTGACTCCTTGTACGTCACCGACTCCTGGTCGTTTTCGGTCTTGAAGGGGAATGGTGCATCACCCTGGACAATAACAACAAACGATATTTTATCTATATTGTATTTACTAAAAACGTAAATGGATGTGGTAAATTAAATAATATTAAAGTTCTTTTGGTAGATATTAGCAGTACCGAAGGAAGCCAGATACACAGATATACCTCAGACAGTGTCAAGAACGTTTCTCGCAGCTTCTGCTTCGATATTGTAGAGTTGCCACAAAAGCTGTACTTTGATAATAATGTATGTTTTAACTAACGTGAAACTACAAAATAATTGAGTGCTATTTGTAACTGGGTAATCTGTCCATGAAATATAGAATAAGGAATGTCTCGAATGAAGGTCTTTGCTCACCACATCATCAGCACCACATGGGTACGGCTGGTATGCTTGCGTCTGGTCGCTCAGGTTGGATTGCTCCGACAACCTTCTGGCTTCCTCTTTCACCTGAACGTTGGGGTCTAGTTCCAGTGTCAGTTCTTCAGCTCGCACTTCGGAACAGGTAACTCCTCGAAGAAGAACCGCCTGAAATAAATAGTAATAAGACAATTTTAGAGTAAGTAGTAAGTGTATTGAATGGGGTTATGCAAAAATAATTTTAATTTTTCTGTGTTTTTTTTTTTTTAACACAGGGTTTGGACTCCGTAACAGGCCTGTGTTCCAGAAATGAAAACCTAGGCTGCATCCTATTAGGTTACCTGATTTCCTTGGGATGTTCTGACGGCCTGAACAGCTGCTAACGCTGATGATGGTGCTGGAGCGTACCCCACACACGACACTTGACTAGATCTGAAATAATATAATATGGTTAAAGAGATCAGTTATCCTCTTCTGCCAAGATCATTTGAGTAGAAACTTGAATTTTACCAGTCGTTTCTTAGTCTGGTTGACTAGCACTTTCTTAAATCTACCACTGTGTTACGGCTCACTTGAGAGACACATAAATGCAGGCGTTGGTTTCTTAGTTATAAAATAGCAAACTATTGAGTAATTTTTTTCATTGTGACCACTTTTCCTCAACCACCAGAAGACCTCCATGATGACTTATCGACTAGTGCAGATGGGACCGACATCTTCACATACAAAGTTCAAATAATAACACCCATCAAAACACCGACTGGAAAGTTGCTCAACCTAGATGATCTGTAAAGAACATATAAGCTGACTTTGCCATGCGCTTCAGGTGACCGGGTGTCTTGAGGCAAAATTTTTGGCTGCTTCGGTTGCTCCAGTACCCTTTAGAGTCCATACTCCTAAAGATCACCTAAAAGTAGCAGTAGAACTTGTGCCAGATTACGTAGGATTTCTACGTCCAGACCTGTAATTTGTAAATCCAGTAATCTCCCGCCAAGCAGTGGTGCGCTACTGTTGGTCTGGTGGGATCACGGGTGCATGACACGTTTCAAACCGGGTGACAGAAGCCACGGAACACAATTTGGGCTTCCTTGTACTTAGATCAGGACTTAACATCAGGTGGGCCTTCAGCATTTCCCGTCGGCTATATGTGGCATGAAAAAAAGCAGAAGTACATACCTTCTACTGCTGTCTGGTGAAAGCTGGTCGTATCCCGTGACTTGCTGGGTGACAAGTCGTTGTGAAGCCGCGGCTCCCGCCCCCCCGACCACGGATGCTTGACTGCTTTTCCGGGATATATCTGATGATCTGTTACAAACACAAACCTTGATATCTAGGTAGTAAAGTTGCAGTTGCATATTTTTTTACAGAACCTACATAAAATCTTGTGATGAATTTATTATTAGCAAATCATGTAACGAAAATTGATAAAGGTGCTTCGTAAACAGAGTAACGATGTATGTTAGAACCAATTTCGCCCAGAGTCATTATACTCTCCTAAACGTTTAGTAAGCTCCAATGTGTGAATGGTTTCAACCCATCTTATCAATGAATTGCTCTACTAGAGTTTTCTAGAGTAGCGGTAGTTTGGTAGAGTAGAATCTAGTAGACTCTTGTAGACTCTAGTAGTTTTTTATATTATTTTACTTCACTTACCTTGCACTGTAAAGGCTGCTTCCCGAAGATATCCCAGAATCCCTTCTCGCGTTGGGCAGTCCAGTTTTCAAGTCCACGGTAACATTGGTGTTACCCAGTTCGGTTCGACCTGGCATCCCTCCTACTGGAATAAGAATACAAGGATTCATTAATTATAATCATTAAAAACCTTCAAATATTCGTATACATGTAACATCTACCAATTGGTCTCCCGTGGTAGATTAGAGCATTCACTCTCAATTATAGAGAGTAGGCCGGAGTCCCTGCAGTGGGAACATTGGAAGCTGGTATGGTTTAAAAACCTTCCTAAGCTTTGGAAGCAACAGCTTGCAAAAGTATAAGTAATGTACCTCCACCAATATCAGCAGCGTGGGGAGGCGGCATCAGCCTACCCATGCCCATCTTGTTGAATCGAGGGGCGTGATGATGCGCCCGGGGCTCTCCTATGGCCACCATCGCTCGCAGCATCAGCGGCAGTTGTCCCACTTCCCCTACGACCTCCTGTTCCACCTGAAGAAAATAAAACGGTTAAATTCCACTTCTGGATCTAAACTACGTCTTGCCGCGTAATTATCAGTTATCGTTAGAACTATTATTAATGCTATTTCTGGCTGTTAAGTATTTGGAGCTGTTAATCAAAATTAAAACTTATAAATATATCTTCTTTCTTGGAACTTGAACATATGAAACGAAGGTAGATATGCCTGCCGTCCACAAGAATTTGTCTTTAGTGAACAAACTAGAGTTAAACTTTAGTGAAACTGCGTTGAAATATTGGTAGCCAGCGATACTAAAAAATAACGGAAAATGTTTTTAGAATAATTAACAAATGACTTAAGATATACACGATACTTACATCTCCATCGAGTCTGAAGTAGCCAGAAGCACCGTTCTCATCACCGAACCCACCAAGTCCCGAACTGCTGAAGTCGATCTCGCCACCGCATTGCGCTGATAACTGAAAGGAAAATTTGGACAAAATTATACTTCTGCTAGTAGTAATGCTTTATAATTCATTTTCGTTTGTGCAGAACTCTTAATCTCTTCAGTAGAAACATTATAGGCTCCTGGGCTAGTAAGATAAATTTGGTCTAGTGAATTACGCTGCCATATTTGCAACGCGGTGAGCTAAAATTTCTATTAAGTCTATAGTAAGTTTTAGCTCACGCATTATTTTCGTAGTCCACTTGCTGATGTTTCAACAATAGAACAAATGACAAGGGATAGGTATTTCGTTGTCAAATAGTGGTGCATTCGCACTGTTCTGTGTCGGTGGTAGGTTATAGGTGAAATTACATATGCAAGAGACGCAACGCAACTTGAGGATACTTAAGCTTGAGATTTTTTCCGTTTTTAATGGATGGCGGTAACCATGTAATATAAGATGGGCCATAAAATAGTTCCATGACAGTCACATAAGATAATCATATTTAAAATTGGGATTATTTACCATTCTTACCTGATGAGCAGGCGTATGCAGCCCATGAGGTAATGGAGACGCAGGGCTTTCGCTCTTGACGGATGCTGATGATGTGTGTCCTCGGATGCCAATTGGAACTCCTCCTTCTTCGGACCTTGGTGAGGAGCCAGCCCCGCCCCCGCCCGATTCTGCTGAGTCGTCACCTCTGCTGCAACCTGGAAACGAGAATTGTATTAAGCCATATGTTGTAAATGCCAAGCTTTAGTTTGATCAGCTACAGCTCAACGAGTTAGGCTTAGATACATCTATTTATCAACGTTGGGAGAAATAAAACACAGCCATACGCTAGAAAGTTTCCCAAAATAAAAACTTCGTCTTGTCGATTGAATAAACCGTCATAATACCCTCCGCGCAAAAGTTCACTACGTCAAAAGCATCACTGGTAGCTTGCATCGTATTACTAATAGTGCAAATGCCAGTAGAAATCTGGGCAGTATGCAAGTAGAACTCCAGCATGTGCGGAATGGTCTGCAGAGGAGCGCCAAAGACAAGGAAAGAGTTAAGTAGGTCCGCTTACCTTTATGCTTTTTACTGGCGTAGAATTCGGCTCCGTGGACAGTCTTCACGTGTTTGCGAAGTGATGAAGGATCTGTGTACCGTTTCGTGCACCCTGGAGCTTTGCAGACGTATGGTTTCTGGAAGAAAGTAAAATATTGTGGACGTGAAATCGAGGACAGGGTCTGGCTGTTGATACCGTAGTTATCCGTATCACGCTCATATTAATGGAGATTGATTACCATAGCCATAAATGATAAAGGGTTTGGCGGTGACTAAGTAGCCCAAGATATATTTAGCTAAATGGGCTATAAAAATGTGGTCCAGATGAGACCGAAGGAATCCAGAACGGCCGATAGCACGTCAAAGTTGCAGGAAAAATCTGGACCAATTAATTAATATACGAGTATACAGTCATTTCTTGCAGAGGATGTATAGAAAACAATACTGACGAAGTATTTACTCACCTCGTTACTATGAGTCCTGTTCTGATGCTTAGCGCGATCGCTAGCATTGGAGAACGCTTTGGCACAGCCAGGGTACTCGCAGGTGTAAGGTTTCTCTCCCGTATGACTTCTGAGATGTGTTTTCAGGTTTTCTAATCTGGAATACGCTTTGCAGCAGCCTTCAAACTGTAAAAAAAATATTGTATTGCACTTTTGTTGCTTGAGTTTTTACTGTCATTAATATTCTTCTGCTACTTCTTCTACTATCTTAAAATCCCCTTCTTCTTTTAAGAGTAATTTTGTTCGAAGATACTGAATTTTAGATTTGAACTCACAGTGATAATAATGTACGCTAATTAATTGAATGTGTAAATAGATTATTCGCAGTGATAATGATGAGCGCTAATTTTATAATTGTGTGAATAGATTACTCACAGTGACAATAATGAACGCTAATTAAATGAATGTGTAAATATATCACTTACAATGACAATGATCGCAAATTAAAGAATGTGTAAATAGATTACTCATTGTAAATGATGAGCGTAAATTTTATGAATGTACATTTATATATACTTACGGTACATTTATGTGGTTTCTCTCCCGTGTGCCTCCTCATATGCACAACCAGCATATACTGAGCCTTAAACGGTTTCTCATCTCTGGAACAGCCGACCCAGCGGCAGACGAACGCCTTTTTGCTGGCGTGGATATGGTCTGTGTTTATATGCTTTACCAAGTCGTCTTGGGTAGGGAACTCAAGTTTGCAGTCCACCTGGAAACGAGATGATTGAAGATGAGTAAAGTTTGCTCGTCTATTAAAAGTTAAATAAAGTAATGATGAATTTTAAGTTGCAGTAGATGTGTGTGCCAATTTCTTCAGGAAGGTACTGTCGCCATATCTGTAACTTCCCCTGCAAAGCACATGCTATGCTGTGAAATGGTTGAGGGCTGTGTTGGTAAAATTACAAGCTGACAGAGTCAACCCTATGGATCAGAGTAACGAAAGCAACATGATGCAATTTCTTCCCAAACATAGGAATTTAAATCTGGTTACATAAAATCTGGTTAGGCTTCAGCTCGGTTCATCACTTTCATCACGTTTCATCACCGTACGTCAGCCCCTAATGCTACCATCGCTAAGACTAATCTACTCGACTATGAACTATGAACTATAAGCGAAAATCTCATTGATGCCCTTTTGAATTCAAATCCAGAAGTGCACCAGTAACTATCACATTGAAAGTAAACATGTGCTACGTCGTCGGTACTCCTGGGCCAACATGCTCATATAAATGTTTTAAAATATATTGTAACATAAATATTACACATTGTAGTAAAACAAATTCCTTATTTAGGGCAAATAACACTACGCCGAAATTTTAAAAAGTTCATCTAAAACACCGATCGAGAATATATTTATTGGCTTTGCTAATCGCAAACATTGTTGCTATCAAAACCAAACCCGTTTTTGGGATGCTTTGATTTATTAAGACTCACCCAATGACAGTTGGTTTCAATAAAATCCCCTGGCTCATCTTTGGAGTCGAGTCCATCGTGGACTGTGCTCTCGGCAGCAGCTGATAACGGCTTGTTGCTGTGGTGGTGGTGATCTCTCATGATGCTCTGCGGTGACTTGCGCTGGGACATGCCTGACGCGCTGTGGAAGTAAAGTAATAATAAAAAATAAATACATATTTTCTGTTCAAAGTTTGTATTCGAGCGATTAGCGATATCATTCTTGACAGATCATCGGTGGTATCATTTGAGCGTAAATAACTTAACTGCTGTCAACTCTTGACAGACCCCACTTTGATGTTTTTATTGACAAGTGGCTGATACTAAGCATGTACTAAGCAATTGATGTATGAGACATTGTTAGCAGTTAGATTATAAATAGAATTATTGTATTGTTTAATTTTTTATTACATATTTTGTGTTTATGCTGTGAAATGTGCTCTTGAGGCGCATAACATGTGCTCTCGAGTGATGGACGTGACATGATGCGACTTGGGTCTTCTCATACTTTAGTAGGGGAAGATCTAAATCGCATTTAATTGTTTATGGGCAGCGGTAACCCCTTTACATCAAGTGGGTTGCTGGTGGCTGGGATCGTTCCGTCACTTTAGTCACATAAAAAAAACGGTTGTGAAATACCTGTTTGCTTATTTTTTGATTATTTATTTATTTTTATTTTTTCTCTAGTCTAACATGTAATGATTAGGAAATACTAAATAGTATTTCTGTAATGATGCACTTGTAAATAAATAAATTATCTCGTCCCGTCACTTTAGCCAGATAAAAACGTACATGAGTGGAGTGATGGAAGTGTCTTATAAGAACTTATTATACCTATCAGCCTCCATAACACTAGTGATCTCAGGCTGTTGCGGGGGTTGCTGCATGTGCTGTGGGGGTGTGCCGTCCAGGCCTAGCCCTGGTCTGACGTCCACTGGCCCACCCATGAGGAGTTGCGTCGGTGAGGATATATGAGATCTGTAGAATGAGATAGAACTGTTGAAAAGAATAGCCTAGGAAGATCGTCACAGTTTCTAAGTTCTAGAGATACCATTTTTCATATGCTTTTATTCCAAATGGCATCAAGTCCTGACTATATGGCAACGAATGAATCTTATCTCTCTCTCTCTCTACCGTATTACTAAATGGGCATCCCTGATGTCAAATAGTTACTCGCCTGTGAGTTCCCAGAATGGATTGATATAATAGCGTACGCCGTCTTAAAGTGCAAGTATTAATTCTGCCAAAAATTTATCAATTTAGTCATAGAACATAAAACCGTCATTTAGAACCAAAATAATCAAGGTTTTTAACATTCTACTTCCTACTTCAGTTTCATAGCTCCAAGGTCCATCAACAAAAATTTATTGTTGTTAACTGAGTTTAGTTTTATTCCAGTTGCTCGTTACCTGTGAATGCCAGCCACTAAATGCGCGTGCGCCGCATGGTGTGCCGCCGCCGCCGCCGCCTGCTGATGCGCCGGGTCCAGCAGAACCCCTCCAGCGAGGACCCCACTGCTGCCCCGCGCCAACAACTGCTGCGCGAGAGATGCGTGGGATAAGGAGAGCGCTGGGGAAATTGCTCCTGAAAATAAAGACAAAGCGAACTTTCAACGACAAGGCTTTTGAATTTTGCTAAATCAAAGTCATAGTAATAAATTATCAAGGATATTAACGATAACTTTCTCGCTTAAAATAATTATGTGCGCAATATTCACGTTTAAGGTGAAGAAAAACATCACCAGTAAAACTAGCAGCCCCATAAAAGAGTTCCAATACATGTAATCCACCAATCCATCCACCAATCTGCATTGTGCTTCTTTATGGAGGTATATATAGATTAAAAGCCCATGCCACTGGATCACGGTCATGGCACCTGGATAGTAGAAAGATTTTGGCGAAGATTGTTCACATTCTCACCAGCACTGAGATGTCCATAGCTGCCAGTCGAAGCAGCTGACGGAGCACGGACAGCTAAGCTGGCTGGAGACGCCCTGATCACCGCAGCCAGGTCCAGAGATTCCGCTGAGTATGGACTCCAGGAGACTGCTCGTTTGCGATTAGCTGATGCTGCTATGGCTCCACCTGATAACCTTAGCCTGGTGGGAGATGCTATTCTTGATCCTGGAATTATGATGGAGACTTTTTGTGACAAGAATAAAGGAATGATAGACACGTGTAAATATGTGAGGTATGTGCTTCACATGGGTGCTTGGTTTTTTTCTACTAGTATACCTACTCTAAATATAAACCTTCATTATTATAAAACTGCATTAAAATACGTTGCGTAGTTTCAAAGATCTAAGCGTATAAACAGCGGGAGCGACTTTGCTTTAAGGAATTTTCTTTATAATATTTAGTACAACTGATAAAGATACGCGGTAATCAGAACCTGGTTCTAATTCTCCTTGATTTACATGGTCACACTCACCGTCCAAGCTCAGTTGGAAATCTTGACTCGCAAGAGTACTGCCTGCATGCAACTCGGGGTGTAAACTTCTCGCTGCACTCAGGTACTCCAAACCTAGAACAAACGTAATCCAAAGTTAAAAAAATGTAATAGAGTCCGCTTGCCGTCACGGCATAAGAGTTGAATTTATTGCAAAGATGCACCAATAGAAATATCACATCAAAAACTCACGTTTTAGTATATTTAAGTATGACTGTGCTGACTTAAGGTATACTTAAATTATTTTATAAAAATGCTTTTATAGTGACAATTTGATTAAAACATTTAAATATATCCTATTATCGTTTCATGTTACGGAATCGATTGAAATACCACTCCGCCCACACATCAAAACCATACATCATACAAAAATATATATTCTCAATTTACATAAAAATAGCACCAACAACCTTCCATTAAAACCGCCCATAAATTGCGTTTATGATATTATGTAAATCAAAATATTTTATGTCTCTTTCATAGATGCGGAGCTGTCTTGTTTGTCGGCCACAAATCAGCACAGCTTAGTCACCCTACTAATAAGATTGAGTTGTCATCATGTTGGGACCAGTTGGAATATAAACGGTCCATTTAACACAACTTGTGATTAATAAGCGTCGGTATTTTACGAGCTATTTCACGGAAAGCATTTTTGGACACTAAATAAGGAATGTCCCGATATATCTCGCTAATTGGACATCCTAACTCACTAACAATGTTGACGCCATCTTGTTTTCGGTTTACGAGCCATGACTACTGAATAATTGATGATTAAATTAAAAACATTATTTTATTACATTTCCAAAAATAGAGGACGTAATCTGAATAATTCAGCTTTCAAATTGATCTTTGAAATAAAATATAAAACGCATTAGCATTCAAACGATGAAATAAGAACCACGACAATACAAAGGCATTAAATCATTAAACAAGATCATGATGTATTGAAAGGGCGTATTTTACGGCCGTGAATTTCCTCAATAATCACATCTTATAACTACGAAAACAAACAGGCCGAAATGAACAAAAAAACGAAACGATCACGCTCAGCCGGCTCAAAGGCGGTCGTAGCCAGAAATAATAGGTCGAAAAGGCGTCATCGACCACCAATTTCGCAAACATCTCAACAAAATGAGGTTGCCTCCCAAAATCCCACGAAAATAACGTATGTGGTCTCCTTTTGACGCGCCGCGCGGACACCACAGTAATTTTTATGTCTTCATTGTGAGAGCCGACGGAAAACGTCCTCTAAAAAGGGAAAAAATATATCGATCGATTTGAGACCGAATACCATTACGCCATGGTTACTTGGTCACCCTAACGACATTGGTGTAACCGCGAGCAAAAAATTCGATTTTGACTTTATGTCCTTTTTCCGAGTGAATGAATTCTTGAGTCGATGATACGAGTGAGTGGTTTTTTTTGTTTATAGATTGATGTATTAATTTTTATCGTATTTGATTGGGCGTGAAATTAGTCGGGTTGAAGTCTAGTGGTTTAGTGGTCACGTGTGGTGGGATAATGCCAATGGCTTTGGACACGCCGGCGACGTTTAGCACTAGAATTTTATCGGTTAATGCTGGGTTTCTATAGGCGTACAGATGTCATGCATTCGTTAGTAACACGATTACCATAACCCATTGTACAATGTCAAAATGTGGATCTGTTTTTGAACAAGTAATTCTGCTGTTAGAATTATTCTGTGATCGTACGTATGTAGTTTTATACGACTCAAGTCGCTAGCCGTTTCCCAGGAGCCGTTTGAGTAACACGCACGCACACAAATACATACATACAAACAATCTTCTGCCTTTATGATTAGTGTGATTCATAAAATTTTCTCGTATGTAACGCCACAGGTTAAGTCAAGGGATCCAGTTAAGCTAGCTTAGTTTAACGATGCAGATCAATGCATCGGAGGAATCGATAGACTGTACCATAATAATCTCCACTATCTACTCTAGAATAAGGGGTCCTGAATTTGACCCTGACAAAAAGTGACGTTTTCAAGATTTTTTTTAAATTAAGTATTTAGACTTTGACTTTGACTTAAGGGCACACATTTATGTGACGAGGTTTGGTCTCTGGGTATTGGGTGTTTAAATGTAAGTCCACTTTAAATATAACATACGGTAATCCTAGTACTGAGTGTGGAAACGTTTGTCTTCCTAAAAGTAGCCTAACTTTATTACTAACGGAAGACCGTATCTTAAAATCAGTAAGAACTTTATTTGGTCCCCTGGAAAGGTTACCACGTGACTTGAATTTGAGTAGTTAATTATTATGGTACGCTTTCCTCTATAACTTTATGGTAATCGTTGAGAAAATAATGGTGCATGACTCTATAAAAGATGGTATTTTAATATAACAATGATATTGTAGGCGTAATGTTTCGATAATCGCAGAGGCTGGTCTCTGAAGCTGGTTCCTCTGATCCTACTTGAGTGAAGTACCCACGATGCAGCAACTTATAGTTTCCAATTTATAGAACAATTCCATCTTTTTTGTGTGAATAAGTGGTCAATTCCGGCGTGATTCTTCAAGGCACCTGGAGGCATTCTACGTGACTTATCGACTATAGTCGAGACTATCATCTTAATTTCTATAGATAATACTATAAAATACTAGATCCTAACTTTTTCCTCGACCACAACGGAGATTTAATTAGTGTCATATCGTGAAAAAATATTGTCGATCGTTATTTTTTTCTATAAACATCCATTGGCGCACCGCGGCAGTATTACACTCGCATGCCGTGACGGCAAATGCCAACGGCTTTGTTATGCCGTCATGTTTCACATCTGCCGGGCGTCCCGCGACGGAATTTTTTTTTTATATATAATAACTTTCCTAATTTCTTCAATGTTTTTTTTAATGTGTCAACTAGAACCAAACACAAAGCCCAACGGAATTTATTATTATAGGAAGAGGGAAAATAATGTTAAATTGAATATAGAAAAATCTTCTTACGTCTTTTTTATTCCTAAAAGTAATGACAAAATGTTGAAAGCCTAGCATATTCTTAACAATAAAGTACAATATTTCAACTTGAATTATAGATGTAATACATAAATATTGGCAATTGCAGTTTTTGGTACAACTTTCAATGAAATAGTTTAGTATTCTAATCGATTTCAGTTTCCTTTTTAATTGTCAGTATTAATAACAGGGCCACAAAATGAGACGGGGTCAATTTGAGACCTTTCAATCAGACTGTCCATCAACTGAATGGCGGGTGTATATTCTGAACCAGTTCCCAGAAGCTGGCCATTATGCATAGCTACCTGCGGTATCACCTTTATTGTACTGTGACCATGATTCTCTAATTAAATATGACAGTTTTAGAGTAGGGTACATATTAGAGTACGATGCATCGAGTATGGCGGATGTGATATCGAGATAAATGAACATGATTTTTAATTAGATTGTAACTACATATACCTTGTGTTGTGTCGAAGATAACTAGAACCCTAACTGAGAGTAGAATACGATCCTATAATATCCAATTTGCAATTAATTGTAAATTATATTATATCTTACGTGTATTTTGGACTTAATTATAGTATATTACAATAGTATATTTGAACTATGCCAAAGTATAATATTGTAAGAAAAAAATATTTGCCAATATTGCATAGCTATAAACTAAGTATAGTTTTGAACAACGAACTGAGTAATAATATCTCGAGATAAAATATATAATATAAATATGTATATACAATAGTAGAGATGAAATTATATTTAAAAGTGACGATTACTAGATTTTTTTATGAATTAATAAGATGACAATAAATTTAACAAATCAATACGTTTTTGTTACGGTGTATAAAGGAATATTATGAGTTTTGGCGCTCGAATACCTGGGGACTGGCCACCCTAATACGGGTATAAAAACCTCGTTAGTAAAACCAAAGATTAAAAATAATAATTATCGTGTAAAGGTTTTTGCATTTTAATCGGTTTATGACAGTTGATTGTTTCGATTTAATTTTTTTTTTTGTTTTGTAGGTTTCGGCAACCGTTTTTGGCGGTTCTTCTGTATGGTTAGCGGCAAATAAAACGGATTTTGAAATGTCAACACCCAGATGAATATAATAGGAAGAAGGATAATACCAAACGAAATTTTGAATTTTAAGGCTGAGTTGTGTCAGACGCTGTATTTTTTAGCAAATTATTTATATTAAATTAATAGTCATTAATTAAAGGTTTCAACTAGTTTACGGCTAGTTTTTTTTCGAATAAAATCACAAGCTATATATAATGCATTTAAATATACATATTTTCGGGTATTCTTAGTATCTGCTTATATAGTATAGCATAATGACAATTGAATAACATACGCTTTCTCGCATTAAAATTATAACCATTCTAATAGATTATTTCTGAAGGCTGAAACTGAAATAATATGTGCCATGTATATTAATATAAGTAAGTCGTTGATCGCTTTAGACCAAAGCATAGAAATATGCAAAGTTAGCGAGATTTATAGCAGGATAGTGATAAATTTCTTCAGAATACAACAATTTCAAAGCTATTATGTCTCAATTTAAAAAAAAAAAGTTAATGTGACGCATACATCGCTTTAACAGCACGATATTATAATCTTAACAGCATAATTGCACCTTGATGGATCTAGTTATAATCCGTCCTTTTCTCTCTCACCACCATTTATAGTTCTATCTCTTTTCGGCAAATTATATTCTCTTTTGCGAGATGATCGTTTATGATTTATTCATAACCATCTTTTATTTTTAGGTCTTCATTTTGAAGTGGTTCTGAACTGTGATTTGAAGCACTACCGAATTATAAAGACCTCGTTTCATTAATAACATTGGTGCTTTTATTTATTTAAATGTTTTTTATAAGAACTATATTTATACTATAGTTTTCTTATTTAGAATTTATGATTCAATGTTACTTGATGAAACAATTTTTTTTATAAAGACTAATTTAATATCATATAATATGTAGTTAATAATTAGACGTGAATGTAATTTTTTTAATATAGTAATTATTATATCACCAAGTTAGTTTAATAGCAACTAAAGGCTATCTTACAATGCTAGCCAAATTATTAACGTTTTCAACTATATCATCGTAAAAGATTTGTATTTCAGTACCCAATATCCAAATTTTAGTTAATTTTATTTGTGTAAATTTAATATATCCTACGGAAGAAGAGAATAACAAATATTTTAGTTATTATATACTTAAACCTACAATTTACAATATGACTTTAATTAGGAGAGGGAAAGAAGGGTTCGCTTTAAATTATACTGATAATTGTGCATCCTATTATTTGACACCTCATTACAATTAAACTTTGTTTTATGTTCCTTAGGCAGAGTTAATTATCTTAACTGGTTTACATGGTGCTAGTTACGGCTTAGTTAAGACAGTGGGCAGTGGTGGTTATCATCTCAAACATATTTTTACTCATCTTTTTTTTATGTGAATGAGTGACGGAAGCTGAGGGCCCACCTAATGGTAAGTGGTGACCCTCGCCCATGACAACAGTAATGCGACTCAGTATGAGATCCAAATTTTTACTGGATCGCATTCACTCTGCTGCGTACATCACCCGAGACGGGGATGATACGTCTAATGCGCATGTGATTTCACCGGCAGCCGTACCCTTCCACCGGAGCACAGTAATGCAACAACTACTGCTTGGCGGTAGATTCCAGTACCTCTCCGGCAGTACCTCTCCGGACGAACTTGGCACAAGTTCTATTGCTACTTTTGGTTGCTCCTTTAGCACCACCCAGGGGGTACGTGTAGAGAGTCAAAGGGTACACACCTACGGAAGCGCGCAACTGGACCCCCCAAAACCTACGAGTAATTGGACCCACGAGTATTAAAATTGTATACCTACTTTGTATAAACGTCAAGCCTCCGGTTAAGATGGTTCTTGAATACTTTTTATGAACGTAATATTTTACAATAATTTATTATTCAATTATTTCAACCGTACCAGCCTCTAATGTTCCCACTGCAGGGACACCGGCCTACTCTCGATAATTGCGAGTGAATGGGCTTTGATCTACCACGGGAGCCCAATCCGGATTGGTAGATGTCACATGTCTTCGAATATATGGTTCTAAGACATGCCGGTTTTCTCACGATGTTTTCCTTCACCGTTTCGAAAACGTGGTATTGCGCACATAAATTTTTCAAGTGAAAAAGCTTATGGAGCACTTGTGGGTTTGAACCAGCGACCTTCAGATTGAAAGTCGGCGACTATGCCCCTGGGCCACCACGCTACCACCATATAAAATTATTAAATTAAAAATAATTTGAAATACTCACCCTACGCTAATATTAATACCGTTATTTTGTTGTGTTGTTTATGAGATTATAATATCATATTCAACATATCTCATTCTATCTATACATTTAGTTACAAGCTTCAATTTTTGTTGAATAGGCATTGTTGGCAACCCACTTATTTTAAACAATACTAATTTGGAAACTAAAGCTTTTTTATGAAATAATTTTCTATAAAAGGTCATAAAACTGAGTATTTCTATACAAATCTCTCGCACATGAATCTACCGACATCAAAATAAGTAAGCTACGAGTAACTTGTGAGCAGCTTGCTTACTTACTACAAGTACGAACTTGTACGCTAGCTTGTACCGTGTAAACTACCCAACAGAAAGAGAGGTGTCAGTAAAAAGGGACAACAAATCGGAACTCTACCTCAAGCTGCGTCCATATGTTTCCGGTGGCTTGATTACTGTTGTGTTTGGATTTAATTGCTTTGTCTATTTACTATTAATAGCACTTTTCAAGTTGATGGTACGAGGTAATAAACTCATCTATTTTCCAACGAAAGGCATCAGAGTTTATACTTGGATTGTGTACACGTCGTAGGTACACAGGCAAAGTATGTTTTTTCTTCCCCGTAAAGTTTTGGATAGGGTCTCAAAAGTTTCCAAACATGGCAATAAGTCTTTTTACTTTGACTTCAACTTCAATAACTAGTTGCAACCTGCTGTATTACCCGCAGTTTTCCGGGATCAAAAGTAGCCTATGTGTTAATCCAGGATATGGGTAAGTTATCCTGGTACTTCATCCAATTCCGTTGAGCCGTTTGAGGATGAAGGAGTAACAAACATACACACACATACATAAAAACCTTTATAATATTAGCTTGATTATAATTATTATTTTGTGAAACAGAAGTAAAAGTTTTCTCAACTACAAAGCAGACCATACGTCACCTGAAAGGATACAAATAATTTCATACATAATAAGGCGAAAAATGGATCATCCGGAAATCAAACGCGCAACTCTTGACGCCAAAGAATGAAACGACTTACTTGAGTCAACAATGCACGAGTTGATTAAACCCGTCTTTAACTGTTTCACTTCTTTTAAAAGACGCTTTAAATGGATTTTTTTCTAGCTATCATTAAATTTTTTGGTGCCTTTCTAACCAAAGTTTAACAAACATGTCAGCATGCAAACAGATGTTTAAGCCAACAATATTATTGTGGAGCAACAGTTTCAAATATCAATCCGTCCGATAGATGTTGCCACATGCGCCAAAAGTTCACTTTTCGCACAAAAACACGTGTCAACGTGATAATTGACTTTCTTGGAAGGATTTGGAGTCTAACGCGAATTAGGGATGTCACTACTCAATATAGGATTTAAATAAGAGCTAAACTTAGTTTTAAGAACGCATGATCTCGTAGGTACGTATTTATTTGACAATGTCATTATATGACAATGAAAAATATTTATATGAGTATGTATAAATTATTGTATATGTATTTATAACTGTTCCCCGCGACTTCGTCCTTATATACTTTCAAATGCATTAAGCAAAAAATGTAATTTTGAAATTACAACAGTTAAAAAAAACATTTTGTACTGACTGTACACACAATGAAGATTGTTAATGTGTTGCTCCTCTTCAGACCACGCCACACTTGCTGGAGTGCCGATCACAGCAACTCATGTTTCGTTACGAGAAGACATGACGTAATGCTTTTGATTATACGAGTAGGCAGCGGTAACCAATCATCTTCAGCTCATACAGTGACGTCATTCACATAAAAAACACTCCTAAACACTCTAATAAACGCTTTCCTATACGCACATCCCTATTCCGAGACATGGGGGCATAAAGTTGATTTATGTCTTCCGCGACACACATTTCTGTTGACATGGCAATGTGGAATTAAATCTATTAATTTTAATTAGTGGCAACACATGCCGGTTTCAACTAAATGTTGACTCGATTATTTGACAGAAACTTGCAGTGATATAGTCTCAAATAAACATGTAATTTTGAATAAATTAGTTTGAGTTTTTGTCTTGTATTTCTGTGGTTGTCCATGCTACCTGCAACACAGGGAATCCTAGTACAGAAGTAGGACTGTATAAAGTTCTTTTTTATTTTAAACCCCGACTAAAAATAGGGTTGGTATAAGTTTAAGGACGGTTTGTATATGTTTGTGGGGTCAATTACTCTGTGGCAACATATCCCCCCACAAGGAATGAATCTATTTCTTAGCATATTTACTTTTAATAATGCTAATAATATGAAAGTACTACCCATGGCCGTAGCATAGGTTGTACTGTCATATTATTAGCTTGCAAGTTAGCTTCAGAACTTGCATGGTAGTAAAGATTGAAAAAAAAAAAATGTATTAACTTAAAAATACCCCTTCAGGGTTCAATTTTAATATAGAAAGGAATGTTACAATAATAATAAATAAATAACCTTAAACATCCCAAACAAAGACAGAAAAACCTAACATTTACGAAGCAATACAATTCAAAGCGGCTGAAACAAAAACTGTGAAATCACTCTTTTGTAACATCAAAACAAAAAACCGTATCCGATCGGAATAAGACGCCGTAAAAAACCCGAAGAGATTTTGAAACACTTCTCAACGCGCCTATCCTATCGTATAACTATGCCCATTTGCGTATAACTACGCCAATCATAGCCTAATACTGTAGAAATACGTAGGTAACGTAATTTAGACTTATCGGGACTCGATTAAAAAGCATCAAAGTTTTCTGGGAACAAATAATGTGTGGCGTGGGTTTTGGTGGCGAGCACAAGTTATAAGCGCAAGCGATAAAATTGACTTACATTTTACAGTTAATCCAGAATATTCTGGTACCATATTTCATCTATATCCGTTGAGCCGTTACGGTGAAGGAAAACATCGTGAGGAAACCGGCATGTCTTAGAACCATCAATTCGAAGACATGTGACATCTACCAATCCGGATTGGGCTCCCGTGGTAGATCAAAGCCCATTCACTCTCAATTATCGAGAGTAGGCCGGTGTCCCTGCAGTGGGAACATTAGAGGCTGGTACGGTACGTTGAGCCGTATGAGCGTGAAGGAGTAACAAAAATACACACACATACATCCAACTTTCGCCTTGTTAATATTAGTGTGATAAATTATGACACGTTAAGATGTCAGTCTCGGCTATACTAGTCGATAAGCTATGTCAGAGGCCGTCGGTATTGGAAATTCCTACAGTTGTCTTACAAGAAAGAGGAAGACGAATTATAAATTATTAAGAATTTCAACTGGAAAACTAATTCTTATATGAAAAGCATACTGGATAGAAGTAAGAAAAAAACCGATCTTTTCATATTTTTTTGACCAGCGATTTTCTTTTTGCTACAAATTATATAAATATACGAAATAATTCCTTATCTAGCAAAGTTTGTCATATTTATTTCATTACATTCAAGGTATTACAATAGTAAAATATGTCAAGGATACTTCTTAACTAGAGTGAATGACTCGCTGCGAAATCATGTTTTCAAAACTATCTATGGTTTGGATTGCAAGGTGTTTTAATTATTATATCAAAAATGTTATTAATGATAATCATTGACAATAATTATATTTAATATTAAAAAATATTTATGTCACAAATGAGCACAAATTATAAAACAGTAAACTGTTTTTTTATTACGTTTTTATTTTATTGAAACCGAACAGAAAATTCTACAACCGCTCTTAAATCAGAATTTAAGAGTTTTCTGTTTCTGTGTAGAATTTTCTGTTGTAGCAATTCAAAAACGCTCAAGCTCATATCATAAACCAATCAAGCACAGAACTGGTTCCGAGATGTCTCAATTCCGATAGCGGATCAATAGTTACCAACCCACCAGTTCTCAAATCGATCATGATTGAACTGGTTTGAAAAAACCATCTTCGATACGCCTTCGACGGTTTCTAATGGAAATTAGTTGATGAAGACAGTCGAGTTTGATTGTGATTGAAAAAGTAATGTCCGCTAGATAATAAAAATATATTGGTTTAATAATTTCATTAGTTCATAGAAATTTATGAGTCGATTGGATTTTAATTTCCGGGCAGTTGGACGTCATTAAAATCACTGCACGTTTTTTTGTATGTTCAATTATAGTTGACTGGTCTTACTGCTCGGTTGGGTCGTGGGTTTGATTTCCACTCAGGACAAGAGTTTGTGCGTCGAAGATTGATGTTTGTTCTATGACTGGGTGTTAATCTGTATTGTACTCAATACTCAATCATTTATTACATTTCACATGGTTATTTAGTTGATTACACAATAGTAATAGTTTTCACATATGAACCTTTGTCGGGGTATTGCAATAGGAGGCAGGCTGAGTTGTTCATACCTATATCTCATATAAATATATTTTAGGTTCGTATGTAATCTTCTGTATTAATAATGATTGAAATATTTACGTAAATATTATAATATAAACTTGTATTTAATTAGATAATTGTAAATAAATTTCAAGGACGAATATAATTATTTTAATTTCCAGTCAACGTTAGTGTAAATACTTTATATATTTACAAACAATACAATATAACTTTTCTATCAGTAATATGGTTTCCATAGTAGAAAGCTATGCTTTGGAGCTTGTAGCTTTGTGAAATGCCTATTAATATATATTAGCTATTATAAGCCACTTTTTATTCCGAAAATGAGATAATCCCGCAATAGTAATAAAAGTGATAAGTAATTTTTTTGTGACTTGCAAAAACTTTTGTCAGTTTTTTTCCTATCGTCTCATGAGTTTTTAAGCGCGGGTAACGTGGCGGGGCACTATTACATGTTTCTAGTGAGCGTATGAGACAGTGTTTCATAAAAGTCGTGTCTTTAAAAATGTAAGTTATACATATAATATAATATATATTTTACATTCAAATTTATCGTTGAAAAAAGTTCAAAGTGAAGAAATTATCACTGTTTGCCACGATCATTACTCACAGAAATGATCTTGGTCCAGCTCAGCAGGTGGATCATCTATTAGATGAGCTATATCAATCATGATTCTTTGTTTCATGTTCCAACAAGCCGAGGTACTGACATACGGATCATTGGAAAAATTACCATCGTAACGGTATTATATTATTCATGTTGAACGAGGCAAGTTTTTTATTTACCAACTGCTCCGAGAGACGTCCTGTCTTCTCTGAATAGTATAAAGCAGTCGCTGTGGTTTCTTCGCTAACTTCTTCTGAACCCGGCAACGGATTTTTATACGGTTTTTATTGTCATTTAGAGAATTTCCTCAAAACCTTCCTAAATGCACATTATAGCAAAGTCAAGAATTTCAATGATTTGTAATGATTTCGTAAAAACATATTTTTGGGCATTTGAATTGCTAGCCGTGCTGATTTTCGGGATAAAAAGTATCCAGTGTATCAGAATCCTACTTCGTAGTGTGAACTCAATTCATGCCCAGATATAGAAATCCTTGTGTTTGGATTTGTATAGATTTAGGTATATAATTACACTTGTGTTTTGATTCTGCCTTGAAATTGTCATTCCAAAATGTTGAAATTGTCATTCCAAAATGTTGAACAGTTGATGTGTCCCACTGTACATTTGATAAGAAGTTCAGTCACCCATCAATTGCTTAAACTTAATGGCATTGCGTTAAAAAAAACACTTTCATTACAAAACCAAAACACATTCAATTAAGAAACCCGGGATCAAAATTAAGCCTTCTTCGTTTAAAATGCATTTAAGCGGTCACTTGTCATGTGCGGGCGCATTCGTTTCATCTCCCTCTAAAACCCGTTCCGGTTCGCCTCTCCTTCTTGTTGACAAAGATTAGGGCTCTGGACCAGTTCCATAAATTTTGCAATTAAAAAATCCTCACATTTCGCCATTTATATTTTATTTTCTCTTGTCAAAACATCATTCGAGATTTTATAGAAATATCTAGGTATATTAGATATTATCTATATTTGACAAATAACAATACCATAGCGTATTGTTATTTGTATATTGTATATCGTGCCCCCGAAGCACGGAATCGCTCAGTTCAAATTCCACTAAATGGTCACTCATCCAACTTCTGACCGGGCCGAAAGTTGCTTAACTTAGATGATCTGCAAATAAAACAGCTAAGCAAGCTACGCCACGAACGCTTCAGTATTCAGTATATTATGCGAAGTCGAAGTTTTTTTTAAATGTGAAATAGTGACAGAACGAGTTGAGGGCCCACCTGGTAAAAATCACTGTAGATGAATCGTCTTTAAGAACTACAGTGGTATTACAAAACGCGCCCTTGTACCTTTGACAATGGAATTAAAAAAGCAAGATTGAACATGTCAACCTCACTTGTGACATTTTGTAAATTGGAATTTGCAGCAATTTATTGGGCACTAAAAAACATAATCAATCTTCTGGTAGATTGATTAATCCCTTAACGAGTTCAATGACATTTTATGTTGCAATTATTTTAATCCCGTTTTATGATTAAATGGGAGTGCGGTGGCTCAGAGTTAAATACCACACTTGCCTTTAAACTGTGGTACTCGTAACTATCCTGTATTAAATAGATTAATAAACATTTATAGTTTGTTCTCAGGTCTGTATTACCTTTTTTATGTGATTAAATGATGGAACGAGCTGAGGGCCCACTGGTAAGTGGCGACCCCCTTCCAAGAACCTGTGTATATTCTTTAATTTTTTAAATTAACAATGGTATTAGTGACCCATGCTTTGGGATACCATCTTCTTTTCGTATCAATGATCCTATATCTGTTTAGACAGTAACTTGGCCACTGTTCGCTTTATAAGTAACCGCGATAAGGTCGTCTCTGGCGCGGGTGGTAGGGCAAAGCGGGCAGAGCTGTGAAGCAGGGTCCCTGAATACCCATTTACACAAGTTGACCCTGCAGCTAAGCCTCAGATCCCGGGGTTTAAATTATATATTAAAAATATTTTAGTTAAGAAGGCGTACTGTTAATGTTTAGTCATAGTTATAATTATAGTCACGCCTTGGTCTGTCCCCTGCTCCACGACACACAAAATAACTTGTAATATAATTTCAACGTTGATTAAGAAGTTTGTGGAACATTTTATTGTTAGTAAGGATCATGGTCGCAAAAAGAAAGTAATCGTTCCATTAGGGGTTTCTTGATTGTTCCTCCCCATATCAGATAGGGTTTGAACAAGTTTTAAGCTTAATAATAAGAACGCATCTGGGTACATATTTATTAATAAAGTGATGCTTCCATGTAGTTTTATAAGAATTCAATGGAAATAAAGTAGTTTGACTTTGTGTGAGATTCTTTTCTAGACTTTTCTTGCTGAAATACATAGTGACTTTGGCGGGGCGTTGGCGGGGCGTGGACGGGTCACGCTGTCATGTGAATTATACTGAAATTTATAAGATTGTAAAGACAGAACGCCCCGCTGCGAGCTGGTGGCTGTCATCAGGTATTTTGATGTCTAGGAATAAAAGTGACTGATAAATTGTGTTTCACTTTTTTATGTGCTAGATTTTGTAAGTTTCTTAGAATTATATAGAGGCTAGCGAGCCGGCCTCGCACGCCTGTGCAGTGTGTGAACGTACGCGTAGGTATATCATTTTAATCTATCTCGAAAGGTTTAGCTATTAGCTATGTAACCATCCAAAAATATGTTTTTTACGACATCATTACAAATCATTCTCTACTATAATAATGCAGGTATTATACATATAAAACTTCTGAAAATATTTCTTTAAATGATGGTTTTTAACTTTACGTGGTTTAGAACTTAGCGGGGAAACAGACAGACGAAAACTGGGACTTTGTTGTATACTATTATATTTATATAGAAATGAATTCCAAAAACTATTCCCTTCTCATACAATATTTATTTTTCTCGTCCGAGGGCCTTTTATAATTTATTTTGGGAGTAACATGACCTTATACTCCTCAGTTTTACGCCCAGTTAAACCGTAACTGAGGCTCAATTTACGATTATCGTTGGATGAAGACATCCACAAATATCAGTTTTCATTTCTCATCGGTGTACCTCATTATTTTTCATGTTTCGATTCAAGTTAACGACTAGCAGACTTAACGGATACATTTTATATTATTTACATAAAAATTTTATACATTTGCAAAAATCCCTTCCAGGAACAAGAGTGTTTGTTTTATTGCTATCGTAACATGTTGAGTTTATATTTATTTAAAAATCTCAAGTGTAATATTAACCTGATACTTGGCAGCTGTATCATTAGCAACTGTATTAAAATGTTTCATAAAATTCCGTTCAGCAAAAACCGCCGGGCACGTAAATGTGGTGATTAACATTTCGGGCACAAAAAACGGTGAATAATGGGTATCGGTGCGAACAACTTTATCAAAAAGGTGAACACAAGTAGTCAATAATTTTGTCTTGTTAGCCTTGCGAATTCCCCTATATAGAAAAAGTCTTGAGCTAAAACACCGGCTATCTTTAGAAAAAGTATAATTTAATCGTGGAAGTCTAAAGAGCCACTAAATTCTGTTCTTTATCCATTTCAGATAGCAGGGTCACGTCATCATCCTCGGACTTATCTGATGCGTTTCTATCATTCAAATCTGATTCCTTTGCTCCTGTAATCAGATGATAATTTAGCTTGTTTACATAATGTGTGTAGTTTCTTTCAGCATTGTCGCTGCATCTGTATCTACAACCCTGTTGCTGCATCTGTAAAGTTGGATATTCTACGCGTCCTTAGCGATGTTTCATTCCTCGAAATTTTCAACTTTATCGAGGTGAGTTACAGTTTTATATCGAATGGAGTTTTTGAGTTGAATGAGTGGTTATTTGTTTTAAAAGCCTTTATCGCAGCACGTAGGCTCGATTTGAATAAAAATACAATTTATATGTGTCGGGGAGTTCGGTAAAGCGGTGTAGGGTAACGGAGCCGGTTTGAGGACAGCTCCCAATTTGCTGGTGCATTTCTGAGTAAGTTATTAAGTTTCGGCATGTCACTTAACTTGCGAAACTTTGCAGTTGGCCGACGATTTCGCATTAATGTGCGCCCGGTTGCATCTAGGTTTTTTAGGCGTTTTATATGTCATATATGATTGATGTCTTGCTTGCTACGCGTTCCTATAATTAGGTGGGATGCAAAAACTTAAAAATAAAAGTATAATCATCGATAGACTTATATTACTAACGGATCCGTGGATTAGTTGGAAGCTACTCTGCCTTGTTTGATTTGTGTTTGTGTTTGTTCATGCCGCTTGCGACAGAAAAATGTTATTTTAACGCCACAACAACAACAAAACATAACTCACTTAACTGAAATGGAATAATCGATTTTTTTCGTCGTACTTATCACTTACAGGCGGGTACAACATGCTTGAATGAAGAACACTTAGTTATATAGATACATATTATATAACTAAGTATTCTTACAATATTGCCTCAAATAAAAAAAAAACTATTGTTATTGATACGTAGTTGAACCAATGCCCGATATTGATACAAGCATTTGATTGGTTAACGATAAACAAGTGTTAAAATTCTTGATTGCGCTTTTGAAAAGCAATAATATAAAGGTTACATTTATTTATGTAAACTACATTGCAAAGTATAGATATTGATGCAGACTACAAATTATCAAGATTATTGGACAATAATAGATTCAATATCTGCGTGCAATAATACTGGAATATTAAGTAGAAGCAGTATTAAAAAGTATCGGTAGTACTGAAGAACATATCTCATATAATATTTTGACGGCTCCGTGGCTTAGTTGGTAGTAGCCCTGCCTTCGAAGCGAGGGGTCCCGGATTCGAGTCCCGGCCAGGGCACACTTTGTGTGGTGAGCATGAAGTTTGTTCTCGGGTCTTGGGTGTTTGTCTTGTGTTTCTGTGTTTGTCCATGCCATCTGCGACACAGGGAATCCTAGTGCAGAGGTATGAGTGTGTTAACGTTGTTTTTTTTTTGTTTTTTTTTTTTTAATCTACACGTTTTGCTCGCGACTTCGTCTGCGCGGAATTAGTTCTTCGAGTATCCTATTTTTTTGCAGCTTTGATCAATTTGCATTTAAATAATTAAAAAATACTAATAGATCAAAATGATATACTACGGAATTTCATCACGACCTACGTGACGTACATTGAATAACCGTGCGAAGCCGGGATAGGTCACTAGTTCGCAATATTAGTATGGGTGTCTGAAGGTCAGGTATGGCCAAGTAGGTCTGTGTACCATTAAACAGGGTCCGGTGGAAGTAACCCGAGAGGATCCATTCTGTACCCGTTAGGATGGTGATATGCAAGATATGACACTGTTTTAAGCATAAGCTCAAACTCATTTATTCCTTTAGATCTCTAGATTCTTATATTTACTAGTAAACATATTCGTGAGGCACAGGAGCTTCTTAGGCGCATTATGTTCACAACATGTCAAGACATACGGTCTATTTTTATGATTAAGCTAGTCTAATTGTTGAGTTTACATCAGTAACATCTCCTTCCAAATTTATACATTTCGCTTGCGTACCACCGAATCATTCTCGTATTTTTCTCTCATATCGTCTCTCACTCAATCCATCTTTTATTTGGTTTTCCTCATCTAAAAATGGCTCAGGAAATTGAAATAATTATTTTTTTATTTCTAACTATCTTTTGTCCGCAGATTCGCTAGCGTTAATGTGGATTTTTAAACTATAATTTATTGCTGGTTGAAAGGTCCTTTTCTGTAACCCTGACAAAGGGTACGGAAAATTTCATGTTTGGTTGTGTAAAGCGTGAAAGCGTAGCAAACAAACAAACTCGCATTTGTAATTTAGTTAGGATATTTTTTTATCATATAACTAGATATTTAATTCAAATGTAACTCTATAATCTCATTATTTTTTTGTATTGTAGCACCTACAATTATAATATAATCTGAATAAAATTGTTGTTAAACATACCATGAGTGTAACAAAAACCATTAACGAAAAATCAAGTTTCATTTCTCAAAGCGATTGGACCGGTTAGACTCAAGAAAAAAACTAACGCATCAACATCTAGATCACGCAATTGAAGTACTAAAATGTTTGGAACGCTTCAAAAACTCACTCATCCCACAATTAAGACATTAATTAAGTCGTGTTATTCGATACCTGATCGCAATTGGCGATGTGAACGGACTTAAATTTACTTCATTTTCAACTACTTTGTTGTAGTTGATTGACTTTTTATGCATTTCTTCCTTGATACGTGTATTTCGGTACATAATTTAAAAATGGCGTTGGAATTTTTATGTAATTTTTTCATCCAGTTTAATTAAGATCTCAGTGAATGGAGTCAATGGTTACTGTCAATAATTAATTGCCTTAAAACTCGACTTCTTGAACAGGGTAAAGATGCAACGCAATTTTTTTTATATAATTACTTACACATTTAAATCCCTGGACTAAGATTTTCTATGTCGCAAATGGCATGGATAAATGATCACAATGTATGATCGTTCCACAAGGTGTGCCCTGGACGAGAATCGAACCCTTCATAGCAATCGAAATTTGTTATGAAGGATATGTTACTTTTTATTTAAAAAAAATTAAGTATTACCGTGGGATGACCAACCACGGGGAACACCGCGGGGCGTAGCTAGTATATACTGTCCTGGTTCGAACCCACAACCTGCAGCACAGAAGGCAGAGCTACAACCAACTGAGCTGTGAGGCGAGTCAGTTATCTACCTCGAAAGTCCGATCCCGATCGGAGTGTTTTTAAACCTTTATAATTCTAGTATTATTTTCTAGCACAGTAAGAGAAAGAAAGACAAAGAAAGAGATGGCGTGACATTTTCATGCAAAGATGTGGACCAGATTGGATGAGGAAGGCAAGAGAAAATTACTTGGGGAGAAATTTCCCCAAAGATTTTTTAAAGGGAAAATGATAGTAAATTTATATATAAATTTCCTCTAGTATTTTTAAAGTGTATAGCATCTTGCATATTTCCATCCTCAAATCGCATGGTGAAAAAATCGCACCTAATTGAGCGTCACAGAGATGCGACGTCGGTAATACGAGACGGACTGACGGTGAAAACAGACACCGCAGTTCACTTTTTTATTATAAACATTTTCGTTTCGGGAATATAGAACGGGTTAAGTTTCTCGCATGACAACAATTTCTTTATTTTTACATATGTTAATATTTTAATTGACATCTCTGACTGACATAGCTTAGTTGGCTTACTTGCCTTCGAAGCAGGGATTCCGGGTTCGATCTCCGACCGGGGCAAACAATTTGAAGACTGTTTATAATACAATCCGTGGTATACATTTGAATCGGTTTTAACAGGTTTTTAGTTTTTATTACAGTGTGAAATAATTACATACATAAAAACATTCACGTCTTGTTTCCTGATGCAGGCAAAGGGCTAGGCAGCGCTCTAATAGGCTTTCACTCACCATGTGGATTACAAAAAACGGTAAATTCAACAAATCCGCAACGCAGTACATTTTTGCATTGAATGGGAAATCGAACCCGTTTCCCGCAGCCGCTAATAAATAGAAGATTTCGTGGAAAGGAACTATTGAGCCTAGCTGTGTCGAATCGGTAATAAGCACTTCATAGTAAACTCCACGTCTCCTAGTGCTTTAGCCATGAAATAACCCTAGTACTCCCCTCTCTGAAGCATACACTATAATAACTCTAAATAAAAAGCATAAATGATTTTAAGGTGAGGCAAGGTTAGTTCAAGGCAAGCGAGTTAAAATATCGATTAAACCGATTTTAATATTTTCGTCATTCCGTGCTTTTAGGGTGGATTTTTTTCTATAAAACTTCTATGGGACCAGCTTGTAGTTATATCAGATCAATTGTTAGAATTAGTGGAATTAAGAAGTATAAGGATCTACAACAGATAGCGCTGAAATACAACTGATCATACATAGTGCAAGTGATGCGTTTGCGCATATATAGAACCTTCTGGTATCAACTGTCGCATCGCACCCCGCAGCACAACCCCCGCCCGGCGGAAAATCCCTTTTCTTTAAGAACTCAGGTTTTTTTTCAAAACTGTCAATTTCAAGAACTCAGGTTGTTTTCCAAACTGTCAATTTGTACTTGTTACTACGCTATGTAAATTCTAACAATAGAATAAATTAGTATATTCATGTTAACTGAAGGAATAATGCGTGGTTAAGGTATTTGAACGAAAAACTTGAATTGAGTGCTAATTCGATGTTTGTTTGTTACTTTCAGGATGATACCTGAATGTGGTAATTAACAGGTGCTCAAGTTTTGTCTTCATCTTATTTAATGTGCGAAATATCACGATCTCCGATACCTGAGTGGCGCGAGGGCTTTGAAACCGAAGGTTAGGGTTTGAATCTAGAGCATCGTGCCCCGATGAGTTTTCGTAAAAGTCCTTTTTTTCTACGGAATTTCAAAAGAAGGGGTTTTCAATTCGTTTTCTCAGAACTTCGTTACTTATCAAACGATTTAAAAAAATATTATCATAATAATTGGAAAAATATATCATCCAAGTAAACGAAATTGTGTATTTTGCTTATAAACGTTTCAGATCATCTCATAGTAGCCTCGTAGAGAGTAGCCTAGTGTATGTAATGCCAGTAAGGGTTTTATACTTACAAAGACATCCACACGTCGCGTGTACGCGCCTACAGCATTATGAACCCACTACTACGCTTTGAAAGCCACCTCGTTACTGCATGCCAATTTCAACCCGTGACTTACACCGTCTCTTAATAGCCACTTTTGCGTATCTGTCATCTTTGCCCACCAACTAGAAAATCTCCTTTACATTTTCAGGAATAAGGGTAGTTTTCGAACAGCAAATTTTATGGGAAGGAATCGCACGAGTCGTGAGTTCAATTCCTAATTAACACCTATGTTTGTAGATAAATTGAGGAGATTGTGTCCTTCGTGGACGGGCTGGGAGATATGTTGGTGTGTATTGCCATTGTGATCGGAATTTATTCAATGGAGTTTGAAATGCTCTTTGGTTACAATAATGACGGCTCCGTAGCTACTATTTAGGGGGCCGGGTTCAAATCCCGACTAGAGCACGTTGTGTGTTGAGCGTTTGTTCTCGGGTCCTTGTGTTTCTGTGCTTGATCATGCCACTTGCGACACAGGGAATTGTACAGGTGTATGAGTCCGAAAATGTTATGTCCGTACCAGCCTCTAATGTTCGCACTGCAGGGACACCGGCCTACTCTCGATAATTGAGAGCGAATGGGATCTGCTCTACAACGGGAGCCCAATCCGGATTGGTAGATGTCACATGTCGAATTTTTGGTTCTAAGACATGCCGGTTTCCTCACGATGTTTTCCGTCACCGTTTCGAGAACGTGGTATCTACGCACATCATTTTTTCTAGTGAAAAACTCATTGGTTCACGTATGGGTTTGAGCCAGCGACCTTCAGACTAAAAGTCGGCATCTGTTCCTGTTCCAGGCTTTAGTATTCACAAAAAAAGTTATGTAAAATCAATACTACATTATTGGCCTTTTAAAATGTCATAATAGACATTAAAACAAATAAGAATGTAACTTAACTAGCTCCTAGAAGCATGGAGACAGAGTGTAATAATTTTATTGTTGGTCGTCCAGTTTGCACATTACTTGCAAATCTTGCAATAACAGTTCTGAACTGTCCGTATATCATAAGCCGGCCAGTGTAGAATTACATCGTTCGCACAGAGCAGGGTTGCCACAAATATCCGAGTTGCCAAAAGCCAAAACCCGCGTTATTTGCAGGTTAGTTTATTAACCGACGGAGCAGACGATCAATTACCTCAGATCTCCGTCATTTATCAACCAATTAGATAAATCGATTATAAGAAAAAAGTGTGAATCCTTCTCTTAATGACCTTATATACTAATGCACAATAAGAACTAAATAAAGATTATTATTCCGAACCAGCCTCTAATGTTCCAGGGACACCGGCCAACTCTCGATAAATGAGAGTGAATGGGCGCTAATGCCGGTGACACGTTTTGAGAACGAGGTATAAATTTTTCAAGTGAAAAAACTCATTGGTGCACGTGTGGGTTTGAACCAGCGACCTTTAGATTGAAAGTCGGCGTCTGTGCCCCTGGACCACCACATTCTTAAGATTAAGAACAAGATTTTTATTATTTAATTTGGAAAATTATTTTTTATTTATAAGGATAGGTTTATTTTCAGATTGGGCACATAGAATTTGTATTAAAATTGGTTCTTTGGTTGTTTGGCCATAAGCCCTGGCTAAGAAAACGGGAGCTTCCGTACCAGCCTCTAATGTTCCGACTACAGGGACACTGGCCTACTCTCGATATTTGAGAGTAAACGAGAGCTTATAATTCAATTATTCTATTGTACCTTAATGGGATTGTTGCGTCTCTAGATTTAGCGGCGTGAGACTCACTCAAAGCAGATTAGTGAGATCATATAAGTTAATAATTACTGTTATAAAATAATAGCTCATATAGTACAATACAAGCTGCATGGAAGAAAAATAAAGCAATAATAAGGAGCTTAAAAAAGACGCTCGCTTGCCAATCTTTTTTTAACTTATCCATTAAAGTTAAAAAAAGGTTATGGCCTATGTCTGACCAGCCAGTTAAATAAATGGCATCGCACACACGAGTCACTTATAACGTAATGCGCAAGCGCAAACAACAGGTGGTAAAATAAGGCTTGCGTGGCAGCCCTGTCGCGGACTGCAGTCGATAATTCTCAAGTTCAATCGCTTCGCTTATCGGATTGTTTTCATTGTTTTGCAAGTTTATAGGGGCTGGCCAGACATAGGTATTTTTATAGGTCTTATTGCGATTGCTCTGTATAAAGTTGTATACTTTCAATTGGAAAACTTAGATTATAGATTTTAGGTGCCAATTTTAGTTGACAATGCCCTTTTAAAGCAGCACAAATTGATATTTTATTTTAATTATATTTTTTTTTTTTTATTAGAACTTTTTTGTGTCTGTTTTTTTGTCGCTTCGAAAGCAGGGCTTCTCTTAACCGTTAAATCAATAATCCAGTAATACGTCGTAGGCCTAGTAAGAGGTAGCTTTATATAGCTAACCACAGCTAGCTCACTGGTTCAACATGTCTTACCTCGTAATGTATTCGCGTTGTACAGTGGATGGTCGTAAGGGACAGGTCGGTACGCGGGGTGGAGGGCTGCGAGGTAGCTCAGCTCACTGGTTGCACCAGCCGCGGCCGCCGCCGCCGCTGCTAACCTGATGAAGGAAAAACAAATTAATTTAACTGATTGGCACCGCGTTCGCAACACCTCGAATGTTGCAAGCGTCTATAGCCACTTACCATCAGGTGGCCCGTTAAATGGAGCGCCCAATATTTCACATAAAAAAATCCAAATCAGTCCATAAATATGTGAAAACTAAATTTTGTTACCTAACAAACGTCATAAAAAAAATTCCGCCTGATTTAAAATACGTGCGAAATTATGTCGGGAAAATTTAGAATTACAAAATGGCTTCCACCGAAAAAATGCAAACAAACTTCAATATCATATTTTATATGATCTGCGTCATAGAGTTCCTTGTATATTTTTTTTTCATCACTAGCTGATAGAAGGGTCACTGGAAGATGCATTAAAAAGGGTATGCAATAGAGAAATAAAATGGGAACCATCTATTCCTGATCCTGTTTTCTATACCTCATGCATAAGCAGCAATCATCATAAACTATCCATAGACAGGTCGATTCGAAGTGGTAATGTACAGCGGAAAGAAAGGCAGCATTGAAGAGAATATAGTGTTGTTATAGGCATTGGGTTTATATTGATAACTACCTGTTTCCTGCGACTGGCATTTAACATTTAATTTGTACGGAACGTAATGCTTTTTCTAAAAGAAACTAAGCCTATATTACCCGTTATAATATCAGCTATCCGCCAGTGAAATTCCCATCGAAATCGGTCTAACAGATTTGGTAATTAGCTGGGATAAACAGACAGACGGACAGACAGTTATATCGATGAAAATAACTGTTACAATTCAAGCAAAGTTCAGCAGACACCGTCAAAAAGAAACCAAAAAGTTATTTCCCCAAAAAGTTTAATCCTATAGACAATGGATTGTTAACAGTAGTTATTTTTAATCCGAATACTTTTGTAAATATTTAAAAAAGTCGCAGTAATTAGCTAATTACTAAGCTCATCTGAGGCCCAAAAGAGACTGAACACAATAACACATAACTTTTTTTGACCCCTTGTGGTATTCGAACTTCAGAGCGGCATTCGGTGCGAAATCCAAGGTCTAACAGTGGGGTTCCGTAGGCGATAAAAAGAGGACGATGCCACGACACAGTATACATAAATAGTACTATTGCACTGAAGTCTCACTTTAATATGTGTAAATCCATAGAAAAAAATGGGGGTAGTTAAAAAAAGGCCTCCTTAGGCGCCAGTGGGACGTTACATCCCAGTGGCGCCTAATAGGCGCAACGAGATGTGACTTGGGTCATTGGGTCTTCGATGATAAAGAATCTGAGTCGCGGTGCTGTTATTTGTGGGCGGCGCTCACTACTTAACACGTTGGCAAATGGTTTGTTCACATAATCACATCACTCATTGAAGATTTTAGACTTGAATGGCTGCATTCAGATTAGCGATTCGCGATTGATGCTTATTCAGAGAGCTTTCGTCGCTGTATCGACGTTCTGAAAAGCTTTTGAATTGTTGATGCAAAGAGTAACTTCTGCTTAATGGTACTTAACCATAAACGTGACTTTTTAGGGTTCAGCATGGACCAAACTAATAGCTCGTTAAGACAAAACTAGTTGTTCTCTGTCCCTGATATACCTACATATGCCAACTTTGAAGTTACTCTGCTGAGCAGTGCAAGTATACAAGTTGTTACAACCCGATTTGAATCGAGAGCCAGTGCAACAAAGCTCATATCACATACAAACAACTAACACAAATGGAGTCAAGTGAGACAGGCAGAGGACCTGAGGCATCCGTGACGTAAGCCTGAACGTTTTTGGTCGAAAAACAATTCGCAAACAGCTGGAGATTGGTTGAAATGCGTTTATGTGTAAATTGTTTGAGGACCCAAACGCATTGGCATGAATTATTTATGAAAATTACAGTGCAGCTATGTTTGGAGGAGATTTCTTTTGACAGCGACACTCACATAAACATAATCTACTTTTGGTAATGAGTAAACATGAGAAGACATGTTCTTTGAATCGAAAAATTCCATTATAAGAAAGTGTAATAAAAATAAGCTTAGTGAAACCAGAGAAACAACAATATAAATTCCCTGTTTCGCAGATGGCATGGACAAACACAGAAACACAAGTCAAATATCCAAGACCCGAGTACAAACTTCATGCTCACCGCACAAAAGGTGTCCCGCGAATCTAATCCAGGACCCCTCGGTTCGGAGGCAGGGCTACTATCAACTAGGTCACGGAGCCGTCACAAGTTACTATGTCCACTCTAAAATTGTCCACAAATGGGAAGAAAATATAGATTTAAAACATCAGTTATCTCGCTAGGTATTTTAGTAAAAATCATAATGGCAACGTAAAAAAAAATAATTTTATAAATAAAAACATTTAGCAATACTAAACGATAAATTGATGAAAGCATGTTATGAAATCATATCTCCTAGTCACAGTATACAGTACAGTACAATATAAAAATACTTTGTTGCACGCCAATATAAATAAATGTACAAAGAATCTTAAAAATTAATGTACAATGGGCGGCCTTATCGCTTAGAAGCTATCTCTTCCAGGCAACCTTTGGATGGAAGGTTGGTCGGCAGTGTTCATGATATAGAGAAACAAGTAAGATTAATAAAATATTTCCCGATGTATATAATCCTACATAAATAAAATAAGTAATATATCAATACATATACATAAATATATATAATATATCATCATCTTCCTGCCCTTATCCCACACTAAGTGGGGTCGGCACAACATGTATTTTTCTTCCATTTCCCTCTATCAGACGTCATCTCAGTACTCACTCTTTTCTTACGCATATCTTCTTTCACACAATTCATCCATCTTTTCTTTGGCCTACATCTTGTCTTAAATCCTTCCACATCCATATCATGAACAATTAAGAAGAGTATAGCTATATAATAACATGGTATCATTCACCAATCACTTGCGGTATGACGTTGTGCCTCGTTTATTATTAGCTCAGAACAATGTTAAATAATTCTTCTCTCCCACGTTTAGCAAAACGAGAACTAATGCGACCACTAAACGTGAAATACGAAACAAAGAAAAGCACGCGCACAACTTCGTAATAAAATTATTAAGCAAATCAAGCTTATAATATCGTAGCCCCACAAAATTGCCGGAGAATAAAGAAATTATCCAACTTACCGGCCACGGCCGATTTCGTCCTCGCCCGCCTAGTGTTGCCAACTCATTTGACCAACGGCATGGTCAGATAGAAAGAAAACAGGCAAACAAAATTTTCAAAAAGATGATAATAAATATAATCTGTATTAGCCTATTTAAATAAACTTATCGTTAGCCTTAAAATATATTTTTTTAAAGGTAAATATTAAAATATTATTAAATATACTCTTATTTTTGTTATTACGAAAGCATATTATTTTTCATGATCTCTGTGATAAACCAATTTATAAAATTAATTGTATTAATAACCGAACCTTGAAACAAATTTGATTAATTATTAGATTCTGAATATGGCATCTTAATAATTAAATGGACTTTAACAACTGCAATAAATATTTGTTTAGGTCAACCATATTTATTTACATTTAATTAAGAATGACAAATTTAGCAGTAAAATGCTACATTGGCAACACCAAGACCGACTGAACAAAGACGTACCTTTTGAAAAAGGAACAAAAAATATGTCGGTTTGCAAATAAAACAAGTGCAAAAACACTCGCGCGCCTTCGCCCCGCGTGACGTCTTCATGTTTCCTGTCTTTATCCCGCACGCGACTTTACCGTTCGACATCAGTAAGCGTAACAAGGACAGATGTATAAACAACTTACAGCCGTCGAATAGGAAGAAAGTTTTGAAATGTGGATGTAAAACAAGTTTCACAGATTTCGCGCAGGCTAAACTTGCTCTTGGTGTTTATTATTTTTCAGTTTTATTGATACAATTGCTAGAATTGCTAGAATTACACTTATTTAGGTCCAATCAAAAATATCATAGCATTTACTATAATTATGTAGGCATTACTGGTGTAATTGCGCGTAAATAGCAACAATCACAATTCAACTAATTACTCTTCCCCAGCTATTGACAAGATCAGATAGTCGCCATTTTGAAAGTCCAATGCAACGTCAGCGGTAGCGACTCAATCATTGTCATGAATGTTTCATGTAAACCCGTTTGCAATTACATTGGTTCGTATACGGTGAACGCTATTTGCAGTTTCTGGGCTTTTTGTCGAATGTCCAATTAGTCGATATTGTCGGCGATATAGCTATGTTTACCTATTTTACGTATGTTCTACATGTGCATTTTGTCTCAAAATGGTTGGTGATGACGTCACAGACAGATCCACTCCTTGTTACCTAATGCAAAACTTTTTTAAACTCTTATACACTCATACTCTTGCACTAGGATTCCTTCTCGCAGAAGGCATTGACAAACACAGACACACAAGACAAACCCTCAAGATCCGAGTACAAATTTCATGCTCACAACAAAACCGTCTAATTATCTGCCGCTATTATTGTGCTCCGGGGAAGAGTGTGGGTGCCGGTGAAATCGCATGTGCATGAGTCGTAGCGTCCCCGCCTCATACTTCAGTCGGGGATGACCAAGTCGTATTGCTGTTATGGGCGGATGTAACCACTTGACATCAGGTGGTCCAGAGTCCTTCTACTTTAAGGAGTTATGACGCTGGATGTGTTTGACATTATGTCCCCCTTGTACGGGCCTTTTCACTTAGAATAATAAAAATACCTCACTCAACATGTACACCATTTCGATCTGAACTTTGCCATGACCAATGAAGCTAAAATTATTTTTAAGGCAGTGAAATCAATGATAGATTAACCTACCAAAAATCAATCATGTTGATAAGTCCACGTCATCAATTCACTTCCCCTTCTATACATGTCACGTGTTATCTTCCTACGCGACGAAGCATGCGCACGCGCATTGATATGAAAAATTATCGATCCTGTACAGATCGAAACTGTAGGATAAAGCTGTGTATATTGTTTTTCTATAAATCAAATATCTCTGTTATTTACTTAGCACGGCGTGACCCTGGTGTATCTTAGAGTAATTTTGTAGGTATTTAGAGAAAAAAAAAACATTACTTGTGTTATTATTTATGCTCCTGCAGTGAGTAAGGTTGCCAGATTTGTATACGCTGCGGTGACAACAGTGACACGTATGGGTAGTTAGCTCAGGCACACCTGATGCCTCGTTCAATGATCACAACTTTTTTTTCCCAGGCTTTTATTTAACTTGCAATGTATGTATGGTTGTCCGGGTGGAATCTTACAAATGAATTTTAAATCAGTTATCTTAAACCGATTGAGCTGAAATTTGGTATACACGCTTATTTTGGATGACAATTCATGCTTAGCTATGACGTCATTCTAATTCCAATATAACGGGTCATCCAAGATGGCGGACTAGTTATTTTTTCTGCACTACAAATGAAAGGTCTTCCTGAGGAGAATACGAAAAAAGCTTGTTAGTAAAAAGTTTTTATTACCATTAATTTATTTATATATCTCCAAGCGTTACGTCATTTTAGTAAAAGTAGAGCGAGATCACAATTTCGTGAGTGGTGTGGAGAGGCTATGCAAGTGAGTGATACCTATACTATTGTTCGTCCAAAGGCAACGGTAACCGTTTACCGATAGGAAGTATGCTTATTTGCTATCCTAGTAGTATAAATACAAAAAACCTGTGTTCTCGAATGCTATGACCATTTTGGAAACTTAAAACAGACTCATCTTGAACAAATAATGTCATAACTTAGGTAGTTTTTGTCAAAAGACACATTTGCGGACAAATAACGCGAAAGTCCCATTATCGGGCCTCAAGTGTCGAAATGACAGATTTATTAGGGTCCCAAGGTCCAAGGAATTGGAGTCCAAGAATAAAAAAACAAGCGTAAGCCTCTTTGCCTCCTTCTGTGGGAATTAACTCGACGAAACGTGAATGTTCAGATTATACAGCGTGATTTATGATATTATGAATTTTAAACGAAATTTGAATACTGAGAAATAAGGTTATTTTCAAGATAAAAATATGATTCAAAATGTTTTTAATCTGCTCATAGTCAAATTTTATCTTATTTATTCCTTTAGACTAGCGCCCGCGTATTAATCCATTTATCCTACCTGGGAATTAATGTACATATATACAAACTTTCGCTTTCATAATATTAGTGTGTTAGGTATAACTTTTCACAGGCACATTTCACAGTGTGAATTCATTCTTATTGTTTTCGCAATGCTAAAATAAAATAAACCTGCATGCGTAGCTACAAATTTATTGTATCTTAGAGTACTAAGTGATAAGAAGTAAATTTTACCGATGTTCATAACTAAAATATCATGATCGGAAATGATTGTATTTCTCAGTATTCAGAAGTGATTACTCAGCGGGTAGGTCACAAAAACACATGAACACCAAAACCAAATCGTTTAACGTGAGCCTCACACATACAAAATGAAATCATTACAAAATTTGACAGCTGTGATTAACCTCGTGTCAACGTCAACGTCACAATTATTTTAAAAGAGCGTTGCATTATTTGGAAATATGAGTCATCCTGTATACCAATTATGGCCGTGCAAGTTTGAATTTTAAGCCATCGTAGTAAATGTTGGAATTGGCTGTATTTTTGGGGTGTGCCGTATGTGCGTGAATTCTGACCATCCTTCCAAGAAGGGTACCAGTGGTCACCACAGGAGTCCCGTGGTAGGAGTAGTATTTGACACCGATACTTTATGATCACACCAGTGGTCGACCGTTCGACCGTTTGTACCTTTTCTGTTTATGGGCCAAAGGACAAAACAATACTTTTTGGATCAGCGATCAGTGATACTTAATTACACAAGGGAGATCAAAGCTTATTTGCACTCACTTGTCGAGAGTAGGTTGCAGTGAGGTCATTAGATCCTACGAATTTTGTAGTTTTCCAAAGCGACTGAACATTTCTCTTGCTTGTCATTTCACCGGCACCCACACCCTTCACAGAAACAGTAACGCGACTATATCGCGTCGCCAATCAATATATGTATAATAATAGTTGTTAATATATATTATTTAAGTAACTATGTATTTTTGTAAGTAAATATATCAATATTATTATTCTGTAGTCATTATCATAAAGATGGGAGGTTGGATCGAAAAAATCACTTTTAGGTATTGTATAATGGCGCCCATTACGCGTCTACCTACTGATATTTTAATTACTTTTGTTTTGATTTTATTTTACATTGGTATGAAATATACTGTTATAAACTATTATTATCTATTTATATTGCTTGGTGACATATTACTAGGCCTAGTGGCTGTGCTCCGGATGAAGTTGGAACCAGTTCTACTGCTGCTGAAAGACAAGCAATCAGGCTAATTTGATATTTTAAGTTTAAATTAATGCACTTTAATTATGGATCCCACAAGTGCAAGCGCGTGGGATGGCACATCAAGTACACAGTTTACAAAAACATAACACTAGTTCTACAGCCAATAAATGTACGATAAACTTTGTATCTCCCAGTGCCTCTAACAAGATAGCTTTCTCACACATATAGGCAAAAGAATATTTCTATAATACCCTACAATTCCATACAAAGTCTTGCTCCAAACTAAGATTATCAATGCAAGAGCTAGATGCAGATTCCACGCTTCCAACACTAGACATTATACCTACTGTCCATGATAAGCTTTAATGCATAATATAGCATCGCTAAGGGTGTACTAAGATTCAAGTTTAGTGACACCGTCATTAACTTCAGATTTGGTGCCACTGGTGAAAAGCATATTAGCGATACAGAAAGTTTCATGTTGCAATGCAAATGTTCCAATCGCAATGGATCCTGCTCGCGGCTAAGTCGTACGTAGTTTCACTGGACGCGTTCTTTACAGACAAACCTGTTCAGTTGCATTATTCAATAGAATTGACATGTCAGCGTGTAGATTGCAGGATTGCAGACGAAGCATTGTATTCAGGAATAGTTTGTAATGTCGCCTTGCTTGCAAAGTTTTTGTTTTGGATCAAATGTTTGATTTTATCTGATGAATCGCAAGGAAAGTGCTAGCAAAGTAAGGATATGAACAAAGAAACAGTAAATAGATTGGATAAAGTAAGAAGTGAGAAGTGTGATGGGTCTTTTCAGTAATGTCATAATTCTAAATGGTTTTTATGTGTTGTGCTTGGTTATAACGATCAAATATGTCGGATTAACTATACCAAGCATCTGGCCTTGAAACTGGGATTAATTGGTATGTGTTTAATTGAACATTAATTCTTAGGCCAGGAATGGCCCGACAGTTTATTGTCCAATCATTGGCTGTAATGCACGATCCTTTTATATAATCAGCACGTAGTCAATAGTAAAAATGTATGATGAGTAACTCATAATCAATAGATACCGTTTTGTTAATCAATAAATGTAAATCAACAAAACCTAGATATCATTTGATGCAGTTGAACCAATATACCAATATGTAGGATACCGGCCTACTCTCGATATATCACTCTGAAACGGTATCCGGTATCCCTGCAGCGGGAACATTAGAAGCTGATACGGAACCAATAGGATACGGAACCATCACGTCCATCTACTCGTACCTACTACACATTACAACTTTATACTCGTATTTCCACTTGTCAAACAAATTAAATCGTCTATTTAAAGACATTCCTATTTTATATACACTTCCTGATTTACGTGAACAAAAACAAATGAACTTATAATTTGACTTACCTACACACCTACAATTGTCTAATTTTAAGATAAATGTTTATTATTGTAATGACAGGTTATAAATTTATTTATAGGTAACGTAGATTAACAATATTTGCTATAATGTATTTTGAATATGACAAAACGAACAAGATCATTAATTTTGTGGTGTCTACTAGATCAAAAGCATTAGTCAAAACTAATAATCATAAATTCGCAAACTTAAGCTTGCGTACAAGAATTCATGATACGATTCATTCACGGCAGTTATCAGTATATTATGGTCACAATATTTCTTCATTATTTTGTAACAGCAAGATTATTGTTGCTTCCCTATTATCTTTATCATTTTAATTGTCCTATTTTAGATGTTAAAGATCGAATGCCAAAGATCAATTTGCTATCTTGTATGTTTACAAAATACTACAGTTGTTCTCTACTAATGTAGTGACTTAGAATAAACAAGATAGATAATAGGTATGCTAGACGTTCAGTTGTGGAATAGGTTGCCACGTCAAATATTACGCTATACATTGTTTCTAAGCAACAACACAGAAGCAAGCAACCAATTTTAAATTAAGGAAGTGAAACAATTAATTTAAATTCCCCCTCCAGATTGACTAATAAACAAACTACAAACAATTGACCATAACGATAAACCCCTGACCTTTCAATTGAGCCCTCAATAACCCCCATAGTTGAACCTCATAAACCAACGGCGTCGTAAACCATCAAAATTTGAATGATCCTATTACAGTTACTTGTTTTAACTCCACTTTTAACTGCTACTGTTTTAGATACTGCCCTAACATTGTTGTTATACGATTTTGTTATAGCTATTATAAAAGCCATTTTATCTAATTAAATATTATTTCTGCTCAACTTGATGTTACATTGTATGCAATAATTTAAATAATAATTAAAATAGTTTAATTACTTGCCTTTTATGGCATTGATTATATCTTTTTTATTATGTAGTCAGCCGGTAAAACCCGCTGGTTAGCATATATAGGGTAATAATAGGTTTCTTTTCTAACATTATTGGTTTTGTGCAAGTAAAATCCTCCGTGTTCCTACTCATTATAATGCCTTTGTCAGATCTATTCTTATTGAAATGTAAATACTGAACACCTACAGCTTGTTCTACTTTTATATTATCATGAATTATAGCTACAATGAAGAGTTGCACAATTTTATTATCATCTTTTACGAGGTCTACGAATTGAGCTGTCATAAAAGTGTAGTATCGTTAGAAAACAGTAAAAATAATAGTTTTATGACCTGAATTTTGGATGGTGTCGAAACATTGGTGGCATAAGTTTAAAATTGATTTACAACTTTGAACTTATGCGCCGGTTTACGATGTCTAGTTTGGATTTTTATTAGATTATAATTTGCGAATCTTTTGTATTGTTAATAGCAATTTTGTACATAAAAACATTCTTATTGATGTCTTCTGCATATTCGGCGAGGTTTTGAAAATTATTTTTAATTGGATTGTCGAAAGTAACTACAACTACTCTGTCACTATTGATTTAGTGCTTTATTTATGAACATATATTAGCATTTATTTAGCTAATTTGTCTATCTGTAATCTCTTTCAATTTAATAAAAACCAACCACATAACTGACAAATATAACTATAATATTTCTAAAATTGTATTTAGTCCGGAGAAGTAACCACCACACCTGGTAATCTGCCGCTCAACAGTGGTGCACTCGCTGTGTTCCAATAAGGGTGTGGGTGCTGATGAAATTACAGACGTGAGACAACACTTAATAAAATCAAACGGGTCATTCCTTTTTTTTTAAATATGTTGTTTATTAGTAATCTTGGCTTACACGATGCTTTGTTATTGTCTGGTGCGTTTCCAACTAATAAAATGAGTATTCGTTCAATGTCTAAATAAAAAACGCCATAAACTCCCAAAATGGAGTTTGGGAGCTTTTTAATCCATATGCAGTGAAAATAAACAATCCACTATTGTAAACAAACGTCCGGGCTGCGTGTGCGCATGTACATGCGCAGGGAATACTGATAGTTGGATAATTAATGAGATAACTCTGACCTGTGCCATAAATTACATACATGTACTCTTTAAAAGTCCATTGTAGTATATTAAAAAGTTAATACAAAAAGAACTCAAAGCATTATATGAGAATAATTTATTTGCCGAAATAAAAAGCATCTAACACAGTACAGATAAGTGTTATAAAAATTTACATTGTTTCTTATTTGTAGCAACTAAGGTTATTAAAACAAGCTTAGTTTGGGATTCCTTGAACACTTGTTCCTACAATGTAATATTGATTATGAATTTTTTTTTTTTTTTTGAGTGTGTAGGCAATTTTCATAAAAAACTTGGTACAATGTTCCATTAAAAATATTTTATTTTGTTTCTTTCGTAAACAATTTATTCCTATAAAAAACCAATTTAAGAGCGGTGGATGTGATGAAACCTAATTTACGTTCAATTCCCGATAGTAAAATGGGCCGGATCTCATAGGACTTGAAATGTCTACTTTTCTATTCTCCGATCTATTCTCGGCAAGTGAGAGTGAATTGTGTTTGATCTTCCATAGGACCCCAAATCGGATTTATAGATTTCTGTGATTATTTGGTACTATGGCATGCTGTTTCTTCGCGATGTTTTCCTTCACCGTTTTGAGAAGCGCCTACTCGTCTTCTCACTCAAATTAGAGGGTACTTCCCATACAACTAAAAATATACCTATACTGAAAATACAAGGGGCACCACTTCAGAAATAAATTGAAAAACTTCTTGTTGGAAAAGTTTCTGTACTGTTTAGACGAACTTTGAATTTGTTTTTTTTTTTTTTATTATAACATATATTTAAGCTGACATGAATTATAAAATTTTGGACATTTATTACAATTTATTTAATTTATTCGTGTGATTATGTGTTATGTTTTAAATTCAAAGATTTTTTTCTTTATTAATTAAGTTTTATTTAGAATTTAAGTTTTAATTCCTATACATGTAATCATGTTTTTTTTTTTATAAAAATAATAGATGTGTGAATATGACTCCGCCCCTTTTTGTCAAAATAAAACACATTTGTTCGCTTACAAAATTAAAAAAAAAATTATTGAAAGTATGCTCCATCTGCAGCTACAACCTTCGCCCATCGTTCAGGTAGTTTTCGTATTCCTTGCTGGAAGAAGTCCTGGTCTTTTGAGCTTATCCAGTTGTCAATCCAAATTTTGATACTTTCACATGAAGTAAACTTTTCTCCAGTAAGGTCTGTCTGCATCGTCCGGAATAGGTGGTAATCCGAAGGAGCTATGTCTGGTGAATATGGCGGGTGGGGTAACACTTCCCAGTCCTGTCCCTCTAAATATCTTTTTACGACTTCTGCGGTATGCGGTTTGGCATTGTCATGCTGAAGAACTAATTTGTTATGTCTATTCACCCATTCTGGTCGTTTTTCTTCTATGGCTCGCTTCAAACGCATTAGTTGTCGTCGGTAAACTTCTCCATTAATAGTTTCAGAGGGTTTGAGCAACTCATAATATACAATACCTTTCTGATCCCACCAAATACAGAGCATGACCTTGGCACAGTGAATATTTATTTTTGGCTGTGATGGGCCTGGTTCGCCTGGTTTCACCCAAGCTTTTTTGCGTTTAGGATTTTCGTAGTGTATCCATTTTTCGTCTCCTGTGACTATCCGATGCAAAAATCCTTTTCTTTGCTGTCTTTGAAGCAGCATTTCACAAATAGTTTTCCGACGTTCCATGTCTCTTTCTTTTAAATCATGTGGAACCCAGTCACCGGCTTTTTGAATCATTCCCATCATTTGTAAACGCTTTGCAACAGTTGAACGATCAACATTTAATGCTGCAGCTAATTCTGATTGAGTTTGGCAAGAATCTTCCGCCAATAATGCTTCCAATTCAGCATCTTCAAATTTTTTTGGTGGTTTTTCATGTTCTTTATCCTCAGTACTAAAATCGTTATTTTGAAATCGTCGAAACCATTCCTTGCAAGTTGTATTAGACGGAGCATGCTCACCATAAATCTCCACAAGCAAACGATAAGTTTCCGCTGCAGTTTTCTTCGCAATAAAATAATGTAATAACACTTCCCGCAAATGACGTTTATTTGGAATAAAAACCGACATTTTCGAAAAGGTGAAAACAATTGTTGCTTACACTTCAACCAAATATCATAAAATGCGTTAGATAGCTGACATTCAGTACTATCGAATACAAGTATGGTCATTTATTAGTACACGTAAACAATACTAAAAACGACATCTGTTGAGAAAGGGCGGAGTCATATTCACACACCAAATGAAATGAAAATGAAAACGCTTGCCAGCCACTGTACACGCAATATTACGGGCAAGCGAGGACTGACACATACACAACGCGCCGTCTGTTTACAAATAAATCATCTGGCGTTATTTTATTACCTCACGTCAGTATTGCCTGCTGATGTACGATTTAGAGTTGGAAACATACCGGTAATTCCGATTTTTTTATATGTTGTTATCGCTTATCTGTCTTAACTCAAATCATTTATTTTATTAAAAATAATCTCATTGTACTTTGAAATATCCAAAGGGTACAATATAAATATTTTGTCAACAAAATAAAACATGTTGTTGAAAAATACAGTCAACAAAATAAACAATATGAAAAAAAAAGAGATACCATTAATTTTTAAAAATTTTACGCCATTGTGCTGCAAGGCCTGGTAATCCCCTAAGCAGTAGCGCACTCGCGTTGTGTTCCGGTGGAAGTGCCTGGGTGTCGGTGGACTTACAAGTGCATGAGACATTACATATCCTTCTCAAACAGTCACAACTACTTGGGTCTTCTCATACTTCAGCAGGCGAAGACCTCAATCGCCTTGATATTGTCTAAGGATGAATGAAAATGGAAAAATTGACTTCTAAAGGCACACTCGACTTGGTTAACCGATTTTAAAATCAGTCTCATCCAAAAGTATCCGGTAATTGTTCCTATATCCAGACTAATCCGGTCATGACCGGTAATCGCCACATGTCCCATCCCTAGCGGCTAGAACGGTCACTTCCGCTGCAGGTCATCGGACTCCATGAATTATGATGTACGGTTATTCTGGAGGCCGGATGTGATCGGAAGACTTCCTTCACGCAAACCATAGATGTCAAATGCTTCGATCTAGTCAATATATAGATCTTTCGACGGCCCCGTAATGTTGCTGGTCTCTGGCTGAGGGGAACACGGGGCAAAAAGTTTGCTGTCCGATTTTGGATGTATATGTTGTAAATCTGAATTTACAGAGTACAGGTAGCATAGACAAACTCAGACCTAACCTTACCTAGTGCTAGTTTAAACGCTTTGTTTAATCTTACTACTAATGCGAAAATTTAGATAGGTTGTTACTCAATCACGCCAGAAAAGCTGAACAACTGTGGATGAAATTTGGGACCGAAATAGGTTATAGTCTGGAAAAGTGTACGGTTCCCGTAGGTTGGTACCGCAGGTAACACAGCGGGGTGTAGCTAGTTTATTAATTTTATATCATCTGAAGACGTGCAGCTTTTTTATTTTGACTTCAATAATGGACATCTGCCGTACCAGAGGAAATCGTGATGCGCTAATGGCCTTACGAGCGAAATTATGCTAAGCCCACGAGATGTGTCTTCAGAAAATTTAGGTCACCTTACATTTCTGGCTTGTTTGGACGTCCAACTGCACAGAGTTACCCTTTGATTCCCTACACGTACCCCCTGGGTGGTGTTAAAGGAGCAACCAAAAGTACTTGTGCCAAGTTCGTCCGGAGAGGTACTGCCACCACATCTGGATTCTGCCGCCAAGAAGTAGAAGTTGCATTACTGTGTTCCGGTGGAAGGGTGTGGCTGCCGGTGAAATCACATCACGGGCCCTCAGCTCGTTCCGTCACACATTCACAAAAAAAAGTCGCTGGGGACCTCAACAAATGGAAAACACTTATTATGCAAAGGGTCATGACACAAGGTCACTCTCTGCAGTGAGGAATCGCACAGACAGAGAATATTTCTGGTTTCTTCTTTTCATGTCGATGGTTCAAATAAAATTGGATCCGAAAGCGTTATCGTTTGCTTCGTAAAAGTCGTTCAAGGTGACAGAGCATCGTTTGCAGGATAGGTGGAGCATTGTCTGAAGAGGTAGTGAACAGTGTTTCTTTGGAATATCTTCATTTATCAAGATTGTACTTGCAGCGGACAACCTGTGCCCCCAGTGACCAGAAATATGCCAGCCATCAATATGATCCGGTATTAAATATAATTCTAGGCACCAAGGTAGATGATGATCTGCTAGGTCATCGTGCAACTTAGGCTAGAAATATTAAACGAAATGATATGAAGAGCTCGTGGTGTAGCTTGCTTAGCTGTTCTTTACAGATCACAGAAAGTTAAGCAATTTTCGGCCTGGTCAGAAGTTGGATGGGTGACCGATATGAAATCTATTTCCAGGTAGCCCAAAGTAGATGATGACCTGTCAGATTATCGAGTATATTTCTTGACTAGAAATATGGTCCCTGCAACAAACCCAGCCACCAATATGAACCAATATGAAATCTAAACGTTTATAATGATAGTTCAGTGTTTACTGCCTGCCCTTGTCATCAGTTGACCCCACAACGGAGCTCTGTTATTTAATTTTAGACCAAGTCCTCGATGACGTCAGATATTGAATGTGGACTTTGCATGCAATTGCTTTTATTGGTGCAGGTTCAATGACACAAGGCATTTAAGTTTTCGAGAGCGTGCTCGGTTGAAAGTTTTTTGTTCAGGAGATCTAATCACTACCTCAAAACAAGATTCGAAGTCAATGTAATAATAATAAATTAATAAAATTATTCATGGACATTTCACATAGCTTAGCTTATTTAGCTTGTATTCTTGAAACTAGATAACTGATAGAATACGTATATAGTACTTTTCTTCGTAAATATATGTATATAATAATACATATAAACACCAACATTGATGATTGTCACACAAATAAATGCTGTGAGTGGAAATTGAACCTAGGACCTACAGCTCAAAAGGCAAAGTTACCAACTGAGCTAAGACTAAGTCGGTAAACAGCGAAAACCGTGGACCGGTGACTTAAAGTGGAGGGTACAAAGTGGAGGGTAAAAAGTGGAAGTGGAAGCAGAAAGCTCAAAACCGTAAGAAATCGTGTTCAATGGAAGAACCCATGGGTCGGTAGTAATTGTATTTGACAGTGTTTTTGTATTTGATTTATAGGCCATCTTACCTGATGGAAAGTGAAGCTAAGATGCAGCAGATGAAGCACGCTAGAAGAAACCTATTCAACCCAAAGTTGTAGACCAAAGTACAGCCGTTGCAATATGCTTAATAAAAGTAGATTCGAATCGCTTGATGGTACATCGACTGAGAACGAATGGCGCTGAGCCGTATGTCTAGCCGTTCCGTAGTGGAATGGTGTCGAGGGTATTAAATCGTGCAACCATTGTGTGTGATTGAATGAGTGATGAAATCTAATCATCTTTTAATTGATTGATTAACCCAAAGTTTAAAAATAAGAAACATAAAAAATTCTTGAATTCGTCACTTTTGAAATATAAATATTTTAGTTGTTGTATCTACCAACCTTCCAAGAAAGAATTATATTAAGTTGTTGTCTGGAAATCAAATCGTGTACTAAAATTTTAGCTTCTGTACTGATTGATCGACTGCATGTTCTGCTGCAAAAATAACTTTGCTTGCGTTAAAATAACGTCTAAAATTAACTCGTACTTTTACTAGAGTATTCTGCGTGAAGTTAAAAGTAGGACACACAAGAATGCACAAAGATGATTTAACTTTTGACTTCATATAATGAACATCAAAGTCCTTCAGCATTAAAAAAACATGTCTTCATCAGGTCTAAAGTATGCCTCTACCGTAGGCTCTGAAGTAGACTAAATTGTTCGAATATTCTTACAATATAATAAGTAAGTCTAAATGAATTGTAATATTCCATTAATCAACGGAAATCATTCATTTATTCTACATTTATCTTAAGGTCAAGAGTCGCATTCCGATAGCCTCTGGTACCACTGCAATCTGCCACGCCGTCTCCAACAGTTAAACTTTTCCAGAAATAATAATATATTTTGTGTTATGCAACAGAATATAACAACATAAAGTATGAGAAAATAAAATTAACTAAACTCAACATCAGGAAGGATCGTTCAAGCAGATCAGTCGAATAAAAAAAATCTTGGAATATTCTTGGAAGCCAAGAAACACCCTATTCTCGTCAGTCGAGAGTACTATTGTTCTTCGTATCAGCCTTTAATTTTCCCATTATAACAACGGCTCACTCTCAACCTGTGAGAGTGAACGAGCTGTCATCAACAGTCTTTAATTTATTTCTCACTAACGCTTGGTAGCGTTGGTTTTAGACATAATCATCTTCAGTGCATCATCATGAACTGATGAAAATGATGATGACTGAAACTAATTTCACAGCGTCCTGATAATGACAATGATTCAGTGATACATAAGATCATGTAAGCTCGCGACTTTAACTATATTTGTAAATTCGACACGTTTTCCTGATCTGATTGGCGCCTGCATTTTAATTACCACAATAATTATTTATAACTAAAGGTACTAGGTGTTATAAACGTCGAGATGAGTCGTAAAAAGGCTAGAGTATTTACTGGGTCTTTTATGACCCAGCCCAGGGTGTTTGACCCTTATCTATAACGAGAAGATCCTGTCACGATTTTAGTTTTACAGTCCAGATCTGACTCAGGGAATCAACTGATAAAAAAATTGTATTATTTTCGTTCGTATTATTTTTTATCAGTTCAGTTTAAAAAAAATTGCTGGTACGAGTAGGTAATAGATCTTTCTGTGATGAAGGTCGTGAGTTCGATCTCCACTTTTTTTGTGCATTTGTGTGTAACATAGATGATTGTACCGTGTGTTATTATTTTTATATGTACTAGCTGCGCCCCGCGGTGTTACACCCGTTTTTCCGGGATCAAAAGTAGCCTATGTGTTGATCCAGGATAGAAGCTATCCTGGTACCAAATTTCGTCCAAATCCGTCGAGCCGCACTAACAAACATACACACCTACACACACACGTCATACAAGTTTTCGCCTTTATAATATTAGTGTGATTGTATGGCATAATACCTTATTCTCATAATATAATCGCTTCACGCTAAGTCATCGGCACATTATATGCAATGGGATCAAATTTTTTTCAAGATATATATTTATATATCCTAGAATAGATAGCTATCTATATATCTTCTCAATATTTGGGGTCGGCGGAGTATATATTTCGCTTCCACACTCTATAAGCCTTTGATGAGTTATTCACTCCTATTTTTTTTCATATTGAGAGATTGAATATTGCACAATCCATATGTATTTGGTCTTCCTTCCATTCAACAATTACCTATAGGAGGAATTTTAACACATAAATGTTTATTTTCTTTATAAGGTTATTGCCAGATATAGTATTGAACACATAAAATTGAACTGCAGTGATATCGTAATGAAACTGTAAAAGGTTTACGATTATTGCTTTCCAAAATTTTGTCCCAATTTGCGAAGTGTGTTGTAAAATTTATAGAGCATGTGGTTTAAATCACAAGATCAATGCAAATTGTGATTTGGACTAACGCACCTTGGGTCTCGTACCACCGATTGTATTTATAATTATTCTATACGATATACATACTCTGTGATAATTTTAGCCCGCTTCGGATAAGGATTTTAAAGAGCTACGCAGCCCTATAAATGTAGGGCAGACAGACGTAGGCCTAATAACGGTTTCCTATAGGGTATAACCCTAAAAATTTTTGATTTGAGTTAACGAAAAGCGTTTTGGCAGTAACACCGAAACGTATGGTGTGACGGTAAACGGCATGACTCACTCTTATGCCGTCTTGTTTCACATTTGCCGAGAATCCCGTGACGGCAACCTTTTCTTTGATATTTTCGCGTTGTTCATTCGTCGCAGGAAGGACTCAGATCGTTCGATCATCTATCGCTAAGTGTGTAAACAGCGTGAACTTAAAAACGCTATCGCTTGTGTTAGAAGATTTTAGAGAGAGTCAAATTTTACGATTTCTCGCAAACACAAAAGTGCATAAAATTTTTGTTTCGTTATAAAGACATAACTGTCACCTGTAAGAGCCGTGATTTGTAGAGTTTATTGAAAAGCAATCAGCTTTCCAAGTGTTTTACCTTATAAAATTTATTTCAGGGCGTATTATGGAGGTTCATGTTGCTTGCGTCCGTAACTCTCGGAATTCCTACATTGGCACATGTATGAATTTAAATTTTAATCTCCAAAACAGCTGGACCTATTGTGGCGGGACTTTTACTGGTTTTTATGTTATAAACAGTACACATGCTAATTTTATTTTGGAAAAAGTAAAGTAATATAGTTTAACGTGCAAAAAAATGTTAAATTCCGCGCGGTTGAAGTCGCGGGAAACGGCTAGTTATAAGGTCATCGCTCATATAATAAATAATAAAATATTCATGAACATGTTATTTTAAGCATGGGAGCGCTTTGGTGGGCGTCAGAAACAGAAGTTATAAGTACTGCCGACAGAAGTGAAAAATCAAAACAATGAAATAAATGTACCCAGGCCGATATACGTTTTGCTAGTCAGGCGCAAGTGCAAGTCACGAGCATGTTGAGGTCATCGGTGACGCGAACCCATAAGTTTTTATGGTTCGGATGACACATATTATTTGTGCGTGTGTGGTATCATAGTTGCAAATATTCTTAATAATGACAACAGTTGATGCTTTATTTATTATTTTGACTAACATCATCTAGCAATAGCATCATCTCACAAATTGTACCACAAAACAAGTTGTTTTCTATGCAAACAGAAACAGGTGGTTCGTTTCTAAGCGGACACGCTTTGATACCGTGTAGGGTTACACTGACTTAAATCTATGATTTGTAAATGCAGTCTGTGGATTACGGAAGTCAATGTCCCTTTGCTTTTATTTGTTAGTTTTTATATGCGACTTAAGTGACAGGACGAGCAAACGGCCCACCTGATGGTAAGTGCTTACCGTCGCCCATAAACTACAGTAATGAAGAGACCCAAGTCAAGTGCCTGTAATTTCACCGGCAAGGTAATTTCTTATAGCGTGACGGCAAACGGCATGACGCTTTCTTATGCCGCCGTGTTTCTTATCTGCCGGGCAACCCGTCACGGTTAACTTTTTTTAATTTTGCTATTTTTGTACACTATAGGTATGAAGCCGTGTTTTCAGGAGCCACTGTATGTCGATCGATATTATGACAATATTTATTAATATTTGATTCTAGATAATTGATTAAGTATTGTAAATTAATAATTGCATACCTACGTATATCATTAACCCGCTTGCATGTTGCAATAAAAACAGAATAGGAATGAGTCATTGGTTAAAAATATTTTTTATTTGATTTTGAGTTTGATTCCAAACACTATAATCTGATTATTGCATAAGAAAAATATATGTAAATATACAAATAGCGTACTTATACGCGTAATGTTACAGCTGTTATAATTTTTCTCATTAATAAAATCGCTCCATTCATAACGTTAAAAGCCATACAAATGCATCATAATACCAATTCATTAAAACCCATACAAACGAGCAACATAAAATTGCGCAACCGTTTTACGTGCGATTGTCTGCAGCGCACCGTGGCGCGCGATACCTCGATAAATGCTTTTTATTTAATTTTTCTTTGTTTGAAGTTTAATGGTCCAATGCGACTTGTTTTGTGGAAACAAACCATAATAAGAACCATTGTGAAATGTTTACTATATTCAATAGAGTGTGTTGATACAATTTCTTGCCTTTTTCCATTAGAACGCCTCATGTTAATGGTTTCACAATCTAATATTGACGAAATGATTCAATCAAATCTCTCATTTGAAAGGTTGGTGTTTAAGCTGTGCACTCGGAAAGGATACAGCCAATTTTCCAGAAACCCTCAAAACATCCATTTACCATATCCTACCATCAATCAACAGGATAAATCTAAGGGTCCGCACGCACAACGCGATTTTAATGAGCCTAACTTTACACGCAGGCGAGTGAGCATTCGATTGTTGGTCGATTGTTTCGGCTACTGTGCGCACGCAACGTTGCATGACCACACTTTTGTTCCTTTTACGATTTTATATCGCCCGTTTATTCGGAACTGTTGGAGGTAATTTGATAATGTGAATTAGAATATAATTTTATGTCTTGACTAAATTTAGCGCACCGTAAAATTTAATGGCTTAATCATGACGGGCTAGAGAATCCATTTATGGGATCTGATAATACGTGTAAGTCTATCTCATCGATAAATCTACATTGTTGATACACGATTTGACATGGAATTCAACAGGTTACGAGTAAGGGTTACGGTTTTATAGGTAGGTAAATTAAATGTCAAATAAGGATCGGTATCCAATAAACCGATATTTATTATCTAGAATTCATTAGCTATCAGAATAATGTCGGAACGTGAGGTGTCCATATCTCAGATCCCAAATAAGGATTCTTTCTCGAGTCTCAAATATAGACAAACTCTCCTCAAGAACTCTCTTTAGCGTAATTAGACAAATTCTATTTGAGCTAATGGTTTTCAATACATGAACAAACTCGCGTAAAGGTTTCAGATTGAGTAGAACCGGAGTTTGAGTACAAAGGAGAGTTATGTTAGCATGAAACATAGAACAAAAACGTCATTGTATAATTCCCAAGACCTGAATATCTCGGTATACGCCATATTTCCTTCAGAGCTGTCCTCTTAAATAACCTTCCTTCCATCTTACGCTTACATAATTAATTTGACGGCCATTTTTAAATCAGTTGTCTCATAAACATTATAAATATTCATTACGGGCTCGGTGACAAACGGACAAACATAATTTGCTTACAATAACTATGTACATATAAAATGATACGCTTATTTTTAGAATCGTAGTGGGAGGTAATAGATGGGTTGAAGGAATGTGTATATTGTGATTAACCTATTATTTTTGTTTTAATTACTCGATGATATGTTTAAACCTTGGTGGTGTAGTGGGTAGGCCGGATAACGCAGGTTCAATTTCCACGGGGCCTTGTATTATACGATTTTTTTTTTTTTTTTTTATAACTTGCCTTCGCTCTCAGAATGAAAGTTACTTATATTCAATTCGAGAGTTAACTGAAATCGCACAAGGAATTGCGGTTAGAAACTTAAGTTTAATCTCCTAATGGCTCTAATTAGCAGATAAATACTTTACAGTTTCGCCATTCTCAACCAAATTGACTATCTCGCATACAAATTATAATTCGCAACAGGTCCAGAAGTGCATACCAGGAACTTATTCAGGGAACTATCCTTCCCAGGATAATTCAGTTCTATTTGCGCCCAGGGCGTGGTTACGACAGTAATGACTGACAAACAGGATGCTGGGATGCCAGACATTTATAACCGGAACACAGTTTATGGCGATTGACCGATACATTTCTAAAAGACACATGGTCAATTTTTTAAAGGTCCAACAGCTCCCATTATGAGGAGAATAAATATTTTGGAAGGACTAATGGCATTTGGCTGTGATAAAAAATACGGGTGAACACGTAAAAACAGTTTCTTAATAGTTTACTTTTGAACGGGATAACTTATGAGACTTATTTTAGTTCGCATAGATACGCAAAGTTTGTACTAAAAAACTACGTAACGAAAATAGATTTGATTGGCGGGCGAATGCCTCTGATTAAACCTAACCAGATCAAGCTGATTTTCTATATGTAGTTGCCTAGCCTGGTGGAAATTGACACGTGTAAATGATGCATTCGGAATCTACGCACTTACATATCCCTGTAGTTATAGTGGATATATACTTGTCGCGTGCGTATATTCAGTACATATTGTAATTAACGCATGTTTCGTTACTCTCGCTCCTTTTTGGCTCTGTCAGTTCATAAATCACATTTCCATTTTCGAGTTCATATACGAAACCTAATAATTAGTTACTGGTATTGTTTATTACCGTTTCGGAAACCTCGAAAATGAAGGCGAGAAAATAAATCAAATATAACGCGCCAAAGCGACTGCAGTTCTTGGAAATTTGAGCAAAGATGAAAACTGGCTTTAAATTGATTTCGAGATTGAAAAAATATTTAAGAAATGAAATGAAGAGTAAAAGTTTCGAATGCTGGTGTTTCATAATGAAGTAGGTATATAGATATTTTTCAACATACAGACTTAAATCTAATCGTAATGTATTTGGAAAAAGCAGCTTCAGAAACAATTCGTTGATTTTAGTTTCAAGTTTTAGCAAGGAACAGAAATAAAATGGTAAACATAAAACTATGTGTTAAAGTGCCACATTACTAAGATATTGATGAGGGAACCCTAGCCTATATTCAAAACTAGATACATGCCTGTTAGGTACTCATGTTTATTATTAACCGTAATATACTTAACATTCTTGATGTCATTATAATGCATTTCCAAAAATACGAAACGAAACGGTACACCCAAATCGATTAACATAAATAACACAAATTACGATCACCGTCAACGCCCTAATTGAATTACAAAAGTATTAAGTTTTCCCGAAAATAATGTCTTCACACGGCGATACAGTAATATCAGATGGAATGATAACGTTCAATAACAGCATCGTAAATGATAATAACAGGTGAATTTATAGTGATGTTACAGGTTCTAATTGCTACAGAAACTCCGGACTACAAACAATGGACCACCACACACGTAGACCAGTCATCGATGATGCTTTTGTCTTTGCTCATCATTTTTTCTCCGATGATTTGTGAAGACAGGACGCGATTACAATGAGACTAGTGGGATGCGGGCTCGTGAATGCTCCTTTATTTCTCCATACCCATTGTGGTGACACATGTAAGGTCTTGAAAGGACAATGGTGAGAATATTAGATATTTAAAAAGCTCGGTCACTGCAGCTGTATACACAGATAAACATTCAAAGTGATCTGTTGTACTCCCAAAATATTCAAACATATCCACGCAACATGCTTCGGAACCAGGAATGTCACAAATTTCAACCATATCTATTCTAGTCAGCTGAAATCGAAGATGCATGTGGCGATAGAGTCAATGACAAATGTAACAATGGAAGCGGCAATAAATACAACTGACATTCAAACGATGCAAAACAACATCTCTATTTGTGACCAAACAGCGGCTGAAAACACCGAAGCAGAATTAATAGGTGCAATGGCACGAGACTATCCATCAGTTCAAAGGGTTCTTAATGAATCAAACGACAAGCGACTCGCAACACCTCCTTTGTGGCTGGACAGAATGGAGCTTGACGGAGCGAATGAAGCGAACCAAGCCGAAATACCCGATCGTGTCCATTGTGGTCGCTAAAATTAGAACGGTTAGAAATAAACACGTGGTGGCAATTATCGCTGCAGCGGGTTAAATGAGCCACCGAAATGTCGTTAATGAGAACAGCCATCCGGAGTGACTTCTACAAAGGACATTTCCGAGAAAGTATATGACTTTATTAAACATCATGATTTCATGCAACCACTATAAATAACTCCCCATGTAGCTATAACACGACGGAGGCTCTTAAATATATTACAGCAAGTAGTGACGTCTCCATCCACAAAAGGAATTTAAAGAATCATAGGATTACACTTCACTAGAGAACAAAAGCCGTTTATAATCCAGTCATAAAGACCGTATGTATGATTTACAAGCAATTCAAGTTCCAATCGGAGAAATTCTTGTAAGTTTGAAATGTTTAATTTCGAGTACAGCAAGAGCAAGGCGTGCCTCAAGGCACTGCGCTGGGGCATTAATCATTTCAGTCGGCCTCGCCATACATCACCCTCCCTTTGAGAAGCGAGTAACTCATTTGTTGAAACCCACCGTCCTGCTTTTATTAGCGTCCTAACATTGTAAACGTCTCAATCTTGACGACTTCCTGCTCTGTCAGCCCATTGATCGGTCGATCGAACCTTTTCCGATTTTACGAGAGAGTTTTATTGTGTCCAGTTACGAAAGATTGATGCTGTCGTCAATCGGGCGGCTTTCGTGTCCGATGTTTCGCAATAAATTATCATTAAGTAACACCTTGTCTCCTGGACGGAGGTTTTACGGTCCGCCGTAAACCATACGATGATATGGCCGCTCTAATCTTATCTAAAATCCTCTACCTGCTCCCGATATAAATACTCTAGAACGTAAAAAAGCTGTTAGCGGAATAAAAACTGCTGCACTAATGGAACCGCACATGCAAGGTGCGTAAGAAACAAATATGAATTTTATTGCTGATAAAGTGGATTTTAAGTTGGAAATGAATATGACAATGTAGGTGAAAAGACTAGTGGAAAATGGTAACAGCAATTATGTAATAAAGGGGTTATGCGGTTGGGCTGTGTTCGATGCTAAATGAACCACTCTATTTTATGGAGTAGTCCAATAAATGCGCTGACGTTTAGGGCCCGGTGGACACGAGTCCTCATAATGCGAAAGGACACTTGCCTCGCAGGCGAATCATAATAAAATTACATATTCATATTCAACGATGCAAACGTTTTACAACATCCGATGGCAATAAAATTGTGCTTAAAGTAAAAAATATCCAATGGTAATATAGATAATTAGTAATTATTGGCTCAGATAGTAACAAATGAGTATTATTGATCGGTAGTAAGCCATTAAAGTAATGGAGGTTATTATGGACAATTGAGCAGGCGATGTTAAAAAAATTCACAAAAATGTTAACAATCCCACTTTTGCTCATGAGTTGTGTTCAAATGAGTATTTGCTTGTGTTTATTTCTGAAAATAATATATGATGTGAACGCTCATTGTTGTTGCTTTAACTCAAATTGAGGGATATGTAGCTTAGTTGGCAAACTTGCTTGTAAAATGAGGTATTATTATTTTAAAAAGGTATAAATGTCGTGTAAGACTATATAAATTGACGTTTTTATACCTCTTCTTTCGTATAAGTGGCCAACTCTGCTTTTGAAGTTTTCAAGCCGCCCAAAGGTCTCCAACATGGCTTATTGACAGTAAGCCAAGTAAAGGCAGTAAGTATTGATATAGTAAGTATTGTCTTGTCTGTTCCTAGTTCGCCGAAGAACTGCCACGATACCAGGTAAATACAGTGTCGCGGTGCTGGTGAAATTACAGACGAATGAGACATCTACCTACTCACCTACGGACGCGAGCAACTTAGACTCTTCAATTTGATTTATGTGTATAGATACAAATAAAATCACTTACTGAGCATGGTGGTGATAGTGAGTCGCGTGGTGCATTGCTGACTGCTGCCCCGGCGGAGTGGTGGCATGGAACGCAGCAAAAGCCGACGGAAACTGCAGCGGTAGGAAACCACCACCAGGTCCCACCGTCTCCCGATCTGGCATATTCAATACATCGTCCAGTACACTGTTAACAGTTTCTATCACTACGCGGGCTATCGATCAAGTCAATTCTATTCTTATAACTTCCATGGTCATCACAGTTTTGTCATGATTTTAGTGTTGTGGTTGCGGTTTTGACTGCTGTCATTTTTTTATCTGCAACAAAGAAAAGTTTATAAGGTAAATAATCTTTAAAAAATAAAAAAAGTCGAGTTTGTTCGAACACTTATAACTCGAGAACGGCTGGACCGATTTTCATGGTTTTTGGTTTGTTGTGTTTGTCCGTCCCGAATAGCAGAACCTTAAAATTATGATTCATATCTAACTAACAATGGACCGTCCTTACTGCCCAGTTGGTATCAGTAGATTTGCCTTCTCCGCAGTTGATCACGGGTTCGCTTCCCACTCAGGTTAAGTATTTGTATGACAAACAGAGATTTGTTCTGTCTCTGGATGTTTAATACGTATTTAATGTGCTGTATTTACAAAAAAAGTTGTATAAAGTTTTTTATGAGTTATCTATGTGTAGTTTCCACAAGGTATGCATAGTTGGCCAGATGACTGTGTGAAATGATTACTAATATGTATTTGTTTATTTGAACTGCATGAATCCACAGCAGGCAGCACCTTTTGATCTTCTATCTAGTTTCTACCAGCTTCCGCCAATCGCTTGGCGGTTAAAAAACTAATAGAGATGGATCCACGCCACACGAGATTGCGTGACCGTTCAAATTACTACCATTATGTCTTAATTTCTCGAGCGAGTGGGATGCATCTCTACCGGTTTTACGCTTTTGTTTGGTTTTTGTGAGATATGTATTTAGGTTTAGCGGTACAATACAATTCTAAGATTCATTCGTTTGACTGGGCTCGTAGATCGGTAGTAACGGCTTTCTGTGCGGTCTTGGGTACGATTCCCACCCAGGACCATACATTTGGGTGATGAACATATGTTTGTTTTGTGTCAGGGTGTTAATATGTATATTTAAAAAATATTACTTTATAAGTATTTCAACAGTAATGTTTCATAAGTTCCCATAGTGCAAGCAATACTTAGGTTAGAAAGAGGAATAGAAATATTCTACGAAAGATAAATATTATACAATTATGAATTGAATGAATATAATTAAATTGAATTGAATTGGATAAAATTATTTAACATTTGATTTTAAATTCTTATATTTTGTGACACCTGTCACTATCTGCATCCACCTGAACTGAATTGAGCAGTCATACCGAGCAACAACCATCTGCAATATCACTACATAGTATAAAACAAAGTCGCTTTCTCTGTCCCTATGTCCCTATGTATGCTTAAATCTTTAAAACTACGCAACGGATTTTGATGCGGTTTTTTTAATAGATAGAGTGATTCAAGAGGAAGGTTTATTTGTATAATACACTAGCAACTCACCCCGGCTTCGCACGGGTAGTTTCCGATACGACACTGATGCTTAACTAACCGTGCGAAACCGGGGCGGGTCGCTAGTCTAACATAAATGAGTTCACATCGTCTTTCACCAGAAAGTACATTATGAGAAATATGTAATTTTTTTTTGTTTATTTGAATAAGTGACGGAACGAGCTGAGGGCCCACCTGATGGTAAGTGGTGACCCTCGCCCATGACAACAGTACTGCGACTCAGTATGAGATCCAAATCTTTACTGAGTCGCATTCCCTCTGCTGCGTCCATCACCCGAGACGGGGATGATACGTACATGCGCATGTGATTTCACCGGCACCCACACCTTTCCAGAACACAGTAATGCAACGACTACTGCTTGGCGGTAGATTCCAGATGTGTCAATTAAAAAATATTGTTTCCAAATTTGAGAAGAGTCATCGACCATTCGTAATGATCGTACTTTAACCGTAATAATTGACACTACACACAATAATGACAAGAAAAGAGCGATAATTAAAACATACGGACAACTTCTTGCGACTGTTTCTTGGAACTCATTAAATCATATCTGCAATGTTTCGGTAATTGTGGAGAGCAGTGAGCGAAGGACGGCATGACCACGTGGAGGGCGGGGTGAGGGCGGCCCTGGGCGACTCAATGTCCTCGTTAGTATTCTATTCCTATTTAACGTGCATCTTCTTCCTTTCTTCTTTTTGGCTTTTTGTGTTTTGAGCCACACAAACTCTGCCAGTATCCGCGTCAGTGTTATTTTCACTAATTTTCTGGAGTTACAAATTTTAGGAATAATATGGCTTATGGAATAATATTAGGAATAATATGGTTTATTTACAAACTATTATAATTATAATAAAAAAAGAAAAAGTGGGTAGACATTACAAAGAAGACATCACATGGTTAGTTTATTGTTATGGGAGTTACGAAACAATGAATGAAGCAAGACAGATCAGAAGATATTATTACAGTCTAATTTTGTTAATTTTAAGGAATTTATTGTACATAAAATGTATTTAATAGATTTGTATATTGGAAACGTGCTAGAGATAGAATCCATTAAAGTTATCTGTTAACTTATAAAGGTGACGTTGAAAGCGTGCGATTGCAACTGCGTCTTGTTCAGTTAATTATAGGTAAGGAAAGACAGGACGACAAAAATTTAAATTTTACATAAGATTTTCTGAATATAATTAATATAACTGTAGTAGCTGCTTTGCTTTCCAATTTGAATCTTAGTTAGATTATCTTCTATTGAATTTTATGTGACATTAAACTAATGCTTAGTCTGGTGAGAATACACAGTACCGTACCAGCCTTTAATGTTCCACTGCAGGGACACCGGCCTACTCTCGATAATTGAGAGTGAATAATAACAGTAAGACTAAAGATTTACGAATAGCCACTGCTGACCATAATACGGACAGGTACTAAAGAGTACCTGTTGTTGCTACTAAATAGTAGACCTGGAAGGGAAACATTGAAGGCTGATACTTTAAGATTAATGAAAATAATAACATTTCTATCTTGTTAAAATCACTGAAGTTGATAAAATAACTTGTCGATTAATTACGTAAACCTATAAATTGTCAAACGTTTCAGATTCGAGCTTTAATATACGATCTTTCTAATAGCCGATATTTGCAGCGCAGTTAATTGATGCTCTGTACACTTACACTTCTGGTTTTATCTGATTATCACTTGCAACACACCATATTTAGGGCAACCATCAAATATTCCTACAGTAATGAATGAAGATGTGATCGTTTTGGACGCGAGGCAACATTGTCCGAGCATAGTGCCGCGATTAAATTCAACATCGATTATCGATACACATTTTCATCGAATGAGTTACGATGCTTATGCGTGCGGAATTGGCGGGCGTTTCGAGTTTCGAATTTTATCGGCTATTCAAAAAATTGAATGAAATTGTTTGTTTTATTTTTTTTGTACGATTTCGAACGATTGGTTTTAAAGTGGCAATGTACTCACCAAAGAGTGGGTCGAATAAGTTTTGGCTCAAGGAGAGTTTGGAGCAAATAATCATAATTCCTATATAAGAAACATCGAGAGTACCATTTTACTACGAATTTTATTGATGAGCTTATTAAGGCAGTCAACGAAAATTTTATGAGTAGGTTTTTTGGAACCATCTTACTTACGTCTATTAACTAATTCTTATATATGTATCTCCCGGAAGTTGCGAAAGTTGCAACCTAAAGTAGCAGTATCATTTTTGCCAAATACGTACTAGTACAGAGTAGTACTACTATCTAACTGGCTCAGTTGGTACCTTACCTTCGAAGTCGAGTTTTTTTTTTTTTTTTTTTTTTTTTATGTGAATGAGTGACCGAACGAGCTGAGGGCCCACCTGATGGTAAGTGGTGACCCTCGCCCATGACAACAGTAATGCGTGCGACTCAGTATGAGAAACAAATCTTTACTGAGTCGCATTCACCCTGCTGCGTCCATCACCCGAGACGGGGATGATATGTCTCATGCGCATGTCATTTCACCGGCAGCCACACCCTTCCACCGGAACACAGTAATGCAACCGCTACTGATTGGCGGCAGATTCCAGATGTGGCGGCAGTACCTCTCCGGACGAACTTGGCACAAGCTCTACTGCTACTTTTGGTTGCTCCTTTAGCACCACCCAGGGGGTACGTGTAGGGAATCAAGGGTACACACCTACGGACGCGAGCAACTGGACCCCCCAAGGCCCCCATTTCCCGGCCAAGGCAATCTTTTTGTATAAGCGTAAAGTTTGTTCTCAGATCTTGGCTGGTTGAATTGTTTCTGTGTTTGTACACGCCACTGTTAAACAGGGAATTCTAGTGCAGGAGTATGTACCATATAAGTTATAATTATTATAATTCATATGAAACCCATCGATAATATGTTAACCAATGAATGTAGAGTTTATTCGCAAAACTCTTAATAACAACTTACAGTCACCCCGTAGCGCACAAACTAAGATGTTTTTAACACAAAATATAACACAATATACATATATTCGAATCTATAGCGGTATGAAATATAATACTAAGAATTTTAAAATTCATAATCGATTAAGTATAAGTGGGAATGTGTTGTTATATCGACAACTAAAATACAACACTATTTTAAAATGAGAAAAGCTATGCGTCCGCGCATACCACCTCTCTTAATACGGTCCTTAATTACGATTTAATTGTTTTTACTCGACGAATTGTTTCGGGAGCTTCTCAGAAATGAGAACGATGAGATTGACCGTATTTTTTGTATGGAAATACGAAAAATACGTTACGCAATGCATAAATTGTAGCGTGTATAACAATGCAATACAAAGTCAAAGTCAAACTCATTTGTTGCTTAAGATCTCAAGTATCATTTGGACACAATATTTTACACATACACAATTGTACAGATATTCGTGAGCATATAACATGTCACAGGTACTCCCAGGCACATTACATGCACACAGATATGTCAAATTACAGTCAGTTTTCGTGAGCTGTTAATGTAGATATTGTGGTACCTACATATAATTAGTACCAGTCAATTAGCAGTACCAAATATCTCAATAGATCACATAAACCTTCACATACCTTTGTGGAATTGAAAAAATATATAATGTTAAATATATCCCTTTTCATAGATATGAAGACAGATATACTGGTTACCCTACTACTGAGTTTTGGGACTTTTACCCGAACTAAACTCCTCCAGTGGCCGACCTCTGCGTATTCGAGGATCTCTGGGCTCTCCGAAAGCAACTAGCACTTTGCTGAAGCCCGTTCCCGGGGGAGGGTGTAATAAGTCCCACCCCCCGACTCCGCCTAGGATTCAAACCAAACGCAGAAATACATAACAAACACTCAAGACCCGAGAACAACTGGGAACAGAACTCAGGACTCATCGCTTCGAAGGCATTCGATTTTAAATCAGGTTCTGATCATCGATATAAATGACAACATGTTGCCCCTCACTATTGTATACAAAAATTTCATACAATGTTGCTAGTATGCATAAATTTAAATGAAAAAGTGGTACAAAAGCTATAAAAATGAAATTATAATTAATTTAATGGCTTATTCTTGTAAAGTTGTTTGCAGTTAGTGAGCAGAATTAAGTTGTAATTACTGTAATTTGCAGTAGACCTGGATTCCTGACGAATATTATAATACTAGGTTCATTATAGTAGAAACTCTAATTGTTTAGACTTTCTCAGTGAACGCTAGTTATTTTTCAAACGATTTTACCAAATTTTAATTTAACTTTTGTTATGATCAAAATTCTGACACAAAAAAGAACCTTCACAGAAAAGACAATTACAAGTAAATGTAAAATGTATCTATCCTATACCCATAAACTGCCGCTAGTCGAGAGTATACTAGGAATGCACAGCAGAACATAACAAACGGCGGCGCAATACTTTTCTACAAGCTAATGATGCGCAAGCGCAGCTAAACGCTCTCTAATTAGACAATTCGCGTTCATAGCGCGCATCGGACGATGGAGGACGTATATTGATGTTTCTATTGTCCGACCTGACTTATATGAGATAACACAGGGTAAATACTAAAGCAGAAGGTAAACTTAATTTGCGTGTCGTATTGATGAGATCACTGTATGACTGAAGATCACTGATGTATTATGCTGGCGTATATTCATTATATAAGGAAATAAAAGTTGACCAAATTGTGATGCCCGGCAGATGTGAAACATGACGGCGTAAAATAGAGTTATGTATTTTGCCGACACACCATACGAGTTGGCACGAGCCACGGCACGCCTATATATTTCACACCAAAAAATATTAAGCTATGAATGCTTATAATTTTTTATTGCTTTTGGTATATTAGGGTTTGTAAAATGTTTAAGTGTGAAAATTGAAAGTAAATGGCATCCTTAACGTATCCTCAGCAGCATGGAAGCAGAATAATGAATCTGTCTACATTTCTTTGAGAGATTATTCCATGGTGAAGTGATTATTTGAGTCTATGCCTAAAATTTTAGGGGATCAATCACCCGACGGGAATGATATGTGTCATGCGCATGTGATTTCACCCACACCCTTCCACCGGAACACAGTAACGCGAGCACTACTGCTTGGCGGCAGATTCCAGGTGTGGTGGCTGTACCTCTCCGGACGAACTTGGCACAAGTTCTACTGCTACTTTTAGTTGCTCCTTTAGCATCATCCAAGGGGTTCGTGTAGGGAATCAAAGGGTACACACCTACGGATGGATTGTTTAACTGTAAATAAGTTTACTGTGGCTTATATGATTGTAATGAGCAAATGGTTCCGTGCTTAGTCGCACAAATGCTTAACTTAGCGAAGTTTGGATCAGTGACTTCACTGCACATAATTGGAATTGATTTGTTGCTGAATATCAATTAAGTTTGTCTGTCTGACATTGGTGGGCCAAGGAGGGTCAAGGAGAGATTTTATTGCTTTTTCAAACGCTTACTCATACCCTAGGTATCCTATCATATCTCAGCACTAGGATTATGTGCAGGTGGCATGGAAACACAGCTCAGTTGGCAGCAACTCTGCCTTCAACGCAGTGAGTCACGATTTTTTCACCCAGAACTAGCATTTGATTGACGCATAGATGTTTCTTCTGTGCCTGCAGATAGAAGAATAGAGACTGGTAAGCGATCTTTCTATGTTATAAGCGTTTGAATTGCAATAATGATTTTATACAGTTGAGAGCGTAGTGGAATGTGCGACTTTCAATCAGAAGGTCGCGCATTCCAGACGTTCGCTAATGATCTCTTTGAAATGTATACTTTTTGTGCGCAATTCTAAATTGTGAACGTAGATGTCCATGAATCGTAAATTAGAATACTCCTCGTTCACTCTCGCTTTTCGCGACTCCCAATTCGACAGTAGGACTGCTACCTCTGTTTTTTTATTTTTCGTACATCCATACACCTGCACTTGGATTCCCTGTGTCACAGGTACCACAGATACACATTCACACAACAAACACCCAAGCACTAAATTTAACTTTATGTATTTCTGAAAAATATGTAATAATGATAATAATTATTATTAATAATAATGATATGTGCCCCGCTCCGAACCTGAGACCTCTCACTGCGAAGACAGAGTTACCAATGAGGAGTTACCTTGGTGCATTTACCAAGGAGCCGTTGATTTGAAATAATACAATACAATACAACACATACAAAATAACTTTTTGCAAAATGCCATAATCAATATAAGAAAGCGAGAGTCAAACTGGAGGCCCACCTAATGTTAAGTGGATAACATCAAGTGGATCATCAAAGTCCTTCCCATAACAGTAACACGACTTAAGTTCCCCCCAACGAAGTATGAGAAGACCCAAGTCGCATCGCGATGAATTTCTTCGATTTCTTCGGCTCCCACACTATTTCAACAGTACAGTAATGCTAGTTCACCACTGCTAAGCGATAAAGTACTAGGTGTGGTGACAGTATTTCTCTGGACGAACTTGGCTTAAGTTCTATTGCTACTTCACGTGGGTCTCACTGCCCAGGGTGTGTAGGGACTCAAATGGTATTCACCTTTGGTTGCGATCAACATAGACCCCCCAAAAGCTGGCAACTGCTGAATAAAATGAAACGCTAGCCTAATTACACAAGAAATAGCAGCTCATCAAAATACTTGAAGTTCATTAGTACATTATAACTTAATAAAGTTAAGACAAACTCAACTAATTAACTCTTTCCACCTGCTCATAATGACTTACTTTTCTATTTTATATTACTGACATCAACATACTATTGTACTCTTTCGACGATTTATTCAATTAAAACACATCATTTGCACAAAAGGTCAAATTCTTTGTTGCACTACTAATTATTTATGTTCTTTTGAATTAATTGATACATCTTGCCGGGTAACAATGAATGAATATTGAAAGATAATGTTGTGGAAGACCCCCAACATTGAGCATAATTATTAGGAAATACGCAAGTCTAGTTTTTTATGTTTAGTAGGTACTTAATTGCGTTACAGCCCACCTGTATAGTACCAGTACTCAGCAAGCGTAGACTTGGAGTCTGGAGGGTGCTATGAGCATTTTTATGCGATTAAAATGACAGGGAGAATAAATTTTTTCTATGGATTATAGCCAAGCGTTTTGCTGTCATCTCACCTGATGGATAGTGATGCTGTCGACGATGGAGCACACTTGTACAGTCACAAACCTATTCACTCTACGCTTAAAGAATCCCAAGTTGTAATGATCCGGGAACACAGACCCAGGCAAAGCATTCCACTCACTTGTAGTACGCACAATAAACATAGATTCGAATCACTTGGTACTACTGTACCAGCCTCTAATGTTCCCACTGCAGGAACACCGGCCTACTCTCGATAATTGAGAGTGAATGGGCTCTGATCTACCACGGGAGCCCAATCCGGTTTGGTAGATGTCACATGTCGTCGAATTTTTGATTCTAAGACATGCCGGTTTCGGTCACCGTTTTGAGAACGTGGTATTGCGCACATAAATGTTTTCAAGTGAAAAAACTCATTGGTGCATGTGTGGGTTTGAACCAGCAACCTTCAGATTGAAAGTCTGCGTCTTTGCCCCTGGGCTACCATGCTCACCAATCACTTGGTATTAATGGTATATCGACTGGAAAGGTATGGCGCTGTCGTCCTGTAGTCCTATAGTGGAAGTTTGACAAGGGTATCAAGTTGTGCAACTCTTAAGCACACTCTCCAAAGTGCATCCCAAAACTGAACTGAAGATCCACCTGATGTAAAGAGGCTATCTCCACCAATAACAGCAATACTATTATACTAAGGTCCTGCCCACCAAAGTCGTATTTCGTTGCACCCAAGATGAAGATATAATGTCTGAATTGCCTGTAATTTCACCGACATCCTTCCACCGGAACACAGCGCGAGTGCGCCTCTGCTTAGTGGCAGATTACCAAGTGTGTACTTCACCGGGCAAGCTTTGCACAAGTTCTACTACTTTCTGTAACTCTAGAAGCTCGTGGAAACCCCAGCTTTTAGCAATGGAATGGGTTCACGTGAGCTCTTCGCAACCAGCTTCTGCCAGCAACATTCCACAAGCTTCCTTAGCTCTAGGTTCGCCCGGTTTCCACGTTTCTATCGTAGACAATGTAATAAGGCTTTAGTGTAAATAATTCCAATGGACTGAGCGATTAATGCTCCCTTTCGCACTCCATCAAATATTGTCTATGCCTATTGGTAGATTGGTATTTGCGCGGTGCCTAGGCAGCCGGACGCACGTACCGACACCAGCGACAAAGGGCTGGTGTGGCTCCTCATCGTAATTTATGGATGTCGTCGCCTTGCGCGTCAGGAATGCTAAGTCCACGATGAAAGGATCGGCCGAACAGGGCCCGGATTTCTATACTCAGTACTAAGCGAAGCGCTTGCGGCGAATCTAGCCTGAATTCAAGGTCAAAGATACTTAACATTACTCAATCTTTTTCACATGATTATTTAGTTGATATAAGAATAAAAATAAGAAAATATTTAATTGTACCCCACCTATATCACAATAGTAATAGTTTCACATATGAAAAACGAAAATTAATTTTAAAAAATCTCTTATCACGGTAGGTTTTACTGTAATAAAATGGCCATTGTTTTATTCGCATATTATTTCTAAGTTTTCTTATTGTATCTTGAGTATTTTTATAGTGTTTGCAAACATGGCAATCGACACTTGATCCTTGCATTCTAACGAACCATGCTTTCTACCGTGGGACTTTAACAGAGATAAACAGATTCAAAACAAAGAGTAGGTAGCTTCAAGTGAAGGGCTGCGTAACTTTAGACGTAGAATATGACCATAGACTTGCACTTACTATAAAGACAACAAAAACTTAACAGCTTCAAATCTCGTGTTGGGAATTTTCCTATCATAATTAAAGTCTAGTTATAGCAACATTGTACATAATTAAAAATTAGATGTTGCCATAAATACATAGAAATACATAAAATTATAATCAGAAATTCTTAATTGCACAATAATATTCACCACAGCTTGTTTAGAGAGTAATAAGTATGGTGGCAGTACTTCTCCAAGAGAACTCATCAAACTTTTACTGCTACTTAATTTTCTTTGCGGCCCGGTAAACGGTGAGCTTGAGAACTTACCGGGCCATTTACCGAGGTCTCCATCACAAGTACCGACAACTACAAAATTCTGGCAGCGTATTTGCGGTGTGTAGTTCAGCATTGTTAATTAGAACATGTGTACACAGAGTGTCTCGACTTGGAAACTGATTATATAATCAACTAGCTCTTTTCCGGGATCAAATGCTTATATTTTAATCCAGGATATAAGCTATCCTGCTACCAAATTTCATCCAAATCCGTTGAGCCGTTTGAGCGGGAATGAGGAACAAACATACACACAAACTATCGCCTTTAAAAACTATCGCCTATACATACTTTAAGGACGAAGTGGACTCTAGACTTTTAAATCGACGATCTTTTTATAATATTTGGAAGTGAGGGTAATCACCGCCAGGTGGGCCTTTAGTTTTAAAGGCCCACCTGGCGGTGATTACCATTCCATGACAACAGCAATCCAACTCAGACTAAGACCGAGTTGTATTCATCATGTTGCGTCCATCACCCGAGACTGGGATGATACGCCTCAAGCGCATGTAATTTCACCGGCACCCACACCCTTCCACCGGAACACAGTAATTCGAGCACTACTGCTTAACGGCAGGTTTTAGGTGTGGTGGCAGTACCTTTCCGGACGAAATTGGCGCAAGTTCTATTGCTACTTTCAGTGTTACTTTCGCACCAACCAGGGGACACGTGTAGGGACTTGAAGAGTACTACTGATGAGAACAGGCTCCCAATACTAAATGCCTTCGGAAAGAGAACAGAAAAAAAAACAGACATTGACAGTCGTAATATCACGTTTAGAACATATCAAGAAGAAAATTGAATAATGTAAAACTATTTTCGTAAAAAAAAAAAAACTTTGTCTCAAGTGGCATGAAACAAACAGAAAAACAATACAATTACCGAATAATCAAATAAAAACGTCACGCAGTTAATCATAACACAAAATATGCCCCACGAGGGCTGAAATATGCCCTCGTGTGGCATATTATGTGTTATGAAAACTGAGGGCGAGAAATCCGGGATGAAGGTGTTAAAATCGTTTTATTCGGCCTTTTTTTAGTTTTAGTCTTAATATAGCCCTAACTATATTAAGACTAGTATAATTATTACTAGTATAACGCAAATAGGTTCCAAGGCAATATAATTATGTTTATATGTAAATATACTCGTAATAATATTATAGCATCCTGTATTTATGGTAGGCAAGGCTTTAAAGCTTTATTTATGTTTTCTACTGTTTATGGCTTTTTCGGCGTCCACTCGTTAATGATTTGACGCCTCTGTTTTACAAACTTATCTTTGCTGCTTTTTCACGATATCGATCCTTATGCGTTTATGTATAAGGTTAGATACCGGATTAGAATTCAGATTTTGTTTGCCGATTAGCTGCTGTATTCCTATCACGATTAACGAAGTCAAATATAAAACTAGCACGAATTTCAAGTTGGATTATAATTTGTAAAATATTATCACAAAAAGATGTAATAATACTTTACAAATTATAATCCAACTTGAAATTCGTGCTAGTATAATAATAATAATACTTTACAAATTATAATCCATTATAATGTGTTTATAAAAAAACATTTTTATTGACCAGAAAACTGGCGGGGTTGTTGTCCCACCCCATGTTAAGTTTCCTTCCATAAATGACAAGAAGATATAGATGACAAATGGGACCATTTCGAATACTCGCATTTGATGATCGACTCAAAGCATTTTCTTTGTAAAAATATGGAGACTTGCCAATATCGAACCAATATACTCGCGCGTTGAAGTATTTGTTGTACTTTTATTTTGAATTTATATGTTCCTGGAACATTTATTTCAAGTGCTGCTAAAAATAAAAAAAAAAATACTCATCGAGTTACACAACGTTTTTATCATAAATAACAAAACGAATAATCGGAATATATTACATTACCGTGTGTGAAGAGCATAAGTAATATAAAAACATATTTTTAACTAGCTGTTGCCTGCGACTTCGTCCGCGTGGATTTAACATTATTTTTGCGCGATAGCTTAACTCTTTTTTCTAAAATAAAAGTAAATTGCTATTTTGTAACACAAGGTGTAAAATCGAAAACCTATTTTTGCGTGCGCTGCAAAAACTTTTGACAATAGAACAAAATGATGTACTACGGGTTTGTAGATCCCATTAAGACCTACAAAAAAGTCTGCAAGAACATATATCTAGCTATCATGGTTTAATCACAATAACCGATTTTGTGTATCAAATTTGTACACCGTGTGCAGTTTGATCCAACTTGAAAGATAGGATAGCTCACATCTCAATTTATGATCGCAATATTATTTTATTGCAAATTATAATATCATATGACAAAAACGTTAGCCACAGCAACGCGTGGCCGGGTCAGCTAGTATAACATAACCTAACATTTCAGACGTATCATAAAATAAAGAGAAAATTATTTAAACGAGCAGTTTATTTCATTCGCGTATCTCGGAAACGGCTCTGGATGAAATTTTGTGTATAAGGCATAGCCTAGTGTAGGAATAATTTGTGAATATAAAAAGAGTTTTTCTGTTCAAGTTTAGCTCTCGTATTTACAAAAAAAACCTTTATCACGGTCGCCCAGGTGATAAAGAGAAAATCAGAAGGTTTTTTCACGTGTTTGGCTCAAGAATGAGGCAACCTCACACTAAATATTTGAGTTCCAATCAGTCGAGCCAGCGGAACTAATTGACCATCACAAAACCTTAACAAAAGAATAAAATATGACTTGTCTTCGTGACACCATTTTAATTGTTGTGGTCAGCCAAAGCTATAGATGTGTTGAACGGCGCTAAGTGATCACAAGTGATGCCATTTAGAAATATTTTTATTTATTTTTAAAGAGATGGATTTGACTCTTTAATTTTCATAATTTTAATTAGCAATCCGCCCCGCACGGGTGCAATTTACTAATGAATAAAGAGAATGCGCTTTGAAAAGTAAATATTTTTCATTATGATATTGCCTAGACAATTACGAAAACAAGAAATAGCTAAATCTTTCGGCCCGATGATGTTTCGGCATCATCACTCGAGAATAACTTTCAGCTATGCGGCAATTGATTTTTATTTGAATAAACAAAAATCAATCAATCAATAAAATTATTCAATTTAATTGTATTTAAGATTATTTAAGTATAATAGTATCCTTAAATTTTATTCGCATTAACAACGATTACCATTCCATACTATCGAATAGCGTCGGATTTATTTTCCTTAAATTGATTGACTATCTATTATTTCGTCCTAAAAATCAAACCCTATATTTAATAAGATAAAGTACTAAAACTCGTTTATTAACCTCTATATAGATACAGAATCTTCGGCCCAAACATTTCGCAGAACGCAAAATAGTCACATATCTCTCGCGAATTTACTTGCCAGGAAGTTATTCGTCGAAAAATGTCTGCGAAGGAAGTAGATAATAAAATAAAACAATGCTAATATGCAGACAAGTGCAAACGCATTTGTACATCTAATCCTAAATAGAGTTAGCTATCCTTTGAATATTAATTAGTTGTACGGAAGTTTGTCGCGTCTCGTGACGTTGTATAATGTAGCTTGTTCTAGAATGTACGATGGGAAAGTCCTGGTTTTCTTAATAATAATAGCCTTTTATTCAGACAAACAATTGTTATACTAAATATTATTTTAAATGAATTTTGCCATCCCTGTCCGATGCCATTTACTGACAAAGGCCTCCTCCAACTGCTTCCATTCTTCCCTGTCATTTGCTGTTCTGGTCCATCCGCCACCCGCTACTGCCTTTATTTCGTCAACCCATCTTCTGAAGGGTCTCCCTCACTTTCGTTTCTTGTGTCTCATGAACCAGAACATTATTATTTTGTACCATTTTCTCTTTTTCTTCTGGTTTTCTTTAAAGATGTTTATTTGCATTGTCCACTGGTTTCATCTCGATTAAAGAAAACCAATCATAATTATAATGTTTTCGGTATTTGACGGTAGTTCGCGCCGGCACTCGGACACGAATACTTATCAAATCATTCAACGAATAGCGAAGCGCGAATGCTTTTATAAATACGGTATGATACAACACGCGCTACCAAACGGTTGTATCAGCTCTTACTTTATTTCACCTGTCAGTCATTATTTAGTTTTACTATTGTCTACGGACTTTAAATCGATTGTATATTCAAAACATCGATCTTTTTGGCGAGTCGCATAAATCGTGGAGCATTATGACTGGAATACTGATAAGCAGGTAAAAATTACGCTAGCAGATGGCGATGGCGTCCGTTCGTTTATGAGGGAGAAGTAGCCTTGATGATAATACTTAGGTTAAGCTTAGTTGCTTAGTTGGTAGGGGTTTCTTGCTTGTTCTTCCATGGAGGGTCGAATATGGTTTGGACAAATGCTAAACTTGGAATATCGAACGCTTTTTCTTTTAAGCTCATATTTATTTGAAATAACTGACGTTTCAACTTAACAAATTGTTTTTTATTAATATATTATGTAATGTGTCAGATAATATGTCACTTTCCATTTCCTACTTCCTGAGTTTAAGTTCTTTACAATGGTGGATGTATCGCGGACGCAATTTGTCGGGACGTGACTGAGTTATTAAAAAAAAATAACACGTGTAGATATATAAAAAAAACTTTAATTTTTCTTTGTAAGGTGAAGGAACGGGATGGCGGCCCCGGTGGGCCGCCATCCCGTTCCTTCAAGTGGTTCAAGTCAAAGTATATATTAGTAGTAGTATATAGTATAGGGGTATAGTGTATAGTATAGTAGTATATATATATATATAGTATAGTAGTATATATATATATATATATAGTATACGGGGCACTGATGTAGCGAACTTTTGGGCGAAGTCTATATGAAGGTATATTTTATCGACACGAAAGAAGAAGTATATAGTATATAGGTAGTATATATTAAACCGACTTCCAGACAAGGTTATCAATTCGGTTGTATTTCTTTTTATTTTTTATGTATTTTACCTGAGTGCTCTGTTATTTATCAACATATTTAGATAATTCTTTTTTTATTTGAAAGGATGTAATTTCAGATTGCTCCCATATTTGTTTATCATATTTTTATCAATAGTTTAATTGTTAAATCAAAATAACTTGGAATAATAGGTGATCCAAGTATTCAAAATTGCGTATTATGTTTTCTTGTAACTTTCTTCTTCGCCCGTTGTAAACTGAAAAATGGGAGGGTGTACCGCCAAGGGCAAGAAATACAATGAAAGTATTGAAGTAAGTATTTTCGATTTTTTTTAACCAGTTACCTACTTGTATTGCGTGAAATACATGTACAAAAAAGATTTCAATAATAGTAATAAAACGGCAATGAACGTACGTAAAGAGTACTAAGTTTGCGGTCTATCCCACTTTTTGTTGTTCCTAAATGAGCGTAAAAATCTAACCACAGTTATTAATCTAACCACAATAAATATCCAGCATTATCTAACCGTACCAGCCTCTAATGTTCCCACTGCAGGGACACCGGTCTACTCTCGATAATTGAGAGTGAATGGGCTTTGATCTACCACGGGAGCCCAATCCGGATTGGTAGATGTCACATGTCTTCGAATTTATGGTTCTAAGACATGCCGGTTTCCTCACGATGTTTTCCGTCACCGTTTCGAGAACGTGGTATTGCGCACATAAATTTTTCCAGTTAAATAACTCATTGGTACACGTGTAGGTTTGAACCAGCGACCTACAGATTGAAAGTCGGCGTCTATGCCCCTGGGCCACCACGCTTATCTAACCAATCATCATTAATTTTTGCAGCGCACGCCAAATGGTGACTTTATTGCTATTCCCGTAGAGATCACTAATTGTTTTGTAAATAACTGCTGATAATGTCGTTTTCTATGTAGTACGAGAAGCTTTCAGCATTGCGATGCGCCCTCAGGCGGGGATGCAATGCCTAATGCCTGAAATTTCACCGGCACCCGTGAAAGGGTAGGTGTTAGTGAAATATAGGCGTGTGAAACGTTCCTTCCCAGTATCAGAGTGAACGGCGCAACGCAATGCCAATTGTCTACCCCTATTTCGGTTAAAAAGGACCTTTTAGATGCGGTCGATTTGGTGTTTATAGGCAACGGTAACCACTTAAAATCACCAGCTCGTTCAAAGTCAAAGTCAGAATAATTTATTTCAGGTGAATTCTTAAATAAAATTATTTGAAACATCACAATTTTTTTTTTCTCATAAATATTTACCTAAAAGATGATACGTTCTTATTATATTATTGTATACTTTGTATTACTAAGCGCTTCGCGCCAAGCACTTTGATAAAATTACAAAAATATTGCTACCATTCCTATAAATTCTTATTCTTATTCTTAAAAAGTCTGAAACATGAATTCTTGGTAATGCTTACTTTTCATTTATATCCACTCGGTATAATTTTGAAACATGCGTTTACGAACCGAAGCAACAGCATAAGGTATTTTTAAGTCGAAATAAAACAAAAACAAAAGTCAATAAACTAATTTAAACCGAAATACAGTACTAGCACGTGACTTTACTCATTGTTTAATGCCCTACAATGTAAGAAAGTGTAAGTTAAAATAACCACGCCTCATATTTAGCTCGCATTGTTAGGCATTGCAAAAACAATGTATTAATAATTTATAAACGCCAAACAAAAGTTCAGTGTATTGAAATAAACAAAACAATGTATTTCTCATTTAACTTTACTTTTTAAATAAGTCTGGTGAGTATACTAGATGCGCCCCGCGGTGTTACCCGCAGTCACAAAGTCAACATGAGACAATGGGAAAGAACTTGCTGTGTTTGAGAACTAGTGTATTTTTTTGCAAGTCACAAATAACTTATTTCTTCGGGATAATGTGTTGTGTGTGTTAACATAACTACCTTCATTAAATAATTCATCTAAATCCGTTCTGCCGTTGAGGTGTGAAGAAGTAACAAAATACATAGAGATTACAGACAAACTTACTCATATAAGTATGGTATTACTAGCTGCGCCTACAGGAATACATTTTTGTTATTCATTCTGGTTGTTAATATTCTAGTAACTTCTTCGAAATAAAAAACAAACAGCAAAAAACAACGTTAACACACTCATACCTCTGCACTAGGATTCCTTGTGTCGCAGATGGCATGGACAGACACAGAAACACAAGACAAACACCCAAGACCCGAGCAAACTTCATGCTCACCACACACAGTGTGACCCGGCCGGGAATCAAACCCGGGACCCTTCGCTTCGAAGGCAGAGCTCCACTAAGCCAAGGTAACATTAGCTCGGATATTGGCAGAATTTGTGTGGCTAAATATACAAAAGGCCAAAAAGAAGAAAATTCTTATTCTTAGTGTGATAATTCGAATAGTATTTTGCCAGTTCATCTAAGCTGCTAAGGTTCACGTCCCAACATTGCCCCAGAATGGATGGACCCATTCCAAAGCGGCGAAGTCTTGTCTGAACTATGAATCAGGTAGACCGGATTGGTATGCGCATGCGACCATTTCTGAGAACCGAGATAAAACGCGGCGACACTCAATTTATTGTGTTCGGAACTGGGGTGCTTTTTAAGTTGTATTAAATATGGACATATTTTAAAGTATTGTAGTGTTAAACTTTAAAATTTTAAACATAGTCACCATTTATTATTTTGATATTTGTGAGTCATCGAAGTAGGTTTTAGTACTAAACACCTAATACATAAATATTTATGTTACTTTATTTAGTCTTTTGAAATATTTATGTGCAATCTTCCAAGCCACATATAATATTTAGAATCGTATTTTACTTTGTATTTTATTTATTCTCTATATTATGTTTTTTTATGTATTGAGTAAGTAGGTAAGATATATATAATTATATTTATATATATTAGGAGTACAAATAAGATTCCGCCGTTTTATTGTAGATGGCGCGGCACGGAGTTTCGGTTAGCTTTCGCAGATGATAACCGGCTTAAAAAATAGTTTGGACATTCAAGAACAACATAACCTATTAATATCATTGATTTTATATTGGTAAAATATAATTTTTATAAGTTGAAAATGTCAAAATTTGAGCCAAGTAAGCGTCATTTGCGGGAAATATTAGTTTACTTCTTTAATTTAAAGAAATCTGCTGCTGAGGCGCATCGATTGCTCGTAGAAGCATATGGTGAGGTTGCTTTGAGTGAGAGAACGTGTCGAGAGTGGTTTCAAAAGTTTAAAAATGGTGATTTCGACGTAGAAGACAAAGATCGCAGTGGAAGGCCAAAAATTTACGAGGATGCAGAATTGGAGGAATTATTGGAGGAAGATTCATCTCAAACACAAAAAGAACTTGCTCTAACATTAGAAGTCACTCAGCAAGCAGTCTCACATCGTTTAAAATCATTAGGAATGATTCATAAACAAGGAAGTTGGGTTCCGTACGAATTAAAGCCGAGAGATATTGAACGCCGATTATGCTTAAGTGAAATGCTGCTAGCTAGACATAAAAAAAGGGTTTTTTACATCGTATCATAACTGGTGATGAGAAGTGGATACATTATGACAATCCAAAAAGAAGAAAATCATGGGGATTACCTGGCCACGCGTCAACATCAACAGCAAAACCGAATATTCACGGAAAAAAACTTATGCTGTGTATTTGGTGGGATCAGCTAGGTGTAGTGTATTATGAGTTGCTTAATCCGAGCGAAACAATTACTGGAGCCCTCTATCGAACACAATTGATGAGATTGAGCCGAGCTCTGAAGGAAAAACGCCCTCAATACTATTCTAGACACGAAAAAATTATTCTTCTGCATGACAATGCTCGTCCACATGTTGCGGCTCCCGTGAAAAAGTACTTGGAAACACTTGATTGGGAAGTGTTACCCCACCCGCCGTATTCACTAGACATTGCACCGTCCGATTATCACCTGTTCCGGTCCGTAGCACATGCTCTGACGGCGCAGCGGTTCACATCTTATGAGGATACCAAAAATTGGGTTGATTCGTGGATAACCTCAAAAGACAAGGAGTTCTTCAGACGTGGGATTCGAATGCTGCCTGAGAGATGGGAAAAAGTGGTTGCAAGTGATGGGCAATATTTTGAATAAATTTATACAATATTACCGTTCTTCTACAATAAATATTTAATTTGTGTTAAAAAACGGCGGGAACTTATTTGTACTCCTAATATATTTTAATGTTAGTACGCCAACCTTTATCTCGACCGGTGAGGTTGGCTGGTAAATAGAAAATGCTTTTAGCGTTAAGCCCACCTTTTGTTATATATTTTGATATATGTATGTGCAATAAAGTGTCAAATAAATAAATAAATATTTATTTGACACTTTATTTGCCTGGAAGAGATCGCTTAGCCGGAGCCGTGGCTTAGTATTTATCGTGGATAACCTGAAAGGTATTTATGTAATTTACTATTCTCGACAATTAAAAACATTTTTGTGTAGGACAAGTTTCGTTAATACCAAAGGTTTTAAATGCCAATTGCATAAAACATTCAATTATAAATCACTTAGTTGTAAAACTTACCACATCAACCAGTCACTTGGAACTTTTGCATCTGCAAACAAACATAATTCATTTTAAATTGATAACTACAATTGTATGAATAAATGACTTTTACACATTTTACATACAAAGACATATAATCCCATTTCCGTGCATGCTGCAGTCTTAATTAAGAAAATGAGGTTCTCGCCTTATATAGGCTTTTGGATATAAATTGCTGTAATGATGAAACAAAAGGTGTATTTTTAAGCATTTTTGGAACGTGTGTATTGTTTTTTATTGTTATGTCTATAGTAACTGTTATTTTGCTATGGTTCCATTGATTGCTGTATTTATCTTCGGCTTGTATCTTTACTTGAGTGCTTAATTTTATGCGTCACAATTCACATATTTTACAATCTGTTTTCATTGACGAAAATCCTTTAGTCCTTGGCAATCTGCGCGAGAGCTGATTTTTTATCTAAAAAATAACGTTTTTTTAATTTCATTTAATTGTAAATTCTTGAGTCTAAAAAATTATAATACATCCTACATTTTCTTATGCGTGGTTCAAACAAAGGATTGTTAAGTCAAAACCATGACAAACTGGTTCGTAGCTTGGTTGGTAATAGCTCTGCCTCCGAAGCGAGGGTTCCCGATTTCGAATCTCGGCATAGACTCATTTTGGGTGACGAGCATGAAGTTTATTCTCGGGTATCGGTGCTTTGTCTTGTGTTTCTGCTGTCCATACCATCTGCGAGACAAGGAACCCAGCAGGGGTATGAATGAGTAAACTTATTTTTTTTTTTAAACAATAATCTCATAAGTCTTCTAAAGGTATTTTATGAGCCTCAGTATCTTATTGTACACCAAACCAAACTATCAAAACGTCAAAAAATATTTAATACATATAATATTGTAATTTACGAAATAATAAAGCCATATAAAATGTAACATAACATATGAGTTCATATGTTTGCCTCCGAAAGACATAATGTTCGCGGCATTTCAAACACCTTCCATGTTTATTATGTTAACAAGGGACCAGCAGCGAACATAATCTAGTAATTTTTTACGCTCAATTATAATTATTTGTTTCCTCACGTTTTTTCCTGATGGTCCTTAAGGAATGCAATAGTGAAGTGACACAATAGGTTTATCGATATATCGATTTATTAAGCTCCACAAACGCTTCATTAGGTCACGACCTTCAACATGGATTAGTATAGTTGGGATCGACATCTGAACGTGCCCTTTGAAGCCCAGAAGCTCAGTTTAAATGATATTCAAATTAATTGAATTGAAAGTTTAGCCATAAACGCACGTATTATCATACTCATATTATAAAGAATTTTTGTATATAAGTATGTGTGTATGTTTCTTGCTCTTTCACACTTAAACAGCTGAATGGATTTGGATGAAATTTATTATGGATGTACCTATTACCCTGGATCTATCTAAGCTTTTATTTAAAAAAATGTATTTTTGTGAGATGGCAAACAGCGCGGTTTATAACGTGGGGCGCTGCTAGTATAAGATAAAAGCGTAGATTTTTAAATATTGATTTATTTTGGGTAATAAGGGAAATAATTATAGAATTAATCTTAATAAGCGACAGCCGTTAACTACCTTATCTCGATGCCTTTTTAGGGTTGAAATCGATCGTGTATTTCTTTTGATATTCTTGGATACAATTACTGTGGAATTACATTAAATTAGAAATGTAGTTCTCTCTTACTCTTCGATTTTCTACAGACAATCGATATTGGATTTGTTCGCGATCGATATATCGATATCCAAATCATCGATGCTGTCTGACCCGCCCTAAGATCGTGGAGCTATACACGCACCGTTCGTGGTCACGACAAAAAGGCTCTCACGCGCTCTCATCAACTTGGGACCTTTCGATTATTCATGCGCTACGCTGTCGCAGGAGTATGTTATATCACAGGAGATGGTACAACCTTAGACATACCATATTTATTTGTATTTAATGTGTTATTTTATTAAGGAATACGTGATACAGTTCCGTGTTTTGGAGGGCACGTTAAGATCGTCGGTCTTGGCTATTTGGATCGCCATGTTGGAGGCCGTCAGGCATCTTGAACTCACACGAAAAGATGAAGAATTCAATAAAAGATTTCTCCTCGTGGAGGGGGTTGACAGGTTTTGATCAAGCAAACTTAGTTATATGAACGCGTAATCTCGTAAGTACATGTTTAATTAAAGTGACACTTTAATGTATCTTTAGTAAATTACATTTTAAGATTTTTTACTTTGACATCGCAAACTAGTCTCACCAATATTATTTTCAATTGCGTTTTGTAATGAGTACTATTCGAAAATCTTCTACCTTGTATAAATAAATGTATTTATATTATCATTTACATGAGCATAGACTACCAACGTAAAAAGGTTATCTGAACAGAAACCAGTCATGTATAAAATCATAATAAACAATTATAATTTGTATGAAATGAATAATTATATTGAAAAAAAAGAAGCGGAAATGTGTGTATTAATGTGTAAGCTTAATTAAATTCAATTCAATTTCCTGCTTTAACTTTAATTAAGTAACAGACTCAAATTATATAAATAATTGAAGTAACTCAATGTATGTGTAATAAATCAATATCCTACACACAATTTAATGACCATGCTAAAACCACTAAATTATTTCATCAGAGACTTTCGAATTGCTTCACATTTTCAGAAATTACAAAAATATACTAATTGATAACGTATATTCCTTGTCCAGCGTTCAATCGCGATACGTTTAAGTCCATCAAGAAAACGCCAAAAAAAGTCGTTTCGAACGCGCAATCGCATTGACCTTTATTTTTAGTGGTATTAACAGCTCTGCGTTCTGACGTCGTAATCAAGTGACGGCCGATAGAGTCGGTCGAGATAATGACATCTGCGGTAAAAACACGGACAGTCGGTTATTTATCATCTGGCCTCTTTAATTATCTGGCTGTGTGGAAGCGCCTTTATAAAGCCGTTTTGCCTTATGAGCGGGTGATTTTTGACAGTTCCAATTTGTTGTTTTTTATGGTGTTGGCTACGATTGGGGCAATTATTGTAAATATATGTGATTAATCAACGATATCGATAATCGCAGATACTTTCCTTGAATATAAATGGTAATTTTCGTTAAATTATTTTGTGTCTTTTAACAATATTAATAAAAAAAAATCCGAGACGGAAACCAGAAATCTGCGCATATGCTCGATTTTTTAAATTCAGGCATTATTTTTGTTAGAAATAATAAAAACTATTTCCCGAACTTTTGTATAAAATGCTTGATTATTGATGCATAAGTTAAGATTCATGCCTTTATTTATTTTGTTTCAAATTTACAACATATTTATGTCAGTAGATACATATTTTTAGTTCCTAAATGTGCAATTTATAGATGAACATTACTTAAATAGATCAATATAAGTATTGGTCAAGTGAGTTAAAAAATCGAATTGAATCGAAAAACATATATTCAGATCTTTGGATCAGATAGAAATATAAAAAGATCTGAACAAAAAACAAAAGTTCCATTAAAAATAATCCATGTTATTTTCACTCAAAGCACACATAGATCTAAAAGTACGAAATCTATCAACCATAAAACGTAATTTATATTTATTACAGACATAATAGCGATAAGAAATATCACAATGATATATTATTTTATTATTCAAAATTAACAATCGATTATTCATTTAGAACTCACGTATGGATATTTTTTATATCGATAAGGTACTCACCAATATTATTGATATTGGCCGTCACTAGTGAAATACTGCAATTGAAGAAATGCTTTTTAATCTCTATATTTCAATTGACCTGATTAAGAAATCGATTTTGAGAAACAGTTGATTCGGTTCGTTTGTGCCCACTAAATCAAAATTTCACTAGGGTTGTCACGCGAGGTAAGTTTAATTGATTACAGAGAATGGTAACCTCGCTGGCAGTAACGAGGTTAGATATATTTTCATCGATAAAATATATTAAAAGAGAATCCCCGATTGGCTATAATAAATAGGTAAGTAGATTCTGAAAACGCCTGGCACCCCTGGGAACATTAGACTCCATTACAATGATCCACCACGACAAAGCTACCAGTGTGGCCAAACTTCAACAAATGACAAGCATTTGGGTGAGGAACATAAATGTTTGTTCTGTTTGGGTGTTAATATGTATTAAATACAAGCTATACTTGGTTTGGGGCTAGATGGCGCTGTGTGAAATGTCCATGAATAAAAAAACAGATATCATTGATACGAAAAGTAGAAGATCGATAAGACGTTCCCTCTCATAACAAAGTTTGAACTCAGTAATAACATTGGCTTGAAAACTCCGACACCATAGTTGGCCACTTCCGTAGCAGCCTCTAATGTTCCCACTGCAGGGACACCGGCCTACTCTCGATAATTGAGAGTGAATTGGCCACTTACTCACACAATAATTAAGAAATATAAAAAAAAAAACTGTGAAATCCTAATTTTCTTATACTATTAGTGAATTAATAGTGAATCTAGTTCCTCAAATATCACAATTTATACGTGCGTGCTCAAATATAATATACTTATTTATAAACATTAAAAATATTAAATTTAAATTAAACTTGTGACAACCCTAGCAATGACACACGCGCAAGTGAACGCGATAAATCTTGTAGGGTTAATTAAGCGCCACTACAAAGCTTTATAAGTGATTAAGGATGTGTGGGACAAGGGTTAGGGTACAACCGACTGAACCTCTGAGGTTATATACCTCTGGGAGTTCCTGTGACACGTTATATGCTCACGAATATGTGTACATGCATGTGTAAAATTTGACGTGTCCAAATGATACTTGAGATCTAAAGGAATAAATGAATCACCACAAGACAAACACCCAAGACCCGAACAAACTTAATGCTCATCACACAAAGTTGGCCATGGCCGGAAATCCGGGTCCCCTCTCTCGAAGGCAGGCTAGCTACCAACTAAGCCTTGCATCCATCTATATATATAAACAAGTTTTATTTATCACTAGCGACCCGCTCCAGCTTCGCACGGTTAGTAAAGCATCAGTGTCGTATCAGAAACTACCTGCGAAGCCGGGGTGACTTGCTAGTGTATACATATAAACCTTCCTCTTGAATCACTCTATTTAAAAAAATCGCATCATAATCCGTTGCGTAGTTTTAAAGATTTAAGCATACATAGGGATATAGGGACAGAGAAAGCGACTTTGTTTTATACTATGTAGTGATTATTTGGTTTCAATATGCAATTATATTCGCGTAGTGTACATTATGCACTCCTGACTTCTCGTAGCTAATATCGATTAAGATCTTACAAAACCTGATCCAGGATAACAGGAACACTATCTAAGTATCGAGACATTGCGCCTGCGCAGTGAGAAAATGTCACTGCGTTCATTTATAGAGTTTTTAACTTGAATAATGTATTTATTATGTAGTAAAACAGCAGGTGATAAATCTACGTAGCAGTTCGTAGCGGTCCGTAGAACTCCGTAGCGGTTTTTTTTTGTTGTAGCATTATTATTTTGGTGCAAAGATCCGATGTCAAAATGATTTTTTATATAAAAATTAAAAAATTTTTTTTTTCACTTTAGCCAGTTGTTACAATAAATTAACAAATGTTGACCTTAAAGTGGTTCATTATATTAATTATCTTACTTATATTATAAAGGTTCGTTCGTGTGTTTGTGTGTATGTTTGTACCACGTTCACGCTCAAACGTTTCAACTTATTTTATGACATTTGGTGCCAGGATAGCTCATATCCTGGATTGTGTTAATCCAGGATATATGCTTAAAGACTTTATCCATTCAAAACTTGCATGGAAGAGATCGCTTTAAACGATTGCCGCCCATTGTACCACTAATTATTTTTACTTGTCATGTAGGTATTTGTGTAGTGTTGTTCTTAATATTAACAATAAAGATTTTATCTATCAATCTGACCTCGATGAACCCTGATATCGTGCTTATCCACTTGGGCGTCTATGTGTCAGTTTGACATAATCTTGGTATGGCTGTAGAGTCCACGTGTCGATCGAGGTCGAATGAACGCGCGCGGTCATCGACCTATTCACGCTTCAACAGACGCAAATTCAGCTGTTATTAATACTGCTATTCGATACTAGATGGTAGTCAATGAAATGTGTTATCTGTTACAATTCCTATATCTGTGGAAAGAACGAGAATAAACTCAGAAAAAAATAATCAAATTTCTAAATGGCCATTTCGAATTCCATAAGTTTTGTGGACGGAGCTCTTGCGAACATGAGGTAAGTTTTCTGTTTTTACTAGTTATTTCTAATAGTATTATATATCAAATTGATTGTGGGGATTATCTCTTTACGAAATATGTAAAATTACGACTATTCCAAAACGTTTATGATGTTAAATCTAGTTGAGAAGATATGGTGTCATGACGCCAACATCGTTTGATGACTTTGAGTTGTTATATATAATACAAAATGTCTTGATAATGTAAAACAAAGGCATAATATAAGATAATGCTTCACTGCTATCACGTTAATATACATTTTAATAATAAATATGTTGAGATGTGTCTGGAAATCGTAATATGCAACTTGTACTTGCAACTAGCAATCAGTTTTTTGGACAAAATACCATCTAAAACGTCTAATGCCACAAATACACGTTGTTTTGCTATCAGTTCATGTTTTGTGGTGTTGTTTTGGTGGATTACGGATCTGGGTAACATTTTACAATAAATAACCTAGTGGAATGAGTTGTGAACTTATTGGCATATATACTTATTGGAATATATTGAATATGGTTTCTTTTTTCAATATATAATATGATAAATCAACAGTCAAAATTGAATTATGTTTGAAACAAATTTATTTAGCAATACTTGGGGCTATTTTTAACTATATCTATGGTTAATATAATATGTGTACTAACATCATCATTAATATTGCAGTGACCAAATGGAAATTTTAAATACACAACCGTAAGTACACTTTGTATTTTTGTACGAACTGGCTAATATTTTGACTAATTTTGTATATTGTATTAACCGGCTGCGACTCAGTATAAGAGTTGGATCTTACACTGAGTTGCATTCATCCTGCTGTGCCCATCACCCCAGACAGGGATGATACATCTCATGCGCATGTGATTTCACTGGAACACAGTATTGCAAGCACTACTGCTTGTCAGCTTCACTTACATTAAATATTATGTATTGCAACAATATACATTCAAAATATTGTTTTTAGATACACACTATTGCATACCAGAAAGAAAAAACAATTATAATAACATATAACATTTTATAGGCTTTGTGGCTTAGTTGGTAGTAGCCCTGCCTTCGAAGCGAGGGGTCCCAGGTTCAATTCCCGGGACATACTTTGTGTGCAAAGGTATCCTAGGTATGAGTGTAAATGTTTATTATTATTATTGTAAATATACATACATATACTCACTCATAGATATATTTTTAGTTCAACAAGTGCCTCATCCAACGCCGAACGAGGGCGTGGGCGTGGGCGCGGGCGCGGGCGTGGGCGTGGGCGCAGGCGCAGTAATTTGGAGCCACAACCGTAAGTACAGGTTTTTCTCATATAGAGTAATCAATTTTAACAAACGTAAACGTAAAAACGTTTAAACCTCTACACTAGGATTCCCTGTGTCGCAGATGGCATGGAGAAACTCAAGACAAATACCCGAGAACAAAGTTTATGCTCACTACACAAAGTGTGCCCCGGCCGGGAATCGAATCCGGGGCCCCTCGATCCGAAGGCAGGGCTGCTACCAACTAAGCCACGGAGCCGTCTCGCAACGAACATTAATTTGTGTAAGATTTAATCTTCAAATTGATGCTTTTACTTTTGCAGTCTGGAGATAGTCAGGGCGGAGAAGGCGCTTTCTAAGCGCCGCCTAAAATCCTTGCCCGCTGAAGCTCAGAAGGAGTTCTTAGTCCGCAAGCGGCGGGCTGATCTTGAGCGGGTTCTCCTCCCTGACGCGCCTGCGCGGAAAAGGCTAACAAGGTAATCTATACAACTAAATAAAATTTAAGTGTCTGTTTGTAAAGTCAATTGATGCAGTGAAATTTTGTTGCAGAATTCCGTCTCCAGAGCGGGAGGCCTGCCCCCTGGTGCCCGAGCCGACAGACTGAATCTGAATAGAGACCATAACATACATTGTCAATCACTTAATTTTGGTTTAAGAAGGCATACTACACTGTTAATAATTATGTTAATTATAAAACGCCATGGCCTGTTGTCGCTCTGTTTCACGGCATGTAAAATAACTTTTATATCAATTCAATATTCATTAACATGATGTATATGTACGTAGACATAAGAAACATTATTTTGTTTATGAACAGGTCACTAAAAGAAAGTAACCATTATGGGATTCATTGTTTGTTCTTCCCCATTGAGGTTCGAATAGGGTTTGAACTAGCGCTAAACTTATTAATATGAATGCCATGATCTTGTAAATACATGTTTATTAAAAAAGTGACATGTCCAAGTATGTTTTTATGAATTCAATGGAAATAAAGTATTTTGACTTTGACTGTGGAGATCTTGACTGGCTATGTGGTGGTGAAGGAACCGATTTGAAAGTAACTGATGGGACCAATGAGTTCTACAGGGAAGACTGCAACTGCTGAGAGCTGAAAACAATAGTGTAATTAATTTATGAATTCAATGGGAATATCTTTAAAATCATGGCACTGTTTGTGTGGTGAACATGAAGTTTTCTCTTAGGTCTAGTGTGTTTGTCGTGTGTTTCTGTTTGTCCATGCCACCTGTAACAGGGAATCCTAGTACAGGAGTGTAAAATTTAAATTTGTATTTTTTTTTTGTAAATATTTGTTTTTTTTTATTATTTAGTTTTAATTGTAAAGTGTATTATTTATTAAGTTATTTAGTATGTATAATAATAATATTAAAGCAGATTACATTCAAATGTGTTTCACTGAAAAAAAAAAATTACGTGTATATGGGCATTAAAGGCGGCCATTTTGTAATATTTTTTAGATTTTTCCGCGCTCCTATTTATTTCAAAATCTTGAGGGAGGCGAGGTTTTAAAATTATTATTTTGATAGAAAGCATCGTATTAAATATTGAGATATTGGTATCGTTTTATAGAGAAAATACTAAGCTATTACAAAATAATATTTCGATCGATAAAACTATTATAATTTTTATGTAAACCACATGTAAAAGTAAAAATTTTAAATTTTTATTCACATCACCAACTTTAAAGCTTTATTTTTATACTTTCAGATTGATATGAGTAATTTACTTTGAACTAAACTAATTCTCGATTCTTTTAGCTTGCCGTAGGTATTTTTTATTCTAATGAAGGTACAGTAGTTGTCCAGTAGTAAATGTTTATGTGAAAAAAGGTCGCGCGCGGTTATTAAAAAAACGATGCCGGCGGAGCGGGACGTTGCAGACATAGTCGCTGCGCGGGCTAGACGCTTGAGTGGTTATACAAACCAACTTGCCAAACTAGTCGCAACTTTTTTTTTACACTCATACCTCTGCACTAATATTCCCTGTGTGCGACAGATGGCAACAGAGAACAAACTTCATGCTCACCACACAAAGTGTGTCCCGGCCGGAAATCGAACCCGGAACCCCTCGCTTCGAAGGCAGGGCTATCTAATCACTGCCATCTAATTTATATAATATAACTTGGTATTTATCAGGAATATCGGGATATTACATCGCATTAAAACGCTATAATAAAACCAGACCGATCCTCATTCACGTATAAACATTATGTTATAAATCTTCCACCGACGTGGTAAATACACCGGGAACCAACTAGTCCCGGCGTTGTCATAAACGCCAATCGCAATATATCGATACATCGACCACACGTGACGATGCGATTATCGATACCGATGTCGAATCATCGATCTATCGAATCGTTTCTGCGTTGACATAATGTTGGTGGGCCTGAATGCGAAATCACTTCGCGTTCCGAATTTGAATTTTGTAACTGTACGAGTGAACTGAACTGTTCTGAATGACGTATGTTTGTTGCATACTTGATTGCCTGATGAAATTATTGATTTAGGTCAAGAAGAAGTGATTTTACAGCTTAATCAAATATTTTCAAAATGTCAAAGCCATCTACTCTGCAGTCAAATAAGTAAGAACCACGAAATATAATATGTTTTTATTATATTTTTGATATAAATTCAGATTACATAATTCACCGAGTTTCAATTAAAAATAAAATTGATTAATATTGGAGCAGAAATAATTATACAAGTTTTTCTGTACATTTGTATTTTTTTTACTTAGTTGATACTTCAAGCCTCATTGATGTAATTATAAGTTTTCAATTATACGATCACGGCCAAAACTGTACAAACGAGTTGAGTTATTATATGAGTACGTCAGAAAAACGTTGATTTGTAACCGACAATGAGAATCAAATTCAATCGATTATAGTAATAGACACGATTAAAAGATTAACAATCAAGCCTAATCAACCTATTCGTTAGACCTGTCAATAAAATAGTGATGAGAAAAAGAAAAAATAATCGATTTTACAAATTGAGTCGTGAATATAGAGATATAAACTTTACACCAAATTTCTTCCAATAATTACTTAAAAGCATCCACAAAGCTATCTTTATTCCACTAAGAACTGAGAACAAAATGTATGTTTATTACATACAATTGGCCCGGTCGGGGATCAGGTCCGGTATCCTTGGCATAATAATTATAACTATAACTATCAAGCCATCAAGGAAAGCTTTGGGGATCACAACTTGGGTTGCTAGGGCCTGGAGGTGATTGCCCTCTGCCTCCCTACACGAGTCCCCCCTGGTGGTGCGAAAGGAGCAGCCGAAACTAGCAGTAACAGTTTTGCCAGGTTCGTCGTGAGAAGTACTGCCACCGCACCTGATACTCCACCGCCGAGGGTGTGAATAAAACCAATTGGTGAAATTTCTGGCACTTAAGACGTACGCAACGCAACTTGGGTCTTACCATACGGTAAGGAAGAACCTGAGTTGTTTTTGTTGTTTATGGGAGTTTGTAAACACTTAACATCACATCATCCATAAAATAACCACACAATCCTATTCGCGTAGTGTTGGAACAAAAAGATCGATATCGATAAAATCGAGCGCTCGGCCACACAGCGTTATCGGCGCACGCGATTATTAAGTAGTGTACGTTTCAATTGCATACGTGTGCGCACCATATTTATTGCACCTCCACAATGGTTGAATAGAGATAAACTGTTGTGCCACAGTACTATTCTTTTGTCTGTGGTTGTACTCAGATTAATGTTGTTTTTGTTAGCAAGCGCTCGGGTGCGCACACCCAACTGACCGAACGCTGTACGAACAAATCAAATAACAATAATTCATCAATCAAATAACAAGTTAACTCACAAGTTAGCTCATAATTTTTTGTTTAGAGTTTGATCTATTGTACGTCAACAAACTGACAAGGACAAACTGTTGTTTCATAAACCATTACTTCTAAGATCTTTATAATATATACACAGTTTAACAATAAAATATATTTTTATTCATATTAATTTATTATTCACCACCATTGGGTACAATAAGGTCAAGTGGATTACTTTATATATCCGCCAAGGCATGTCAATACAAATGAATGTTAAATATTAGTAATGTCATATCTAAATATGTAATATAACAAAATAATAATAATAATAATCATAATTCAAGCAATATTCGAAGCTTACTCTTGGGAAACTCCAACCGGAATTTATAAATCCATTCGAATGATACATTTTTAGTTTGATAGAACGTGTTAATTCTCAATAAGAAAAAAACAGTGTCTTAACCAATGTAATAACTAAATAATAATCTTTTGTAAATCAAATCTACTTAAATATATTGTTTCATTTTATGATATTCTTTGGTTATACATCAAAATTGTATTTGAACAGGAAATAAGAAACAGATTACTGATAAAATACTTCTATAGTACTTTTTGTAAATACATACGTATAATTTTGTTATTCTACTGGTACATTATATCTTTAACATATATCTTATGCACTATTTTTATTCGATTAAAACAAAACAACGGGAGAAAAGTCAAAACCGGAAAAACAAATACATATATTATAAGTTAGGAAGTTAATAGACAGTGGTCACACACCGATATATAAAAACTTATTTTTTATAACACAGAACAAACATTTATGTTCAACATTCGAATATTTTTCCTGGGTGGAAATCGAACAGACAACAGCGCCGAAGGCAAACCTATTACCAACTGAGCTTGAGGGTAGTCAGAAAAGAATAAAATATGTTTTTATTTGCAATAAATGACAAAGTAGGGAATATACATAATGAGAGATAATTAATATAAAACATATTCCATTTCCTGTGCATCCCAGAATGTATTTTAGTTTCGAGAAAAATACCCTTAATGGTCGCCAAGGTTAACAGAAATCTAGTTCGTCGTTCGTTTGGTATGGGGGAATCAGTACCGCCACATTGTTATCTTGGCGAGAAATCGTTTTAATATGTCCGCTAATTTTTCTTTAGTAATGTGATATTGTTTGCTTTTCAGACATATTAAATTTAATTTCAGTGTATGTGTGTTAAATAAATAAACGTTCACACACTCATACCTCTGCACTAGGATTCCCTGTGTCGCAGATGGCATGGACAAACACAGAAACACAAGACAAACACCCAAGACCCGAGAACAAACTTCATGCTCACCACACAAAGTATGCCCCGGCCGGGAATCGAACCCTGTCACGGCTGTGACTGGATTTATCAAACTACTCGCAACTGACTGATTAACCTGACCTACCCGAATTTGATCAGGGTTGGTTTAAGGCTTTGAAATGCTCGTTATACCCACTATGTTTTCTCATTAATTTGGCTATCGACAACTAAGACAATACAGTAAGAAACCAACTCAATGCGATTCAAAGTCAATGTGAAACGAGATATATTCTGTTTAATTCTTAAAAAAAAATACTTGTAATCTTCACTTTTTTAAACTTTTGTACTCAAATTAATAATTGTACTAAACTCAATGCATGATGCGTTCTTTTTACTAAGTTCAGCGCTTGTTCAAACCCTATCCGACCGCCATTGTGCTTGCAACCGAGGTACCGTACCACTAATTGTCTTTTTTATTTTATTTTGTGTTGATATCCGCTATTATAACGCATATTCTATGAATATCAACACCATGGCTCGCTCTAATGAAAAAATCTATAATAGAACACACGAAGGTTTTAGGACAAAATGTAAGGACCGTCTGGCTACAAGCGGAATATTCAATACATCTATTAATCGAAAGAATAATATGAAAAGAAACTAATCCTTCCATAAAGGGTTTCTTACTTGTTCTACCCCAAGGAGGTATTTGTCAAGTTGGGTTTGAACAAGCGCTAAACATAGTAATGAGAACGCATGGTCTTGTAGGTATATATTTTTCAATAATTCTTTTAAGAACTCAACGGACAAAAAGTATTTTGCCTGTGACTTTGGCATTGTTAATGTACACGAAAGAGCCTTTATACAATAAGTAAATCGTGTCTAATTATTATAAAACAAAATGCCATTCGCATTTTCATTTTGCATAGAAATGCCATTCACGGTTGTCGAGTGTGGTGAGTATTTAGAGCGCAGAAAGTGCTACAAGGTATGAATTATTTTTACAAAGTATTACCACATGGCTCAAGGGAGAAATAGCGCGTGGCATTTCCTATAAATTGGTACGAGCGAACTGGCATGAATGCCGCGGGCAGACATGGGCAGATTACACTGGAACGAGTCGGGAGATACAGGATAACTGAAGATAACAAAATGTCAATACAAATTATTCGTTACTGGCTTTTCCCGCGAAATTTGTTTTGTCGGCCATGTTTTCCGCGCATACGACCACTGCCCTGTCTAGTCCCAGATTTTGAAAATAAAATAGAGCCTATGTCGCTGGTAATGTAGCATGAAGTATGTTTTTGGGTTTTGGGACAATATGTCTACGTTTTTGTCCTGGACACCTGAAAGCGAAACAAAGCCACTTCCGCATTTATATTATTAGTTAGTATATTATAATATATAATAATATGGTGTAGCAAAAAGCCTACATAGATATTGTAATAAGCTAGATTCGCACATAAACATTCACATAATACAGAGACAAGCAACCATTCACACAGTTCGAATAATTAGTAAAGTCCTTGGGGATAGTTTTCGTCAATCGGGGGCGGTAGTAATAGTAATGAGGGAGAATCTGAGCAACCTTTTCCCTGAGGGTCTCAGGGGGGGTGCTAAGTAAAACCGAGTTTGACTCGAGAAGAAAAGATTCTTTTTTTTATATTGAACACTTTTAGAGAATGTGTCCTTGTCTGTTTCTCACTGCTACAGATCTTTTTTATGTTTTTATTCGTATTATTATTATTATTTTTGTTTGTTTTAATTATAATTGTTGTCTTGTGTGCTGTAGAATGTATGACGTTACCAAGTGTTCTTCTTGTACCTAAGGTAAATAAATCACTACATAGTATAAAACAAATTCGCTTTCTCTGTCCCTATGTCCCTATGTATGCTTAAATCTTTAAAACTACGCAACGGATTTTGATGCGGTTTTTTTTAATAGATAGAGTGATTCAAGAGGAAGGTTTATATGTATAATACACTAGCAAGTCACCCCGGCTTCACACGGGTAGGTTCTAATACGACACTGATGCTTTACTAACCGTGCCAAGCCGAAGCGAGTCGCTAGTAAACTATAAACTGAATTAGCCGCGTACTATCGCTTGTTCTTTTAACTAAAAGAATATATACTTTCTCAATTTGTTTCCGCCGAATTATGCTATTAAACCGAACCACCAGATAAAGTAATTGCAAATGTTTTCTGCTCAAATAATCGATTTCTCGAAACTCGGAACATACTAATTACAGGGCGCAAAATGACTCTCACTTCAGATGGTAGTAAACTGTTGCGAAAAAGTGTAGTAATTTAAAAAATGCTACACTGGCTTTGTCGGGCTATTACTAGATCCATGATTCTTCTTGTGATGACAAGAGTGTTGATTATAATGTGTTCCAGGGGCACAGACGCAGACTTTCAATCTGAAGGTCGCTGGTTCAAACCCACACGAGCACCAATGAGTTTTTTCACTTGAAAAATTTATGTGCGCAATAACACGTTCTCGATGCGGTGACGGAAAACATCGTGAGGAAACCGGCATAACTTAGAACCAAAAATTCGACGACATGTGACATCTACCAATCCGGATTGGGCTCTTGTGGTAGATCAAAGCCCATTCACTCTCAATTATCGAGAGTAGGCCGGCGTCCCTGCAGTGGCAACATTAGAGGCTGCTACGGAGGGGTCCAGTTGTTCGCTTCCCTAGGTAACCCTCAGAACCCTTTACACATACAATTGCTCCTTTAGTGGTGGTGGTGGAAGGGAGAGGGTACCGGTGTCCCGTCTCGGGTAACGGGCACAACAGGGTGCGACTTGGGTCTTCTCGTGCTTCGGTCGAGGAGAAACTAAGCCGTAATGCCGTTGTTATGGCGGAGGGAACCACTTAACAAGCGGTGGGTCTTCCGCTAGTTCCGTCACTTTTTACACTTAAAAAATACAGATGTTAAATCTTAAAGTATCAAGCCTTTCATAACTCAAATGCCTTAACACTGATGTTTTCAGAATAACTTTCCGAGTTAACCTAAAAAATTGCATAAATCCAAATTAATATGTATTTAATAAAATTCGTTCTTTCTAGTCTGTCCCCTAACCAGATATTCCTGTCAAAGTATTTAAGTCACTCGTATCTGTTAAAGAAATTGTATGAACTCTTTATTTGTTTAGCGATCAACGGTATTACAACACTTTTTTGAAACCGCAAATAAGTAATTCAACAGCAATTGCTCAAATCGAGACGAGCTGTCATTATGCAGTCAATTGAGGGCTTGAAGACCCCCCGGAGGGGACCAGTGACACGCTTATCAGTTAATTATAAAGCTTGCATTACTGGCTGGTACATTAATTCAATTATTTAAATACATCTTATTTGGTTACATTTGAAACCTAGTGTTACCAGTCTAAAAAAACTTCATATACTCTCACAGCTCAGTTGGAGGTAGCAGGACCTGGACTGGAGGTCCTTGGATTAATTCCCACCCAGAACAAACCATTGTGTACCGAAAATGTTTGTCCTTTGTCTATATAAAAAGTACTAAATATGTATATGTATATGTATAGGAATTAAAATCTGCTTTATGTTATAAATCATATAACAAAGAAACTTTATTATTAACATATAAAACATAAAATTTTAGATTTTTGACATTTTGACATTATTAAAAACTACATAGTATAAAATAATTAATTTTATATTATAGTAATAGTAGCGTCAGCAGAGTAAGTATGTAGGATAATTATGGCAACCCAGGTATCGAAAAATAACATCCAATTAGAAAACATACATCTCGTAATAATTACAAACGAATTGTATTCGAAAAGCGCCGTATCATCGCCCAATTGTTACCCTTAGAATAAAACATGACTCGCCCTTCTCCAACCAATTAATTCATATTTATTTACATCTAGAAACCAAAACGCGTCAATTAAAATATCATTAACATACCTGAGATCTCACTCAAAGTCAAGTTACTTTTGACAAGAGCCGGTTAGTTGCCAGACCGAAAATAAAGAATTTCGAACCGAAACGAGTCCTAACGAACTTTTTTTTATACGCGGCCAAGACTGCATGTCGACGCGAGAGTTCCTCGAGGCGATTTGGTTTTTTTTACTCGTTCGCCTCGCCAAGGCTTGTTCTTGCAGTAATGGCTTCATTATGCCGCTCGGAATCTTCAAGCTTGGAGTCGGCTGATGCAAAAACTGGGAGACGGGCATGTACTCAGGGGTGAGGGGAGGGAGACGCTTGCTACGAAGAGTTTTAAATAACTTAACTGTTTAGTACCTACTAAGTAAGCGATAGAATTAATAGTGTAGTGTAATAGTGCAGTTCAAACCTAAGGTCTTTTTTCTGGCGATTGGTAGACATCATACTGCGTTTTTCGCAGCGCATTTGTCACTGCATAAATAATATCGTTTAAAACATTTTTCTTGTTTTTCTGACTAAGAGAAACGGTGGTTTCAGGCAATGGCAAAATTAATGTGTTAGCGTTGAAATTAATTATCGAACTTGCTGCATCGCGATTTAGACGGCTCCGTGGTTTAGTTGGTAGAAACCCTGCCTTCGAAGCGAGGGGTCCCGGGTTCGATCTCCAGCCGGGTCACACTTTGTTTGGTGAGCATGAAGTTTGTTCTCGGGTTTTGGGTGTGTGTCTTGTGTTTCTGTGTTTCTCTATGCCATTTACGACACAGGGAATCCTAGTGCAGGATGAGTGTGTAAACGTTTATTATTTATTTTCATTCTCATTTTGTATACATTTTTCACTACAAAATAATACATTATTTATAAAATAAACAGTATAAAACATTGTATTAAAAAATATACAATATATAAAAACAGACGACCACCGACTGTGGAGTAAGACCCAAGCGGTCGGCTAGGGTTGCAGAGAGATTTTTTTTTTCCAGCCTTCAATTTTTGAGTACAGCCCTGTACATGTACATGAACAGGCGCTCACGAATTTACGTGTTTTCGAGGAACAATAATAATACTCAATCAAGAATGTTACAATATACGTTTTTGAGTTATTACGCACTTATGTTGCTTGGTCGTAGCTTCCGGTGAGATTTCGTCTGGGAAATCGGTTTTTTTTTAATTGGAGTTTTAACCCGTTACTTTACTCCCTTACATACATACAAAAATACATTCACGACTTTTTCCTCAAAAGGTTTAGCGTTGCTCCTTAAAACCAAATATAAATATGTTGGTTTCAGTATAGTTGGAATGTGGATGTGAATAATGAGGTTATTGCTGGCATTGTTTTCCCGCGGTAAATTAAAAATTAACACAGATTATATGTTATATCATATCAGATATAGATATCGTGTTAGACTAATATGAATTTCGATCAGAAAGTCATTAGGTCAATTGGACCACTGAGTCCACATAAACTCGAATCTATATCATCTGATTTCAAAAAGGTTTTAATTTAATTAACGCTAAGTCTTTGCCATTGTTATCCGATTTTTATGGTTCTTTTTTTTATAAGTATTACTCAAAGTGGTTATATAGACAATTAATGTAGAAATTCCACTTATAGATTCAAAATAATAAATTGAATTTGTTTGTATTTTTAAAGGCAGTATGAACATCGATGTGCAAGGTAAGGTGCAATAAGCCGGTTCAATTCTTGTCTCCAACACCTGAACTTCACAGTTCATTAGAGACCACAAAACAAACCCACAATCACATTTCGGCTCGTCATCAAGTCATCATCATCAAAACTCATCCAACATGTTAATCTGAGATCATTAGCCGTGATAAAGACTTGCGTGATTACCTTACAATATGGGACAAAAAACGTAATCAATTCAAGAGGAAGTTCAAATAGAGACTGCCAGTCTTGGTGAAAATGATTGGTCTCTTCAAGACTGGCAAATGAATGATAGACTCTTAAAAGTCCAGTTTTTTTAGCTACAGATTAAGCAAAGCCATCCGCTCAGCCATACTTTTTTATGTCATTTATTAGTAGCAAGTAGCTAAGGAAAAAATGTTGTAAAAAATATTTACTAAAATATTGATTTAGTTATATATCTTAGACACCGATATACTATTAAATGTGTTTACAATATGTACTTGTTAATAGAGCCTAACTATCACAATAAAATCTTACATTTACACTTTATCATAAAATAGGCCATCATAAATAAATCAGTTTATTTCTATTACCACTCAGACCTTTTCTGAAAATACAATAACTCCATTGATTATCGGGACTGGTAGGACTATGAACTGAGACTAGTCTTGGCTTTTAGCTCGTAGCTCCAGCAGCCGAGACCAAGATGGATCGCACCATATTCAAAGGACCGCAAGAAAGCGTCGAACTTACACCCACGATCCGGCTCGAAGGACCAGAATAATAAGGTAATTTGTATAAGAAAAAACTGTCACGACACTTAATTTGATTATCTCTATAAGTTTATGTGGTACAGTGCTGTGATAAAACAGTTTTGATTTAATTTTTGATAAAAACTTTCATCGTAGTTTATCTGATAAGCATGTTATATTGGTGATTTAAACGTCACAAAAAATCGAATTTCAAATCAAAGCGAGCGTTCAAACAAGCTGTACGATTAGATTTTGATTTTGAGACGTTTGGAAAGTAACAACTTTAGTACATTTTCGATACAAGTCGAAGATTATATTTAAGATTTAAAAAGTCTAAATAATGTATTTGTTTATGTATTCTAGATATTTTTCAAATGACTCAGGTTTCAATTCGGTTTTTTTATGTTTTTTACCTCAGAACTCAGAAATTTAGAAAATTTAGAAGGGATATGCTTTTGAAATATTTTGGTTAAACAGTTAGGTTGTTAAATCAAAATAACTGAAAATATGTCATCCAAGTAAACAAAATTGCATGTTTTACTTTATTCTTCGCCCGTTGTATACCGAGTTGGGTGTATCTCTTTCAAAATGGCAGGGGTGTATTGAAAGTATTGAAGTCGTGTTCTTAAACTTTTTTTTAATCAATAACTTGTTTGATTTTCATATTTTTTATGTTATAAGCAAGATGAGCTGGCATGTTACCTGAGGGAAAGTAGTCACCGCCATAGTCATCAAAACAATTATTACGAATAAGTTATGTTTCAAAGAACCACTACTCTCTATGTTGTACTTATATCCAATCACAAAATGATTATATTCGTCACTACACTATATAAGTGCCTAATCACATAATGCTTGGGTCTCAACAATTTCACCGACACAACATTATCAAAACAACATTAAGATGTCCAAAACATTATAGTATAACGCATAAGGTACTCGTTTTAACCGGTATCTTGCCTCAAAACAACTCAAGACACGGAGAATAATAATATAGGGTACAGCGCGTCTAGTTTAAAGCGTAAGCAATTTGTTTCCTCGGTGTGAACAAACGGTGTCAGCATAGAATATGATCTTGTTTATTTAATGAAATGGACCGAAGATAAAACTCGTAATAAATGATTGTAAAGTTTGTATATAACCCACGAGATTTGGTTTAATGTTAATTTTATTAGGGTATATATAGGTTCCCTAATAAATTTAACATTTTAATGAATTAGAACATCGAATTTTCTAACAAACAATGATTCAAAATATGTCACAAAATTGTAAGTTAATTTTTGATGGAATTGAATATAGTAAATTTGTGTTTGAATCGTAACAACAAGGTTAAAAGAGTACAAGTATAATAAAATAATTAAGTCATTAAAAATATTTCATATATCGGTTGAAAGGACTTTATTCTTAGTGGCTTCATTTCCCTAAACATTGAAACTATCCTCGCAAAGTTTTAGCGGCATTATAATAATTCATGGACATTTATAATACTATGTGAACCTAATTAGAAATAGAAAGATACGAAATATACAATACTTTTTGATTATCAACATTTAGCCACAAAACAAACATTCATGTTACGCACACAAATGTTTTGGATGGCAATCGACCACAACTTTCAGACGGCGCAGAAGGCAAAGCAGGCAGGCAGAGTGAGCTGTGAGCCTATTTCAGCCCACTGCTGGACATAGGCCTCTCCGAGTAAGCGCCATTGAGCCCGGTCTTCGGCTCTTCATCCATTAAAGTACAGGTATAGTATAATACCTCTAAGAAACCGATGGTACAACTAATAACTCAATCCCTACGAAATTATATAGGGGAGAGCGGTCACTACCATTAAGGCACATTCGATTTGAAACAGTGCGATGTAAGTCACGAACGGTTGTTCAGCGGAACAGATGAGGAAAGTTCAATCAATCAAGTTTGTTTGGGAAGCATGAAGTTTGTTCTCGGGTGTTTGTCTTGTGTTTGTGTTTTTCAAGAGGTATGAGTTTGTTAATGTTTTTTTTTTAAATGTGTTTTTTTACCAATAATCCAATATGTCCAATAATATCACTTCTTTTTCTCCTTATCATGTAACTCTGGTAAGAGTGGCTAACTCTCGGTATAAGAAGATATTTCTTTTAAGAAAAGAAAAATTTCATTTAAGGGAAACTTAATTTACTTTAATAACAAATGCAAGCGCTGAGCGTTTTATAGCAAAAACTAAAACAGCTATCGTAAGACTAATACAAAACAAAAAAACAAAAAGTGAAAGGGGATTTTTTGCAATAAAACAAGTGAGTATGACATACGAAATAAACACTCCTGTCACAGTTTTCAAACCGCCAACATTTTAATGCTACTAGGATGACTATTTCCGCTATTATGCTCGATATTTTAAGATGTTTTTCTACACCTCATAATGATTATGTTTTTCAAAAAGCGTCACTAATTCCAGATAATTCTAGAGATTTATTTGGCGCTTGGGATATCTATGTGCATGTAATGTGCCTGGGGAGTTCCTGTGACACGTTATATGCTAACGAATATGTTTACTTGTGTGTGTAAAATTTGACGTGTCCAAATGATACTTGAGATCTCAAGGAATAAATGAGTTTGACTTTGACTTTGACTTTGATAACATTGATACCCTAAATTAGGATATCCGTAATAATGTACTTATTCCCTCTGTAAGAAAATTAACTATGGGAGGTACGTCCTTTTTCTTCATCAGAAGATGTCTATTGAGAATAGAAATATTCCTAAAACAAAATCACAATACATTATTTTTGTCGACATAAATACATTTTGATATGTCTGTGATCACAAAATTAACGTCTTGCCAACAGCTTTCATAAACTATACTAGCCATATCTCCTTGTCGAAACAATAGTAAATAATTAAATCAAATCACACCACACTTTGGAAAATGACTAATGCACAAGAAGTGCGAAGCCAAAACTAGAGAAAAAAAAAAGCTTCTATGCGGGCACAATGACGTATTGCGTTACAGATAATATATCTACGAGCAAGTTAAGCTTCGACCTCACGTAGCATTCAACCAATACAAGTAGCTAAGTGACGTCTCATCTTACGTTTGCACCTACCAATTTGCACAAGCCGTGCTTGCACATATCTCCATCACTTTGTAATAACAATATACCTGTTTCAATCGTTGTTTTGCTGATACACGCCCATACCATTATTGTGAGAAGAAAGCTTGAGATTGTCAATAGGGGTGAGCTGTTTCGATGTTTTTGTCGATGAATTCTGTCGTGTCTATCAACAGTATTATTATTGTTAATGTGATAAAGCTTGATTGATTTTAAACTTAATGAGACTCTTTTAAAGGTTGTGCACTGCGATGCTGTTCTGTTGTAAGACGGGGCTGTTTAATAATTTCATTTATTAGATTTTAAGCGGAGGTTAACGGAGGTAAATTGACCATTATTTTCAAATTAAGCTATATATTATATTTTATTGATCGTTTAATCGCTCTTATGATAGTATAATTGATAACTTTATATTTTATAAATCACGTAAAAGTAAAAAGAGTTTCACCACTTATTTGGTTGGTTTGATGTGGTTCGTTTATCAGGTTATCAGGTCGAGGTTTATATGAAAGCACACTTAATATTAAAACTTAATATTAAAACAGCACACTTAATATTACTTTGCTTAGCATCTTCCTATTTTTTAACTTTCGTTAGTCTCTCAACAAATCAGGAACAATCGTTATCGATTAAACTATATAGGTATCTCCTGCATATTTTTATCGATACCGATGTTATGGACATCACTATCGACCACGGTACCACGCCGCGTCTTTATCACTCGCCACGGGACAGGAACATACTAAAGAATATATCAACTGTTATGTGTCGGGCATTCAGATACTGTATTATTTATATAGAAATAAGATGTGGCTTTTTAAAAATTTATATTTTCAAAAACATTATTTTAAAAGCTAACCAACTGAGCTCAGTTGGTTAGTTCTGCGCAGTCGTCGGTTCGTTTCCCATCCAGAATAACCTTTTTTAATATGTCAAGGTGTTCATATGTATTATATGTACATAATTAAAAAATCACTTATAGTAGCTTTGCTTATTTTAGGGCTATATGGCGCTGTGTGAATGAATGAATATTTATTATAGATATTATTAAACCAACGTAGGAAATTATCTGTCGCTGATTAAAGCATTATTATAACCGTAATTAAAAAGAAATTGTTATTTATGTACCATAATGTCACATATTGTAGCGATAAATGGGTTTAATTCAATTAATTATTACAATTACTGGCCTGAACTTACAGAATAATATCATTATGGATAAACAATAACGTTTTTATTAATATTGTTTGAGTCTACTGTTTCGATGAAATGTGATAATATTCTGTAAAAACAGAAAATCAAATGAAATTAAATATCAAACCGTACTAATTGAACGAAAAAGGCAAAAAGACTTTTTAGATACATAACAAGTATCACAGAAGTGCATTATTGCTACGATTCCGAGACACGGGCAAATATTGACGGCAGGCGAGTTAGTGCGACGCATCGCTGCAGCTTACTGCTTGTGTCAATATTGACGCGGTCGTGCGCAAGCGCAGCCAGGGCTGCCACTTGTCACATTTTTTACTTTTATTATGACACGAACGAGCTTTTGTAACTTAGCAGACCGTAGACACCGGCTGTCAACCCGAAGGTCCTTACTTTAAATCCAGGGAGGAAATAAATAAGTTGCTTAAAATTTTGAGCGTTATATGCAGATTTAGAAACTGTTAGGAGTGTTCCTTAAGCGTTGTGAGGACATAGACTTGTCTTGGAACAAAAAAACAATTATTTGAATTCTTAAATGTATAAATTTCAAAAACACTGATACACATTGAAAATCTTCTCCTTTAATAAACGTATGATATCTTTCAATACGGATCTGATTCCCATGGTACTATTACGATCGCTTGTAAATAGTATGCTTATATTTTGCTAAAAGGTAATATTAGAGGCTGTAAGGAACACATATTGCTTAGGTGTTTAATTAAAAAAACTTGCCAAAGATTTAAATAGGATATTTTATGGTTTTATAACTGACTTTGAAAAGGAGAAGATTTTCAATATGTGTATCAGTGTTTTTTGAAAACTCTACATTTAAAATTTCAAATAAAGTCTTGTATGTTTTGATATTGGCAGCCCTGTTGGAAGCTGTGACTAGGGGCATTTCTAGAGCAAACTCAATGATGAGAGAAATAACGTGAAATATGCTGCAGTCTCAAGATACACTTCAGTTTCTTTAACTAATATTGTGGGTAAAGATGGAAAGTTTCGGCCTGACGACGATGAAATGCGATTCACTGCGATACATACAAAATAAATAATTTAAAAAAAAAAACGTTTACACACTCATACCTCTGCTCTAGGATTCCCTGCGTCGCAGATGGCATGGACAAACACCCAAGACCCGAGAACAAACTTCACGCTCACCACACGGTTTGCCCCGGCCGGGAATCGAACCCGGGGCCCCTCGCATCGAAGGCAGGGCTACTACCACTAAGCCAAGGAGCCGTCAAATATTATCATATCATATTTATATGCATACTACCAAATTAATCTACAATTTTGTTATAAAAAAAATTGCAGGTTATACCAGTGTACAGACGCTGCTTATCAAACCGGCGGTCACAGGTTCAAATCCAGAAATGCATACTGGAATGAGGTTTTTGCTTTAAACAGTAGAGTGATTGAAACTGGTATATGTGTTAATCAAAAATTCAAAGATATTTATGCGACATCTACCAATCCAGTTTGGGCTCAAGTGGTATATCATAGCTCATTTACTCTCATTTTTCGATAGTAGCCCGGCATAGCAGTGGACTGATATGGTACATAAAAAAGATCTGTCTGTTTACTTTCATTCTTTGATTTAAAGCGCTTTACGACTATATTTCGCTGAAATTTTCACAGAACTATTTTTAATATTAATTAATAATAATAGATATAATAATTAACCGTTTTTGAGTAAAAGTAAAGATTATTTTACATGTTATCTTTGTCTACGGCTCAAATTAAGGCCTTAAACAAACAAGGCTTTGGATCATATTAAGTATTTCATTTTGGTGTTGACATTAATTTGGGAGCTCGTACATTTTATTTGCCTAGGTGCATAGTTCGTGTGGAAAATTAATATTTGTTCCCGTTTCGTTCTATTTGTTGATAAGTCTCGTTAGAATAAAGGAGGATAGTAAATTGTTCTCTATGCAAGTTTATAATTAAGTGCTATCAAGATAAAGTATTTACCTGCGCTCCAAAAATTATAGCCAGTTTTTTTATTTATTTATACCCCTCCTAGGATCGCAGATGGCATGGTCAAACAGACATACAAGACCCGAGAACAAACTTCATGCTCGCCACACGACGTGTGCATCAGCCAGGATTGGAACCTGAGACCCCGTGCGGTCTACGCCCAGTTCGGTTCCCGGTCTCGGGACCGAAGTTTGTTCTCGGGTCTCGGGTGTTTGACACAGGGAATTCTAGTGTGTAAACTTTTTTTTTTATTAGTTTCATCGTCATCTGTCAAGTCTCTAACAATCTGGATTGAGTAACAAACATCCATCCAAACTTTCGCATTTATAATAGTAAGATGAGCTTTGCTAACAAACTAAACCAAACAAACAATTCATCATAAGACATAATCTAGATTTCTAATCCGTAACAAAACAAACTCAACTTTTTGTTATTACAAAACAAAAATTACATGGCACGACTTGCCTATTTGACCAAAAACTGGTCAAAACTAATATTGACAGTACCAGAATCGAAATACCAATAAGCTACTGTACACGTTCAAATATTAGCTGGAGTTAAAACATTTTCCTAGAAACTGTTTTAGAGTTAACCCGAGATATTGTGGTCAAACTTGTGTGCATACTGTGTCGCAGAAGCGAATCTTCGATCTACGCTCGCATACTGTACTTCTCGGACGTCGAGCTTTCAGGGCTGTCACAAGATTTTGCTTTGCAATTAAAGTTTTGGCAATTAAACGACTGAATACGTCAGTGCTTCTAGAAATCGATGGTTTCAAGATAAGATAGGGTTAAATTATAATACTAAACACGACTAATATCGACTTGACCAATAATATTTATGATTATGGTAAAAACTCGCCACAATCTCGCTCATGACTGATTTTTTCATCCCTTCTAATGGCAGATTAACGACATTTATTGATTTTACATGAGGAAAAATGTAAAATAGATTCTTTGTGTATTAAATTAAGAGTTTTATCTGCCGACTATCCTTGAGCTTGTTAAGCATTGGTGGTATTTTCGTTATTCATCTAAACAACTAATTACAAAATAATGGTATGATTATTTTATACGTAAACAAGACTTTTTTTAAGTATACGTATTATTATAATCAGAATATTTTTTTCTACAATACGATTCCCTTCTATGTATCTATTGCAACAAAGTGCAAACTCAAATTCGTTATAGAAGCTGTTTAGAACCTTATTCTTATCGTTCATTTCAAGTATTTGTAGGGTCGTCAGAAGTGTGAAAGCAGTACTAATTGAAGTGTGGGAGTGGGTAAGTTTAAGAAATTTTTGTCAATATTCAATTTTTGGGAAGGATACCTTGATAATAAGAAATTAATGGTTAGTTGTAATGAGGGAAGTGAACAGAAAGTATCATGAGTAAATTTTACATACTCATACCCGTGCGCTAAAATTGTCTGTGTCGCAGGTGGCATTGAAAAACACAGAAACAAAACAAACACCCAAGACCCGTGAACAAACTGTCATCAAACAAAGCTTCAAAGACAGAACCACTACCTAAGGAAGGACCCAAGATCGAAGGTCATTGGGAATACAGTTCATTCTACAACTGTTTCATAGGTAATCAGAAATTCTTATTCAATCAAATGAAAAATCTATATATACAAACATGGCGTCCATTATTCTCAATAGTAAAGATTTACCATAATAAATAGCAAAAAATCTCAAGAGCTTTAACGAGCATACTTTTAAATTTTACCTGTACCTCTTCATCCTTTTCAACATAATAATTTTCACAAATCCACACTTATTTCATTTATCCTGTCATCCGCTATCATTTTGTATTCATAAGGTTACTACAATGGGTATTCAAGTCCTCAAAAATGGCCACTTGTTCAAATAATCTATTGTTATCATGAGTATTTAATCTTTGTATTCTTTAATCCGCTTGTAAGTAGGGAAAATAATTGGTGGTGCTATAGTAAAGTTGGATAGAAGCCGATTTGTCAAACGAGAACTTGGGCGCGTAGACAAAACCACAACGAAGTTGACGATATTTGTTATAACTTAAATGACATTTGTGACAAAAGTTGACTAGGATCACCACACATATATTATAAAGACGAAAGTTTGTATGTATGTGGCTGTGTATTTGTGTATGCTCCTTCACGCTGAAATGGCTCAACGGATTTGGATATCCTGGATTAAAACATAGACTGCTTTTGATTTCGGGAACCCGCGGGTAACGCCGCATGGTGCAGCTAGTTTATCAAACAAAAATCTTATCGTTAATCTTATGACATAAAAATATTTTGTTCAATGCATCGAATTATCATTTATTAACAGTTAATCTTTGTTATCAATAGGGTTTCGCATTTAGTAGGAAATCCAAAAGCTACTTCGTTTTTTATGGATTTCATATTCTTCTTATTTTGTCTGAGTAAGTGGCCAACGATATTGGAGTGTACAAGCCGCCCAAAGGCCTCTAACACAGCTTAACGAATAGTAAAACCGAGACTGACATCTTAAGATGTGCACCAAAGTATAGAAGCGCTAAACGGTCCCCCCATCTAAAACAGCGGGCGCAGACTCGTCAGATTACCAGTAGAATCAAGGCAGTCTGCTACAAGCGCTTCGATAAATACACAAAACGAAACGTCCATTTCGCGGGGTAGTAATGCGCATTCTGCATCGACCGCTATAAAAGTCAGTCATGCACAGCCGAGGGCAAAATGTTAATTACATCCAATATTTATGGTATATAAATTAAATCGTAAATATACACTCGAATCACACGAGCGGTATTTATTGACTGACGTATTCTACGCGTTTAATTGCAATCTTTGAATGGCTAGGAGAAATTATTTAATTTGCACAGTGCTACATTTTATTGTGCTTTATGAATAAATCGTATCAATGACTATGCTATTTTTGGTCGGTTAGGTTTGGAAAAGACGTAAACATAACAAATAAGACTATCTAAAACATGAAAACTGACTAGTTTGTATACATATCTGTGTGCATGTAATGTGCCTGGGGAGTTCCTGTGACAGTTTATATACTCACGAATATGTGTACATGCATGTGTAAAATTTGACGTGTCCAAACGATACTTGAGATGTAAAGGAATAAATGAGTTTGACTTTGCATATAGTAAACCAAGCAACAAGAACTAAAAACCATGATAAACAACAGGTTAAATAACGAAATAAATGCATCTACACACATCTCCCACAGCTTAGTTGGTGCCTGACACGAGACAAACACCCAAGACCCGAGAACAAACTTCATGCTCACTACACAAAGTGTGCCCCGGGAACCCTCGCTTCGAAAGCAGGGCTACTACCAACTAAGCCGCGGAGCCGTCTAGCTTCGGAGCTTGCCTTCGAAGTTTACGCAACCCTAAAATGATTCTATGGCAAGTTCGGCACACGGTCGGAACCAACCATTCGTAGATGTTAACCGGGGTTTAGCTTTTAGTAAACAACTTACCGGTTGCCGGGTGATAATGACAGTTTGCCGAGCTAGTTAGCAAGGGCGTGCGAGCTACTAGCTCCCGTCGTCGAAAGAATATTGCTTCCTTTTGTATTTTTATAACAAATATACCATCGCCTATTTCTAAGTTTTGTAAGTCTTGTTCTTTGGTGTCAGTGGCCACCGGTGTTGGAGTTTTCAAGCCTGAAAGCCTGGCCTGGCGTGGAAAACATGGCTTAACGGAGTCATCGAGACCGACATCTTAACGTGCCCTCCGAAACCCGGCGCTTAGTTCAAATGCCATAAATGGACACCCATTATGACATTAGTGTTCGCAAAACTGTGTTCTGATGGAAGGGTGTGGTTGCCGGTGGAATCACATGCGCATGAGACGTATCATACCCGTCTCGGGTGATGGACGCAGCAGGATGAATGCGACTCAGTGTACGATCCAAATGTTATACTGAGTCGCATTACTGTTGTCATGAGCGGGGGTCGCCACTTACCACTAGATGGGCCCTCAGCTCGTTCCATCACCAATTCACATTAAAAATATATACAGACTGGGATGAGTTGCTTGAATAACAAAAATTTGTAAGTAATGTATTAAGTAATAATTTAGTTTTCTGAATGATATATTTGTTGTTGTGTCGAAATATAACAATAACTAGTGAAATGACTAATGGTAACTGGCCGAAGTAGAGACCCTTTGTTATAACAAGTTTAATCTTAGTTAGAGCGAGGAAAAGCTATGACTAGAATCAAGGTCAACAACACTTATGTATGTATAATTTCTGTAGACACCAATGTAAATTTACGTATAACCTTATCTGAAATAAAGATTATTTTTATTATAATATATTAATACTTTTAATATTATACTTATTTACCATCAATGAACACTGTTTTAGTTTTTTGTCAGACTAAATTACTAATAATTTGACAGTTTTAATACATCTTTTATTATGAAAGGTACCTGTAGCCCACGGATATCTGTGAATGGGTTACGTTAAGATATATTCAAATGAATTATATTGTATATTAAAATATTATTATATGTAAATCTCATATAACGGTGGCATATAAAAACCAGCTTTTTGAAAGTAGAACCGACAAAGACAGGCAAAGGTTTAGTTATAGTGTTCTTAAAACTTTGTAAGGGATCCGTTCGCAAAGTTTTTAGTATAAACAAATGTATCTATTAAAAAAAATTTTTATTAAGCACCACAATAAACAAAAATTTCCTTAAAATCGGGACCTAGGATTATCCTACGGACTTAGGTTCCACATATCACATCTAACATGCGCATGAGACGTAACATCCCCGTCTTGGGTGACGGGTGCAACGGGTTGCAACTTGGTTCTCATACTTCATTGAGGGAGGGCCTAAGTCGCATTGAATTTGTTATGGGCGGAGGTCGCTTAATATCAGAAGGGCCTAACTTAGTCCCGTCATATAAAAAAAGAAAAAAACTTTGGTACTCCAGGATTGCCGACAGAAATGAAAACTTCAGCAGACTAATACAGATATTTGTATACAGAGATGTCGGTAACAACAATAATGTTAGCAGACTCATACCTCTGCACTAAGATTCGGACGGCATGGACAAACACAAAACACAAGACAAACACCCAAGACCCGAGAACTTACTTCATGCTCGCCACACAAAGCCCGCCCCGAAGCCGCCGCCCCTGCCGGGAATCGAACCCGGGACCCCTCGCTTCGAAGGCAGGGCTACTACCAACTAAGCCACGGAGCCGTAAGTGTCGGCATGTTCAACGGTACTTTTCCATCTCAAAAAATGCCCAACGCGCCTAAATATTCTTGATTTTCTGTATTGTATTTCTGTACTGTGTGTTGTTTGTTACTATTTTTTTTCTTCTGTCACCTGTTACTGTCAAAATAAATGTTTTTCTTTTCTATTCTATTGTAAAGAAATTTTCACTTCGAAAAACTTCTAAGTGCTAAATACAGATAACGAAATGCTCCAGTAAAGTTAAACCAGTATTGAGAATTTGTGTGGGCGCATACAACTGTTTGGGCGCATTGTGACATGCAATATGTATTAGCGTAAAAATAGATAAAATATCTTCATTTTACGTAAAGTTTTGGTACTTCTTGTGTACGGACGGACGGACATGCTTGTTTATGTTATTATCTCGATCTTGAATTGTGATTTGTACATGTTGGTGCATGTTTTGATCGCTTTATGGTGTAATTTATGTGTACATTTGCGTTTAAATTATGAGGTGCTGGCAACACGTTAGTGAAGTTACGTTGTACACAGAAATGTACTAAACGACATTTCATATCCTTTTTTTTGACTTTATCACTATTTTAAGCGACTGTTCAACTAGCTGTTTCCTGCGACTTCGTCCACGTGGAATTTAAAAATAATTATTGCGTTGGACGCTAATTATATTTTCTTTTTCTAAATTAAAGTAGCCGGGAGATTAGCCGGAACAAACAGACAGACAGACACACGAAAATTTTGAAAATAGTGTAATTTCGACAATTTCGAATGTAGTGCTTGCATTACTGTGTTCCGGTGGAAGGGTGTGGTGCCGGTGAAATCACAGGTGCATGAGACGTGCCACCCCTGTCTCGCAGCAGGATAAAACTCGGTCTAAGTCAGACCAAGTCTTGTTCTGAGTTGTATTACTGTTGTCATGGGCAGTTACCGCCAAGTGGGCCTTCTGCTCGCATCGTCACAGATTATACACAGATTTGATTTGCCTCAAGTAACAACGGAAATCACATAGCCCTCGCATTAAACAATCAAGCAATGCTCAAGTTATCTTATCAACGGACGGACAGACAGGATGCTCGCATCAACCCTTTAGTATGAGTGACAGACGGATCTTGGGGTAAATATTGGCGCAACAAGTATGATTGCTTAACGTCTGCTTGGAATTTAATATGGAGCAACACTGGAGGAACGTAGGGTTGCCAATAACGAAAATTGAATAATTTAAAAGGAAACAATACATAGTATAAAACAAAGTGTGGCACCCACACCCTTCCAACGGAACACTAATGCGAGCACTACTGCTTGGCAGCAGATTCCAAGTGTGGTGGCTGTACTTAGTTACTTGGCACAAGTTCTACTGTTACTTTTGGTAGCTCCATCAGCACCACCCAGGGTACGTGTAGGGAATCAAAGGGTACCTACGGACGCGGGGAACTGGACCCCAGTTTCCTCACATTTCCGTTTTTCCAGAAGTTATATTACCGTACCAGCCTCTAATGTTCCCACTGCAGGGACACCGACCTACTCTCGATAATTGAGAGTGAATGGGCTCTGATCTACCACGGGAGCCCAATCCGGATTGGTAGATGTCACATGTCGTCGAATTTTTGATTCTAAGACATGCCGGTTTCCTCACGATGTTTTCCGTCACCGTTTTGAGAACGTGGTATTGCGCACATAAATTTTTCAAGTGAAAAAACTCATTGGTGCACGTGTGGGTTTGAACCAGCAACCTTCAGATTGAAAATCGGCGTCTATGTCCCTGGGCCACCACGCTCTCCAAGTTATATTATTTGCTTTTAATTCTTTATCGTTGCACGTACTTTTAGCATCAGCGATCCATATTGAATTACAAATAATACAGATATAGACGCAAGCAAAAACAAAAATGTCGTTCAATAAATCTTTAAGGTTTCTAAAGTAGCAAAGTATCACTTACTTAGGTTTTGTCACGTTCCGTGCCAAACTATTGGGTAACACCTTGCATTGCCATTTTTATACTATGGACGTAGGGTTGTCAAAAGATGTAATCGGAAATTATTATTCGAGTTACCGAGATATTTACCATGGTTGTGAGTTTGTTGAATGCCGATATTTCGACGCAGTTTCATGCGTTCCAGGAAAAACTCACAAATCATGGTAACTCGAATAATAATGTTCATAATCATGATAATAATAATAATAAGCGGAAATTTCGTAACTACCAATACTTTACAGAAAGCTTTTACGTTTGTTTACAAGACTAAATATATGAATAATTTTTCTCTACGAGGATAATGAGTTTAAGGTAAAGTATTATCACTTTATCACTGTTTCTATTTTTGCATTAAGATATAACTTTTAAAATTAAGATATAAATCCTAGATTACCAAAAAATAACTAATGGAAATTGTCAAAATTGCAGATTACATTAAAAACATCTTGGTTCTCAAGGACGGGTATTTAGAAATGCGAAAGAGTCTTTACTTTCGTATTTTTGAGTCTCATACGTTCAATAGAAATATATAATATGTATTCGAAATGAGCATTTTCCTAGAACCCTCGAACTATGGTTATCTTCCGCCATCGTCCTTAATTTATATAAAAAAGGTAATATTAGTAAGAAGGTTTCAGAAAATTTTATTACCGGAAACGCGTCTAGCCTGCGTCTGCATCTGACAACCCTACGGACCATTTAAACGCTAAAACGGGCCACATGTGGCCCGTTCGCAGAACCAATAAATGTGCCGAAAATCATTAAACTTACCTGACAATGAATTGTTTTGTTGAAACTAGTTCCACAGATTCACACAAAAAGTGTTTTGATGTCTAAATAGACACGTCAGTGCTCAGGTAGACGGCCAAGGGCTCAATTCTCGAACTGAAGATTGTATTAAATTTCAGTGTGAGATTTGGTGAGCACGATAGACATGTTTACATATACCTAAGAAGAAAGTTCCCAGTTAGCGTAGGTTTAAGAGTTTATATTTGTTATATGTATGTTAGATTAAGGTATTTATCTATGGGCCAATGTACTTATTTTTAAGTTCTTGTTGCCTGAAATAAAGATATTATTATTATATACTATTTGAGAAGCGTATCTTGTCAAATTGTCGTTATACGAATAGCGCTTACATTACTTGTACTTATTGCTTTAAAAATGCCGTTTTCTATAAACTGCCTACATGATATTAATACCGTTTAATACTAATCCATTGATCTATTTTAGTAATTAATGGTAGGTATTATGACAAATAACGGTATCACTATTAATAAAGTAAGATCATATTATATTGGGTGTGTGAATATGACTCCGCCCCTTTTTGTCAAAATAAAACACATTTGTTCGCTTACAAAATTAAAAAAAAAATTATTGAAAGTATGCTCCATCTGCAGCTACAACCTTCGCCCATCGTTCAGGTAGTTTTCGTATTCCTTGCTGGAAGAAGTCCTGGTCTTTTGAGCTTATCCAGTTGTCAATCCAAATTTTGATACTTTCACATGAAGTAAACTTTTCTCCAGTAAGGTCTGTCTGCATCGTCCGGAATAGGTGGTAATCCGAAGGAGCTATGTCTGGTGAATATGGCGGGTGGGGTAACACTTCCCAGTCCTGTCCCTCTAAATATCTTTTTACGACTTCTGCGGTATGCGGTTTGGCATTGTCATGCTGAAGAACTAATTTGTTATGTCTATTCACCCATTCTTCTATTAATATATCCCAAATATTATATTATAGAAATAAAAACAATGTATTCTTTTTAACTCAACTCCTTTTAATCAGGTAATTCTACGCCCAATGTGACAAGTTTAAATTTAATAAGACGTTTTCTGCTAATTCAGCCATTATTGCCATATAAAGTTAATAATAAAATAAAAGACTAGTCCCACAATTTTTCATGCTGTAATTTTTTGTGAAACGTTCTGTATTGGGGAAATTGGTATTTAATGTAAACTGTCACATCTCGCGTAGCATGAGGTCCTTGATTCTCGAAGGTTCGAGAATCCCCCCGAAAGGTGTAGGATTGGGTAACCGAAACAGTTCTGGGCTTCGGTGAAAGAATTGTCATTAATTTTAACGGTCGGCAAGCCGTCGGTGATTTGTACGGGATAAAGAAATTTATTTTTTTAATAATTCGATAGCTGATTATTCGGAATTTTATCAAGATGTGAATAATATGAACTTTTTTCTAGAAGACCTTTTTTCGTTTCATGTTGATTATGACTTGATGTTGGATATAAATTAGTGGTCAATCGATTCAGTTGAATATTGGAATTGAATTTGATACTTCGTGTACAATATTTCACCGAATTCAAAATATTTTTTTGATACGGTTTTTTTTTAGTACATTTGTTAAGCCATTCCACTAACTATAAACCAATATGTATGGGTCTTTTTTTATTCGATAGAGTGCCAGTACTTCTGAGGTGATCCCATAGAATCTTCATTAAAAATTCTTCTTTAAAGGCGAAAATTAGATGAAACAATTGAAGTCAGATTATTCGATTTTTAAATAACAGTACTTCTGGTATTTATTAAAGGATCATAAGGTCTGTTTCGAGGAAAAAAGGCCTCGACGCAACACAAGGTTTCACCGAAAAAATTTAGCGTCCACCGAATTTTATTACGTCGAAATCTTCAGAATTACATACTAATGGTATTCAACAATAGGAAATTTATTCTACCTGGCTCTCCCAACGACTATTGTTCCGAATAGGATTTTTTTTTCTTTTTTTTTCGTCTCCTTGTTAGCAAGTCTTCGAATAGAACTTTGCGGGACAATAGGGTTACATATTTATAAGTGGGTAGGTAGGCGGGGATACAGGTGTTTTATCTGAAAAAGTTTTTCGTATCTTACCATCTATGTAAGTGATCACTTTATTTAGGAATGATTTTTGATAACTGACTGTAATTTGACATATCAGTGTGCATGTAATCTGCCTTACGAGCTGTCATGGTATTTTTTATATAACTTAAGTGATTGACTCGCCCGTAACACCTGCAATACGACTCAGATCCTCCCCGACTAAAGTATTAAAAGATCCAAGTCGTATCCTGTTGTACCCGTCACCCGAGATGGAGATGTAACGTCTCATTTGCCGGTCAATTCACCGCCTCCCACACCCTTCCACCGGAGCGCAGCAATGTACCACTGTAGAGACAGTACTACTCCGGACGAACTTGGCTCAAGATCTACTGGTACCTTTAGTTGTTTTCGTACCACCGAAGGGGTACGAGTAGGGATTTATAGAATACACACCTACAGACGCGAGCAACTGGACCCTCATTCAAATATGTAGCAATTTTTTTTAAGAAACCTTTATACACTCATATCTCTGCACTAGGATTCCCTGTGTCGTAAATGGCATGGACAAACACAGAAACACAAGACAAACACCCAATACCCGAGAACAAACTTCATGCTCACCACACAAAGTGTGCCCAGCTGGGAATCGAACCCGAGATCCCTCGCTACGAAGGCAGGCTACTACCAACTAAGCCACGTCGTCAAACTAAAGTTCCATATTCAAATACCCAATTCGTATTCAAGTAATGTTTTTAACTCAAAATATTCATGACGCAAAGATACTTTTTGGTATTTCAACATTATCAGCGACTTGTGTTGTTATTGGTACTTCATCTTGCTTAGAAAGCTCATACAAGCTTATTCAATCCAGAGATTACAGATTACCGGCCAACTCTCGAATTTTTTGTCCATCCTCACGCTTCGGAACCGGACAACGGAGTGGTATAACAAATAACTTTTTTAACTTTAAACCAACTTGACCGCGCCACAAGTTTCGACTCTATCTCGTACGCATCATAGTCATTTTTGACACAATAGTCGTACCAATTAGTTCTACCCCGAAAAGATGGCTCTTTCGTCGCTTAATTTACCTTTTTTTTTAGAATGATTCGATACGCTTCTGTGTGTTTATTACGATGCTGACTGTACAAATATTTTGTGTTCGTATTTTCTGGTCGTGTCACGCTCTCGGCAGCATCAATTGACTGTGGCTTGTGAAAAAAGAATTTGATTACACTCATCAATCGCATTGTGTATCATATACATGATAATTATTATTTAGAGATACGCCTCTAAATAATGTGAATGAATAATTTATAATATTTAAGACCCATGGAAAATTATTTTATCTAGTATATTTAGTTGCTAGACTCGTAATCTGAGAGCTATAAAGTTTGAATGTGGGTCCAGTTTACCAAAATACAGAAAATGAATTATGTCGTCGATTGGACCCGCGGGTCCAGTAGCTAGCGGGTCCAGTTGACCGAAGTCTAGCACCTTCCTAACTAAGAGATCTAGCTACCTAGCTATCCATCCAGCATCTAATTTCTTTAGGTAGCCAACACCTAGAGAATTGTCTCATAAGTATTGTCGGTTTTCATATGTGAAAATTTCTACGCCCGAATTTAAACATGTCGTAACTTGTTAAGACTAGTCTCTAATTCGATGAAGAGTACAATTGCTTTACTTTCTTTCACTCGTTCTCTCTCTGTTTATTGACGACGCAGTACGTTTTTATTTAAATAATAGAATTAGAGTACCGCGCATATAGAAATTTTATATTCCACGCGAATAAAGTCGCGGGGAACAGCTAGTTTACAATAAAAACACCCAAATTTCAAGCCACTTTTTCCCCCACTGAGCTTCTGAGAGGACAGCGTGAATAATTAATATTATATAATAATATAACACAAACAGTTTTACTGTTTGTTTATCTAAGTGGGCATTGGACACGTTTGTAGACAAATAAAATTAAAACTCGTTAATAAGTTGAGAATATTAATTAAAAGTTTACGATCAATTCTATTCATTAACTCGCACTTCCTCTTTATCGCCTAAAAGGTGAAAAGAAATAAAAACTCGTATTATAAAACCGCTACTATTAGTTATTTACTGTTTCTGTGAATCAATGGATTTCACAGAAAACTTAACTGTTCTTGCGAAGGAAAATATGATGACCAACTACTCGTACTTCTACGAAAAAGATATGGGTGTTCCCATTTTTATGCAATTACAAGTAAATTAAAATAGTTAGATTCATATTCCAAAAACGATTGCAAAATATTAACCATTTAACGCTGGTTAAGTTAGTCGATTTTGCCTATACTCGTTTATCGCAAATTGAGTTTGAAATCAGATATATCAACTCCAGTTAGCTTCAGCTCTTCATGTCATACAAAGTCTTGAACATACAGAGTTATTTTTATATGTATAGTGAATTAAGAATTCAACAATAGACGTGCAGAAACATGTATAAAAAAATAAATTGAAGTGTCTATTTCTACTGTCAATTATCAGCTTTTTAATAAATGCTTTTCAAAATATATACGGCACTTATAACAAGAAAAATATTTTTTAAATGTATGTCTCTCTATCTGTTTGTTCTGGCTAATCTTCGAAACGCTGAACTGAATTTGACGAGACTTTTAAAGGCAGATAATTGATGTTTTAATGAGTAACTAAGGTTACTTTTATAAAAAGAAAAATGTATTAGCGTTCAAAAATGTTAAATTCCATGCTGACAAAGACGCGGAAAACTGCTATGTATGAATAAAAATACAAAAACACACCTACTAATATAGTACACATACTTAGATTCCCTATGTCAAGTAATTCAGCCTACACAACCAAAAAATACCTCAGGCATCGAACTCACGGCAAAACATCTCAATTATACAGTTACGCACCACTACGCACTTCACAAAATCTACATAAAATTCCTCGGAATTTAAATAATTCTTCCGTACAAAATTAACAATGTTTTAATCGCGGTGCAGTCGGTTAAAGGTAGATACAGCTTCATATCCCGGACCGAATGTCTTCATCTAAGGGCGTGACCGCTCTTGACCCCAGCGACCAGTTCTTCGATAGCGTGGCCAAATAACTAAACGACTTAACGATATCGGTGAAATTTAATTTTTTTTCTTTATTCATGCTCCGAGCTTATTGGCGAGGTGCATTTTATAGGTTTTTAATTTCGGAATGAGTTGGCGACGATGTCCGAATTTTTGAACGACACGATCAATTTTAACATTCTTTTGAAATGAGTTTGAGTAATAATGAGTTCGAAGCTCGATTTGGAAGAAAAAAAATATTTATAGAATCTCAATAATTATCCAACTTTATGATCTCACTACATAGTATAAAACAAAGTCGCTTTCTCTGTCCCTATATCCCTATGTATGCTTAAATCTATAAAACTACGCAACGGATTTTGATGCGGTTTTTTTTAATAGATAGAGTGATTCAAGAGGAAGGTTTATATGTATAATACACTAGTCACCCCGGCTTCGCACGGGTAGTTTCTGATACGACACTGATGCTTTACTAACCGTGCGTAGCCGGGGCCGATCGCTAGTAATATTATAAATGCTAAAGTGACTTTGTTTGTTTCGCGTTCACGCTTAAACCGCTGATTGATTATCATGATGTTGATTAGTGATAGATGAGTCTCTGGAGACGGTTATAAGCTAATTTTTGTTGCTAAAAACTTATCTTTGGAGTTGGTTGACAAAATCAATCAACAGTGAAGCCCCGCGGGTAAAAGATAGTTTAAATAATCTAGAAATCAAACGTTGCTTAACGAATTAACATCTATTTTAGTTACCTGGTAGTATTATTTGTATAAACAGCCAATTTCTTTGTATATTTTTTTGTAATAAAACTACATCTGTACACTATCTTTCTAATAGACGATTATGAAATACTAGCAGCGCCACGCGGTGTCACACGCGGTTGGTCATCTCACGGGACATATTCCCGTCTTCACTTTTTCGGGACAAAAAGTAGCCTATGGGGAAATCCTTCATAACAAATTTCGTCCACATCCATTCAGCCTTTCAGTGAAAGAGTGACAAACATACGCACACACAAACTTTCTCCTTTATACTAGTATGATGAACATAATAAATTAACCACGTCTAGTAGTTATGTAATAAATTAATATATCTTCCTACGTTATGAATAAATTTTATGTCTGTGTTTGATGCAATGTTCATATTTCATTGAACTGCAAGCGTAAATATAACTAGTAGTAAATTATTCCTTATTTTATTGTAACTTCGATATCTTGTTCATAATATATAATGTTATAGACGCTTAAACACAAACTTATACAATTTTATTGAACGAGCGAGCGAAGATGTCTAATACTGATCGGGTTTTATAAAAATCACACGTAATATACTTGTTAACGTAAGATTGTGCTCATGTAATGCTTTAATACATACAGTGTTTCAAGTTTTATAATTCTGCAACTTAAATTACACTAATTATTAGTCTAATTTATGTTGCAGAATAAACATCCTTTTCATCACGTATTTTCTTTTACATGAAACGTTCCAAGGTGTATATAAAATATATCTCCCAGATCCGGCCGCAGCAAGCAATTTCCAATGTACTCAAACACCTCGAAACCAACTTTTTCTGGCACGAAATTATACTCCCAAATAATAGTAACAAATAATCAAATTCGTCGGTTCATCGACCACGGTTACGTATACTAAATCATCAAAACATATCTGCGCCTAATAATTGGTTAGAGGTTTCATCGGGCCGTTGGAAAACCGCGAGCGACGCCAGCGGCGAAACTAGCGAGGTTTTGTAGCTGAACACAGCTTGAAATGAACAGCTTGTCAAACCACATTGTTCAATAGGGAAATTGGTCAAAAATCTGACTTCTGACTGGGACAAAAGTTGCTTAACTTAAATGATCTGTAAAGAACAGATAAGCAAGCTACGCCACAAGCACTTCAGGATTTGGATGGGTATATACTTTACTAATCATTAAGCCACATCGGAGGCCTTCGGGTGGCTTGAAAACTCCGACTCTAGAGTTGTCCACTTCCTCACATGAAAAAAGAAGTCTGAAGAATCAGGAGCAGTGATTTATTTGTTTATTTACTTATACAAACACCAACACAACTAAAATCTAGCCAAGTCTTACTATAACTCGAAAGACCACATTAAATAAGACTATTTATTACAATAAAATTACTTAAATAATTAATATGAAACATCAAACTATAATAAAAATACAAATACAAAAATGAGATTAAAGTTTAACATGGGATAAAAATAATTATAATAGTAAGATCAATTACAGTAAAATTAAGTATAATATACTATAGAGAATGACAAAAAGAATAACCAAACTATTTAAAATTATGATGTTACCGAACCAGTAAATTCAAAATGCTGTTACAATATATAAATTAAATCCAAGAGAATTGCCAATTATTTCGTATTTTCCCTCATTAATACAACCACATAATTATCTATGTACACTTGAGGAATTTTGTAATTGTACGATTGCGATTTACTAATAAGCTTTGCGTTTTTTTTCCGAGTCCCATCCTTCTCACAAGGATGCAGCAAGCAAACATTTTGGAATCATGATCCTAAAAATGACCTAGACGTTGTTTACTTCTCGCTGTTAGGTATAGAATGCGAGAATAGGTGGAGAGTTTTAATGACATTTCACCGCAATAATGTAGATGCATGTCACGAAAGAAACAACAATGATGCTAAAAATACACCACATTAAACAAGGTTCATAGTAACTTGGTTAAGTGCCAGTAACCGCAACTAAATCGCCCGCATTGTGGTTTGAAATTACCTGAAACACAGACACTAATCCCATATCTTGTCATGATGTTGAGAAACACATGTTTTTTATATGTAACGTGCATTATTATTTATTACAAGAACGTAGATACATTTAGTTGTTGATTAGTAAGTAAACATATCTGTACATTGTGCCATAAGGCATGCAAAAATTAGTAATATGTTTAACAACAACAATTACAAATATGGAAACTAAATGTCAAAGAAAACATAGAATATATATTCTTTGACATTTGGTTAGAAGAGAGAAAGAGATATTTAGAATATTATTATAGTTGAAGTTCAATCCTACTACTATTATAAAGGCGAAAGTTTGTAAGTATGGATGTATGGATGTATGGATGTTTGTTACTCTTTCACGTAAAAACTACTGAATGGATTTGAATGAAACTTTACCACAATATAGCTTATACATCAGAATAACATATAGGCTACAATTTTTGAGGTTTCTATAAAATCTATATATATAAAAGAAAGTCGTGTTTGTTACAACACTTATAACTCGAGAACGGCTGGACCGATTGCCATGGTTTTTGATTTTTTGGATTTGTTTCCGTCCCGAATAGCAGAATAACTATTAAAACATTGGAAAATTAACGAAAAAAATAAAATCAATTTATCCCCGTATTTTCCACGGGAACGGGAACGGGAACTATGCGGGTGAAACCGCGGGGCGCAGCTAGTTTATATATAATTTAAGGTTATAAAAGTAAATTATTGTTTGAATAAGTTATGCTACTTAACAGTAAGAAGTAATTATATGAAAAATATGTCATTGACATAATTATTAATTTAAACGGCTCCGTGACTTGGTGGTATCCCTGCCTTCGAAGCGAGAGGTCCCGGGTTCAATTCCCGGCCGGGCCATACTTTGTGTGGTGAGCATGAAATTTGTTCTCGGGTCTTGGGGGTTTGTCTTTTTGTGTGTTTGTCCATGCCATCTGCGACACAGGAAATCCTAGTGCAGAGGTATGAGTGTGTAATCACAAGTTATATTTAAAACAAAAAAAGCGCTTAAAAAGTCAACGATACGACGGGAAAAACCGCGACTTCTCTTTACGGAATTCACGGAGAACAGTAGCCTATTCGATTCAGACTTGCAGATCAAAGGTACCACCAATCTTTATTAGGATATCCACCATAACATAAAGTGACATCCCTGTGTTAGAATCACGGGTGCCACCAGAATTGCTCTTTTCACCCTCTCTCTCTCTCTCTTTTCTCCCTCACGGCAACGTGCGAGAGGATTTCTGGTGAAGTTCCTATTGGAGAGCCCAGAAATCCTCGAATGCGCAGAGGTCTGCCACCGGAGGGGTTAAGTTGGGTAAAAGTCCCACATAACTCGGTTGTCTCCCCCAGGGCAACCGATGTATCTGTTGCAGATTCCCATTCGCCACAAAAAAAAAAAAAAAAGGCAGAGTAGCAGCGCTACTACCAACTGAACTGTGACGAATTAACTAGCTGACTCGTATCTTACCTACGCTAGAGACGTATAGTTTCGATAATTGCTTAATCGAGCCGACGGATCTATCGAGTCGTCGACCGCGGGAATCGATAGTGATTGGTCGATGTTTATTGTGGGTTGATTGGGCGATGCGCTGAGTGGGGTGATTTGGACTAAGGTACGGAAGATGCAAGGTGATTTGGAGGTCCGTGATGAACTGGTTCTCAAACACCTGATCCTATTGGGTACTGCTTGGCGGCAGTACCTACTTCCTTAGAGGAGTAATGAATAAAACTGTAATTGAAAAAAAGATTCTTAATTATTTATATCACATATCCCGCGCATTTCTCCGGGATCAAAAGTATCCTGTGTGGGGATCAAAAGTATCCCGGATATTAGCTTTCCTAGTACCAAATTTCATCCAAATCCATTGTAGGGTAAGTGACAAAATTGCTTTATTAGTGAGCACCAAATACCATTAAATACTTTTAACTTTAACCATGTTGACGTATAATATGCATTATGAAATTAATGATTATTGATTATAGATGCATTGTCAAACTGTATTCCTTGATTTTGTTATCATCAACTGAGAACTTTCCACTATGAGAAACGCTAAGTCCCTTCCCATTTTCAAAAACATGGTTCGCAAACACTATCTATCATAAAAAATTTAAAACTATCATGTTTATGAACATTATTATTCGTTTTAACTGCGTCGCATGTAACTGCGTCGAAATATCGGGAGTCAACAAAACTCACAAATCATGGTAAATATCTCGGTAACACGAACAGTAACTATCTATCATCAATATCCAAGTCATGACAATATTAAAATTTGTATTTATTTATTATATAATTAAGTATGTATATATGTATGTTTATTAATATCGTATATGTGTTTTTGATCGTATATTATTTTATATATTAGTATGTAGTTTGATGTTATCCGCATAGATCCTGTCCATCCAAAGGTGGCCTGGAAGAGATCGCTTTTAGCGATAAGGCCGCCAATTGTGCCACCTATCTGTTTTATTTATTTTTGTATGATTACTTTTGATGTTATGGTGTACAATAAAGTAATATTCGATTCTATTCTATTCTATGAAAGTAAATTAAAAGACGTATTCACGTCAAAACTGTTTTTAATGCCGTTGAAAGTTTTATGAACAGCTACATTCAAATAGGGGCTACTTAGCGGATAAAGTGTTATAGTGACAAATTACTTTCCTCACGATAAGCTGTAACCCTTGACCGTGGCGAGATAAAGTGGGGAGATAGGGTGGACTTGACTGCAGACTGTCAGATGTCAGTACCGTTCTGGCAACATTATTAAAATAGTATAATAGCAGTGTTGTATTGAATTAACGTTAGAGGGCAATTTTCTCGTCAATCTATGGCAACGAATACTAGCCATTTTTATATATTTTTACCTTTTTATTTGTCAATAAAGTATTTTTATTTGTATCTTTATATTTTTAACCGACTTCAAAAAAGGAGGTTCTCAATTCGACTGTATTTTCTATCTTGACGGCAGATTCCAGATGTGGTGGCAGTACCTCTCCGGACGAACTTGGCACAAGTTCTACTGCTACTGTTGGTTGCTCCTTCAGCACCACCCAGGGGGTACGTGTGGAGAATCAAAGGATACACACCTACGGGCGCGAGGAACTGGACCCCCCATACTTACTCAGATACTTGTATTACCACTATTCGATTCCAACTGTGTTTGAACTTAATAACTTTAATAAAACGGTTATTGTGGCTTAGCTATAATAATTAGGCATATACTGTCGCTTATATGTAGTGAGTAATGATGTTTACTATAAACATATACTACACTATTTTATGTATCATCAATAGTTTTCGCAGCGCACGCAAAATAATTACTTTTATATGCAACATTTTGCTACCTTGGGTTACATTGTTCTAATTTAGGAAAGATCGCCAATTTTTTTAAATTAAAATAAATCCTATATTACTCGTTGATAATATATATATAATAGCTATCTAATGATGAAATAAAATTTAAATTTCGTAGTTTTTGAGTTAAATCCTTACAAACAGACAAACAATATTTTTTTTTACTATATTAATTATATAATATATGTATAGATCAGGGCTGTCCAGACAATGGAACGCGATACATTTTAATCAGAATAGTTTGGATAATAGAATTGTTTGTCAACATAACAACATATTTTACTAATATTATTGGGGGAATTGGGGAAACTGGCTATACCCTAGATCTAGATAACCGAAAGACTGTGTGAGTGCTGAATAATGAGCGTGGTCAGTGACCGCTCATTAGGGCTGCCCAAAAAACAAAAAATTTATATTTTTTTTTCATTGTATGGTAAAAAAAAGTTTTGATTTCCAGGCATATGATTAACTTTTTGAAACATCTTGTATATCGACATTACCGACAAATTACCCGCAATCTACCTCTATGCCTTGTCGTGATCGTGATGGTAGGTCAAACCTTTCTATTGGGGTTTAATCGTGTCCTATTCGCGGTCATTCGGGGCGGTTCGGTCATTTTCGCGAACCTTCGACATAGTTCGTGAAATGTGAAACAATTCAGTTTTTAACCTACCTAAAAAGGGGAGGTTTTTATTTAGCTGTATGTTTGTTATGCGAAATCTTTCTCTTAAAGTATTGAATTCGGTTAATTCGACTTCAATTACGTTTACCCACTCCCCACCCCTAACTAAATCCTAGTTATAGTTCACAAACACAGAAACACTAGACAAACATCCAAAACCCAAGAACAAACTCAATACCTATTAAGTCATCCCACAAAGCCCCACTCGATTCCTGGTGAGGTGATTTCTCTTTTGATTTCTGTAGTATGATAGTATTTTTTTTTATTTAACCAATTATATATTAAATTCGGAAAATAATCTAAATTGACTTTCTTTATACAGTAGTGGACACTGTTGTTAAACTGTTTGTTGGCTAAATTAATCGAATCTGAAAATCTTTACCTAAGAAGCCGTATATAAACATCGAAAGGTTGTCTGGAAGAAATCGCTTTCAGCGATAAGATCGCCCACTAGGACTGAGTAAATTTATTTAATCGACTATTATTTATTTTTTGTGTACAATAAAGTGTTCATTAATTTTTGGTTGGTTTTAGTTATATGTATCTTGAAGAAAATTAGAAGTTTAAATGTATTACAAGCCATGGATATAGTTAAAATTGCTATGAGTGACTTCGTAGTTTAAGCTTATGTGAAATGGCGATAGCGTAGGCGCAATTAGCAATAAGTCTGGCTCATGGAGAATTTTATGCAATAGGTAAATGTGAAAGTTTTAACTACCTTAAACCATCACAAACTAAGTGATCTATATAGTCACAAATAGGCAAAAGAAATTTTTAATTTAAGTAACAGATGACTGGTATATCAAAAGTATACTATAAAAATAAATTGCTGTTCGTTAGTCTCGCTACAACTCCGGCTGAACCGATTTGGTTGATTTCTAATTTATTTTCGTTGGTAATAGTCAGGACAAGGTTTGTATGCTATTATATAACTAGCCGTTCCCCGCGACTTTGTCCGCGTGGAATTTAAGAAATGTGATTTTTCACACCCCTAATTTTTTTTTCCCTAGTACATCAGCTATCTTCCAGTAAAAGTCGTCAAAATCGGCCGGATTCTTTCGTTAGATGTACTTATATTTGTGAAGTAATCACGTAAAACAAAGCATTAAAAAGAAATGATTTTGCATTAATTAAATGAAACTTTTTAATGGGGCGTGCCGATAATTAAATTAAAGGTTTAAGCTTTAGCTACCCCCGGACTTTAAGGGTAAACGTAAATGCATTTTTCTCGCCAAAAATCGGTGGAATCACCTTACTTTTAGAATAGTTATGAGATATATACTGCAATAAACCACATTCACAATCCACATTATAAATACTGAAATGTGATATTAAAAAGATGAATAAGCCATCAAACTTTCACGCACGATAATAAAACGTTACTACTATATAAGGTAAGGTATTACCGAAGAAAATCGTTATATTGGCTCCCAGGCATAAACCTGAAACGAATTGTCCGTGAAACTTGGAAATTATGGACTATGAAGCATGGTGTTTATGAAAATATTAGCAAGTATCATTATCCGTGCTTTGGAAGGCACGTTAAAATGTTAGTCTCTACTATAGTAGCCGACTTCGCACGGTTAGTAAAGCATCAGGGTCGTATGAGAAACTACCCGTGCGAAGCCGGGGTGACTTGCTAGTGTATTATACATATAAACCTTCCTCTTGAATCACTCTATCTATTAAAAAAAACCGCATCAAAATCCGTTGCGTAGTTTTAAAGATTTAAGCATACATAGGGATATAGGGACAGAGAAAGCGACTTTGTTTTATACTATGTAGTGATAAGCCATGTTCGAGGCCGATGGGTAATTTGAAAAGTCCGAAACTTGCATCTTACTCATAAGAATCCGTTTCAGCCTCTAATGTTTCCACAGCATCGGCCTACTCTCGATAATTGAGAGTGAATGGGCTTTGATCTACCACGGGAGCTAATCCGGATTACGGATGTAACATGTCTTCGAATTTTTAGTATGTACTTATATTTCTTTGGCACGTTCTGTAGCCTAAATGTCTATTTGGTGTCGATAGATTCGTCTTAATTGTGAGTGACACTGACAGTATCAAAATTATAAAAATTAAAATGGCCAATTTTTGGCGCCATATTATGTTTCTAAAAGAATATATTTCCTCTAAACCTTTCGAGTGTGGAATCAAAATACAGGGTTTTACAAATGGCTTACAACTATTTAAACAAGTTATAATGTGTAAATGTAATTTGTAATTTTTCAGTATTTTGTTTTTCTTAATAATTTCTTGTTGATGTTTGTTTTAACGGCAATTTTAGTAATGTTGAATAAAACGGTACCTTATGTATGCAACAGGTGCCGTATGCATTCATTCTTTATGGGCCATTATCAATTTTGGTAATGAAAAATAGGTGTTTGGAAGCGGAAACAAATATTTTGAGACAATGTATACAGTTTATTAATTACAAATGGAAAAATTTACCACCTATCTAGTATTAATTTATATCAAATGTATAAATAGGCAAGAACTGGGACCCTATTTCTTTCCTATTAGTATTATTATAGTAAAATAATTAATTACTAGAAAAACTACCTATATTTTTATATTTTTTAAATATTGTTTAAAAAGTTCTGAGTTGGATTAAATTGAATTAACACTGGGCGTAGAATAGACCTCCATTTGCGACAAAGCTTTTACAATATTAACTACAAAATGGCCTTAGTAAGGATAAGTGTGAAATCTTTAACTGTCATTTTGACATAATGATATTACCCAATATCATTTAATCATCATACAAGTTGTTTTTTTTATTTGGGATAGAAAGGAACTTAATGTAAAGGAAATGCGTTTTGAAACCATTTCGGGAATTATACATACAGCTTATTCACGCCACAGGCGATAAATAACTTGCCAGATATTCCGAGGAACGACTAAAAACGTGACTGTACTGCAACACAGACTCCCTGTCGACCGGGACATTTTCTTTGTTTTTAACTAACAAAAACTCAGCCCCTTTTCGTTTGGTCGAAGCAGGTACAAAGTTATGCTGTGGCCGACCACATGTTCAAATCTTCGCTCAATTCGGACATGTCAAATTGTCAAAACGTCAAATTCTTAATTGAAGGTAATCCTAAAAATGTCGCGGCACGTCAAAATGCGGGTATTTCAAAAAGTTTGTGCTTACAAAAGTTTGTAAAGTTTTAAGTAAAAGAAGAGGTCTTTATGTACTTACAATCGATATCTTGATTACTCAGGTCATCTCGTGTCAAACTATATCGGCGAAGCATAAGCAATCCATTGGCATAATTATAAATAAGACACTAACACATGCTCACTTGTCAATTGCCTCAAAAACTTTTTTTATCACCATGTAAATATCCGAACGAGTCACTGCACTTGCACTATCGAACGACTGTATTGAAATGTCAATGTTTTAATTTAAAATCAACTGCGATTGTTTTTGTGATTGTGTAGGCGATGCAGTATACGTCCACCACGGGCACGGCGCTAACCGATATAGCATAGCCGGCAATAGCGGGAGGACTCGGAACGCGCCGAAGGCAATTTCATCTCAATCGCGCCCGTCGAAACGAGACAGTAACATGACAATAAACGATTGTAAGACGTCTAGAGCGAAAGAGACAACAGATTTCTCATTATGCACGCGTCGAGCCTGACATTTCAATCGCGCCGTCCCACTCACACAGAAAGTTATTTCCGTACAAATTATATGCGGGTGTATTTGTGCTCTGTCCTGTTCTGCCGCGGATAGTGCTAACCAGATAATGTCTCAATCGTATTTTCTGTGCTATGCTGACTGATGCACTAACATAAACAATGATAATTCACGGATTTGCATCAGCGATAAAGTGTTTTAATCGAGTGGGCATTGACAAGTTAGTAAATATGTTCACTGGGAGGTCTCATGTAGTTTTTTTTCTTTATTAATTATATTGTTATTGTCTCAGCATACTTTGAATCATCGCTAATAATGCAGAAGTAACTCATGCCTTATGAAATACCAACTATATTTAAGGGTTAAAATAGAAAAACTATACGGATGACATCATTCCTTGATTGTGCTTAAACAATTGAAAATTTAACTAGGTACCTAACTGTAAATCTTAGTTTATAAATATGCAACAAGACCGCCTAAAATCTGAAATTCGAAATAATTCAATGCTTTTATAATACCGATGAATACAGAGGGTGTTAATTTGATCCCAATAATATTACAATTATCTGATACAAATATAGGTGAAAGTGCTTTTGGTGTAGCTTGCTTGGCTGTTCTTTACAGGTCATCTAAGTTAGGCAACTTTCGGGCCGGTCAGAAGTTGGATGGGTGACCATTTAGTGGTATTTGAACTGAGCTCTTCCGTACTTCGGAGGGTACATTAAGAGGTCGGTCCCGGCTAAGAAGAAGAATATATGTAGAATATATGAATCTAGTTTACCTATATACTAAAGGACATAAACGTGCAGTGACACATGTAAAAAAATATTCCCAAAATATTAATAGCCATAGTTAAAGTGATCTCAAACATCTTTTGTCAGCCACCTGTTGAATTCCTCTTTCAGGTAAGCAAATACCCTGTTATCTTTAGCATAACAAACAATTTGTACAATAGATAAATACTGTTAAAAAGTTAAAACTGCAGTCAAACAGTCATAAAACGGATTAAATTTTTGATTCCAACTTTTCAACATTTTGTTTGGAAATAAGCAAGTGCAATTCAACATTTTGATTAGAAATAAGCAAGTGCAATTCAACATTTTGATTAGAAATAAGCAAGTGAAATTCAACATTTTGATTAGAAATAAGTATAATATAAACTTATAATAAAAATTTAATAGAACCAATTCTGTACATTGAAGACATAGAACCTTTCATTCAGAAATAAATTATCTTATTAACGCGAACGAAGCCACAAGCAAAAGCTAGTTATCCGTTAAGCTAGTTATTTTGTAGCCCCCATAAAATTTACAAAGATTAAAAAAAACTACACTCGTTCTTTGCCTGAAATAGAAAACGTCAATCCAGTTATCGATTTATTTAATACTAGCTGACCGGGCCACGCGTAGCTGTGGCTAACGTTTTTGTCATACGATATTATAATTAGCAATAAATTAAAATTGCGACTATAATTTGACATTTAAACTATCCTATCTCTCAAGTTGGATCGAACTGCACATGGTGTGCGAATTTTATTATAATCGGTTAAGTGGTTTAGGAGTCCATTGAGGACAAACATTGTGACACGGGATTTATATATATTAAGATAGGAAACGTAACGAAACTGACTAAATAATTATCTATTTGTGAAGTGGCGTGCACACACTCAGCGGTGCTGTTTGCTCCGGTGACCACTGAGCAAATGTTTGACATGCGATGACAGAGCTGACGTCTCAAGCATACCCTTCTGGGAAACTACGAGAATTCCTTAGTCACAGGGGATGTACTCATGGGCGTACCCTGCTTCTGGCCTAAGGGGGGGCAAGTCAGATTTTTTAGGTCGGATCGTCCGCGGCTTTTCCACACACTCCACAAACACACCTACAAATTAGGTAAAAATTAGGTTTATGTAGTGTATTGTGTGGGGCAAACAGCCGCAAATGACCCTGCTTTATAGGTAGTTAAATAAATATAAGTAAATTTGAATATGCATGCATTTTTAGCTGATGATAGCTAGATTACATGAGACATTAGGTATGTGTAGTGTATGGGGCAAACAGCCGCAAATGATCCTGCTTTATAGATAGTTAAATTAAATAAATATAAGTAAATTTGAATATGCATGCATTTTTAGCTGAGCCCCCCCCCTGCCTCCCCCCATGGGTACGCCCATGGATGTACTTTGTGAAGCTTTCAAGATATACAGATAATTGGTACAATCTATGAGGTAGCCTAAAGGTCGTTTTCCGTATGGACGTGGATGTTTGCGCCTGTGATTTCATCGGCTTCCACAACCTTCCACCTATCAACGATTAATTCGTGTTTTTTTTAAATATTTTACACACATCTCCGTTATTTATCAACCAATGTTGAAATTTTTGCTACAGAAATTTTATTAAAATCGATTCAATAGTTTGGTTGTAAAATCGAAATAACTGGAAAAATATGTCATTAAAATAAATAAAACTGCGTACCTTGCTTTCCTGTGAATATTTTCTTCGCCCGTTGTATACCGATGTGGATGTGATTATTTTATTATAATAGGTATAAAAACAAACCTAAGCTTTTTAACATAGCTTTAAATAACTATGATTAAAGAAAATAAAATATCCAACATTATAATATATTTCAAGAAAAATTAATGTCCCGTCTAAAAAATAATCTTTAGAAAATATTGAAAACCTAATAATTCCTAACTAGAATCATTCTAGATGAGACAAACTAAACGCTAACACACCTAACCATAAATTTACTTCGCAGAAGATACTTGGCAGAAATAGTATTTCAAGATATCGGCAACAATGTTTACCCACTTAACACCTAGCTAAGAGTCAAATGGGTACCTGAGCACAGACTTGGAGATTGAACTGGGTCGTTAGGTTCGAGGTATTACTACTGGTTCGCTATGCGGCCATGTGTGTATATTTGTTACTCCTTCACGCTCAAACGGTTCAACGGATTTGGATGAAATTCGGTACCAGGATAGCTTATATCCTGTATATTATAAAGGAAAAAGTTTATATGGATGTGTGTGTTTATGTTTGTTACTCCTTCACGCTCAAACGGCTCAACGGATTTGGATGAAATTCGGTACCAGTATAGCTTATATCCTGTATATTATAAAGGCAAAAGTTTGTATGTGTGTGTGTGTGTTTTTGTGACTCCTTCACGCTCAAACGGTTCAACGGATTTGGATGAAATTTGGTACCAGGATAGCTTGTATCCTGAATTAAAATAGCTAGTATGAAATAATGCCTGTGTTGACAGTATGCGTGAAATCGCTTCACTTGCACTGCAGCAGTGTCGAATGAATCATTCATTAGTAGCTCGATCCTGCAATGAATAAAAAAAGGCAAAGTGACAGTTACATCTCTACGGTGATATAAAACATTGTCATTTCAACACAAAACAACCCCCTAAAAACAGTAAAATAAACACTATTTGTATAAAAAAATATTATATTAAAGCATTTCGAAGATCAAACCCGTTTTCGAATGAAATACTTCGAAAGGGACGACTACAAAAAGCATCGCGGTATAGCAACTCAAAAGCTCAAAAGACTTGAGCCGTATTTTGTTTTGTCTGAGCGAGATAACTTGATCATCCGTGCTATGTGATGAACGGCTTTTAATGCAACGCTACTTTGAATACAACCTTATTTCGAATGCATTTTAAATTCAAGTCAGGTGGGTAGGACACACTTGTGCCGTTTCGTTCCGGACGTTTCGTAAAAAGAACAATTTACAAGTTCGTCTGGAGCAAACTGAGATGGAGGATGAAGTTGGTCGCGCCAGAACGAGACGGGCGATCTCGAACGAGTTGGAGTCTGTGTATTTTTTCTGAGTTATTATGCCTGTTTCGATCATTTAATTAAGACATTTTCTGCATTTATAATGAAATAACAATATGAGTCAACATTACAGACACCTCTAAAATTTGCTGGGTGATCTGTTTGACCCGAGGTTGAATAATATGAACACACATATTATGAAGTATTATTTTCTTGAAAACGAGTATTTTTCTTTTTATGATTGCGGTCGTCTTTTGAAATATAGTTATTGTACTGTCTTGGCTTGGCTTTACACGGTTCGGTAAATACGAGTGCAGTATTTTTTTCCTGTTGCATATATTTTACATGTTTTTTCGATATATCGTGACATAAGCCACTACATTTTTTTTATGTGAATAAGTGACGGAACGACCTGAGGGCTCACCTGGTGGTAAGTGGCGACCCCCGCCCATGACAAGAGTAATGCTCAGTATACGGTTTGTATCTTACACTGAGTCGCACTCATCCTGCTGCGTCCGTCACCCGAGACGGGGGTGATAACGTCTCATGCGCATGTGATTATACCGGCGCCCACACCATTCCACCGGAACACAGTAATGCGAACACTACTTGGCGGCAGATTCCAGATGCCGTGGTAGTACCTCTCCGCAGGAACTTGACACAAGTTCTGCTGCTACTTTTGGTTACTCCTTTAGCACCACCCAGGGGTTACGTGTAAGGAATCAAAAGGTACACACCTACGGAGGCGAGTAACTTGACCCTCCCATTTCAGATCTGCTTATTATACCATTTCTACGGAACCACAGTATTTTCCTTTTCAAAGAATGTTAATGTTTGTAGGTAGTTATAGTATATATTCGTTTAGTTTAGTAGTTGAGTATATTATTTTATGTATTTGAATTTTGTAAAACCCACCTTCAAAGTAAAAAAATACGTAATTTCGTAACTTCGATGACATGTTTTTTCCAGTTATCTAGATTTAACAACCAAACTATTGAACTGATTATAGTAATAATTCTTTGGTAACAAACCGGAAACTATATCCATTCAAAAAAAAAAACAAATATTTAGGTTGATAATTGGCGGAGAAATCAATGAACAAAAAAACATAAAACAAATATATATAGAGTGGAACATCCTCCTCCTTTTTTGAAGTCGGTTAAAAATAAGTAGCGCTCGTGACGTAGCTTATCGAGATGTTCTTAAAAGATCATCTAAGTTAAGCAACTTTCGGCCTGATCAGAAGGTGGATGGGTGTGGTGTGTGCTATAAAAAAAGTCAGGAACGTTTCATAATAATTTTTGTAATAGCGCCCCGCGGTGTAACCCGTGGTTTTCCAGGATATAAGCGATCCCGGTAACAAGAGTAACAATAATACACACACATATACGCGGTTTTTCGGGATCAAAAGTAGCCTATGTGTTTATCCAGGATGTAAGATATCCTGGTACCAAATTTCATCCAAATCCGTTGGGCCTTTTGAGCGCGAACGAGTAATACACACACACATAAACAAAACACAAATACATACAAACTTTTGTTATAATATAAATGTGATTACCTACTTTTCTAGTGAATAAGACGTCACCAAAAGTTATCCAGTTTGAAATATTTATAAACAATCCCACGGTTCCATTCTTACAAGACCAGCAGTATTGCAGGTGCATTATAAAAACATGCATTTCATTATAAATACTTGTTGGGTAAATTTTGTTGGCACATTTGTTAACTCTGGTGTGGAATTTTGAAGCTCCCCAAAGGCATCCAACGTGGCTCATCGAATAGTATAGCAGGGACCGACATCTTAACGTACAATCCGAAGTAACGTGCACGGAAGCGCTCAGTTCAAATGCTGCTAAACGGTCACCTTTTCAACGGAGAGTTGATAAAATCAGATGATTTGTAAAAACTAAGCAAGCTTCGCTATGAGTGCTTCGAGAAGTCGATGCATTTTATTTTAGTAATGACCAATTATTAAGTTATAATACCTAAAAAGCGTAATTATTACTAAGATAACGCATGGTTTTACTCGACCCTTCATGAACAATAAGACTGCACATCGCGCTAAAACTTTTACGCAACCGTACAATTTGGTCCTTCGAGCCGGATGTCAAACTTTCTTAAGTACAGTATAAAATTACAATACAATATTGAAAAAGCTCAAATCACTGCTCAAATCTTTTTAATCCAAAGAGTCGAGACCTCCATATTTTTTTCTCTACACGATTAACATAAATTCCGTCGCCTGTGACACTCTCCTCTAATCAAAATGGTTTTTTTTTAGTTTTATTTTATGTTATCTTTCTTAATAAAAGTGATCACTTATTCTTATGGGCGAGTGTCTGGCATAAATGGGCGTGTAGTTTATTCACTAAATTATTTAAATGTAAGTAATTTAAATATCTCATATGTTATGACTATTATGGAGAGAGCCACCACGGCTGAACTAAAAGCCTGTTCAATCTGGAGGATGTTGGCTCAAAGTATCTGCTTGTAACTCCGTACTAGCCTCTTATGTTCCCGCTGAGACACTGGCCTACTCTCGATAATTGAGAGTGATTGGACTGTCTACCATGGTAGCCCAATCCGTATTGGTAGATGTCACATGTCTCCGAATTTATGGTTCTAAGATATGCCGGTTACTAAAACTAATTTATACAAAGTAAGTAGGTAATTTGTCTAGATTTCAGTAATAGCTAGATGACAGAACATAAATTTTCATTTATTTTGTTTATTTTTTTTTAATTTATAACTAAACTATATAATTATAGACTAAATTAGTAATAATGTTTAGTTTTTTGTCTGTCTTTCAGAAAAAATATTTTTATTTTAATTTTATTATTATTAGTTGTATAAATTTCTTCAAATTTTTGTGTAACAGGAGTAATTTCAGGGACATTTAAGTTACAGATATCAAAACGTGTTAATTACCTGTACAGACTATAGTCGGCCGACTAAAAGAGGCCTGCGCAGGCTCTTAATAAGGTATTACGAAGAAATAAAAATGATTAACCACTTCTTAACCCGATAATGCTATGACTAATTGATGGGGTCCCGAAAGTGATTAATAAAAAGTACCTTCAGTGTCGCAGAATAAATGGTAGTGACAATGCGCTGTAGGGGATCAATATGGCCTATTCGGATTTATCAGCTTGTTTAAGTATATACACGGACAAAATTGTTTCAGGTTATTTTTATAACGATATAATAAAGTTGACATACCCACGCCCCTACGCCATATAAAAAATCATAAATAATAAATAAATATTCATGGGACATTTCACACAGCGCCCCAAACTAAGCTTGTACTATGGGAACGTGATAACATTATACTTATATAGCACTTTTTTTTGTAAAAACATACATTATAATATATATTGACACCCAGATATGAACAAACATTTATGTTTGTCACACAAGTGCTTGTCTTGAGTGGAAATCGAAGCCGCGACCTACAGCGCAGAAGGCAGAGCTACTAACAACCGAGCTGTGAGGCTGTGTTTGTTTATTCGTATTTTATCGTTCATCCGATAGCGATGAAACTTGTTCAATCACCCTATTGCTTGCACTTGCGCGAAGGTTAATAGGTATAGTGAAATTACAAACTTTTGGTTAGTACCACCGAAAATTCAAAGACATGTGACATCTACCAATCCGGATCAGGCTCCTGTGGTAGATCAGAGCCCATTCACTCTCAATTATCGCGAGTACGCCGGTGTCCCTGCAGTGGGACCATTAGAGGCTGGTATGGGTGGGTTAGTACCACAACTGTTTTTTTTTGAGGCAGCAATACGCCGGGTTTCACCATATTATTAAAAAAAGAAAGCCCACTGATTGAAGCAATTGAAATACCTTGCCGTTGAAATTCTCCTCTTAAGTACACTCATGTTGCACATCTATTATTCCTAAACCTTTCTTTCACTCTCCAGGAGTCTGAACAGGCAATATCTTATTTTTTTGTCTTCCAAAACACAAAGGATATCCAACGGTGCAAAATAATAAATAAAATATATTGGAAACACTTGCGCGCACGCCTGTACCCGTAAACGACATAGACATTCGTTTTCGAGAAAAAAGCACCTATTTCAGAGTCCAGCTGTGCTTTATTTATGACCATATCCTACCTCTCTTTCACACAAGCTACTTGGGTATTTTTATCTTTGTCGTTTTTTAGGCATTTGCATAAAGATGCAGTTTTTCCCTCGACAGTCTGAAGTGTCTAATCCTGCCCGTAAGCCTGGTCGTGACGGAATCTACATATCGTCGATCGGATTCATTACCGGAACATCTCCAATTGATTTAGGTATGCAGAATGGTGGGGTATCGTAAAATTTCAACTCATTAACGGCATAATTAAAATTTCCAATTTATATTATACAACTTATTCCGGTAAGCAAAATGCACCAATCATATTGCTAATCAACAAAATAAGACTTAAATTAGACCAAAAAATAGTAGTAAGCTTACAAAAACTTTTTGGAACACTATTATAAATGTAATGTAAAAAAATTCAAGTGCGCAAAAATTTCGCAATGATTTTGACTTTTACTTGGAGTTTTAAGGATTATAAATATAAAAAAATAACACTTACAGACTGACACCCCTGCACTAGGATTCCCTGTGTCGCAGGTAGCACGAACCAACACATAAACACAAAACAAAGACCCAAGACAAGGAAATAAACTTCATGCTCACCACAAATTGTGTGCCGGCAGGGACATGAGTTTGAAGGCGAACCAACTATGCTGCTGTGCCGTCAAATACGGTTAGTTAAATAGTTTAGTTAAATACGGTTAGTTAAATACGGTTAAGTTAAATACGGTTAGTTAAATACGGTTAGTTAAATACGGTTAAGTTAAATACGGTTTGCAACCGCAGGGTTCTCTTCTACCGTTTGTATATTCCTCTTACAACCGGAAGAAGAAATTGACTTCACAGCTCAATTGGTAGCAGCTCTGCCTTCTACGCTGAAGGTCGCGGGTTCGATTCCCACTGAGGACAAGCATTTGTGTGACGAACATTAATATTTGTTCTGTGTCTGGGTGTTAATATGTATTACATGTAGGTATGTATTTAATACTTTATACATATGTATTCTATCAGTTATCTTATTCCCATAGTACAACTATGCTTAGTTTGGGGCTAAAAGACGCTGTACGAAATGTCCATGAATATTTATATACATTTATTTATTCCGAAGTTACCTGTAAGCAGGCAACCCGTTTCTATATGTGAACAGCCTTATGTAGCCCGCTGGTAATCCTGGCTTCAATACTCATGAATATTTTGAATTTGGAGACGATTCAATAAAGTTTTGTTAATGGAGCAGGTTGGATGAAGTGATATTTTTTCCGGCACCTGTCACGGTGTAACGGTTTCTAATTATCGTAGGCAATCTTCATTAGGATTCTTTTGGTTACTTATAAGGCAGGAGAGCGTTAAGCATTTGGATTCTTTGTATTTTATAATTCTACTCAACAGTTAGTTCATAAAAATTTAAACAACTGATTTTTTAAAAGGAGGTTCTTATTTCAACTTTTTTTTGTAAGTTTGTTACGCGATTATTGCCCCTTGGATGATTTAATTTTTTTTTAGATTAATCGGGATTACCTCCAAAGTGAAACCATAGAAAATAAAAAAAATGCCTTCACTGCTGAAAATAAAAAATAATTAGCGTATAAAAATATTTAAATCAGCTTTTCCATTTTTTTTTAGTTATAGCCTCCCAATTGACTTATTTACCTGTATGGCAGAACTTAGTACGAGAAAACAAGTTGATAGGTATTACAATAAAACGAAAAACTTAGTTTTGCCGCCAATTCTACAATTTTGTTACAAAAACAATCAGGTATTGTACTAAGCAGAGAAGACACAGATGATTACATGACATACACTCGAAAATACACACCTTCTGGTGCAGTCGGGTAAAAAACGTCTCATTCCAAGCCTCTTTGTCGAAAGTGGCAAGGTCACAAAAACAATAAGAAACAAAAAAAGCCAGAGATCAAATTTTATGACGACTTTTATTCTCGATTGTTCTTTCCCATGAGGAGAGACGGTAGTTTCAACAATCTACAAACTTAGTAAGAAGAACGACAGATTCTGTGGCAACACATATATAATAATATATATAAAACTTCCAGAAAAACATCTCTTAATGACAGTGAAAAATCAAAATCCGTAACGTGGTTTCGAAGAAGTTATCGTAGAAACATACAGACGAAAACAGCGACTTAGCTATATACTATTTAGAATTATTTTTGTCCACAAGTTAATGTTATGTTTTATTTATTCCATCCTGGGGAAATCGCGAGCCACAAGCTAGTATTAATTAAAAACTCATTTATAAAGTACAAGCACAGGTAAATGAGAACACCGTCTTATTTCATTTCTTAGTAATAATAAGCAGATTATAAGAGGGAGCATGAAAGTAGCTCCAGTAACGGAGAGGTTAAGGAGTAATAGGTTAGCGTGGTATGGACATATTATGCGGAGGGATGAATGCCATATAACAAAAGATGTCTTAAATATGGATGTGGAAGGATATAAAACACGAGGTAGGCCAAAGAAAAGATGGATGGATTGTGTGAAAGATGATATGCGTAAGAAAGGAGTGAGTACTGAGATGACGTCTGATAGAGGGAAATGGAAGAAAAATACATGTTGTGCCGACCCCACTTAGTGTGGGATAAGGGCAGGAAGATGAGTAATAATAAGCAGATTAAAATACACCACATAATAATCCAGAGCAGGTTGTTGCCGCTTAGTATCATTTTATTTGAAAGTATAAAATATTCTTTCAGATTGGTACCTTATATATATATATTTTTTTTTTTTTTCAAAATATATTTAATATTTCGCTTGTTATTTATTTAATTTTTTTTATTCATTATAGGCCATCGTTTGACCGCTATCTCACCTGATGGTAAGTGATGATGCGGTCGAAGATGTAACACGCTGGCCTAGATAATACCTATTCACTCTACTCTTGAAGCTACCCAAATTGTACTGCTCGGGAAAAAGAGCTTGTTAAATCAAAATAACTAGAAAAAATATATCACCAGAGTAAACGAAATGTTTTATTTTTCTCGCATGTAGTAACCTATTTTTTCTTATATTTTCAACTTTTTTTAAATGTTGTCTAGTTGTCTATATTAACACGCTGTGACGCCCTATAATTGCGAGACCACTATTATTTAAGACCTTTGATTATTATACGTTGTATGTTCAGTGTATCCTGTGTTGGGAGTAATAAATAAATAAAAAAAGTATTATATATGACTAATAGAATACATAAATAGCTTATTTTTTGTATAATACAAGCCAGATACAGGACAAACATCTATGTTTGCTAGACAAAGGCTTGTCCCGAGTGAGAATCAATCCCACGACCTCTAGCGCAAAGCTACTACGAACTGTGAGTCATTTACAAAACAATTAGTTTGATTACAAAACATTTTATAGTGAAAATAATACATAATTAGAAAGAACAATCACATACACTGATACGTTACTACCCGCACTATGAGTGTGGCAGTAGGGTTCCTTGTATTGCAAGTGGCATGCACAAATGTAGAAACACAAGACTACACCCAAGACCCAAGAACAAACTTTACGCTCATCACACAAATTGGGCAAAACGCAGGAGAGGAAACCGCTTAGCAATTGGGCCATGCGTACCTACGACAACCGTCAACCGTACCAGCCTCTAATGTTCCCACTGCAGGGACACCAGCCTACTCTCGATAATTGAGAGTGAATGGGCTCTGATCTACCACGGGAGCCCAATCTGAATCGGTATATGTCACATGTCGTCGAATTTTTGGTTCTAAGACATGTCGGTTTCCTCACGATGTTTTCCGTCACCGTTTCGAGAACGTGGTATTGCGCACATAAATTTTTCAAGTGAAAAAAAACCATTGGTGCACGTGTGGATTTGAACCAGCGACCTTCAGATTGAAAGTCGGCGTCTGTGCCCATGGACCAGACCAAAACATAACTACAAAACGTCACAAAACGCTCCTAAGTTTGAACACTAATGAGATGAGATGGGTATTTTTCACATAAATAAACTCAATTTTCACATAAAACAGGATTAGAGAAACGTGTTTGTCTGTATCAGAACGGACTCTATCTACTAATTATCACGTCTTGCCCGATAGAGTTTTTTTTTTCTGCTTACCCACTTAATAACATTCTTCACGGCAACTGCGCAAGAAAACTATGGAGTGGATTTAAAGTAAAAAAATTGATGGAAAGTTTTGTGCAAGAAACATAATAAAAAAATATCTTTATCAATCAATTAGCTCTGAATAATGGCTACACTGAGGGCGTGGTGGCCCAGGGGCATAGACGCCGACTTTCAATCTGAAGGTTGCTGGTTCAAACCCACGCGTGCACCAATGAGTTTTTTCACTTGAAAAAATTTATGTGCGCAATACCACGTTCTCGAAACGGTGACGGAAAACATCGTGAGGAAACCGGCATGTCTTAGAACCAAAAATTCGACGACATGTGACATCTACCGATTCAGATTGGGCTCCCGTGGTAGATCAGAGCCCATTCACTCTCAATTATCGAGAGTAGGCCGGTGTCCCTGCAGTGGGAACATTAGAGGCTGGTACGGGAATGGCTACACAGCTCAGATTGTAGTAGCTTTGTTGTTGTTTTGTATTATTTAGTCGTGGGTTCTCTTCCCACCCAGGACAATTAAATTTGCGTGACGAATATAAATGTTTGTCTGTGTCTGGGTTATTTGTGTATATATGTATGTATTAACAAAAAAAGTACTATTTAAGTACTAGTATACTATTATAATAAATGTGATTTAAGTATCCTATCAATATCTGGTTTCTTTTATAAAATATTTTATTAATGTTGGGGCTAGATGGAAATGGGTGGCCCATAAATATTTAAAACATTTTTTCGATGATTGTTGTTGCTGAAAAGTTTTAAAAGTTTTCAAGAAAATTTTCGAGTTCTATTATCTTCAGTAATTTTATTCAAATTCAGGGTTTGAAGAAACGCCGAACTACTACAATAACTACAATACTTTTTATTACTACAATAATAATAATTACTAGTGACCTTTTATGTCCATATTTAAGATATATTATTTAATATAAAACGTTATTTATAATTTATTCATATACACATATCAACGAAACGATATAATTGAAAAGATATTGAGAGCAACATAATATCTATCGCAGCAAAATCTATAATTATACTAAATGATGAAATAAAAAAATTAACAACTCTAAAATATATTTAAAAAGAGTTACTAGCAAATTTCATCGAAATCCGTTGAGCCGTTTGAGCGTGAAGGAGTTACAAACATACACACAAACAGATACCAACTTACGCCTTTATAATTATAACTAGCTGCACCCCGCGGTTTCACCCGCGTAGTTCCCATTCCCGTGGGTATACAGGGATAAAATATAGCCTATGTTACTCGCTGATAATGTAGCTTTCCATTGGTGAAAGAATTTTTAAAATCGGTTTACTTGTTTGGTTGTGAAAGCGTAACAAACAAACGAATAAACTCACTTACGCATTTAAAATATTAGTTAGGATAAAAATTATATATAGGTGTGACTAAGACTGCAGTCTAATCCATAGTTTCGTAGGCTGACACCTTTAACATGGCCGCGGTCACAGCCGCAACGGTCATCGAGCGGAAGTCGACCAAACCATTCATTTTGGGAGTTATTGAGTCGACTCCCATTTTTTTCTCACTTACCTACCTCTTCTCAGAAAGTTTATGGTCTTAAAAACTTAATCTTGTTTTTTGTATGGCAAGGGAACGCTACTTGATAAAGGTGTAAACGAATAGGTACTTTTGATTCCTAACTACCGCCCTAATTTAATTTACGTCCGTAGATGTTTTCCAGTTCCAGATAGTGTTCTCTTTCTGGCTTTATGTTCGTAGGACACCTATAAATAGTGTTCCAGTAGAATTATATTTAAAAAGGTACAAAATACAATATTAAATTTAATCTTACGATAATTTTAAAACGAGGAAGTTTTCCGAGGTGGTTCTGATGAAATTTCATGGAAAATGTTCACTCTAAAACGGCAAACAATAATAAAGTTGGTATAAAAATCAAAAGACAGATAAAAAATTGACTTTTAATCTGTTAGATTATAATATGTAAGAAACAGGTAGGTACTTAAAAACTATTGTTATTACCGTGTATTTGTTAGTAATGAAGCTTTAAGCTAGTTATTATAATATTTTTACATACCACAATAAGTATATCATTTAAAGAAAGCGTAACACTTGAATACCTCCGCATATCCTTCTGAAAACATTATAGTTTGTTTGACCATGTAATATATTCACAACTTACAAAGTCTACAGAACTATCAGAAGACGAACGCAAGTTGATTTTCCAGCACTTTTCAAATTTACCGCTGTTATTCCTACCTATAACATAACAAAACATGTTCGTTTCTTAGACTTTCCCGCTAAAAACAAATGAGTGTTCTGATACCGACATCTATTTTATTCCCTTGAAACGAAATTGGTTCCCAGCAAGATGTTTCAGTTCACTGAGTGGTTGACAAATAAAACGTAATAATAGTTCAAGTTAATCTGACTAGATGGCGTTGGGCACCGACCAACCAGCACAATTTATTGTGTGTATTAATGTTTTTTGTTATTTGGTGATATTGAATTCTTTTGCATATTATGTACATAAGTAATATCAAATATTATCATGGTGATGTATTTTGATCTCATTTAGATGATAGGTACACTTTTTTAATCACAGCGGTTGGCACTTCACTTTGCCATTGAAACTATATAATTCACTAGATGGCAGTAAAGCTAGTTGTTCTTAACCAGAGTTGTAGATTTGATAGATATTTTTTTTTTAGATATTTTCTTTGATAGATGGCGCTAATAAAATGCACCCACAAGGCATAGATACCCCGCTTAGTTTCAATGTCTAAGGTTTAATATCTTTTTAATTTAGCCGTGTAGTAAACGTAATGTCGATACAAAACCAACAAAGCGACCGAATGAAAATGTCTGTTTTGACTGCAACGGGCTACGGAGCGAGTGAACAGTGCTGCCAACTAAGTTCATTCAGTGCTAGATTTAGCATTTCTGCAATTCCAACACAAAATATATTTTAGGATATACATTTAAACCATTATAAATATGTTTTGCTTTTATAATGTCTTGTAGATTAATTAAGTAAACAAGTAAATAATGGAACAGGCGCTGATTTTGAACATGATGGATACTGGTTCAAATCCAAAAAAACAACTAGTTTTCCGAAATGTTATGAGCACATTACTACTTTCTAAAAAAATGAGGATACTGGCATGTTCTAGAATCAAATATTTATGTTATCTAATGATCTGAATAAAGACTCCCTTGGTGTTTAATCTACCACGAGAGCCTAATTCTATTTATAATATACACTATCTTATTATACACTAGTTAATAATTCCAATTGATGTAATGTGGCAATAATGAAGTAAAGTTATGTAGCTTACATTATTTAATAAATCATTATAAATTTATATGGTATTATGGTTATTAATGTAATAAAAAACTTTAATATTGATTGAGAAAATTCAAAGTATGGATTAAAGTAAAAGTCCAAAATCCATTGCAAACCCTCATTTTTAAAGGTATGAGTAGAGAGAACCGATAATTCCTCTACTACTATCATCATTATAAGTAAACGGTTGGCAGCCCTGTGAGCGAATTCGCTTTTGTCAGTCTTTTGCCGCTTTTGTGGTGGAGTGTTGTCTGTCAACTGAATTTTCGGTATCGGCGTGAGAATACTGTGCTTGTGTATTTTTATGTTTTGTGACTGAAATCCTGTGTTATTTGAGTATATAAACGTAGTAGATAATAGTGAGGTTATTGTTTGTGTTGTTAAGTGAACGTTTTTGTGTTTCATTGTGGCGTAAAGTTGTAACATAGATGCTCTTCAAGTTCGCCGGCTATATCGTATTATGGTGAGCGTATGATCGATTTTTACCCCCTTTTAGCTGTCTTATTGTTGCTATTCCTGTTTTATCCGCATGTATAGTCCAGACATAGTGCAAACGATGTACATTACGGCCCGTATGCGTCGCTTAGTTGAGCTTTACGTCCGTTAGTAAGATTGTTATTATTTTGCCCAATTGGTTTTTTATTGGTTCCGGCTTCGAACGGTTTGAAATTATCTCTCATAATTTATTATTTAGTGTGTAGTTACGTAGATTTGCTAAAAGGTTTTCTTTTCTGATTGGTAGGTATGATAAGAAGCGATGGAGGATGAAGGCGTGAATTTATTTAGGTACTTAGATATGTAAACAAAGCTCTATGGAAACCAAATAACTATTGGGAAGCTGACTTCACCACGCTGGGATAATTATGACGATGTTATAACAGACTCCACGCTTTCTGAATTGAATGAATCTGCTCATGCATTATTAAGGAGTGTAGTTGAATAATTAGATAATAATTTATGTCAATATCTATGTTGAATAATTATTTATCTAAGATTTCACTAGACTTACATACATAAATACACGCCATTTCCCCTGAAGGGTCAGCAGACTCAGCCACTTTTCACATTGTAAGTCCATTATGGGAATGTAGATATGGCAAGTTGTGACCTCATTGGCCCACTTATCAGTAAAATATATTATTCCTTAATAATATTCCATAGTAATTATCCTTATAAGAGTGATAATTATTAGGTTCAATAAGAGGCCGTAACATTAACGGAAACTTTTGCATATCTGAAATAAAAATCTGTCTGGAAAAATCAAACCAAAACTTATATTTAAAAGTTCTAAATGAATAATATTAATATTTCAGATTGTTAGTAAACTACAAAAATTGCTTATAAGGCTAATTGCTTTTTCTATGATTGTAGCACCAAAATTATAATTATCATTAACCAAATCTATTAAAAATGGGATAATCAGAAATAATTTCATATCGGTAAAACTATAATAAATCTGATCCATATCTTGATTTGAAATTTCATATCCCTTGCAACCCTAATAATTAATAATATGTATGCTTGTTCTATCTCACGAAGGCAGGTTGGTTGTATTAGTGTGTGTAGGTGTACATGCACATTGTTTCTGTGTGCGTAAGCTCAGTCGTACTCAGTATTGGTGTTTCTGAGCTTAATATACTCCTGACACTTATCAAACAAGTCCAGGTAAATAATTGTTATCTTAAGAGGCTCCTTCTACAGGTGAAGTGACAGCGCTGCGGACATTCCTCTTAGGGGTGCTTTGTGCGTTGACGTCATCAATAGTGAAAAGTTTCACATCGTCGTTCTCCTAAGTGGACATTCCATCAGTGTATTGTGTCGTGTTTGATACCCAGCTGGGGCAAATATGTGCGATTGCTCTGTTCTGGTTTACGTTTGATCTTGAATATTGTATTTTTGTATTGGTGACACCTACAACGGGAATTCCAGTTTCTGCTATTAGGATGCCAGTGGGCCTTTTCCGAGGGCTGGGTGTTCCATCCATAGAAGGTCATTTTTGAGTTTACTATGTTTTGCGAGGTATATTAGCTTAGTTTAAAGACCCAGCGGCCTGCTTACGTCATTTTATACTTGTTCCGTACCGGACAATGACGGCATACTTAACTAACTTTTGACCGTTACCCTTTTCTTGCTAGATATTAGTTTTTTATGCAAAATATTTTTATTACTTGTTCAAAGACGAAAGCCACGAACTGACCTTTAATCCTACTAATGTTATAAACGCGAATGTTTGGATGTATGGATGGATGTATGTTACTCAATCACGCCAGAACGGCTGAACGGACCTGGATGAAATTTGGCACAGAGATAGATTATAGTCTGGAATAGCACATAGGTTACTTTTTATCCCGGAAAAATGTACGGTTACCGTAGGAAGTCCAACCGCGGGGACACCGCGGGGCGCAGTAGGTTATATATATCTATGTATTAAGTAATCGCTTCCGATCTGCTGAGTGCTTCAGGACGAGTAGAAAGCCGTTCATATAGGGTGGTTACAACCGCCCGTAAACAGCAAAATGACTTCGGTCCTCCCTTGAAGTATGAGGAGACCCAAGAGGCATCGCGCTGTATCACAATCATAAAGATGACGCATCCCCACAAAGTCTCGTGCGCCTGTGATGTCATCCGCATTTTTTTAAATTTTACTAATTTGACTGGACAAGCTGAAGGCCTACCTGATTTTAAATGGTCACCTCCGCCCCTAACACAAGGCTTATTGCCTTAGGTCCAGATCGAAGTTTGAGAAGAATCAAGTCGTTCGTTGCGCCCGTCACTCGAGACGGGAATGTTATGTCTTATGCTCATGTTATTTCATCGGCATCCACACTCTTCCATCGACAACAGCAATGCGAATGCACTGCTTGAAGGCAGATTAGCAGGTGTGGCAGTACTGCTGCGGACGAAATTGGCACAAGTTCCACTGCCCTTTTATGGAACTTCGCGAGTGCCTTGCGTAATTTTATGGTTGTTTCGTGCCAGTTAGTGAATTGAAGTAATTTTATGTTGCTGTTTAACACTAATTCGTATTACAGTGTGCCAAATGTGTTGTTATACTATATATAATGATAAAATTGGTTTATTCCCATTGTACTCCAAAATTATTTCCCAAACTGTTCCACGAAGGAGTAGGGTGCAACATTTTTAAATAAGAAATTTATAATATTTTATTCTTTGTAGTAGTTTGAGAATCAATGTATGGGATTATCTTTTTAGAACAAAAGAGTAGTACTTTGGAATAACCGTAAAATTTATACCTATCCTTAAACAGTAGAAGACGTTTTTTTCGTCTGTTTCTCCGCTTCCAACTAACTTCTAAACCACACAACGGATTTTAATATGCGTTTCACTATCATTTAGAGATTTCCGGAAGGTTTATAATGTATAATATAATGCATATTATAAAATTTTAATGATTTGTGATTACGATGACGTCGTAAAAACAAAGTTTTGAGCGCTTACATTGCTAATGCTAGCTAAACCTTACAAGATAAATGACTACTACGGACTTGTATAACGACCGACATTACACACTGTAAACCGTGGGAAGAAGGGGCGGGTCGCCATTTAAGTATAAATATCAACAGTTCAAATTTTACTGGTCTCACAGCTCGGTCAGTAGTAGCTCTGGCTTCTGCGCTGTAGGTCGTCAATTCGACTCCCTCCCAGGTCAAACTTTTAAACTGTTTGTGTGTTAATATGTTCCGTATCAGCCTGTTATGTTCTCACTGCAAGGACATCAGCCTACTCTGGATACTCTCGATAAGTGAATGGGACTTTGACTTACCACGGGAGCCCAATCCGGATTGGTAGATGTCTTCGATTTTTTTGTTTCCTTCACCGTTTCGAGAATTGGTATTGCACACATAAATTTTTCGAGTGAAAATCTCATTTGTGCACTTGTGGGTTTGATCCTGTGAGTTCTAGATTGAAAGTCGGTGTCTGTGTCCCTGGGCCACCATCTTATGTTGATATGTATTATGTGTGTATTTACAAAAAGTGAGTAGGTAAGTGTATATAAATTTTCTATCAGTTATGTTATGGCTTTCATAAGTCTCATAGTATCTACAAGGTATGTTCAATTTGGTGATAGATAGCGCTGTTTGTCCATGAATTTAATTGGCTAAAACCATTTATTTTGTATTTTCGTTCCTCCATATTCAATGTGTCGAAAATACTTAAAAGTTGGGAAAATTTTTTGTAAAAGGTGTTTTTCTTTTCGCAGTATCTAAATCTGAATGTATATTTTTCCTTATAAATACAATACGCACCAACATATATATTGTAAGAGCAATGAGCACCAACATAATATAATACAATATATTGCACTTGCAATATAATAATATATTGTATGGTATTACAGCTACGGTGCTAGTGTGGTAAAGTAGATGTAGAAATATATTTCTTTCCATAACAAATATGACGCATTCAGTTGTAGGTAAAATTCTAAGATAACGTTTGCATTTTTGTCTTATCTTATGTAGATAAAGTTTTCACGACACTAGTTTAAACCTCGGGCTGCTTCCATTATGTCTGCAGTAGCCTAAAAAGGGTGAGTGAAACCCAGAATTTAGACAAACAACTCCTGTATTATATTATGCATTAAATGTATTGAGTATTAAAGTCTACACAGTCTCAGAAACAGGATGATTACAATAACTATAGTAACAGTAGAACTGATGCCAATTTCGTAAGGAGAGTCCTGCCACCACACTGTTAGATAATCGCCAAACAGTGGTGCGCTCGCGTCGCGTTTCCGGTGGAAAAGTATGGCTGCCAGTGAAATTACATGAACATGACATGAAGCATACATACACGAGACTTCTGTAGACGAGAACCTAAGTAATGTAGTTGTTGATGAGCGGTTTGTGGTGCCTAACATTAGTTGGGCCGTGGACTCGTTCTGTCAACTAATTGGCATAAAAGAAAAGTTATGTAATTTAACCCTTTGCATATACGGCCAAGGAATTACTGCCACCTTCTGCACCCGAGAGAATCTAATGAATGTGACAGATATGAACATACAATTTAGGTAAGACAGAAGGCATTGCATCACTCAGAAGAATTTCGATTTCTAGCAGTAGAAATCATTTCTGCATTCCAGCTAAGAAATTATAGGCACCGTCAAAACATATCTTGGAAACGTTACCTTTTTAAAAAATATGTACCTGCAATCTATTTTTTTAACAAACTTAAGCGCTTGTTCAAACCCTATCTGACCATCCATGGGGAAGAACAAGTAAGAAAATCCTAATGTAAGAATTACTTTCTTTTCGCGACCATTATTCTGTTCACAAACAATGTAATGTTCCTTATGTCTAGGTCTAGGTCATTGCATAGACCAGCGTAATAACCGCTCGTTTGTGATTTTGTAATTATTTTGCGTGCAATTAAGCCAAGCGTAAAGCAGATTAATTTTGTTATTTTCCTATTAAGCACCAGTAATTCGCCTTCACGGAGCGTTGCCATAATTTGATTATCTAAGTTTTCAGACACAGCTTCACAACAAAGACAAGCCGTGGGCCAACGCTGGACGTAGAAAGTTCCCAAAGGCTATTTCAAACACAATAAAATGTCTGCTTAGTATCAGTTAGAGGTCGCTCTAAAAGCGTGAACCCTTCCTATTCCAGTCGGGGCAACGCCCTGGCCTTTTCACAGTATTTTTTTCTTTACGTGTGTTATTTTTTAATGCAGCTAACTCACTCGATGTTTACTCACTGGCCTCACTGTAGGGGCTCTGCCTTCTGCTACATCGTATGCTTAAAAAATGTGGTAATAATTAAAACAAAAAAATAATAATCATTTTTTGTATGTCTGTCTGTTCCGGCTAATATTCGTAACGGTTGGACTTATTTTGACGGGAATTTCGCTGGTAGCTGATTTATATAATAAGGAGTAACTTATTTTAGAAAAAAGAATCAGGGTAGTATATATTATATATATACTAGCTGTTACCCGTGACTTCTTCCGTATGAATTTACAAAAAAAAGGTCATTAGTATTATTACTTATACATACATACACGTATATATACGTGTATGTGTATATATTATATAATAGGTGTGTGAATATGACTCCGCCCCTTTTTGTCAAAATAAAACACATTTGTTCGCTTACAAAATTAAAAAAAAAAATTATTGAAAGTATGCTCCATCTGCAGCTACAACCTTCGCCCATCGTTCAGGTAGTTTTCGTATTCCTTGCTGGAAGAAGTCCTGGTCTTTTGAGCTTATCCAGTTGTCAATCCAAATTTTGATACTTTCACATGAAGTAAACTTTTCTCCAGTAAGGTCTGTCTGCATCGTCCGGAATAGGTGGTAATCCGAAGGAGCTATGTCTGGTGAATATGGCGGGTGGGGTAACACTTCCCAGTCCTGTCCCTCTAAATATCTTTTTACGACTTCTGCGGTATGCGGTTTGGCATTGTCATGCTGAAGAACTAATTTGTTATGTCTATTCACCCATTCTGGTCGTTTTTCTTCTATGGCTCGCTTCAAACGCATTAGTTGTCGTCGGTAAACTTCTCCATTAATAGTTTCAGAGGGTTTGAGCAACTCATAATATACAATACCTTTCTGATCCCACCAAATACAGAGCATGACCTTGGCACAGTGAATATTTATTTTTGGCTGTGATGGGCCTGGTTCGCCTGGTTTCACCCAAGCTTTTTTGCGTTTAGGATTTTCGTAGTGTATCCATTTTTCGTCTCCTGTGACTATCCGATGCAAAAATCCTTTTCTTTGCTGTCTTTGAAGCAGCATTTCACAAATGGTTTTCCGACGTTCCATGTCTCTTTCTTTTAAATCATGTGGAACCCAGTCACCGGCTTTTTGAATCATTCCCATCATTTGTAAACGCTTTGCAACAGTTGAACGATCAACATTTAATGCTGCAGCTAATTCTGATTGAGTTTGGCAAGAATCTTCCGCCAATAATGCTTCCAATTCAGCATCTTCAAATTTTTTTGGTGGTTTTCCATGTTCTTTATCCTCAGTACTAAAATCGTTATTTTGAAATCGTCGAAACCATTCCTTGCAAGTTGTATTAGACGGAGCATGCTCACCATAAATCTCCACAAGCAAACGATAAGTTTCCGCTGCAGTTTTCTTCGCAATAAAATAATGTAATAACACTTCCCGCAAATGACGTTTATTTGGAATAAAAACCGACATTTTCGAAAAGGTGAAAACAATTGTTGCTTACACTTCAACAAAATATCATAAAATGCGTTAGATAGCTGACATTCAGTACTATCGAATACAAGTATGGTCATTTATTAGTACACGTAAACAATACTAAAAACGACATCTGTTGAGAAAGGGCGGAGTCATATTCACACACCAATAGTTCCCATAAAAACAAGTTTTACTCAGTTTGGGGCTAGATGGCGCTGAGATATGTGCATGAATATTTATTATTATTATTGTATATTATTATTTACTTATATTCTAGCGTAGCGTAAAAAATACTTTGTGATCTTAGCTTATCTCGCTCTTCCCCTTGCAATCCGGTAAGATCTTAAAATGATCTCAAAAGGGGATATTAGATACATCTTAATAAATGGGTTTCCCTAAACACCGATCGGTAATCGGTAAGATCTACCAACCAGCTAATCAACGTCTCGCAAAGAGCTGTTTTGATAATCATGAAAGTTATAATCGTCATTCTATTAGTATTAAGTACTTAGCATTAATTACTCAGAAAATCACTTAAGTAAAATTGATTTTTATCCCAATTATTTTAAAAAGTAGGTACACCTCGTTTTACAGCCTTCGTTTCTGTTTCGACGAGTAAATGCAATTATAATTTGTGTCATTAAAGCGATTTCTGCTGTACCTGTAAAGTTATTCAGGGAGTCTAAATGGCATTCCCTGTGTTGCAACATATACAATAACATATACAAATTACTGTATCTGTGACACTTTATATTCACACAAAATTAGCCCCAGACGTGTATCAAACTTAACCCCTGTCGCTTCGAATGCGGCCAACTAAGCCTGATAACAAAAAGTTCAGTGATCGGTACAATTAAAATCTTTACAACACAAACGTTTACACTATCAATTTCAATAACAAATGGATTTGTCTATGAAATGTTTTGTCGACCATAATTTTCGTTTCAAGCTATTTATATACACATTTTGATATCATTCTCGGCTCGGTCAAAAGTTGGATTGGTGATTTAGTTGCATTTGAACTGGCCGCTTCCGTGCTTCCGAGGGCACGTTAAGAAGTCGGTCCCGGTGACATTAGTCGTTAAACCATGACAGAGGCCTTCGGGCGGCTTGAAAACTCCGACATTAGAGTTGGCCACTGACCTGTTTTGGCTGTAAGTGAACTAGCTGCGCCCTCATGTGCGAGTTAAGATCAGAACAGATGCGGTGAGACCATCTCGTTAAATCGCACCCAAACAATGCTATCTTCACATCTGCGTGTGACGTAGTAATTTGATGTTATTCCTCTTATGGGATACTTGTTAGGACGTGGACGTCCTACTCTCCGTGTATCTTGAGGATGCAATACAAAAAACGCTGAAATAATCTATATAAAATTGAATTGTCTGTTTGTAATGTCAAAACAGCTTTATACTAAATGAATTTTAAGGTATAGTTCATAGTTCATTTATTATTAACAATCAGTTATATGTCAGTTTCAAAAAAATCATGTAAAGTAAAAATAACAATAATAATTTGTATTTAAATACTGTGATTGAAATTAATAAGTCATAATATTAAATAAAAATCAATGAATTACTTCCATCATATAAATATCATTATAAAAGACAATGAAAATAGTACAATATGTCAAAAAAAATTGTAAAATTTATACGGTATATACGGTACGTATAACAAAAAAAACTATTTGTCTAATTTTGTGTGTCTGTCTCTTTGTTCCGGCTAATCTCCGTAACGGCTGGACCGATTTTGACGGGACGAATTCGCTGGCAGATAGCTGATGTTATAAGGAGTAACTAAGGCTACTTTTTTGAAGAAAATGAATAGTGGAATTAGGGTGCCCCGCACAACAATTGTGAAATACCACGCGGGCGAAGTCGCGGGAAGCAGCTAACGGATTTGAATGAATTTTTTTTTCGTAACTCATACCCTAGATTAACACAGGTATTTTATTCCAATAAAGTGATGTTATTTAAGTGACTTCTGTGTGAAATTCAGTTTTTTACATTTTTCCCATAGTCTCATGTTAACTTTTAAACAGCGATAAACACTAACGTAATTGCTGTATAAAATATCTAGAACGCAGGCAGGCGAATATTTGTAAATTACTCATAGCATCGTAAAAACTTTCTTTATGTCGGTCTGTACCAGTTTCTCAAACAGATTAAACAATTTATGTCGAGATCGAGGAAGTATAGATTACGTTTTAAATTATTACATTACAATTTACAAATCTTTACTAATTCTAACCTAACCTACTAGGTTAAGCTAACCTTCGAAGCCCGGGTTCGATTCCCGGCCCGATTACACACAAAGTAAAGTTACTGAAGTTGCGAAAAGCGCATTAATTCACATGTGCATTTATACGTACAATATATTTAAAGCAGACTACTGCCTTAAATGGGTGATATATTTTGGTGCCTGAGAAATTATATTTGCCCACATGATGTTGTGACGTCTATATGACGCAGTTAGTGATAAAGATGAGAACTGCTCAACTACAAGCAATAAGATTAAGTTAAGCAACTCTCCGCCCGGTCAGTACTTGGATGGGCGCTCAGTACAAATGCCACTCATTTGAACTAAGCGCTTTCTTGCTTCTGAGGGCAGGTTTAGATGTCGTTCCCGGCTATACTAGTCCATTTCGCTTTGGGAAATTAATTTTTCAGAAGTTTATTACAGGTGAAGGTAATACTATTCAGTTTTCAGATATTTTTTTCCAATTAGCGAGATATTTACCATGATAAGTGAGTTTATCCGGTACTGTGTCGAAATATACGAAATATCATTACAGAGTATGAGTAGGTGGGTAGATATAAATAAACTGGACCATATGTGATGAATTTAAGACCATCACGCGGGCATTATAGCTTGAAACGTTTCAGCTGTCCGCCTCTCAACAGCTCATTACGTGGAAATCGGATTGCGATGGAGACGAACGCTACAGCGTAGGCAACAGTTGCAACAGCATCCGTCACTTTTTACTGCCATTAGCCGTCACCAGGGTCCAGTTGTTTTTGGAGCCAGATTCAATTACGAAATGGCGAGACAAAAAAATGGGTTGGTGACGGAAGAAAACGCGTTATAAAAACGTAGTATTTATTTACGCGTAGCTGCGTTTCGCGTAACCCGCGGTTCATCCGATGTGTTAATCCAGGATATATAAATTAATGGTTTTATTACTTAATTCCTTAGCTCCGAAAATTTATCCGTTTTATATTTTCTTAAGACTGAAATTAAAAAACGGATAAATTTTCGTAGAAAAATGGTATTTTTCATTGATATCCACAGTCCCTGACATAGGCAACAGTCCCCTGTATCGATTTTTTTAGAAAATGCTCAATATTTCTATATTAATGGAAATATTTTTGGTTCATCTGCCGTTTAGTATTAAATAGGCTGATATTATATTCCCTAAATAAGGTTTAATTAACATATTCGTAAGAAAATTGCCGAGACAACTTTCTTAGAACGAGTTGGCCAGTATGCAGAGAAATGCCCATATTATATATGTTGACAATGTATCGGAACTAGAAACAAAGTGCCAAGTTCGTCCGGACAAGTTACTGCCACTGGTACTGTGGGTCGTTGGTTAGATTTCCACTCAGGACAAGCATTTGTGTGACAAACACAAATGTTTGTTCTATCTGGTTGTTGAAATGTATTTTATTTATATGTATTTACAAATTAAAATCTATAATATAAGGTAAGAACACGAATGCTAGACATTTAACCAAAAAAAAAAACGTTTTTTTTAAATAATTACTCATTTTGAATGAGTAACTCCAAAAATTTTATTAAAAAGACACCTCATATTATGTATGATCCGTTGTCAAAAACTTGCATATAATATGTACCTAAGCAATTTTCAAAATCTCGACACTCAGTCAATAACGTGAACGTTGAAAATTAAATACTACAGGCAATGCTTAGTTTGGGGCTAGATGACGCTGTGTGAAATGTGCATGAATATTTCTTATTATTATGTATCCATAGCTACATACAAGCAGCATGCTACCCGTCACAAAGGGCCCTGCCATCTGCCACACAGAGATTGCTCACATATTTCAAAGTCCCAAACAAGAAGGTATCTCCGTCATTTCGTAACACGTTACATATATTGTACTTTTACTGGCGGGTCGGCCCCTTAAGTAGCTTAAGGTACGGACTGTGATGACTACTCGATTTGTTTGTGTCGCCACTTACATTCCCGTTTTGGGTTAGAAAGTGAGATTTCTTTTCCTGACAAATTGGGTGACGAATAACTAAAGTGGTAAAGGTTGCAGCCGTTGTTTTGGTATTCTTAAGTGGAACATGCTATAGCCGACCTGGTATGAAGTGGTTACCACCGCCCATAGATAGCAATGTGCGGTCTTGTCGCTCATACCGATCTCTTTCAGGCAACGATATGTCGTACTAAGTGAGTCTCGATCGTTTCTCAATGGTGCCTTACAATTTCGCTGATGAATCCTCAGATATCCGCTTGTTTTTAACCTACTTAAAATGTTTAAGAACTCGATTGTTACTTTTTTTTTTATATTTTTGTTACGAGATTTCTTCGCTTTTTGTGATTTTTGATCATTATTTTTTAACTGATTTCCAACTTTCCCCCATAGAATTTCAAGAATTCCATCCCTAAGCAAAGTGATCTTTCATGGCTTATTTAGTATTGATAGTAGTGTAGAAGTTGATAATATGATTGCTGTATCACTCATCATGATCATAGCATATTTTTGGAAGAAACACGTGACATTATCAACAGATTCGGGTTTGTTTCAGCAAAGTATACTCAAAACTATGTATTTATATAGAACTAATTCAGCCAGCGTACAGAACCGTATTTTGTGTGGAGCAGGCTGTTTTCCATCACAAAGCACACATTGTTTAACAATATCCTTTACGCCAATGTATCTCTCATTATAGACGTCCATATTCAGCCCGACTACTAAACCGATGGACTGGAAATTAAACGGCGGTTAGCAGGTCAGTGAACTCGAAAAAGTCGGTAAAATGTTGGATCGAAATAATGAAATTCACTGGGCTTCTATAGAAGTGGGTGACCGTGATAAATTTCGCGCTATGGCTGACTGCAAGTTATTGATAAATCTGAATTTTCATATGAAACGCAAAAGTCCCAAGTGAAGCTTGTTTGCCCTCGAAGCGAGGGGTCCTGGGTTCGATTCCCGACCGAATGAGTGTGTAAACGTATAGGACATGAGATCTGTAGGTATAAATAATTTCGAGTTTGATGCATATTAGACACGGGTTTAAAGAAATTAAAAGCACATGGTCTTGATGTCTTGATGGTGAGATGGCTGACTTGGTAAGATACAGTTTATTGCAAGTTGGCCATCCGAGCGTTTCATAACTCAATGCGAATAAGCTTACAAACCTTACATTCTGTGGCCTTGAGTGTCACGGCCTGTTCTCCATTTCGGCGACTGCTGGGTTTTCACTTTCGATGCCATTGCTTTTGCCATGACGGAGCACGACTGATATAACAAGTAAATAAAATAAAAAAACACTTTCTGCGCAGTCGGGCTGCGTGGAAATATAATAGAATTATAATTAAAAAAATAATAATAATACGTATTATATTTTCGTTCTTTTGAGTCGCGCAGTCGGGTAAAATACTGAAAAACCGACGTCTTATACTTTCTTCCTTATTTCACGTTATAAAAAAACTAAATCGGGCTACAATGGGCGTCGAAAAAAGTCATAGCAAAATACGCAATTTCGTTTATTGAATGACACAGTTTGTCCAGTTATTTTGATTTAAAAACCGAATCATTGCAACTATTTTGGTGAAATTGTTAGGGGACCAACCTGAAAGAATATCTTTACAAATAAAAATCCAAAGTAGTTGATAAATGACGAAGTTCCGAGGTAACAACCTCCAAAGGACTTCCAAAGGAGGATAACCTCCATCTTTGAAAGTGGTTGACTGTGACTTTAAAAGTTTTTCTCATAAGAACTTGCGTTTTCTTTTCCAATTTGTCCTTCTGTAAACTTAGTTGCAGTGCTGGCTAGCAAACTTATGCAATTTAAAACTATGTTGTTTACAAAATAAACTATTGACTAAAACGTGGGTAAGTTCATTATAGCAACAATGGAATAGAATCTTCGATCTAGATTCTCTTTAATGTTTCTGCGAAACGGGCTACACAAGCGGTGCACTGACCAGAAAGCATTGGACCTTGAGAGAATTCCCTCATCTTCAAACTCCCATGCGGACGTGGGAGGCATCGGAGCTCAGCTCGAGTTGGCGCAGGTGCATTTTATGGCCAAATTAATTTGAGCCCCCGAGTTCCATAATATCATTTATGATGGAAATAAAATAACGGATCAAGGTATAATGGCTGTAGATGACAGTAACAATAGTGCAGTGCAGTGGTACATACAGTTGTAATAGTTGCGTCATTGGGCAATGCTATTGTTAGTTTGTGTTTGTAATTTTGTCGTAATGAACTTCAAATTGACATAATGTCAGCACCTTGGCAGGCTGCATGTGCAAACGCCTAATGTTTGGTTTGTTTCGTACATTTGGAGGATTTTAGGTGTACCTAATGGTTATTTGCCGAGCGAGTAAGTTGTACGAGCAAACTTCAGACTACCCCGAGGCTATCTGTACAGCTAATGGATGTTTAGTGGGCACGGAAAGCGCTCGGTTATATATGCCAGCAATTTGTCACTTATCCAAGTGATGCCCATCGATCTATCTGTTCGGTTTCGTACAAACTGCTGTTTACTACCACTACTATACCTGATATCTATTAATAGGTTATAAGCGCTAGCGGCAGCTTTAATCGTTACTCGACTTTGAAAAGGAGGAAGTTCTGTATTCTGTATGCTTGTCATACGATATTTTCGCCTGTTTTTGGTTAGGGTTGGAACATTTTCATTAAATTTCTATGTGACCACGAAACACCCAATAAAGAATCATGCAAATGGTCGGATGATTCTTGATTGGGTGCTCCGTGGTCACATAAATTTAATGAAAATGTTCCAACCCTAAGGGTGGAAAATAGAGGATGAAGTATTGAAGTCTGTTTATTCTTTTTTTTATTTGTTACTTGTTAAGATATCACGGCAGTTAAGTTTCAATTTAAAAAGTAAAGATCGAACTAGATTTTGCTTGCTTAACTAAGATATTTTTAAGGCATGCATTAATCTTGATGAATTCAGACTTAAAATTGAAATCGCATCGATTTGTTTCCGTCATTCGGCTGGTCTCGACGTCTTGCTAAAAGGAAGAAAATGTCGATCTAATTTCAATTCCAATTTTGATTTCGTCTCAGTTAAGGGTCTAGAAATAGTAAAGGCATGGCCAACCCGCTCAGAATGGAATATATTTATTGATATTAAGTATAGGTATTAAATGTTTTCAAGTATTTATAGATTTTTTATATTGTACAACATAAATTTCTTGTCAAAAATAAAATTTTATTAAATAAGTACAATTTAAATAACTAAATTACAGTATTGGTTAGGTACAATTTTAAGAACTGGGATATATAAATCGGCCTTCGAAGTGAATTGATTAGTTGGAAATACCTACCTATATAATTATCCCAATTAATAAAACACAAAAATTGTTTCTACCTATGTCCGTTATAAGTTTGAAACCATCCAAGCGATGTGCCCCATACTTGTTTCATCAGAAACGCAACAATGCGAAGAAAGTTTTAGACCACTAAAACAATGCATTAGGCACAAAATGTAATTCTTTTTTAGTAGCCAGGCCGGCTATGTGATTTGATCTAATTTCGATAATTAAAAAAATACGCAAACTCTTTTCATAATTATTAGTGTCAAATCATTTATGTAGATATTATATTTTATATTCAGGTCGTCAAACATTAGATAGTACGTAACCGCAAACTACCGTCGCAACTTATGTAACTGGCGATCGCAGGATACCCGCCAGGTTTCACACTGGACGGGCAATTATCAAGATTGTAGATTTCTAGATTGTGTTCTGATTGCGCTCGGTTCACTGATTATAATTGAGTTGCAGCTGCTTGGAACAAGTGGTTTTCGCCTTTATCCAACGAGAAAACAAATCATCTGACGGCTTTCGGCGTCTTATGATTGACTGATTCAAAAATCGAGAAAATCGACTTCAATGCTTTTATCATTTATTTGATGTATACCGCACCAGCCTCTAATGTTCCCACTGTAGGGACACCGGTCTGCTCTCGATAATTGAGAGTGAATGGGCTTTGAACTACCACGGGAGCCCAATCCGGATTAGCAGATGTCACATGTCGTCGAATTTTTGGTTCTACGACATGCCGGTTTCCTCACGATGTTTTCCGTCACCGTTTCGAGAACTTGGTATTGCGCACATAAATTTTTCAAGTGAAAAAACTCATTGGTGCACGTGTGGGTTTGAACCAGCGACCTTCAGATTAAAAGTCGGCGTCTATGCCCCTGGGCCACCACGCTCTCTATGCATTCATGCATGATGATGATGATGATGCATTCGGCCCACATTTGGCGAAGAAATCGCGCGACAAAAGCCGAAGAAAGTTTGTTCATACCACCTTTTTTGAAGTCACTTAAAAATGAAGAGATGAGCTTTCAAGACTCTCAAAATTGGCCATTACTTGAGACTTAAACAACTTTGAAAATGCTCTGTTTGAAATGTGTACTTGTAGAAATGCGATCACGAAGTCGCTACATATTATATAGAACCAAACAACCCTCTCTCACGAATTATACTTGTACCTAATACCGTCATAATATTTACTGTCGAAAAGATTAAATATCTTTTTTTATTAAAACTTAATTCCTAATTTTAAATGCCGATTAAGAATGCTGATTGATTGATTGATTGATTATACCAAGTCTTGTAGACTTGGTCTGAAAAGTTAAAATTTAGAATTTCCCTCTCCTTGCCATCTTCTGGGCAACTTCAATTAATAATTCCTGTTGCTAGCTACTTTCTCGTTTGAAATATTCAGCTAATTACGAAATTCCTACATCGAAGATACGTTAATTATTCTCATCTCCGTTGAATAGTCATGGCAACGGCTGTCTGTAATGTGAAAATACATTTTCAATTGTTTTTGTTCTACCATTCCTTGTTGCTTATATTCCAAAGATCCGCGGCAAAGATTTGAACGTTCAGCATGAAGTTTGTGTTTATGTCTCGGTTCTTGGCTGTTTGTGTTGTGCGTCCATACCAGCTGCGACAAAGTGAATCCTTGTGTATGAGTGCGTTTTTGATTGTTTTTAATTTTGTTTATGAAAGATATCTAAGTACGATACCTATATGTAACCGAATTACCCTGGTGTTTGGCGATGTTTTCAAGAATGTAGCCTAGGTCTGTCTGTAGTGTTTGCGACCTAATAGTTTCGAGAGATCGTCCGATTTCAAAGGGTTGTATGGTTAAATTAGAGGTAGTTGTCTCTAGAGTCATCTCTAGCCATACATCTTTTGAAGAGACAATGCTGATCTAAACATATATTTAAAATTTCTATAATTAATTAAACTTCGTAAAAATACCGTTTATGTTTTTTGTAAGTACTTTTGTTCTGTACTCTATTAACGACATTGAATTTGTGACCGCGTCACAATACCCTTAGAAAACTAATGCAAAGTCCTCAAATTCTTAAGTCTCACCAAAATGACAGCATAACTGAACAAAATGGAAGCTTTCAAAGGCTTATATACTTCCATTAAAACAAAAGTTGAAGTAAAACACGCTGTGTACAGACAACTTAAGTAGAACTAGGAAAAACTAGCAGCTTCGCGCAAATATCCGTTTATTTTCATTTTACTGGCAACATTGGCTGTCTTTGCTCGCCGCTAATATCTTCGGAGAAAACTTTAGTAGGAATTATTAGGGTAACTCATTTTGTAGGGAGAGAATATGATCAAGCGTACTTTTAGATGCAAAAATGATGAAGATCGAGGTACGTAAGGTTCCGAGGTAGGTAAGATTTCCACCAAGCATGGCTGCTTGGTGGAATCGGTCCCAAGGTCATCAGTTCTATTATAATGTTTGTTAAGATTAGAGTTGGCAATGAAAACACGATAATCAAAAGTACTAATTTGTTTGTTTTTTTTTTTTAAATACTTTTCTATATTTTACTACGAAACAGTGGTTTTGTAGTAAAATAATGTTAGTAATAAGAATTTTTATGTGATTGAAGTAACGGGACGAGCAGACGGCACATCTGATCTTAAATAGCTACCACCGCTCATAAACAACAAAGATATGACTGAGGTAGTAAAATATGAGAAAACCCAAGTCGCATTACGTTAGCGCCCGTCGCTCTGAGACGTGGATATTACGCCTAAAGTGCCTGTAATTTCACGGACGCCCACACTCTTCCACCGCAACACAGAAACGCGAGTGCACTACTGCTTGGCGGCGGTTATTGTTCTTTAAAGAATGTGGAATTTTAAACAACAAATAATTAACAGTACTAAGATTGCAATCAACATAGGCTACGCTAAATATTTTCGGCGAATATTTTTACACTTTTCATTTATCTTGAATATTTTGGTCGTATATGTGTTAATCGAATGGCACCAATCAATCGATACAATCGTGGCTTTGATCGATACAATCGGACTCACGATTTATAAAATTCGTCGTTTAGTTGACAACCGTTCTGGTTTATAGGCGAGCCATTAATGGAACTTAATTAATTTAAGCTCATCACGGTTGTCAGACCATGTCAAAGTTCAGCGACGAATCAAACCATGAAATTCGATTATATCTGTGACCGATTCGGCAACAGGCCGCAAAATTGTTCGAATGATTATTTTAATTCGAAAATTACCTGTTCACCGTTTTATGGGTCTTTCTATTTTGCTCGCGTTCGTAGGTGAGTACCCTGAGAGTTCCTACACGTCTCTTCCGGGTGGTGGTAGCAGTAGCAATTGTGCTAGGTTCGTCCGGAGAAGTAATGCGATCCAAAATGAGCATCATTTAATTAATTTGAATGGTCGAAGTTTCCAAACATTTTGTCTCAAATTCATTGTCAATATTTATAACATTATATTTATATTTTTCGGTTTTGGTTAGCTAATATTGTTTTTTTTTGCAAATTTATATAGATAAATATATACGAGCATGTGTATGTATTGTAACAAAGTTCTGTAATGGACTTATGACCCGATGGACTTAGACAACATTAAGGTCGTGGGTAGACGGTGGATGGTGGTTCAACCTCGATTTGGAAATGTATGGGGAAGGCCTATGTCCAATAGTGGACGCCTGTCGGCTGATATAGTGATGATGATGAACAAAGGTACTATCTGTGTTTCTATTCATGGAAAGCCAAAATAAATGACAATGTGGGTCCTATGTTTTGGTTCTCTGAAATTATTTATTCCTTATACGTGGGGTGTAAGACCACTTTGGGTATGGTTTGACCTGTATTGACATTGAAATAAGAACTATATTGACTGTAATATAATTTATGCTGTGTCCTTACGAGGCTATTGTTTAATTATATGCCTAAATTTGTATAAACGTAGTATTGAAATGAAATTGTGTTAACTTGTGTAACGAATTGCCATAACAAAGGCTTATTGTAAGCGATTATCCAATTGCCCTCGAATTTTGACCGATAAATCGAATTCACACTATACTTCCTGTTTATGAAACTATAAAAAAAAAAATGTTAGTGTATCCTATAATAGAATTAAAAATATCGATAAATAAGGCTTAATCTTAATATATTCATGGACATATTTCACACAGCGCCATCTGACCCCAAACTAAGCATAGCTTGTAATATTAGAATTAGATAACTATTAGAATACAAATAGTACTTTTCTTTTGTTATACATATAATACATTTAACAACCAAACTCAGAACCAACTTGTATGTTATAAACCAGGTCAAGCATTTGTGTGACGAAAATTCTATGTTCAATGGGAATTGACCCACGATCTGCAGCGCTAAAGGCAGAGCTTCTACCAACTGAGCTGTGGGCCAGTCAAATGAATGTGTGACCCTACACTTCCCCATACAAACTGAACACGTGCAGATGAATGATTCAGATCTCCAGAAACAAACATATCTGCGCTCTCATCGCGAAAAGGATAAATCTGTGCGTCGCGTTGGTACGTCCACATTTAGACCCGGCACGCTCCCAGCCATGCTAGTTGTTGGAGTTACTAATGCGAGATCTGTGGTTCTTGGATTTATTCAATTAGAATTATTTATTCGAAGGAAATTATTAATATGTTTACCAAATACTTAGAGACGAATTTAGGGGAGCGTTATTGATTTACTGATGTTTTGTGATGCAGTTAGAGGTTACGAGACATGGTTTTTGGATATAAATATTCCATAACGTGTAGACGATAAAGTTTGCCCTGTATCTTATGACATGGATTCTTGAATGTACAGCACATTTGAATCTGAAATGTAAAGAACATTTATGATATTATACTTCCCAAAGAACTTAGTGTTTTTAGTGTCCCCTAGGTGTCATTATTCCCTAGAGATATTTCGTGGTTAATTGTGGATCAAATAAATTATTCTACTTCCAAAAATCCAAAAATCATGTGTCGTAATGTCTAACTGCATCACAAAACATAATCAGTTAAATCGATAACCCTCACCTAAATTCTTCACTAAGTTTAATAAGTTTTTATCAAAAAAACTTCGAAATTACCATACTGATTATGTATTCTATGTCTTGCATCACAAAACATCATTAGCAATTTAGCAATCTACCTTTTCTAGCTAATGATAATTTTGTAAGATTAGTCAGCTCGAAAGTCTGAGTCAGTAGGTACCCGAAATTGTAATTATTACTGATAATTACGTATATTTATACGATGTATATAAATAAGTACGGAATATTAGGTTGTTTGTGAACAGGATCATGTTCGCGAAAAGAGAATAATGCTTCCATAAGGGGTTTCTTGTTTGTTCTTCCCCATGGAAGGTCGGATAGGGATTGAACAAGTGCTAAAGTTAGTAATAAGAACGTATGATCTTGTGGGATACACATATATTTAAAAAAAATTACGTTTCCAAGTAATTTGTAAAGAATGCAATGCAAATAAAATATTTTTAACTTTGACTTTTTTTCTTCAGTCTGTTATCTGTTTGCATTTTATACTATTTCTGTTTTTATACTGTTTCTGTTATCTGCTTGGATTTTATTACTGCATCATACTTTACATATTCAGAATTACAATGGAAAAAAAATCAAATTCAAATCATTTATTTGCGAACATAGGTTACAATGATGACAGTTTACAATATAATTTAAGGCACAGCCATGTTTCTGCTTAACAGCATGCAAATTAAATAAATACTTAATTAATAATTAAATAATACTTAGTTCATTAAAAATAAAGATATTATTATGTCAACATTAACGAAAAAAATACAATATTACAATAATAACGTAGAATTATTTAGAAAATTACAATTGATGGAAATCTTGTGTTTAGACCACAGTTCAAGTTCACAAAAAAACCAAAGTTCACAACCGGTTCATTCTAATTGCTGAAAATGACATCATCATACGCGATTCTCGAATTCTAATTTGCACATCGACGGATTGTATTTTACCGGTACGACATTCTATACGGACCGTCTTAAGTGCCTCAACTAAGGAAAAATACGAATACGTTGAAAAATAGAAACAGTTTTGACAAATATATGACCAATCGATTTGTAAGGAAAAAGAGTAACTCAACTACAAATTTGTAATTGTAAAAAAAAAGTAAATGTGAACTTATTTTCAACCAACTTCGAAAGGAGGCCTTTATCAATGAGTTTCCTCATGCAAGGGATTGTCTCGACGAGAGTACACCCAATTAAATAAAAATAAAATCATTCAACGCGATCCACAATTGGCGCAGAAATCTCGAAACAAACTTACAAAAATGGTAACATACAGCTGAATTTATATTCTCCTTTTTGAAGTCATTCTTAAGTCTCACATTTCTAAGAAAATTTTCTTGAAAGTTCCCGAGTTTCTTTTGCACAGACAAAAATCAGTGTTTCCATATTAGACGATAGACATTCCCGCCTCTCATCTGAGTTCCTTCGTCTGATCTGTTACCGCACAGTTGAAGAATTACTTACATGTAGTAAACAATAAACACTCCCCACCGGTTCCAGAAATAGCTAGTTATCTGGTTCTAATTTTGTTGCGCACGCGCTGCACTTGACTGGTCCGATGATTCACGGCCAGTGCACTCTGAGGGTCTGTCCTGATTGGATGTACTTTTTTATAGGCAGTCGTGGGAGCGTAAAGCATGTGTTGAGAGCTTCATTGTATACTGGGGGCTGAAGCAGTCCAGTTTTAGTCTAAGGTTCCAATCTGATAGTACATGTAAATGTACAATTCAATGTACAATTCAAGTACATGTACAATTCTTTTATAATATTGTAATAAATCACATTATTACAATATATGTTTTATATATATACAACATTTAAGTAGTAGGATATAATTACTTATGACGATTACTTACTCTGTTCTGCAATTCATATCCCTGAGGGGATTTCTTCCAGAAAACCACCTCGCTAAACTTACTAATTAATTTGTAGATAATTAGGCATGTGGGTGGCGTTGATCTAGCACTTGGCTATTGATCGGTCTTCCAAATGAAAAAGGAAAACATTTTTAGGGTTACGTAATCAAAGGGTAAAATTGACTTATCACTAAGCCTACAACGTCTGTGGCCTGCTTGCTATGAAATAAACCGTGATAAGACAGAAATTTTCACAGTCGGTTATTAAAAATACAATCGGGTACGGAATCCTGGATGTGCGATTCCGAATCGCACTTAACCGGGTTTCTACCACCGTCGTCGGTTACATCTTCCGTATCAGCGACAACGGCCTACTCTCGATAATTGAGAGTGAACGGGGCTTTGATCTTCCACGGGAGCCCAATCCGGATTGGTAGATGTCAAATGTGATGGAATTTTTGTTCTAAGACATGCCGGTTGCCTCACGATGTTTTCCTTCACCGTTTGGAAAACGTAGTATTGCGCACATCATTTTTTTTAAAGAAAAACTCTTTTGTTCTTCTGGGTTTGAAACAGCGTCCGTGATCTTCCCAATTATCTCGGACCAATTCATAACATCCACATCTTTTGAGAATTCCCTAACTGGTACAGGATAACGTAAGTACAAATCAATCTCCCCAATTTCGCATGAATTCATGCCGGGAGAAACCAATCGAGACGATTTCCTATCGGGAATATAAATACGCTACGGTAACCAACAACAATTGTCTTTCACTTTGATACAGTATGTTGTCTTAAGGAATCGACTTTCAGGTTAGCTGTTTAATATTCCGATCGAACTTGGCTGTTCTTCTAATCCACTTCGTTGCTCTTGTTATTCTTTACCGTCTCCTCATTATGCATTCCCGGTCGTGCCTTAGGCCGGAGCTTAATAATAAACGGAATTCTGTTACGCGAACGGTACAATCTGGGGTAGTTCCGAACGATGAATATGCTCTAGTTTCCAACAGGTTAAACCGATAAAAACCTTGAGCTTGGATCGCCTGGATAAACATTTGAACATTCTAAACGATTGGGTGCTTGGCACGGGCATGAATATCAAGTCCATTGCGCTACCTTCTCAGTGAATTTTATTTGTGAAGAACTTTAGTAACTTGTTCTGTATTACAATGCTATATCGTACACAAATAGGCCAAACGCCGTGATAGAATATATATTTAAAAATACATATAAATAACAATATATAATATATGAACAGCAAAGCCTGTTTGTTGTAATAATTTGATTATTTTCTTGACCCAATTACAATAATTTTCATCAATATTTCTTAGTAACACATGTTACATAAATTGTTACAATGGTAATAAGTTCAGCCATGGTCTACTTAAGAGATTAAAAATAGTATAAGGCACATAATTTCACTGCTAACAACAACTTTCAACATATTACAAATAGTGCTGGTGATAAAAATGTTAGTATCCATTATACATTGCAAATTATTAAAATATATGTCAAAAATTCATATTATAACTTATCATAAATTGAGATGTGAGCTATCCTATCTTTCAAGTTGGATCAAACTGCACACGGTGTACAAATTTGATTAAAATCGGTTTAGTAGTCCGGAGTCCATCGCGGACAAACATCGTGACACGTTATTTATATATGTTACTCCGTCCCCGTCACTCTAAGACGAGAATGTTACGTCTTAAGTGCCTTTAATTTCACCGGCACCCACACCTTCACATTGTCCCCGGACAAATCTGGCACAAGTTCTACTGCTAGATTGCTTCTTTCGCACCGCCCAGGGGGCAACTGTAGCGCCTACGGACGCAAGCAATAAAACCGCCAACTACTGATAAGTTTTGACTCAAACCCAACATTGTTTAGATTCGATATTCGAAAATCATACACTCCACCAAGTCCGGAACACAAACGGTAATCGATAACAGTAAGAACGCTGTCTCACCACAGCGATAAATCTAAAGATCGTTTCACACCCGTGAACAAAGGAGACGCCATCTGACATTGATTGGGATTCGTCTCGCATTATAAATTGTAAAGCTTCTAAATCACTGGCCGCCGGGAACGGATGTGACTGCACTTGAAAAACAGGGGCATTACTGTGAGATGTCATAAAATTGGATGCATTTAGAGCTGGATGACGATGTATGATGTTAATTGTTTCAAACTAAACTAGTCTTTCAAATAAGGTCATAACGTAGAAGGCTTTTCATCTGTCACAGTTGGAGACGACCGATCATGTACTGTCATCGGCGGCTGTCAAAGTGAGGTATTAAACGTATGCTCACTTCAGCACACGCTATTGTGCCGTCAAATAAGCACTCTTCATAAATTGGCTGTGGTTTCTGCGGTTCCCTCTCGAGAATGCGTCTCGTGTCAAGCACTCAGACTGATCCTTTGATTTGTAGTATGTTTGTTTTATAAATTTGAATTTTCGTGTTGGTTTATGAATGTGTCTGTTTTTTTTTTGCACGGGGTCTATTCTGCTATTTAAATTCGAATAACATCGTTAATAACATGAATTTTATCATAATGTATTTTATTATTACATTGGCACGTATTGCTTGCCCATTATTCCTTACAAATTGGTCATATTTTTTAATGTATGTTAATTTTTTCCAGCCAACTACCACATACAACCCTGCTCAGGGAATGTTATGAAGTTTCAGTCTAAAACCACCGAAGTACTTACTTCATACAAAATTAAAGCTACAGAATCAAAGCCAAGAGCGCAGTCACATAATTTGCATACATTTAAAATTTCCCTCTGAAGCTGTTCAGAACCGCAGGTTTGCGTAATTTTATTTCGTGTCATCCTTGAATGTAGTCGGTTAACACTGAAAGAAATGTGCTCAATTTTTAGAATGTTCTTGGAATTTACAAGTTGCCATGTATTTTTATTTGCACACAGAATTTTGAAATATTGTAATTGCAAATGATTCGATATTTTTAACATTTCACTAAGCATCGCTTCAGAAGAAGTGTCATAAGACAGTGCTCTATTACGAGGTACTAATCCGAAAAGTCCAACCATTTGGAAAAATTGGATTGCGCAAAATGTAGGTTATTTTTCCAGAGGTTGTAAGTATCTTCTGAAAATAAAAATACCAGCTTACCAAATACCTCTATCAAATTGCCCGTAAAACCTTTGTTTCAACTTTCCCCATAATCGTTTAGCTCTTAGTTTTATTCTGGCTGTTTGCAACAGTGTCGACAGACTGTATTTTTACAATTCATTCCTACCTTTTTTTGCAATCTGATTTGTCTTTCCTCTGCTGTAGAGTTTATATATTTAAAATAGCAAATCCAGATTTATAGAAAGTCCAGCTCTGGCATCTTAAGAACGATCTAAATAATATCCTGGAAAGCGTTTTACGGCGTATCACAATATTCGATTCCGATGGTCGTTTTAATGCATATTTAACCTGTCCCGTTATTCAGTTACTAAAGCGATGAAGGAGGTAATGAATATCTAGAAAGAAAGAAGACATTTATTCACACAGACTGGTAGGTGGTGGTAGTGCTAATTGTAAATAAATTTCAGTTAATTTCATCCAAAGCTCGATAAAAAAATTAAAAATGGGTCCCTTGGCTTCAATGGCAGAGTTTATGTTATGGAGCCGTCTCTAAACCCAAACTCTCCATTTCTTATTCCGAAGAACAGGAAATATTGTTGAATGTGTCAAAAGCCTGGCCGTTGACCTTTTTACTGGTAAATCGATAGCCCTCATTGTAGCAATGGCGAGGCTTGAAGGCAGGAAATTAAGTGATTGTTATAGAAATGTTGGGCATGTCACGATATTTCTGATAAATACCAAGTTGTATTAAAATATAAATTAAACGGCTTCGTGGCTTATTTGGTAGTAGCCCTGCCGTCGAAGCGAGGGGTCCCGGGTTCGATTCCCGGCCGGGGCACACTTTGTGGTGAGCATGAAATTTGTTCCCGGATCTTGGCTGTTTGTCTTGTGTTTCTGTGTTTTTCCATCTGCGACACAGGGACTCCTAGTGCAGAGGTATGAATGTGTAAATGTTTATGTTTATGTTAAAGCTTAATGGCCGGCTACTCTAATGGAGATAACCAACTGTAACACGGCCATATTGAAATCACTCAAACACAAGCTTCGTCCATAAACCGACTAAACTCTCAGATGGACCATTTAAATTTTCACTTATAATACCACAAGAGCTTCAAAATTATCGGGTATTTCCCGATAGGTTCGTTGCAAACAAATGAAGGAGTCAAGTTTTATTATCAAAAATCAAAAAATTATCAGTATAATACCATGTAGGTTGTACCACGTGACGTCGAATGGTGCAATTCTATTGGTCGATATTTGGGTCGGAAAAATAATCATTCATAATTGACAGAGCAATATTTATTTTTACTTTCATCCTTTATTTCTAGCTCTAAGGCTGTGCACCGTGTAAACAAGATATTTCCATATCGGGCTACAATGGGCGAGGTAAAAAGTCATAGGAAAACCAAATACGCAATTTCGTTTACTTGGATGACATATATTTATCAGTTATTTTGATTGAAAACGCAACTTTTAAGTTAACCTATTTTGATGAAATTTCTATGGGACCATTTTGAAAGTATACCCTTTAAAATATTAAAAGTATTTCAAAATCGGATGATAAATGACTGAGTTCCGAATTAATATTTTTCTCCCTTGGAAGTTTTGAAAATATTACAGATTTATGCATGCATTTACATGTCTAGATACATACAGACTAGATTTCCTCTTGTTTGCTGTTAGTAATTTGCATATTTTTCTTTTGCATGTTAATTGCTTCTTTGCAGGTCTGTAGAGCAAGGACGTTTTTTAGTCTCTTGCATAATCCACGAAGTCTGTGACTCATTTACCCATTAGGTAATGCCATCGGGGATCACATGTTTCTCTGAATGGTTTGGCCTTACAGGTCAGTCGGTAGATCTGGTTTCTGCGATGTATGTCGTCGGTTCGATTCCCGGACACGCATTTGTGTTACGTATATAAATGTTTAAATGTTCCCATAGTACAAGTTATGCGTCTTGGGGATAGATGAACTTTGTGTTTGTCCATGAATATTTAATTGTTTTATTACTTAGATATTCTTTCTATCGATATATTTTTATGGTGAAGGCGGTATGTTATATATTACGCCTGTATTTCAAGCCTGTATATCGCTAGCGAAAATTTTCCAAGAAGGATTCTTATTTTCCTATGCGGAAATAACAACCCTAATCGCAGTTATTTTTATAAATTAAATATATACAATAAATGGTTAGACACTCATACCCCTGCTCGAGGATTCCCTGCATCGCAGATATGGAACAATACAAACACAAGATAAGGGCCCAAGAACCGAGAAGAAACTTCACGCTCAGCACAAAACGTGTGCTCCGGTCGGGATTTGAACCCATGACCCCTCGCCCTGAAGGCAGGGCTACCTACTAAGCAATGGAGCTTTTAATTTTTTTCTGCGATCTATACCTAGTCTCAAATTCATTAGATAAGCGTCGTTTCGTTTCAAAAATTCTTAATGCTGCCCGACCATACCTAATTCTCAACATCGAATTACAAACGGAATAGTTGAAACCGAATTTCGCAGTATCGATCCATGCACCCGAGAGCTTGCAGTAATTTATAACTGGAGGGGCGTTGCACTTGATTTTGGGGACCCTTATCCCGACGGCATTGGGTCTGTAGTTTCCATAAACTCCCCTCCTTTGTCTGATAAGGGGTATGACCCACGTGTTACATGCATTATTGCGTGATCAACCTTTTTGGTTCGTAGTTTGAAGTCTGGATATGCGATTAGTCGCTGTTACGGTCCATAAAAATTGGATTCGAAGATGTTCAATGGTCTTTATCGTATTGTGTTGTCAGTTAGCTTTACATGATTGCTGATGAAATATATAAAATACTAGCTGCGCCCCGCGGTGTTACCTGCGGTTGGACTTCCTACGGGAATCGTACATTTTTCCGGGATGAAAAGTAGCCTATGTGTTATTCCAGACTATAATCTATCTCTGTGCCAAATTTCATCCATGTCCATTCAGCCGTTCTGGCGTGATTGAGTAACAAACATCCATACATACATCTAAACATTCGCGTTTATAATACGAGTATTAGTAGGATAGTAGGATGGATGAACTAACAATAACTAATCAATATTCAAAGATATTTCACACAGCGCCATCTAGTATCAAACTAAGCATAGCTTGATTTATATTGGACCTACATAAATTTATAGAATCGTCAAACGAGCAATTCTTACATATATTTATTTCACGTATTTCGGAAACGACTTTAGCGATTTAGATGTAATTTTGTGTTATGCAAATGGTTATGGTTATGCTATTTACCTTTTTTGCATAAATGTACAAACGCAATTTTGTTTACAAAATAACAGGTAAACTTTATACACTAAAAAAACTACTTATGATACTTTAACAACTTATTTATTTCCTTTGGAAGTCGGTTGAAAACGCGGAGTGCTTTGAACTACTTATAAATATTACGCTTTTACTACTCAACCGATCATCATGAAATTTTGCATACACTTTGTCAGGGTCAAAACACAGCGTACTTTTCACCCAGAAATAAATAATATTATAAACATCTACTTCAACACGAGCGATGCGGGTGGCAAAAGGTAGCTTTACAAGTTGTATAGCTGCATCATCTCAATACTGATATGTTACGTATTGTGCTCTGCACTGTACCACAAAATCTGTTTACTGAATATATCCATTAATATAACAATGATAACATTGATTGCGAAGCGTAAACGAGTAGCGAGTCTGAATAGCGGGAAAATAGAATGAACAGAACATATATGGACAGGACAGAATGTATAGGCGAGGGGTGATGGCGATCGATGAACTAGCCGCATAATTGCATCTTGTTCCCATTTATTGCTAACCCGACTGTATAATATAAGTGAATTAATTGATATGGTGAATATTTTAATCAGTGTTGCTGTCATAGGTACAACTAATCAAGAAATAATTAAATATTCATGGACCTTTTCATACAGAGCGGTATCTAGCCCCAAACTAAGCATAGCTTGTAATATGGGAACTAGATAACTGAAAGAATACTTATTTAGTACTTTTTTTTTCTAAATACATACTTTTGGGGGGTCCAGTTGCTCGCGTCCGTAGGTGTGTACCCTTTGACTCCCTACACGTACCCCCTGGGTGGTGCTAAAGGAGCAACCAGAAGTAGCAGTAGAACTTGTGCCAAGTTCGTCCGGAGAGGTACTGCCACCACATCTGGAATCTGCCGCCAAGCAGTAGTGGTTGCATTACTGTGTTCCGGTGGAAGGGTGTGGCTGCCGGTGAAATCACATGCGCATGAGACGTATCATCTCCGTCTCGGGTGTCGGACGCAGCAGGATGAATGCGACTCAGTAAAGATTTGGATCTCATACTGAGTCGCACGCATTACTGTTGTCATGGGCGAGGGTCACCACTTACTATCAGGTGGGCCTTCAGCTCGTTCCGACATACAATCACATAAAAAAAAAAAAAAAAAAAATATTAAAACCCAGACACAGAACAAATATTTATGTTCGTTCGCACACAATTGCTATTCCTGGGTGGGAATCTAACCCACGACCTACAGCGCAGAAGGCTGAGGTGTAGTACAACTGAGCTATGAGACTTAGTATATTTAAGCGAGCAATTCTTGTATATTTATTTATTACGCATATTTCGGACACGGTTCTAACGATTTTGATGAAATTTTGTGTTTAGATAGGGTTCTCCTGTTTAATTTGATCTGCTTAATTGTATTTCTAGTGAAAACGATGTTTTTTAAACAGGAAACCTTTTGCGTACAATAAACCTAGCACAGCTCGGTTCGCCCGGTCGCCCAGGTACTAGACTATTTATAAAGTACCTTTTTTGTTAATAAATTAGGTCCTACCGAAATATGAGAAGACCCAACTCACCCTGTCTCATGCGCATGTGATTTCACTGGCATAGCATTCAACCGGAACACAGCAATGCAAGAGCACTACTTCTTGGCCGCAGATTACGTATAGGGATTCTGAAGACGTGTCTACGGATTTTAGCAACATGGTCCCCCAAAAGTTGACTGAATTAAAATGCAATTTCGCTGCGTTCGTTCTATTCCCCTCTGTTTACCCAGTAATCGATGTTATACGCAATAAGCATTGCTCTGTTGTGCACTGGTTTCCATAAAGCTTTTGTCTCTTTCAATGGCCTCGCCGTTTAGTTTATTTGCTTTTAAATCAACTTTATCGTTAAGCTTTTGTGTTTCATCTGAATTGTCGATTGTTGTTTAGATTTTGGTTTCGGAACTAGTTTCAACGATTTTTTATAATTTTACACCGGTCCCGTCCTGGCACGGGTGGTTTGCAAATGTTCCACACGTTGTATTACATTATTGCAATTGTCGTAGGGATCTCTAATTATTTTAAAAATAAAAACTGCTACGTTACTCGCTGATAACGCAGCTTACTTTAGCAGAAAGAGTTTTCGAAATAGGTTAAGTAGTTTTTGAGTTTATCTATTACAAACACAAATACAAACAATTAACTAATATTATAAAGAGAAAAGATTTAATTGTTACTATTGTTTTATTATTGTTTATTTATTGTTATACTAGCTGATCTGACAGATACTTTCCTGTTATTTGTCTTGATTTACAATTTGACGCTGAAAACGACGTAGTAGCAAAAATCCGGTGGAAAAATGAACTCTCTGATTGTCCCTAATTTCTTACTTTTAACGTGAATTTTGCATTGAATCTTTTTTACTTATCTTGCTGACAATTACGAACAAAACCGGAATCGGCCATTTTCGAGTTTTTCCGCGACTAATGCGCGCAATTTTTATATATTATCTGTAGATAGATAAGTCATACAATTAGATAAACCATTTAATACACTTTTAGAGTGAGAGACATGCCTTTTTACAGTTACCTGTACCTAATTGTCAAAGGGAAAGAGAACCTTGAGTCTACAATGTCTGTACTACATTTAGAAGGCTGTATCCTTTGCACCATTCGCCGTCGCGGGCTGAAAATTTCTCAGAGTATTAATATTTTATTGTATTAATATGTCACATTACAAACAAATTCTAACAAATTACAAAAAATACTATTAGTGGAACGGTATATTCTATTTGAGAGTCCGAATGGCCCGTTTTTGTAGACTAATCTTGATTTTTTTGCTTCAGGAAAACCTGTGGGACATTTTGAGGTAAGTTTTAGTAGTTGAGTGTAACATTTCAGTTACTATTACACCTATTAGTCTAGATATGTATGTAGTGTAATTTCATTGATTTTGCGGACCACAGAGCGATATATTAATTTGAAGGATTTGCTGATAATATTTTTTATTAAAGTAAAAATACCAATGTATATATGGCTCAGTGGCTTACTTGTTAGTAGCTCTGCTTTAGAAATGAGGGGTCTTGGGTTCGATTCCCGGCCGGGACACGCTTTGTGTGATCAGCACAAACACAGGGAATCCTAGTGCAGGGATATGAGTGTGTAAACGTTATTAAATATTATAATATCAATTTTAGTGACAATATAGACTGCACAATTCTTATGACGACTTTCCTATCGCGCTGGCTACAAAGGTAAATTAAAGGTTACATTGATATTTTTCTACTTTAAACGAGAAATTCTTGTATAATATATTTATTGTAGATACCTATATTTATTTTGCGTATCTCCGAAACGGCCCTAACGATTTGTATGAAATTTTGTGTTTAGATAAGGTTTTGCTGTTTAAACTTACCTGTATTTCTCGTAAAAACGCAATTTTCTACAAAATTCTAATTTTACAAAGAAAACCGAGCGAAACTCGATCGCCCAGGTACATTACATAAACGCTTGATGACTATGGGAATTTTGGGTGGTACGAAGCTCATCAGTAGCTTTGTACTCTATAATTCCTCTTCTGTTACTTTGAATGATTCCTAATTTTCTTTTTCCCTAAACCTAACCACAGTTGAGGCGAAGAAAACAAAAAATCGGTTGAGCCATTTTTGAGTTTTTGCGAGACCATCGCACGGCATTTAATTTTATGTATATACGAGTAGAAGTAGTAGAAGATAACCTATTTTTCAAAGTATGAATTGAGTTTAAGCGGTAATGAAGTAATCAACCAGATTAACTGAACTTAACCTAGTTTTAGGATAGTTTTAGGAACTGGAAAATTGAATTATGTGTTAGAAACAATATTATAGGATACACAATACGTTTTGCTGAAATCATCCTTGATTTTGGATACAATCGGTACTTAAGAACGCAGGTAAATATTATCAATATTGCACCTTAATTCTGATAAGTCCACGCGAACAAAGTTGCGACCGCGTTAACTAGTTAAGTAAAATAATTAATAGGAATTTCTGTTAGGTACTCAAATTTTTAATTAAAGCAACACAATCTGGACCATCAAATGTAATTATGTTGTTTGATTTACAGGAGGGTCTACCTTTTAATTAAAATAATGTAGGCCTCTAATCTTTGTAACGCTCTCAAAGGAGGTAAGTTTACTGAGGAAAATTATACTCTGAGTTTCATAGCAATTTTATGGCGAACCGGATACTTGGAATTTCGACCATTCTTACTTGGGGTTAACTAAACTTTTTGGTTTAATATTCTAATCTTTTCCCCGGTTGTGTTACAGCGCCACAGCTATTACTAGCTTGTTCCAAAGCTGCACAATTCTATTGTCTCATTTCTGTGTCGCATTACCGTTGTCATGGGCGGGGGTCTCGACTTACCAGGGCCCTCAGCTCATGCTATCATTTTTCACATAAAAAAAATGGTTAAATTTAATATTTTTTTCAATCTTGTATAATCTTTGTGTCAGAGTGTGTCTTTGTGGGCGAAAACGATGTGACTTAGTTCTTCTCGTACATCCTTGGGGAGAACTGGTATTGCTGATGTCTATGGGCGGTGGTGACAGCTTAATTATGAAACAATGAGATAACTTCAGGGCTTGTCATGTTCAGAGATTGTCGAACTGTCTTTTGGTAAGCAGCATTTGTATTCAGCCCGCCCGGCTCCATGATACACCAATTTGCAATAATGCCTCCTAAATATATTAGCATAATAATCATATTCGTCTGATATTTGTGTTTTCGTCCGTTCAAATAATAATCTATGATATATCTTGGGGCGCTATATCGAATTCAAATCTGTTATTCCATTTCGTCGTACAAACATTTTATCTGTTTGCATCTGTATGATTTCAATGCTTGGCAGGTACGGTTTCATTTAGTTAATGTATGAATGTTATTGTTTCCTTAATTCATTTCATTCGTGTTTTTTTTTAATAATAATCCTAAAAAGGCTAAGAAAACCCTGTTATAGCCTATAATGTATGTCTATGTATGTCTTTAATAACATAATCGCTTCGAAGGCACGGCGACTACCAACTAAGCTATAGAGGTGTCCACAAAAATAAAGAAAAAACGCTTTTGTAACAAAACGCCAAAATTTTATTTCTTATGAGCTGATGTCGAAATACATAATGCAGACCTTGCCACGTTTAAAATCCGCGGTTCGTTGGAAACCTTTTAAAAGAGGTCTGGGTCATTTTTTTACCAACATAGTAGTAGGAGATCGGGATGCAAATTATGTAAAGATCTTAAAAAAAAATGGATTGCCGTTGCGCAGTACCACTCTAGACGCAGGATCATATTCGCGAATATGTAACTTAATAAGTTAAGATTAGCTTAAACATAAAACTGACTGTAATTTGACATATCTGTGTGCATGTAAAGTGCCTAAGGAGCTCCTGTGACACGTTATATGCTCATGAATATGTTTACTTGTGTGTGTGAATTTGACGTGTCCAAACGATACTTGAGATCTAAAGGAATAAATGAGTTTGAGTTTGAAAAATTAAAATTAAAATAATCGCAACCTCTTCGCAGCTGCGAATAAATAATTATTTCGAAAATTATTAATTCGATAAATTTCGTTTAAAAACTCAATGGACGTAGTAATGTTGCAGCCGGCTCTTAGACTGTAACTGTAATTATTCATACCAAAATCAGTGAGAATGATGGCCGTAAAGTGTTTTAGTGAATGAATGGTTTGTGACCGTTTGTGGTCCCGTATGAGGCAACTGTTAATTACCAACTTGGACGCGTTAAGATTAACTATTAGATAAACCATATGAACTGGAGCAACCTGTACTATGGGTGAACAAACAATGGTGACAACACGACAAGCGACTCCATAATCAACCCTATAATCAAATCATGGATATTTCCCACAGAGCCATATAGCTCCAATTAACCCACTAGCTTAAATGGTAGTAGCTCTACCTTCTGCACTGCATGTCGTGGATGCCTGGATTCTCATCCAGGACAAGCATTTGTGTGACCAACATATTTGTTGAATATGTTTATTCTATACCTGGTTGTTAATAGATATTATATATGTAAGTATTGTATTTACAAAAAAACTTTAGGTATTGTATTGCGGTTATCAAGTTACCGATACAAGCTTTGCAGTTTGGGGTTAGATGGCGCTGTTTGAAATGTCCATCAATATTTATGAAAGCGGCGTCAAGCACACCACTCACATTAGTTGCATAAATTTGAGAATTCTTCGCTCAGTCAGTAACTGGATGGGTGACCGTTTCGTGGCATTTGAACTCCGTGCCTCGGAGGGCACGTTATCGTTCTCTCCTATTTAGTAGGTTGTACGCTGTGTCAGAGGTAATATGGCGGCTTGAAAAATCTGACAGAGTTGGCCACTGAGACGAAAATATATTAAAAAATAAACGTTTACACACTCCTGAACCTGCAACCATCCAAGATGCGAGAACAAGCTTTATTCTTACCACTCAGTGTGCCCCGATCTACACTCCCTCGCGACGAAGGCCGGAGTACTACCAACTAAGCCAAGGAGCCGAAGGCTAGCTTTTAAAATACTTTAATCGTTGTTTAATTTAAAACTCCTCATAACTTTGTTATCTGTTAGATTTTCCTGCCGCTATTAAAATTCTATTATGGTTGCGGAGGGCACTCAAAGTTTTGGGTGAATTTTGGAACCAGCAATTTATGAATTACCCCTGTAGGTATGTGTTGGATTCAACGTTGTTTTATAATTTATACGGCAAACGTTTCCGTAATCCGAATTTATTTTGTAACCCTCATTTAATGTGGTTATATACACACGATCGCAATATAATTTGCTGAGTTGTAGGTGTCATGAAACAATACAGATTACAATAAAAACGATGAAGACCAAAATTCATCAAATTGGACCAAAAAGTCATCAAAATTGGTTCACAATTGGCAGAGTTATAAAACAAAAAATAATACATACAGCCGAATTAAGAACCTCCACCTTTTTTGAAGTTATAAAATGTGAGATATATCTACCATTTACCGTGACAACATTTTTATAAGTCAAAAATTTTCATACATTGTTTTACTAATTAAGTAACAATGTCGCTCTTAGTAATCTATCTACAGTCATATTAAAATCTGTTCATTGAATATATAAGTGGCCGCAAATAGATAGTGGCACGTGAGCAATCGCATTAAGCATATTAATGTAGCCTTCGTCATACAAAACGAAAGAAATAAAACGGGACCCAACATACAGCCCGTGCACACTTCCTTTTGTTCCCAACGTCAGCGCTCCGCAAACTTTTCAAGGCGTAACTAAAAAGCTATTGTTCGTAGTGTGGTTGTATGTGCCGGTATCAAACACTCCACACGTTTTGCAATTTCGTTTAGCAAGCATGATCGATTGTTTCCTTATGGTTTGGTGTGTTGTTTCATAATGGTTTAGTTTATCATAACAATCGCATTTCACTGTTCTATAGCGCAGTTTTATTCGCTTTTAATATTCAGGTATGCCTATGACTTAGTTCCATCCGTCAATTATATTCTTTATGTTTCTTTAATTGTTAGTACCTCGTATTTCGTAGTCTTTTTTGTAAACCATCGCCTTTTTACAAGAAATATAATTATACAGGTAAACTTAAACTTAAAAACTTAAATCCCTATCTAAACACAAAATTTCATCCAAATCGTTAGCGCCGTTTCTGAGATACTCGAAATAAATAAATATATACCAGAATTACTCGTTTAAAGTAATAAGATATTATAATAAGTTTATGCCTGGGAATTTATGTGTTAAATTATTTATTACAAATACTATTATATATACTCGTATATTGATTATTCTCGATACAGTGTAGGAAAACATAGGAGACCAATGTGGCGTGTCTTACATATATTTCATAGCCGTTGCATCATAAATGATATCACATTCACTCTCGCTTGTGGAGGGTAGGTTTACATGCGGGTACATTCCAAGGGGTGCATTTTATGCTTACCTATTACTTTTATTGTTCATCAATGAATACTCGCCTCATAGCTCAGCTGATATAAGTCTCTTCTGCGCTGTAGGTAGAGTGGGTTCGATTCGTACTCAGGACAAGCATTTTTGCGAACAACAATAACAAGCATGTTCTGTGTCTGGGTGTTAGTAATAAATAAACGTTTGTGTAAGCGTCTATTTATTTTTGCAGCGTTTAATTATAATGCATCAATATGTACTTGCACTAGGATTTCCTGTCTGTGGTTGCATGAACAAACACAAACACAAGAAAAACACGCGGGCCCGAGCACAACCTTTACCATCATTACACAAAGTGTGCCTGTCCGGCATCGAACCCAGGACCCCTCGCTTCGAAGTCAGGACTACTACCAACTAAGCTACGGAGTTGTCAATATGTATTTTGTATTATATGAATGTATTACAAAATAAAATACTATCAAAGTGTTCTGTTAGTTATCAATTTTACATAACCTATGCTTAATTTGGGACTGTGTGAAATGTATTAAGTTATACTTCTTAGAAAAAATTCTCAGTCTTCCGTTTGTTTTTCAGGTACGTCACCATGTCGTGAGTAATGTACCGATGTAATTATTTACCGCCGTAATGATATTATAATGTCGCCGTGATTTACAGTAAAGTTACAGACATAAGAGTTACGATGTTGATTTATGTTCCCATGAATCAGGTTCGTGGTTAATGTATTATGCCCCTAATATCGTCATTTCAAATTCTGATACAAAAATACATTTATTATTTTATTTCAGGTCATAAATAAAAGTGACAAAAAACTGTACTGTTGTTTGACGGAAACCGCTGTACCACTCCTTAGGTATGCGCGGCGTGACGGGGGGGGGGGGGGCATACTTGTGGATTGATGGGTCGTGCGACATCTCGTGATATCAAGATCGTCATTTTAGTGGCCGAATGTTTCAAGAAATGAATATCAGACACTGAAAGCTTTGAATTAATAATTCGTTACAATAATAAGTTAAAATATTGGGTGTGTGAATATGACTCCGCCCTTTCTCAACAGATGTCGTTTTTAGTATTGTTTACGTGTACTAATAAATGACCATACTTGTATTCGATAGTACTGAATGTCAGCTATCTAACGCATTTTATGATATTTGGTTGAAGTGTAAGCAACAATTGTTTTCACCTTTTCGAAAATGTCGGTTTTTATTCCAAATAAACGTCATTTGCGGGAAGTGTTATTACATTATTTTATTGCGAAGAAAACTGCAGCGGAAACTTATCGTTTGCTTGTGGAGATTTATGGTGAGCATGCTCCGTCTAATACAACTTGCAAGGAATGGTTTCGACGATTTCAAAATAACGATTTTAGTACTGAGGATAAAGAACATGGAAAACCACCAAAAAAATTTGAAGATGCTGAATTGGAAGCATTATTGGCGGAAGATTCTTGCCAAACTCAATCAGAATTAGCTGCAGCATTAAATGTTGATCGTTCAACTGTTGCAAAGCGTTTACAAATGATGGGAATGATTCAAAAAGCCGGTGACTGGGTTCCACATGATTTAAAAGAAAGAGACATGGAACGTCGGAAAACCATTTGTGAAATGCTGCTTCAAAGACAGCAAAGAAAAGGATTTTTGCATCGGATAGTCACAGGAGACGAAAAATGGATACACTACGAAAATCCTAAACGCAAAAAAGCTTGGGTGAAACCAGGCGAACCAGGCCCATGACAGCCAAAAATAAATATTCACTGTGCCAAGGTCATGCTCTGTATTTGGTGGGATCAGAAAGGTATTGTATATTATGAGTTGCTCAAACCCTCTGAAACTATTAATGGAGAAGTTTACCGACGACAACTAATGCGTTTGAAGCGAGCCATAGAAGAAAAACGACCAGAATGGGTGAATAGACATAACAAATTAGTTCTTCAGCATGACAATGCCAAACCGCATACCGCAGAAGTCGTAAAAAGATATTTAGAGGGACAGGACTGGGAAGTGTTACCCCACCCGCCATATTCACCAGACATAGCTCCTTCGGATTACCACCTATTCCGGACGATGCAGACAGACCTTACTGGAGAAAAGTTTACTTCATGTGAAAGTATCAAAATTTGGATTGACAACTGGATAAGCTCAAAAGACCAGGACTTCTTCCAGCAAGGAATACGAAAACTACCTGAACGATGGGCGAAGGTTGTAGCTGCAGATGGAGCATACTTTCAATAATTTTTTTTTTAATTTTGTAAGCGAACAAATGTGTTTTATTTTGACAAAAAGGGGCGGAGTCATATTCACACACCTATAAGAAACAAAAAATATTTAAATTGGAATTTTAACTTTCGTAAAACGTTACGTCACTTTCCATTACGTTTATATTTCCTGATAAATACACGAATCTATAGTTGTAAAATATTCTTAAGTTATATCGTGACATACGTACGCCAATATTGATCTTATGTGAACTCATGGTCTTTCCATTCCGTTCCCGCTTCCCCGCGCCTTACCCCTATAAGGCGGGGTACAGGCGGTTTCGGTCAGGCTATAGTAAAAAGCTGTTGTGATTTAAAGTTCGATTTGTGGACATAATTAAAAAACCTAATGAACGATCAATAGGTTTCAATTATGTCCATCAATGGCCTGTTGTTTCAATTGTATCGCACTACAATTGAAACAGGCTGTCGCGTAAACAACGGTGTAGTTATAAACAAAATAAATTTCGTGAAAATTTCCTCCCGCCGTATGGTTGTATATACATCAATGGGTAGGACAGACCGACAAACAGATGTTGTAGGCTTAGTTATAGGATTTTATGGTCCTGCTCTTCGAGTGCAGTGCAAACCATATTTTTTTTCTTTTTCTAACGACTTTTAATGTAAGCGCTTACGTGAGAATGAGCATATAAATAATTTTTAATTTTATACAATATTTACACACGGCCTTCTAGTTCCAAACTAAGCATAGCATAGAACTAGATAATTGATAGAACTCTTATATATTATATAGTTTTTTTTTTGTAAATACACAATACATATTAACACCCAGACACAGAACAAACATCTATGTTCGTTACACAAATGGTTGTAATGGGTGGGAACGAACCCGCGACGTACAGAGCAGAAGGCAGAGCTACTACAAACTGAGCTGTGAGGGCATTCATCTTTCGTGGACTCGGGTGATCAAAGCCAATCTTTATATACCCGTTATACTCTTAATAAATACTAGGACACGTCACATTTTTTTAATAAATTACTATCAACGTGATCACGCGTTCTTATTACTGACAGCGATTGTTCCGATAACCGACCCTCCATGAAGAACAAACAAAAAACCCCTAATGGGGGGGGGGGGGTTTCTTGTTTGTATGGCTACTTTATTTTCGCGAGCGGATTTATGTTATTGTTGAGTTTTAAGTAACAGATTAAAAAAAAAAGTAATAAATGCTTGCCCACGGGCAGAGAGTAAATCCTGCGGAAACGCAATGATCGTTCTTGAGTTCTATCTACTTAATAAAATAATAAAAAAAAGTCTTACGAAAAATCTTTTTCAATATAGTACCCTCTCCAACTTTCCTAATTAAGGAAATAATAATGCTGAAACGTCCGTGATCCGCCATCCTATTCCATTCCCCAAATTGCCCCTGCACCTGTTCTGTTGGCAATATCGGGGCCTACGTCATCGTTTCGATTATTCAAATGCTTTTTATACGAGGGGATGTGAGGGTAGGTCCGGGCGTTTGACAAATTGCCTCCAGTCCAGACTAGGGGCCTGAGGGGTACCTTGGGGGAACAGTTACAGGACACGCAATAATCCCACTTAAGCCCCCTGACGTGCGTTCGAGACCAAAAAGCATTGGTTCTGAATTCAATAGGTTCTAATCTTGTAATGATTATTTCTCATCAAAATTTCTGAACGATAAATAAAATAATATTTATTGAACATTTCATACAGCGCTTTCTAGCCCAAACCAAGCCTAGTAACGTTTCAGAGTAACGGGCGCACCATAATGCGACTTGAGATTTTCTCATACTAGATATATATTTTTGGGTTGTTTATGGGTGACGGTAACCGCTTAACATCATATGGGTAGTCTGCACGACACGTCAACAAATTCGCATAAAAAAAAATGTTAGCTTACTTTTTTAACAATATCTGTTGTTGACAGCCTGACTTGAGAACTACCTGCTAATCTAGGATATGAATAGCACCACCGTCGATTACTCCAGGTTTTTATGCCGATCAAAGGCCTCTTGGAATACAGTACCTGCCATTAAAACATCAATATACCTGGAAAATAAAAATGACCTCTGCTTTTTCTTGTCCACGGCATAAAGGTTCTCGTTAACTCGTAATGTTCAGACGGGGGTCGCCAATAGCCTCGGGGTGTGGATTTCGAGAGAACATGTTGCTGAGTTGGGTTTTATTATGCCGTGTTTTGGATGTAAAAGGAAGTTTTAACATGGGATCTATTTATATGTCTGGAAAAAGCTTCAGGGGCTATTCCTTAATATCCAAAACTTAAGTATTTTAATTTATTAATTATGTAGCATATACATTGCGTTTTTAGGCACATTTTAGACAAGAATTTCAGTTCATAACTCATACTCAAATTAAAAGCGTAGGAAGACACATTTGGGCAAGTGTAATTTTAGTCATTATACAAATTATTCTTAACAATATCAATAAATATAAATCCGAACTTAATAAGAATAAATACATTAGAACAAAAAGTTACAATGCAAAGCATTGACAACAGAAATTTACATTATATTAAATTATCAATATCATAGCTACAATTTACCCACATATTAAATTAAAAAATATACAAAATATTGATAACATAATATTATTTGTTAATACTTAATAAGACCCTAAACGAACAACCAGAACACTTGACTTATAAATGAAATTATTGCAACCGTGTTGAAAGGGCTTAAAACAGGTCTAAAACTTAGATAACTACTACCTATACATTAAACAAGAACTAATTGCCTGTCAATGGAAAATTAACTCTCTGTTACCCTATTAAATATAAACGAAAAAAATTACCACGGTATGATCGGCACCGGTCTGTCTGCAACAGTATTTTTATCCAAGTTTTACCAAATTGTTTTAACCTTGTTTGTTCTAGCTCCAACGAAAGGCTCAGTTCCGCACTCCAGACAGACAGACTACCCTATGTTACGTTTTTCACGGCCCGCACACCCCATGGCATTAGAGTTTTTCCCATCTTACCTAAGCAACAATCTTATTGCGCGGCAACAAAGCCCATTTCACGTTACCAGCTCAAAGTAATCACTGGTATTGAAACCGAAACAAAGGACGTTGATCTTTAATGTAATGATGTTTGGGGCGCTTGTCGTTTCCACACGTTGGGAGTAAATGGAAAATTGCTTTAGGTGTCCCGCGTTGGGCGCCAGTTATGAGGTGTCGGGGGACAATTTATAGTCGTTGAATGTCTGTTAACACTTCCTTGGGCGAGCGAGTTGGCTGTTTATACCCTGTTTATTCCAAGACATCCTTTGCAATATTTAGATCTTTCTAGACCGGACAACGAAGTGGATCTTGTTTTATAACTTTTAAAACCGATCACACAAGCAAGTTCCGTTTATACTGCTATACTATATACTATTGCAATAGCTGACACTTGGTTCCGCGCTGCTTGACTAATTAATCTTGTTTTTGCGTGTGATAAAGTGGCTAACTTAATCACTAGTGATAATGCCACCAATTGTGTGTCTCCCACAATCTCCACTATTAGAATTACTTGAATTAATTTTACTTTTGTTGTGATAAAGAGTTTATCTATCTAAATCTGATGTTGCAGTTTTCTAGCTGCCCGAAGGCCGTCACAAGAGTTATCGTCTAGTATAGCTAGAAGTGATAAAGTTAGTCTTGTAATGAATTGGAGAATTGTCGTGTTACCTCGCACCCAGCAGTAGTGCACTCGCGTTGCTGTGTTCAAGTGAAAGGGTGTGAGCACCGATTAAATTACAAGCACTTGAGGCGTATCATCCCCGCCTCAGAGTGACGGGCGCAACGCGATGCGTCTTGGGTCTTCTCATACTTTAGTAGACTTAGGAAGTCATTTTGTTGTTTATAGGCGGCGGTAATTAGACCATCTAATATCAGGTGGGCAGTCTACACGTCCCGTCACTCTACACTCCATAGTTCGAGCTAGCTTGGTGAGAAGCTAGCTCGAAGCGTAGCGTAGTAACAAAGTTTTCTTGCTTCGGCCCTAGTAGTTGATATCGTTTAACATTACTCTAAATAATGCTCACTGGTATTTATTTAGTACTCTCGTAAGTTTCGGGTCAAAAGCCAAATCTGCTTATTTGTTTCCAGCGAATGTTCACGAAACTTCACAAAGTTCTCATATTCGCCTATGAACAGAACACAGCAAGTAAAATCTTTCTGTGTTCAGTTCATAAAACAAACACAGACTTCCAAAGTTTGTTTACCGTTAAATGTATTACGCATTAAACATAATTTATATTGAAATAACTAAACAATAGCGTCCCGAGCCATTTATTCCGTTAAAGAGTTAATGAGTTTCACTTTGCTCTTTGATCGTTTTCAGCCTCAATGAAATCGCGTGGAAACATCCCAAATAAAGTAACTTCGAGATTGTGGTAATATTAGGCTGATCTTAAAGACGGAGCGTTATTTAAACCATTACAGAATTAAGAAGCTAAGAATATCAATCGAGCTGAGAAGGCTGTTTATATGAGTATAAGCGCTAAATCACAACGTGCGTACAGCGGCCGTAAACCGCACACAAGCATCGCACGATCAAAGTCGGCAGTTGTACGACAAAAATCAGAGACCGACTTCACACCGAAATATGCGTTTTTTCAGAGGACAAGCGCTCGTCAAACTCCAAATATTCCATACTCCATTTATACCTTTAGATCTCAATTACAATTTGGAAACGTCAAATTTTACACACACAAGTTAACATATTGGTGAACAATATAGTTTTTGACGTGATAACGTCTTATCAATGAACGCCGGCTGCACGCACAAAAAAGCATGACTCATTGTCACGTTCCTGAGTCGAGCGTGCAAGCCAGAGCGCGGAACAAGCGATAAAGCGGCATGATCGGCCTTTTTTTTTTACAGATAGTACAGGTAGACTTTACAGACTACCAATTTTTTTTGTGTGAAATTGTGTTTTATCTGTAAAAGTAGATTACCAACCAAGTACCACAAAAGTTTACGCGATGGCGCTGTATAAAATTTTCAGTATAATTTATTACAAAAATCGGATTAAAAAAAAAAATGCGTTTTTGCATCATATACAATTATACAGCAAAACCCTATCTAAAAGCAACATTTCATCCAAATCTCTATCTGCCGACGTTAAATAAATAAATATATAAACAAGAATTGCTCGTATGAGGTAATAAGATAAGATATAACGTGCTCCTTAGCCACATTACATGCACAGATATGTCAAATTACAGTCAGTTTTCAAGTTTTAGCTAGTCTTATTTGCAAGTTTACGTCTGTTCCAACCCTAACCGACCGTATCCATATCGTTATTGATTTGTAGGCATTATCGCGTTGGTATGAAAAAGTCAATTTGAAGATAAGCCTACAATACGATAAATATTGATAAAATATTCATAAGATAAAGATAACCATCTCTGCTAGTCTTTGTTGGAAGATTAACGTGTACCATTACGAAAACATCGGGCTTCAGACGCAATATTTCTAATCTCTCATGTTTTCCTTCTAATATGGCTAATGATACATGTATTCGGAATTTCTGATGTGTATGTTAAATTAGGCATATAATATTGGTATATGTTTTCGCTATTTTTCGTATTGGTCCGTCTAGGTATGGATCGTTTATTTAGTTTTTGGTTTTCAGTTGTTATATTGTTTGTACCTTTTTAACGGACTTAAAAAATGTTGCTCGCGTCCTCTGGGTAGTGCCCAAGGATCAACCCAAAGTAGCAGTAGAACTTGTGCCAAGTTCGTCCAGAGTAGTACTGTACAGTAGTACAGAGTAGTAAAGTATTTCCACGTCGTAAAAAAAGGTAAGAGCGCGGCATTAAAACATGTGTAGTCGCTGTACAGGTGGTAATCTCACAATACACCGAACGTCAGAATATCATGACTGAACACGCGTCTATGACGTCATGGCTTTATTTGGTAGGTGACAAGCCGCAGCCAAAGCTGAACTAAAGCTTCTCCATTAGCACCACCCGGGGGGCACGTAGGGATTAGAACGGTTGTCACTTACAAACGTGCGTAGCTTGGACCCTTCAAAATATGTACAAATTACGTCATCGTCATTGCAAACGTTCAAATCAAATCATTGACTGGCCTCCATCTCAGCTTGAGTTGCTCTGCCTTTTGCGCTGTGGGTCGTAGTTTCGATTGCTACCCAGTGCAAATATTGTGTGAGGAACATACACCTAGACGCTTGTTCTGTGTCTGGGTGTCAATGTGTCACAAGAGCTGCTTGCTTATTTACACAAATATGTCAAATTACTGTCCGTTTTTTTTATATAAGCTAGTGTTATTTGTTTTAATTACGTCTGTTCAGGCGCTAACCGGCCAAAGGGGAACAATATAAGAATTTTTACATATTCGCGAACTTGGTTCTGCGTCATACAAATGCTTCAGGTCCGATATATATATTCGAATAGTAATTACAATCGCACATCCCTAGCGCATTGGCCCAGCATGTAAAGGGGCCATAATGTTGAATGGAATGACATAATCAGGTCAGCTCCCAGAGAGCGTTGAGAGGCCAAGAACTTATAGTATTTCGGCAGCCATATTTAGAGAGAATTCACAAACTCCGCAATATTCCTAAATAAGTAATTCCGCTGACAGCGGAACGGAAATAGGTGAATAAATGAATGTTCATGGGAATTTCTCACAACGCCTTCTTCAAATTCGGCAGATTACTGATCTGATTAATACTTAATACAGTAGATACTTTTTTGGGGTAACGTACATCCTACTAATATTATAAACGCGAAAGTTTGTAAGTATGGATGGATGTTTGTTACTCAATCACGCCAGAGCGGCTGAACGGACCTGGATGAAATTTGGCACAGAGATAGATTATAGTCTGGAATAGCACATAGGCTACTTTTTCTTCTCTCTATAGGTTCTCGTAGGAAGTCCAACCGCGGGGCGCAGCTAGTACTAATATAAAAAACACAGGCGCATGAAACGTTACATCCCTGTCTCGGGTGATGAATACAACATAGTATAAGATCCAAGTCTTATTATGAGTTGGATCGCTGTTGTCATAGGCGGGGGTACTTTACCAACAGGTGGGCCTTTAGCCCTTTCCGTCACTCACAGGCATCACAGAAATACTTGTCCTAGATGGAAATCGAACGCTCAACCGCAGAAGGCAGAGTTACTACCAACTGAGATGTGGGGCCAGTCTACTAGTAGTTACTACATATTCCGAGTACATTAATGATACGAAGAATTAATTGAAACAATACGCGCAATTATGAACATCCATGAAAACCGCGAAACGTGCTGGTTTCATTGAACGCATCCGGGTTTAATTTAACGTTACCTCGTAATTTACCACCTTTGTGGCAATGCAGATTAATTTGAAATATGAATAAACTAGCTGTAGCTGTAATAAAAATTGTTTTTCGTCGTTGTTTGTTCTGTGTCAGGGTGGTAATATGTATATATATTTATAATACAAAAATATATATATAAGTATGATATCAGTTTTCTAGATCCCATAGTACAAGCTATGCTCAGTCTAGAAGCTTGATGGCGTTGTGTATAATGCCCATAAACATTTTTTTTATTTGTTACTTACTAAGGCTATGCAAGCCTCTTACTGTTAAAACAGCCTAATGCAATACAAAATGAAAAATAGGAAGCTGAAACTGCAACTTTGCTACGCTTTATTTCTTATTTTATTTCAGCTATAGATACACTATACCCAATGTGGGTCAAAGGTTTTCTTAATTATTCTTCAAAACTAAATCATATTTCTAATTCATTACTATTTCTAAAATCGAGTAACATTTGAAATAACTTTTAACAAACAACTATCATGTGATTCTTTTCAAAGACAGCTTTCTTTTATAAATCTTATAACTAAACGCTTATTAATGTACTATACTGCTAGCACGGATTTCCCCACGTACAAAAATTCCTAGCTAAAATCTCCATACTGAATACTGAATAGTTTATTTCATTTCACATGATTATTTTTGTTAAAACACAATAGTAAAAGTTTTACATATATGTATGAGTGCAAATTCCGACAACAGAATCGGCCACACACGATAGGTCAGTAAATATTATGATTCTTATTCGACGCGGTTGAATCTACTCTCATCTCGAGAAATATTTTCGTTACGATATTCCCTTCGTTACATCAAAGGCATTATGTATGACTTAAGTTCGTTTGGAGCCGCTACGAGAGGTTATAGAAACACCCTAAGTGGGTCAGGGCTATATCCTGCGAGATCACTTCCTGCCAAAAGTACATTGGTTGGCGATGTATCAAATTTTGAAATTACCTCTATTATATGAATAGACTTATTATCTCTAAATAGCATAAAGAAATTTTCGTCTGTTTCTCCGCTAACTTCTAAAAACACGCAACGGATTTGATATGATTTTTACTATAATTTAGAAAATTTTATCCGGATTGTTTATATGCATATTATATAGAATAGAAAAACGGAGATTTTCAATGATTTGCAAAAACAATGTTTTGGGCGCTTACATTGCTAGTGCGGGCTAAACCTTACGCGAAGAATTTAATTAGATGCACACACCCAAACACATACATACAAACTTTTCCTTTGCCCTTATAATGAAAGCGTGATGTAAGTAATTTAATTAATTTCAATTCAATTAATTTATTGTTGTTTGTGAACCTAGTGTACATAATTGAGATGGGAAACCTAATATACTTATATCACTAGGCTCTACTATTTGAGCAAACAAACATTATGTAATTAAAAAAAAGATAACTTGATCCCATAAAACAAGGCTTGCTTAGTTTTGTGTGAAATTTCCATTATTATAATATTATATTTATTACATTCGGTCCGTGTTTCGTCGAAATCAAATTATCGAATCGTTTGAATAGCTCGAGCTTCTAACCCACCGAGGTCTTTATCCCAGCACACTTTCTTCGTTACGTAGGTATTCTTAATTAATATTTTTATGAGTTGTGGCTAACATTTAATTATTGCGTCATTAATGTAACATAATGTTTTATTTGCATTAGGTAACGCAGAATGTAAATCCTTGTTATACAATAATTATATTTCAGAAGCGCCCATTTCACCTACGTCGTAGTTTTTTAATTTATCTTGTTATTTTTGCTCTCCATTTTCATAATTAGACTTTGAATATTTAAATACTTAGTGAAATTAGCATACAAAGTTCTTTCGTTCGTCTATAATTCCATTATGTAATTAACTTACAAGAAAGTGAAAAGTAGTGAGTGTTTTTAACCTCTGAATGTTCGTGAAGTGTTGTTTGAAAGTACGGTGTAAGATTTTATCACAAGCGGGTTCAGTACATTTACAAAACATCATTTTGAATGTCAAATTCATGAATTTGTCGTTATAATAAAATTATTGAGATATATGCCTCTATAATTGAGAGTGAATGGGCTCTGATCTACTACGGGAGCCTAATCCGGATTGGTAGATGTCACATGTCTTCGAATTTTTGGTTCTAAGACATGCCGGTTTCCTCACGATGTTCACCGTCACCGTTTTGAGAACGTGGTACTGCGCACATAAATTTTTTCAAGTGAAAAAACTCATTGGTGCTCATGTGGGTTTGAACCAGCAACCTTCAGATTGAAAGTCGGCGTCTGTGCCCCTGGGCCACCACGCTCATATCATCCCCCTTGGGTGATGCTAAAGGAGCAACAACTGGTAATCTGCCGCCAAGCCCTGGTACTTTCGTATTTTTGTGTTCCGATGGAAGGGTACCGGTGAAATCATATTCACACGATCCACACGTCGGAATGTGACTTGGGTCAGAGGACCTAGATTGAGGGGAGGCATCCACCAACTATCAGGTGGGCCTTCAGCTCGTCCCGTCATTACATTAGTATAAAATAATAAAATCAATGACGTAGGGGATATTAAGTGAACGCTTTCTCAGCTTTAGTTTGAGACGGGTCCACTTCCGCTATCGCCTTGAGTTCGTTATCATCGACCCTGTTTTCCGGGCGGCCGAGGTTCATTTGTGAGGTTGAAATTTCCTGAACAAAAGTGATAGAAAAAGATACGGAAAATTTGGAATTTTGAGATTCATTGACGGCAACGTTAGTAGTAACACTGCCTTCGAAGAGACGTGTTCAATTCCTGGCCCATTAAAATTTTGTGTGAAGAAAGTCAATTTTTTTTCGGGCCTGCTTGTTTGTCCATGCCTACGGTACAGGGAATCCTAGTAGTAAAAAAAAAAGAAATATTGAGAATCACCTTCCATTTTTGAAAAAGTCGGTTAAGAAAATACGAGTTCCAATTTTTATTTCCTATCACGATAATAGCGAAGCGATCGCTAGTGCCAGTTAATAAAGTCTTTTTCTTAAGACGCAGTTGAACAATCTGTCGGTATCTGAATAGTAGGACCAAGTTCAGCCTTTGTGGTTTTTAATGCACTTTTTAGCGTTTTCCTCCTCCTTTCACGGTCATTAGTAGCGCTCGTTGGCTTGGAAAGATTTATCTCTTCAAATTGCTACTTTCCTGGTGTGTCAGCATTGTTTTAGATATTCAGTATAAAATTATAAAATAAATAAAATTATCGTCCATGTGTAGGTGCCAGTGAAATTACAGCGCATAAGAGGTTACAAATCCGTCTGAGAGTGAGAGGCGCAACGCGATTCGACTTTTTATACTTCGCAAAGAGTCCGGTTTCGTTCTGCTGTAGCTGGGCGGCAGTAACCACTTATCAAGTAGGATTTCAGCCCTTCCAGTCACTTAAAGTCACATTAAAAAGCATTGACAAGAAATGTCTGTATGTGCTCTGTATTAGATATTTTTTTCGCGAGCCTCCACTCCCCATTTAATATGGGTCAGCGAGCGACGTCGTTGGCAGAAAACATGCCCAGTCGACTGGTATGGGCCATATTCCATATTTTATACCCCATCAGGGTTGACCGAAATATCGTAAAATATATGAATAACATTAGTTAGGTGCTTCAAAATATGCTTTGGACAAAAATCGAAAAAAAAAAAAACTTTCGAAGTAGCAAAATACGCAATTTCGTTTACTTAAACGGCATATTTTTCCAGTTATTTTGATTTAACAACCAAACTATTGAATTTTTTTGATAATAATTCTATGGGACCAATTTTGCTTTCAAATAAAAAACTAAATTTCCAACCGTTGATAAATGGCGGAGAAATCATACATAAGAACATACATAATACAATATATAGATTATACACAGAACATCTTCCTTTTTTGAAGTCGTTTAAAACACCCCAATATGTAACAGCACGGTGTGATAACCGTTGACAACTCTCATAAAGAACAAGCACACCATGCTCAATTTGAATGGGTAAAAGGGGGGAAACTGGCTTCACCACTTTCATGGCCTAGTTCTAAGGCCTTAATTTTCGCTTCAGATTCCTCCTAAAGCTTATCCTGTTCAGTTAAAAATATCGTTCAAATCGGTTGGGAATTGGTGAAGATATCACGTAACAACCACCATACCACCTAGCCGAATGTAAATCCTAAATATTTTTAACATAATTAAAAAAGAAGAATATTGTCAATGTCTGATGTTTTTTTTTTAATATTTTCATATCGTTAACTGTGCCAAGGTGGACCGATTTGGATATTTTTTTTTTAAATTTGATTTGTTGTCAATGATACGCCTTATTATATATAGGATATAAGTATTATATTTTAAATTTCATGGATAAAAATCACACCTATAGATGAAAAATAAGGGATGAAAATTATGAAGTCCAAAAAATTTAATAGCCAAATCTGTCGAGACATTCTCAAGTGATTCTCCGTCATAATGGCAATTGGTTAAACTTTAAGTACCCACCACAAGAAAATTAATATTCTGCGAATATAACAGTCATAAGTGCACCATTCACGTAGCTATGTTATTATATTTCGCATTGAAATCTAACCGTATGTTTTGTTCACGAATACCATTCGGAATATATGGGTCGTGCACGTCTTGCTTACATCTTTGATGACTCCACTGAGATGTCATTAGTGCCGACTGAGTCGCTAACTGCATGTGTATGGTCCTAATGGCTCGTGAGAAAATGGTGGCGTTTAGTTTCTGTAAAATGGTTTTTCCCCTTAGAAAATGTTGCTATCTAATTTTTTGATTTATTTTATTCTAGAGGAATAAAGCCCGGGTATTTAAACCGATTACTTATTGTTTAGTCGGTGATAATTAAAGATAAGAGTATCCTTTATGACTCCACTTAGAGGTCATTCATTAGTCCCGACTGAGTCGCTAACTGCCTATGTATGGTCCCAATGGCTCGTGAGAAAATGGTGGCGTTTAGTTTCTGTAAAATGGTTTTCCCCTTTGTAAATGTTGCCTTTTAATTATATGATTTATTTTGTACTGGAGAATTAAATTCCCGGCACCTGAATTGATTACTTGTCGCTTAGTCGCAGACAATTAAAATCTTTGATGACTCCTCTGAGAGTTCAGTAGTGCCGACTGAGTCGCTTAATACTTATGGTTCGTAAGAAAATAGTGCAGTTTAGTTTCTGTAATATGGTTTTCCCCTTAGGAAATGTTGCCCATTAATTTTTTGATTTACTTTCTCCTTGAGAAATAATAAATACCTGGCAACCTGAATAGATTTCTTATCGACACATAATTGTAATATGACTGTGTGTGAATATGACTCCGCCCCTTTTTGTCAAAATAAAACACATTTGTTCGCTTACAAAATTAAAAAAAAATTATTGAAAGTATGCTCCATCTGCAGCTACAACCTTCGCCCATCGTTCAGGTAGTTTTCGTATTCCTTGCTGGAAGAAGTCCTGGTCTTTTGAGCTTATCCAGTTGTCAATCCAAATTTTGATACTTTCACATGAAGTAAACTTTTCTCCAGTAAGGTCTGTCTGCATCGTCCGGAATAGGTGGTAATCCGAAGGAGCTATGTCTGGTGAATATGGCGGGTGGGGTAACACTTCCCAGTCCTGTCCCTCTAAATATCTTTTTACGACTTCTGCGGTATGCGGTTTGGCATTGTCATGCTGAAGAACTAATTTGTTATGTCTATTCACCCATTCTGGTCGTTTTTCTTCTATGGCTCGCTTCAAACGCATTAGTTGTCGTCGGTAAACTTCTCCATTAATAGTTTCAGAGGGTTTGAGCAACTCATAATATACAATACCTTTCTGATCCCACCAAATACAGAGCATGACCTTGGCACAGTGAATATTTATTTTTGGCTGTGATGGGCCTGGTTCGCCTGGTTTCACCCAAGCTTTTTTGCGTTTAGGATTTTCGTAGTGTATCCATTTTTCGTCTCCTGTGACTATCCGATGCAAAAATCCTTTTCTTTGCTGTCTTTGAAGCAGCATTTCACAAATGGTTTTCCGACGTTCCATGTCTCTTTCTTTTAAATCATGTGGAACCCAGTCACCGGCTTTTTGAATCATTCCCATCATTTGTAAACGCTTTGCAACAGTTGAACGATCAACATTTAATGCTGCAGCTAATTCTGATTGAGTTTGGCAAGAATCTTCCGCCAATAATGCTTCCAATTCAGCATCTTCAAATTTTTTTGGTGGTTTTCCATGTTCTTTATCCTCAGTACAAAAATCGTTATTTTGAAATCGTCGAAACCATTCCTTGCAAGTTGTATTAGACGGAGCATGCTCACCATAAATCTCCACAAGCAAACGATAAGTTTCCGCTGCAGTTTTCTTCGCAATAAAATAATGTAATAACACTTCCCGCAAATGACGTTTATTTGGAATAAAAACCGACATTTTCGAAAAGGTGAAAACAATTGTTGCTTACACTTCAACCAAATATCATAAAATGCGTTAGATAGCTGACATTCAGTACTATCGAATACAAGTATGGTCATTTATTAGTACACGTAAACAATACTAAAAACGACATCTGTTGAGAAAGGGCGGAGTCATATTCACACACCCAATAGAACATTGAAACTAATCTCCAAAGAGTGAGACTATGACATTCTGACAAAATTGTTATCAGAATGTCATAGTCTCACTCTTTGAAAGAAATCACAAGAAGATTGATTACACATTTCATGTTTCAGAAGTCTGATGAAGCTTCAAGTAACATGACCCGTCCAATTACCGCTCAATTATTTATTTACTATACAACTCAGTGCCCCAGACGAACAGATTCTTAAATGTTGCGAGAGAAACACATTTTTAAATACATTTCACAAAGCGCCAGCTCAAATTGTGCATGATACATCTCATGCACAATTTGTGTGAGCTCTTTAGCTACAGCTTAGGAGCTACATAATATAACTTGAATAGCTTGAGAGAGTATACAAGCTAAAATGTTCGCGAGCGTGATTTGTTTTCGAATGTTGTATGTTAGTGTATGAAATAATAGCTTATTTGCTTAAATACAGGTTGAATTTAGATTTGTACAATTTTTATCACCTTCAAATTCGATTGTCGTTTAATAAATATTATATTTTTTCTATAAAATATTAACAAAATTATTATATAGGTAACAAATATGTCCATGCCACCTGCTACACAGTGAATTAAAGTTATTAATTTAGGGATACGAGTCTGGAAGCGTTAATCGTGTAACTAAAACAACAATCCCGGCATGACTCGAGCGACGATTATTCAATTGAAAATGTCTTCGTGATGCGCGTGCGCATAATGAACACGTTTCGGTCAATCTGTGTAATAATGTTATAATAGTTTTGATTAATCCGTTTCCGTTAAATTATTACTAGGCTAATTATATAGCCTATGATTAATCCAATTTCTCAACAACTCCAATGACAAATGTACGTTTTGACATGGACATTGATACAAACAATAATTATGCAATCGATGTTTTCAATAAAGGTTTTAGAAACAAGTCTAGCTTGAAATATGTTTCAAAATTCTATCATCTCTATATCTGAATATCTGATATTTCTATCATCTCTATATCTGAATATCTTCTATATCTGAAACAAAATATAATTGATATTGTCCAAAAAGTCCAAAAATTGCAATATCATGGTGACTTTCTTTATTGCATTCATAACAGTTAAGTCTGATTTAACATTTATAAAACAGATTTGAATGCTTTCATCCCTTATTTATAGCCATTAAAATGTATTTTTATTTAAAAGGATGTATCTCGGCGTTGGTTGAACGCCGATATACATCCTACCAAATAAAAAAGAATCCACATAAGTCAGAAATTGGCGATGATATCCATACCTATAGATCGTATCAGGCCACTTAAACTAAATAGAATTAAAAGTTAGCCAATATAAAAAAGTGCTCACAATGTGATAAATAGTTTCGGAGAAATGCACGGACAGACATACAATACAATTTTGTAAATTTGTTTGGAAGCCCTAATAGATGTGAATATATTGGAGTTCCAATAATATTACGTAGATATTTGTCGAATTGACATCCCCCCTCTTTTGGAATTCGGTTTAGAATGTACAAGGCGAGCTTTTCAGATTTCCAAAACTGAAAATAAAACACAATTCCTCTGATATCCCCAATTAATATCTAAATTGCGGTGCATTTCCAACCCACGCCTATGCGCAACATTATCCTACGAGGAATACTTATCTTCCTATATTTCCTTATCTCGAACTTTCTGTCTGCCACCGAAATTGCCTCTATCATCTCTGCCCCAGTTTTCCCCTATAGCTTTTCCAATCCAGCATTCCCATTGTGCCGCATATCGGGCAACGACCGCTGCTCATTTGCCAAGGAGGCCTGTCCTGTCTTATCTCGTATGTCCTGAAGCAATGGCGTAATTCTTAAGACAAACTAAACAATTACGACTGTGGGTGGTGCTGGGTTCACGACCTAAAGCGGCGCTTAGTTTGACAGGTGGTTGATGCCATATTTTTCTGTACCTGAATGTATTGGAATCGGTTTTGTTACACTGTTACTAAGCCAGCAATGCAATTAATTCAGTGTGTTCTTTATTTTTTTACATTAGCTGAACTCATGTATTCATATTACCACATTATTATTTCTTATTTTAATCTTGTTATTAGACGTCACCAAAGCCTTAAAGCAGAAAATCGGCACTTTACTTGCAGCATGTGCTTAGCTTTAGCTTTTCACAGAGCCCTGTATGCGACAGTATTCCACATATCGTTCAAGATTATGAATGTGCTTTGTGGTATAAATTTTGTGAAGTTTCTGTGAATTAATGTCTTTGTATTCAATATTTGTCTGTCCGATGGCTATTCTTTTGATAAGTCTATAAATTTCCAGAATATGTGTTATTGAGGCAGATAATCTAACAAATAATTTTATATATATTTATATTTATTATTATTCTCAAATTACCGAAGCTTGTTGCAATATTCATTATCATTTCACACAGCATCATCTAGCTCCAACAGTATAAGTATTTTATCAGTGATCTATGGGAACTAGATCACTGATAAAATACTTATACCTACAGAACTTTGTTTTTTTATATACATATTATACATACAATACACCGAGACAGAACGAAATATTATGTTTGTCCAAGTCAGTCAAATTAGAGTATGAGTTTATTACGCAAAGTGAATACGCTACTCCCATTTCAGGTTATTCAACCAGCTATTGGTTTCACCATACTTTGTTTACACCACGTCTGCTTAACTATAAGTAAACGGCCGCTATCCTACACTCCCCTTTGTATGTAAACAACATGTCTCTCAATCACTCCATCGTTCCTGTCATCCATAACGTAACTTCACGGTTCGCACGTGCGCTTGCGCCGGTGCGATGTGACGTCAGCGGACAGGGGCGGATTCAAGAATCGTTGGACGCGAATATTGTTTACGTCTTATAACGAAGTCCTCGACAGGGATAGCAGCTATGGCTTCGCTTTATAATAAACTCGGCAAACTTTGGAATTAAAATTTAAACAACGATATATTTTAAGTAGGTAACTTTTAACTATGACTCTCAGTGATGTTTACTTGACGTCTTAATAACAACTGGCATCAGCCGAATAAAAACCCGTTAGTGTTATGCATAACTAAATATTATGTTATTTTATGTATTTTATTCATTAAATAATCAAGTAAATTATAATATGTAGAACACATCCAATTGATACCGGGAGCGTGAGCGGGAAAACAAAGAAATGAGACCCTAGTGAGCAAAGTATAAGCCAATATTTAAAGAAAGAAATAATTAAATATCACCTTGAAATTCCACAGGAATCCCGAGACCAAAACGACTGTTATATATTAAAAAATAACATTAAGATTTTTTTCGCTAATCGTATTTTTACAAGTTCAGGATCATAGCAGAATTTTATTTATAAACATTAATATTTATTTATAAACATTAGGTTTCTTACGCACGTTTTATAGTTATTGTTTTTTTTTTATAATGCTAGTGTTTGGCCTAGGGGCGAGAAACACGGGATGATAGTCGGTTTTTTTTTATATTTTTCAAATCAGTGACGTGTGTTTATAAAATTCTTTACACGTCATTCTTTCCTTCCTTGATTCGTCAGTACCACCGGCGCTCGCTACCGTAATAGCGGTACACTATGGTAGCTAGCATTAAGTGACTGCGTTCCGTTCGACGCCGACGTTTGAACGTGCGGATATAAAACGGAAATTATTGAATTCGCAATAACTTTCAATTTGACTAGCCTCACTGTTCAGTTGGTAGTAGCTCTGCCTTCTGCGCTGTAGGTCGTGGCTTCGATTCCCATACAGGACAAGCATTTGTGTGATGAACATAAATGATTGTTCTGTGCCTGGGAGTTTATTGTATTATGTATGTACCTAATTACAAAAAAAAAACTAATTTAAGTATTTTATCAGTCATCTAGTTCCCATATTACAAGCAATGCTTAGTTTGGAGTTTAGCTCTGTGTGAAATGTGTGAGAATTATTTATTTTAATTATTAACTTCAATACAGATTCAGTAAAGATTTGTATTTAATGTGTTAACAACACATTTAGGGATAATTTTATATATATCAGCGAATCTTGCCAATTAGTGTTAGCTTGTCTTATTGCACTAATGAGGGGATCCAAAATCAATTAAACCCCCTTGAACTTTGTAGCTGTTTATTTAATAAAAGTGTTTTTATCTTCTAATATTCTCAAAACGCAACGATAGCGCGATGCTTATTATACAGTAATCTGTGTCAATCGTGACACAGATTGCGTTATAGTTAGTATGCACTATCGTTGCACTGGATTGAACATTTAGCAATCGCGTTAGGTGTGTTAATCATACATTCATAGACTAATTAAGAAAAGAACTTGCCTCTAATGTTACGTTATTTATTCTGTGTCCCCAAAACGTGGGCTTTTGGCAAAATCTTGTATGCCATTAGGTCAGTGCGATATTCCCAACTTCCACCCACGCTTTGAGGAGTTTTGTAATCAGAATTAGGCACACTGAACACGTAATTAACTTGCAATTTCTATTGGTGTGTGTGGGTGGATTAGATGGTACCCCTTCTGGCTCTAGGATGATTAAACTCGTTTAATATTATATTAAATGTGTAAGTAGACTTCGTGTAAACGCGCCATTATAGAGATAGTTCTTTCCCTCGGGTTGGATTGTTGATAATATACTACTACTGACGTGGTTTGTATTGGCGTAAAATCTGTTTACCCACCAATTAATTCTTGTTTTTGTAGTAACCATATGACAAAGCTAATTTTGAAGTGTTATGAAATAAAGATCTGCTTTATTATGATCTGTTGGTCTGTACTTTACGAGTATGGGATATAAACCAATTAATTTATAACATATTGATTGTTATGAAGGTATGTGATTTATTTTTATGCTTTCAAATCTATTTTTAAATATTTCTTTAAAATAAACAGTGTTTTGAGTGAACGAAAATCTTATATCGGAAACGGATGTCATTAATTATTAGTATATATTGTATTAAAATAATATAGTGACGGGACGTGACTGGCCCACTTGATGTTAAGTGGTTACCTCCGCCCATCACAACAGCAATACGGCTTACGTCCTCCCAGATCGAAGTACTCGGCTATATCGATGAAATTCAATCCACTTTAAAGTCTAAGACGGCAAAAATTCCTTTCAATTTATTGTTTTTCAATAATGTGTTCGGGAAAATTGTTGGAAATGAGGAAAATTTTATTTTCTCCTTTTCACGCCTCGTCAATAAACCGAATTCTCTACGAGTCTGTCACTCAGTGATTTTGAACGAAATGCCAACTCGATTGCCGCGGCCAGGAAGTGAAGCCTTGGGGAGTCATCTCCTGTGCTTCCTCTTAGGGGGGAGGTGGGGGGCGGAGCTGTCTCCTTCCTTTGTCTCGCCCGCTTCCCGAATACGTAGCATGATCTGCTACACTTGTATTTTACGGAATACCCTCGCATATTAAAAACGTAAACGTTAAACGCACTTTTTTATTTAAAGTAGCGGCGAACGAGCCAAGGGCTCACCTGGTGGTAAGTGGCGACTCCCGCCCATGACAATAGTAATGCGACTCATTTTTTTTTTTATTTTTTTTTTTATTTTTTTATGTGAATGAGTGACGGAACGAGCTGAGGGCCCACCTGATGGTAAGTGGTGACCCTCGCCCATGACAACAGTAATGAGCGCGACTCAGTATAAGATCCAAATCTTTACTGAGTCGCATTCATCCTGCTGCGTCCATCACCCGAGACGGGGATGATACGTCTCATGCGCATGTGATTTCACCGGTAGCCACATCCTTCCACCGGAACACAGTAATGTAACCACTACTGCTTGGCGGCAGATTCCAGATGTGGTGGCAGTACTTCTCCGGACGAACTTGGCTCAAGTTCTACTGCTACTTTTGGTTGCTCCTTTAGCACCACCCAGGGGGTACGTGTAGGGAATCAAAGGGTACACACCTACGGACGCGAGCAACTGGACTCATTATAAGATTTGGATCTTACACTGAGTCGCATCCATCCTACTGCGTCTATCACCCGAGACGGGGATGATACGTCTAATGTGATTTCACTGGCACCCACACCCTTTCACCGGAACACAGTATTGCGAGCACTACTGCTTGGCGGCAGATTCCAGGCGGCAGTACCTCTCCGGACAAACTTGGCACAAGTTCTACTGCTACTTTTGGTTGCTCCTATAGAACCACTCAGATACTTTTAATACCACTCCTATAGACTTTTATTAAAATAGGTTCAATAGTTTGGTAATAAAATCAATAACTAGAAAAAATATGTGATTACTCGTATTAAATATTAAATTACGCTTTGACTTGATGTAGGGTTTGTTTTCGATATTTAAATCTGTCACTAGCAATAAAAAAAAATGGTTCTGTAAATTGACATTCTATTTGCATGAAAGAATGCGCATAACAGAATTAGTTACTTTTTCTAAAACAGTAAGTTTTCCTTGTATCGGGCATTAAGTAGTTTTCTCTTTCCCAACATTAAACGTGACATGTTACAACGTTTTCCTTTTACGAGAGGCCCGAACTGATGTGTGCGTGCTTATCAAACCGCTTCAGTATCACGAAGACTACGATTACTAACCAACTATAAAAAGAAGGGTGTCTCATTTCATAGTAATTCATTTATAGCTCTGTATTCTAGTACAGAGCTAGAAATTACGCTCCTTACCACCGGCACACAGTAATGCGAGCACTACTGCTTTTGGTTGTTCCTTTAGCAGTAATGCGAGCACTACTGCTTTTGGTTGTTCCTTTAGCACCCAAAGGGTACGTGTAGGGAATCAAAGATACACCTACGAACGCGAGCAACTAATAGTAGTAGTTGTTGTTTTTGTTGTAGGCAACGCACCGGCAACGCCACTGGTGTTGCAGATGTCAATAGGCGACGGTGCCCACTTACCATCAGGTGGGCCGTAAGCATGTATGCCTATACATAACAATAAAAAGAACCACAGCCAGGGTATAAGTTATCAACAAAAATTCTCAACAAGTCTGGGCCATGCTACATAAGCAATAAATACAATATTATTTATTTATTATAAGTCAAATTTTTCCCACTGAGGGACAAATGCCTTTTTCCCCCTTTTCAAGCATCCCTATTTTGGGCTATTTGGAGCTAATCATTTGTAAAGGAGTCTAGTTCTAGTTATTCTCGCCATTTTCGTCTGGGTTTTCCACGTTCATACGTAACAGTATATAAAAAAAATACCAGTAATATTATTTTATCTGAATTTCTTTTCTCAAAATGTACGGCCAAGTTAAATATTCATCTGTCCAACACTAGTATTCCCTGGTAGCATGGACACAAACACCCAAGACTCGAGAGCGTACTCTACGCTCAACACATAGTGTGCGCGGCCGAGAATCGAACCCGGCATCGCCTGTTATATTCTGACAGTTACTCGTAGCATGTTTCCCTTCATGTTAATGTGAAAAAAATGTCTCTTCTAAGTATTTTTAAGGGGAACTGATACGCAACATTGATTTATCGCTATATTCCTGGCATAAACTGTCGCATCCCAAGACTTACTGATTTATTATGATGGATATCAAAGGATGTTACTTTATGTAGAAACACTTTACCCTCCTATTGAGAAACTAGCTGCACCCCGCGGTTTTACCCGCAGTTTTTCGGGATCAATATTAGCCTATGTGTTAATCCAGAACATAAGTTGTCCTGATACCAAATTTCATTCAAATTTTTTTCAATTTCATTCATTGATCCGTTTGAGCATAACAATATCATACATACAACTCAGTAAAGATTTGTTTCTCATACCGAGTCGCGCGCATTACTGTTGTCATGGGCGAGGGTCACCACCTACCATCAGCTGGGCCCTCAGCTCGTACCGTAACTCGTTCACATAAAAAAAAAACCGCTATTGAGCCCGGTCTTCGGCTCTTTGCATCCAGTTTCTGCCAGCCACCTTCCGCAAGTCGTCGCTCCACCTGGCTGGGGGGCGCCCTACGCTACGTTTGCCTAATCAATCCAAATGCTTGTCCTTAGTGGGTATCGTACCCACGACTTACAACGCAGACGGCAGAGCTACTACGAAGAAATCCCGGTGTAATCGGTTTTATTAATCCCCGCTACATCTACAAGCCCACTCTGATAAAGTTACTGCGTGGGCGTGCTAAATGGATATCGTTTAACTGTCTCCCAGGATAGGACATACACCTGGTTCTGGCTGGGGTGGCCAGCTGTGATAAACTTGTGGGGGATATCTTTGGAAAAATGGTAGAGGCGTCTGTTCTGGATTTTAATTTTTATTTTCAACTGTGCCGGCTTTGTGCGGGTCCATCTAATAATGCCATCCGAATTGACGAATGTTAAGAAAGATTTTAAAAAAAATCTCCTTGTTCAGACAAATACAACAAAAAAATTCTCAACATGTCCGTGTTCCAACATTTTAACAGTTTTGATTATTTTCTTTGGGACGTCATAACATTGTAGAATTAGTATTTATTAGAGAATGATTTATTTAATAGTATTATTGTAGAAACGCATTATTTTACAAAAAAAAAAAACATAATTTTAAACCGATTACGCGGAAAATTTAATACAGCTCCATTTCGTCAATTTTGTGGTACTTCATTGGTAATCTACAGTTTCAGATACAACATAGTTTTACAAAAAAAACGAGCGAAGCTCGACCGCCGGAAGCTAGTTTTTTGGTGACTATACAAAAAAAAGTTACGTTTCCCAGTATTTTTTTAAGAATTTAACGATAATATAGTATTTTGACTTTGACTTGACATTGACATTGACTAAGCTAAAGACTGAATTCTTAATTATAAAGCAACAGACCAAAATATAATTTCAGAATGAATATTTCTTACGAAAATCCCTCAAGAATTCTCTTCTCCAATTTCGCCGGCGACTTCGACCTGCCTAGCGGCAAGACAAGTGAAGTAATACAATTTACTTGAACGATGTTAAAAAAGCTAATTTGTGTTTCGTCTGAAACGTTATAGTAGAGTATGCAGAAGCCAAACTTATGTATACTGCATATCAATCAATCACCATGAGTTAGTTTTAGAAGATTATGATGTTTAGTGGTTACTGGCGCCCATAACCGCAAAACCGTGAGAAGACCGTCGCATCGCGCTGTGCAACGTCACTCTGAGATTGGGATGCAACGTGTCATGCGCCTGTAATTTCATGTGCACCCATTTAACATAGCAATGTGCATGCACCGCTGATTGGCGGCGGATTACCATTTGTGGTGGCAGTACTGCTCCGGACGAACTTGGCAAGTTCTACTGTTAATTTGGGTGGTTCCTTTCGCACTCACGAGACATGTGTAGGGATTCTGAGGGTCTACGGACGCGAGCAAGGTGGACTCACCCTAACACTGCTCAGAAATACCAGTGCTTGGGGAATACACACTAAAACCCCCTTGGTGTTCCTGCACTACGGGTACGGTATCACTCTTCCGCAGCCCCAGCGGCGTTGGTCTTCAAGTATCGGGACCCCAACACTGTTTAACTCCTTATGGTGGCGTGTCCAGAACACGGGGCACGCCATCTTCCGGTGGAGCCCTGACGTCCGTCTTTTCTATCCTTAATATACTCCGACGGTAAGCTATTATCATCCAAAACTTAATGGGGATATCGCTCAAAGATCTAACGCTATTCTCAGAAGTCATTTTACTGCTTGGATCCATTATTTTCTGTGTAAACGGTGTCCGATTGCTTTTGTGAGTTTTTGTTTTTTAGCTTTGGAAATTTAAAGATGTCTCCTTTAATTTGCTCGAGCGCTGTTGAAAATATTACAAAAATCCTCTGACGCTTTTATTTATAAATGCCAGAGCATTTAAAATGTAATTTGGATAGTAAAAAGCGGGTTTTCGAATATTCCAAAAATCTTCAAGTGTTTTTATTATGTACTCTTGCTACAATAGCCTACAGTACGAACACCTACGAATAAATTATTATACAATACATCGGCATAACGCGAATGATGAATGTCTATGATTAAGTAAACGGAGTTTTTGGCCAAAAATTTTGTGCAGTGTACGGATATTTTGCTTAGAAAACGATTTTTCGATCAAAATTGTCATAACAAAAAAGAATACACGTTGTGCCGACCCCACTTGGTGTGGTGTTTATGTTCCGGCTTATTCTAATACATAGATAAATCAATCATCAAAATATTACACGCATAATTTTTTTAATTTTCTCCATACCTCGTAATATAAAATAAGAAAACACCTAAATCTGCGAGTTCATTAAATTTTCTTATTCAGCCGCACTCGCTGCGCCAGCGATGAGCGCAAGCGAGACTGAATGTGCACGGGCTATCGCCTTAATGCCAGGCCTGTTTACTGTACCAACGTCAACATTCTACTCATTCCGTTTGTATTCAGCATTCTCATTGACAACTACGCACAGCAATTGGGGTAATCAATCTCGTATCCAGTTTGCTTTTCCCTTATTGACTGTTAGGAACCCATTTCTCCAATCAATCGAGATGTCTAACAAGTTTGCTCGAGCCAATATAGTGGGACTTCGATTGTTTGTTTGTTTGTTGTAAATGCCTCGGGTGTAACAAGGAACAACACTAGAAAGGTGAAAGGTGATTATTACGTGGTGAACTGCTTGGTTTGATGACTTCGTATGTTATATATGGTTTCTTACATAAAGTCAAAATATTATACTTTGTATACTTTGAATATTTGATGAAAATGGCTAAAAAAAAAAAGTTTTTTTGTTACCTCTGTTTTCTCGCGTTTATTAACCGATTTGGAAAATTGTTATTTTATTTGAGAGGATATGCTTTCAGATTGGTTCCATACGAATTTGATGAAAATCGGTTCAATAGTAGTTAAATCGAAATTACAGGAAAATTGTCATTTTAGTAAATTTGCATCTTTTGCTTGTGACTTTTCTATTCGCCCGTTGTAAATCGATTTGGATTTCGCTAGGTTCGCCAGCCAGGGGAAGCTGTGTGATTACCATTAACTTTGTTTTCGGTTACTGTACGTCACCGATTAATCTTGATATAACCACTTGACCTGCCTTACTGTTTTATCAGCTAAAATTAGGTACTCAGCTGCTTCCGCACTATTCATACAAATGTCATAAAAATAACCGAGAAATTATATAATATATATATTTTTTCATGGGCATTTAACTGGATTTAAAGCTCAATTAGTTACTAATAATATTACAATATTAATAATATTAATAAATTTACTACAAGAACTACTACTACTCCTATAGTACCTTTCCTCGTAAATATTAGTTTATAATAAATACATACTAACAGTCCGACACGGAACAAATTTCGTGTTCGTCACAATTTTAGTTAAGTGGTAACGATTTTACATCTACTCTGAAAGTTGACAAGTTTACTCAGGGCCAAATGTCAAGTCTTTAACGTCAATGTACTCTCATACACTACATTAACACACGTATCACTAAAAGCTAAGCTAATGGACGCAGATTACCTGTCCAATTCATCCCATACAGATCCAATATCTAGAGACTGCAAAGGCCCACCACACAATAACCGCGATTCAGCCGCTATAAGATAGCGTGTTTGTTAGGAAGCGGAAGCGGGGATCATCGCTTTAGTGGCCACAACTTCCCCACGATATTGGAGGGTAGCTTCCGTCCGTAGCCCTTCCCTGCACGTACCCCGTGGGTGGTGCGAATGGAGCAACTCAAAAGTAGCAGTGAACATGCGCCAGTCCTGATAAGTACTGTCTCTACACCGGAAAATCTGTTGCCAAGCGATGCACACGCGATGCTGTGTTCCGGCAAGGTGTGGGTGCCGGTGAAATCACAGGCGTATTAGACTTTACATCCCCGTCTAGGGTGACGGGTGCAACTGTATCTTGGATTTTCTCATAATTCGGATTGGGGAGGATCTAAATTGTATTTATTACTCGTAAATTGTGGAATCTTAAGGCTTGACTTTAAGACACAAAAAAAATATAGATATCTTCACTGAGTTGAATACTAATGTGTCCTTCACTGTCAAAAAAAGCCACTAAAGTATGAAAGATTGATCTTTAACATCAATGTAATCAGATTAATGTACCTACACTGACACTATACCCTACATTAAGACATGTATCACTAAAAGCTAATGGACGCAGATTACCTGTCCGATGCTTCCCATCCAGATACAATATCTAGAAACTGCAAAGGCCCACCACACGTATTAACTGCGATTCAGCCGCTCTAAGATTGCGTATTTGTTGGGAAGCGAAAGCGGGTATTTTTGCTTTAGTGGTCGCGACACAATTCTTCCGTATAATATCGCTACTGAATTATATAATTGTGTTTTTTAACTGTGTGATTTAAAATAGAATTTACAAACTTCAATGCTTTCAGTCCCTATTTTTTCCGTAGTGTTTCTAAAGGATTCAAATGATAATTGTATAATTATAAAGAAAAATATTCAAACATATCTACAATTGGGATATATGTCGTGTTACATATATATATACAAAAAGTTAAATAGGAGGTGGTTTTCAATTGGACTTATTTTATTCTTATTACTTAGTCTTAATGTTATTAAAAACGGACATCTCAAAGCATTTTTTTAATACAATGGATTTACAATGATCCTTGACTCTAGATTTATGAGAAAATAAAAAAAATCCCTCAATATAATTAAGTCCATGTCACTCAAAAACAAAAACAAAGTGATAAGTTGAATAAATGTTATTGTTATGTCTCTGTTTAAGCTTCAGTGTTTTCTTAATAGAAGACCGAATTAGCTCTCGTTCCGTCATCAAACAGCCCGATCGGCCAATTTATATGACACGTATTCAAGCACGAAACATGACCCGATTTCTAAAATGGATTTCTGCGGCATGCACCTGACACGGCAATAAAGTTCATATATTGGGTAGTTTGGACGGCAAACAACCTCGGCTGACCGCGAGAAAAGCAATTGATTTTATCCAATATCTACTTTGGATGTTTTCAGGCTTCAGACGCAGAAATGATAGAACTGGATTCATTCATCACATTGATTCATTATCACTCGCAATATGTTTCCTTTTATTATGAACAATTTTATGGTTAGTCAAAACTATTTCTTTAAAACTACAGTCTTTTGTATAAAAGTTAAAGATTTTCCTTGGAATTCGCTGGAGCAGTTTCCACGGTCCTCAACTTTGAATACAATTGTTAAAGAGGATTGTAATGGTAGCTTTTACCCGAGGGTTCGCTCGCGTTAATGTTGGTTTTGTCAACCGATGCCGGTGTTGTATACAAAGTTTACCCCTCCCGTCACTCCCCTTTAATTTTTTAGTGAGAAAAAGTAATCCATAACCTTCTCCACGGTCCCTTCTATCTCTAGAACAAAATTCATCATAATCGATTCAGCGGTTTAGGCGTGATACCGTAACACAAACTCACTCTCGCATTTATAATATAAGTAAGGACTCTCTTGACTTTAGTCTTTCTTAAACTCTTTTTCTTGTTTGTGTCGTGTTTAGCATGGTGGTTCACGAATAGTTGTTGCCATAACTGATCTCTAGTTATTCGGTCCTCTGCTGTTTTGATGTCCTAAGGACAGGTACCAGTAGGGTTTTTTATTTGTTCATTCTATAGCGTAGGTGATCGCCCACGTGGCTTTTTCCCGTCGACCTTTCCTACTATCAATAGCTTCTCGTCGAGCTTTTCTAAGCTCTACGAGCAACTTTCCTAAATATATATCCTAATATAAAGCTTCAAAATTCAATCATATAGAATTAGAATTAGAAAATTTTTGTAGGTGATGGCTTATTTCCAGTTAGTTTAAATTGATTGGTTGACATAAATGTAGGTAATGCCCAGTTCCTATGATGATCTGATGATATGTGGAGTTACTTATATTTCGACAACGACGAGCTGGGGAGCTCTGAGTGCCTTTCAAAATTTTCTTCGCACGCTTCGTTCGACCGCCATCAATGTCAAAAACTCAGACTGGGCATAAATTACAAATCAAACTTGCGCGTAGTATTTATGTGATAAAAATGGAAGAATGATGTGACGTAATGTAACCACCTGATATTATGTATTTACCGTAAGCCCATAAACAACAGAAATACGACACTGGTCCTCACTTTTTCGTTTTAAGTGGTTGGAAAATTAATGGCATTTATCTTAAATGCGATCATTTTCCGAACCAGGGTACCCTCAAACACATTTGCTGATTAGAAGACGTAAGATCGTATGAAGGCCGTTTTATTATTTATAAATGCCGTTGTCTGAGATATCAATTAAGAACTTGGCAGAATTATTAATACGTTGGAGGGATTTGTAATGCATAAAGGGAATTTCCACTCGCTAACATCAATGATAGTTGCTATGGCGCCGTGTAATAGACGTCCAGACGTAGAATTAAGCAGTGAAGGGACAGCGCCCCTTAATGTCACCGGAAATGGGGTTAGGGGGAAAGATGACATCACTATTATAATCTTGTAAACAGCCGACTTTACAAAAAATAGACAAAAAATAATCATACAGATGTACAGATTGATTTCAAAATCGAAAACTTACTTCAATGGAATTTTCTCATGAAGTTTTGATGGGTTCCACCTTGACCCATATTGGTATTTCCACCCTTACCCAATTTGCAAAGATGTCTCGTAACAAACATAAAATAAAAAACTGAGCCGATAACAGCCAAATTGAGACCATCTTCCTTTTATAAAAATCGGTTAAAACGTTCATTAATCCCGTTAAAACACTCATACACCTAATCAGGTGTGATTGTTTTAACAGGATCGTAATTGATCGGATCGGAAGTATGGTATCGAGTATTTAACCGATCCCGTACTTTGTATTTAAGCAAGTGTATAATGTTTTTAATCGTCTTCGAGAAAGTGTGTAGTCATTATTTCTACCGGGGATCGAATCCGGTACTCTTCGCTTAGAATCCACAGTCATCAAAGCTTTATAACGAGTGCTTTTAACCTAGTGAAAAAAATGTGCGGTCGTGATCATTATTTCTCGCGAGAAAGTAGGACTAAGGCGTGGTTATCTATAGGAGGAAGGAAAATATTTCGTGGAAATTGGTATATCCTTGATCGAAAATTCAAAGGCAAGCGGAATATAGCTATGCGAATGAATATATAATACAGGATGGCATTGAAATCAGAGGCGTGATGGTAAGGTACCAACTTTCTATTCGATGGTCGCTGGTGTTTCATGACTTACTTTTCATCAGCGCTCGCCATCGACAGGTGATTCATCCACACATTCTGGAGGCAGACTTCCTCCCGCGTTTATTCAGCTTGTGGAATGTTCCCCCTGCTAAGGTTTTCCCTGGAGACTATATCTGTAGATCGGTGTCCTTCAAAAAAGGATGGTTTCAAATATTTAAAGGGTCGGCAACGTGTGAGTGATGCCTTTGGTATTGCCAACGTCTATAGGCTATGATAATCGTTTACCGTCAGGTGGGCCGTATGCTAGTTTGTGATGTGTGTGTGAATAAATGACTTTTCATTTTATTAAGGTTAAAGCCATAGGTGTAACTACTATATTTCCATAAATTCTTCTTTCTCCTATATCATAAATAATTGTGGCGATAAAATGAACTTGTAAGCAAGAAAAGCCGAGAAAGGACCGTTGGGTTGGTTGCCAGCAAAATTTACGATCTCCTTTAAAACTTCCATCAGCATTTTCCGCCACACGTAACACTAATATCCACGTAATTATCGTGAAAATATTTTGGGACACCGCCAAAAATAAGTGTTGCCGTGTTCATAAGTCCACTTTTGCCGGGAGATCAAAGGGATGTAGTAACTGAATGTTAATCTATGTGTTTATATTCAAAGAGCCAGTGGTCATTTACTTTCGTCACTATTGTACCTACTGCTATCGTGTGAATGGAAAGAAAGAAAAAAAGAAAATACGTTTATTTGAACGCGACACAAAATTTATACAGATACCTACATGCCTACTTAACAGCTACTTATTACAGATACATATAGCAATGGCTACATTCAGTGTCAAGCGGCTCGAAAGCCTTCAACATGGCTTAACGTTAATTATAGTCGAGACCGACATCTCAACCTTTAGATTTAAAGACGGTAATGAAGTATTTTGTGACTTTGGTGGTGGCAGTACTTCTCTGGACGAATTTGCCACCACTTCTACTGCTACTATGGGTTGCTCCTTTAGCACCACTCGGCGGACACGTGTGGGGTCTCTGAGGGTATTTCGCTACGGACGCGAGCAACATGAACCTCCATTGCGTAAAATAATCATTATTAGCTGAAGCGCTATTCATTTAGACCCGTATTCCTGCTCCAATTTGATGACGTCACTCTGGAGTCCGTTGTGCCCTTTTGTTAATAGTATCGCCACGTTTCGGATGTAATTAACCTTGTTTGAAAATTACCTATTATTTTTTTTAAGGACTAGCTGCGCCCCGCTTTTTTTACCCGCGGTTGACCGTCCCGTACCTAAAAGTAGGCTATGTGCTGTTTCAGAACGAGCTGAGGGTAATCCTCACCTGGTGGTAAGTGGCGACCGCCCATGACAAAAGTAATGCGACCAGTATAAGATTTCTATACATTGGGGGGTCTAAGTCGTGTTGCTGTTGTTATGGGCGGGGGTAACCACTTTACATCACGTGGGCCTTCAGCTCGTCCCGTCACTTTTGTAAAACAAACCATACTTAATTTGAAGCTGAGCTAGTTTGAAGAAGTGAAATGGCCATGAAATAAATAAATAGAAAAATAACAAATAAGTATGTTTCACCGCGGTTATTGAAATTACCGGTGAGTGCCGATAATCTATGTGACTAATCGCATTTTTCAGCATAACACCTGTCCATGAGTTATCTAATAACAATTAACTTGTTTCAGGTACGTATACAAAACATGGTCGCCCGGTGACGTCATCAGATTTCCCGGTGACTCAGACACGGCACGCTCTCCGAAAACGATTGTTTGGAAACTGGTAACCCTCTTTTGAATTGCAATAAGTTTTGGGGTGAATTCAAATAGCTCGTTAGCGTGTTTTGAGTTTTTTTTTTAATAATGCCGTAAAATGCAAACTGATTAAAATCGTGTCGTCAATACACAGGTAATATGATGGTACAAATTAGTGATATTTTATTATAAATATTTATTTACACAAGTGACTGATAAAAAGTCGAAAAAAAAAAACATATTCAGTAGGTTGATCCCTTATTTCTTGCATCAGGAGGAAAACTTAAAGAAAAGATAAATACATCTAAATTCAATTAAACTACATCTACATAATAACGGGCGAAGAAAAGCCACAGGAAAGCAAAACACGCAATTTGTTTACTTGGGATGACAAATTTTTTCAATTATTTTGATTTAACAAACACATTATTAAAACGATTTTGATAGAAAAAATATTGGACTAATTTGAAACCTTTGGAAGTCGTTTGAAAATAAGTATAGTATAAGTTTCCATAGTACAAGCTTTTCTTAGATTAATTAATATTAATTATTGTGTTAAAAGTTATTGGAAAGAAATTGAATTATTATAATTCTAAATTGTGAGCAACAACTTGGGAACAGCATGGCAAAACTCGCCACGATTATATTAAAATTATATTTTCTCGTTTTATCTAGAAAGTTTTTCAAATTTCCACTGACCCTTGAAAACATTTCGCGGATATTCATCCTGTCACAAAATCCACCGAGATAATTTTATTAATTGTTCAGATTTTCGCTGAAAGTTTATCAAGAGTGTTTTTTTGGAATTAGCGGTCAGCCCAGCTGATGTTAAGTGACCACCACCGCCCATAGACAATAACACGAATTAAGTCCTCCCCGACGTCAAAATGAAAAAACTTGGATCGCATCGTGTTGCGCGCGTCCCCGTCACGGGGATTTAACATCTCATGAGCCTGTAATTTCACCTGCACCCGCGCCCTTCCACCACAATGCCAATTAATCAATAATAATTGACTTTGTAAGAATATACACGTCAATATTGTTTTAAATAATAATAAGCCTCAGGTACAAGTACCTAACGTAACACAATTAGTTATTATTATTCATGGAAATTTCACACAGCGCCATCTAGCCCAAAACTAAGCATAGCTTGTAATATGGAAACTAGATAACAGAAAGAATATATAGTACTCTTTTTTTTGTAAATCCATACTTACTCGTATAATACATATTAACATCCATACACAGAACAGACATTTATGTTCGTTACACAAATATTTGTCGTGGGTGGGAATCGAACTCACGACCGCAGCGCAGTAGGCAAAACACATACGTTTACAACACTCAACTTACTGGCACGAAAAAGATGTAGATAATTCGCCATTTAGAACGAATAAAGTATGTTTAATACACGTGCACATTGAATCCTTCTCATAAAGCTACACAAAGGCAAGACAGTGTACACGTGCGAAGTAAGAACTGGCAGATGTTGATGCACCTGGCCTGGTCGTACTGAACATCGTATCTTGTAATGTTTGTTTACAACCGGACAGTGAATTTAGATGAATGAATGTTTGGCGGCTCTGATCTTGCGCATGCGCATAAATTATTCAGTTTTAAGCCTATCGCTTAAAGCGATTCCTGCTATGCGGAGGGATGAATGCCATATTGCAAAACGAGTTTTAAATATGGATGTGGAAGGATATAAGACAAGAGGTAGGCCAAAGAAAAGATAGATGGATTGTGTGAAAGATGATATGCGTGAGAAGAAAGGAGTGAGTACTGAGATGACATCTGACAGAGGGGAATGGTAGAAAAATACATGTTGTGCCGACCCCACTTAGTGTGGGATAGGGGCAGGAAGATGATGCTCAAAGCGATTCTTGCGTTTGTATGGAATGGATTGTCTGATGACATGTGGAAGGCGGTGCTAAGAACAGATCATTAAATAATTCTGACAAACAACGATACGCGCACGGTTCAGGAATTCTTTAAATAGTGTCAGGAAACTTGTTGCCATGAATAAATATTTCATTCATTCATTTGGGATGCCATAAATTAAAATAATGTTGCACCAAATAAATTTAGCAAGAGGAATTTGCAAGCGTATTGAAATTCACCGTCATTACGCTCTCATTAGGGCAGGTGTAGACACACCGCTCTCCCTATCCTCTGCGGCCGTAGTGGCAGGCGACGGGGCCACAGATCTGACCTGTCGCAGGGGGACCTAGGGCGTCTAGACACGGGTTCTTCTGACGCCCTTTCGCTGACCTGGTACCACATAACCGCTCTGTCTCTGCACGAAAAAAAAAAAGTGTAGACACAAATTTAATATATACTGAGTACATGATTAACGCGTGAAAACTGAGCACCCACAGACGTGTGCTTATATTCTCCGATAAACGAATACGGATATACCGGATATGTTTTGCTACACCATTGCACCGACCCCCCAGGCGAGTTTTAGTCCAAACGTCCCGATCAGAAGAGAAAGATAACACTTACAATAATTGCACACCAAAGATAACAATAGCTTTAAATAGAAATTTTAACTTATAAAAAGGTAACACAATGGGCGGTCTTATCGCTACAAAGCGATTTCTTACAGACAACCTTTGAACGGACAAGAAGTATTAGAAATGAGAAGGGGCATTAGTGCTTTATTAAATCATATTAAATTTGAAATATGATTTAAGCAGCGAGCCAAGTCGAGATCCGTACCTAAGTGGCGTTGGTTTGCTGCTATATTCAAAGTTTTGTTTTTTTCGGTTGAGAGCCATCTGCTATCGCTAAAAGCCCCGGGTAAAGTTGTCAAGGCCATTTGCGGCCAAAATAAACCATTAAAAAACAAGTTTCGCCATTTTTGAGCGTTGTACCGAAGTAACAATCTAAAATATGTGATCGTACCCATGAGACCCTCTCTGTACCCTGTTTTTTTTTTTTTTTGTGTGATGACTTTAGAATAATTGATAAACATGCAATGCAAACACGATTGCACAAAGATGATCACTGGACCTTAAATGGAAGCAGCTCTGCCTTCCGCGCTGTAGGTCTTGGATTCCACCCAGCACACGCAATTGTGTGCCGAATTTGTTTATTCTGTGTCTGGGTCGATATGTATTATTATAAGTGTGTATATAAGTATTGTATCAGTACTGTTCCCAGAAATAATACAAGCTGTGCTTAGTTTGGGCCTCGATGGCGCGGCTTAAAATACCCATGAATATTTATTTATTTATTATTTAATAGCAACCTGCCCCGGCTTTGCAGGGTTGTACAGTGTGTGTGACTTAAGTCGTAGTACGATTCCGTAGTACATCATTAGCAATCTAAACGCGCATAAATATGATTTCTTACGGCATAATTACAAATCATTTAATTTCTCCGCTTTTCTCTACTATAATATGCATGTTTTATATATATACTTTCCGGAAAAAAAATATCTCAATGATAGTGAAAACCTTATTAAAAACCCGTGGTTTATAAAAAGTTAACTGACAAACGAAAACGGCGATCTTTGGAGATTTTGTTTGGACAACGATTGTAGGATAATTAATAATCATGTAGTGCAAACACTGCACATATTCACCAAATCAATTATGAATGTACATTGTAGAAGTCCAATGAGACAAACCGCGTGTTAATTGGCGATTATACGAGTTGACTGACTTCGTGCAATGTGAATAGATTAACTAATAGTCACTACGGATGGAGAGCAGGATATCCGTATCCGTAATACGATCAAGTACGATTGACTGATATTGGATAATCGGATAATTCAACAAGTAACTGATTTAAAAATCGAAAGAAACCGACTTCGATACTTTCAAAGTAGCAAATACGCAATTTCGTTTACTTGAATGACATATTTTTTCAGTTATTTTAACAAATAAACTATTGAACCGATTTTGAAAAAAATTCATGGGACCAATCTGAAAGCATATTATTTCAAATAAAAAAAAATCCAAATCGATTGATAAATGACAGAGAAATCGGTATTTATATACGTATATATCCGAATCCACTTGTCCTATTTAAAGGGCTGTATCTTTTAAATCGTCATATAATATAATACTTATATTAAAGATCCAGAAGATATATCGAGAATACATTGTATTTCTCGTAGGAATAAGGCCGCTATTGTTGCCATGTCCTTGACAACCGCTGTGCTGCCAGTTTACGCCGAAAATATGTCACCACAGGGTATCTTCATAGAGTCCAGTAAACGTCAAACGGATAAGATTAGACTAGACTAAATACGGCCTATATCCGTCGCATGCGTTACTCGTATATCCCTGCGTACGCTACAAATGCGCCAGACTGGAAAACGTATCGCATGCGATACGTATTGATTTTTAATTTGTACCCCACGTTTGGCGGTGTGGCCAACTATCGGTTTTTACCGGCCAGCTTTGATTGGGTTATATCAATTTTGGATAAATGGATTGACAAATCAATGAGGTTTTATGTGTGACGAATCTGGGATTTTGTACAGTTTTATTCTCGGCCAGTGGTCGCTGCCAGTGGTTGAATGTATATTTGAGAATGGTTCGGGTTGAGGATAATTTATTTTACTGGACGAGAGAGCGTTGTTCTCTGATTCGATTTGGACGCATCGACATTTGTGTGTTTTTATGTGGGTTTGTCCGTTTAAAAGTCCCAAACTTTATCCAATCATGCTTGAACTTAGATCTGTTGGTTAAGGTCGCGAAATTTCGATGGTGGGATTTGCGGTTCAATCAGTTCAAGAGGGAATTGTTTCAGCATTTTCTATACATAATTTTTATGTTCTTCATTTATATTTTGGCATAGTTTCATGCATGAGAACAAACTTCATCTCACCAAACAAATTGAGCCCCGGCCAGGAATCAAACCACCAACTTAGCTATGGAGTCGTCATATTGTTCTTTCACATGATTTATTTAGTATGTTTCATCTGAAATAACCGGTATTGATTGTACTCGGCAAAGATCATGAGACATTATTCTGAGGCGAGGTCCGAACTTAGTGGTTTTCGTACACCTTCGGAAAAATGCTTGATTGCCTGTACATAACTGTACAAACTGTTAAAAAAAATATGATGAAAGAAGAAAATGAGGAAAGAAAGTAAGCTCGAAACGTTACATATCCACTTAGCCAAATCGTGCATTCCTTGGTATCCTTGAGCATAAAAGGAAACCGATTTAAATCCATCGAGTGCGTTCGAGTGACAATCTTTAAAAGACTCGAGTGCCCGTAATCCTTTCATTCTTCAAGCTTATTTTATCGTCCAAATAGGTATTCTTGAGAGCCAAAAGCGCTGGGGCCAGTATGGGTGTCAGTTTTAAACACATGAGTAGCTTTTACAGCAACATATCTTGACATGAATGTTATATATTTTACTAGCTGACCCGGCTACGCGTTGCTGTAACTAACGTTTTTGTCATATGATAATATTGCGATCATAAATTGAGATGTGAGCTATCCTATCTTTCAAGTTGGATCAAACTGCACACGGTGTACAAATTTGATTAAAATCGGTTAAGTAGTTTAGGAGTCCATCGCGGACAAACATCGTGACACGTAATTTATATATATTAAGATTTAAAAGACCAGCTGTTATTATTCTATAATACATGCATGTTTTAACTTATTGGGATCCAACCAAATCCAACTTTATTGGGATCTTTAGATCCCAATAAAGTTGGATTTATAGTAATTATGCAGCCATTTTTTTACTATTAAGCTATTTACTAAAGAACAAACACATATCCTATTTATAATTATCCTTAATACTTATGGATTTTGCTAGTGGCCATGTTACTCTATATTTTTTGCACTGTAATAGGTTACCTGAAATAAAGAAATAATAATATCGTACGCACTTATTTAATGTAAAGCCAATTATAGGTCCTTACAGTTAACCTCAATATGGTTGTTTAGTGTTATCATACAGAGCAAAACGCACACGCACTTTGTGCTAATCATAAATAACAAATCAACTGTTACGAAAATAAACTTTTTCTACCAATTAGTTTGATTTGTTTAACATTTACTTCACCTTGCATGTTGCTGATATATTGGGAAAAAAGAATATCTAAATTCAGTAGGTATAAATGTTTCACGATACTGATTAATTACAAAACTAGGTTTTATATTAAAGGTATATTATTTTTATTGAATTAATCAGCGGACGGCAACTGCCAACTGTTGTATAAAACTACGTAAGAATGTTTGTATGCTTGTATGAAAGACATTTCAGACAACGCTATCTAGCCCCGAACTAAACATAGCCTATGGGAACTAGATAAGAATCCGACTCGCACTTGGCCGGTTTTTTATTAATATATTTGTTTATGTAAACCCAAACATATCGCATAACAAAACATATTAACATGCAAAACGAACTGCACCATCACCAGGTAAAGTTCGCTATAGGCATTCGGTAAGTCCTTAGGTTGACTGACCTGCTGGAAGGTACTTGGCGCCCGCCCACGCTTACGCCGCCAGACTATAGAGCTGATACAACGATGACATACGATGACACAACCGCGCAGAATACTTTTTTTTACCTTTATATATGACAAAAGTGATAAGAAGAGCTGAAGGCCCATAACAAAATTATGACTTAGGTCCTCCTGACCCAAGTTTAGGAAGACCCAAGTCGCACTCAGTTGCGCCGTCATCTAAGACGGAGATATTAAGTTTCATGTGCATGTGATTTCACCGGCACCCGCACCCTTCTATCGGAACGGAATAAATATAACACGTGGTTGCTATTCGTACGTCGGCAGTTCCTTTGCTTGAAATTTTCTCTTCATATTTTTCTTATATTACAGTGATGATTAGTAAAAATGACGTTAGTTTTTACATTAAAACTCAATGAAGTTTATTTATAAAGACGTAATATTATTAGTAACAGAATTAGTGTCCCAAACGTTAGTGAAATAAATTGTTTTATCAACTCTATGTCATTCCTGAAACCTAGAAAAATGTTTAGCCGGGTATCATAGCACTACAACCAAGGGTTTATGAAAAGCTTTCGAAAGGCAAATTTGTTATTCAAAGTATCTCCTCTGATAGCTCCCCTCAACAGGTATTATGTAAGTCTATTTTCTGATATTTCCATAAGAAATCAAACATTTTTTTATGCTACAAAAGCGACGAGACGTAATGTTGGCTTACTTGATATTTAGTGGTTACCTCCATAATAACTGCAATAGATATTCATATACATTTATTATTCACCCAGGAATTAGGTACAATAAGGTCTTATAAATATATATATCCGCCAAATTCTACCTTTGCAGCCATGTGAATATAAATAAGTTTATATACATATAATTATATGTAATGTCAAATTTAAATCCTACTACTATTATAAAGGCGAAAGTTTGTAAGTATGGATGTATGGATGTTTGTTACTCTTTCACGTAAAAACTACTGTATGGATTTGAATGAAACTTTACCACAATATAGCTTATACATCAGAATAACATATAGGCTACAATTTTTGAGGTTTCTATAAAATCTATATATATAAAAGAAAGTCGTGTTTGTTACAACACTTATAACTCGAGAACGGCTGGACCGATTGCCATGGTTTTTGATTTGTTGGATTTGTTTCCGTCCCGAATAGCAGAATAACTATTAAAACAATGGAAAATTAACGAAAAAAATAAAATCAATTTATCCCCGTATTCTCCACGGGAACGGGAACTATGCGGGTGAAACCGCGGGGCGCAGCTAGTAATTAATATATCAAAAGCAATGTAAAAAAATTAATAGTAAAAAATAAGGATAACATGTCAAAAAGATAAAAAAAAAATATTATAATCTATAGTCAAAAAATTCGTTTTTATTGTACTATAAAAACGACTTGGGTACAACTTAGGTCCACAAAATTCCACCGGAATTTGATACGTAGGTATTGATAGTAGAAAAACATGATCTAGACGAAATAGAAAACTTAAATAAAAAACTTAAATTAAATCACGACTCCGTGGCATAGTGGGTAGTAGCCCTGCCTTCGAACCGAGGGTTTCCCGGGTTCGATTCCCGGCCGGGCATACTTTGTATGGTGAGCATGAAGTTTGTTCTTGGGTCTTGGGTGTTTGTTCTTGTCATCTGCGACACGGAATCCCAGTGCAGAGGTATGAGTGTGTTAACGTTGTTTTATAAGGTAGGTAGGGATAGCGGGTACATAGCGGTTTAAAATTTATCACGAATAACATGTCTTCAAGGAATAATTTCAAGCGCCGTCACAGTAAAATAAACGCTTTAGAGACGTTTGATTCACAATCAAAACTGTTCAGTAATTCCCGTTAATTTTCGAGAGACGACTTGACTTACTACTTAATAAACCCTCTGTATTCACTTTGTTTCTTTGTTTCCTCGAGAACTGCTTACATCAGCTTTCATGAACCTATCTCAGTAATTTCTTAGGCAAACCAAAAACCAGTTTCAATTAGCACTTGCAAATATCAGCCCGCACCGCTGCCTTTCTTAATTAAAACCTCTTACGGATACATAAAATAAGATTTTTGAATAGGGTATTTCAGAAGAACACCATGCTAATATTAAAGCGAAAGTTTGTCGTAAACATACATAAGGTTTGTTACTCCTTTGCGCTGAACGGATACAGATAAAATTAGTTATTAATTATTAAATTGAATTAATTAATTATTAAATTTAATTAATTAATTATTAAATTTAATTAATTAATTATTAAATTTAATTAATTAATTATTAAATTGAAATTGGTTCAAGTTAGAACATAATAATAAAACAACTATTCCTGTATCTTTATATCTCTAATTTCTTTTCTCTTGTGATTTATTATGAAACTAGAAAATTTAAACAGGTTTTTTTAATTTTTTTTTTATATCTTATATGAAATTATTCGCTCAAATCCAATCCCCTCTACTTGATGTCTTTTATATCCCCTTTATTCGAAATTTTCCTTCCTTTTTTATACGCTGGATTAACCATAAGCTACTTCATATCCCGAAACAGTCAATTATAACCCTTCCATGGTGGTGTAGAGAGGATATGAGGAGTTGTTTCGTTGTCACCGCATTACAAACAGTTTCAGGGTTGTCACTGCAGCTACTTTATAGAATTGTGGCAACCTTATTAACTAAAGAAACACAACATTTTTCTAAACAAATTTTGTATTAAGCTTGATCTTCTAAGAAACTTCAGCACAGTCTGTTCGAGTATTGAGGCAAAAAATAATCTATAAATACACTACCTGGTGGAAAAATATAATCTAAGTTTATATAATCTATACTATCTATTATCTATACTTACAAATAAATAAAATTGTCTATTTATAATGTCAAAACAGCTTTTTACTAAATGCATTTGAAAGTATTGTATAATACGATACTTATAACAAAAACACAATTTGATTTTTTTTCATCTGTCTGTCTGTTTGTTACGGCTAATCTCCGAAACGGCTGCACTAATTTTGACGGGCTTATCACCGACAGATAGCTGATGTAATAAGGAGTATATTAATTATAGAAAAAAGAAAAATGTTAATTTTCATGCGGATGGAGTCGCTGGGAATAGCCAGTATATAATATAAAAATAACTACCCAATAATCATTATCAAATTGTAATGCTTTTAACCGTATCCTAAAATAGCTAATATTTCTGCCATTTCGAACCATTTTCAATGGCCCTCATGAGGGTTTGCCCCAAATGCCTTCCCTTTGTTTAATACTTAATTCGAGAGCCCTTAAAATAGCAAGTGGCTAATCCTCTGGATTTTAAGAAGGATAATGCAAAATTTAGATATCTAATTCAATTTTTTATTTTATTTTACATTGTTGCGACATTTCACAAGGAACTTCGTAAATTTAAATTTAAAAAAAATTTTAGCATACGAGCGAGGCTTGATATTCAAATACTTGCCAAATTTGAAACTTTCCATCTTCTCATATTTATGCCTGTGTAAGGTCGAGTAGGGTCTGAAATGACGCCAAACTAAGCGGAAATCATAAATAGTAATTAATATTTGGGAAAGTATGAATCTCTGAAAGCATATTGGAAAATCCCTCCAGATTCCCAAGAATTGTAACGTCAAGCTACTTGTCTAAACTTAATACTGATTCAGGCTACCTCTTTGATAGTTAGTTACTGTATAAATGATACCATATTAGCCTCAGAACCGCCCCAGGTATATAAATCTCCTTTGTACCCACTTCACACAACTAAGCACGCTTGTTCCTAGCCTGTCTTTCATTATAATAACCTTAATAATGATATTTCAGTTTACTCCCACAGAATAGATCACACTAATATTATAAAGGCGAAAGTTTATGTTTGTCTGAACGGATTTGGATGAAATTTGCTATGAACGTAGCTCATACCCTGGATTAACACTTATGCTACATTTTATCCCGAAAAATTTAAGTATTCCCGTGGGATGACCGACCGCGGGTAACAAAGCGGGGCGCAGCTAATATCAAATATAAATATAACAACAATATATTCCACAGATATCTATTGTATATCGTTAAGCTTCACAAATTTCGCCGACACCTATTCAATAATGTTATCTCCGTTTTTCCGTCACGGCAGATACTTATGTAATATTTTATCTGGGAAATTTCCGGCGCGGCATTGTAGGCAATCGTTTATTTTTATACCGTAGCGTTAACTACAGACTGACAGGATTCTACGAATTAAGATATTTTTTCTATCGCCAATAAATATTATACCGTGTAATATTTATTGGCCTAGAATCTTATTAATATTATAAACGCGAAAGTTTGTAAGTATGGATGGATGTTTGTTACTCAATCACGCCAGAACGGCTGAACGGACCTGGATGACATGTGGACCTATGTGCTATTCAAGACTATAGTCTTGAATAGCACATAGGCTAGTTTTTATCCCGGAAACATGTACGGTTCCCGTAGGATGTCCAACCGCGGGTAACACCGCGTGGCGCCGCTAGTTAATTTGATAAATTGTTTACTTTCCTTCTAGCTTAACCAGCGACCCTGCGAGATATTCAGTATGTTAACGAATAAAGCAAATATATATACAATCTTCGGACTTTTACTAAAAGGAAAGCTTGAACTATTATTTTCTATTTATTATTTAATATTATTCTACAGCTACATTGTATGCTTTAATTCGGCGAGTTCCTACAACATACAATATCAATAAAAAAAATAACCATTTTAATTTCTACAAAACCGAAATATACTCTTTTATAATTATTTGATAGAAATTTGAATTTAACCTTAACTGTCCTCACAGCTGTTGGTTGGGTCTGCCTTCTGTACTGTTGATCGTATGTTCGATTCCCACCGAGAATAAACATTTATTTACAAAAAGTATTTTATCAGTTTTCTGGTTCCCATAGTACATGTTATGCTTGGTTTGGGGCTGGCACCGTGTGAAATGTGAAATGTGTGAATATTTATATAATTTATGGTTTAAGTTCCTGCGTAGCCCACACTTTATTTATGAATTTCATATATTTGCCTCCAAGCTACTAGTGACCTTTGCGGATGACATAATATTAATGACCACTAGTTCATGTAGATTTTATACCACACCTGTTGCTCCTCTCGTTCTTGTTTTGAGAGATCTTGAATTTATAATAAAGGGAAGTTTGTCATTCCTTCTATATTGATCCATTATTATCTTTTCACTTTCCATGATGAAGAAAACTTTATGATACAGATACATTTTATCATGTTTTGATTTTTTCGTTTTAGCTTTTTCAATTTCGTTACGAAAATATCTGTATATTTTAGAACCCGAAAGCCTCGTTTCCGCAGATTGATCGACTGTCTGACTAAACCAAAAATGTTTATCGCGTTTTCCTAAAACAAAATTATCCAGTCTTAATTTTATATCGTGTTCCCGAACGTGTTCTTCAGATATAAAGTATTTGTCACGGATGTCAAAAAAAAAGTTAATTGATACGAAGATATACGCATTTTTCCCGTGGCGGTGAAGAGAATCCTCTGTTCACTAAAAGTTTTACCGTCGTGGGATTTTTATTTCTGATGCTAATGATCTCAAATTTATAGGTCTTATTGCATGTATGACGACGTACTAGAAAATACCATAGAGAAATGTGGTCCCAGCTTTTCCCGCTATCCAGCTTTTCACGTGATTTTCCCAAAAAAATCTTTAACCTTTAAAGACCTGACAAATACAACAAAAAAAAAATATTTGCCGAATAGGTTCGGAAGTGATTTGATTACACGTTCGGCAATTGATTTTTATTTATATAGATTATATGCTAACTGACAATATATCAACTTTTACTACCGTATATATTCTACTCTGTGGAACCTTGTGACTCCATTAATATCCTTCATTATTCAGAATAATAATCCAGATAAAAATACCAGTTTTAATACATCTGCAAAGTAATCCTCGTTAGATATTCATTCATTTGTCACTGTCTCTGCTCAGCTTGGTGCTGGAAATGCGTATCTCCTTAGTATGCACGCCTGCAACGGATTCTTCGGGTTATGTCATGAGAATATGAGAATGCAAATATGTTATTAAATTTTCCGACACCTGGGAGACAAAACAGTCTTGTTCTTAGGTGGCCGTATATCGCTTGAATGTATTTAAGAACTAATTAAATATACAAGTAATTCGCTTTGGATGTGTATACTGTTATATTTGATTCTAAATACATAAAAAAACCTCGAAACGAGCTCTAAGTTGTATGTTTAGAAGTAAGACTAATATTTTTATCAATTAGCATATCCATTTCCTCCAAACATGCCCAATAACCTTCCATATATTATACCAACTTTTATTATAAAATAAAACCGTATAGATCGGACCACCCCTTTTGAAGATATGTTACCATAAAGCAGTTGACCACTACACCACAGATAGATAGACAAACACAGCGGTCAAACATATAGCAACCTTATTATTCAAGGGTTAAAATAAGTTTACATGTTTTAATAGGTTAGTGACTTTGAATCCAAATTCGGACACAAAAACATTAATAGGTGGATGAATGGCATATCGCAACAATAGTAGTGGCCCCACAATGTCCCCTTGCGAGGCCCGATTTGAGAAACCGATTAATCATCAACCATAAGGATGCGTGATGCGAATGACAATTATGTTGATGGATAGTTCCCTATTAGCCAAGGATTACGAGTGAAAAAAAAAAAACATTAGTTACATCCGTGTATGTTGTTCCCTGTGTGTAGTTGCTTTATTATTTGACTGGCCTCGCAGATCAGGTAGTAGCTCTGTCTCCTGCGCCGCAAGTCGTGGGTTCGTTTCCAATACAGGAATCGGACATAGATGTTTTTTCGGGGTGATATCAGTGACATGTAATATATCTATGTGTTTACGAACTCCAGGCGAACTTTGCACAAGTTCTAATGCTACTTTTTGACCTAAATAAAGCCTTGGATTGTATATCAAAGGAGATATTGGTAGTTTGGTAATACGGAAGCAGGGGGCTCTATGAGAGGTGTCTTAAAAATATTTCAAGAATTAACCTTTGAGTTATGTATTGTATATTTTACATACTCACCTACCTAATTTACGATGATAATTGTGTAATTTACGTAAACTTGTCGTGTTAAGACTAATCGCTACTTTTATACTTTGAGCTTTGACATCGGGTGTGACATCGGAAATGTTCATATGTTAATACGTATTTTATGTTTGTGTTTACAAAAAAAAGTACTATTATATATATATCAGTTATCTAGTTCCCATATTACAAGCTATGCTTAGTTTGGGGCCAGATGACGGTGTGTGAAATATGTCCATGAATATTTATTTATTACTATCTGACGCGACAGAAGTTTTTCTGTCTTGATTCAAAATTTGACAAGCGGATGTCAAACGACGTAGTGGAAAAAATCCCATGGAAAAATGCACTTCAGTTTTTCCCGATTTCTAACATTTTCCGTGCATTTCAAAATAAATAAAAATACCTAGTTTTACCTAATACTGACTATTAAGTACATAAAGAAATAGAAACCAGCCATATCGGTCCAGCCCTTTTCGAGACATTCACTCATACCCTAACATTAGGATTCCCTGTGTCGCAGATGGTATTGACAAACATAAACACAAGACAAACTATAACCCGAGAACAAAATTCATGCTCACAACACAAAGTGAGTCCTGGGCCCGGAGGCTCTAACGGATAGTCGGGTACCGTGGAGACTAGGGGAGTTAGGGTGGAACTTGATCGATTCATAAAATCGCTTGAAGGCGAGTTTTATGAATCGCGTAATGGACTCGAAAATGAGAGCTCACCCTTTGTTCCGTCTGCTTTTATAGTGAAACTTTTTGTAACTTCAAACAATTATATATATAATTTAGTACTTAGTAATTTATATAATTTTGAAGCTGGCCTCATCGTTTTGTTAATAAATCAATATCAAAAATGGATCTTTGTTTCCTAAAATATATATGTTCTCATTTCCATGATGGGTTGAATGAATGATTACTTCAATTATAATTCAGCATTCAAAGTGGTTTGTATTATTCTTCTCCAATGCATCAGTAAATTTAAAACCACTCAAACCGTTACCACCATGAATTAACAAAACAAAGATTCCAATGGAAGCATCGAATAAATCCTTCCTGTTTCAAAATAACCTGTGTGGATCAGATTGTAAATCAAGATGATTCCATCGGTAGCAGAACAGCAGTGTTTCCTGTGAACCTGTCAGCTTACTATTTATTTCACTATTTTATTATGGACTTTCATTCTTATTTATCTCTGTTTCACAAGTTACACTGTAACAATATGAGACCAAATTGCTGGGTTTTATTTTGGCCAGTCATTAAGCATTGCCTTCCAGCGTGAAAATGCTGCCAGCATCAAGTGACTTAGTTATATATTTAGTTATATGTAAGAAAGTGTTTATGTATTTTTTTTTTTACGAAATTTTGTTGTACCTTTAACATTATAATGTCTGTTATATTTCACAGTATTGATTTTGTAGCACATGGGTTTAAAGTATTCAGATGCAATACAAACTATATTATGACATATAGTTCTTCTTTTATAAATTTATGAACCGATGAGTTTGGAGTGTGTTAATCCTTTATGATGAGTTGTATTTGGTATATACAACACTAAGCCCTTCCTGTTCCAAAATAACCTTTCAATACATTGTATTAAGACCATTGGTATGCCATGCGCTTGCGCAGAGAAACTGCGACGGACTGTATTAGGAATGCGAGTAAAAGTATCCAAGGCGCTATGTATTGACCAAACAGTTGTAAATACTTAGGATAATACTGGTTTTTTACTGCGCTTGCGAAAATCTCAGGTTCAGAACAGTTCACGTATGATTCTGATATTAATAATGAAGTATTAATTATTTATATTAATTATCATTCTATTAGTTCCCATAGTTGGTCGCATAGGGTTGGAACAACCGCTAACCTTGTAATAACTACACATGATCTTACGTAAAACGCGTGGTATTATTAGAATAAGTCAAGTTCTAATTAATTTTTTAAAGAATAATATTTAACTAAAAAATTATTTTTGAAGATCTTTTCTGAATCTTATTTATTGATATTATTTCGCAAATTAAGCTTAAGAGGCGACTAACATCAGAACACTTGGCGTATCTGCATAAATATTTTTACATGAAATAGTAAACCGTCCCATTAAAATTCTGATAAAACACACAATTAATCGTTTGCTTCGTCAATGCTTGCATTGACTAATTACACTGCGCGTTGAATCCAATTTACTTATATTTTGGCAGTGAAAGGTAAAGTGCAACTCATTAGTAATTCGAGTACATTTACCGTTTATTAAATTTTGTTTAATATAAAAGACTCAACGTTACGTTAATAGCTGTTTGGTTGGTTTTTGCTTTATCCATACACGTAGATACAGAAAAGTAAAAATGGATATTTGTTTGTTTTAAACTAAAAAATATCATGTAACCTAGTTTTTTGCAGAAAAGCTAATTAAATTGAAAATTTCATCTTGAAATGTTTATTCAAATTGATTGAAATGTTCACCTCATTTTATTTTATTCAAGGTCGGGTATTTGGTATCGTCAGAACTACGTAGGTTTTCAAACTTATGATTGTACATGGATATCCAAGGAACCACTCATTACAAAGGGGTACCTCATGGACACCCCACCCGCAACGAATTTCATTAAAGATTATTGCGACACAGATGACTGTCGATTCACTTTCGATTTGCAGTTTTATAAATTTATATTGAAACTGCATTTTGACCGAGAAAACTTAGCGTCTCGCCAAGCCCTGCGTTTCGAGCTACCGCATTTATCGGTTTTTACCAGCAGCCTCACTATAGTCTGAACCCCATCGGCCGTCTGATGACATGCAATAAAAATGAACATTTTCCATAACTAACAAACCTAGTACAAGTTCTATTGATGCTTTGGGTTGCCCATTGACCAAAAGTACCACATCCACAGCTGGTAATCCTCCGCTAAGCGATGATGCTCTCGAATGCTGTTTTCCGGTGGAAGAGTGAAAACATTACAACCCCGTCACAGAAGGGCGGCGCATTGCGATTCTAATCGCGTATTTCCATACTTTGATGGGGGGACAACCTTAGTTGTATTGCCGTTGTTTTACATCAGGTGAAAAAGTCACTAAAATAGAGAGGTTTTTGTAAAAGTTTGGTAGATTTTTGTCAGATAACTTTATTTCAATTTATTGGTTGATTGAATAAACAAGTCGTGCGAACTCAATTAAAAACTGTAAGGAAAACAATTAGAAGTTGAGAGTTTGGACATTCATATTGGAAGAATCCTAATGGATCTATCTCTGGGACGTTTTCGGGAAACTTACAATGTGTTTGTTTTTCTGGCTCACATCCTCGACGAGAGTACTTAAGTAGGTTTGTTTTACGTGAATGTACTTGTGTAGTCTGAGGACACTGAATTATTAATGTTTGTTGTGTTGTGTATAGCAATCGCAAAATGTAATTTCAGAAAAACAACTGACGTTCCTTTTATTATTGCTAGCTTTTACTTACCGTATGTTTTAGGGTTCAGTGTCAGGCAGGGAACCCTATTTGTAAGCTTACATACTTCACACTGTCTGTCATTGCCGCATTGAACTGAGTTTGCAAAAAAAAAATGTCTACTATGGCGGATATCACAAGTAATAATATCAAATGTTCAGCTATTTGTTTTTTAATCTTCATTTATGGTTCCAAAGACAAAGCTATAATACCTACAGGTAGGACAGACTTACATACAGATTCTATTGTTTCATCCGGTCATGCTTTTACTAATATAATCGCTCGATATTTCCCTTATTATAAGATTATCTATTTAAATTTCTTAAAGCCTTTTCTTGCAGAATACATCAATTGCCTAACAATATATTCGATAGATTACATTAAATGCCAATCAAAGATGGTTTTTTTCTAGCAAAATACTTATTATATCACAAAAATTTCATAATCATACAAGATGTGAAAATATAAACGTGAAAAACGTTTCAAAAATTTCAATCAAGTCTACATCAACGCTATCGAAGTTTTACTTGTAACTAGGTTAGAATCAACGTGGATTGCGACCAAGTAAAAAATATAGGTTAGGTACACGCTCGTTCCAGATTCCCAGATTGGCCCGTTTGCTTCCGCTGAGGTAGGTTTACATGAGCGAAAATATTGACCAACTTCCAGTAGAGTGGGTTTGATATAGTTGGAAGTATTGGTCGTTGGATGCCAACGTTTGGCATTGAACTAAGTTTCTACGATTCTTCTTGGAACTAATGATCCGTGGCGAACGTATCTTCAGATCACGCACGCTCGGACTATTTACGAATGTAGTACATCAGATATGTCTTCCAATTTTCTTCTTTTCGTGTAAGTGGTCAACTCTGGTATCGGAGTTTCCAAGCTGCCTCCGATATGGCTTATCGACTAGAATAGCAGGGACTGACATCTTAATGTCTCCTCCAAAGTACAGAAGCTCTCAGTTCAAAGGTCACTAAACGATCCATCTACTGACCCGGAGAAATGCGTTCAAATTTCGACCGCTTCTATGAGATGGATTTAACGAGAATTGATTACAAATACTATTTATACAAATGTCCGATTTACCTGATCACCAGCTCTTTTCATTACTATAGGTAGATGGGGGGGGGGGGTCTTGTAAGATAAACTTAGCAATTAATCAACTTTGGCTTATTAGCCTATGGTATCTTACTGAGGGGCAAGAAAACCCCCCCTACAACTCCTTGTATATTTTGAGATTTGTAATTTGAGACTTTGATACTCTGAGGCCGTAATTACCACATTTATTCTAAAATACTAGAAATGCTATATATATGCTTCAAAACATATTGTTTAACATGATCTATCGAACCTTTTTTCAAGCATCTCTGTCCAGCCAGTAACCCATAAACAACCTTCTATAATAACCGTATCGATCGATTAAACCTTCTATTTCGTTAATTCCTGTGAAGGTTGAGCTTTCATTTTTATGTAACAAATGCGACGGGACCTGCTCACCTGATTTTAAGCGGCTACCTCAGCCACTTCAGAACGCTCATCAGGGCGTGGTGGTCCAGCGGCACAGACGCCGACTTTCAATCTGAAGGTTGCTGTTTCAGACACACGTGCACCAATGAGTATTTCACTTGAAAAAAAAAACCGTACTCTACCGGTTGTTACCAACCGACGTATGAAAAGCACCCCATTCTCATGCATGTTAGCCACTCACCATTGCTTGACGGCAGATTACCAGTTATGAAGACAGTACTTCTCTGAGTCAATTTTGCACAAGTTCTACTGCTACTTTTTGTTGCTCATTCATTGGACTTCATACTTTGGTTTGCTCGGATCCAAGTGTTTCGAATAGACACGAAGCTTCCCTTAGTATTTCGACTGCCTAACCCTTAGACCATTTCTTCGCTCATAGATTCTTCGCTCTCATGGACTGACCCTAGGAATATTTGCCCACCGATTTCGACGCCAACCTGACGAGCGGATGAAAGTTTTAATTGGATTTTGAGACGTGGTCGTCGAACCGTTTTTATATTTTGTGTCTTTCCGCCAGGCCGGTTTAAATTGAAATTCATCCATTTCGATTCTGATACCGATTTCGTGTTGGACATTGAAATGCAATACCACATTGTTGAAGACTTTTGCTGGATCTGTATTTGTAGATTGATCCAATTTTTTATTCGAAATTGCAATTGCTAGCGATAGTTTTTTTGTAGCGACATCTATCGGTTGTGTTAGAACATTGCGACAGTCAGCTGATTAGTGCGCGTGAGTCAGCTGTCGTTTTTAGTATTGCTCGTTATTCATAGATGGCGCTAGGAGTATTTAAATATTAGTATCTATGCAAATAATAATTCATAAAATCTAAAAAATAGCTTATTTTAGCGACTTGTGTTTGTAAATTGTTTTATGTTATTAATTAAACATTCAAAGACAACATATACACATCCAGTTTTAGCCCCAAACTAAACATAGCTAACCATAGTACTATGGTAACCAGATAACTGATAGAATACTTATTCAGAACTTTTGTTTGTTATACATTCATAAAAAAAGTGCTGTAAGTCCGTCATTCGTCATTCTATAAGGTTTTCTGCAACATTAATGGATGCTTATAAAATATCAAAAGTTTGCATAAAAATATTTAATTTACCGACAGCTTTTTACCAACCATTAAGCCAACTTTGCTGTTGTGGTTTATATCCCCGATTCCGCCCAAGAGAAAAACGTAGGAAGTATCTTAATGAAACAAAAACCGCAACACTGCGTTTTGCTTGTGAAATTAATATCAGCTTCTGACACTGCATTGCACCATTTTCCATTATGCAGATGCTGCGGCCTAATGACATTTGTATCGATAACTATTTTAGTTACAATATAATAAATATTTATTTGAATTAAGTTATAATAACTATTTACTTATTTTTCCGGTTTTTAAGAAAATTAAATGTTTTTAGGGTTTCGTACCGTTCCGTTTCTTAAAAAGAAAAAGGGACCCATATAAAATAGGATCGGAATAGAACATTGATGTTTGTTCTGTCTGGGTGTTAATATGTATTAAAAGAATATATACAAAAAAAAAATAAGTACTATAATGTATTCTATCAGTTATCTAGTTCCCATATTACATGCTATGTTTAGTTTGGGGCCAAATGGCGCTGTGTGAAATATGTCCATAAATATTTATTTATTAATGGCAGAATCTGACTCGAAACTGACTAAAATATTGCTCAAATTTGTGAACTTAGGTATTAGACATAGATTTTAAGAGTAATACGGATTCTAAACTCGAGGGTGACATGTTCAACTTTGAACAAATTCTCTATAAATAAATAAAGATTAAAAAAAAATTGTATTAAAAACTCCTTAATTTATCAACAGAAGTATGTAGGCCATTCAGGGTAAACGTTATTGGGTCAACATTCGTGTGGGTAGGATTTAATTAGGGTAATGAGTGGGGGAAAGCATTTCTGCTTGCACAAAAGTTGAGGCTTTTGTGGTAACTATTTTATAAAAGGAAGAAAGAAAATATCATTTATTCGCCACATCACTAATCTAAGCCCAAATAATAATAACAATATAAATATAATAAATAAACCAGTAACTAATATAAAATGTGACTCGAAAAGGTATTTTTTATGGTTGCATGCATCAAGGCTTGCATCAAGGCACTGCAATCAAGGCTTGATTGCAGTTTTAAGTCCCAACTCACAAGTAAATTTTAAGAACTCTATAATACCGGACCGCGAAGAAATTGAATATGAATGTTAAATATGTTTGTGTTTGTTATTCACGTTCAAACGGCTCAACGGATTTAGATGATTTTTTTTTACCAGGATAGCTTTTTTCCTGGTACACATAAGCTACTTTTCTTCCCGGTAAACCGCGGGTCGTAGGAAGTTTTAAATAAAAACAATAGTTTTGATTTTTATTTTTCACAATTATCTATTATATATAAGTCTTGAAAGAATTAAGTGAATATGTTTGCTAATCAACTTTAAATTGTCATAGGTCGTAAATGGTCATTCGTATTGAAAAATGATAAGAGAAACCTATTTTTTTTTTCATATACCTATTTAATGACACCCCGCTTAAAACAGTTTTCTGTTCTGTTCTGTTCTTTTAATTGAATTTTGATTATTGTCACGTCTTATGTTACACTCACAAGATTAACACAAATCGATTGTCATAAGAGTCATCAAAATGGCGCGTTTGGTCTCCAGTGCGCCACAAATGCAACTTTTTCACACATAGGCTGATAAACACATTACGCTTTGCGTTGCACAGTGAAAAGGAGGAGTGCTACAAGTGTGAACTGGGTTCGGTTGTATGACAGACATACAAACGACGATAATATGATATGTGGATAAATCCTTAAAAACCTCATAGCTTGAAGAGGGATTTCAAGTGCGCTTTCAACCGACTTTAATAAAGGAGAAGGATATTGATTCGGTTATATGTTTTTTTGTATGTTTGTTCGTCTAACATTGTCTGACCATGTCTTTGTGATAATATTTTTTTTATTATAAACTGCGTCTCCAAATTTCTTCTGATATAAACTTAGCATGAAATTCGGCAGTTATGCGAAGCGTAAATACCTAGAGAGTTCGATGATAACTACGGTTAACTCGATTCGCTTCGTTTCCTGTCAGATTAGTTGATTTTGCTCGTATATGTGATGCTCTGAACACGAACATACATACGTCAGAGTTCTTGATGCAATTATTGGTGATATATTTGATAATCATACTTGGCATGTCAGATAGTCAGACTGGAATACAGAAATAGAATTAACAGTGCATAAGAGCTTGGTGGTCCAGGGATCCAGAAGGTGACTTTCAATCTGAAGGTCGTTATTACACTACAGCTATTATTATTGGTACAGCTATTAAAGCCTAGTAACTAGTAACTAAAGCTAATTAAAGCCTATTCACTCTCGTTTGCCGAGATTGACTCAGATGTGGGATTTGTAGAGGCTGAAATGATACAGCAGAAAATAATTTAGCAAAATATTACTGGAGAATCAACAGCGGGCGAGATGTAGAAATTTAAATAAATATTCATGGACTTTTTCACACAGCGCCATCTTGCCCCAAACTAAGTATAGCTTGTAATATGGTAACCAGACTACTGATTACGTTTTTTTTTTTTTTGTAAATACATTCTTATCAACCCAGACACAATTTTTTTTTCATAGATTTAGATGTTTGCTTGTCCTGGTTGGGAATCAAACCTACGATTCAAATAAGTTTCTCAATTGAACCGTGTATACAAATAAGTAATTTAAGCAAGTCAAGCTCTCTTAATATTTATTGTATCTAAAAAACTTTAAGACCCAACAAAGCTGTAAAAATGCAATGAAAAAATAATGCTCGTTCTATCATAGGAGCAAATAACTGGAGTCAACAACACGAATGGCCAAGTCCGAGGTCACACCCTTCCCATTCATCCGGGCGTGATAGAAGCATCCACAAAAGAAGGTCCTCTATTTGCGCAAAACAACCAATATATAACGAACGCTATATTTATACTCTCGATGTTCTGCCGGCACTTGTTTAGGGTTCCATGGAACTGATGCTCGCTTTTGTAATTTTACGGCCTAATACTTCTATGTTAGTGAAGCAAAGCTTTAGCCTAGCTATTCGTGGGAACATGGGGCGGTCAGCTCATTTTAATGTTTAATTAACATCATTGCAATAGGCCTTGGGTCCACCCCGACTGAAGTATGAGAATACCCAAGTTGCTACCCGGTGCGCCCGTCACCCAAAACGGAGATGTTACGACTCATGCGCATATGCATGTTTGTTACACTGTCAGTTCGTGTTACGGAGTATTTTCTTGATCGCTCGCTTGATCTTCTAATGAGAATCTGATTAGCACGATCTCATCGTAATATCAGCACTTCAGCGCTGCAATATCCTTTTATCAAAAAAAAATATGAAAAATTATATGATGAACGTTTAGGTAATCATATTATTGGCTCAAATGATGACTGTTTAAATATAATGTAAATCCGTTTGGCTTTTTGTTAAGTATCTCACAAAGATATGCATTTGTAATTAAGAGATTTGAATTTTGTTAATAAATAAATAGTTCGTGTTAGAATTGAACGAGACTTAAACCATCGCATTTTTGAAGTGTTACAATAAACTTTACTTATTGTGATTTCAACAGAATGTTCCATTGTTCGTCCATGCCATTAGCCCCGATTAACATCCCTGGGTAATTTCGTGAACATATACTTAAGCTTTTGCTAGTTTATCTGTCTGATAAAATATATGCAAATAACAAGAGACCGTTTTCTTCATAGGTAACAAATTAACCGAATTCATAACTTTCGTCTTTGAACTTTGAAAAATAAATTTCACGTAGCGTGTGGAATTTAGACTTGAAATTTTTATTTGACCAAATAAAAAAGGATCATCCTAAAACATTTAGCGACACAAAAAAATACTTAAATCCATGTTGCGAGTCTCCTCTTTGAAGTAGTTTAAATTGGCTTTCAGATTTGGTTATTTTTTGTTTTAAAATGTTTGTAATTAAGTTTTAAAAAATAGTGAAATTAGAAATTGTGCCCGCAAAGTTGGCAATATTCGAAAATTCTAAAAGGATGTTTTGTGATGTTAATTTTTTTAATAAAGGCGCCCGTATGTGATACAGGCTAGCCCTAGTGCGGGATCCAATGTTACAAGTGTGTCGTAAAAATAATGTTCTGTTTTTAATAAAGATATTTGTATTTGTATGTCGTTTGACACCTGATTGTCAAATTGTGCATCAAGACAGTTTGAGATAGTTTGTCGGGTCAGCTAATCTAATATGAACTAGCTGACCCGGCCACGCGTTGCTGTGGATAACGTTTTTGTCATATGATATTATAATTTGCAATAAAATAATATTGCGATCATAAATTTAGATGTGAGCTATCCTATCTTTCAAGTCGGATCAAACTGCACACGGTGTACAAATTTGATTAAAATCGGTGAAGTAGTTTAGGAGGCCATCGCGGACAAACATCGTGACACGTAATTTATATATATTAAGATTAATCCCTATTTTTCTTGGTCACGCCATAAGTTGAGAACAACTTAACCATTTCCATTCTACTTTTTTATGATTTGTAATACTTTTTAAAGTTCAAAATTACCCAGAAAATTCCCGGAAATCCGCGGGATAGACCGCGGGGCGCATAGTATAAATATCTGATATCAACAAAACAAATCAAAAATTTAAATAATACAGATACCAATGTCATTGGGTTAACTTTGTTTTAATTCGGCACAATTGGGCCTTTTCATATACTCCAGCTACCTACGTTTGTAACTTTATGAGTTTTTGAACAACCGAACCCAAATTTCATATTCACTGCCGCCATTCCGACAACTCCGCTCTCCATACCGATACAGTATATTTTTAGGGTTCCACAACGGGATAAAACAGAAATAAAGTTTATATTTTACTGTCGTAAACACAAGTCGTTTGTTAGATCTGTAGCTCTATTAAACGTTTAAAGTTTTGAAGACGATTGTGTGATGCGTTTGAAAATTATATTTTTTTATATATTATACAATTTTGATATCACCTGTTTACCTGTACTATTGCCCCGTGCCCCGTGTGACTATTGTCACTACCAAAAAATAACTATATGTAGCATTGTTCAAAGAAGTATTGCCAAGCAGTAGTGCACTCGCATTTACATTTTTTTTTCTTTATTATTTAATAACGCGTGTAAAGCGCGCTAATTGTACAGGCGCGACTCACACTTGCTCATCTTTCCATGGTTCGTAACACAGTGATTTATTGTTTCAGATGCCTTCGACTCCCTGCACAATGGAGCGCTGAAAAAGTTTAACGAGAAACATTCCCAACTCTAATATCGGCCGTGGAAATCGATCACGCCGTTCTAAATTCGAAATGCGCGCCCGCGATTTGTGCCTGAACCAGTGATAGTGATGTGCTGTCTCGATAGTGGTTATCGATAGACGTCATGGCGACGATGGATTTGACGAACGAGGTGGTCCGGTTGCGGGCCGAACTGGAGAAGGTCTCTACGGAGAGGGACATGCTTCTGTGTGAGGTGTCCAATCTCCGGAGGGAACTGGAGCTGTGTGAACTGAAACACTTGCAAGACGACAGGTGAGCTTGTAGTCTTTTTTGTAAACTTATGTTTATTTTTTTAAACAAAACAATACAATAAAAAGCCTCTAATATTTACGAACATATCTTTAGGCAATGCATACATGCATATTTAATTTTTACATACAATAAAAAGTTTTCTGCCAGAGATGATACAAAACGGTCTGTCCGCGGCTGTAGCACTTGCTCGACTGATGGTTTGAAAACTGTACGCACATAGTGCTAGAAAGAGATAGATGTTCACTGTTTACTGCGTCTAGTAATTGTTGTTGAGAAATACCGGTATTCCATATTACGGAAACTATTCCATATTTGGTTACTTTCCTCTACTATTCTCCCTAATTACTTTCATAGCGAAAGCTTCAGGTAAATACTGCTTGGTTGAATTTCTTAAGCTAGCATTTATAATTAAGAGGAGCTGAAACACTTTCAAGACATAAAATGAGTTTGTGAAAATGTTTTTTTTCTGTTTGCTTTCCTACTTTGTTAATTAGTCTAAGCAGGTTGTTGAAAAATGGTCTTTCTTGTTGAATACGTCTTAGCAGGATGTTATTACTAAGAGGATTCGCATATATTTGCAATACAAATGACGGATACCGTGATTTATGGTTTTATTCTATCTCTTTCTACTTTATGGCCTGATCTCTTAACGTATTTATTATACATCACCTTTTTTTCTAGTAGAGTTCTACTAGATTATGACATCACCTTGACTTGCTTCGATGTAGCCCAGAGTTTCGCTTCCGTAGATAAGTATGGCATGTCCATACAGGCCCTCCCCCCAGAAACAGATTTGCTATGCTGCTACAAGTATAGCATGAATCAGTTGATTTATTTCCATAATAACGCTCACTGCAGCGTTCCCCTGGGCAGGTGGCTTTATTGCATCAGTTGAATATCTACGTAGGTATCTACATACCGCACAAACAAAGTGTTCCTCACAAACAAAGCGTGCCTACGTCTTGTGGATCCTTTCAAAACCTCGACATCGCTCGACAGTTCTTCGGGGTCTCTCATATGAGGGGCGATGGCACAAGTTATGAACGATGTAAGCGATGGTTTACTTTTTAAACTTATGTACAGACAGAAGGCAGTTGATGAGATTTATCTTCAGCATTCATGTCTCTGCGCGAGACAAAATGCGTTGCGTCTTGTGTCTTGGCACGTAAGCTTGTTTTATAGGTATCTAGTTATTTATTATAGTATCATAGATAACCAGTTAAGAGGACGTTAAGAGGTATTATATTAATTTTGTAATTACCACTGTAATTACACATTTCTTTTTCGTAATTTATTTGCAATTGAAATTTCTTTGCGAATTTCACCGTCATACACACATTTAATAAGTTTTTGATGTGACGTAACGGCAAACGATATACGGCAACGTTTATGCTGTCGTGATTCAAATCTGTCGTGATAACCAACTTTTTTGTAACGAAGCATTTTTCTTACAACATTACATTAAATTTTTATTACTCGCTTCATATTACGCCTTGTGGCAAGCGACATCCTCACGCATGCCTATTACTGCCATTGTTCGCGCTGGTTTCCGACGACACTGTCGGAAGGTCCTTCTCAAAAGAACCCTAGCGCTCGTCTGATACACGTGCACTGTACCTACTAATGACACGTGAACACACTAGACTCTCCGAGACTTGGATGGTGTCAGTTTTATGAAGAGCTGAGTCATGATACAATTACATTTTTGCGTTTAAGATTTGACTTATTGAAGCGCTTGTGGCGTACTTAGCCTTGGTGTTGTTCTCAACATAACAGATCATCTGTTTTAAGCACTCGCATTACTGTTCCGGTGGAAGGGTTTGGTTACCGGTGAAATCACATGCGCATCAGACGTAATATCTAGTGCGACTGGGTCTTCTTATACTTCTATGAGGGAGGACCTAAGTCATATTGCTGTTGTTATGGGCGGTCGCAAACACTTTACATCAGGTCCGCCTTCAGCTCGTCCGGTGACTTTCGTTACATAAAAAAAGCATTAGTTCGCTCGGTTACTGTCAAGTGGCATTTTAACTAATCGCTTTTGCTTCGGAATCCGTTTAGGTTGTCGACCCTGGCTTAAAGTACCGAAAAATTTTATTTCAATATTTTTGTACTATTCTTCGCTCGTTTTATCTGAAATTATAAATTATTCAAGTAACAGTAGATTACTACAAAAATTCACGAGATGGTGCTGTATTAAATTTTCAGCATAGTTTACTATAAAAAACGTATTTGGTAAAAATATGCAATCACTACATAGTATAAAACAAAGTCGCTTTCTCTGTCCCTATATCCCTATGTATGCTTAAATCTTTAAAACTACGCAACGGATTTTGTTGCGGTTTTTTTTAATAGATAGAGTGATTCAAGACGAAGGTTTATATGTATCATACACTAGCAAGTCACCCCGGCTTCGCACGGGTAGTTTCTGATACGACACTGATGCTTTACTAACCGTGCGAAGCCGGGGCGGGTAGCTAGTATGTAATATTTTTACAAGAATTACAAAAGAAATCAACCAAATCGTTGGAGCAGTTTACGAGATACACGATATATATATAAATATATACAAAAATTGGTCGTTTAAACGTATAAGATAGATAAAGCGAAAGTTAAAATGGATGATGATAAAAAATCAAATAAAAAATTGGGATGTTCTCTATTGACTTAATTAGAACAAAATACGGTGAAATTCTTTTCGTATTTTGTATTGTATATATGTAAATGTAATCCAATATCTCTGGTTGGTTGTATTATTTGTACCTGTCTGTTTATTATACTGTTAAAAAGATAAAAATAGTCAAATTTATTGCCACGTTCACTAATACATTAAAGTACATTTGGAAGATTTATTGAAAAAAAGAAAAAGTGGTACGAATACGATATACCATTCATGATTGAAGTAGGTCTGGCCAATGCATTATGCTCATACTAGTAGATGGAATGGTTTTCTATTGTGCTTTTATTAAGAAATGCTTCCAGCCCTCGCTGTTCCCCCTGGAATCCACTTTGTAAACAGTCTCCCGGTATGTCAGGGTCGGTTCGTGAGGTATTCACAATTTCATATAACTGTAACCTCCTTGCATTTCAGTTTGAGCAGAATGTCGGGTTGTTTGTTGCTTTACTCATAATGAAATACCAATTAGCGGATTGAATGGCTTCATAGCTCAGTCGGTAGTAGCTCTGCCTTCTGCACTACAGGTCGTGGTATAGGTTCGATTCCCACTCAGGACAAGCACAAATGTTTCGTGTCTGGGTGTAAATATGTATGTAGTTACAAAAAAGTATATTAAATAAATATGAAATTTTATGAGTTATCTAGTTTCTATAGCACAAGCTATGCTTTGCTTGAAGCTAGGTGCCGCTAGTGGAATGTCCGGGAATTTTAAATATGTTTCTATGATGCAGTGTTAAGCAATATTTTGCAGTCATTACTGAGCATAAAAAGACCAAATCACGGCGTCTGTTTAATAAGTATTAAATACTAGCTGCGTGTATTATATAGTAGCCTATGTGTTAATAGGATATAAGCATCCGGAATTTCGTCCAAATCTGTTTTTTTTTATACTAAAGTGACGAAACGAACTGGGGAATGAACTTGGGACAAATTCTACTTTTACTTCGGGTTGTTCCAATCGCTCCACCCGGGGGACACGTGTATGGACCGTGTTTACTCACCCACGTACATGTAACATGAACTACGTGGCAAATTGCGATACCGTTTATGTGAAAATAAAATGATTGCTTTATGTCGCAAATCCTTTACAAAATAATTTGTCGCTATAAGAACAAAACACATTCAAGGCGGCACTAATTGTACTTTTACTTTCTAATTGACTTGTATGATGTTTTTTTTATTCTATCGTGTCACACTTCACGGTAGCTCAACGTTTGTGCAAGAGCCATTAGTATTTTGAAATGGAAATTTTGTTTTGGTGTAATACCGATAAACCACTTATTTGGGTGGGTGATGATGCTTTATTTTTCATCATCTTTTAATCTTCAGGCTTATTTTCTATAGTTTGTTATTGCAATTCATATGTGTTCGTTTTCTATATCATGGGTATCATCAGCACGCGAGTGTGGTACTGTCAGCGTTAAGGTTAAATGAACATAAAACACTGTTTAAAGATAATAGTTTCTGAATAAAAATACAATGCATGTACTGTTTTGAAATAATTCTGAATGCATGATGAAAATGTAGAGTTACTTCACCGAGAAGAATGATGTAGAGTCGTTTTGTGTTGAAAGAGTCGCCTCTCCACTTGATTTCTTTGGTTGTAAATATTTAAACTATTTAACAGTTTTTATTAAACCTCCTAACCTAAATTAACTAAATAAAGAGGTATTATAAATTTGACGCCTGTTTCTGATTGTGAAGGCACAACGAAGAAATCTCTATTATTTTTTTTTGTAAAATAAATAGCTTTTGTCACTTAATAAAGGATAATAGTCGCAAAAAGAAATTAATCCTTCCATTAGGGGTTTTAGTTTGTTCTTCCCCATCGAGAGTCGAAAAAGGGTTATTAGTGTTAACTAAGGTTTGAACAAACGCTAAAGTTAGTTTAAAGAAGGCATTATCTCGTAGATACATGGTATAAATAAAATAAAAAAACTAAGTATTTTTTTTATTTTTTATGAATTCATCGGAAATAAAGCGTTTTGCCTGAGACACTCCCGGTATCGCTACGCGGTGCTACGCTAGTATCAATATTTTCTGGCATTTATTTCACGTTACAAAAGGACCATATAATTCAGGTATAAAATTTTGTTGTTCTAGTACATAACACTCACAATCAATTGTTATTAGTTCTCCGAAGTAAACGTCTGATTGTTCTTGTTAAGAATCTGCTAACTTTGGAAAACTTCGAGTAAATAATGTTTTGTTATTACCACCAAGTTACCTCCTTTCGGCATAAAAGCAACATAGCTGCTTATTAGCAACCTAACTTTTGACCAGCTAAAATAACTTAAAGGTCTATGGTGCTACAAAGTAAATAGGTACAGAGAGCCACGTACAACACGCGAGACCGGTGTATCTTACCTAATGCAAATTAAAACCAATAATCACGCTTTGATACGACTATGTCAAATTGTAGAACATCTGCCATGATCGCCCGGAGAAGTACTGCCTCCACACATGTTAATCTGCCGTTAAGCAGTTGTGTACTTCTGTGTTCCGATGGAAGGATGTGGGCGCATGAGACGTAACATCCCCGTCTCGGTTGGCGGGTTCAACGCAATCCAACTTGGGTCTTCTCATGCTTTAGGAGGGTAGAGCTGAGTCATATCTTTGTTGTTTATGGCGGTAACCATTTATCATCAGGTGGGCTGCTTGCGTCCAGTTACTTCAGCCGCATACAAAAAAATTCAAAGGCAATTCAATGAAATCTTTATTTCCTGTGAATTTTTATGGTTACTTCAACCCGTCACTTTTGAAAATTCTTGCGTTTGATGAATATGAGATGTGCAATCATTGTTGAAGCTTTGACATGTTCGTAAAAGACCCAAAAAGGTTTGTAAGAAAAATTTTCTGGTAAAAAATTTAGGGAAAAACTGATAGTGCATTTGGCTATAGGATTTTTGATATTGTTGTTTGACAGTTGAGTGTCAAATTTTGAATCAAGACATTTAATGTCTGTTGGGTCACTTAGTTTCAAATAATGGTAAACCAAATTATCCATAAAACCGCCTCCAAGAAATCACGGAAAGCCGTGGGTTGGTTAATGACGTCATCGTTGCTGACCTTTGCGAAATATCTGCCTACACGCTAGAACTCTCCCCGGTAAAGAACATAAAATAGTGCTGCGGTGTTGGTTTGACAGGTGTGCAATGCCTTGGTTCAAGATCGTAGCGCCAAACGTAAAACTTTAAAAATAATTATATTATAATATCGAAAATAATAAGTTTTATAAACCTTAATTATGCATTAATTCAATAAATTAATTAAACAGAAAGTTGCGAAATTTCGACGACATTACGCTTTGCCATATCATATCTTTGCATTGGGATTGAGAGATAATAGCGACTTCATAACTAAACCTTTTTTTATTATTATTATTTTAAACCAACAGCGATTCACAAGAACATCCTACTCAATTATATATAATATTACTAATATTATAACAATAACAATATACGCGAATGTTTGGATGTAAGGTTGGATGTTTGTTACTCAATCACGTCAGAACGGCTGAACGGACCTGGATGAAATTTGGCGCAGAGATAGCTAGACTATAATCTATCTATCTCTGTGCCAAATTATCATAATCTATCTCTATACACTATAATATAATATCACATAGACTACTTTTTATCCCGGAAAAATGCACGATTCCCGTAGGAAGTCCAACCGCGGGTAACACCGCGGGGCGCAGCTAGTTGATTATAAATAAAAGTATAAATAATAATAAATGAGAGCGAAAAATTTACGAGAGATTACGCGATAAGAACATTTCTTACCTCGATTTACATTTGTGACGTAAAAACTAATAAAGTGATTGGACGTTTCAGCATTTACCGAACCACAAAAACAATTGCCTTAATTGCAAACAAACTGGTAACCTAATAAAACATTAATTAGCCTACTTGCCACTCTATTTGGGCACTTGCCAGCAATGTTTTGTTATGAGAAGGTCAACTGAATGTGAGATTCATAGGGGTTTTCCTACGTTTTCATCAGTCCGATATGAATATAGCATACAAATATAGCTTTAACTAAGTTCAAACAATTATAAGTATTTTGTCTCTATACGACGAATTAAGGAGGGAAATGGAAAAAAAAATCAGTTATTGATGATAGCTAAAAAAAAGAAATGTAAACACATTGAACTATTATTGTGTCTCTTTGGCTGCAATACATTTCTATAAATTTATCAGTGGTCTATTTATTGTTTCTTACATTAGGGGTTTCTGGCTGGTTCTTCCCCATGGATAGGTTTTGAACAATCGCTTACTTAGTAGTCTTACGACTTAGAACGCGTAGACTCGTATGTGCATATTCATTTGAGAAAATCGACGTTTCCGATATATTTTCAAGAATTCAAGGGAAGTAAAGATTTTTACTTTATCTTGGACTTGATTCAAGAATATAAATTATTTCAGAATAAATATTCGAGAATATAATAATTAAAGCTCTAAATTGTTTTACAATTTCAAACGATTAACTAGCATTTGCAAAGCATGGTTTTTTTCAGGAATGCTTGATTACTTTATTTATTTATAATAATCCAACGGCTTATGTTATTCTAATTAACAATTTAATTACACTTATTAATAAAATAATTTCACTTACAATATCTGATAATTTAATGTCAAATGCAAATTTCATTTAATCTTTAGGCAGCTGATCTTAATCTTGCAGGATTTTTTTTTAAATTACTTGTTTATATCTTATTCTGATTATTATTCGGGAATCCAAAAGCTTGGAAACGTTACTTGCTCTTCGTTTTATCAGCTAGACGAGCCGCGGGCATTCCAGCGGTGTTCTCCGATGGTCAATGTTGTAATCTATGCAAAATTATTCTTTAACATCGTGTGGTAATTATAACTGGCCAGTTGCGCCATTGTATCGCAACGCTTCTTCCTAAGGCTGCGACCTTAACCCGCCTCGCAACACTCCATTGACACGCGTGGGTCTTTTGTTTACGTGCTATTTTAGCTCCTCTGCCGTGTGTGCTTGCTTTTCAAACTGTCACTGCGTTTGTTCATCTTTGTGCGACATAAGTGGCGGGACTAGCTCACGGCCCATCTGATGTTAAAAGTTACCGCCTCCCATATCTTAACCGACTCAAGTAGGCCGCTGAAAAAGTAAATTAGTGAAATGGGGTTTCAAGAGTCATCTTATGCAATGTGAATGCGGAGCCCCCATGCAAGATACGCTACACTTGCTCTTATATCCGTTAAGTGCACTCTAGAAGACCTGGTAGAAGTCAATTTTAAGGTTGTTGAAGGTACGTCATATTTGTCAAAAAAAATGATTTGTGTTACTGACATGAAAGAAGAATCGCCGCAACTTGAGACCTAAAGGAATAAATGAGTTTGACAAGCTTAAAAAGACCCAAGTCGCGCTGCGCTGTGCCCGGGACAGCGCATTAGACTTTCCCGTTTCAGGTTGATCTAAAACGGAGATGCAAGTCGCTTGTAATTTCACCGGAACACAACAACTCGGCGAATCATTAGGTGTCGGAACAAGGTCAACTGTTCAACTGTTGAAATTCTACTAAGCCTTGCGCTCTGTTGGCGTTGTGTGGCCCCACCATCCATGTTGACCATTGGCTGTATGGTTTCTTAACGTCTAGTGATATGAGGACAATGCAACCTTGAATGGAGCTTGTCATCAATACAATCGATTTTCGTCCGTACTTCAAAGTAAAAGCATATTTATGTAATTTGTGGTTATATTTTCTAGCTCTAACCTGTCAGACGTTGTCCTGTCCTGATTGTTTATTTTACAATCAGCTGTCATAGCTTGCAATACATTTGGACTATGACCAACATTAAAAAAAAGTCAAATTTGTCCAGGTGTTCGTAACAGCATTCCATTTTTATATGTGTATAGAATAAAACATCGATCCGTACGCTATATTTGTACCATGATTGAAAATTCATGCAATCTCTCTCGTAAAACGTAATCATACCAGATTATAGAATGAATTATTATAAAATAATACTATTCATGAATTTATAGATCTGTTACATCCCGTTTATATGCTAATACCATAAAACCCTAACGATTTATTCGATTTCAAATCCTACACAAGGATAATCTGATTATCTCGTTTCATCCTGACAACCTCAGTGACTTTCGAAAATGTAAGTGAACATCCCGTGGGCAGATCTTATGATTATGAAGTAAAGCCAAAAAGCCCAGCCGTAAAGGAACTTCTGAGAACATTGAATTTTCGCCCACAACTAGACAAACATAATTTTCGCTATGCGGCTCATAAAATGCTGCTTTGTTATACCTATACATTGTTTAAAATATTTTTCAAATCAATCCATTTTTTATTGTAATATTTGGATATATCTCACTTGAAGTTAATCTTAGGCTGGTGTTTGCTCTCAATTTTGTTTAGTCTCCATGTAGCCATCCATATATCTCCTTTTTTTGTCGTCGGTTGTATGTTGACAACTTTACGCGATCTTTTGGTGAGAGCGAAAAGATCTCGACTGGCACAAAGGTCTCGACCGGCTTTTTCTCACGAGTAAATCCCCATCGGTGATAACTGATTGACATGCATTTTCAGATTTTATTTGTAAACAAATTAAGAAAATAAAAGCCACATTAAAATTATTATCATTCTCTCGTTCATGGAATTATTGTAAGTATTTTATCAAGTGTCAAAAGCATACTACGATGGGGTTGATTTTTTTATACGTTTATTGAGTCAAATCGTGGTCAGTTGAACATTGCCACGGTGAGTTCATGTCGCATCGGTCTAGCATTTTTGGAATTCATTTAATATTTTGAACGCATAGTAGTTGAAATTGGCGGTATTTCGAGCCCCCAGGCTGTCTAATATGTTGCATCATCATAGGGATGTATTGAAAAGGTACTCTAAGGTACCTTATTCGGGAAATGAGCGCAGCAGCATTTTATGTGCCCCTATGATAATTGCGTGGGTATACGACTTACTTCGTTTCATTGTCTGAGGTCGGAGGTAGGTATGTTTTCATGAACATCTAGAGTGACATATTTCTGTGCCACAAGGCACTAAGTGAATAAAATACTTTTATTAAAATACCTAATATGTCTCGTACCTAAGTGACTGTGAATTTTCCTTTTCCCTTGCTTTTGATAACTGGATCTAACACATCGCTATTTTAATTATGTCTTAGTATTGCTTTTTATACAATATAATCTTTTTTGTTGTTTTTCTGGTTTGACATAGCTTAGTTATTAGTAACCCTTCCTTCGAAGCGAGGTTTTGATTCACGGCCGGGGCAAACTTTGTATGATTGTTCTCGTATCTGTGCCGCCTTGGACCCGGGGCATCTTAATGCAGGGGTATAAGTTTGTAAACATTTTTGAAATGCACGTGTCAATTCCAACTCTCGAGCAGATTTTGATTGCACGGTTTTTTTATCGAGGTTTCTATTATACTATCGTGTTTTCCCTTCGCCAGATTTATATTATGATAAAATTTTACTTTACAGTTTACAATTTGGTTCACAGCTTTTCTCCACTTTTGAGTAAGGTACTTTGAATCGTCGGCTTTGTCACTAAATTTTAAGTAGTCCAGTTTCGAAGCTTCTAAAAGTCTTATGGCGTGAACGTGGGTGTTTCTATTTATATTTCAACCGAGGATATCAATTCGGCCGTGTTTTATTTTAATGTCTGTTACCTCAGTTCTGCGTCATTTGCAATTTTTTTTTTATTTGAAATTATGTGCTTTCAAGTTGGTTCCGTAGAAATTTTATTTAAATCGGTTGAATGGTTTGGTAGTAATCAAAATACCTAGAAAAAACATTGCCATTCTAGTAAACATAATTGCATGTTCTTTTTTCTTCGCCCGTCGAATACCGATTTCTATTTTCAAACGGTTATGGTGTACCCTATAAAGGCGAGAAAAAGGTGACAAACGAGCATACGGCCCACCTGATGGTAAGTGATTACCAGACGTATCACTTTGCCGACCATTTAAACATGTCTAAACGTCCTTTTTTTAAAACCTAAATATTTGCATACTATAGTCTCCAGGAAAAGCTTTAGTAGAGAGAACATTCCACAAGCTGAGTGTACGCGGAGGAAGTTCCTCTGAAATCTTATATGGATAGTAGCCGTATGCATCATCTCAAACAACCCTTCCGAACATAACCCAATAAGCAAGCGATAAAACACAAAAAGAGTGTATCTGAATTGTGCCATGTATAACAGAGAATTTGTTTGACACACTTCTAACGATGTGCTAAGATACGGGTAATTGTAGAAGCTTTTATTTCCTCTAGAGAGATAATTTGTCTCATGCCAAGCTAATTTACGGTTAGAATATAAATTGTAAGATGGTATTTTAAAATTAATCTTAAACGAAATTTCCAACTTTCTTATTTTATGGTTCCGTACCTCGAAACTAAAAGCGGAATCTTTATAGGATCATGTCGTTGTCCGTCTGTCAAGACTCTTTTCCAGGAACGCGTGGACGTATCAAGTTGAAATTAATATTAAATACTCAGGTCTGCAATCCCTAGAAGCAGTGAAAAGTCACCGCAATCAAAAGATAAGGCCGTTTGTGCTTCGTATATTTGACTCTCGTATGGGAATTAAAACCTATATGGTATTTCCCGTTGACATTGAACCATGAAATTTGTCATGTAACAATGTCATGTAGCACAAGTAAAGGAATAAATCTTAACTCCGTAAATATTACATGAAAAAACCTACAAGTTACACGTTTACCTACAAGTACGTGCGCGAGTCCAACTCGCACTTATCCGGTTTTTTTTACTACAAGTCTTGCAAATCTGTGTTGAGTTGCATCCCTAATTCTACTAAATTCTTAGTTAATCATGGCTATGATAGTTATTTTTCGAGTTCCCAAAATATTTACCATAATTTGTGAGTTTTGCGTCCAATTATTGGTAGTCAACAAAACTAAATATAGGTAACTCGAGAAATAATACTTTTCCCTATTGCATGCCTGTAAACTGAAACCGTAAAAAAGGCAATTTTCCGAAGTTGTAAGACGCTCGTCAATTCGTCAGTGGAAAGCCATTAGTAAGGACAAAGACATGCCTACAATTACAGCTCGTTATAGAAGACATCTTAGCGGCTACCCACTCAGAGCTTCCTGTCCTCCTCTGATAACTTAAAACTAAGTAGGTAGATAAGATGGATAATTGAGCTGCAATGTGCAAACAGAAAAACTACACATTCATACCCTTGCTTTAGGACTCCTGTGTGGCAGGTGTTATGAAGAAACAGAAACACAAGACAAGCCCAAGTCCCGAGAGAAACAATTAACGCTCGTCACACAAAGTCTGCCCCGACTGGGATTTAAACCTGGGACCCCTTGCTTCAAAGGCAGGGCTACTACAAATTAAGCTACGGACCCGTCGCCACTAAGAATGAATAAGAATTCCTTGATTCTATGAAAACGTCTTTTTAAGAGTTTGATATGTCGGTCTGGGCAACACTAACCGGTAAAACATGTCTTAGGCTTGATACTCCAATATTTGTTTTATAGATAATAACCATTTTCTCACACGAAAGAATAACAAGAATCGCTCTTTATGATGGATGTCACCATGATAAACCATGTCAAAGGCCATGGTGCCTTGAAAACTCCAACACTAGGGTTGGCCATAGTTCCACACGAAAGAATAACATGAATTGGAGTAAAATCGATAACAAAATTTTTAGGTACGCGAATTTTATTTGCACTAATGAACCCGTATGTCACTCAAACGATTTTGTATCGAGTCAGCGTTTTCTAGTGTATCTTGTTAAGCTGAAATCTGCAGGTCATTAGGGATGGAATGTAAATTGTAATATTCCTTGCAGAAGAGTCTCCAATGAGAATCGTGCGCCGAATGAGATGGAATTCATATTTAAGTTTTATACTTCTACTTGCGAATTTCAAATTGTATCATCTAAATAAAGTATTGCAACTGAGCAAAATACGAGCGAAAAGCTTGCACATTAGAATAATAATATGATTTGTTTCGACGAAACATCGTATACATTTCCGGCGAGATATTTGTAAATATGGTGCCATTGAAACACTCACAGTTAAAATTTAGAGCTCGATGAAGCAGAATGCAAATTGAATTTTAATTATTCAGACTCGAGTTTGTGCAAAAGTTTTACAAATATTCAGTTTCGATGTGATAATGAATGAGCAAAACATGAATGAAAAGTGTTATTTAATAACGCAAGCAGATTTTGCTTATGATTTCGAGTTAATTAAGCGCTTCCTTGTTTCGGAGGGTACGTTAAGATTTCGGTTCCTGACTTACTAGTTAAGAAGTCGTGCTGGACGTTTTCAAGTGTTTCAATAACTCCGAGTTGCCCACTTACCGACACGAAAAGAAGAATAATTAATATAGCCTTTAAACTAACTTATTTTGCATGAAATAAGCCACCCTAATATAAATTAACCATCAACAGGGATGACCTTTTCTAAGCTGAGGATTATGCAAATACATCTGGTATCAAAAGATATATTTAAGCATACACTTGCAAATACCCTTCTAATAAAATAGAGGTACAAAACAATACATTATGAGCGACCCTTTATACCGTTATCTCCGATCCGCCCACCTTGTAATGACGTAGTCAACCACCCACCTCACTGCAATGTTACAATCGATATTGTACGACGTTACCGGGACGTTTTATATAGTATTTGATATTTAATTCGCTCTAAAATAGTGGAGACTTGCACATTTTCTTGTAAGCCAACTTGAGATATAAACTTGAGTCTTGTTTGCAATTCGTGAATTTGAAATAGATTCAATATGCCATAAACTTTGCAGTAAAATACTGATTGTGGATCTGTTAATGAACATGTAATAACATGTAACAACCTGTAATATTTTTTGTGATTGATAGCAACATTTGACTAATTGAATGAGATTATATTTTTTGAACATTAGTGCTGAAAAAACCATAGGATTTGAAACGGAATGTGGAGTAACCCAAAGTATAGACCGTGGATATGCACCAGTTTGGGATGTGAATGTGCTTACAAAAGGTAAGAATTTCGCAATAAACATCAAACTCCATTGTTCACTCATCAGATACCAGAGAATCTTACTTTGATTTGTTAATTGTGGTATGTAATTGTTTTGGTGTAATCCTAGGTCTCTCATGCAAATTATACAGCAAATGTACCAACAGTATTGAATCATACATTGCATTTGACACAGTCTTCAATCCTCATTTTTCTATTACAAAAAGATTACGCTTACGTAATAAGAGATTAAGACCTGCCAGTAGCGTGAACGGTGTAACTAGATCGGCAGTTCACCTCACGTTAGCCAATACGTAAGACAAGTCAAGCATTCAACACTTAGCTGTCAAGGTTTCCCACAGGGTTGTCGCCTGGCCCTAAATTATTCAAATTTCAAGCAACAACCATTTAAGTACCCAGTTCTCAGAATGTACGTCTTTTTACAATTACAAATATACCTAAATAATAAATATGAAATATTTTAATTTAAATATTATTTTGTTGTTATTATGTAAGTTGTTTTGTTGTTATTACTAGCTCTGCCCCGTTGTGTTACCCGCGGCTTTCGGGATGTGTAATGAGGTGTAAATCGAGTATATAAGCTATACTGGTACTAAATTGAATCTAAATCAACACAGTTAAGACATTGAGCCGTTGTGTAAGTGTGAAGGCGTAACACACACACACACATACAAACGTACGCCTTTACTATATTAGTCTGACTGACATTAAATTTAATAATTAATTGTTAATAATTTGAAGTGTTTCAAGATCGTATAAAACAGAATTCGGTAGCTTTCGCAATGTGTGATTTTTGTTCAAAACCTCGCATCACCACAAATATGCCTCATTCCAACAACAATGCTTAATCTCACTTTCAAACAACGGCTAACATCAATCAGTCGAGATGTTATTGTATAAAAACAACACAAAAAGTGCACAGCCGTATAGCGGAATACGAAATGATTTCAACACTACTGTTTTGCAATAGTTAATGCACCGTACGACGCGATCTGAATTGTGTATCAGATCATCGATCACGGAACCGTTCAGATTTCCCTGTTCAGCTATTCCGCATTTTGCGATACTGTTCTGCCGACCGTGATATGCGCTGGTGACGATAGATGCATAATCTTGGCTATGTTCTTTTTTATTAAACGTACCATTGTTTACAGTTTCTACTTTGGCTATTTATGTTGTCGGGTAATCGGTCGGCTTCGCGAAAACGCTTCGTTATAATGTTGTCTTATCGTGTCGATCTGAGATGAATGACCAGTTTGCAACTAATTTTGTGTACTTTTAGGTAAGACGGTCTGATATTTTCTTTACCGTCTTTATTTATTTCGCGTATTTCGGAAACGGCTCTAACGATTTGGATGAAATTTTGTGTTTAGATAGGGTTTTTCTGCTTACGTTTACCTGTATTTATTACAAGCGAGATTACCTAAGTGACCTAATCTCGACACAAACCGCTGGTTTTATAATCCTAAGACCGAATTAAAATACTTTAATTTTATTACTATTATTAAAATATTCCGGTATCAAAACGAGTCTACTTTATGTTTACTTATATTATTCACTATTTTATAATAATTATTTACTATAATTAATTATAATTATACTTAGTTAATTATTATTTATAATTATATGAAGGTTACATATAATTATTGCCCACGTGTGAGAATTATTACACAAATGTTTTGTCACGGATACAAATCTTGGATTCTGTCTAACTTCTTTGAGTAGTCATGCTAACGAAATAGACATTGGGGAAAGTCGTGAACTAATATTGCCCTATGCTCGTTGGAAATGGAAACTGGAGGCAGCAGCACTCTGATGTTTTAGCAGAGATAATCCAACCATGTAGCGTCAAGTAATTTCTACTGGCACTTTAGATATTCCGTGCTTGTTACAAAATATACTCAGACTTGTGTACTTAACATTAATTAACATTTACACACTCATGCGCCTGCAGCAGGATTCCCCGTGCCGTGGACAAATAGGAACACAAGACAAACGCCCATGATCCGAGAACAAACTTAACGCTCATAACACAAAGTCCGGGATATCTCGCTTCGAAGGCAGGGCTACGGAATACTAAGCTACGGAACCGTCAATACTAAAGGTGTCGGAGGTAGATGCGAAACTCTTAGATGCTACAGAGATAAAAGGTTCGGATGTTCGGACAGGAACAGGCAAGGTGGAAGACGCGAGAGGGAGCGCATACGCAAGGTCTCTTAATCCGATCTGACTTTGCATATCTTCGCTAACATTACTAGCGAAGCCAACGAAATGATATCCTTACATGCTATTAGAATACACCAGTTCTTCTCCGTTGCCTTAGCTGAAATCGGTCTGAATGACATCATCACCATCAAGCTACTGATGATCAATGTCATTTTATATTGTCCCTAGTGCTTCTTGGAAGCACTGAAAGGATTGCAATGACACTGAATTTAGGCGTGTTTGCTTCACTTTGGGGCTCGATATCACACGAATTAGAATCATTTAGTTATGAATAGTGCGGTCGGTTCGAGGAACTTTCATAACATTACATATTATTATATTTCTATTCTTTAGGTTTCTTATTCTTATACCTGTAGTAGACTGGTGAATTGAATTAACCGTGCCACTGCAGAAACCAGCAATGCGACTGATATTGCAGCTTTGCCAAATATAGGATGGATTTGAAATAGGTTTGCCTAACATGGATTGGAAACGTGAGTTGGTTCTCATTCGATCAATTTCAGGTTCAGATGTTTTGACGGCTCTACATACACGACCAATTAAAATCGTCACCGATTATGCTCTACTGCCGACATCTGATTTAACGCCGACTCAACGCATGTTTGAAGCCGCATCCGGCCTTCTGTACATATTATTCATCACAGTGTATCATGTCTATGTGGAATTTGTAGAGTCAAAGCTTTGATCGACGAGTTTTATAATTGGATTGGGAAATGCGCATCGTGTGACAGATGAGTACGGATTAGGTAGTGGAGTGCTTTGTACCAGAGGTGTTCGAATCCATTTACCTGTCAGGGTAGCCTTTGAGAAACGGTAGTCGGTTTAAATCATTTTCACAGCTTTAATGTGAAGTGCTTATCGAAACAAAAATACTGTTTTCTAGTGTCTCTATAAGTGTCCCCCGGGCGGTGCGTAAGGAGCAACCCAATGAACTTTTACCAAGTTCACCCAAAGAAGTACTATCACTCGCATTGCTGTGTTCTAGCAGGTGGTGAGGTTATAGGCGCATGACACATAAAATACCCGTCTCAGAGTAAAGGCCGCAACGCGATGCTACTTAGGCATAAAAAGGGAAGGATAGAACATTATTAATCAAGATGCGCTAACGCAGACGGTCAGTGATATGGGGCGATTTTGGACTATGAGTTGGGCTGACACCCACCGACTGAGTCGGTGGCAAGGACAAAAATTGCTGACAGATTTTAATCGCTCGTCTGCGTTGGCAGTAATCTAGTTTGTGGACGAGAACTGAGAGCTTTGTTTTACATGAGTATGGATTGTGTAATGGAGAGGTTTGTATCAAATGCCCGGTCAACATAGCAGCTTTGATAATCGATATTCAATTGATATAAATATCGTTTATTCGCTCATACCATTGCATTGTGGTGCGGTGTATCGCAGGTGTCATGGAAAAGACAGGGTAACACAAGACGAAGACCCAAATAAAAACTTTACGCTCATCACACAAAGTTTGCCGCGTCTGGGAATCGTACCCGGGTCCCACCGCGAAGATAAGGTTACTTATTTAGTACAAGAAAAGCATATAGAAAGCATATAAAAGATCTTAATAGTTTAAATATTAATTTTACCTTAATACTTGGCTCCAAACTCCAATCAGAAATATTCCTGAGTCCCGTTTCTTACTTACTAACAACCCGCCCTGACTTCGCACGGTTGTACAGTGTGTGACGTAGGCCGTAATGCAATTCCGTTGTACATAAATATTACGGTGTCTGTACTGTTTAGAGTGTGACTTAGATTTTTGGTAAAAATAATATTGGGTAGAGAAATTGTGGGTTGAACGGAGAAGCACTCGATTTATCTCGTAAGATTTAGCCAGCATTAGCAATGTAAGCGCCCAATGAAATTCTCGGCGTTTGACTACTCACAATATGTATACATATATTATATATTTATAAACCTTCTGGAAAAAACTCTAGATTACACTGAAAACCGTATTACGATCCATTGCGTGGTTTAGAAGAAGTAAGCGGAGAAACAAACATACCAAAACAGCGATTTGCTTTATACTTTTTAGAGATTAGCGCCCCTTTGACTGTATTATTTTTGCTTTCCATGAAAACATTAATACTGGCGAATCTGTAAACCGTTCTGAATCCTGAAATCGAGAAGTGCACTAGCGAGAGATTTTAAAATCATGTACTCAAAACAACTAACGAAAATATCAGAAATTCAAAGACATTTTCATTTACCAATCTGAATAATTAAAGTCCATTGGACTGGCCTCACAGCTCAGTTGCACTGCTTGCTGCGCAGGTCGTGTGTTCGATTCCTACGCATGACAAGTATTTTTTTTTTTTTTTTATGTGAATTAGTGACGGAACGAGCTGAGGGCCCACCTGATGGTAAGTGGTGACCCTCGCCCATGACAACAATAATGCGTGTGACTCAGTATGAGATCCAAAACTTTACTGAGTCGCATTCATCCTGCTGCGCCCATCACCCGAGACGGGGATGATACGTCTCATGCGCATGTGATTTCATCGGCAGCCACACCCTTCCACCGGAACACAGTAATGCAACCACTACTGCTTGGCGGCAGATTCCAGATGTGGTGGCAGTACCTCTCCGGACGAACTTGGCACAAGTTCTACTGCTACTTTTGGTTGCTCCTTTAGCACCACCCAGGGGGTACGTGTAGGGAATCAAAGGGTACACACCTACGGACGCGAGCAACGGACGTGTTATATGTATGTTTTTACCAAATAAAAGTACCCTAATTCTATGTAGTCTAGTTATCAGTAATATGGTTTCTTGGTTTTTAGTTATTTACCTGTTAAATTAATAATAAATAAATATTCATGGACATTACACACAGCGTCATCGAGCTCCAAACTAAGCATAGCTTGTACTATGGGAACTATTATAGATAACTGATAGAATACATTATATAATATTATTTTTTGCAAATACATACTTATAATAATTATAATACATTTTATTAACACCCAGACACAGAAAAAAAACATTTATATTCTCATCATACAAATGCTTGGCCTGAGTGGGAATGAACCTACGACCAACAGCGCTGAAGGCAGAGCTACTACCAACTGAGCTACGTGGCCAGTCGTTTAAGTAGGTGCCTAAATCCGCTTCATCTCATAGTTATGCTTTTAGAGAGAAATATACTCGTACATTAGAATACTTGTATTGCAATACTTCAACAAGGATTCGTATGTGAAACATTAAGTGAACTATATGAAAACCAATAAATGATTGAGCGTTGACTATTGAAATCTCAGATACAAGTATGCGTGCGTATAACATGACCGCAATTTCACGGGTGCTCAGATAACATACCACATAAAACACGCCGTCCCATCGCGGTTGTATCGCAGTAAAGTACGATAGGCAGCGGGCCTAAGTAGGGGCTCGTATGTGCTCAGCATACCCTAAGATATCCGCGCGTGATTGGGTCAGTGCTGGCAAGGTCGCGAGGTGAACGACCCCGGTACTTGGTAGACAAAACACCTGGTCATGTATATTTTTACCCAGAACTTCGTGATTACTAACTAGCATAAATCTTCTTTCGTCTGAGTAAGTGGCCAATTTTGGTGTTGGATTTTTCGAACCCGAAAGTCTCCGATGTTGCTTATCAACTTGTGCCCTCCGAAGGACGGAAGCGCTCAATTCAAATGCGACTAAACGATCACCCATCCAAATACTGACCTGGCGGAGAGTTGCGCTCTAAAAGTAAACTAAAATTGATCTGTACGAAAACTATGGCTACAGCAAACGCCGAGTCGTGGCAAATTGTGCTGACATCAACATATTTAAATAGTGTATTACTGATATTTGTATGTATATTTGTATTTGTAGTTAATAGCTCTAAAGTTATTAATGTATTACTAATTACTTCTCCATACAAATGGCAGATTTAAAAATCGAAAAAATCGGTCTTCATTTCTTTCATCCCTTATTTCTCGCCTACAATAGAACCTCCTCCTTTTTTGAAGGCGGTTAAAAACAGGACGAGATGGAAGGTCTTCCCCGAAAAAGAAGGGTGTTATGTCTGTGCCATGGCTCTCGAAAGAATGGACCAACTATGATGCGGTTGTTTCTGTTTGAAAGCTGAAGTGATAGAGATGGTTCTTAGCTATAATTTGTGAAGATCTGTTCAGGCGTTTGAAGATCAGCTCATTACCATTCACCAAGTCGAGGGTTTTTACATATTCGTAAAATGGTCGGACTTTAGTCGGGACAACAGAATCAGCACTGTGATGGTAGCGATATCTCCTGCCAATTAAAAGACAATTATGATGCGATTATAAATAGTCGCCTTTGTTACTGCACGGGTGTTAATCGATGTATGTAGTTATACTGCTTTTGTAATGAACGCCAACTAATGAACGATGGATTATCATTGTCCTTGGTTCTAAGTTGTTATTATTACTAATCGTAGTCATAAACGTATAGTATACTAGCTGTGATTTAGGTCGGAATATAATTCCGTAGTACGTCATTTTGATCATGTCATTATCTCGTAAGGTCCAGGTAATTTTACGACATAATTACAAATCATTGAATTTTCACAGAAGCTCCTTAGTCACATTACTTGCACACAGATATATTAAATGACAGTGAGTTTGCATGGTTTAGCTAATCTTATTTGTTAAGATTCCGTCTGTTCCAACCATCGATACTTTCGTACATATCGTCCCGTCATTTAACAACACAAAAAACGCAATGATAGAGTGAAAAAGATCTCTAAAACTCGCTCGGTCTCGCTGACACGCAAAGGCTAAAAACACATGGGTTTTGGGACAATTTTAAGGCTAGGACCATATGAGAAAAACGAGTGTAGGATGAGAGCGTTTGAAGATATAAACTCATCTTTTATTCAAGCACCTCAAGGCCAGTGGCCCGTACCTGTCACCTACGCGTTTGCTCCATCTAATCATCCAGTCATAAAGTTACGGTTGTTGACCACATCGACTGATGCCAGTGAAGCAGTAGGTCAACTGACCACAAACTAGTATTAGTTTAGTATTACATTCGCAGATACCGGTGTCGATTCCGCTGGCGTCAAGCTTAAAGTAAAACGGCACCTGTATGCTTGTGCTAATTTTGGGTTTTTCCATATTTTTTGGGTATCCCCTAGGTGGGGCAGAAGGAGCAACCCAAAGTAGTAGTCAGTAGAACTTGTGCCAAGTTCAACCAAATAAGTACCATCACCACATCTGGTAATCCGCCGCCAAGCAGTGGCGCACTCGCAATGCTGTGTTCCGGTGGAAGGGAAGGCAAGTGGTTACCCCCGCTCATAGGCAACGGCAATACAACTCAGGTCCTCCCCTACCAAAGTATGAGAAAACCCAAGACGACTAAATATGTCATCAGTTCTCTCATCATTACTCCTAACCACTTCGACCGAGTAATCAGTGGGTCAACCGCAGCCTCCGGCGCCACTTGCTATTTATACAAAACACTTTGCGGATCCGAGTAGCAGCTGTCTAAACGAAAGCTGATCCCGTCTAGACAAATTGATCTGTGCCAATCATGTTGGTGATTATAAACGGGGATTATAGATTGGAAACTGGCTGTCGTGACGCTACTGGATTGTATCGGGAGGAGCTTTTTCTTTGACGTTTGTGACAGAACGAACTGAAGGTCCACCTGATGTTGAGTGGTTAAAAGTAGGAATTATCTATTAATTCTTAATTTTAAACGACTCAACTCGATGGTATATTTCTGTTTTTGATGCAAAGTTTCAGACGTGAAGCAGTTAGTTATTCCCATACAGTCTGGAATTCAGGACCTGAAAAAGCCACCTTCATCTAGTATATTAGTTTAGTGGCAGGTATTGCATTTGACACATAGCGATTCCGTTACTAGACCGACGTGACAAGCGCCTTCCGAAGAACCATCTAGTTATCGAAACGTGACTGCCAAGCTATATGATGATAAATACAAATAAAATGTCAGTGAAAATAATCAATCGCCTTGTGTTATTCTGGCAAGACCCAAAAATGGATCCAACTCCGAAAAAACTGCGAAAAATCTAAATCGGTAATTTTTTTTGGAAATTGCCACTTCGGAATTTTAGGTGGTACGAAATCCGGGTCCATCTTGTCCTCCAATAAAATATTAAAGCTTAATTGAGAAAACCCACGAAGTAGGTTAACAACGATGAAGCGGTAATACAAATGGCGAGAAAAGGAGTGAAATTCCCACAGTCTAGTAGTTCAGAACCTGAACAAAACCGTCCCGTCATCTAGTCAATTAGTTCAGACAGGTCTTGCATAGTGACACACAGTGACTGGCCTTACAGCAAAGTTGGTATTAACTCTGCCTTCTGCGCTTGTGGATTCGATTCTCACCCAGGACAAGCATTTGCGTGACGAAAATTGTTTTATGCCTGGGTATTATATGTAATGTTTCTATATAATTACTAGCTGCGTCCCGTGGTTAAAAAGGCATCCATTATTTGGCCATCCTACGGCAAAGTGTGTCTATGTGTTAATCCAGGGAATGAGCTACCTTCATAACAAATTTCATCCAAATCTGTTCAGCCGTTGATGCATGAAGGTGTAACAGTAATACATACAGATATACTTTCTCCTTTCTATTTTTTCCTTTAGTATGTCAAAAATATTATATAAGTATGTGTTTAGGTTCCTATAGTATTATACAAGCTATGCTTATTTTGGATGGCGTTGTGTGAAGTGCCCACGAATAATTATTCACCCTGCACTAGGATTTCCTGTATCACAGATGGCATAGAAGCGTAAAACCCAAGACCCGAAAACAAACTTCATGTTTGCCATACAAAGTCTGTAATCGGTAACTCGGGAATCGAACCCGGGGCCACTTCGCAAGGGCTACCAGCAACTAAGCCTCGGAATCGCTTACGAAATCATTCAAAATAAAATGGTGATTCCGCTACGCGTCCGTGACAAGCGCCTTCCGAGGAGCCATCAGGTAATGGAAACGTGACTGGAGCCAGTTATGTGACGATAGCATGTGAACCGCCGTGTTCTGTGATGTACAGGTTTTAACTATTTCAATGGAATTGACCGTTGTAAATTTTTATGCATACCATTTTGGAATCAACTTTACCGCAACGGAATCTCATTGCAGCGCTACTGCCTTTTACGAATAAAATATGTATGACGATTGCTGGGTTATTTTTATACTACAAAAATTTGATTCCTGATTCCTGATTTCTGATTTGGTGAAGATCTATGCCACCTGTGACATAGGGTATCTTAGTGCAGGAGTATATATACATTAACAAAAACAAACTCACCACATGATCCAATTCTTAAAAACTTAACTGTCATTAAAATGATTGATCTCCTACCAATCTAGTCCAATACCTTTCGAATGCCGCAAAAGATTTATATGACATCAATTTCAAAACACATCAACGGAACAAAACGAATAGTGACTGATTGTGTGACAATATTGGCCAATAGTTTTTCATAACGCTCCTATAGGCCGATAATGGAGTCGACCACTTGACCATCCGCGGACCGGTTTGGAACGACCTTGCGCCGGCGCACGTTCACTCATTGATCTATAGGTTGTGGCTTCGTAACATTTGGTCGATCGCCCGTTCCAAATGGTCTGGTACTGCTTAACCTGTCACTTGACTTACGTTTAATGTAAAATGGACTTTCTAGAGCTGTGTTTTAGGTATAATGTAAGATCCTTTCTCTCGGGCTCTTAGTGGGTCCTGAATGATTTTTGTCAATCTAACACGAATTTTATGCGGTTGATTTTAGGATTCATACTGCTTGATCGGATAGATTCGAACAGCAGTGACCTTTCTCAATTGCCCTATAGGGTCTTTAGCCATAGATTAGCTTATTTGTGTTGTGTCCATTCGAAACAGGTAAAACACAGATTAGCTAATGTAGGACTAATGGAACTTTAAGCATAGGGCCTGAAGGGATTATCATTTTTAAATACTTACTCCTATTATTATATCTTTAAGCGTTTCGAAAGTGTGTTGGTTAATTTGACGCTGTGATTTCCTGCCGGTGTTCTTTAATTAATTATATTCAATGATAGATTAAATTCTGCAACTGCTGCCTCCCCATTTATACTGAATAAAGGATCATTCTTTTTCAGTGATATGGCTTAGTATTGTATAATGCCGAGAAAAGTTTCAGACAAGATAAAAAACGCTTGGATTATTAATTAATAGTTCCTGCATCTCTTAATTGCCGATCTGCATTCACTTTCCATAATGTCTCATTTCCCATTGCCACTTCCTGTTAAAGAATTTCTTTACTTTGATAAAAGAAAGCTGTCTTCGTTATTTTTTGTCACGGTTATATGTAGGTTTTCGGTTTTTAGATACTTCTTTTAATGTCATCGAGGACATTGCGCGTTGCTGTGCCATTGACCATGAAAGTAAATCACATTGAAATAGCCCATTGTAGTCAAACCACACACAGGTGTTCCAGGCTATTTGCTTAACATGACGCACTGTATCGCTCACAAACGACATGTGGCTAACGAATATACAAGGCTTCGCAGATTTCACACAGGAAGACCATATGGCGACCGTGATGCCCACAGCCGATGTCACACGCGCTGACACAAATATGCTACCGGTTTGATTACCTGTCAGACGCCGCTTTTCCCTTGTCAACATATAATTTACCATAAACTGACCGACCATCTTACATAGAAAGCACTATGCAATCATAATACAGCAAAAACATCGCTTTGTAAACATTGATGTTGGCTGCCCAGGAGTTGGGCTTTCTCTCAAGCGCTACGCTTACTGCGCTTGCGCCGTGGCAGTCGCTATCGGCCACTCGGTCAGGCCGCACGCGTGTCGCGATACAAACAGTGACCGCATTAGTGGGTGCATTTACGTCACCGATAGTACAGTGACAACAGTGTGAATACAAATATTTTGCGATTAAACAACCTGGGACTTTCCAAGGTCAGATGTGATGTGTTGTTGCAAAAACTGGTGGATTTCATCGAGTGTTTCTACCTTAACCGTCACGCGCTTTGACTCTTTTTTTAAGTGTACCTATCTAGCTGTAATTGTTTTTGTAAAATTATACTCCATTGTTAAGGTCGTTATGGTCAGTCGATCAATTGCAACGTCACTGCAGTACTTTGATGTCCGCATTTCATAACTTTCTTGGTTCGGGCGTTTCCTGTCTATATTCTTCGGTATCTTCACATCCACGCTCATCGAAGGCTATATTAGTCTCTTAATTTATCTGAGTCACCAAAACTTGAATCTATACGTTGGTGTAGGAAGCTGTTTAAACAGTAAATCGCCTTGAGAACCAGATTCAAGAACCAAGTTCTTGAAAACTTATAACATGCATAATTACATGGCTAAAATATTATTTTTGCTCAAATTAATGTCACGGATATATATCGTGAAACGGATAAGCAATGTTATGATTAATGTAGATAAGAATTTAAAGTCAACATGACTCGTATAAAATACAAGTCAAAGTGGTCAAATTGGCAATGCATTAATTGGTTTTTAAGTATCTGTCAAACAGTATTTGTATTGTCGAACAATTATTTTTATTATTTGCGATTGATTGGATAAAGATTCCAAATGACCCACCGGATGTGAAATGGCATCCTCTACCTATACTTTTTTATATCATACTAAAGTGAAAGGGCGAGCTGAAGCCTCACCTGTTGGTAAGTGGTTATCTCTTCCCATAATAACAGCAATACGACCTAGGTCTTGCGACGGGGATGTTACGTCTCATGCACCTGTGATTTCACCGGCGCCCACACCCTTCCACCGAAACACAGCAATCTGAATGCTTGGCGGCCGATTACCAGGTGTGGAGTCTCTCCTGTCGAACGTGGTACAAGTTCTACTGCTACTTTTAGTTCCTCCTTTGGCAATACACTAGGGACACGAAGCCTGAACTCCCTGTATCACAGGTGGCATAGGTACTTAAATATACACAAAACACCTTGGATTACTCGTATATCAAACTTAACTATGGAGCCGGATGTGAATTTAATGAGCCTGTGAATATTATTTAGATGATAAACTGATATGAATACATAGTCGTTGAACTGTCAATATTTTTACACATAACATGTATTGAGACGTTTGTTTTGTATAGATTTTCTCACGTCTTCTGGCATCAGTATAATATCTTATCGTCACGTCCATTCAACACAAGTTTAGGGTAATTAGCATCGATAATGATTAATCATGCTGCGATAAAATGAATGTTTGATGCTTGACAAGTAAAATGTAGTAAGTGACAAGTAAGTAAGTACTAGTGGCCCGAGTTTCGCACGGGTGCAATTTACTAATGAGAAGTGCACCTCGCAAAGAAATATTCTAATTGGTCTACAATAGGTGAAGAAAAAGTATCAGGCAAGCAAAATACGCAATATAATTTACTTGGATATAAACCTACCTGTTAAACCGGATTTGATAAAATTTCTAGAGAATCAAGCTGAAAGTACGAAAAAAATAATTTTCCAAATTGATTGATAAAGTTGATATAGTTCTAAGGTAGAAACAAAGATATTAATATTAAAAATATTTCTACAAATGTGCTAAGATTGAAAGCCACGTGATAATTTATAACTTCCCTCGTGTTTGCAACATTAGTTGCGACATTGCAACTAGGCTAATCTTTGATCTTAAAGACCTTGGCGAAGCTTAGCCTCTGTTGGATACATCTACATCTTAAACAACTTCGCTTACATCGCTTAGCAATCTTGGATTAACTTGTTTCAAAGTTGGATATATATTTTTGCATCTGCTGTTTTGATATTCATCGAAAGTTGACCCAAGTTTAGTTTAATGTTAGATAGGTGGAATAGATGGAAATCGGTGGAATCGTTTCCTTTATAAAGGGATTTTGAATGCGAATACCTTTTAAAGGGATTTTTGTGAAGTGGGATGAGTGACCGTTGAGTGGCATGGGAACTGGGCGCTTTTGTGCTTCGGAGTGTCGCGGTTTGTAAACTGCGACTCTTACTCACACGATAGTAGCAGAATAAGAGATTTTTATGATTGTTACCTTTTTAATCATTAATTCAAAGTATACAACTTTAACAAGATTTAGTGTTCGCTACAAATAAATTAGGACAGTTTCTTTTTTAAATATCTTGCGACTAGTGTATAGCTAGCGAGTGCACAAGTTGTTTGACAGAATAATAGGTCCCAACATTTTCCCGGAAGACACCCAATTAACACATATATAAAATTCGCCATAACTATACGGACATGTTCAAACACTTCACTGCTAGACTCCATTAGTGTTCTATTATTCCGTGTTCCATACACGCTCAAGTTTTCCCTTTCCCATCAACATGTGCGACCACTTCGCTTGACGGACATAAAGTTGTTATTCCGGTCTATATTTCTGCTTGTGTGGGTGGGGTACACAGAAACTAACCCTAGAAACAATTCGGTTGAGAAAACTAAACATTTTTGTATAATTTTTTATTTTGCATTATTGGAAAACTAAACGCTTCTAATAAGCTAGCTAGCTTTGAATTTTGTACATGAATTTGATAAAAAATAGACTTATGCAGTTTGTAAGAATTTTGATATAAAACATTGTCCAATATAAAATGGTAAAGCAATATTAGGTACAATAAAACTTCTTATGTAATAGAGGAACGAAACAAATGATCATTCAGCTTGTTGTTGCCCAATTAATTATATGCTCTAATAAAGGTGCATCTTAATCAGTTGGTTAAGCTTCAACGAATCATTGTGATGACTCAATTGATTGGCGGCTTAAATATACGTAGAGAATTTTGTGGCTGCGAAATTTTACAGGAATATTTTCACTGTCTCAATGCGAGAATATCGCAACATCGCGCGAGTTACCTCCGTGCGAATCCTGCAATCAAACGTGCAGGTCGAATACTGCCCTAATTGATATTCGCGCTAATAAGTGCGGAAATATCGCAACATCGCGCGAGTTTTCTCCGTACGAAGCCCGCGATCAAACGTGCAGTTGGAATACTGTCCTAATTGATACTCGCGCGAATAAATCATGCGACTTAAATTTGGATTAAGAAACTGATTCGATACCTTTGATTTATTATGCTACTACTGTGACAAAACGTTTGTGATGGACCAACTAAGGTGCATCTTATTGTCTTATTATATTATAGTTGTTGAAGCTTCATACATAATTAATTGGCGGATCAAATACCCGCATGATTATTATTGCGAAATTGTAGCATCTGTGTCACGGTTTGGACGGCGAATTAAAAAAACTCAGTGCGCGAACATCGCAAGATCGAAACTCGGTCGACATATCGCTCGACTTTTTTTTTAATGAACCATACCTTCTTTGTCGCAGATAACCTTAGCAGCTTTATGTGGACTTTTGGTGAGAGCGGATGTCTCTAAAAACAAATTATAACACCAAACTAATGGCACCACTTAGGTACGGACCTCGGATTGGCTCGCTGCGATAATCTTTATAATATTATCGCACGACAAAAATTTCCAATAGGACACCTATTAGTCAACTGAACGTTTGTTTTATTATTACGTTTGATAAGTGTCTATTGTCTCCCATATAGTGATGATTTTAATGTTTGTAATACACCGTATAATAATTTTAGGATCTGTAACGTAAGTGACGTAAGGCCCACCTAATTTTGAGTGGTCACCACCATTTAGCAATACGACTTAGGTCTCCCCTACCGAAGTATGAGAAGACCCAAGTACCAGGCGCACCCCGTTGTGGCCGTCACCCGAGACGGGAATGTTATGTCTCATGCGCATGTGGTTTAACCCCCACCGGAACACAGCAATGCGAGAGCACCATTGCTTGGCGGCAGATTAGGCAGTGAGGCAGTACCCCAAGCGAACATTGCACAAGTTCTACTACAAACTGTTGCTCCTTTAGCACCACGTTTAAGTATACATAGCTATTAGTCCCACCATTCAGTATCGATCCGAAAGTATGTGGGTATGTCTGGTTAGACGGATATTCTAATGTTTGTGTTTGCGCCAGAAAACTACTGAATCGTTTTGGCTGAACATAGGGTAGATAAAGATAGAATTCGGAATAATATGGCTATTTGTTACCGATGCGACGCGGGCAAGGGGAACTTCATAAATATCAAAAGTCAAGGCTGAAGTATAAAAACAGAAGGTAAAGAAACCGTTGGTGGACCTTGCGCTTTCGCGCTTAAAGCTTTGTGGCTTTCACAAGTTTATATCACGTCTTTCGAAAACTGACAATTGGTTTCAGCTGATCTATGGCTGGGTTTGCACAATCAATTGAAGTAGCAGTAGATTTTGTGGCAAGTTCGTCCGGAGAAGTACTGCCTCCATAACTAGTGATCTCCATAAGCAGTGAAGCACACGTAATGGGCGTTGTCTTGAGTTTCTGTGCTAGTGTATGCCATCTGAGACGCAGGTAAATTTAAATCCAAGAATCACTTAAAACAAAACGTAGGAAATAAAATCTCCAGTGACTATGCAGACGGAAACGGAGTTTTTGTCCATCTATTTGCGGAATCAAATAAAGCAATAAGTCTCGCTCCGTGGGAGATGAATTTGTAAAACCAGCTTGAGTACCATTTGCGAGTTTTTTTTAATGAAGCGTTGATATAATGAAAGCTTTTATTAATCTTCCAAGGCTAATTAGGCTTTTTTATGTAGGCAAACAGGCTCACGGCCCACTTGATCGTCAGTGGTCACCGTACCCTATTGACACCTGCAATAAACACCATTGCTAATGCGTTGGCTACGTTGCAGATATTGCATTTTTCTTAAACCTTGGGTAGGTTTAAGAACTTTAACTTAAGAAATTCATTCCTTCAGATGTCAAGTATAAGTTGAACACATCAAATTTTACACGCAGAAGGAAACACTCGTGAGCTTATAGCAACAACCTAAAATAATATGACCATTTGGATGACAAAATATATTTAATAATAAATGTGTCTAGTTTCTAAAATTTGCACATTTTATGTACCAAAAATATGTTTTAACCCATTTTAATATGAGTCAAGGCAAAATATTACTCAAATATTCCAATTTTATAATCGCATCTTGGCATAATCACTTATGGGTTGTAAATTGCGTAATTTTGACGTCAGCGTTAATATTCTTACGACTTAAGTCTTTAATCTTTAAATAATTTCTTATACCAGTATTTTTTTTTATTTTATAGCTGTTTTATCACCCTAATAAAAAAAAACATGTAATAGGATTTTTTATTAATATTTTACTTTTTCTTATTTACAAGACCGTGGGCGTAATATATTATTATACTTATTCGAAAAACTAGTTTATGGTCCCGTTGTACCCTCAACCTCCAACAACGACGCTCAAATGCCACTAAACGATCACCCATCCAAATATTGCCTGGACGGAAGGGTTTTTGGATAATCTGTAACATAACAAGCTGCGCTGTGAGCATTTCACATCCAATAGTCGCTAGTTTGAATCCATTGAGTTTTCGCTTGAATGAATTGTCTGTGCCGTATCAAGTAACCTTTCCTATTTGGGGACCCCCTTATTATACCCAGAAAAAAGTTTGGAGACTTTTTATATTTTTCGACACGTGGAAAAAAACAATGTAAGAAAACCGGCATGTCCCTAGAACAAGGGGACCAAGAATTGTGCTCCCGTGGAAGATCAATCGCATGCTCGTTTTAGTCTAGACCTGTACCCCTGCAGTGGTGGTTGTAAAGTGGTAAAAAAGTGGTTAAAGGTGTAAAGTACTTATACGGCTGTTGCAAATACCAATTGTAACTTACGCTCTAACATTTTTTCGTACGTTTCTTAGTGAAAGTTCTTATTATTTGACCTGATGGGTGATGATGAAGCTGATCTGACGTTTAGAGAGTTGACCTTGACTTTTTTAAAACGTAGGTTCTCAATTTGGCAGTATTTTTTTTTATAAGTTTGTGCGATGTCTTGGTCAATTGTGACCGATTTGGATGAATCTCTTTTAATTGGATACCTCTGAATGGGTCCCATAGAAATTTTGCGTCAAAAGTGATAGAATTATCGGAATCGTTTTATTAGATTTGTGAATATTTTAATTATTAAAATTTCATTATTTATTTTCTGACGGCTGAAATGTAATTTTGAATACGATAAATTGAGGTTTAAAAAAGATGGGTTCGGCAAATTAAGGATTAAAATCACTTAACGATGTAACATAGAGGTGAAATTTATTCATAATTTTATTAAATATATTTTTTTGTGATTATGTGACGGAACAAGCTGAGGGCCTACCTGGTGGGAAATGGCGACCCCCGCCTATGACAACAGTAATGCGACTCAGTATAAGATTTGGATCTTACACTGAGATGCATTCATCCTGTTGCGTCCATCACCCGAGACGAGGATGATACGCCTCATGCGCATATAATTTCACCTTCACCCACACCCTTCCACCGGAATGCAGTAACGCAAGCACTACTGCTTGGCGGCAGATTCCAGGTGTGAATACATATACAATCGTTTATAAAAAAATTATACGACTTTTTTCCCCGTCATTAAAGCGATTGTTCCCCCTAATGGGACACTTTTCGCCTTGTGAGGTACACTATCGCGTGAAGGATAGGAAAAGTGGTGAACTCATTTGTTTTTTCACGACTAACACTTTTTTTTACATATTTGGAACTTTGATTGTGATAAACAATATCCTGTTTACAAATACAAATAATTTATTAAGAACTCCATAGTTACAGGTCAACTCATGATTGGATATAATAATAGATATTTAGTAATACAATTACTGCAACTGTGGTAATTTCAACAACTCTTAGATACTATAAAAAACGAAACCGAGTAACCACTTTTTTAATAAAGATTATGTTTAAATATTAGGGTACGTTATCAATTGCCCCTTTCCCAGTCCACCGCGACTCGCATTGTCTCCGTTTCTTCCTAATTAATTGTTTACTCAGAAACAGGTTCGTTCGCGAGATACGCTCTGACGTTTTCCATTTCAAAGAAAGCGCCCTTATAATTAGATAATCGCCGCGTTTCTCTCTCATTTATATTTTTGTGGGTTTTCGTGTTTTACATCGTTCGAGAAAGCTCTTGAACAAGTCCAGAAACTTATGTAGATAGAAAATTCTTTAATGCACACATGATTAGATGAACTTTATGCTAGTAAACATTCTCTTCCAGTTGAAACTTTGGGTATTGTGGAAAATTGCTATAACCGACACCGGATTGTGTGCGAGGAGGATAAAAACTGCCTGCCGAGACACAGTTCTCAACTAGATCGGCAAGTAAGGCTCAAACAATCCAACCACCACATAATAACATCTTTGTTAAATGTATAATCCATTTGTAACTCATGTGGTTCCTATAATATAGTTTTATGATAAATACATAAAACTATGTACTACAGTACAGTGGCCCAGGGGCACAGCCGACTTTCAATCTGAAGTTCGCTGGATCAAAACCTACACGTGCACCAATGAGATTTTTCACTTGAAAAATTTATGTGCGCAATACCACGTTCTCGAAACGGTGACGGAAAACATCGTGAGGAAACCTCTCAATTATGGAGAGTAGACCGGTGTCCCTGCAGTGGGAACATCAGAGGCTGGTACGGACATGCAAATAATGTAATAATTTCAGTGTTAAGCTACTTATTTGTTGAGGTTACCTGCGCATAATTATGTCGCATTGTGAAGGAGACACCAGGCAGTTAGTCTCGGGCAGTGCCTTAATTGGGTCACGTGTTGCGTCCCGCGACGCTTGCAACGCATTGTAATGAGAAGGCTGACCGTGTAACATTTCTGTCATAAAGTTTTTTATAGTCTCAAGTTGATCAGTATTTATTTCAAACCGGTCTCAATGTTTTATAATACAACTGGACTAATGTTTTTTGTGTAATCCCGTGGTTATTCTGGACAAGCGAGAGTGATTAGGCTATAATCTACCACGGCCTGGATATCTCACGTCTCCTAATTTCATGGTATTTCCGTTCACTTATTTCATTCCCCTTTGGAACCCGTGAAAGCGTCCGGATTCATATTATGCAATGATTTAATTTAGTATTAATTATGTAGTTATACTAAATTAATTATAAATATATCTTTCTTGATCAAAAGTTGGACCAGCGATTATCATCGAAGGCTCTGTAGTTAATGGGTTACTTTTCACCTTGTGTGTTACATATGTTAATTAACTTTTCACACAGCGCCATCCAACCCAAACTAAGCATACCTTGTACTATGAGAAGACAGATTACTGATATAATACTTGTATAGTAATTTCTCTTTAAATTACACACATATAATACACAGAAACATCTATGTTCGTCACAAAAATGCTTTTCCTGGGTTGGTATCGAACTCTGGACGTGTGCTCAGAAGGCAAACTAACTACCAACTGAGCTGTGATGTCAGTTTTATACTATTGTATTCCCTTGAATGAGTACAAAAGTTTTAGCTATATAATTGTACTCAGTTAGCTAGTATAAGTACAATCACAATATCACTAATAGCAATATTAGGTCACCGATAGTAATAGTTCAGTAATAATATTAATGAACTATTTATATTCAGTCGTAACTATACAGTTGATCTCATAAAATAATAAATTATGTGCACTATTATCGAAGACAGAGTTGTTGTGTCATTTATATTACTATTTCTATGCGAGATTATTGATATTTAATAAGTTTTAGAAAATTAATTATATTATATGAGATATATTTTCCTCATTACGATACTAGCATTAGTAATTATTATTCTACAATATATAATTACTAATGCTAGTAACGATGCCTCTCATTATGATATTAGGATAATAAATTAAATGTTTTATTGTAACTTGTTCACACGTTGAAGATTCCCGGATCGTTATAAAAAGTAAAAGTAAAAATCATTTATTTATGACAAAAAAAAACACAAAAGATACCACAACAAAATAAAATCGCTTACACACTACATACCCCTGTACCGGAACCCTAGGTTCAAGGACAAACACAAGCCCCGACAACATACTTCGTGCTCTCCTCACAAAGTGTCCCCGGCTGGGAATCGCATCTCGGAATCCCTTCGAAGGCAGGGTTACTAGCAACTAAGCTATGGTGCCGTCTGAGTTGATAATAATAGTATTAAGAAGTTATATTTGTTCCAACGTCTCATTATAACTTATCATTAAGTGTTTGGAGAGAGAGGGGTAACGTTATGCGCATTCAACTTATGTATCCACTAGATTTTTTTTTCTTTGTCTTGACAATATGATTTTTGCTCCAGAGATGCTGAGGGCATCCCACTAATAGAAGTCATTGAATAACTTCCAGCTGTTACAAAAGCAATCTCGTGATTTAAACTGACAGGCCACTTGACCTTCTTCATAAAATTTATCACGCATAAACAAAGCTTATAAGCGTATTAACCCTCGACTGTTAGAATTGTGTTTAATCCTGCATCGTTTAAATATAATTTTGATTATGTACGTTGATTTATATATCTTTTTAACGTGATATATTTTTTGTCTGTGATTAAATTTTTATAGGGAACAATCCGCGCCTATGCTCGGGTAAAACCGCAATGATTTTACCCGCGCGCGGTTAAAAAGCCAACGTAGGATGATGGGAAAGTTGTATTTTTTGCTAGTTATTAAGAAAAATTACCTTTTTCGGGATAAAAAATAGCCCATGTGTTTTATCCAAATCCGTTCAACCGTTGAGGTGTGAAGTACTAACAAACATATTGTATATACAGACAAATTATAATATTAGTATGATGAATGAGGATGATATGATGATAATTGGATATGCATTGTCCGTGATATCAACAACAGCCGTTGTCCGATCCTTCAGAATATCATTCTGTATATATTTCCCTAGAATCAACTGCCAATAAATGACCTTGTGAACCCTCAGACCCCCGTGTATCCTCGATACCCAATATGTACCGCTTTTGAAACCGAAGTCCGTAGTTATAGTTATTTTCTGATACCGCCAAATCCATTGAATCCCACTCGACTTTGAAAAGGCTTATCTGTCTTACCTTGGGCGTGAAGGCTATTTTTGCATACTTTTTTCCGAATACAACATATTTTACTTCGGTTCGAGTTTCCAGAGATCCACTTCTTATTTTTATGAACTTTCAAATAACTTCGCTTTTTAAGCAAGGTATTTGAAAGTTTATTAACTGTTGTAACGGCCCCGTACCAAAGCTGGCGGCTAACTTAATCCAGGTACTGGTACGTTTTAATAAGAGTTACGTGATAATAATAATAATACTTTAATATATCCATTCAAGCACATATAGCATAATATGCTATACTTTTTTCTGCAAACAAGCCTTATTGTTAGGCTAAAAATGTTATAACAAAATCTACATTTAGTCATAAACATTGTATTGTGATAAATTGACAGCCCACCTGATGTCAAGTTGTTACTGCCGCCCGAAAACAACACGACTCACGTCACCCTTCCACCGGAACACAACGAAAAGTAGCAGTAGAACTTGTGCAAAGTTCGCCCGGAGAAGTACTGCCACACCTGGTAATCTGCCGCCAAACAGTGGTGCACTCGCATTGCTGTGTTCCGCTGGAAGGGTGTGGGTACCTGTCAATTCACAAGCGCATGAGACGCAACGGGGTACGACTTGGGTCTTCTCATACTTAACAGCAGGTGGGCCTTCAGCTCGTTCAATCACTTTTGTTACATAAAAAAAAGAACCAGCACCAGAATTAGCCACTTACTCACACGAAAGAAGAACAGCATAGCCTGCTCTTCAGCTCGTCCTACTTTAAATATGCGGGCAAGGCCCAACATCATCATTCACATAAAAAAAGTAAAACCGCCAAATTATTCAAAAATGAAAGTGTTGTTGCTTCAAACCGGTCTTTATCAAACAATATTGAAAATGCCAACGACTCCGGTTCAAGAGTTAATCGGCTACAACTGAACCGTACACCGGTGTAAGAGTTAACGTGTTAAAAAATCGCTACAATAAAAACAGATTTGAAAAACTGTATTGTTGAAAGTGAAGTGATTCTTCGGTTCATTAGTTTTATATCAGTTATGTTACTTATTGCTGACTTTTTGGTGTGAATTTAATAATGTGGTCTACGAGTATGTATAAAATAAGTTATTTAGAATACGGGATTAGTCTAGCGAAACAGCGATAACAGACTGTGGTTAGGCTTTGGGTATATTTGCGTGCATGTAATGTGCCTGAGGAGCGAACGATTGCAAATATCGTACGCTCGAATATGTTTACCTGTAAATTTTGACGTGTCCAAACGATTCGTGAGATCTAAAGAAATAAACAAGTTGAGTTTAAATCCATTCAATCCTACGCTCCAAAGACAGTGTAGCTACCAATTAAGCCACGAAGGTATCCTATCTGATGATGACTGTTCCTGTTGTCTTCATACCGTTTCCCAATTAATCTAATCATCAAGTATCGAAGCTTTTCTTTTACAAATCTAATACTTCGTTTGACTACAGGCAAAGTTTATCGGCTACAAAGGTAAGAGAAAACCTATAACTAAGTTTAGCGATAGCCTTTGGGCACGTAACCTTAAAAATATAATATAAAAGTGACCGTAGAAGTCAAAGTTGTAATGCTTGAATAGAGCGATTCGGGTAATCTTTGAGAAACTTGTGAATCGGGTCAGTGAATACGACTCTGCCCTAATTCCAAAATTTCGTGCGTAATTCGTGTAGAAAAATTTAGCAGTGGTGGAACTTGTGTTCTCGTATAATTGGCCAAACTTTTGTAATTTATTTTACATTTTGTATAATTATACTATACTACTATACTATCTATACTAAAACTAATTAAAGCTGAGAGCTTGTTTGTTTGCTAATCTCTGGAACTACCGGTAGGATTTGACAAATCCTTTTTGTATATGATAGCCACACTTATGGGGAAGGCTACATGTTCATTACGCTACAGATTTAGTTAAGCCAAGAATCCCTGCCTCCAAGGGACATACTTTATGTGATGAGCGTAAAGTTTGTTCTCGGGTCTTGGGTGTTTATCTTGAGTTTTGTGTTTTTCCATGCCACTTGTGACACAGGGAATCCTAGTGTATGAGTGAATAAACATTATTTATTTATATTATCGTTCAGACTGCCTCTGAGTTCGCTGAGCGACTACAAGCTGAAGATTAAACAAACCTTATTTATATTCTAGACGATTCTAGTCTGTTCTCGTTTGCTACGTGAATTTATAGTGTGCAGTTAGCGCAAATATCTCAGACAATTTAAATAGTTCAAAGTCCTTGTCTGACGGAAGATGTCGCAGCGTATGATCGGAACGAATGCAAATTTCGAAACGGGTTTTTTTTTTTTTCATTATTTTCTGTCCCGTATTCTTTTTGGTCGTGGTGTTGTGTGTATTGAGTTTGACAATACCCGACCGGGTGCTGACTTTGTGTGATCTTATTCATGTTTTCGTGTTAGTTGCTAACTCTGGTGTGGGAGGTTGTAAGCCGCCCAAAAGCCTCCGACATGAATTGTCGAATAGAATGACCGAGACCGGAGTTTTAACGAATTTTGTATGATTTTATTTTATTTTAACTGGAAAACTTACAGCCTAGACATCGACTTACAGACAGACTTATGAATTTATGAATTTAGGCCATTTACACAAGTACCTTTGAATACTATAACATTAGACACAAATGAACGGGCATGGGCATGAGGTATGTTCTACTGAGGGTTCTGTACCTAATTCTAATTCTAATTCTGGGTGGGGGTGACTAGGCCTGCACTGACGTCCCGCATAGGGGTGTATGGTTCTGTACCGTCAATTGTATTTTTTGCTTGCTTGACATCCGCAATAATAAACACAATAGCATTTGCAGTGGAAATTTCAACCTGGTGTTATTTCAACGGTTCAAAGACTTAAGTTAACGGTTTCCGTTTGCCTAGTTTGTCTGGTAGATTTGGACAGGTTTCTCTGGCTCGATAGTTATACTTTATTCGGTATGACAGTGTATGATGGTATATTGTATCATCGAATTGATCATGACACTTAAATTTTCTGTAGTGGCATATCAAACTTTTAATTTTCTGTGTGTTTTTAGATCATGCAAACAAGTTTTATTTGATCAAAGGCAATTATAAATTTCTCTTACTGGTAAGTGTTCGTACCAGCCTCTAATGTTCCCACTGCAGGGACACCGGCCTACTCTCGATAATTGAGAGCGAATGGGCTCTGATCTACCACGGGAGCCCAATCCGGATTGGTAGATGTCACATGTCGTCGAATTTTTGGTTCTAAGACATGCCGGTTTCCTCACGATGTTTTCCGTCACCGTTTTGAGAGCGTGGTATTGCGCACATAAGTTTTTTCAAGTGAAAAAACTCATTGGTGCACGTGTGGGTTTGAACCAGCAACCTTCAGATTGAAAGTCGGCGTCTATGCCGCTGGGCCACCACGCTGGTAAGTGTATTTATGTTTAAAACAAGCCTGGGTTATACATCAGTCCTCCTGGCATGAACTCACCCACAGAGAATAATTAACTGGCCTCACAGCTCAGTTGGTAGTAGCTCTGCCTTCTACACTGTAAGGTCGTAGGATCGATTTCCACTCGGAACAAGCTGTTATGTGACGAACATAGATGTTTGTTCTGTATCTGGGCGTTAATGTGTATTATATATTGTATATGTATTAACAAAAAATAATGTATTTCAAGATAGGCAACTCATCTGCAGCCCAGGCGTTGCAAACGTACATACGCGACGGTAACCACATAACATGAGGTGGGCCGTTTGCTTGTTTGCCTAACTATAACATTAAAAAAATACTGTATAAGTATTTTATCAGTAATCTAGTTGTCAAAGTACAAGCTACGGTTATTTTGGGGCTACATGTCGCTGTGTGAAATGTCCATGAATATATTTTTTTATAATTCATACGTACGAAACCAAATGACAGACTACGATTTAGATACTCATTAGTCAATCACGTTTTGTAACGAAAGACAAACGGACAATGGCCGATTTGTTCCGTTACGTCACAGTACTGTAAGTACTGCGTTTTCACTTTCACTCGGCCAATCGCTGCGATGGCTGCGCGTTCCAAATATGAATATTTCAAAATGGCAACGGTTTCAATTAGACTTTTTTTTTTCTTTTGATTTTGTTTATTACCTACCCGTAGGTCAAAAAACAGTACGTTCTTAATATGAAATATATTTATTAACAAAAACTTTTAGATACTTTTTAAGGGTTTCGTGCACAAAAGTTAAAGGAACTAAGCATGCGTCTGTTTTTTCTATATATAAAGGGTTTTATTGAACTGTAATAGGTACCCAATTGAAATTTGCTAGCGGATTTCTGAAAATAATACAATTGGTGGTTTAGCACCCTCTCAAATATCACTTAGCCGGGTTAAAATGTTTTAATCGAATAAACCGACTTCCGTACTTTAATTATCTGTTTTTGCTCTTAGGGTGAAACTTTTCCCTGATCCAAATCGGTCCACAATCGCCGAAGATATAGTAACAACAAATAAAGAAACAAGAATAATTGAAAAAATAACCCGACTATGTCAAAAAATTTCAAATTTAATTTAAACATATAAGTTGCATATATTTTGATAACCCACTAAACAGGGATTGAGGAAAAAAATTAAGGTAAAACGGCGCCAAAAATAGGCCGTTTTAATTTTATAACTATGATATAACCTGTGTCACTCCCACAATAGCTTGCGTATTAAATAGTTATATCCAGAAATGTACATTTACACGAAAAACATAAAACTCATTCTAACGCAGTCTTGTAAAAAAATATACATACGAGTTGCATGTTGTATAGGGTGTGTGAATATGACTCCGCCCCTTTTTGTCAAAATAAAACACATTTGTTCGCTTACAAAATTAAAAAAAAAAAATTATTGAAAGTATGCTCCATCTGCAGCTACAACCTTCGCCCATCGTTCAGGTAGTTTTCGTATTCCTTGCTGGAAGAAGTCCTGGTCTTTTGAGCTTATCCAGTTGTCAATCCAAATTTTGATACTTTCACATGAAGTAAACTTTTCTCCAGTAAGGTCTGTCTGCATCGTCCGGAATAGGTGGTAATCCGAAGGAGCTATGTCTGGTGAATATGGCGGGTGGGGTAACACTTCCCAGTCCTGTCCCTCTAAATATCTTTTTACGACTTCTGCGGTATGCGGTTTGGCATTGTCATGCTGAAGAACTAATTTGTTATGTCTATTCACCCATTCTGGTCGTTTTTCTTCTATGGCTCGCTTCAAACGCATTAGTTGTCGTCGGTAAACTTCTCCATTAATAGTTTCAGAGGGTTTGAGCAACTCATAATATACAATACCTTTCTGATCCCACCAAATACAGAGCATGACCTTGGCACAGTGAATATTTATTTTTGGCTGTGATGGGCCTGGTTCGCCTGGTTTCACCCAAGCTTTTTTGCGTTTAGGATTTTCGTAGTGTATCCATTTTTCGTCTCCTGTGACTATCCGATGCAAAAATCCTTTTCTTTGCTGTCTTTGAAGCAGCATTTCACAAATGGTTTTCCGACGTTCCATGCCTCTTTCTTTTAAATCATGTGGAACCCAGTCACCGGCTTTTTGAATCATTCCCATCATTTGTAAACGCTTTGCAACAGTTGAACGATCAACATTTAATGCTGCAGCTAATTCTGATTGAGTTTGGCAAGAATCTTCCGCCAATAATGCTTCCAATTCAGCATCTTCAAATTTTTTTGGTGGTTTTCCATGTTCTTTATCCTCAGTACTAAAATCGTTATTTTGAAATCGTCGAAACCATTCCTTGCAAGTTGTATTAGACGGAGCATGCTCACCATAAATCTCCACAAGCAAACGATAAGTTTCCGCTGCAGTTTTCTTCGCAATAAAATAATGTAATAACACTTCCCGCAAATGACGTTTATTTGGAATAAAAACCGACATTTTCGAAAAGGTGAAAACAATTGTTGCTTACACTTCAACCAAATATCATAAAATGCGTTAGATAGCTGACATTCAGTACTATCGAATACAAGTATGGTCATTTATTAGTACACGTAAACAATACTAAAAACGACATCTGTTGAGAAAGGGCGGAGTCATATTCACACACCCAATAACAAAGAGAGATATACTCTTCTACGGTAGAAGAGTATATCTATCTCTTTTTTGAAGTCTGTTAACGCAGTTCTTTTTCTGGTTTAATGTTTCCAACGAATTCATTATAATGCACGTTTATTTTTACGCCTTCATGAATTCTAATGGCATATTTAGTTTATTTTTACTCACGCTACATTCCTAACTACACGAGACTGTGGATAAGGTAAAACTTTTGTTAACACGTCAGTATTTGCTATGAATATAACTGAAATGTTTTCGAATTGTGAACCAAGGCAGGCTTTTACCTATTTTAAATACCATGTAGGCGTGCATGCATATTTTGCTCTTGTGTCGAAAATAATAATTATAAGCTTAATTCATGTAATGCAGAAACATAAGTATTGCAGCATTGTATACTAATGCGAAATACATTTCTTTATGTAAATATGCAAGTGCATATAATACATATTAACACCCAGGCACAGAATATTTTTTTTTTATCCTTGGTGGTAATCGAACTCACGACCTACAGCGCAGACTTACTGACCAACTGATCTGTGATGCCGTGGATGTTGTGGAAGGGGTTATAATACATATTAGTATTAAGTATCTGCTCTAAACTTGTTATAGTAACTTCGCTACTGAACGCAAGTTTTGCTTAAAAAAAAACAATATTAAATTTTATTTGTTCACTAAACTCTTAGCCCGTGTATAATGAATCTGAACTAATTAATATAGTTGTAGAAGCTGCAATGAATAAGGACAATATACGGTCAAAAACTTACGGTCCCAACGTATAATTTCAAACATAACCTTGATATATTTCAAGACGGTAAAGCCAAAACTTCATGTAAAACTAAATTTTGGGGTCAATGACTTCGGATTCGGCGTCGTAATCACTCAACTATAGAATAAAGTATAATTCTACGTCAATGAAACCATGCTTAGCAAACGAGTAACTTCTAGAATTTAGAAGGAATTCACATAGAAGAAAAAGTGCGAGTCGACTCGCGCACGAAGGGTTCCGTACCATTATCGATAATATTATTTTTTGTTTATCTATAAAACGTACAAAAAATAAAAATCACGTCTTAAATATTTATTTATTATTTTGAAATATATCATGTGAGAAAATTTCAACTCTCTTACTATCACGGTTCATGAGAAACCGCCTGGTGACAGATGGATAGACAGACAGACAGCGGAGTCTTAGTAATAGTAGTTTACACTTTGGGTACGGAAATCGCCTGTTATTCGGAGAGGTAAGCAGAGATCACGGCTTTGCTTCGCTCCTGGCTCACCGCTATTATTTATTCACTCTCATCGCATTCTTCATGCATGCTCGTTAGTTTGGGCACATATATTATAATACTATAGTTTGGGTTACTTTCCAAAACATGCGATGATTTCCTCCTTTTTGTTTGGTGAGCAATCGTTCGTTAATTTTCTCTATCCATGCCCCGTTCATCGTAGCATATATTTTTCTTTCCAAAACATAATATACGTGCATAAATGTCACAAAATATGTCATACTAGCGATCCGCCCCGGCTTCGCATATTTGCTCATTGTGTGTGACGTAGGTAGGTAATATATCAATGTAAGCGACGACAGGTAGATAATCAATGTAAAAAATACGACGGTGAAAACTGAAAACAAGTGAAATTGAAAAATCCCATCGCAATCTGTTTTTATGGACATTCAAAAGCGACGTAAAGAATCTCCTGTGTGGCAGATAAATAAAGATTTCACTTACGGGTAAAAGAATTAAATGGACCCTCTTTGGACTAGGGATGTCGAAAACCATTTGTATATTTTTTTATCACGTATTTTTGATACAATTCAAACGACTACATTTCACTTGTAGTATTTCTATCACTTTCAATCCCAAATCATTTAAATTAAGCCCTGCCTTCAAAGCGAGGGGTCCCGGGTTCTATACCCGGCCGGGACGCACTTTGTGTGGTGAGCGTGAACTTTTTCATCCAGTATTGAGTGTTTGTCTTGTGTTTGTGCATAACATTTGCGACACAGGGAATCCTAGTGCAGGTTTATGAGTGTGTAAACGTTGTCGTTCTTGACTCAAAATTACTCAAAATTTAAATGCCAAACAAAATTAATTCCTATCATTTTTCCTTACAAAGTAAAGCTTAGTAAAATGAAAAGTAATTTTTATTACTTTAAACGGGCAATTCTTATATACTATAATATATTTTTTTATTTCGCGTATCTCGGAAACAGGTGTAACGATATGATTGAGATTTTGTGTTTAGATAGAGTCTATAAATTTACCTGTATTATTGTATTTCTTGTAAAAACGCAACTTATTGTATAACAAAAAAAGCGAAATATCGCCCAGGTACTATCGTTTAATGGAGGTATTTATCATAAGTATTTACAAAGAAGCTTATCGCTAGATAGGCAATTCACTTATTAATATATTTTATTTTCCTAAGATAAACTAAAGTAGGTACTCAAGAACTATCTTGAGTTTCCAAGATATGGCCTCCGACATGGTTTAACGACTGATATAGCCGGGACCGATATATTGGCATGCCCTCCGAAATAATGAACTAAGACCGAAACCGGATTTAGAACCGAAAATTCCGTTCATAAACACTATAGTACCTAATATTGGGTGTGTGAATATGACTCCGCCCTTTCTCAACAGATGTCGTTTTTAGTATTGTTTACGTGTATACTAATAAATGACCATACTTGTATTCGATAGTACTGAATGTCGGCTATCTAACGCATTTTATGATATTTGGTTGAAGTGTAAGCAACAATTGTTTTCACCTTTTCGAAAATGTCGGTTTTTATTCCAAATAAACGTCATTTGCGGGAAGTGTTATTACATTATTTTATTGCGAAGAAAACTGCAGCGGAAACTTATCGTTTGCTTGTGGAGATTTATGGTGAGCATGCTCCGTCTAATACAACTTGCAAGGAATGGTTTCGACGATTTCAAAATAACGATTTTAGTACTGAGGATAAAGAACATGGAAAACCACCAAAAAAATTTGAAGATGCTGAATTGGAAGCATTATTGGCGGAAGATTCTTGCCAAACTCAATCAGAATTAGCTGCAGCATTAAATGTTGATCGTTCAACTGTTGCAAAGCGTTTACAAATGATGGGTATGATTCAAAAAGCCGGTGACTGGGTTCCACATGATTTAAAAGAAAGAGACATGGAACGTCGGAAAACCATTTGTGAAATGCTGCTTCAAAGACAGCAAAGAAAAGGATTTTTGCATCGGATAGTCACAGGAGACGAAAAATGGATACACTACGAAAATCCTAAACGCAAAAAAGCTTGGGTGAAACCAGGCGAACCAGGCCCATCACAGCCAAAAATAAATATTCACTGTGCCAAGGTCATGCTCTGTATTTGGTGGGATCAGAAAGGTATTGTATATTATGAGTTGCTCAAACCCTCTGAAACTATTAATGGAGAAGTTTACCGACGACAACTAATGCGTTTGAAGCGAGCCATAGAAGAAAAACGACCAGAATGGGTGAATAGACATAACAAATTAGTTCTTCAGCATGACAATGCCAAACCGCATACCGCAGAAGTCGTAAAAAGATATTTAGAGGGACAGGACTGGGAAGTGTTACCCCACCCGCCATATTCACCAGACATAGCTCCTTCGGATTACCACCTATTCCGGACGATGCAGACAGACCTTACTGGAGAAAAGTTTACTTCATGTGAAAGTATCAAAATTTGGATTGACAACTGGATAAGCTCAAAAGACCAGGACTTCTTCCAGCAAGGAATACGAAAACTACCTGAACGATGGGCGAAGGTTGTAGCTGCAGATGGAGCATACTTTCAATAATTTTTTTTTTTAATTTTGTAAGCGAACAAATGTGTTTTATTTTGACATAAAGGGGCGGAGTCATATTCACACACCCTATATATAGTATTTATCTTCAACTATTACTGACTCATGTGACGAAAATTATTTTTATGGTAAGCAGTGATTACCAATAGTCTATCTTATCCCAGCTGAGTGAAGAGGCCTTTGCGAAAGTATTATGACTCTTATATCTCTATCGGTATCCAATTTTCTTAAGGTAGTGAAAGCGTGACTTCATTGCTTGCAACGTTATTCTTGTCCCTAATTTTGGAGCCTAAGAAATATTATTATTCGTGACCATGACGCATGTAACTGCTTCGAAATATCGGGAGTCAACAAAACTCACAAATGGTAAATATCTCGGTAACACGAATAATAATGTTCATAACCATGATAGTCTAAAAAAAAGGCCTAAGAAATATATTAAAATCAAGTTGAATTCATTGAAATACTTAATACCCCAAACACTACGATTTTAAATTGATCTCATTTATTCGTCACCTGAAAATTGTCATCCCTATGCTGGGCCCAGAAGCCCTGAATTGCTCAGGGCTGTGATGGTCCCCGAGAAAGAATAAAAGTAAATTGTGGATCTTATTAAACCACATACCTCTATGAAATTCACTGGATTTGAATTATATTCTTCACCAGATAAAGTATCTTCTATTTGGTATTCGAATTACTTTTGCTCAAAAATTATTTCAAATTTTAACTAAAATGGAGATATAAACACCTTTCACTTTCTTTGGCTTTGTCGATACGGTTGACATATCCCTAATCATTACCTATTTAGTCAGATCAAACCGCTTCGCCTATTTCGTAATTAATCGATTACGTACCATATCTACCCAATACTCGATACAAAATGATATACAATTACACGGATATCTCCGAGGTCATTGCCGATGTGACCTTACAGACGACCTCTGCAGTGCCAAACTGGTTCCCTGATGTGACACTACTATTGATACCTCTTCCTTACCTGCTCTTATATATTCTGTTCCCTAGTTACAATATGTATTCTGCATACCTTCGTTGTTTACTTGAATTTATGGATTTGTTGTTCAGATTGAAAGTGCCAGATGTTTTGGATCCAATGACAAAAATGAGATTTCTGTTATCACGCTGACTCGCCTTCGTGATATCGTATATTGAATGCAATGCGTAGTGGCAATTTAAAGGTGATATTATTTTAAGTAGTTAACATTTTCAATCAAGTTCCCTATGAGTTCAAGGATAAGACATTTTATAGATTGAAAAATCACTTGACGACGTGGCTTGCTGAATAATTATTTTATTGTTCAAATTATTTTTTTACTATAACGATTTTGTTCTTTTCTTTTGACATTACTAATAATTTAGATTCTTTTATCTGTAAGCATTACATACCTGTAAATGCTTTGGCGTAAATATAAATTCGTAAGACCTTATTGTATCCAATTGCTGGTGAAGAAATAAATTAAAATGAAAGAGAAAATCTTTAAAAATCGAATATATTCTACTGGTGCGAGATTCGTGTGCCATGAGAGATGACCCAATATCCAATTTGTTATTTGCTCCAATAATCTAGTGCAACCGCGCTGAATCTGTCAAAACCTCCACTGACCTACAATTTCTATTTATCACCGCTTCAAAGATTAACGGTATCAATCCATCCCACCCGTTTTATTATTGTTATGAAAGCAAAAATCTCTATTTCCCTTTGATGTCTTCCACCGAGCGGTTTCGTTTTTGTTCCATTTATTACGCGAGATCTTTATTCCTCGGCTGTAAATAATTTTGCCAGTGAAAGTTTTCTGGCAGTATTTGATCAGTGTGGTTGCGGATGCTGTTTGTTACTTTCTTAGATATACTGGGAAGCTTTGGAGTAGTGCAGCTGTTATATGGAATGTTTGTGTTGATTTAATCTTCAACTTTCTTATTTCTGCCTAGATCCCTATCAAATTAAAGATGAAACATCCAAACTCGTCCACAATTGGCAAATAAATTGCGTAACAAACATACAGAAAAAATACAGCCAAATTGATAACCTCTACCTTATTGGAAGTGGGTTAAAAACTTAGGTCAGGTCAGCTCATTCAATATCACTTTCTACCTTTCCCTTATATTATGCCCCTTCTATTTTTCTCTTTTACCTGGCCCATCCAAAAGTTGCGTGGAAGAGATCGCTTTTAGCGATAAGGCCGCCCATTGTATTGTTAATAGTTTATCGTATAGCATTTTTTTTATGATTGGTGATGAATAAAGTGTAATCTCTGTCTATCTATGTTTGTTTTGGAAATAACTCCGAACACGGTCACGTCCCAACGTACAAAACGATACACCTGTGATTACTATACTCTAATATGCAAGCAAATTGTTGAAAGGATAGTGGACCGTGAACGTATTAACATTGGTTTCATAATGGAGCTATTGGTCGAGTGTATTCGGGTCAATTGACTTCTATTTTCTGCTTAGCCGTGAGAGTGGGACGCCATTATCAGATTTTCATGGTTTATTTATTTTTATACAAAGTTTCTCTACATTATCCATTCAGAGATCATACTTTATGTTGAAATTATAATGTATCATTTATTTCTTGACAATGCCTCTATACAGCAGCCATTGTTTAATTATATTTTATTTTTAATGTGACATTTTTAATTGAATTATTTTACCTATTTCTTTGACGCTATTATGCTTTATATTGTAATTATAATATAGTACTGACCTACGTAATTATTGTAATAATATAATGTGAATGTAAATTTGACATAACTAAGTGTTCACAAATTAACCTACGGTGGAAATAAATGAGTATGAGATAATAAAGTGTTAAATTATACAAACCCTGTCAAATCAGTTAAACTGTTGAAAGTTTTAGCGAGACTTACGAACAGAAATTCATTTTTATAATATAGTTTGTGTAGGCCGGTTAGCCATTTTGACATCTTGAGCAATTGCAACACTTCCTCTTAAAGACCATTAAATCCGTTTCACAACTGACCCGATGTGTCTAAACGTACAACAATGCAATATTGCCAAATTTATCTACATGTTCCATATCTTGCCCAACATCTACTTCTCACGGGGTTACAGCATCATTACGTACAGTAGTGTCAAGTGTGAAAACAATCATGTGAAAAGCCCTTTTATGTAATATTTACACTATTCACCTTCAATGCAATGTTCTACTGAGAATCGAGTTTACTTTCGACACTTGACAAGCAAGATTGTATTGTTTTTCTCAAACGACTTCCGAAGGATATAAATTAACCTGTATTTTTTTTAATGTTTGTTTCCTCTGATCTTCGTCAGATAACAAATTTTATTTTTTTTATTTGATGATTACTCAAAGACGTCTACATTCTTTTTTTTTTTTTCAAATAGTGTACTTCGTGTACTACAGTTTCGAACAATTTCAATAAAATTTAAATGGGACCACCATTGCCATATTTTATAGAAATCGGTTCAAATTGTATAACATCGATGATATTTTCGTTTACTCCGAAACCTCACTGTTTCATTGGAGCAGTGCGTTTAATTGGCCTACCCATATTATATATAAGAAAAAGGTAGGCTGTAGTCCTTAAGGGCGAGAAATAAGGGATGAAAAAATTTAAGCCGATTTTTTTTTCAGTTTTTAATTCAACCACTTGTAATTTGATAGGGTGCAAAGTTGGGCCCGTCGAAGTTTCATGAAAAATTTCATTTGATTCTTAAATCAGCCAATTATTGTATCGTGTAATTTTTTTTAGTGTTTATATATAGGTAATTTTAACATTATGGTGGTGTGTCGTGTTATTATCTGATATTTTCCCATTTTAGTAAGCATTCTTTCAACATTAGTTATTAATACGCACGCGATGTGTCACTTTCCTTTGTTTACTGAATAATTCATATAAATCAAGTGCCACGTTACACAACCTTTGAAATTAACATATTATTATTATTTCATTCAAGTCAGTCATTTCTACAGTTTGCATTTTCTCGATTGCGAATCGTATTTGATTAAATAATATTGTAAAACAAGAAATATTTTTGAAAGTTTTATATCCCCGATATAGTATCCATTGTAATTGTACTTTTTTTAACTACAATAAAAGTAAATTAGTACTTTCAGGTGATACATAGTTACGCCGGTTGGTTTTGATACTATGGGACCATGTAGACAGACGACAAAATATTTGATAAATAAAAAAACTATATTATTTGATACCACTGGGGACAATGAGGTTGGCTCGTTTCTCGCCCAAAGATTATACTTTGGCTGTTCAGTCATGCTTGGCAAGTTACGCCATGATCAACATTTTTTTGTTGTACCTACGTAAATTGTTTTTTAGATTATTCATTTCGATACTAAGATTATGTATAAGATAAAGATAGGGATTACTGTCAATAAATAAACTTGAGATTAATATAATATTGTTCAATTATTTGATTTGCTAAGTTCGAAATTACTAAAATTTGAAACGCAAATAATATCTATTTGTCTACGTAAATACTAATTAACGACTAACTCTATTTGAATTCCACAAAATTGCGAATTGGGAAGGTTGGTACAATATCTGGCGGTAATAAATTAGCTGAATTATCATTTGTGGTAAACCCGTATTTACGTACTGTAATATCAATTATTTTATGTGTTTAAACTAAATTCTGCGCGGTATCGTGACTTTGTTTATAGAAATGTATATAGAAAGTTTTATACAACTGCGAATTCACCTACGTGCGGCGTCAGTGACAATCAGAATCACTGATCTTTCAATAGTATAATTGTGATTACACAATCATCATCAGCCCACATCACATAAACATAGGAATAAAAAAAAAATATTTTTGCTTTCGTTAGGAAATAGGAATTCGTTTCGTTAGGAATTGAGAGCGTGGTGGCCCAGGGGCATAGACACCGACTTTCAATCTGAAGGTTGCTGGTTCAAACCCACACGTGCACAAATGAGTTTCTTCACTTGAAAAATTTATGTGCGCAATACCACGCTCTCAAAACGGTGACGGAAAACATCGTGAGGAAACCGGCATGTCTTAAAACCATGTTCGACGACATGTGACATCTACCAATCCGGATTGGGCTCCCGTGGTAGATCAGAGCCCATTCACTCTCAATTATCGAGAGTAGGCCGGTGTCCCTGCAGTGGGAACATTAGAGGCTGGTACGGTAGGAAATAAATAGGGCATTATTCGACTGACGTTATAAGTAGCTTTGCTATCTATAAGTCTGACGTTATAAGTCTGTCTTCTGCGCCTCGGCCGTGGGTTAGATTTCCACACGGGCCAAACGTTTGTGTGATAAACATAAATGTTTGTTCTGTTTGGATGTTAATATGTAAATTTTTACCATTATTGTTAAAAATGAACATTATTAACACCAAGACATTTGAACATGATCATTTGTTTTATGTTAATTTTTCATGTATTAACAAAAAAAGTTTTCATAGTACAAGCTATGCTTAGTTTGGGACTAGATGACGCTGTGTAAAATGTCTATGAATCGATTTTTATTCATAGTTAAAACAAACTATTGATGATACACATTAGATTGTATAAATATGAATTTAGAAAGCTTAGAATACAGCATTATAACAAAAACAAAATTGTAACTAGACGATCAATAGTAAAAGGTTGAGATACGAAATTAAAGAAAAAACTTTTCAAATTAATTAAGGTAAGAAGTTGGCAAGTTCTCCCAATAAGCGCCATTAAGCCCGGTCTTCGGTTCGCCGCATTATCTACTAATTAGGTATCATATTAGTACGTCAATAGCTAATATCTGAGTATCAATTTCCAGTTCAATTCAATATTATCTATTCATAGGTTTCAAGCATTAGCACCGGTCAATATATATATTTGTCATTAAATCTCTTGCTTAATTGCCGTGATACATATATAATAATATATGCGTAATATATCCATATATGATAATATTATTACATAGATTGGCAATACTCAATGGTTGACACCATTGTTTAGATCAATCAATATTCAGCCTTTGGGTGTTTTAAGACCCAATACCAATATTGTACGAGGATAGAATTCATACCTAAAAAGGATAGAGGTACTTCTTATCTCGAATCTCACTACGCGACCAAATACGCTAACAGTACCTATTTTAAAATATACTCAAAAGTTAAACACTAAAAACAAAATTATGTATATGTATATAATGTCAATACACTCTTAATTATTCACATGTTTGCTCAATTGTTAAAACTGTTTCATGTTTTACGCAGCCATTTGTATGTGCATGACGATAGTGGCAGTTACTACAGAAAATTGCTTTAATATCCGTCCGCACGGTTAACGCCACTCCATTAAATAATTATTGTGCACGTTTTCTCTGCGCGTGAGTCGATCTACAGCGGTGCGCTCAGTGTTGTATTTTTCGATCCGAGAAAATTTCGTGTTTCCATAATGTAGGTTGAAAATTGAAAAAGAAACATGATAAATATGAAATTAGATTTTGTGTTGACCTCCTAATTTGTCTGCTATTTAACTAGATTAGTAATTTCTGTTCTATTTCTATATTTTTTACTGATTTGACAATAAAAGTGATAGAAATTGTTAAAATCAACTTTTACATATAATTGACTTACATACTCGTGAATAAATATTGTTTCCTAATTCGTTATGTGACTTGTATAACATAAAAAATGCATATTAATACAATATACTATAAATACGTATTATTTCAGCTAAAATATTATATAATATTATAATAAAGTGTTTTAAATCAGAAAAGTATTAAATAATGAACTTCGTCCTACAACATAGAAACGGAAATAAAAAAGTCGCCCACCAAGATTTTTCCGTTTCTATTTCTGTTTTAATGCTCGAGGTGGAATAGAAAGTATACTGATGCACATGTTATGTGTTTTTGTCTCATTGTATTTTATGTTTATTTTACTGCAAACAATATTGGACACAAATTATGGATTATGTAAGTTTTAAAACTGAGAACTGATTAGTAGAAGCGCTCATGGCAAAGCTTGTATAAATGTTCTTTACAGATCATCTAAGCAACGTCAGTACTTGCATGGGTGACCATTTAGCGGCATTTGAGCTGAGCGCTTCCGCCTTCGGAGGCCACGTTAAGATGTCGGTCCCGGCTATACTAGTCGATAAGGCATGTTAGAGGCCTTCAGGCGGCTTGCAAACTCCGTCACCAGAGTTGGCCACTAACTCGCACGGAAGAAAAAGATAGGAGCGAGCAAGAAAAGTAGTTTCTTGTAAGAATAAATAGATTTGCAGAAGAATGATGACATTCAAATCGAATAGTACAAAACTCAGTTTACACGCTTCGTTTTATCTATTTCTTCAGTTATTTATGGTAACAATATCCGACATCGTTTGCGAAGTGGCGCAGTTTTTTTTTAGTGAAACGTATCCGTCTGTCTTTGCTCCTGATATTTCCAATAGTGTGTCTTCAGCCTAATCGAGCATGTCGTACCGCGTGAATTCACGTGCGCACTGTACGCGAGCACGCTCGCTTCGCTCTACTTGCCACTTTCATGTGTTTACTACCTTAGGACGTTTGTGCTATATGCGATAACCACCGATCTACTATTATGCATTTTTAAACTGGGAACTTTTAATAACATTGTAGTTCTCGATCGGTATAAGATATATTTGTTGGATGCTTGTCTGCACTACAGAATCATACCCTGGGGTAAACATTGGTCACTTTCTATGGAAAATGTGTATCTACTGGCAATTTGTAGTATTTAGCCGTAGTAAAAATACTTTACAGTAATAATTTGCAATTTATAGAACTAAGATGATTTTCTTAATCAGTTAATTTCTTGAGGTTTTGTAAATTTTCGACACTATCATGAGCAATATTTATCAAATTAAATTACCAAATTAAATAAAATGCGTTATAAAAACAGTGTAATCTAATTTGAGCTGGTGATCAATCACTGGAAACCAATATACGTACAATATCAATTAGATAACGGTTAAATGAAAACTCGGATTGATTTTGCTGTAATAAACCTAATCATAAAGAAATTATTGTTTTGAAAGTATATGATCAATAACAGTGATAAGTTTTGTGTTAACTAGTGTGAAATATTTTGGCGAAAGTTCATAACAGAAACAAATAGCTAATAACTAGCTTCTTAGTTTTGTTGCTTAAAAATTAACGATGCCAATTAAATAATGTAATTTTTGATGTTGTTATAATCGGTAAACAACTGTTTGTGGCTGGATTGGAACATCAAAAAGGCTACCAACAATGCTATTATACAAATATAAATAAAAAAAAATAAGATTGTAATTTTGACACGAAAGAAGAATAAATAAATATTTAAAAATATACTGTAATCTATCCGAACGATTCATAAAACCTATGTTAAATTCGTTTTAAGAATGTTGGGTTGTTGTTAAAATAATTGTATTCCAGTTTTATGGGTAGTTATAGTTGGTAGTATAGGTAAGTATAGTTGTCAGTAATTACAAGCACATGAGTGACTGTAAACATTCCATATTTTCATACCACAACTTGAACACGTCAAATAATAGGTCAATTTCTACTTTTGACAACAATTTCTATGAATATATAGAATATTAAAATAAAAATAAACGGTTACCTCTGCACTAGGATTCCCTGTGTCGCCCCCGACTGGGAATCGAACCCGGAATCCCTCGCTTCGGAGGCAGGGCTACTACCAACTAAGCCACGGAGCCGTCAATACATGCAGACATTCTTACAGAGACATACTTAACTATATATTGTGCAAACAATTCGTCAGTCAGGTAATATTACACCTTAACACGTTTACCTTTGCGTATCAAATGGCATGCACTCGAGATACACGATATACGATATGTTGATAGCTAATAATGGGGTTGATTTTGATCCATCTCCGTTACGTTGGGAGTTTCAGGTCAAATAGCAAGTATCATTTTATCTCGTGTATATACTGTTTTTAATAAAAACAAGTGGTATATCTTTGTAACATTAGAACTTTCCCTTATAACCCGGTTCATGAACATCTGCATGTGGAGTTCTTACGGAGGTTCAATCAATATTGACTGGTCTCATATCTCAGTTGCTAGTAGTCCACTCAGGACAAGCATTTGTGTGGCAAACATAAATGTATCTTATGTAGAAATAGAAATAAATAGTATAAATAGTACTTATTCTTTTCTTTACTTTTCTAATTCAGATACCTGTAAATGACGAAAGTAGCAGGTAGTTGAGAAAATAATATCCGTCCGCACTGTTAACGCAAATCCATTAAATAATTATTGTGCTTGAAGGCTCTGTATGAGGAATATTCTTGAAATAGTTCAATAATGACGAAATATGGTTTCCAAGTTTTCTAAAAATTATAATCCGAAACCATTGATTACAAATCTCAAACTTTCCTTTCCTTTCCATTATGTCATTATATTGCAGTGCTATTGGGTTCATAATGGTATGATCTTTTATCGCATTGCCTCTTTGTGTGCTGTACCAGATTTTAAATTTTATCGCTCATAGAATTAAGTTGGTTATTGGTTTCGAGTAAATTGTGTAAGGCAGCGATGTCCCCAATGCAGCCACTATCGGTGTGATTACGTTTAGTTTTGATTTCGAGCTATATGCTATTAGCGGTTAGCGGTAGAGGTTACCTCATTATGTTTATTTTATTCTTCCTTGTTTCCGTTTCTTTTAGTTAGATGTCTTCATTAACATTTGTTATGTCTTATGTATGGTCACCTACTTCAAAAATTACATAATTATTAAAATTTGTTAGGAATATTCATGAAGGATTACTGTTTTGTAATCCTTGTTGGTACTGTTGTACTGTATTTAAATTTGCTTTTTTTTTTGCTTGATGGCATTGTTAGGTTTGCAGTTACCCGAGCGAGCTGTGATTATACAGTTAGTTGTAGGGTCATTCCCCGTAAATTATTCGCTTTGTCTTACGTCACTAATCACATTTATTCTATATCTATATATTTAGTACCCAATTATTTGTTTACTAGCATTATTATATCGATAATTACTATGTAAAATGCTCAATTAGATATCCAAATTTGAATTGGGTTCGACATTAATTGAATTTAGAGTGCGGTAAAGAAACTTCAGTAGTAGTAATAGGATATTAATTGGACAATTTGAAACTATTTCACACCAAACACACATGATTGTAAAGTAAGATGTCAAAATACATTATGCTAAGTTGCTGCTGCTAAGGTGCAAATATTTATGTCAATAAGGTGATATCTTATTACTTCAAACAAGTTTATTTTTTCGCGTATCTCGGAAACAGCTCTGACGATTTGGATGAAGTTTTGCTGTTTAACTTTACCTATGTAAATGTGCATTTCAAAAAAACGCATTTATAAAAGAAAAACTTTTAAAACGCTCGCCCAGGTTCTGAAACTAATTATTGGCGATATGTATGACTGGTAACAGAAGATAAGTTTTATTGTATACTGCTTGTATATGTTTTATTATGTGCTACCGAGATGAGTACTACAAACGATGTGTGAAAACGACACTCAATTTATGACAATATTAACGCGATATAACGAATCCGCTCGCCGTTAGCATCTTGAGCGTTAGCCTTCATTGGTCGCCAAGGCCGCCAGCAAACCTTTACGTATCTTATGTTAACCAGTGCCAGGCCGACATTCGCGAGCAATTGAGTGCGGACAAATTACTGAGTAAATATTTAACGTTGAAAGCACCCGTATGGTTAAATATTTGAGTATCTATTTTCATTAGTTTCTCCATGATCATCTTGTTTGTATAAAGCGGGAAATTATTGAGTGTTATATTGCAAATTAGTTGTTTGCTGATCGTTTAGTTTGACATTTAGATTTACAATGCATTTATATTATTGCGTTCAGTTGAAGTTTACATTTAGTAGACATTGGTTTTAGTGCAGTTATTGGGTTGCAGTTACTCGCGTCCGCAAGTGAGGACTCTTTGAGTCCCTATACGTAGGTACCCCTGGGTGGTGCCTCCACATCTGGCAGCCGTGATACGCTTGTGTTGCTGTGTTCCGTTGGAACGGTGTGGGTGTGCCGGTGAAATCGCAGGTGCAAGAGACGTAAAGAGACGTATCGGGCGATGGGCACAACGCAATGCTACTTAGGTCTTCTAATAATTCGGTTGGTAATTCTAAGTCGTATTACTGTTGTTATGGGCGGATGTTACCACTTAACATAAGGTGTGCCTTCCTATCACTTCAATAGTATGAAAAAACTTTGTACCTATATAATTACCAAATAAATAAGTCAATACAATGATGATACCTACTCTATAAACTGAACCATATCCTTGAGCAAAAGCTTCTCGGCAGACACCTTTGGAGCCAATTGAATCACACGGGGTAGTATCCACGAGTGGGATCCACATGCAGAAGATCGAGATAGGCAGAGACATGAGAGAGACTTGTCCAGCAGTGGGACAAGCTAGTCGTAATTATGAGACATAAATCACAAAAAATAACCCTGACTTTCTCACAATCAGTACCATCGTGTACAAGTCGAGAGACAATAAAACAATCTACAACAGTAATCAGCTGACGGTTGACATAACACCAACTACCACTTACCGTCGACCTTGCTACACTTCCCCGTTTCACTTGCACTTTTCAAACATTTTGGCACTACTCTTGTTTTTCGAACTACTTTTGCTTATGGTACTAAAGAGGCATTATTAAATGGATCTTAATGGTATTCTGAATGTCCAGTTTTTCTTAGTTAATCCTTGCCATCATTATTATATTTATTCGTTAGTATCCACATCATGTATCTAAATCTTAACTGCAGTATCCTACATCGTTTTAATCATTCAATTCATTCTTTATCTAGCACATTCCATATCTTAAGTGCTATGCATGTTTATATTGCCTGCAATCAATGGTTTTTCTCAACTGTCTGTGATTTCATCAGATCTAATTGGACCGTTTCATTTGCAATTATTTGTCGTGTTCTAGCTTTGTGTTTAATTTTTCATTCATCAACTCATTTCATCTTGAGGTATTTTATCGTTTATATATGTATATAAAAAAGTGTAATTTCGCAACGATGTGGATATGAGTTCCATTAAACACAAATGTGGCAATCATTTATATAATTTTACTATGCTATAAATCAGATTTGACGGAATCTCTGTGATTTTAAAACCCATTTCATATTTTATTGTTGGTACAATTAAGTACAATTTGTGTTAATAGCGAGTGGAAGTAATACGCCCCATATAAAAAATCAGTTTTTAAGCGTACGACTGGATTTATCGCCCCCAGTGGTTTCAGCTAAAGCGTTAAATGCTTTTGTCACATTTGATTTGATTTTGTATTATTCTTTATGGATTTATACAATTTATACTGTCAGTAGAAAAATCAAAGGTTTCTTCCCTGTGGAACTCTTAGAATTTCACACAAAACGCCAGTTAGGCTGTAATTTAATTGGCAATTTTAGCGAGAGGGCCACTGACAAACAAGTGATGTACATGAACTTTTAGTATAAATTCAACATTTTACTTTACCTCGCTAAACACCTCCATTCTTAGATCGCGAATGTTTGTTGTTCTTTTCTCGGCATGATGATTCAGTTCCTTATGCAGCTTGATTTTGAGGACTCACAATAAATATTTGTTGTAGAAAATCGAGTTCATATTTCGTAATGTCAGAGTTTCTCAAGCATACTATTATGCTAATTTCATATTATCATAATCTAAACATTCTTGAACAAATATATCACGCTTCCATATAACCTAATATTCGATATGTATTGTCTTGTCTGCAAATTCCATCATTCTCTTTTATGACAGAATTGTTGAACAAACACAATTTTGCTGGAGCATTCGCGTGGTAATTTAATCACAGGGACGTTGAACTGTCAACGTTGAAAATATCCGCCATTGAAAACAATTTCACTTTCGTGCTACAAAAAAGTCTTTTTATTTGTTTCCTTCACAATTCGTCTAATTTCTTAGTGTAATTTTGGTATTTTAGGTTCTAAGCTCTATATTGATAATCTCGTCAATTAAAGCTTTATTTATAATTGGTAACAAGTATCAAAGTAATGAGTGCGCTAATCAAACGCAAATAGAAATCCAAACAGTTTAATTTACCAACCTTTTGTTATTTGAATTGCTTTTCACAGAGAAGGACGAAATACTGTAGTTACATCATCACTATTGTTCATTATATACGCTTCCAGTGGAAACATTTGTAATAGTTGTAATCCCAAAACTTAATTTACCCATCATTTATCCGTGTCCGTAAATTCGGAAGCAATAAAATTGGCCACTCGAATCCTAAACCCCTCGCAAAACTAATTATTCCGACCGGTTCTACTCGTAGGGATGTCTGTTTACATGTTATAAACCGGAGAAGTACTTGACATTTCGATTAAAGAAATTCTGATAAGAATTTACCGCGTAAGAATTTACTGCGTGTTCTTTGATTTGTCGTGTCTGCCAAGATACGAGAAAACTGAAATTCTTTTAGAATTAAAAACATTCAATGAAAACTAATGTCTAGCAATTAAGTTCGAACTCTTTCACACTTAATTGCCCAATTTTTTTTCACGTTCTATGTTTGAATTTATTGACCGGACACGCAGAAACGTCTGCTACCCGGCTAAATCCAATCAATCGGAAACCTTTCTCAGTGTAATCCTTCTGGGAATATTGAATATTCTATTAACAGGTACCTGATACAAAAACCTGTTTCGGGGTCTTAAAATTTTAAAAGCTGTTTCGGTATTTCGATACAATTTGCATTATACAATTTGAATAATTTGTTGTTAGTATCATAAATACAAATTAAAGTTTTTAAGGTTTGTTGCTCTTAAGTGGCTCGCAAACTATTATTTACGTGTCCTTTTCTGAATTTGTATCTTATCTGTCTAGAGATCCAGTTCTAATATCATGTGTACATTTTATGTTTATAATCTTGGCGTGACTCACCTTTACCTATAGATCGAGTTAACTTTATCTACTCGTATTATCTCTTTTCTTCGATACATTTTATTTAGTCACGCTTGCACTACCCACTCGTGAAGACTGTTTCATGTTTAGACTGTTTTTCCCACGTTTTCCGTGGTGACGGTTTTCAGTGACAATAAAACAAGGTATCCTGTAGTTTAAATTATTGTGCCTTTTAAAAAATATTAAGGTCTGCGTTTTTTTAATGGCATATTTTAATTACCTACAATTTTGGGTTATATCAGTCTGTATCGTTTCACTGTTGATATGTAAATTGACGCTTGCCATTACCGTATAACCATTAGGGGAATGGTTACTGATATTAGTTATTTATCGGGACTCGTTAACAACGGTTATCGTTTTCAATACCGAGTTATTGCCCAGTCGTGTCGATGAAGCTAATTGCGTTTTTAATTACCGCACTTTTGTTTTCATTAGATCTCCCAATTTGAGTAATAATAAACAGTGGAGTACAATTTGCAGTTAAAAAAGATCAGCCAGATGAAAAATATTTTCTCATGTGTTATTGATGTGATATTATATAGGTAACTGATATGAAATTGACTGAAAATTGGTATAAAAAGTAACACCGGCGACTGATGTTGATATCTGAGATTGAAACAATATATTTAAAACAGATACGGCTAAAATTAGTGCAGAGTGTAAATGTGATTTGAATTTGAATACAACTGAAGTGGCCCAACAAGTGCTATCCAAAGAGTATATTGGCAGTTCAACCTTTCAAAGTGGCGAAGTCGGAGTCGCGTATAGTGTTAGTGGGCGACGGAGAAGGGGATGGATGCTGCTCATGTACTGGCATGAGGATCGGCGACCTTGGCTGGATCCTCGAGGCTGCGAAGCTGACCAGGTCGTGGTTCTGTCAGATCCCAGAACACGGGTAAGTGAGAGTACAACTTTTGCAACGCTTGGTAATCAACGGTTTTAACCTGTTACTACTCAAATCGGTATGCTTCATTTTGAATGTAAATAATTTTTTTTAATATCACCTGCTGGTAAGTTGTGTGAAAGATGATATGAGTAATAAACGAGTGAGTACCGAGATGACGTCTGGCAGAGTGAAGTAAATAAAACATGGAAGTAAACAAACATGATGATGATAGATGATCACCTGCTGTGAACTGGTCGTGCGTTTTACAATGTATCGTAGTTGTCTATGAGTAACCTATTCAATGGTCTCTTAAAGATTGCCAGATTTTTTAGAATTAAAACGCATAAGGAAATATTCCGTACGGAACTGAACGTGCCCGTGGATATGTTGGCAATAAATTTGTGGCTCGAATAGAAATACCGATTAATTAAGGAAAACGATTGTTTGTGAGGGCTGTTACACTAGGTCAGGCGGTATGGCACGGCTACATGGCAGCTTTCAAATCCGCCTATAATTCATAGACTGAGATCCGGCTACAAGATTACCATGTAAAATTATGAATGGAACATATTTTTGCTGAAAAATATGTTCCAATAAGTGGCCGCTAGTATTTTTAATTAAAATAATACTAGTTGATTATTCCGCAAACAATCGCTCGCTTGTTTTTCCAATAAATTATAATCTACTTTACAGCAATATAATATGTAAAGAACTTGAAAAGTTTGGGTTTCTGGCTGCGCGTACTCCATGTTTTGTTTCGGATTCGATTCTAGATTCGAACTAAGAGTAAAATTTGTTGGTATGAATACCATAGTTCTGTTATTTAATTGGGTATTATATAATATATAATTAAATATACATATTCTAGGGTATCAAACTCCAAACAAAGCATAGCTTGTACTACGAAGACTAGATAATTCATAGAATACTTATGTATTGTACTTTTTTTGTAAATACGTCCGTATTAAACACACAGGATGTTTATTTTGTGCCTAGGTATTTAATTGCACGTATTAAACACCCAGGCACAAAATAAACATCCATTATCTCATCAAATTGTTGTTCTGATTGAACCCACGAACTGCAGCGCAGATGGCAGAGCTACTACTAACTGAGCTGTGTGCCAGTTAGCTGTGTCTAAATGAATATAATTTTATAAATACAATTAATTATATCAAGGATAAAAATAATTCATTTTTATGTATTTATTTACCTTTGCAACATCTAGCTTCCCTTAACTAACTAACTTTATTCATTTCCATATACCAACGCAGTTCAAAAGAGATGTCAATTATAAACTTCTTCCATTTATGCTGCAAATATAACAGCTTTCTAACTTTAATTACACCGGCAAGCGCTTGAGCAAGTTTAAACTTGAGGAATTCATAGAGAACTGCTATTTCTTATATGCGGAGGGTTTTATTATTCGTGTTACCGAGATATTTACCATGATTTGTGAGTTTTGTTGACTCCCGATATTTCGGCGCAGTTACATGCGTCATGGTCCCGGGCAAACTGAAGTCTTTGCCCGGGACAATGATAGTTTTAAAATTTATATTCAGAGGGTTTATCACAAGTAAAATAACTTTCTTGTAAAGTTAATACTTGTAGATCGCTTCTAGGAATCTGAAATTGTCCTTCTTTAAAACTTGTAATTTTATTATGATAATAATACACCAGTCGAATAAGCATTTTCATTACCTATTGAGCCATGTTGGCCTTCAGGCAGCTTGAAAACTCCGTTACCAGAGTTAGCCACTTAGACATAAGAAGATTACTTATTCAACGATACTCAACTGTGATAGTAACTGTACAAAAGTAACAAAGCAACTGTAGGTACTTTTTTTTTTTTTTTTTTCAAAATAAAAAATATCGTAAAAGTTTATTTTTGAAGTAAAAAGAAATATTGTGACACTAGCTTGCAATTTTCAAAATTCCAATATTTCCAAAATTACCTTCTAAAGTGTAGACACACCTGTCTGGGGGCAATATATTGTCAGTCATACAATCAGGATTTTTTTATCATAAATAATTAGGCTGCGCACCGCAGTTATAAAGTCAACATAAGACAATGAGAATTAACTGACAGAAGAAATGTTTAATACAAGTCACAAAAAAAAAAAAAAAAAAAAATATGGCGATAAATATCCTATGTTAATCCAGAGTAATAAATTTCATCCAAATGCGTTTAGCCGTTGAGGCGTGACTGAGTAACAAAGATCAAACAATCTTTCACATTTATAATATTAGTATGATGTGTTATTGTTCTGTTGTATCAAAAACTTTATTTCTGTATCTCAAACTAGCGATAAGATATGGAAGAAGCTGTATGCCTAAACTTGCTGCAGTACCGCCAACCGAAATCCATTGCGCTGTTTTCCTGGTTCTCGAACTAGGTCAACGTACAATATGATAAACGAAAGATTAAATCATACATACAATTTGTTCACGTTCTGTTTGAGAAAGGAGATCTGTTAACTACAGCGAAACCAAATGAGCATTATTTATTTTAAAAAAATACGAACAATACGCGGCCGTGTCGCAGATTGCATGGACACAATCCCAAAACACACACCCAAGACTCGAGCAAACTTCATGATCAATGCAGAAAAATCATCTATGATGTGGGAAAACATTTTATTATATCACAGAGATAGAAATGAAATAAAGAGACGGGCAGACGGGAAGAGAACTTACAAATATCAATATAGAATTTCTTTCTTTCACTCAATTTTCTATACCTCATACACCCAGCCCAATATTATTTATAGAACCCTTTCTATCAATAATTATCTTTTTCCGGTTGCGCCAATTCTGCTAACGCTGTATATATATATACGAGTATTGCATAACTGATGAAATAAGGTATCTGATTCTCAACATGAAAATAGAGTGAGATATACAAATTAAAGTTTGTTATGCAAAATATTTGCTTTTCCATCTATTGTTGTAGGTTCACACGACATATCATACAGTCGTGACGGCTGAAGATAAGTACTCACTAGAATTAAAAAGTAATCTATGAAAGAAATCGTTAATGTTGAAAGTAATTTGTCTCAATCAAATTGCTAATAGATAAGGTATTTTATATAAAGATGAGTATAAATATTATACATTTTGAGATGCTAGCCCTATTTGACTAACCTTATAGCTCTCAGTCTGCGATGGACCGACCAAATCAAATCTGCGGTAGGCGGTCCTTTGCATGAATGCACAAGGATGACCGCTAATAGAAACCGATGGCGTGAGGCGCATAACGTCTGCCCCTGGGAAAAAACTCTATGATGATCGCGACCCCTCTGTCAAGAGCGTAACGACGAAGAAGAAGATAGCTCAGTTGGCAATATCTCTGCCTTCTGCGCTGTAGATCGTGGTGCACTTTTTATTCATAACTTAGTTTTTCTTTTATCTCCGAGTTGTTTCGTAACACATAAATATAGCGTGTAGCGAAACGGTAAATCAACGTTTGTAAACATCACTGTCTATTGGCTGCCATCCAAGTTTGTATCCTCTGCCGAACCTTTCCGGGAAATGGCCGCGCCTTATCGTAAGTTAAGGTATCACAAACTTTAATTGACCTACATATCCCCCATTGGGATATCGTGTGGGGGACGATGGGAATAAACCTGCGGAACGGTAGCCCTTCTTAGACAATATACCCGCGATATTAAGACTTAATTGCAAATTAAAGTGTATTTTATGACCGCAATTTGATTGTTGGCATATACTCCCGCTTGTTGTCGAGACTAACTTGAAAACATGAAATGAATGATGAAAACATTTTCTTTTTATGTTACGTTTAACCAGAAATTGGTTTGATCATTGTAATATTATGAATACGTTCATTAGCGGTTACGCGAGCTGGTTCTGCAAACAATAGCAGAACCGCTTAAGGCTTCCGCCAGTTCCATGATAAATTAACATTTGAATCTTAATCATGTTTCAAGTTAATAGTGATTTTGAGATATTTGAGAGATTATTGAAAATATTTTTACCTCTGAGATCAAGTTACAAGGCTTAGGTTGACTGGGATCACTAGGTATTGGGACCGCGGTGTTTATCACTGGAGAACATTTTTGATTACATCGACTGAGACCGCAAACCACGTGACGTAAATTGTACAGTCGTGAGATACAGATCCGAAATAAATACGAAAATGTTTAAGTAGTACATAATATAGATCCTGTCAAAAAGACCATAAAGCAAAAGTAGTTTTTTTTTTGCCTTAGGCACTATTTTTATTATGTGTCCCTGACTACACCAGCCCATAATCAGCCCAAGATCATGCGTACTTATTATTAAGTTTAGCACTTATTCAAACCCTATCCGACCCTTCATGGTGAAGAACAAGCAATAAACCCTAATGGAAGACTTGCTTTATTTTCGCGACCATGATCCATGTCAAGTTATCAACAAGAGTCAAAAAAGTCGAGAGCAATATCGCGTTGTATTCAAAACTGCAATTTGAATTCGCATTTGGCATTTGGCCGGTGTAATATAACCTACAATTTTTCGCCAGAAGTAGGTCGGGTCTGCAGCGAGACCATTCAGCGGTATTAATCAAGTCTGCTGGTGAATGGAGGAAGCCAGCTTAGGGCTGTTGCGAGACACAATTATTAAACTACTGGCTGCGGCTCGCGGTGTTACAATAAACAAAAAAAAAAAAGACACAGACACAAGACTTTTCACATGTTGCTGTCATTCACATGTCATTGGGCTGGGTGTATGAGGTTTCACATGTCATCATGTCATCTTGAAATTAAGGCTAGCTTGTGCTATGCTATCCAGTTTACTGATATACTTATAAAGTACTATTTATATTGTATATTCATCACACAAATTTCTGTCATCCGCAAAATGCACAGCTACTACCAATTGAGTTTTGTTAGTCAATTTTATTTATATTCCAGCAGAATTTACTCCAATATTACGACCGTCCGACAACCCTGTGCCCGCTTACCCCACCAACTACAATGGGAGGGATGTTGCGCTCCATTTGACAAATAAACTGCACTGTACTCAGTGCTCTTAGTTTACTATTGATCTCTAAAAAAATGTCCACTAATGATACGCTTTGTCTTCGAGTTTATTGTGGCTACGTTTCAGCTTGGTCTCGTTCTAAACTGTTTGTAAAATGGTGGTTGGGCAATTGGCGGGTTAGCTAGCACCTTCAATTTGGCGAAAGTATGCAGTTTTATTTTGGTCTCAGCGCAGGAGATTTGTGCTGTGTGAAATGTCCATATTTTTTGTGTAAGGCAAGCAATCGATTCCTGCTTGGGATGCGCGCCTGGTGTAGCTCTGTGAAGGAGCAGAGTTGAATAAAATGCATTTTCATTGCATTACCTTTTCTTACCACCACCACACCACCCTTCCACCGGAACACAATACGAGTGCACCACTTCTTGGCGGCAGATAACCAAATGTGGAGGTAGTACTTCTTCGGGAATTTTGCACAAGTTTTACTGCTACTCTAGTTGCGAGGATCTGGCTGCGTGTGATTCCTATTTACTCAAATCGTACACAGGTGACAGTAGCTGGTAAATAAATGCCGCCGCTGGGTGGAAATTGGGTCTTAGCCTAATTGGAATGACACATCACTTCGCAGCTTAGCTTCAACCTCCACCGCACAGCTGCCTCGCTCATCTCCGGTGACAATGCAGCCTAAGAGTGAGATATCGTTTAGTCAGCAGTTCAAGTCTGGCTTCCGTCCAACGAAACAAGTCTGACGGGTTAATTGGTTGGCATTGTTATACGGAACATGCTTAAAACTTTGACGCAGCATCTATTATGCTACTCCAATGGCAGTGTTATTGTTGTTGTTTGCTTACGTTCCCGTTTACCAAATTTGATATTGTTGCTTCCGTGCCTTGGGGCAAATTGAAGTATGTACTTGAGCCATGTTCTTAATCCTCACATTGGCGTATTGGTGCTTGGTGCCTCGACTTCGCGCGGGCTCCGTACAAAATTATCATCCGAATTTCCGACTTTATCCGTGGATTTTCGAATAGTGGTTAGATTCTTGCATACAAAACTTTGCCTTGGCAATTACAAACACGAAAAAATCAGCCGAAATAGTCGAGCCGTTGTCATGTCTTTTTAAAATAGTAATGTAATTTGAAAATCAGCCGTCAAACTACTGTATGTATGTAGCAAAAATCCACAGTAAGGTTATGCCGAGTTTTCATGTTTTTCTTACCTTTTACCTTTGGCTTATTACACTACACATATATTATATCTATATATATATTCACACTTGATTAACCTGAAATGAGTAACAGAAATATGTTTACTTTTCACTTTGATATAACATTCATCCCCTATTTTATGCGTGATTTATATCCATAAGTAATATATACATAGTTCCAATTCTAAAATCGAAACATTGTGATTTAAAATGTTATCCGCTACTGAGCGATATTTATTTTTGAACTTCACCGAACGATTTGCACAAGTACGCTATCTGCAGCTGTAAATATTTAGATTTCGCTCGGGTATTCCCGCATTACAAATGCTAAGTTTGTTTCGGTGAGGAACCAAGTGATTGCAGTTGCACTCGACGAAATCACTTTTCACACTAATACTATTTTCAACAGACTCCAAAGGAGGTTATCAAATTGATTGTATTTTATTTATGTTGGTTACCTCAGAACTCCGTCATTTGAAAGTTTATAGTTTCGGTCCAGTATTGGTTCCATAGACATTTCATCAAAATAGGTTAATTAGTTTGATTTTAAACCAAAATTATTGGAAACAATATATAGTCCATTTTGAGTATGTATAAAAACGAAATTGCGTGCTTTGTTTTCTTGCGACTCTTTTATTTGCCCATTAAGGATTATTTGGTTTCTGTCTTAAAATTGTATGGTGTTGGTATAAGGGCGACCAATAAGGGATAAAAGTATTAAAGTCGTTTTTTTTTATTTTTTATTAGTCAATTATTTATAATTTGATGTATCTAAACCTGCGGGACGGATCGACAGCCCACTTGATGTTAATTATTGGGTGTGTGAATATGACTCCGCCCCTTTTTGTCAAAATAAAACACATTAGTTCGCTTACAAAATTAAAAAAAAAAATTATTGAAAGTATGCTCCATCTGCAGCTACAACTTTCGCCCATCGTTCAGGTAGTTTTCGTATTCCTTGCTGGAAGAAGTCCTGGTCTTTTGAGCTTATCCAGTTGTCAATCCAAATTTTGATACTTTCACATGAAGTAAACTTTTCTCCAGTAAGGTCTGTCTGCATCGTCCGGAATAGGTGGTAATCCGAAGGAGCTATGTCTGGTGAATATGGCGGGTGGGGTAACACTTCCCAGTCCTGTCCCTCTAAATATCTTTTTACGACTTCTGCGGTATGCGGTTTGGCATTGTCATGCTGAAGAACTAATTTGTTATGTCTATTCACCCATTCTGGTCGTTTTTCTTCTATGGCTCGCTTCAAACGCATTAGTTGTCGTCGGTAAACTTCTCCATTAATAGTTTCAGAGGGTTTGAGCAACTCATAATATACAATACCTTTCTGATCCCACCAAATACAGAGCATGACCTTGGCACAGTGAATATTTATTTTTGGCTGTGATGGGCCTGGTTCGCCTGGTTTCACCCAAGCTTTTTTGCGTTTAGGATTTTCGTAGTGTATCCATTTTTCGTCTCCTGTGACTATCCGATGCAAAAATCCTTTTCTTTGCTGTCTTTGAAGCAGCATTTCACAAATGGTTTTCCGACGTTCCATGTCTCTTTCTTTTAAATCATGTGGAACCCAGTCACCGGCTTTTTGAATCATTCCCATCATTTGTAAACGCTTTGCAACAGTTGAACGATCAACATTTAATGCTGCAGCTAATTCTGATTGAGTTTAGCAAGAATCTTCCGCCAATAATGCTTCCAATTCAGCATCTTCAAATTTTTTTGGTGGTTTTCCATGTTCTTTATCCTCAGTACTAAAATCGTTATTTTGAAATCGTCGAAACCATTCCTTGCAAGTTGTATTAGACGGAGCATGCTCACCATAAATCTCCACAAGCAAACGATAAGTTTCCGCTGCAGTTTTCTTCGCAATAAAATAATGTAATAACACTTCCCGCAAATGACGTTTATTTGGAATAAAAACCGACATTTTCGAAAAGGTGAAAACAATTGTTGCTTACACTTCAACCAAATATCATAAAATGCGTTAGATAGCTGACATTCAGTACTATCGAATACAAGTATGGTCATTTATTAGTACACGTAAACAATACTAAAAACGACATCTGTTGAGAAAGGGCGGAGTCATATTCACACACCCAATAATTACTGCCTACAAACAACTACAATTTCTACTGCTGCTACTGCTACATTTCGCAACGGTACGGACTCTAAACGGCAAGGGCGGCCTTAGATACTGCGAGGCTCCGGGCCATAGATCTTTGTGAGGCTCTTGGCGTATGAGGAATTTAGGTGAATTGGAAGAGTCCTGTACACTTCCAACTACTGGTAATCAGTTAGCATCCTCTTAAAGCTGCAGTACATCAAAACAAAAAAATACGGTTTGTTCTGCGAGGGTGTGAGGCCCTACAAAAGCGAGGCCCCGGGCCCTGCTTGCCACCCCCTAAGACCGCCACTGCTAAACGGACACGAACGACTGGACCCCTAAAATACCGTAAACATTAACAGGCCTTCAGATTGTCCCGAAAATTGCGTTAATTTTTTTTATTCGACTTTTTGTGTTCGCGGTTTAATATTTCAGCGTCTAGTAGTCATAAGTACTTAATATAAATATACAAACGGGTATTTTAACAATATTTAGTATAATTACAAACTTCTTTGGCATTTTTTCGAAAGTTTCCTTCCGTTTTCAATTTTATTTAAGTGTAAAATCGTTCTTTGATACCGACAGAAAGCTCAAAGCATAACTCAAATAAAGTATTTCCGTGAAAAGGGGTGGGTTTTTTTTTCTTTTGCAAGTTTTATCACGACCAAGAAGTTTTGCTTAGATTCCTTTTTCTTTTTCTACCGTAAGTACCTTTATGTTTACTTGGAATTGAAACTTTGAGTTCCGCAGTTTTAGAGATCTCGGAATTTCCAAAAGTTTGTGTTGAGTGGCAGTGGAATAGGTGTTGGCCTAGAGGTACAGACGTCATCTTTCAAACCGAAGATTTTACGTTTCTTATCCGGCATCTGCCAGAACAAAAAAATCGACAATATCTATCAATCCAAATAAGACTCCCGTGACTTTTTTTGTTATTGTTATCTTAGGATTTATTTAAGATTATTAAGTTATTAATTGTACTACCATACATAAATACGTTTTGGCATTTCACATTATGTAAGTTTCTAGTTTGCACCCGAGAGCTAGCCGAAGCTGAGATCCCTCGTCTCTAAATACAAGTTCCTACTTAGTTAGAACGAGGAGTACCACAGCATCCCCTGGTTTACAAGGTCAAGTCTACTAACTACTTACCATTGCCTACTTAGGTTAGCTTAAACCTAGACTTGTACCTTTAACGAATAAATATTTTTTATTTTTTTATTTTATTTTTTATAAATAAAAGGCTATTCACTATCACTTGACGGGAGTAGGCCAGAGGCTGATACGAATCGAGCGTATACAATGTCAATATTGTTGGCTACTCTTTACTGTTACTATTTCCTCGTAAAACGGTATAGTTGCTAAACTAGAACACATTTTTTATTAATTTCGCACGAGCCTACTACGTACTGAGGTGTTGAGTGGGAAAATAAATAAATATTCATGGACAGGTCCTTAGCTCAGTTGGTAGTAGCCATGCTTTCAAAGCGAGTGGTCCCGGGTTCGATTCCCGGCCGGGACATAATTTGTGTGGTGAAAATATATATGCTGTTTGTATTCAGTCCTTGTAGATGGACTGAAATTACTTTCGGCCATATCCTATTGAAATGCATTCACATAGTAAGCAAGTAAAATGCACTCTCAATCCGAAGCACGTAGCTCTGATTTACTACTAAAAGCTATTCCTCAACTAAGTGGCGCACTCTCAGTGCTAAGCTCGGATTCATACTTACTTTGCGACCACATTTATGCGGCTTACTATAATACAATCAGTGGCCGGGAAAGAGACAGCCAGAGCCAGTATCAGTGGGTGCCCTTTGATTCCCTACACGTACCTGGGTGGTGATAAAGGAGCAACCAAAAGTAGCAGTAGAACTTGTGCCAAGTTCGTCCGGAGTGTTCCTGCCACCACACCTGAAATCTGCCGCCAAGCAGTGCTCACATTACTGTGTTCCGGTGGAAGGGTGTGGGCGCCGTTGAAATCACATGCGCATGAGACGTATCATCCCCGTCTCGGGTGATGGACGCAGCAGGATGAATGCGACTCACTGTGAAATCCAAATCTTATACTGAGTTGCATTACTGTTGTCATGTGCGGGGATCGCCACTTACCACGAGGTGGGCCCTCTGTTCGTTCCGTCACTGAATCACATAACACAGGAGGGATTCTGAAGTGGTCAGACTAAAATAGGCTCTCGCTCGTGGTGATACAATACACACTCGTCACAGGCGCAGGGCGAATTACTAATAGGCGCTTCTCCATTCCATGTATTTTACAGCGCTGTGAAAGTGAGATTGCATTAGCGCATCAGGAGTTTCAGTTTAATTGGCTTCATGGAGATATCCTTCTGTACTTCGTACTATTATTTAATCTGTGCTAGTGCCGGTGGCAAGCACTTCATTAGCAAATGCAGAATTCAATACGTTCGAAATGCTGAACTTTGAAGGGTCCAGTAAAACAGTTGGCTAACTGTTACTATTCAACTTTGATTGTTACTGAAATAGTTTTAACTCGGGATCACAATTGAAATTGGAATTGATCTTACATCTTCGTGTTTTGTCTCAAACTGTTGGGTTGTCGGTTTGGGCATAGGTTACCATCACATGGCTTCACTTCGCCACAAACTCAGCAAACTTTGGCATTGCAATTTAAAACGCGATACTTGCGCAGCTTTCTATATTTACAAGATAACTTTCTTATAACGACCTTAGTAACTGTGGATTCGACTCTCGGGGATGTTAACTTGACGTCTTAATAAATGTATTAATTATTATTATTAACTGTTTAACACTTTTGTTCTATTTCTAAAACAATATTAATAACAGACTATATTTTATTCAATAGCTAGCGGATACCCCGTGTGTACTACTACGCTAATATTAGATATATATTTTTTACCTAATGCATTGTTTTAGTGGTCTAAATTCATCTCCACATTATTGCTTTTCTAATGAAGGATTAGGGCGCATCGTTTGGATGGATGCAAAGTCTGTAACGGACATAAGTAGAAACAATTCTTATGTTTTACATATTAGGACCTCTCATAATATGACTGGTTTTTTATGCAATATCCTCCGATTGCCTTTACACCTGTTTCTGTTTCGGTCTGGTCCACAAACGCTAATGAGGCGAAATAACACTTATCTCATAAAATAATACACTGTTCTACTTTCACCGAAATGTCGTAACATCACAATGCATTGGGGGTAATAGAACTTGAATGCATAAAATATACCGAATTTTATGCAACACAAAGAATACCGTTTCAGATGTCCAGTTGCTCGCGTCTCGGGTGATGGGCGCAACGGAGTGCGACTTGGGTCGTCTTATACTTCGATTGGGGAGGCCCTAAATCATATTGATGTTAATTGCTCCAAATCGTTATGGGCGGAGGTAACGACTTAACATAAGGTGCAGCTTCAGGTCGTCCCGCCATTTTAATTAAATACATAGAAAGCTACCGTCAACCTGTTAGATAGATCAATATATTTGCAAGTAGTGCAGTGCGAATCATGTATTATTGATTAAAAAAAATCTTGACTTTATTGATACAAATTGATTGAATTTAAAGCTATGTTGGTATTCGGAAACTAATATTAAGGACTGTCACTCTTTGATGGCGCCGCGACACGCCTAGATTGGAAAATTTCCGAGATAAACTGCAAAGTGCTTGACGGCAGATTTTGAACTTGAGAATCATGCCTGCCAATCAGTTGGAATAGACGGAGAAATTATGCATTTTAATATTGACAAGTATCAACACAAAATGCTAGTTGTCATGTTTCTCTTTGAACCATATCATTGGTTCCGATTTCTAGACACGGATTTTGAATTACCATTATTTATAACCTATAGCCGGGTCGCTAACTATACTAAATTGTATGGTTGAAGACTTTCTACTGTCTCATGATGCTTCCAGCATTTGCTAATTTGATATTCACGGAAATACCAGTTATATGTTAAACGCATTTAGAATTACTGTGGAAATTGTATGTTGAAACGATGAAACTTCTCAATGGTATTGTTTTAAATCCTGTGAAACATTTCTCAGTCATTTACTATGATGACACCTCATTATCTTGTGATAAACTTTTTCTCTTCGTGTCAGTAAGTGGGCAACTCTGGCGCCGGAGTTTTTAGGCACCTAAAAGCCTCCGTAAATACTTAAATTATTAGAATTACGTGACACCATTTTACACAGAAAAAGATTGGTGATCGAATATTAGTCATCTTCTTTGTTTTACTATGTGAGTGAGAAGAGAGAGAGAGAGAGACAGAAGGTGATCTTACTCTCTAGCAAGCTCGATGGTGCTGTCTTAAATATCCATGACCATTTGTTAACTTACGCAGCGACGTCATTAAACTGACCGTTTTCACTAAGCAGTTATGTGATCAGAATCAAAAATATCCTTTGTGATCTTTAAAATAAAATCTTAGAAACGTCATTTCACATTTGTAAATATACAATGAATGGCCGTCTGTCCGTATTATGCGAATGCTTGCGTCACGCTCGCTCATTCCGGCCGCGCCTCGGTCGAGTGCCTCTGGTCAGTCATTGTCAAGGAACTGGCGGATTTGCTGCGAACGTGTGATTCTAACTGTTGGCGGTTATGTGCCTTAGCGTAGCCAGAGAGCGTGGTGGCCCATAAATACAGACGCTAACTTTAAATCCAGAGAATAAAAAAGTAAGAACGGATCTTGTAAACGTGCGGACTAACCTAGAACCAAAATTGAGTGATGCCCATGTGATCTACATGTATTGGGTTCCCGTAGCTTAAGTATCAAAGAGCCTACTCCCTCTCGAATGTTCGCTGCTTCGTGCAGAAACGATTCACGTGTCGATTCGAACGTTGAGTGTTTTCGTTTCAGTTACAGCTCATACCCTGCGATCCTGTTATAACGATACAGGTAGAATGACGGTGCGAGGAGCTGTTGTAAACGCATTTATTAGAAGTTAAGCGGAGTTGTACTAAATTTTACCCCTTTTCAGATTTTTCTGATATTAAATTGGATATTTTGCCAAGAGATTTGATTTGGTCCCGATTCTAACTTAATTCGTAGGATAGCCATCACGTGTTTGTACCAGGTGGTATATGTTTTAGATGTGAATCTGTTTGTCGTTAAATAAAATCTATTTTCCACACGGTGGCTTTCGGGGTCAAGTATATCTAATACATAAGCGCATAAGCACTTCAAATTAATAACTTGATTAAGTGTTTGATAACATTTCGTAAAATTATGCCCATTTGCTATATTAAACTAACGGTCTCCATAACTATTTAACATAGTAAATTGTAAACTACTAAAATAAAATCATCACAACTAATAAAAAAAAACATGATTATCGGATGAAATTCGCATTTATGAATGTCAACCGATCATCCTGAAATTTTGCATACACGTTGTACACGTTGTTTCAGGGGTACGAAAAAGGAAATAGGTGCCTTCAATTGATTGACAAAATCTAAATTAACACTAGCGAAGCCATGGGCGAAAGCTAGCATGTTTATATATCTTTATTAGAATTCTAAATAATGAATTGAATTTGCGTTATCTCCCGGTTGTCCGCGGTTACAGAAAGTACGAGTACGTGAATTAAAAGACACTTAGACTTAAGTCAGCCTCTTATGAAAATGTAGAAAAAGACGGTACTAAAACAAAACGAAAATGTCCTTTAATCCACACGTGCCGTTTTCACTGCTGGCGAAGATTTTAATTGCTCTTTTAAACCATGAAGCGGAAATTACGTCCCGTTTTCTCATTTTATTTCCTAATGGGAGAGACAAGGACGGCTGCGAAGAAACCAGGCTATTTGCCAACTTGCGTCCCAGATCCCCTGGGCTGAGAAAATATTTGATCAAGATAGTTGTACGTTTTGTGTCGCAATGTTATGAAATATCTGGGAATATGAGAGGTTATTGATAAGAGTCAGATATATTGCGTCGCTGATAAAAAGTTTTCCAGTGTTTGAAATCCCAAGTTTTTGGAAACTGGAACACGCAATGAAGCAATTGCCTTGATAATTTACAAAATATACTTTAATGAAATGGTAGCATTCATTAAATAATGTTTTTATGTTCGTGCCAAAGTAAACATTTCTGAAACTAGTTTTACTTGACACGAAGTCGACTCAAGTCAAATACTTAGAGTTTTTCTTCTCTAAAGATCGATTGCAGGAATAATATTACATAAGTTTATGGTCCAACTAAATTTGAATTTTCCTTGTCCACAGTTTCTCACAAAAAGTTGACGAAGAGGAGGGGGGCGGTGGGGTTCCTCTTCACCCACCTGACGGCTTCTACACCCACCAGCACGGGATCCATAGCCACCATGCGCACACTGCGGAACCCGACCGGGGTTACATGGACGGGAACAGATATGTTACGTCTGTTCATAGACCTTTACCTGGTAAGTTACATAGTTAACTTCATCTATGAACGAGGAGCCAGGAGTGGCAAATTTAAAAAAGTCCAGATTATTTTCCAGAAAGTTAAAATAGACGGGGTTGTGTAGCTTCATTTACTTTGATTCTCAAATCGCTGGGAAAATCCATCTGTTCCAAGCTGTTTATCTAACAGAAGCCAAGTCCAAAGCTGCGATATAGCTCAGCGAACAGGATGGACATATAACGAAGAACTGATAACTTATGGATTAGATGAGTTGTGTGGAGGCAGTGAGCATGTAAACGTAGCCATAAGACGCCTCCAGCCACAGCCCAATAGAGCAACGACTTGTGCAAGGTAGTCAGTGGCCATTTTAATCGGATAGCCAAATTGGGTTAGATTTCTACGTCCAGCTTATATTATATAGAAAACGATGATTGTGATAATTAACCGTTGATTTGTCTGTATGTATGATTTGTCTGTCTGTCTGTTGAGAGTCTGGTTTCTTTTCCAGCACTAAACCACTCGAACTCGTCATGCTCGTCGGCTTCCAACGCGTCGACGGGTGCTGGGATGTGCCCCACGGCGGAGCCGGCGCCGCCGCTGTACATTGCCGCGCCACCGGAGGGCTTTGGGATGGCCGTCCACACCAACAGATCGGTGGAGAGGTGAGCTATTGATACAGTATTTTAATTAAATAACTCGAGCGAACAGATGAAATACTGCTTTTGGGCTCTTTGTGTTGTGATGGTTTGGGAAAGAATTCGAAAGTGGAGACTTACGATTAGACACGACTTGTTTAACTTAGATACGCCAAATAGACTCAGAAGTTTTTAAATTTAAGTTTGGTATGGATCTAAAATTAAGCAATTAAGTCACTTTTCCGTTTTGTTAAAAATATATAATATTAGGAGTACAAATAAGTTTTTTAACACAAATTAAATATTTATTGTAGAAGAACGGTAATATAAATTTAATCAAAATATTGCCCATCACTTGCAACCACTTTTTCCCATCTCTCAGGCAGCATTCGAATCCCACGTCTGAAGAACTCCTTGTCTTTTGAGGTTATCCACGAATCAACCCAATTTTTGGTATCCTCATAAGATGTGAACCGCTGCGCCGTCAGAGCATGTGCTACGGACCGGAACAGGTGATAATCGGACGGTGCAATGTCTGGTGAATACGGCGGGTGGGGTAACACTTCCCAATCAAGTGTTTCCAAGTACTTTTTCACGGGAGCCGCAACATGTGGACGAGCATTGTCATGCAGAAGAATAATTTTTTCGTGTCTAGAATAGTATTGAGGGCGTTTTTCCTTCAGAGCTCGGCTCAATCTCATCAATTGTGTTCGATAGAGGGCTCCAGTAATTGTTTCGCTCGGATTAAGCAACTCATAATACACTACACCTAGCTGATCCCACCAAATACACAGCATATCGTAAATTTTTGGCCTTCCACTGCGATCTTTGTCTTCTACGTCGAAATCACCGTTTTTAAACTTTTGAAACCACTCTCGACACGTTCTCTCACTCAAAGCAACCTCACCATATGCTTCTACGAGCAATCGATGCGCCTCAGCAGCAGATTTCTTTAAATTAAAGAAGTAAACTGATATTTCCCGCAAATGACGCTTACTTGGCTCAAATTTTGACATTTTCAACTTATAAAAATTATATTTTACCAATATGAAATCAATGATATTAATAGGTTATGTTGTTCTTGAATGTCCAAACTATTTTTTAAGCCGGTTATCATCTGCGAAAGCTAACCGAAACTCCGTGCCGCGCCATCTACAATAAAACGGCGGAAATTTATTTGTACTCCTAATATGTTTTGTCGAATTTAATTTATCAAACATATTATACGATAAATTAAGCAAGCTACTAATCATGCAGCATCTCCGTTGTTGGTTTGGAAAGTAAGGTCCTGGAATGGTAAAAAATCTATCTATTGCAAACTTCCTGTACTTGGGTAATAACTTTTACTTGTGGTGACTTTATTACTAACAGCTGTAATTATCCGTGAGTATCAGTATGTATTCACTATTTTTTTTCTTTGTTTAATCTATACCTACCTACAACATTATAGGACCAAAAACTACAAGAGCATCCAGTTAACCAGGTGTTTGAGATGTTAGTATTAATTCTAAATCTAGAACAATAAGTTATATTTGTGTGTAATATGTACTGTGTAGTGTGACCTCGATGTTGTGTAATATTTTCCAAAATTCCGTAGGCGTGGCACAGACGTGTCTCTCATAGGCACCAGCGGGATAAAGCAAAAAGACCCGTCGCCCCAAAAACGGGGCAAATTGACCAGAGGGTACGTCGCAGGAAGTTGGAGCTTGTCATGTGACCCCTTCGATAGATAACACTTAACTATCCTTACTTACCTCTCACTACCTTTGAAGAGTTGATTGACAGTTTGCGCAAATCGTATCTACCTCTGGAGCCTCCATGGCTCTTAAATGTCAGAAAAATGGAACTAGGACTTGCTAAGAATCTTTGAATAAGTATTTAAGCTAATCAATGCAGCATTTGCTTCTCCAGTCGCATTATTTGTTCGGCTAACATTCTGATAGACACTCGTAAATAGGAGATGTATCTATGATAAACGTAACAAAGGGAATTTTTCATAAAAACTATGGAATTGATCCGTGGATGTACATTTCTAAGTTTAAAACTGGAATTTAACATTTAGAACGTTAAGCTACCACGTTCTAAACGTTAAAGATCACATTCCGAGACGTGGTTAGAAAAATGCTTATGAAAGTAAAAGCTATTGAAGTTCCAGGGGTTTAAGATACGTTCTAGCATGGCTCATGCTGTTAAAATATATAACGAAAATTAACGATGACAATGTTTCTTGTTAGTGTGCGTTGCTATAAGATCTTACAAGCAATCAATACGTAACCGCTAGTAAAACGCATGATAAAGTCAGTTTTTACTGCCCTTAAGACCCTGGTCCACTTTCACGCATGACTAAATTGACTATCATTACTCAACGGTATACAATTCGTCATACATATGCCGTTTAATACAATTAAGTCCGTGGTGATTGACAAATATTTTGGCCACGGTTAGTGGTCACTTTGTGCCACAACATGTCATATTCTGTACATACCAAATATTCAATTTTTTTCAGAATTATGATTTAAAGCAGTGGGCCGTTGTCTTGGACTCATATCGAATCTAAGACGATTTAGTCTTCTTTAAGAGTAATAATGAAAGCATGTTACAAATCTAATATATAACTAAACTTAATAACTACATACATTTCTTTCCTAGATACATAATCTGTTAGATCAGTCTTCTGAAGCTATTAGGTTGAAATATCTTTTAGAAACTCACTAGAACACAATTCTTCCAAAACACTTCAAAGTAGAAAACATACAGTCATTCAACCAAGCCATTCAATCTCATTTTGCTACACCGCAAAATTGTTCAGTATATTCAGTACCTTTTAGGCAACTCTTCACTGTTAAAAAGTCATTTTCATTACATACAATGCTTACAGAATACACTTTATGCCCCACATCATCACTACCCAAAAGTATTTTCAATTGAATTCCCCAAAATATTTAAGAGATATCAATCCTATAGTTGAATTTCTGTTTTAAAACCTCAACTGCTATAATGCTTATAAGAGCAATTCATCATTTTACGCCCACATCTTCGCCCGAAACTTGTTACAAGTCTCCAAATTTCATGAAAAATCAAATCCTCATCTCTTAAATTGGATTTCCAGCCGTTATGAGATGTCCCAAGACCTACTTGACAAGCAAGTGGAAATACTAGAGCGAAGATACGGAGGTCTGCGCGCGAGGAGAGCAGCGGTGACCATTCAGCGAGCGTTCAGGCGTCGCCAGCTACTGAAAAAGTTCAGTGCCATCACAGCGATGGCTAAGGCGGCTGACTCCACTGCTAGGAGGATGGTCGACGGACCTGAGCACGGGCAACTAGTCAATGGTAAGCATTTTATTATTATTTTGTAGGCAAACAGGCTTACGGCTTACAGCTGATAATCACCGTTGCCTATTGACATCTGCAACACCAGGGGCATTGCCGGTTCTATGTCTATTCTGCAGATATAGTTTGTAATTTTTCTTTCATCTACCCATGTCGTAACGTTCCGGGAAACATACGGCGAAAGCGCATGTGTGAGATACTTGTGTGCGTTGGATGGAAGCGCTTTATTGCGGTTCCGGGGATTTATCAGATAAAGGAGTGCTCACTGACTCCAGTTATCCTAGAACAGAGTAGAATTACTCCTGAGAAGTTGTGACCATTCAGAGAATGTTTGGAAATCACTGACTGTTAGATACGTGCCATCATGTATTAATGTCTAAGATGGCTGTCTGCACTGCTAACAGAATGGTTCGTGACATTAAATTCTTCGTAGGAAAATCATGAAAAGAGAATGATACTTCTTGTCTGCAGCTGTCTTGTAGCAGTCTAATCAGTAACCTACGAATGAACATCAGTGACCATTCAATAAGCATTCAGAAGACGCTAAAGGCTGGAGACAATAACTAGCCCAGTTAGATATAAAAAATATAATTTGCTTCTACGAATGAAAACAGAAGCAATCTTAGCAATATTAAGACGAAGGTATGTTTCATACGCTCGAATGTGAACGATTGAAAAATCATCCAAGTGTCCGAGTAATATATTATATTTGACTATCAATCTTCATTAAGCTTCTAGTTTGAATGCTGTATAATGTAATAAGATATTGTACTGATACATTATTGCGCTTATAGTCCAGACTTTTCTCATGTTACAAAATATTATTTTGATGTAATATCAGTATAAAAGTACAAGATCATTATCTACTTTTAAAATAATGATATTATCTATGTATTGTAAAAAGTTCATTGTACGCCGACGTCTATTGTTTGTAGTCTCAATATTGTCCAGAGGTTGCATGGAAGAGATCACATTTAGTGATAATGCCACTTGTGCGTCTACCACCTGTTATTGTTATTAGTTGTCACTGATTTTGTTTGAATTGTGCAAGAAAGAGTTATTACGTTGCTCATTTTTCTTTTGTATTTTCCAGGTAACGACATCTACGCAAATACGTTACTCCAGAAAAGTCCTGGGTGCGCGGAGAAGTCTCTCGGCCTCACCAGGCCCATGAGGTCCATGTCGCTGAGGGAGCGACATGATATGGACATGAGGTATGTCATCTCTAAATAGTATAAACTAAAGTCACTTTCTGCGTCTGTATGTCTCCATCACCATCATTTAGATATTTTTTCACGGAAATAAACCTTCCGTAAGTAATATACTGCAACAAAATTATTATTATTAATAAGAAATACGTATAGTAATACACGTATTTCTAATAGTAATTATATCATTGCAGCAACAACATTTAATTACTAGCATATTTCTTTTTACACTCTTTTTGCTATTCACCGTTTTCCTTTTCATGAAGTTGCGTGGTGCCATGCCGTGGAAGAGTTGGATTGGTAACTTGTTCTTATGTGACGAAATTGATAAAAAGGTTTAAAGCCCATCTGATTTTAAGTTCCTATAGGCCAGTTGTTATAGGCCATAGGAGGAGGTTCTATGGTTTGCGGAAAACTATACAGATACGTAGTTATGTATTAAATATAAAGGTTTTGATGATGTGGATTGTGTTTTCAGCAATCACCTGCAAATGGACACTTCCAGCGAAGTGGAGGCGATGGTGGCTCGCGTCCAGCAGTCTGCGCATCAGATCCACATGATCGCCAACGACATGCCGCACCACCGCGACGGCGACAGTGGCGTATGTAGCTTCCAAGTTAGTAACTTTGATATAACCACAGAAGTAGTACTGCTTGCAGCACGGCCATACACCGCCCCACGTGGCCCGCACTCGCTCGCATCTTGCGGAAAAATGGATTGCAAAAAAACAGAGGCTGCCGAAAGAAGTGAAAACACAAAACAATGAAATACATGTACATAGGCCGCTATACTACGCGTCGCTAGTCTGGCGCAAGCGCAATACGTCATTAGCATGTCGAGGTCATCGGTGACGCGAATCCACAAGTTTTTCCCCTATTAAAAATCACTCAACGCTAAAGAAGTTTTCACTTAAAAAAATATGGACGTTATACACAGCGCCACCTACCCCAAACTAAGCGAAGCTTGAACTATGGGAATTCGATAACTTTTACAATACTTAAATAGTACTTTTTTCGGAATGACAAACTTATTTATATAATTCATATTTTATACAGAACAAACATCCATGTTAGTCACATAAATGCTTGTCCTGGGTAGGAATCGAACCGCGACCTAAGAAGGCAGAGGTCCACTGAGGTCCGTTTGCGCACTAATAAGTTTCTCTATACAAACTAACGCCATCTCTGAGAACTACTGAGAAGCGCTTGAAACCCAGTAAGCATTGCAAGCACCCGTGCGTTCGTGTACAGACATAAGTTTGTATGTAAGTGGTGTATGGATTTATATTTAGGAGAGTCCGAGGTCTCATATAACAACTAAGTTTATTTACAAAACATACAAGGAAATATGAACATCTATTTATAAAATACCGTGGCTATGTTGGTCTTTAAAGCAAAGGGTCCCAGCGGGTATACTTCCATTAAGTTTTTCAGATCTTAGTATGTTGTGTGATTATATTTTCATAGGCAAGGAATCCTAGTAATATGTGAATGTGAGCGTTTACTTAACTTGCTAAAAATCAATTCAGTTATCGATCGAATGAGGTCATGTGACCTGACCCAGTACCAGATGGAATTGTGCCACTGACACTGGTGGCCTCGTTGGGTTGCAATATTAATCTCTGAGCCTGGAAAGTGCCAGCCCAATGGAGCCACCACAAAAGGTCTTTTTTTTATATGGATACCCTTCTCGGATAGCCCGCTACTGATCAAATTTACAGTCCGATAATGATAAACCATATAGATGTTTTAACCTTCAGTAAGATTCCCCTAAGATTCAGAACGAAAACAGAAGCAATTAAAATATTTAATAATTTTTAACCATTAACAACTTACACAAAAACAATGAATGATAAAAATATGAAAATTAACTCAATAACTTAAAAATAATGATTTTAGGATTTATTATTCCCTCATATCAAGAAGTCAGAATTCTTGTAAAGAAGAACAAGAATACACATAACAATAATTAAAAAATGTTATTTGTCTCTTATCCATTTTGAGTGATAAAAGAAAGAATGTGATTATTTATAATTGTGCACACACTTGTAAGCATAAAAACATTACGGTCGGTCTAATAACGACCTTATGCCTGTGAAAGTTGGGTCGGCGAATTTTGTTTGTTTTCTCTTAGTTGTACAGTGTACGGTGCTTATCATTCGTTATCACACGCTTGCGTGGCGTCAAAGCGTAACATAGTATACACTGATATAATTAATTATCTCAGTGGAAAATATCATTTAAGTTCATTGTCAATTTTAAAATATTATTTAGAAAAGTGCTAATGATTCAGTTTCTAGTGTTTTCATCGTTATCGTATCAGTCTATATAATGTCCACTACTGAATGCCTTCCTACTGTAGTTATTAGTCGAGTTTGTAGTGTTTTTAGTTGAGTTCTTAGTGTTATTAGTCGAGGCTATAGTGATTATAAGCGAGTTTTTAGTGTTATTAATTGAGTTTTTTGTGTAATTAGTCGAGGCTATAGTGATTTTAAACGAGTTTGTAGTGTTTTTAATTGAGTTTTTTGTGTTATTAGTCGAGTTTTTAATTAAGTTATGCATGAATACAAGACAGTTTTGAGAAGGGTCAAGAGAATTAGGCTGTGGAGATTGGGCTCCACTAAATATTCTATTACAAAAGTGAGTCTTTAGTGTGGAAATTGAATTATTCTAAGGTTTACTTGATGGCTTAAAGAGATCATTATGCGATAATTTCAATGAGTTATTATATTATGAGATAATTTAGATGAGTTGGAAACCGTGAAGAAGGGTCATGAATACTTTTGATTACATATTCAATAGGTAAATTAAACCTTATTCCCTTGTATTACAGGTGTGCAACTGTTCAGTCAGCGGGTCAGTCACTAATATATCTACGTCGTCGTCACACAATGAATCTCTTCACAACCACCAGCTGTTGAACAATACCGGTAAGTTATCGTAAGCCATGTCGAAGGCCTTCGGTAGCGTGAAAACTAACGCAAGAGTTGACCACTTAGCCGAATAGATCATACTAATATTATAAATGTGAAAGTTTGTCTGTATGTACTCGTAGTTTGTTCCTCCTTAACGCTTCAACAGCTGAATGGATTTGGATGATTTTTTTATACCCTGGATATTTACATAGGTTACTTTTTATCCCGGAAAAGTGAAGTATTTTTTTAGTGACTGTGCAAATAGGGATTGCGATCCCGCACCTCATTCAATCCCGCGGAAATAATACGCAGAATCTCGCATCTTTGAAATTATGTTACAAAATCAAATTGAAACTCTTCCTTTTTTTGTACCTCCGAATATTTAATAAATAGATTAATAAAACTAATACATTTAACAAACAAAAAAAAAAAATTAAATCTACAGATTTTTGTGTAAAAATCAAGTTTTATTAAACATTTCTTACGTTAAGCTATTATTTATTTTTAAGTATAAGTAATTAGTAATCGGTTTTCTTAGATTCATCTTTAAATGTTTGGCATAGTTTAATAGCTAGGTTTAGACACACAGACATGTTCGTCATATTAATTTCTGTTTATCATTCCAGGGCCAATCTACGGGAATCTCCTGTCATCAGGGGGTAAGCCGCTGTCGTCTCCCACGGCGAGGCAGCAACAGCAGTTGGCCGCCATCCAAGCCGCCAACGCGAGGCGGCTACCTCCCGAAGTGCCGAAACGGACCAGCAGTATTACACTCAAGTAAGACAACCCACCCCCTAGAGATTGAATTACTAGAAAGTACCTGGGCGACCGAGCTTCGCTCGTTTTGTCTGATATTATAATTTTTTAAGTAACAGTAGATTACTAATCAAGTACCACAAAAATTAGCGAGATGGCGCTGTATTCAATTTTCAGCATAGTTTATTATAACCGTATTTTTTGTAAAAATAAGCGTTTTTATGAGAAATTCAACTAAACAGGTAAACTTATGTAACAAAATTCTATCTACCTATCTATCTTATACACGATATATATATACAAGAATTGCTCGTTTAAAGGTATTAACTTGGCAAATTTATTTGTGGAACCTATTTGAAACTAGACGATCTGTTCAGATATATAAACATAAACTTCTCTCTGTATGATCTGATTTATAGAATTTTATGTATATATATACCTTATTCACAGCGCGGAGAGTCCAGTGTCGCTCCGCAGAGCGGAGTGCGGCGCGATCCGAGGCGGTTCCATGTCCTCGGTGCAGTCGTCTTCATCATCCTCCTCGCAGGAGCATCGGCACCACTACCACCAGCCGTACGCGCCCAGAGCGCCGGTGAGATCACTGACGTCTTGCTTACATGTTCCTTGCAGATATAAGCTGTCAAACTCAAAGGCAAAATACATACAATCCCTTGAAGCGCTAAATTCCTTAAAAATAACCAGGAAATGCTTGAATGAAACTATAAAAAAAAATCATAAATATTCATGGACGCTAGCGCCATCTATCTCCAAACATATAGATACACCCAATGCCCCTAGTAAAATCCGTTACTTCTTGTCCATCCAAGGTTGTCTGTAAGGGATCGCTTTAAAGCGATAAGACCGCCCATTGTTTCACATTGCTTGTGTCGTATTATTTTTTTATGATTTCTGTTATTTTGTTTATGTGAGCAATAATAAAGTGTTATCTATCTATTAATCTATCTATAGCCAGCATGGGAAGTAGATTACTGATAGAATACATATATAGCACAACATTATATAAACACTTTTTCTTCCAACCAGCCGTCATTTCAGCACTTCAAAAAAAAAAAAACGTATACACACTTATACTAGGATTCCCTGTGTCGCAGATGGCATGGACAAACACAGAAACACAAGACAAACACCCAAGACCCGAGAACAAACTTCACGCTCACCACACAAAGTGTGCCCCGGCCGGGAATCGAACCCGGGACCCCTCGCTTCGAAGGCAGGGCTACTACCAACTAAGCCACGGAGCCGTCAAATCAAATTCAATTCAAATAATCAGCATCTGAATTTCACAAACGACAACGTTGCTTTACATCCAAAAAACTTGTCTTCAGGAACCTCACGTCCACATACAAGAGCAACACTTTCAACAACACCAGCGGACGTCGTCAGCTTCTGGGCCGTTGTACGAGGGTCCCACGGACCGGTACAACGTGTGGAAGCGCCAAGAAGCGCCGCCCTACTACGAACCACCGGCTGTCTGCTGTCGACCGCAGCACGAGCATATCCAGCCGATGAAGGTCAGCATTTTTTGGTCACTACAGTTTAAGGTCAAGAGTGGAACCAAAAAAAAATCACTCAGAACTCATATAATTACGGAAATTATGGCAAGACCATATTTAGCCCATGAAATTGGATGTGGATTGCGTCTTTATTTAAGTTAATTTAGGTCCAGTTGTTGTATGTGGTGGTGATATGATCACCAAGAACATGTCTTGGTTTATGAAGGAACGAGTTGATCTTCTGCTATCGTTCTACTTCTATTTGTTATGTCCACAAAGATTGTTATATAATCTACTAGCTCTTGCGTTAGCTTCCAGGCTGTGGCTAACGTTTTTGTCATATGACATTATAATTTGCAATAAAATAATATTGCGATCATAAATTGAGATGTGAGCTACCCTTCTCTCAAGTTGGATAAAACTGCACACGGTGTACAAATTTGATTAAAATCGGTTAAGTAGTTTAGGAGTCCATCGCGGACAAACATCGTGACACGTAATTTATATATATTAAAGATATACTATGTATATAAATGAATCCCTATTTTCCTAGGTCGCGGCACCACCCGTAAACGGCTGGGGCAATTTTTGTTAATTCTTTTTTTATTATGTTTGTTATTTTCAAGAGAAAGTTCTTATCAAAGAAAACATTAAGAAAGATGCGCTGAAATTTTCTGGAAAACCGCGTGTACAACCGTGGGGCGCATATAGTTGTTATATAAATGTAAATTTTCTATTGCAGGTGTCAGAAACAGTACGCAAACGTCAGTATCGCGTGGGTTTGAATTTGTTCAATAAGAAGCCAGAGCGCGGAATCGCTTACCTGATGGCGCGAGGTTTCCTCGAGAACTCCCCGCGAGGAGTCGCCAGATTCCTGATCACCAGGAAGGGGCTCAGCAAGCAGATGATCGGAGAGTACCTCGGGAACCTGCAGAATCCTTTCAACATGGCTGTTTTGGAGTGAGTTTTAATTGGTTATCTTGTAGATTAGTAAAACACTGGGATGACAATTAGTTGGCAGATAACCGCAGTGAATCTTGGAAACTTGTAGAAACCCTTTAACAATCTGGTAGTTTGATAGTTTCTTTAAAAGTTGTAGATAAGTGAATTTGTAGATACCTTATCGAAGTAAGAATTGCGAAGATGAACAGTCTTACTGCTTAATAAAGAATTTCAATTAAATTGCAAGAATTTACAACGATAAACTCGGGTAGGTTTTAAATTCTTTGTACAATCAATAGCAGGATTTTGCATGTCTGCGCTGCAAAAACGTATATTACTAAGTACTTGTGTGGATGGTTCTGTATACAGTATGCACCCTCACCAGATATATATTGGTAATAACTTATGTTACATACATGCTTTTCTCCACGACCAATGCGGTGCTCATATGAACCATTTTTCGCCTTATAAGTTACAACAAGGGAACAAAGACGTATTGTGCTTATCTTCAACATTGTTTTTCCACAAACAACTCGGCTAAAACGTGTCTCGAGAAAAAAGTTCAGTTCATATAAATCATACAGCCAGGTCCACTTCTTTACTAATAAATTATCTGCAAGAAGCTGAAAACGTATTAATAGATAGTAATTATTCTAGACCAGTGATTTTCAATCAGTAACGAAAAGGTCGTATGGTCGCTGGCAAAACGAAAAAAGCAAAGACACTACAATAAATACATAATTTCAGCCAGCTCTAGATATTTTTGTGTCCTCGCAGCTTCTTGCAGAATGGTAGACAATCATAAACATAGTTTCTTCAGTTACTTACTTTGTCTATGGTCCAAGGGGGTCGCGTATTCATAGAGATTGAAAAACACTGTTCTAGACCAATAATTACGTCCTTCGTCTCTCTTCCAGATGTTTCGTGAACGAGCTTGACCTATCAGGCATGGCGGTGGACGTGGCACTCCGAAGGTACCAGGCTCACTTCCGGTTGCCTGGTGAGGCGCAGAAAATCGAGAGATTGGTCGAAGCGTTCGCTAGGCGATACTGCATTTGTAACCCGGACTTTGTTCAACGGCTGCGCACTCAAGATACGGTAATATATATATATATTATTGCAACTGTGTGGTATTAAACCACACAGATGCCAGATTAGATGAGTGACTGTTTCGTGGCATTCCAATCGAGTACTTTATTTTTTGAAACGTTTAAACGTAAACGTTACTCGTACCTCTCCACTAGGATTCCCTGTGTCGCAGATGGTATGGACAAACACAGAAACACAAAACAAACTTCATGCTCAGCACACAATGTGCCCCGGCCGGGATCGAACCTGGGACCCTCGCTTCGAATTTAGGGCTACTGCCAACTAAGCCACGGAGCTTCCCGGCTTCTCAGCTTTACTAGTCAATACGCCAGAGCCTTAGAGAGCGTGGTAGCCCAGGGGCACAGACGCCGACTTTCAATCTGTAGGTCGCTGGTTCAAACCCACACGTGCACCAATTAATTTATTCACTTGAAAAATTATTATACCACTTTCTCGAAACGGTGACGGAAAACATCGTGAGGAAACCGGCATGTCTTAGAACAAAAAATTCGACCACATGTGACATCTATCAATCCGGATTGGGCACCCGTGGTAGATCAGAGCCCATTCACTCTCAATTATCGAGAGTAGGCCGGTGTCGCTGCAGTAGGAACATTAGAGGCTAGCACGGTACGCCAGAGCCATTAACTTAGCGCCTCATCACTCCAAACATTCTAGAGAAAAATATATTTCCCTCAAATTTTTTTTATCATTTCCAGATATTTGTGCTAGCATTCGCCATAATAATGTTGAACACGGACCTCCACACGCCGAACCTGAAGCCCGAGGCGCGCATGTCCCTCGACGACTTCGTGAGGAACCTGCGGGGAATCGACGACTGCGGAGACATCGACAGGGACATGCTGGCTGGGATCTACGACAGGGTGAAGTCCAGCGAGTTTAGACCGGGGAGCGATCATGTCACCCAGGTAATAATAAAAAAAAACTTTCAGGTTACCAAAATGATTTGCAATACAATTCAATACAGTCAATTCAATACAGTCCTCGTACTTACGGCATGTTAGGTTCTCGAAATACGCGACGTAAGTCGAAACCACGTAGGTCGAGACATATTTTTTCGTATGTTTACATGTAAAACTCAAGGACACGAAATTAAAAAAAAAACTGCATTTATAACAAAGGATATACATACTTTATTATTGAAACGACGTAAGTCGAGGACAGCCTGTACTCATTCTCCAAATTATATAATAAAATTTGTTAGTCTGCAACAATATTATAAAAAATATTGTTGTACTATTGTATTGTTATTGTAATGTTTTTGGATCATAATAAATTTATTTGTATTTGTATATAGGCCCATAGAACATGTAAAAATTTAAACACAAAATTACAACTGACACGATTTGTCTGCTCCGTGTTAATTGATCACAATAATCAACAACAACGTTAACACACTCATACCCCTGCACTAGGATTCCCTGTGTCGCAAATGGCATGGACATACACAGACACACAAGACAAACACCCAAGACCCGAGAACAAACTTCATGCCACCACACAAAGTCCGCCCCAGCCGGGAATCGAAGGCAGGGCTACTACCAACTAAGCCACGGAGCCGTCAGATGTTACGTAATGGCGCCACAGTATTCTGCAGGCGTCTGCGGAATCGTCCGAACACAATTCCCTTCGGCCAAAATTTTAAAGACGAATCAAGGTAGTTGCCCCGAACGCGAGCAACATGAACCGCCTTTTCTCGGTTGATATTTGTATTTGTTTCTTACAGGTGATGAAAGTACAGGCTACGATTGTAGGTAAGAAGCCACACTTGGCGCTGCCACACCGACGGCTTGTCTGCTACTGCCGACTGTACGAGATACCGGATATACACAAGAAGGAGCGTCCGGGCGTACACCAAAGAGAGGTAAGACTCCTTATGGCTTCCATTGTGTATTACTTGCTGCGTCACGGAATACTGGAATGTATTTTGGGGGGTCCAGTTGCTTGCGTCCGTAGGTACCCTTTGATTCCCTACACGTACCCCCTGGGTGGTGCTAAAGGAGCAACCAAAAGTAGCAGGTGAACTTGTGCCAAGTTCGTCGGGAGAGGTACTGCAACCACATCTGGAATCTGCCGCCAAGCAGTAGTGGTTGCATTACTGTGTTCCACTGGAACACAGTAATCCAACCACAACTGGTACATGGAAATCACATGCGCATCAGACGAATCATCCCCGTCTCAGGTGATGGACGCAGACTAAGTGTAGCGCTTGTTCAAACCCTATCCGACCTTCCATGGGGAAGAATAAGCAAGAAACTTTTAATGGAAATATTACTTTCTTTTCGCGAGCATGATCCCTCTAACAAAGTATAATAAGTACTTAAATCTTAATAACCTGTTCGTCATTGCGACGGTTCCCAGGTGTTCCTGTTTAACGATCTGCTCGTGATCACCAAGATATTCAGCAAGAAGAAGTCCTCGGTCACGTACACGTTCCGCCAGTCGTTCCCTCTCTGCGCGATGCTGGTCAATCTCTTCTCAGTGCCGCGTGAGTATGATCCTGATATATGAAAATTGTTTCGTAAAAATTATTTATTTATTTAACACTTTATAGCACATATTCAAAATATATTACAAAAGGTGGGCTTAACGCTAAAAGCATTTTCTACCAGCCAACCTCACCGGTCGAGATAGAGGTTGGCGTGCTAACAATTAAAATATATACCTATATTTATAGACAGACAAATTTTGGAAAAGAAATAAATAAGATGAAAATAAATATAATTATATATTATCTAACCTGCTTACTTAATATATAAAAAAAAAACACAAAAAAGATAATAAGAAATAAAATACAACACATGATAATAATAATGAGGCTGATGATGATAAATCACTTTGGAGCTACTAGCTTCGCCAAGAAATGTTGATGAACAAGTTTTTTAAAAGAAAGCTTGCTAGGTGCTCTTTGAATTTCATTTGGCAGAGTTCCAGAGCCGAACAGCTACTACCTCGAAGGAATCTGCACGAAACGAAGTGGTGTGAAGAGGTTACAACTTTTACCAATTGTTTAATCTGGTCTTCTGCAGATTACCCATTTGGAATCAGACTGTCGCGCCGCGTGGACGGGCGGCGTCTGGCCACGTTCAACGCGCGCAACGAGCATGACCGCTGCAAGTTCGCGGAGGACCTGCGCGAGAGCATCGCGGAAATGGACGAAATGGAGGCCATGAGGATTGAAGGGGAACTGAATCGGGGCAAGGGGAGGTCCACGGCCGGGAACAATAACAGGAACGGTGAGTGAAACTCATTAAAGATGACCGAATGATATATATACAGGGTTCGAAAATATCCGATATTTATTACAAATATGAGATGATATATATCAAACTTGATGTATATTTGATATTAATCCAGTTGCTCGCGTCCGTAGGTGTGTACCCTTTGATTCCCTACATGAACCCTCTGGGTGGTGCTAAAGGAGCAACCAAAAGTAGCTGTGCCAAGTTCGTCCGGAGAGGTACTGCCACCATACCTGGAATCGCATTATTGTGTTCCGGTGGAAGGGTGTGGGTGCCGGTGAAATCACATACGCACGAGAATCCCCATTTAACTAAGACTAATTGTAAGGAAACATCTAAATTGGTAGGATTCAGGTCCCGTACATTACGCTAAATTTAGTTCTGCTAATGATAATAATATGTTTCTTATTGTTCCAGTGATGGAGAACAGAGACAGTGGAGTAGCTGATGTGGAAATCGACCACCAACAGTGTATGGACCACGCCTTGCATGTTCACGGGTATGTAACATATCTAACTTTCATACTTAATTTCAAAACGAATCTTAAGGTTTTGCCACCATACCTGGAATTTACCGCCACGCTTTAGTGTGTTCCGGTGGAAGAGTGTGGGTACCGGTGAAATCACATGCGCATGAGACGTATCAACCCCGTCCCGGGTGATGGACGCAGCAGGATGAATGCAACTCAGTGTAAGATCTACATCTTATACTGCGTCTATATTGGGAGAAGAAATCAGATGTCTATAAACAAACATACACACAGAAGCTTGCGCCTTTATAATGTTAGTGTGATTATGATTTGCATATTTTTTCAGCGTGGTAGTCCCACCGCCGCCATCTTGCCCGGCGCCCGCAGCGCCCTCTCGGCTGTCACAGAACCCCCCGCCGACTAGCATCATCAAACGCAACGTGCTTAGCAACTCGCTCGTCGACATCAATGACCCGGGTAGTTATTGTTAATAATGTACTGTATTTTAACCGTATTATCCTCTTGTTCCCACCGCAGGGACACCGGTCTACGCTCGATAATTGAGAGTGAAAGGGCTTTGATCCGGATTTTGAATCTGGATTGGGCTCCCGTGGTAGACCACGGGTGCGATTCTAACGCGTATTTCAACAGAATGCTAGTTCTAACAGGATTTTTATTATTATAGATATTGTATATTTGATTAAAATCTATTCAGTTATTTAATAACTTCAGTTATTTAATAATATAATGAACTTTTCCGAATTGGATAAAATTTTCTAGATGTTTTATCCAAATACAAAATCGACAGTATCAATGATAATAAAGTCTTAATCTTACTCCAAGGTCTAGTATAACATGATGACATTCTTGAGTTTATCAATTAAGATTTTTCTTATATTGTGTTTTATTAAATTAACATTGTATTTTCTCCCGCAGTGGCCCTAGCGGCCGAGAGGCTCCAACGCCGCGGTTCCGTAGGGTCCCTGGACAGTGGCATGTCTGTCTCCTTCCAGCAAGGCAGCCGCACCGCTCTCGCGACTTCGCCCCGCCAGCCAGACCAGCGCTCTCCTGGTAAACCTTACCCCTAGCCAGGTCCTACACTTTTCATTCACTTGCATGCTAGTTCATACTTATACTTGCATGCTCCTAGATCCTACCGGCTGCGCCAGTTTGTGAATTACGCCGATCTTTAATTTTAAATGGGAAGAAATTAATGGGTAGATTTATATTTGGGATCGTCTTAAGAGTTTAACCTATAGCAGTGGGCAAACTCAGGTTGAGGATGATAAAAGATTTGTACAAAGTAGATGACTTTGTGCGCGCCGTTTCTCGCATTATACGCAGCCCTATGATATTGATAACTTAGATTAAAATGTGGTGTAGACTCAAAAAATGGTGAGACCATAAAATGATGGCCATAACATAAAAGCAACTGCTCTAATGATATATGACTTATAAAAAATATACTAGATAATTCTAGAAAGCATGTTGTATTAAACATGCTTTCTAGAATTATCCAGTTGATACACTGAAAAATCATTTTGTTAACTTAGAAATAAATTCAATCAGGTCGGTAGTATCAATAGTGCATCCCATACTAATCTAGATCTAGATAGTTACTTACTAACCTATTAGTTTAACTGAAATCCGAACTCGAAAAAGCCATTTCATTTTCCATTATATGTCTTACCATCTCTTTCTCTTTCACAAACAACATTGCCCCCTCTTTGTTTTCCATATCATTTCAAAATGGCAACCCCAATTAGTTATAATTTACTTTAATTGGCAGATATAATGATGCTTGCTTTCATATCTTTTCAGGTCGTCTTTTCGGCGGAATAAGTGGTATATTCCCAGCGCGGATTCGCAAATTGAGCGCATCAGGCGTTCCCGACACGAAACACGGCGTCGGCAAAAGTACAGAAGTTTAACAGCCGATTTTTCGTATTTCGATTCACTTACTCCTATTTTAGATGCTTAATGTGGATTGTGCATAACGGTTTTTTTCGGCTCAGATTTAAAACTGTTTATTCGTTGACCTTGTAGATAGTGGAGTTTGATTGGACAGTTATTCGAAGCATTTATTTGGATCTGTGTTGATTTGCAGTACTTACTGAGTGCCATCTTTATTTCATTATGTATCCATCATTATAGAAATTATATCACACTGTTGGGTGATATTTTTTTAATGAATAACTTATTTGTTTACGAACAATTTTATGAGGTTTTTCGTCACGGTTTTGCTATTCGCGGTGTGTAAGCAAACCTTTTGTTTTCAAAGTAATTTAAATCAGGGTAAGGTCTTGGGGATGGTATTTTCACGGTTTCGGATCTAGTGCCAAAGCTTGTGGTACTATTTTTTCATAAATATTTAAATATTAGTAAGATCCAAGGAACTTAACATTGATAATGTAATGCTATGGAAAATATACTTTGCCCATTGTTCTAAAGAATTGCTATGAAATTATTGCTATTTTGGCAATTATGGTATCATGGATTTGACTATAAGGAATCCTGGATTCTGTATGCGGTCTTTAAATTTGAAACTCAGTTAAGATACTGCTATATCTTTCGTGAACTTGAGATGGCAACAGAATCAGAGAGATTGCTCACGTTATATTCTTCTGATATACTATCAAGATTTCTAAATAGCTTTCAAATGAGTGCTAATGATTGTTCGGGCAATAGTTTCAATATTTTTTCTTAAAATAACGGCAAAGTGATTTCCATAACATAAAACAAAGAGGAACCTAATACGAGTTAAGGCATTCTCACTTGAAAGCCAATTTATGATGCAGGCATTGGGTGGCGCCACCATCGACTACAGAGACCGCTTAAAATCGATGACGCGATAAAATAATTTGATCGGATAATTTTTTTTCGATGTAACTGTTTCACGGAACAAGTCACGCGGCTGTGGCGCTAGTTTCTACGCGAAAGCTAAATTCCAGTGTGGCTATTCGTTAGTTCCCTCAAATGCCGCAGGACTTGCGTGAAACTATGGACGTGACATAATAGATAGAAATACTCGAATTAAACAGTTGACGTAATCAAAAGAAATTAGTCGGTGGTATATTCCGAGGTTCGAAGTTCGAGGTAGCCCTCCATTGTGAAGGAGGTTAGTCGTTAATGAATCGAAGTTTAACATGTGGGTCCACGATTTTGGATGTTGTTTATGTTGTATCGGTCGGAGGTGGTGGATGATTATGTGCGGAATTTTGATCTCGAAGATATCTAAATGAAATCGCCTATACCCTTTTTTCCGTGGGGAAATGCACTCGCATACCGCCCTGCTACGAGGAGATAGAGCGGTTATGTGGGACTAGACCCACTAAGACCCCACGGCGTCCACCTCTGCCGCTTAATGGCGGGACACATCAACACGGGAACGTTTGCACATACTTCCGCGAACCCGCCGCGGATAGCCTATATCCTAGATTAACACATAAGCTACTTTTTATTAACAACGCGAGGTGTAGCTATTACGTATTATAAGAGTATACCGGTTTTTTCTAGTTTATGGTAGATAAATTTCAAGCTGATTCATCATTCGCGCGTAATCATCCACCATAGATCCCAGAATAGATAGTAACGTTATTGGAATACGAATGAGAGATGAAAACTATTGAAAAAAAAAAAACAACTAATAATAATTCAGATTTATTTAAATAATGCATTTATTCATTACTCGTTACCAGCAAAAAGTATTATAATATATTCTTTACATTAAAAGTAATTCGCGGTTTTTAGAGGTACAGCGAGGCGCTGGTTATCACAGGAATTCCGAGGGTATGTTACCAATACCGTCGGTATGTTTCTGTGATAATTTTAGATTTTCTTTAGTAATAGTTGTAAATACGTTTGGGTTAGCCGATGCAATATAGGTGTCACAATGCGTTGCTCCCACACCGAATTTATAATCAATTGTAAAACATGAAAAAGTCTACATAGAAATAAATTTGTTGTGGAAGAACCATACTTTTTAGATTACAGCACAATTATAAAACAACACAAAAAATAAATAGTTATTTGGATTGGTGTCAAAACTCTTTCAATTGTTCATTAGTGATTTTTTTAATTAAAATTTCGTACGTTTAATAAATAAATAATTGAAAGATTTTGAATACCTGTATAGACAAATTCAGAAAAAATTTAAATTATAAAAAAAAATACGAATTTATTCACTATTGTTGAGAATTTCATTAGATGTAGACGTTTGTGAAGATTTTTGAATAGCTGTAATCTCTTGATTCCATATTCTTTTCTATTTAAACGTCCTAATTCTATATAAAATACATATTTTAATGAAAATAATCGGAAACTATTAAAGTATATTTTAAATAATTTAAAACAGCGGAAAAAATCTCAAAAAGATTGAAAATTCATACTAATCGTTGAATTGGAGTATTATCTTGTATGAACAATCTAATCAGAAATATATGTCCCATTTCTGAACCCTGTTTGTTTACCAACTATTACCATAAACCATACAATTTTGAATCAATACCCAATGTATATTCAAAGTTGGTATTATTGGTATTATTAGCTGGTATTGTTACCAGCACGACCTCCCCTGGATTCACCTCTTGTATGTACCGCTAAGTGTAAGTAGGTTTTAGTCGTTCATATACTTTTGATATAAACTTAATATGCAATAACTTCCATTATCTGGTATTGGTTTTGAGAATTTAGCTGATATTGTATTTGAAAGTATAATCCGACTTATATCTAAGGTTGAAGATATATCTTAGGGACACACATCGGAACAGCCCAATCCTATGTTGCATACATTTTGTATCTCCATACATTTAGTATATGCATACATTTTGCATCTGCATACATTTAGTATATGCATACATTTTGCATATAAATAATGTAATAAATATAATATTTCAGAATCCAAACCTTGCCTTAAACGATAGAATCTTTGATGTTTTACATTTCAATATATTGCTCACAGGTTAGTTGGTAGTAGCTCTGCTTTCTATGCTCGTAGGTTTGATTCCCACCCAGAAAATTTAAAAGTCGAACATAGATTTTTGATCTGTGTCTGGGTGTTAATATGTATTATATGTATGCATTTACAAGACTTAGAATATATATTATATCAATAAGTTATCTGGTTCCTATAGTACAATCTATGCATAGTTTGGAACTAGATGGCGCTGTGAGAAATATCCATGAATATTTATTTAACAATTTATGAAAATAAGTGTCCAAAGACATTTTCCACAGCGCCATATTGCCCTAAACTAAGCATAGCTTGTACTATGGGAAACAGATTATAGATACAATACTTATATAGTACTTTCAATCGTAAATACACATTAACTCAGAAACAGAACAAAAAATTATGTTGGTCACAAATGTACCACGACCTACAGAGAAGGCAGAGTGAGACAAACTCAAACTCAAACTCAAACTCATTTATTCCTTTAGATCTCAAGTATCATTTGGACACGTCAAATTTTACACATGCACATATTCGTGAGCATATAAAGTGTCACAGGAACTCCCCAGGCACATATGCACACAGATATGTCAAATTACAGTCAGTTTTCATGTTTAAGCTTATCTTATTTTTTAAGTTTACGTCTGTTCCAACCCTAACCGACCAACCCGAGGGGAAGAAGCAGACAAGAAACCCCTCGGAGACAGTATTACATATTCGCGAATATGGTCCTGCGTCTAGAGTGGAGCAAATTCATTCCCAAGCCTTTTTGTCATCTAGGTAATCTGATATTTTATAGTAAGCTTTTGCGACAAGTTTACGTTTGATGACACTACTAACTAATAACTGACTACTAACTAATATCAAATATAGTTTATTGAGGAACAAAATAACAATGGATTACAAAAACTTTAGAAAAACGATGATGCCTGCAGAAGTATTAAAACTGTATCGCAGACATCAACGCCCACCCGTCACATGTGTTTGGTAGTTCCAAATAATTGTGTGTCCTAGGTATACTATAAACCTAAATGTTGACTAATCTTACGCATCTACTTAGCTGTTGAATTTGTACCAAACGTTTGTTAATATTTGATACGCGGGTAGACATAAATAAACTTGTTGAGCTATGGTTAAAACGACTTTAGAAAGTTCTTTCTCTTTCTAACTCGTGAATAAGGTATGCTAATCTATATGTATCTCATTCTATCCTTCCTATACGTGCTGTCCAATGAGTATTGAATCTCGGTTTTTATTTTAATTACCCAGCAGATATTTGCTTAGCGTAATAGCAAATTGCATCGATTTGCAGCAATGGGAATGATACATTTTATCTTAATATATTAATGCTTGTTTATGACCCACAGATAAATTATGTCAATAATAGAAATCTGCAACAATTATCTTGCATTGTATATTTTGCTGCAACTTTGTAATGCGCTGTTACGCGTTGCAAAGCACTAATCTGCAGCGAAATTAAATGTATATGTAAGTCAGTAGTATCCTGGTATTTCTTTATAAAAAAAATTTCATGTGTAATTTTAGTGGTCGACTATACTATTGTCTAAAAAGTCCTGTCCTTATTATATGCATGATAAAGGAATTGATATGGAAGTGTTTCGTCGTTGGATTTTGGGCCCTATTTATTAAAATTATAATAAATTTCGATTGTATAGAAAATTATTATAACCTAAAATTTTGTCTATGGAACTCGAATGTAATTTCTTAAGCGTATTTCAAGCGAAATGCGTACTTATTTTGTTAGTTGTATGGTATGATTTTGTGATAGGTGTGTTTTATTTTGAATTATTACTTAGTATTCTGAATAATAAACAAAACAGGTGTTTTTTTTTAATAAAAACCGTGGTGGTTTTCTACCGTGGTTATAGATTTTGCTTATCCACACATTTTTTATTTTTGAATTCTAATATGTATTCCACATATTAGAATTATTAAAGTGACTAGTAATTCATTATTTAATAATTTCAGTCTTTATTGAATGTGGGTAATTAAAGAAGAATATTTTGTAATAATTAAAATAAAACACCAAATTTGTGTGGATTGAAAAATGCTTTTTGTAAATTTCGCTTGAAGCCAAAGATGTACTATTTCCTTGTGTTCAAAGTACTATAATACTTAAAGTATACAATCTAAGAATGGTTGTAATTATGAACCTTAAATTTGATCATTTAAAAACCTTATTCGTAAGTTTTTTCGCGTAACTTCATATCTTTCGTAATTTTATTAATGTACCGGTGTTATCTATAATTTTAGTTTTAAGTCTTAGCAAAAGGGTTTATTTTTCTGTAACATAATCTTACTAACTTATATTCTTTCTCTACCTATATGTATATTAAAGAATTCTAATATATATCCCTTAGTTATGTACTGTTATGAGCAATAAGCGTAATAGCGTCACATAATGTTGTATAATATTATAAATTGTTGAAAGTTGCTACAACTAAGTCACTTACAATAGTTTAATTTAATAAAAATAATAAAATACGAAAATTGTATTTATTTATTAAATATGAATTAACATTCATGATGAGTTATTGTCGTTTTATTTCATCGTTAAGTTTGTTTACTCTTACCGTGGGTTAGCACTGGTCGAGCATACAAAAACATGTTGAAAACATCTACAAAAACATGTTGCATTTGTGTTTTCAATGCAACTATTTGAAGCGCAACATGCTTGACAAATTCTTACTGATATATTAACCTAGACAAAGGTTCTATAATTGTTTCGATACAATCACTGAAACATTGACTCTTGTTTTCTGACGTAATCAACGTGAACTTTAATCAAATCGATCTTTAACCAAGCTGAAAAAAGATGTTTTAATAAGTGCGAATTCAACATGTTATGACGACGTTTCACGAAGTACAAATGCAAAAATACTAAATTGGATATGTTTTTTAGATACCAATTTGAAAGCTTATATCTTGGATTAACACAGGCTACTTTTGATCCCAGAGAGCCATGGGTAACTACGCGGGGCGCAGCTAGTTCATATATGATGCCAAGAATGACAGCAAATAGTTAAGTAAGTTAAGTATAGAATGAAATATGGCGAAAAATTCCGTTGTCGTTCACGATAATATCACGATATTATGCTCGTATGTGTAAAATTTATTAATAACTAGCTAAATTTATAAATAACTACCCGCATAGTTCCCGTTCCCGTGGGAATACGGGGGATAAATTTATTTTATTTCTTCGCTAATTTTACAATGTTTCTTATTTATTTGCTATTCGGTACGGAGACAAATACAACAAAACAAAAACCATAAATGAGTTATAAGTGTTCGAACAAACCCGAATCTGTTTTAAATATTTAGATAAAAATAATTAAGTTTGAGTTTGACATAAAGCCTGATAAAGAAACTGGATCTCACTTATCATCTCTAAAATCTCTAAACATTTCCAAGATATGCCCAACAGTGGTAGCGTGGCCACTGTTGGGCATATCGGGAAATAGACGTGATTCTATCTATGTCAGAACGAGACAAACACACTGTCTCTCTCGCACTCTCGGATTGCTACACACGGCTTCTTAATACCACAATAAGTTCACACTTCTAAGGCTTCTGCCTAACGTAGCTGTAAGCTGTGCTTAGCCCGTTCATGTAGCTCGTGAGGTAATAGTAAACGTCATAAGTTTTTCTAGGCAAGTGTAAAAACAATGGAGACGGTATTATTACAAAAATACATGCAATAAGTGATTGAAAAAATATGTTTTGCGTTTTGCTTAGAAACGATTAGGTAGATATTTATATTATTACATACCAGCTTTTGCTTGCATGTAATAATACAAGATTTAAAAAAAAATGTTTTTATGTTAATTTTGTCAACGTGTGTAAATTTTATGATGATCAGTTGAGTGGTTGAGATGTGGAAGCATTGTTATGCTTCCACAACAAACTTATATTCGCATTTATAATATTAGTTAGGACGATATAATAGTAATATTGGGGCTGGTAAATTGCAGGTCTGGTATTCAATGCAATGGGATTTCGTCTCAGAGAGATAGCTGCAACATGATGTGACTTGTGTGTTGTAACCATTTAATGAAAATGACAATCATACGATGTTACCTGACTGATGATAAGTTACCGCGTGTTTCAATATAGACGCTACCTCAATCTTCGTCTAGACTTTCCAGGCTAGACTTGAAAGGTCAGTCTTCAAGATATAACTCAAGGCTATACTTTTATTAGTACAATACGTTTAAAATATCAATAAAGATATTATATTCTTTGATAGATAATGGCGAAAGCAAAGTCAAAATACATTACGTACAAATTGATCCCGTGAAATGTATTTCAGTCGATTACAATAACTTTATACAATAACTTTAGCACTAGAATAATCTACATCGCAAGCGGCGTGCACAAATAAAATTACACATAAGATTTGTCACCAATTATTTTTTGCTTCAAAGTCCGATAAAGTGGAGTATCTAACCAATACACCACTTTCACCACTTTCAACTATCAACCCAAGTCACAAAACCAATGGTAGTTCGTGAGTAATGTAATTAACTCTTGAATAATTTTTTTTTTTTACGTTTATCCTCTCATACCGCTGCACTAGGATTCCCTCTGTCGCAGATGGCATGGACAAACACAGAAACACAAGACAAACACCCAAGACCCGATAACAAACTTTCATGCTCACCACACAAAGTATGCCCCGGCCGGGAATCGAAGGCAGGGCTACTAAGCCACGGAGCCGTCTTCAATAATTAAATCTGTAGCCGAAGAAATAACCAAAAAATAGTTTAAAAATATTATTTTAGCAGCTCTGTAGTTTTCTTGTCCGCGTAGGACAGTCCGCCACACTTCAGTACAACAGACCACGTGATAGCAGTAACTACCCTATTTTAATTTAATAAAATACTTTGACGGTTGAATCCAGAGCTCCTGAGAGGTATGTGCTTAATTTGATTATAATATGACAGTGTTAATTAATTACTTAATTAGGGGTGATTGATAGTGCAGTCATTGCGGTAGAAAGAAGTCATTTTGAATTTTAAGATTAAATTGATCATTTATCATTATAAAGATTTCCTAGTATAATCAATACAATATTTTTAATTACGTTTTTGATTGGAACTTAAGATAGTTTTTTTGTTACATTAAATACAAAAAAAAACTGAATAAATCGTGCATTTGCAGTCACTACATCACTATCGATTTTTTTTTACTCGATCATAATTCAATTAATCGTAGTTGTTATTTTTTTATAACAAAAAAGCATTTATACTCTAGTTTTCTAGCATATTAAAACAAAATCAGTATTTTCTATTTATGCCTGTTACGTGTGATTTTTGCAGTCCATTATGTTAAAATTGACCACGTAAAGAAGTAAGAGGTAGAGTTTTCGTAGTTTGCCCTATCTATACCTATTTAATACCACCTTAAAAACTATTAAATAGTTAAATGTAACATTATTTTTTAACCATATAGATATAAGACCATGTTTTCTAAATTCTATCGATAATATTGATAAAATGACAATTTACCTTATTTCTTACACGGTATACTTGCGCAACAAAAAAATAAAATATCACCAGAAATACCATTTCAATTTGATTTTTTTCACTAATTTACTCATTTTAGGGAAATAAAGGAAGTGTCACTGTAGAACCGTGTCACATGGTTTGAATTAGATTTTTACCTTTATTTATTTACTTTATTGGACCATCGAGCTACACAAAAACCAATAAATACCTTTTAAAATTTATCGTCTATTAACTATTTAATTACTGTTCTGGATCGGTCACCGATTACATATTTTCACATTTTCTTTAATTGTTTCTCATAATTTTATTTACTTTTAGTATGCTTTGAGTACCTTATTAATAGATTATTCCCACAAGAAGAAGACGGGATCACTTTTGTCTGTAAGATAGGTCTATCAGGAAAATAAAACGTAGCCAGGCTGTTAGAACTTCATTAACACTGCATTCCATGTAATATACACACACAAACACTACACAAACCTATGTATATCTACATACAGGTCCAAACAAAATTACAAAAATGTCTTCCCCCATTTACCTAGCTAGACCCCCATTTCCCTGCCGGGTCAATTGTAAAATGACAAAATAGCAAGCTCATTTAGTGGTAATTTAATAAACTTAACTAAATTATAGGCATTTAATTCAATTTAGTCTACAAGTAGGCAACTTGTTCGGTCAATCACCTGCCTGCGTTAAATGGTTTATTTTATAAGCAGGGAAATCACGGAGAAGTTACGTGTAATAATTGGATTTAGTTTCCTATTTCGTTAAGAAAACTATTATAATAGTACCTAATATTATTTTGAAATTTAATCATTTCTGAAACGACGACAGGGTATATCGTTGGGATCTCATACTTCGGTTAGGACCCGAGTCGTAATTCTGTTGTTATGGGCGGTGGTAACCGATAGAAACGTATTCAATCTACCAATGTAGCCACTTATCGATTATTGATTGAAATTTAAACATCTATCCGAGTAAATAAAATTAAAGTGTCTGTTTAAAATATCAAAACAGCTTTCTACTAAATTCATTAAATAATAAATGTTAAAAATGTTTGTTGTCTGTTTGTTCCATGTATGTTGTATGTGTGTGTATCCATGTGAAATATTCGAAATTATAAATATATAAATATTTCAGATGGAAGAGTCTTTAGACGGGCGAGAGAGCGGAGCCGGTGGCTCTGGCTTCGACTCAGCAGCAATCCTCAACGACGATGTCTCACCCACTACTAGCTTTTGCTATAATATCCCGAATTTGTTCAACGGGTAAGATCGAAACTTGGCAGTGTTGTCGCCACATTAAATTACATTGTAATGTTTTTGTTATTTAAATATGTGATAGAACGAGCTGAGGGCCCACCTAGTGGTGAGTGGCGACCCGCCCGTGAAAACAGAAATGTGACTCAGTATAAGATTTGGATCAAACACTGAGTCGCATTCATCCGTCTGATTCTTTCATGTGATTTCACCGTATTTTCACATGTATTTTTTTTTCAGTCTTGGTCCAGGATCCGTCCTTTGTGAACGTTCTGAGGCAGAACCTGGTGACATATACACGACGGCTGATCAGGCAGAAGACGCAGAGCATCAGTATGAAGACGACGAGGAATATTCTCCTAAATCTAGTAATATATTTGTCGTATTGAATCTATGTGGCGTGGTGGTGTAGGGGCACGCTTGTGACCTCCAACCGAACCTTTGAAGGTTCAACGCCAGACACGTTTCAAGCGAAATAGCCCGTTTTAACCCCGAAGAAAAAGAGGGGTCTTGCAAGTTGGTAGTGTGTATATATATGTCCATCTGCAGCTCCTTAACGAATGACGGATTTTAATGCAGTTTTTTTCTGTTTATAAAACTGATTCGATCGATCGATAGCTATTATATAATTTATATAGATGCGCCAATGGACCTTCTCATTTCTAATACTTCATGTCCACCCAAAGGTTGTCTGTAAGAGATCGCTTTATAGCGATAAGATGCGTCACCTTTTATTAGTTAAAATTTTTTTGTTGTACAATAAAGTGAGGGAACCGGCATGTCTTAGAACCAAAAATTCGACGACATGTGTCATCTACCAATCCGGATTGGGCTCCCGTGGTAGATCAGGGCCCATTCACTCTCAATTATCGAGAGTAGGATCCCTGCAGTAGGAACATTAGAGGCTGGTGCGGTACGGTAAAGTGTTATCTATCTATCTAAGTAGGGTATTTACGTAAAATGTACTTGTTGAACATGCGATTTAAATCAAAATAAATACGAGTACATATCACTAGCGGATAAGCGGATGTGTTATTCCGCTAAAAAAAGAGATATATTTTGTGCCTAAGGCATTGTTTTAGTGGTCTAAAACAATCTTATTATTGTCTTTCTAATTAAATCGGTTTGGGGCACATCGGTTGGATGTTTTCAGTCTTTAACGGACATAGGCAGAAACAATTTTTGTGTTTTATATAATAGGATTTCAAGTTGTGCTTATCTAAAAACGTTTTGCTATTTAACAAGAAATTGTATTATGATACAAACCTTTCAGGTTCCAAAAGTGAAGTCCCGAAGCGTAAACAGAGGAGATACAGGTAAGTGAATGTATTAATCGTTGGTCGCGTCCGTAGGTGAATACCCTGAGGGTCCCTACACGTGTCCCCTAGGTGCAAAAGGAGCAACAAAAAGTAGCAGTAAAACTTGTGCAAGTTCTTCCGGAGAATTACTTCCCGTCTTGATTCACAATTTGACAACGACGTAATGGCAATAATCCCATAGAAAAAGGCACTTTTAGTATGCGAAAATCAAATTTCCGAATTTTTGGGTGAATATTTCAATTATTTTCTTTTTATAAACCTTGTTGATAATTACGAATACAACGAAATAGAAATTAGCCAAATCGGTCAAGCCGTTGTTTTAGTTTTAGTGGCACTAAAAAACAGCAATTATTTTTTATATATAGACAAGCTTTTGCCGCGGTTTCGCTCGCGTTATTAGATTTTATCCAATTTAATTGGGCGCATACACCTAAATAGCGCCACCTAGTGAGAAATAATGAACTAAATTATAAAGGAAAGTGTATTCACCATAATAGCGCCATCTACGGAAAATTGTGTAACTAGATCACCAACCAACTGAGCTGTGACTTGCAGGCTATGCTTAGATGGCGCTGTTAAATATCCAAGTATATTGGTGCATAATAATAAAATAATTATAGAATAATTAAATTATTTACTTTACCTATGAGCTTGTGGCGTTTTTTCTGAACATACTTTAGTATGTTTGAAAGCAGCCAATGAACGTCCACAATATTGACAGCTAAAAAAAAACGAGAGGGAATTTCCCTGTCTTAATATAATAAATGCTGATTCCTTCGAACGATATGTATCGGTCTAGTGTTAAGGGCTTTTATTTTAGTTACGGAACGAGCTTAGGGCCATCTGGTGGTAAGTGACGACCCCTACCCATGACAACAGTAATGCGACTCAATATAAGATTTGGATCTTACACTGAGTTGAATCATCCTGCTGCGTCCATGACGGGGATGATATGTCTCATGCGCATTTCACCGGCAACCACACCCTTCCACCGGAACACAGTGATGCAAACACTACTGCTTGTTAGCTGCTTGCTTAAGTAGTATTATCTTTCAGAACTACGTTCTCCAATGTGCAATTGGAACAGTTGGAAGCAGCTTTTCACAAGACTCATTACCCAGACGTATTCTTCAGAGAAGAACTTGCTATGAGGATAGATTTGACAGAAGCTAGAGTTCAGGTAAGTCTTATGTAAGGATAATGGCAGTAACTCTGCTTAAGAAACCGGATTCGATTACCGGATGGGGCAAATTTTGTTTTAAGAGTTTAATATTTTTGCTCGGGTCTTGTTCATGGTGTGAATTCATGTTTGCCAACCAATCTGAGAGCATATCCTTTCAAATAAAAAATATTGTTTTTATCGGTTGATAAATAAAGGAGTTCAATCATCAAAAAAATATATCTTCACCTTTGGAAAAATAATTGAATTCGAAATTTCAGGTTTGGTTCCAGAATCGCCGAGCGAAATGGCGCAAGCATCAGAAAGCCGGATGCGATTCTTACCCTGGAAGGCCACACTCTCCAGAGAGATCTCCTTCAGCCCTTGCGCTGGAAATGAGGGATTTCATCACCATACCAGGTAGGCAGTTGGTAGAAGCTCTGCCTTCTGCGTGGATTCGATTCCCACCCAGGACAAGCATTGTGCGAACAGAAATTTTTGTTCTGTGTCTGGCTGTTAATGTGTATTACAAAAAAAAGTAATTTAAGTATTCTATCTGTTATCTAGTTCCCATAATACAAGCTATGCTTAGTTTGGGGCTAGATGGCGCTGTGTGAAATACGTCAATGTCAATGAGTATTTTATCCTTGCGATTTCCGTCTCGACGCAACGGGGTGCAAATTGGATCTCATGCTTCAGTAGGGGAGGACCTGTTATTGAACTTAATTAAAGAAAGTAGTCTAGTGTCCATACAGTGGGAACATTAGAGGCTGGTACGGATAAAATAATGCCTTTATGGTTATCTAAAAGATTATATAATTCGTTTAATAATTGCTGCTGAATTTTTGCCGTTTTCCTGTTGAAAATACTGTAATTTTATAGTAAACTAGTTTTTTGCTCACGGCTTTGCTCGCGTGAGTGCAGTGTTTTAAACAATAATTTATTTCTCTATGATATAACCTTTGCGCACCCCTGACAACGTGTATGAAAAAAAATCATTGGTAGATAAGAAATGAAAGCGTGACAAAAAAAACCCATTAGCACTTATATTATTAGTTATGATGTTAGTCAGGAAAACGAGGTCTCAAACCCTTTTTAAAATATTTATTTTCTTCTTCCAGTATCATCAACTCAAATGGTCAACATGGACAATCAGAACCAACCAACTTACACATCCAAGAACAAGCCCCAAGCACCCGCAATCCACATAGCAGCACTACCAACAAGGCAGAACCAAGTAGAACTACCGTCCTTCTCCATTCCTCTTCAGTACAACCTCGGCTCCTTCAAGAAGATCGGAGAAGATGTTCAACTAGACTTAGAAGTACCAGAACCTCAAAATTGGGATGGGCGGATAATACCAAATTTCAATCTTATGAACCTCAAACCTTTGCTTGAAAATCGGGAAAATGATCTGACCGATCTAAAGTATGAAATCAAGAATGAGACGGCAAGAGTTAATTACGAAATCAATACTGTGCAAGCGATAGAGACAGATGATATCCTGAAGGAGAGTGTGAATGAAGGACAGACGATATCTCCTGATTTCCAGATACAGAGATACCAGTATGAAAATGAGAAAAGGTATAGAGAAGGTTTTGAGGAAACCATGATGGAGGATGGTAGAAGTGACTTTGTTTGTGATAATGATTTATTTAAAAACAGTTTTGGGAAAGTTGACGAGAAAAGGGGGGAATTTGAAGAGTGTCATCTGCTAGACAGTAATGTTGGGCTGAGTAATTTTGAAAACAATATGTAATTTTCATGTTATACTATGTCCGTCCGTATTATACTATCTTTATTAGATACGTTATAAATATAAGAAGATTGTAATTTTATTTAGCTACTAACTATATTTTTCGGGGGACCATGTTGCACGTCCGTAGGTGAATAGCCTCAGAGTCCCTGCACGTATCCCCCCACGGGTGGTGCAAAAGGAGCAATCCAAAGTTGCAGTAGAATTAGTGCAGAATTCGCCCAGAAAAAGCGGTACGCTTCCACACTTCGTAATCTGCCGCCAAGCAGTGCATTCGTATTGCTGTGTTCCTGTGGAAGGGTAAGTTGCCGATGAAATTACAGGCACATGAGATGCAACATCTCCGTCCCAGAGTGACGGACGCAACGCTATGTGACTTGGGTCTTCTCATACTTCAGTAGGGGAAGATTTGAGTCGTATTTGAGCGTCGGTCGCCACTTACCATCAGGTGGGCCGGTCTGTGCGTCCGGTAACATTTGTCGCATAATGTAAATATACGATTGGTTGGTAACTATCGTGGCTGTGGTAATCCAACGAGGAATAAGCTGAGTTAATCATGGGGAAACTGAGCTAACTAGTTGTTACTTCTACTTTTCCGCCATAGCGTGATCCACCAGGTGAAAAATGGCCCATTGTTGTTAATTTTATCCCTTGATTTAAATTTTTCATGTGACATACATAAAATATGTACATAATAAAGATAAAGATAGAAAAATGTCTTTTATATTAAATTATTTCCTCGCTAATTGTGGATCAATTTGGATGTTTTTTTTTTATACTTGATTCCTATCATTAGGGCATATAATAAGTATATGGATGTATTTGATTTTAAAATCTGCTAATTATTTTGAATTATTTTTGTTCTTGTGTGTACACCTCTACCATCTCCACCTCTGTCTAGCCTCAAAAGATTGCTGGAAGAAAAATCTTGTTAGAGTTAAGCTCTCTTGTTATTATTATTTGTTAATAAATAAATGTTCATGAACATTTCCCACAGAGCCATCTAGCCTCAAACGAAGCATATCCTGTAATATGGGAACTAGATAACTGATAGAATACCTGAAAAAATACTATATTACTTATATAGTATTTTTTGTAAATATTTACTTATAATACTTATTAACCCTCATAACAAACATTTATTTTCATCAAACAAATGCTTGTGGGTGGGAATCGAAGCCACGACCAAAGAACGCAAAGCTACTACCAACTGAACTACAATATTATGCCAGTAATAACTTATATTTATGTCTTATTTTGTATACATAATAGGATTATTCAGTTACTTTAATATGAAACTAGTTCAAAGAATCCTATTATTTAGCCATATAACGTTTGTATGTCTATTCGTCCTATTGTCACATTAAACTTAATTATAGACTGAATTAACCATACACTACTTTTTATCCCGAATAAGTGAAGTAATTTTTTTCCTATCGTCTTATGTTGGCTTTTAACCGCATGTAACACCGCGGGGCGCTGCTAGTTTTATTCTTTGAACAAAAATAAACCCACATTACAAAAATCTGAGTTAAATTTTAATTGGGTGATCGAACAAACATCATTAAAACAGAGAAAATAATATTCCAATTAGTTTAACGACTTACAAGACTTGGGAGAGACAATATTTTATTCCAATCATTGCTGTGACAAAATTTTGCTATCAATTAATTAAGATTTATTTTTAACTGGCCTGTTAATATTAACCTATTTTTATGCACCTAATCGTTTTCGAATGGTGACTTTGTTTTACTTGTTAATATTTATTAAGTTAGCTACACATATTCCTTTCTTTTGCTGTTTAATTTAACCGGTATAATTGTTACATAAACATATATTTTTTACAAATAAATGTATTACTAAAAAAAAAACAGGTACTCTTGCCTGATGACTAGACTTACAAAACTTACCATACTAATATAATATATGCGAAAGTTTCTTTGTATTGTATGTATGTGTGTTACTCCTTCATGCCTCAACGGCTGATCGGATTTGGGTAAAATTTGTCATGAAGGCAGCTCCAATATACCCTGTATTAACATACAAGGTACTTTTTAACACGAAAAAGTTATGTATTAGCCTTACTTCATAGTTTAAATTGCAATACATAATGTTTGACTAAATGTGATGGATAGTCTTTTTATTTTTAAATTCTATGTATAGATAATGGTACGGAACCCTTCGTGCGCGAATCGGACTCGCACTTGACCGGTTTTTTGTATTTAAAGTCACCGTTTCAAGTACGGACTGGACGGAGCTACGCCATGAGCGCTTCCCACTCTGAGTGAGTGGCAAAACTTCTTGAGAACAATAAACACAACAAACAATACAGCTTTAAACAGTATAATTTTGGATTCGGTAATATTGCCTCGGACTCAGCGACCTTCAGATGGAAAGTTTAAAGTCACTCAGCTACGATAGTCTATTATAATTCATACGTAATAAAAACACGAAACATAAGCTTTTGCCGTACAGCCATCACGCTATGGGTATACTGGCCGTAGTTGCGAGGGCGATATATAAAATGAATTTCAATTTTACAAAAGATAAAATAGTTTAAGTAGATTCTATTAAAATATAATCTATGGACTCAGCAGATGTAAAAACTTGTCACTCAATACTTTCTTACCCTATTTCAACGCGTTCGCCTAATAGGCTCCATATTTTATTCCTGCGCTGTGGGTACCTATCGTTGAAGATCGAACAGATTTTGTCCTCACTAAGAAACCGATCGAAAAGATCTCCTCACAGATCTTTTGGTTCGGTTGCACCTTTATCCAAACTCAAAGACTTAAGTCTGTTGAATATTATCCGTATCAAAACTGAATTTGATTGGCTCATACAATATCTATATATGAAAAATAATACAATACTAAACCAACTGAGTCTGAGTTTCGAAGGCTACTGACATGGCCTTTCGTCTAGTGATTGCCATGTCCATGGCTTTCGGGCCACAATAGGGTTGGCCATAAAGGAGACAGATATTTTCTATCGTGTATTGGTTTTTGATACTCACCCACATCACGAGAAAGTTATTCTTGTAAAAGGTCAGAACTGGTGCGTAGATTTTATAATGGGGTAAGAAATATTTACATGTACTGTTACTATACAATTCTTATTATATTTCCTCACGGAACTTCGCTCATTAAAGCTTAATTAGACCGTTATTAGCACTACAGTTAATTTAGGAAGGCCATTTTGATTTTGAACAATATATTATAAAGTTACAATAAAAAAAAAATGTTTCGCAATAAAATTCAGTTTTATTAGTAAAATGTGTTCACTAATATTTATTGCGAGTAAGTACCGTAGCTAAAGGGTAAAGAAAACACTGTTAGGTGATATAAAAACATCAGAGACTCAAGAACAAGCTTTATGCAGAGTAGCTACCAAATAAGGAACAGAGCCGTCTAAAAAAGTAACAGGCATTTGAGACTTTTAATCCCCAACTCAGAGCGAAGCATACCTTCACTTAAAACTCGTATTTTTTATATTTGGACCGCTTAAACCATTAGCTATTGCGTGCTACTAATGTATTTTGTACCTACGTCACGAGATTTAACCACTTAACCATAAGTAGGTAGTAATGCTTGAAAATTCAATAACTAAATTGTAAGAAAGTCCTTGAGAAGCGTTTGAAGGTAATTTGGGTTATCGTTTATCGGTAGGTTAGTTGGCGTAGGTGGGATCGTAGCAATAAGATCGACAGATCACTTAAGGTAGTGTCAACCACAGCAAAACCTTCATAGAAAGATCTGATGGAATCTGTCTTGTTTTTGGAATGCTGAGAGACTACACGTAAACACATGTCAGCGTTTGGGGGACCATTTTGCTCGCGTCCGTAGGTGAATACTCTCAGACTTTCTACGCATGTCCCCTGGGTGGTGCTTAAGGAGTAACAAAAAGTAGCCTTTAATCTGGTTATTTATTCGTATAGAGCATTAATTCAGAGGTTATTAGCATTCCCAATATTCTGCATAAGGTCAATGACCAGTTCGTAGACCACACTATTAATAATTGTCTTCACAACATTTAAATAAACACCAATATTACTTATCATTTTCATACTTAGCAAACGAGACAAGATAATTAGATTAGAAGTTGTTAATTTAATTATTACACAGAGTTCAGAAAGCACACTTATTTAGCGAACGAAAACGAATAAAACCTTCGTCTACGCTTGATATAAAAGTTTATTTAGCAAAAAACCTGAAAATTTACAAAAAAAAAATCAAGAAAAAAGAGACAATGTTAAAAGCTTCCTTTATTTTAATTATATTTACTAGCGGATACCTAGCATGTATAATATTAGGAGTACAAATAAGTTTCCGCCGTTTTATTGTAGATGGCGCGGCACGGAGTTTCGGTTAGCTTTCGCAGATGATAACCGGCTTAAAAAATAGTTTGGACATTCAAGAACAACATAACCTATTAATATCATTGATTTTATATTGGTAAAATATAATTTTTATAAGTTGAAAATGTCAAAATTTGAGCCAAGTAAGCGTCATTTGCGGGAAATATTAGTTTACTTCTTTAATTTAAAGAAATCTGCTGCTGAGGCGCATCGATTGCTCGTAGAAGCATATGGTGAGGTTGCTTTGAGTGAGAGAACGTGTCGAGAGTGGTTTCAAAAGTTTAAAAACGGTGATTTCGACGTAGAAGACAAAGATCGCAGTGGAAGGCCAAAAATTTACGATATGCTGTGTATTTGGTGGGATCAGCTAGGTGTAGTGTATTATGAGTTGCTTAATCCGAGCGAAACAATTACTGGAGCCCTCTATCGAACACAATTGATGAGATTGAGCCGAGCTCTGAAGGAAAAACGCCCTCAATACTATTCTAGACACGAAAAAATTATTCTTCTGCATGACAATGCTCGTCCACATGTTGCGGCTCCCGTGAAAAAGTACTTGGAAACACTTGATTGGGAAGTGTTACCCCACCCGCCGTATTCACCAGACATTGCACCGTCCGATTATCACCTGTTCCGGTCCGTAGCACATGCTCTGACGGCGCAGCGGTTCACATCTTATGAGGATACCAAAAATTGGATTGATTCGTGGATAACCTCAAAAGACAAGGAGTTCTTCAGACGTGGGATTCGAATGCTGCCTGAGAGATGGGAAAAAGTGGTTGCAAGTGATGGGCAATATTTTGATTAAATTTATATTACCGTTCTTCTACAATAAATATTTAATTTGTGTTAAAAAACGTCGGAAACTTATTTGTACTCCTAATACTACATCGCTAGAAATAGATTAACATTTTGAGCCTAGTGCATTGTTATAGTGGTTTAAAACCATCTTCGCATTATTGCCTTTCTAATGAAACCGGTTTGGGGCACATCGGTTGGATGGTTTTAAAATCTATAACGGATATAAAGTCTATGATAGGTGGTATTTTTTTAAAATATTTTTATCCGACTTCAGAGGAGGTTATTAATCGGCTATATGTTTGTTATCTCTGATCTTCGTAATTTATAAACCGATTTTTTTTTTATGGATATATCTTCAGATTGGTCCCATAAAAAAAATCTGTAAACTATTATAGTTTAGTTGTTAAATCAAAATAACTGAAAAAATATATCATACAAGTAAACGAAATTGCGTGTTTTGCTTTCCTGTGACTTTTTTCTTCGCCCAGTGTATACCGATTTGGATGTTTAATTTGTAAAATAGAAGGGTGCACCCCCTAACAGGGTGTGTGGGGTACATAAGGGGGGAAAGTAATGAAGTCGGTATTTTTTTCGATTTTTTTTTAATCAGTCATTTGTATAAATTAGGATTAACGGTTATATTTTATTGTTATCTTCATATAACGATAGTTATTTTATTTTTTATACAAATTATTTAATAAAGTATAGCGTAGAATAGACTGAAGTACCACTTCTATATATTATTTTAGATTAGAACAAAATAATGCCCAGTTTCTTTATGATCTTTGGACGTCCGTAGCTAGAGGTAGTTGTAACAACAAGACATGTTCATGCATTTTTTAACCAATAAACAATGTTTCTAGGTTAATGTTTTTATATTTTTTCCAGAATAATATCATGCATTGCCAAAAATTTATTTCAAATTTCCAGAATTTCCTATATGTATCAATGGACGGTCCCAAAATTTGTTTTTCCAAATCTAAGTATCTAATTTGACATAATCGTTGTAGCCCGCATTTTATAACTGACCTTGAGTTAGCCAATCGCAAGCGTTTTAATAATTAGGTAGGTTAGGATTGGAACAGGCGTAATCTTAACAAATAAGCCTAACTAAATTATGAAACAAACTGTAATTTGACATACTTTTTCCGTACTCGCAACTTGGGTGGTGCCAAAGGAGCACCAAAAAGTAGCAGTAGAACCTATGCAAAGTTCGTACGCAGAAGGACTGACACATCTGGTAATCTGCCGCCAAGCAGTGGTGCACTCGCATTGATGTGTTCTGGTGGAAGGGTGAAATCACAAGCGCATTAGACGTAACACCCCAGCCTCGAATGATAGTTGCAACATAATGTAACTTGGGTCGTCTCATACTTCCGTATGAAAAAATATGGATAGAGGTAACCACTTAACATCAGGTGGGCCTTCGACCCGGCCCAACACATAAGTAGTATAAAAAAATGATCAGGTATAGAACTCAATAAAATGTTCTCAATTAGTTCGTTCATCATTTGTTTGGTAAGTGATTTATCTAAATGAAAGCTGTTTTGAGCACACTATATTGTACTTTAATTATATAAATGTATTTAATGCTGTCATTTTAAAGTTATTTGATTTTTAGTAATGAATACTTTGTAACTGCTTTTATTTTGGCATAATTATAATTTCAATTTAAATATATAAATTAATTTAAATATATAAATCAATTGCTGTGCGTTAGTCTCACAAAATTTCAAGTTTCTTTTTACGTAAATTTTCTTCCATATTGTAAATTACTTATTATTAATTACATAGTTACATTTTTTTGTATTTTTTATAGGAATTGCTACTTCGGAATTTAAGGTGGTACGAAATTCACAGGGTCATCTAGAGTCTCGCGGATGTGTGTGCTAACGTTCCCGTGTTCCCGCCACTAAGCGGCAGAGGAGGACACCGTGGGGTTTTAGTTGGTCTAGCCCCACATAACCGCTCTGTCTCCCCGTGGCATGCGAGTATGCGAGTGCATTTGCCCCACGAAAAAAAAGGGGTCATCAATAAGTACAATAAGTGATATTAGTATACTAAGTGACTTTCTGTAATACTCGTATGGATGTATTCAAAAAGCTTAAAAAAACATTTATTTTTGACTTTGTCTTTTTACAGCGGATCAGCCCCGTATCGTATTTGTCGACTATATTCAACACCTCCCTGTATATAATGCAGGTATTACACTGTCAACGCCGTATTGAACTGGATCTAAATCTGTTCTGCTCGGAGGTTCCAACAAAATAAGGTCACCCTGTCTGGGTCATAGGGTTGAAATACACCGTAGCAATGACGTAAAACCAACCATGTTACGGTCGAATAAAGTGCAGTTCTAATGTATGGTGTGGACAATACTTATTGTCATTTGCATTCAACTAACCAACGTTCAACGTTAACACACTCTTACCTCTGCACTAGGATTCGCTGTCTCGCAGATGGCATGGACAAACACAGAAATACAAGATAAACACCCAAGACCCGAAAAAGACATCATGCTCACAACACAAAGTGTGCCCCGGCCGGGAATCGACCCCGGGACCCCTCGTTTCGAAGGCAGGGCTTCTACCAAGCCACGAAGTAACTATCACTAACAAAGTCTCTATTGCGAGAGTAAAGCTTTTGGTATGATGCAGTTGTGCGTTGATACTGTATGAAATGATACAGACGGCTCCGTGGTTTAGTTTGGTAGCCCTGTCTTCCGTCACAAATTCATCACAAATCCGTCTCCGCATACGGACCTCCACTGCATGCATTCTTTTTTTCTCCATCTCTTTGGTAGCCAAGCATTTAGAGCCATACAACACGACAAGTCTAGCATCGCTACTTTACGATGGATTACTAGTACTGGTGGCAGGACTTCCGGCATTTCACAATACCCGGAAGACTCTAAGGGTACTTCGCACGAGATTAACATAAACCACTCAAAGCATAGATTTTCCGTGGCAAAATTAACTGATCGTGAGTAATAGAACAATTTGTACACAGCAACTGAATAACTGAATAATTCTCAGTTCAAACAGTAGTTTTATAGAACTGCTTTGGATTCTAGGTATAAAAAATCTCGGGAATAATAATTTAATATCACCCTCTTCAATTCAGTTAAAACTTATCTTGTCTCTAAGAACTAAATGAAGAAGTTTTTCTAAAAACTACGAGTAAGAAATAAATGTTAAAATTCTACGAACTTCGAATATTAAAACCGGTTATGTGCGATTCCAACTCGCACAGGAGAGTTCCGTGCCTCATATATTTTTTAAAGGTGTTAAGAAGTACCTACTGTTTTAACACCTGGTAATCAGGTGAAATCACAGGCACTTGAGGCGTAACATCCCCATCTTAGAGTTACGGGTGCAACGGAATGTGACTTGGGTCTCCTCATAATTTAGTAAGGGAAGACTCGAGTCGTATTTTTGTTGTATATAAGTGGTAGTAATCACTTAAAAGCAGGTGGGCCGTTTGCTCATCCCAGTGCCACTTCAGTGGCATAAAAATGCATAACATATTCTGTGAAAATTTCCGTCTGCTATGGCTTATGGTTCAAAGATAGAGAGATATGCTTTAACAATATGACAGACTGTCTTAGTAACTAACGGGTATAGTATTATAATATCTGTGGTATCGTTAAGAGTAACCTACCGCTTGAGTACGGGACCCTAAAGGTAACAGCTTGAAAAGTTTATTAATTATTTCTTCGTTTTAACTGAAAACGGTAAAGATAATATCTTAATCTTCATATCAAATAAAAAACCTTTGAACAAATATTTGACATCTCCAGTTAACACAGCGCCGACTAACTCTAGCTTGATGAGAGTAGGCATACCTGCAGCGGCTACAAGAGAAGAAACAAAAACGAAAAAAATGTGCAAAGTAAACTCAGATGAAATGCATCTCACCCAAGAGAAAATGCACATTTCTTGAGTCATTTGTAAAAATCTACGTTGGCATTAATATCACTCCCTCGGTGTTAAATTTCGATTTTTCTTGTTCATACATCCAGTAGAAATTCAACCTTATTTTAACATAATAAAGTGGTGATTGGAATAGGATGGCTGAGCTTTGCACTAGCTAATATGAGCCTTGGATAGCAAACACTGCCATAGACTAATTTTCACCCGGCTCCGTATGTCTGGTTCGAGATATTTGTAATCTTCACAATAATATTATAAATGCGAAAGTTTGTCTGTATTTTTTATTTATATCTCTCAGGAAGATCAACGACTTAAAAAAATGAAAAAAAAACATAGCTACCTAACATAAAAGTCACTTATAAATCTCCTTATATAGCAATATGCTATATATCTAAACTTGCCTATTATATTGATTACCAACCTAAAATTGTGGTATTCTCAATAAATATATTTTCTAACAATTAACTGCATTAGAAATTTTCCTTGTGCAAACAAACAAACATACCTGAAATAGTGAATTTCTATATTGAGTTGCCAGCCGCATGTCAAACGATAATGTTCCCTACATTAATGACGTAAGCCCCATTATTAAGATCCACAAAACATAACAATTATTATAATCGAATTCGGACATTTGTAAACGTCGCACACATTTGCACCTGGCTTCACACGTAAACTAGAACCTCGTAACTAGAAACCTCGTTCAAAAATCGATCTTACCTCACTTTCGATTAAGTCGAGAATACATTAGGATTAATGTACAACCTATTGACTCGCGGGACGGCGTGCATTCGCTTTTCTAACGTACAATCTTACCGGTAGAAAATCTTCTATCAACTTAAAGAATTCTCAACCATACACTTTTGAAATAGCGTCCACAGTTGTATACAGTTCGTTGAGTATGTGTGCTATTTTAGCGGCGGGGCAGTAGCCACGGCCGAGGGCTGAAAGGGGTTGCGGGGGAGACGGGGGAAGGGGCAGCTAAAGCCTTTCCAGGTCTTACTACGTTTAGTACCGCCGCGACCGCCGCCCCGTGCGCACGGATGGCGCGCTCACCAAAGAGCGTGCGTTTTTCGATTTTTTTAAAACGTAATACGTTCGTCCCTCTTTATCTAATCATAAAAATTTTATTGCCCTAAAGTTGTGAGTGTATGTTGGACAAGTGATCTGTATGTTGTGGATTGGCTGGCTAATAGATGGTATCGTGCGATTGGTATAATGTATGACCTACTTATTTAGGTTGATCGCCGGATACAGGTTTTTAAAAGAATAGGCTGAATAGCGATGACACTCGTTGCCACTTGCGTTTGTAAAAGGTTTGGGAAAGCGCGGGAATATACTCACGCATAAAATGGCGGGAAGGTAGTGAGTAAGATGCTCTTATTAAAATTTCAAGTTTAACTTAAAGTGGAAATTGTGATGTAATACTGTGCTGAATATAGATGAACAAAATTGGCAAATAAATGATTACTCAGATTACAGGGGGAGATTTGAAAGTTAATGTTAATGTTAATCACTATATAAATCTTTAACAATGAAAACGTTGCTTTTATTAACTTTATTTTCCTTTATAAATATGTTATTTGTTTAAATATTCAATTTAATGAGGATATTTTTTTACTTCTTTCGTGGAGCACAACTTCGTGCGCTGTATCGGCTTCAATCTTTATTGAGCTATTAAAGTTAGAAATAATTATGTACCTATGTTTGAAAATGATTTTAGTTTTGTAGGGATTATGTTTCGTAAAATGGGTACCCAAGAATAGAATCGATCAAACTTGAATCATTTATAACATGTACATTAAAATTGATTCAAAATAAATGTTTGAATATAAAGTCAGCTGTGAACATGTAGAATACACGGTAGAGTAAGCTAGCATAGTACTCTACTAAAATTTTGGTTCAATTAAAGCCCAAGCATTAATTTAGATTTAGGTGTTAGAGTATTCACTGTCACTTCCCAAGCGCCAAAACGTGTGCACGCAAGAATAATTCACTCTACTCCACCCTACTCTTCCTAATTTGCTACTTTACTAGCGAGATTGAGATGGTAGAGTAGAATAGACGCTAATCTACTCTTCTTTATTGCTACTCTACTAGCGAGTTTGAGCTGGTAGAGTAAAATAGAAGAGTATTCAAACAACACTGTCTGCATAGCAATGCGAATAACAGATTGAGGAGCAGAAATAGGTTTGATTACCGTATGGGACAAGTGATTCTTTAACCTAATAGATAGATGTATTTTTATTGCACACCAAATAAAGATAACATTCGTTACATATACATAAATTTACTAATAAAAAGGTGAAAGTATGGGCGGTCTTATCGCTATAAGCGATCTCTTACATATATCTACATCTTAGCGTTAAGATATGGTTTTCGTTAATTTAGATAGTCAACACCATCAAAGTAGATGATGTTTTGGCAATGAAAATACACTCTGCTTTGATTATTGAGATGTGAAGAAGAGGCAAGTTTAAGGGTCTTTAGATGAAGACATTTTCTGGTCTCGTTGATACAATTTTCAAAAGAGTATTAAAACGTTTCTTCATGTAAATTTTTCCAAATGTTAATATACTACGTGAGCAGTAATCGAATCGCCATTGTAAATTAAATTTGTATATGTAAAAAGAACATAAACATTTTACCTAATTTGTAAAACTCGTATTTATACTAGTCGAGAACCCTCAGATTATATTTTACAATTTATTTCGCAGTTCAGCTGCAGTAGACCACAAATTACTTGCAAATATCGTATGACATAATCGTAGATGCAATTTATTAAGATAATTTTATGGAGATTCTAGGAATCTATAGTGGCGTACGAATTCTTGCCACAATGCCTACCATTAACATACTGTGTCTAAAATGCCCTTTAAACTTGCTGAAACTAAAAATATATTAATTGCTAGTTACAGTAATACACCATGCTAGTGTTGGCATGAATTATTAAATAAATATTCATAAAAATGTCACATAACGCTATTTTACCCAAACTAAGCACTTATACTATGGGAATCAGATTACTGATAAAATAATTAAATAGTATTTTATTTTAAGGACATATAATTATATCTGAGGGCTCAGTTGGTAGCTCTGTTGTATGCTTTGTATATCGCGGTTTAGATTCCCAGGACAAATATTTGCGTAACGAAGATAGATGTTTGTTTTGGTTCCCATAGAACGCTATATCTATAGAAAAAAAAATGTCTGTGTTTCAAATGTCCATGAATATTTTTTCATACATTAAATTTGGTAGCATAAGTAATGTACTACATTATTCCTTTACGTATTGCCAGCATATTATTTCATTAATTTTCAGTTACATATTACTCATACTTTAATGAAATATAATTTTACCAATATTATGTATAAATGATTACAAAATTTCTTTGAGAAAAAAAAAGCACTTTTATATTGTAAGTAAGTCGTTACTTGATGCTAGCGTGCCCATTCTGGCAGCATTGCCACGCTGGATGGCAATGCTTAACTTATAGCCAATATAAAACCAAGCATTTTGGTCGCACGTGGACTATTTAAGGCGCTTCGCTAAGCCCTTAAAGATTGTTTGATTGCGCCCCAGGTCCCTAAGGGCCTAAAGTTGCTACTCCAAACGTACCTTTACGTATAATAATAACATATGCTAAGGCTAAACCAACATGACTTTGTCTTTCAACTAACTTATTATAATTAAATTTAAATATTCATGTATATTTCACACACCACCACAATCAAAGCATAGCTTTTCCTATGGAAACCAGATAACTGACAGAATACTTATGTAGTTTTTTTCTCTGTTAATACATACATAATAATACATATATTATACCCAGACACAAAACAAACATCTATGTTGATCACACAAATAATTGTCTTTGTTGGGAATCGAACCGCAGTAACCGTTAAACATAGTAAAAAAGTGTAATCTCGAAAGTTCATATTTATGCCAAAAGTAATTCCGAGTATTTCAAAAAAATACGACATGAGTAAGGATTTTTAACAATGACTTTGACATTGATAGCAAGGAATGCGCAGAAGGGCAAAAGGCTACTAGCAACTGAGCTGTGTGGCTTATCAAATTAAAGGATATTTTTTTTTTAGTAAATTCTAATGCTGAGTCCACATTGCTTTCGATATGAATGTATGACGTATCTGTCATAATTTATGCTTATAACATAGGTAAGTAACGTTATCAAAGATATTAGTTATGATGTAAGATATAATAGATAAACAGATTAAAATGGTGATAACGGTACGAGCTTAACACCATTAGCAAAAAGTGTATCGTACCCAAATTAAAAAATAACCTCTATTAATATACCTTTACATCTGTCTGCCCTACCTCTAAAGGGTTGTATGTTTGAACCGCCAACCATAATGGTCTGATTGATTTTTTGGCAAGTACAAGTCACACTTAACCAGTTTATTTTAAATAGTTTTTGACTTTACTTCAGTTTAGATGTTCAGTTTAGAGATAGCTCGTTCTCACAGGATTTCCATCTAAGAAGAATTATCAGTATTACATATTGACCTCTTGACTTACAGTTAGGTCAAAATACTATGGACATAGCCTTATACACTTGTGTTAATAAAACAAACATAAATTATACTTTACTATTATCGCTTTCGACGTTTTTACGATGTCGTATCGGGTTGTAGGCCCGTATGTTAGATGGGGTCTACGAGTCGTCTACGGCGTAGCTACTGCTACGACATTTTAATGTAGCATCATTTATAGGCTTTAATATTTTTAGTGGAATTACTTTTAGAGAGCGAAATAGGTAACTTACTCTTGCTTTAATTATTTTTTAAGGCTTAAATTCAATAAATTTAAATGTAAATATTATACAAATTTATTTCATATACAGATTACATATACATATACAGATAATGGACAAATTTAGTTCAACATTCAGTAGAACTTATAAATCTTTAAATAAAAATAGTAAATTAAAACCTTTAGTCAATAATTACAGTAAATATTTAAACCATTTGATTTCACTCCACATTAACTCACATAACATAATCTGGATGAAAATTAAGATCAGTGTATGGTGTAAAATTGGCCCAATGGCCTTAACTTTAACTTTAAAAAAAAAATTACACTAGGATTCCCTGTCGCAGATGGCATGGACAAACACACAAACACAAGACAAACACCCAAGACCCGAGTACAAACTTCATGTTCCCCGATCCATGCTTTCAACTTCATGTAGCCTTCGAACCCGGGATCCCTCGTTTTGAAGGCAGGGCTACGACCAACTAAGTCACGGAGCCATCTTTTTCTACCGCAAATATGACGGTAGAAAGAGATCTCCCATTATATTTTCCTCAAGAAAGTCCAATACAAAAATGATACGTATTATTATTGGTACACGAGCGTGAAATCAGGCAATTGTAATGGGAGGTATAACAGCGTCGATGCTTATATTCGAAATGACGGGTACACCGAAAACCTATTTTATCAAAGGTTATGAATTTAAACGAATCCTATACATATTAGACTCATATAATAGGTGTGTGAATATGACTCCGCCCCTTTTTGTCAAAATAAAACACATTTGTTCGCTTACAAAATTAAAAAAAAAATTATTGAAAGTATGCTCCATCTGCAGCTACAGCCTTCGCCCATCGTTCAGGTAGTTTTCGTATTCCTTGCTGGAAGAAGTCCTGGTCTTTTGAGCTTATCCAGTTGTCAATCCAAATTTTGATACTTTCACATGAAGTAAACTTTTCTCCAGTAAGGTCTGTCTGCATCGTCCGGAATAGGTGGTAATCCGAAGGAGCTATGTCTGGTGAATATGGCGGGTGGGGTAACACTTCCCAGTCCTGTCCCTCTAAATATCTTTTTACGACTTCTGCGGTATGCGGTTTGGCATTGTCATGCTGAAGAACTAATTTGTTATGTCTATTCACCCATTCTGGTCGTTTTTCTTCTATGGCTCGCTTCAAACGCATTAGTTGTCGTCGGTAAACTTCTCCATTAATAGTTTCAGAGGGTTTGAGCAACTCATAATATACAATACCTTTCTGATCCCACCAAATACAGAGCATGACCTTGGCACAGTGAATATTTATTTTTGGCTGTGATGGGCCTGGTTCGCCTGGTTTCACCCAAGCTTTTTTGCGTTTAGGATTTTCGTAGTGTATCCATTTTTCGTCTCCTGTGACTATCCGATGCAAAAATCCTTTTCTTTGCTGTCTTTGAAGCAGCATTTCACAAATGGTTTTCCGACGTTCCATGTCTCTTTCTTTTAAATCATGTGGAACCCAGTCACCGGCTTTTTGAATCATTCCCATCATTTGTAAACGCTTTGCAACAGTTGAACGATCAACATTTAATGCTGCAGCTAATTCTGATTGAGTTTGGCAAGAATCTTCCGCCAATAATGCTTCCAATTCAGCATCTTCAAATTTTTTTGGTGGTTTTCCATGTTCTTTATCCTCAGTACTAAAATCGTTATTTTGAAATCGTCGAAACCATTCCTTGCAAGTTGTATTAGACGGAGCATGCTCACCATAAATCTCCACAAGCAAACGATAAGTTTCCGCTGCAGTTTTCTTCGCAATAAAATAATGTAATAACACTTCCCGCAAATGACGTTTATTTGGAATAAAAACCGACATTTTCGAAAAGGTGAAAACAATTGTTGCTTACACTTCAACCAAATATCATAAAATGCGTTAGATAGCTGACATTCAGTACTATCGAATACAAGTATGGTCATTTATTAGTACACGTAAACAATACTAAAAACGACATCTGTTGAGAAAGGGCGGAGTCATATTCACACACCCAATAATTCTAAAGACTACATCCACTAACACAAATCAGAGTGATGCTAAAATGAGCGTGTGGAGATTTAAAGGTAAAAAAAGTACTATATAATTATATTATTAGTTATCCATATTATGGCAAGATGGCGCTGTAAAATGTCTATGAATATTTATTTATTATTTTTCTAAATAATACTAGACAAAAAATTATCTGATACTCCTAAAGTTAACGTGCTTGTATCATTTGAGTTAAACATTTGATGCATGTTAATTAAGACCGAGGTCTTAGGTTAAATTTGATTGATTAAATCTTATATAAGTCTAACATATTTATGTGCGCCGCAAATAAGAAACGAAAATTTACTTTCATTTAAAATTAAAATACATTTATCAACCGCTTTTATGAAAGAGGCTAAAAATGATAGGTGCCGTAAATTATATTAATATTGAACACTAAGTATTGTATTATTTGCTGAAGTAAATTCAATTTATGAATGAGCTAACAGCTATTTAAAAGAAGCAATCTTTAAAAGAAGTTTTCGTGACCAATTATCATTAATAAGCGTTTTAAATCGAAGTGACTGTTGTAATAACATTGGTTACAGTAAGATTTCAAAGAAAATAAAAATCGTACACAATAATCGAGTATTTCAAAGTGATTGAACTGCACAATCCCAAAAATGAAATTCTCAAGTAAACTTTTACGGCTACGATCAACAATCCGTAGTCAAAAGCCATTTACCAAATAAGAATTTTCTTTCGTTTACTTTTATGTATGAAGTTTATCTTAGAGCATTTATGTATAACCTTGGTTTGACAATTTACGTTCTAAACCAGAAACAACGAAAACAAAGTTACACAAAACTGGAAAAAAGGTTGTGTGAGTGCAACTCGGATTCATGATTATGGTGCAAAAGATACATACCTGTTCAAGGTAAGACAGATAGAAAGACGTTTAAGGCTTAGTAATTACCTTTTTGCGAGAAATATCCTTAGAAAGAAATCGAAGCCCTGTAGTACACTTTTCATTAATTTATTTTCACCGCGGCTTTTCTGAGGTCGTAGAGCATAAGTCAGTAGAAAAAAATAATTAGAAATTAGAAGGTTTGAGTTCGAAACTTAGTAAAAACTTTGTTTTAATCTCCATAAATAAAAATAATAACAATGTTCATTGACAAGCGCATTATTTGAGAACGACTGGATATGTATAACTATTATTTTTATGATATTTTTTTATATATTCGTGACAGTCTGATATAGGTTTTTAAGAAAAAAATTCTGAAAATATGATAAAACGGCTGGAAAACTTACAAAAAACTGAAGTTTGACTTTGATGGTTCTATAGCTCAGTTGGTAGTAGCCCTACCTTGGAAGCGAGGGGTCCCGGGTTTGATTCCCGGCCGGGGCTGACTCTGTGAAAATTTCAATCGGTTACCGCTTTTGGTAAAACAGACGAAATAGAGTTGTTATGAGGTTCATTTTATCGACTTAGAAGCTTAAAAACAATCATTATTATTTACTGGCTTGCCTATAACATTATGATAAACTATTTCCAAAACCATTCATCTAAAATTTTAGTCAACTTACTATACCGACAACAAAGACCAACTTTGCAACAAAACATTCTCAAGAACGGATTATAGATTGTTTTATTCGAACTAAGCTGATGCCCCTGACAGATGTCAAACCAAGGGCATTTAAATCGATGCTAGACCAATATTTGGCATTGACATAAGCAAAATTTGAATAGAGAGCGTTGCACCCAAATATGAACCTAAAATAGTAGATTCAATAATTTATATTATACGTTTGGGTTGTGAAGTCGCAAATGTTTTTAGGTGAACATTCATTTTGATAGAATTGTTTCATGCATCGATTAATATAATAATTTTAATAAAATAGGGAGATTTAAATGTGGCATTTTAGGCTAATAAATAACAATGACAATCCTGTTAGTGTAAAAGACAAAGCCGATCTGTGAACTTCTTCTTATCGTATTCTATCACGATCTGGGATTTGTTAAAATGTGAATAAGCTTCTGTTCTTTTTTTAGTACTTGAAGGCCCACCTGATGTTAAGTGGTTAGTTGATAGTAGCCCTGCTTTCAAAGCGAGGGGTTCCTGGTTCGATTCCGGGGTACACTTTGTGTGGTTAGCATGAAGTTTGTTCTGTGTTTCTGTATTTGTCCACGGAATCTGCGACACAAGGAATCCTAGTGCAGTGGTAAGAGTGCGTAGAAATAAAAAATAAAAAACTCCGCCCATAACAACAGGAATAACACTTAGGACTTTCCGACCGAAATATGAAATTCAAATCGTATCCCGTTGCACCCGTGACCCGAGATATTGATGTTACGTCTCATGCGCCTGTGCACCGGACCCTTACACTGGAACGCAGCTATACAGGTGCATCTCTGCTTGGCGGCAGATCGCCAGGTGTTAAGGCTGTCCTTCTTTATCAACTCTCATTCCATTTACTGGGTACACTTGTTTGTCAAACTAACCGTATAATAGAAATTCGGCGGCCTTCGTCCGATGAAAATCAATAATTTAGTCTCCGTGGCTATATCTCGGCGGTTGGCATGCGTTGATATAAATAATGTAGCCTACTTCCGGTTGGTAATGTGCGAACCCTTCACCGGAACATTCCTTTTAATAAATACAAATTTTCATCCCTTGTGATTTGGCAAATGGTTTTATTCGTAGTTTTATATATTGGTATTTATTTTGAGTTATTTTACATGTTATTCGTGTCTGTATGTGGACACCCTCAGTACCCCTTCATGTTGTGGTGGTACAAAAGAAGCTACCCAAGTAGCAGTAGAACTTGTACACAGTGCGTTAATAGTAGCTCTGCTCTCACCCTTGGTAATCCACCGCCAATCAGTGGTGCCCTCGCATCGCTGTGTTCCGGTAGAAGGTTGCAGTTGCTGGTGAAATTACAGGCACTTCAGAGGTTATATGTCCATTTCAAAGTGTCGGGAGCAACGCGGTACGTCTTGGTTCTTCTCATACTTCAGTGTGGAGTACACTTGAGTCACATTATTTTTGTTTTTGGGCGGTGGTAACCATTTATCCTCAGGTGAGCCGTAAGAGGGCTCCGTCACCTTAGTTTCATAAAAAAATAGCGTCGGAACAATCATACCTCTTGATATATAAGGGATAGAACTCGAGAACTTATAACAATAGCAATAAGACCTTCTATAACGCGTCTCTATAGGAAATCCCAAATCAAATCACATTACGCCCGTACCCCAGAGTTGTAGAATACCTTTTACCGGCACCCACACTTTTCAAATCGGAACTTGTATTCGATAAAACCTATTGCAAATTTTTTTTCTTCATTACTATACAGATATCTTTCTAAATTTTCTCTGTGTACCCTACGAATATATGCGCGTATGTACATATAAATATTTATTGGCAAATTGTACGACATAAAATTTATTAAGGTGTAGGTATTAGCCGTAACTCCGTAATGGATCTATTAGCTTTCATTTAATATGACAAGACGCGACCAAAAATCACTAAAATGGCTAGACTATTCCAGACAGGGCGTTTAAACGAGCAATTCTCGGCAATAGTGGCAGAATAGACGGGCAATACTTTATTTTTGCTTAAGCTAGACCGAATAAAAGCAATGAAACAGTAACATTACAATATATCGCATAGATCGATCGTATATTGCTAATAAAATAGTGAAAAATAACAGGTGCTGATAGCCAAGGCAGTGTCGATAGCAACTATGGCGTTACTTATCGAACGATAATACAGTATCGCTCGTTTGGTATCGGCGAATCGTGTCAGACGCAATATTACCAGCCCGAACCTTAATGAATATTACTTCCAAGATAGTATTACCAATATTGGTTTATAAGCTAGCTAATCTCGTAGGTGATTCTATAATCAATCAGGCTAATGATTGAGTAGCTAGCTATTCCATAAGTTAATGAGAACACGTTTTTTATATGGCATCACAGTTCAGTAGATTGTAGCTCTGCCTTCAGCGTTGTAGGTCGTGCGTTCAATTTCCATTCAAGAAAACAGTGACCAGAATAGAATTGACTATTTGTGTCACGAAAATAGATATTTGTTTTATGACTGGGTTTTTATAAAAAAAAGTGTTCTATCAGTTATATAGTACAAGCTATGCTTAATTTGACTCTCTGTGAAACGTAGATGAATATTAATATGGCAGGGTTGCGTTTGATTAAAAACTTGTTCACTAGTGAGACTGTCATGATAAATACACATTTGGGTGCGTAGTATATACTTTTTTTTTATATTTGGTCAACTATTTCTTTGACATGATCCCTTATTATATAGAATTCTGTATTAGTAAGTTTTATACGTATTTAGTAACAGTAAATAGTTAAAATTTGAGCTCAATTATTATATTTAACGCTTTAATTACTTCATAATCATATATATTTTTTTATTTATTAAATAAAACTTGTTGCCTAATGTACAATATAAGAATAAGAACATCAAATATTGCGGTGAAAAAGATACTCAAAATACTTATCAAATAACTAAACGTCGCTGTATCTTCTTCAATAATTTATTACACCATTCAAAAATATAACAAAATTTCTTTATACCACAAACAAAACAACCATCTTTCAAAGAGAAAGGTCTCGTAAAAATTACAATTAATATAAATTATCGCATTCCCAAAGTCATTCGTCCTTTTACTAAACAAAGCAAAGCAATAGAAATAAATAAATATATAAGCACGGAGTTTTAATATAATTACGTTGGAGTATTAAAATTAAATGCAGCCATTTAATCTCGTTCATACCTAAAATTTTGTTTATTACCAAAATTTTGTTTATTACCATTTTCGATTGTATTCAATGATTTTTAAAGCGGTAATCTGTTATGAGACTTTTAATTCCAATGTTGCATTATTTTAACAAGTTTAGGTAAGTGAACGAGTAAATGATCCGAATTAACATTTATATACATTATCAGTAAGGGATTAATTTCTTATTAAAAGAACTATTAGTAACGAAGGCGTTGTTTTATGATTTTCTATTAACCTAGTTAAGACAGTTAAATCTTTTTAATTAATTTGAATGGTATACGTTTTTCAAAAGAGAAAAAAATGATTACGGTGTTTTTTGATTTATTTGATTATATCTTTAACTTTATTATGAACATTTATCAATATAATTTATGAAACATATTCATTTAAAGCTTTTACGGTGTATAAGAAATGGGTAAGATCACTAAGAGATCAGCTAGATGAGTATTATTTTTATAGGCCACTCGGCGACATTTCTGCAAGGTCTTTATAAAATTAATGTTTAATGTTAAATATTATTATGCTATCTATTACTTTGTCTCGATCTGTCTCTCTGCGGAAGGACATTTTTTTAAACAACTTGATGAAATTTCGCGTAAATAGAAGAAGTTTTTCAACAAAAGTAATATGCGTTACGATTTCGTACGAAAGTTTAATAGCGTATTACGAATTCAATTTGTTTAATGCCCTTTTATCTTTGGCTGTTGCGTATCGAGGTCGGGTAATTTGCATAATTCTTAGTTCTCGTAATGGTTTTTTATTGTATCAAAAGAAATTTGGATATGTTCAGGTGTTTTAATCTATTTTGTTGTCTGTTATTTTTAAAGATTGTCTTGCATAATAGGATGTATGTATTCAACCTAGTATGTATGTATTCCACATACATACTAGGTTGCTCTCCGTTTCCCTTTATAAACAAAATTTAAAATATAAATCTTATTATTTTATTATTTAAATTCAATTCTTATAAATCAAAAGGCAAATTAACTTGCAGCAACAGCAGGTAGCCAGTTAAAAAAAAATGTCGTACTTTAAAATAAATGTAAGTGGTTCCTTCAACGCTGGTTAAGCATTTGGTTTTATTATGATCCAAAATATCTTGGACAAAATATTCTGGCTTGATGCATATGCAGCTTATAACTGCTTCCTATCTGCGTCTATTCAAGCCCTAAATATACAATACAATAATACGTTATTGCACATCAATATAAATAAATGTACAAATAATCTTAAAAAAAATAATGTAAAATGGGCGGCCTTATCGCTTAGAAGCGATCTCTTCCAGGCAAACTTTGGAAGGAGAAGAATGTGAGGCTTGGAAGGTTGGTTGGTTGAATATATAGCAAAGCTTCATACGAATATACCTAGTGGCAATCTAGTTATATTTGTCAGTAAAAAGGGATTAAAAGGTGACTTAAAAAAAATTATGCGAACAGATTTGTGTCGAAATTTATAAATCCATATACGGATAGGAAAATAAACCAATAAAAAAAAAATTAAATAATACGAATGGATGGAAATATATGAGAGGCTGTGTATTTGTGTATTTGATTTATTTTAGCTCATTTCATATTTGATGCTTTTTAACCCGTTTCAGATATAAGCAAATATTTATGAAAATATTTTACAAAAGTATCGGAGTGCCGTGAAAGTCAATTAAAGTGAACCAAAACATATCACTAGTGAATAAATGGATTCATATACAACAGAGAGTGATGTAATTAATTAATCAGATGTCAGAAAAGGACAGTTGCGATGAAAAAACTAAAACAGACAAGGACGAAAACAGGAGGAGACAGTTTCAAATGCAAGAACGAATTGGGCTAGTCTCAAAAGTTAAAAAGTTGCTCGATTTCAAATTAGGAACGTGTCCGCCATTTTTAAATTTTTGTTCACCATTATTGGCGTCACGTTCGCGAATATCGTTTCCGCCATTCGTGGCGTGTGTTGGTCGCGTGTCGAAAGTTGCGTCCATGATTCGCAAATGCAGGCTGGATGGAGTATGGCCGATGCTCGCCATTTTGGTTTTGATGGTGACGTGGGTGGGAGGGAGTGAGTTCCCAGAGCGAGAATGCTGCGACCCTGTGTACCCTCAGAATACTGCGACCACTGCTGCCGCGCCGGTGACGCCGCCGATCCAGACGAGCAAGCTAGCCGGTGAGTTTAGTTTTAAATTATTGACTGTTTATTTCTTTTTATATGACAACATTTAGAAAAAAAGGAAGACTACACATTGCAGACATCGTACGTCCGTGCCTGCGTAAAAAAAAATTGTTTATTATTAATTTATTAAATAACTTTTATAAGATCTGAGCTCAAGATTTGATCCGGCTCGAAGGACCATATGATGAGCTCTTCTATATATACAAGAACCTCCTCGTATTATTTTTTTTGCACAGGCCTTACACGTAATTCTTATTTTTCCTAAAATAAATGTAGCCAAGTTACTCCTCACAGCATCAGCTGTATGTCAGTGAAAGTCCCGTCAAATTCGGTTCAGCCGTTTTGGAGATTAGCCGGAAACAAAAGAAAGACAATTAAAAAAAATGTTTTTTTTTATATGAACCGTTTCAAATTCGTTTAGTAAAAAGCTGTTATTTTGACGTTACAAGCGGATACATAAATTTTGTTTATTTTTATATATAACTTGTACTAAGTTCATCCGGAGAGGTACTGCCACCACACCTGGAATCTGCCGCCAAGCAGTAGTGCTCGCATTACTGTGTTCCGGTGGAAGGGTATGGGTGCCGGTGAAATCACGCTCATGAGACGTATTATCGCCGTCTCGGGTGATGGACGCAGCAGGATGAATGCGACTCAGTGTAAGATCCAAATCATATACAGAGTCGCATTACTGTTGTCATGGGCGGGTGTCACCACTAGTACCAGGTGGGCCCTCAGCTCGTTCCGTCACAAACTAATAATAAAAAAAAATAAAAAATAAATTGTGGTATGTATGATGGCTTAAAATTTTCACGTTGGCGTTAACCAGCTTCCGATAATGTGTAACGCGGTTGCAATATTATCACCTGGGGGGCTGTGAATCTTTGCGCGATGCCAATCATTTTTACAGTAATGGCATAATCGGCTGGCCAAAAATGTAGTTTATCTTTTAAATTTCAGCTGCATACGTGCCAATATATCCAAGGGAATCATTTTTAAAGCTCATTTTGATAAATAGATTACCATCTATTATATAATATATTTATATATAATATATTTTAAATGCGAATGCGAAGCTTGATACTCTTGTACTCGAAGAGTATTTTGACATGTTTGTAATTTTAACTAGAATTTTTTTAATCGGCGTCCAAATCCATTTCTTAATTTTGTTGTACGTTTATCAGGTGATATGTCCGTCAGTGTTATATGATCGGTGTGTCTTGAATGTTAAGCAAAAGTGAAGTTTAGGATCTCATTGTATAAATGAATTAAATTTATTAAACTAATATTAGCATTTATTTTGTCATTCGCACGCTTTCGGTGCAGAAAAGAAATTTTAACATTTTACAATTTGTAAATATCTCATCAAATAAGGGCTATTAAAATCAGAATTACTTTGATCCCCATCCAAATCCAGACAATAATAAAACAAATTATAAAATAATTAATTCGAATAAAACATAAAAGCAAAAACACCCAGACTTGTTGAGTCAGTCATTCAACGTAATTAAATTAGAAATTTGAACTTGAAAATGGCTACAGTTTCGGTGTTAATCCCGTTAGATATATTTGAAACAGTAAGAATAGTCGCACAGTTTACTGGCACCATATCTGAAATGGCAGTAGCTCTGCCTTCTGCGTTGTAGGCTGTGGATTCAATTCCCACCCAGGACAAACATTTAAATTTCTGGAGATTAGTATCATTATGTCACAAAAAGCCATATAGAAGAAGAAGTATCATTATGAGTTTTGTAACTTGCTATAGGCCAGTAAATTAGCGTTCCATCCCATTCGCTTCAGTACAAAATCATCCATATGTAACTGTATTTCATTATAGGATACCCATAATGTATTTGATGTGTCTCACCTCGTCTAATTTGATTAGATTATACGTACGGAGATATTTATAGGATGGTTTAGTTTCTGTCAGAGTTCTGTCATAAAAACCGTAATTAAAAAAACGTCTATTAAAGTGTATTTTTTCTACTTTAAATTAAGATAATACATTTTTTTACTAAATATTTTTATTGTAATTATTTGCGTAATAAGACAAAGAAGTTCAAAAAGAGTATTAGTTACTGTTGGCAGAAAAAAGAAATTTAAAATTGCAAAAAATATGTTACGTCTGTATCAACTTTAATACTTTATTTTAATAATCATTTATTGTGACTGTCACAAAACGTTCCAACTTATGGGGCAAGTTATGAACTCAAAGTCCAGTCATTAATACTTCCAGAAAAAGCACGTCTTACTGCTTCTAAAATAGTTATTCTCAACGTGGTTTCATTGTCTAAATCGGTATTTTTAACAAAAGGCCCCATTTTCGAGGGATATATCACGTGCAATATAAACTTTGCTATATTAGGTGACAGACAGACAAACGAAATAATTAGACTGAATTATTTAGGGTGGCGGGAAAGTTTTCGCACTGTCCAGTTGAATTGTTAAATTGGAGGGCCGTAATGGACACGGAAAGGGATATTACGTTTAGCGCTCAACACATCGAACAGCCCAGCGCGTTGGTGTGTAGCTACATTATTTTAAAGGCTTGTGTCGGGGATATTGGCAACAACGATTACACACTCATACCTCTGCACTAGGATTCCCTGTGTCCCTGTGGCATGGACAAACACAAAAAAACAAGACAACCACCCAAGACCCGAGATCAAACTTCATGAAACACAAAGTGTGCCCCGGCCGGGAATTGAACCCGGGACCCCTTGCTTCGAAGGCAGGGCTACTACCAATTAAACCACGGAGCCGGCAACAGCTGAGGACTTACAGATTGGCGTGGTATGGGCATTTGGTGAGGAAGGAAGATTTGCGAATAACCCGGTAAGTAGGACTAGGACTAGGACAAGTGGATGGATAACGGAAAAGGTAGACCTAGGAATACTCGTAGATGATGATGATCGCACAATAGATGAGGATTAAGTACTGCAATGATGGCTAATAGAAGAGAATGAAAGGAGAAACATGATTTGCTTATCCCTCCTAGAGTCGCAAGGACAAGATCTTAAAAAATAATTGGAAACGTCATTTGTTTAAAATATATGTACCCATAAGATCATGAGTTGTTATTACTAACTTTAGGGCGGGTCTAAACTCTATCCGACCCTCCACGGGGAAGAACTAGAAACCTCCAATGGAAGGATTACATATATCCTGATATGATCCTGCTCACAAAAAATAAAATGTTCCTTTCTTCATCTTGTTAGGCAATATTGAAATGTTGAAGTGTTATTACAAGTTATTTTTGCCTACAATTTCACCGACACCCACACCACCCCACTGCTTGGCGGCGAATTACCAGGTGTGGAGTCAGAACTTTGAAGTAACTTGTCACAAGTTCTACTGCTATTGTTTGGGCAGTAATTAAAAATAGGTAAAAATAGGTAAATACATAAAAATACCCACTCATTTCTTCGTTTGTATGCCTGTTTTCGAGATAGTAATCTCATCTCAATCGCTGTACATCTTCACCATCGAAAAGAAAACATTTGGATCTTATACTGAGTCACACTTATCCTGCTGCGTCCGTGATCCGAGACGGGGATGATACAGCTCCGTGGCTTAGTTGGTAGTAGCCCTGCCTTCGAAGCGAGGGGTCCCGGGTTCGATTCCCGGCCGGGGCACACTTTGTGTGGTGAGCACGAAGTTTGTTCTCGGGTCTTGGGTGTTTGTCCTGTGTTTCTGTGTTCGTCCATGCCATCTGCGACACAGGGAATCCTAGTGCAGAGGTATGAGTGTGATAACGTTGTCGTTGTCGTTGTCGTTATCTCATGCGCATGTGATTTCACCGGCAGCGACACCCTTCCACCGGAACACAATAATGCGAGCACTACTGGTTTGCGGCAGATTCCAGATGTGGTGGCAGTACCTCTCCGGACGAACTTGGCACAAGTTCTACTGCTACTTTTGGTTGTTCTTTTAGCACCACCCAGGGGGTACGTGTAGGGAATAAAAGAGTAGAAACCTACGCGAGCAACTGGACCCCCCAAATGGACATTTAATATATTGCAAGAATCTTTATATTCTCTCGTTTTCCATAGTAATCCAATCTCAAATCGCAATGTATATTTTATTTCCAACCACCCATGCCTTGAGCCCGTAGCAACGCTCAAATTCTCCACCCAGGAATCCTTGAAACTTTCTGACACAAAACACCTTTAATAACAAGTTGAAACTCCCAGGTGCTTCGATAAGAGTTCACATTGAAGTGCCGTTATCGTATGGAAATTATAGGAACTCTCTCCACTAACTGCGTAAAGTTTAATCTTTGAAGGTAATGCACGAATTTACATAGCATTCAAGTAACTGTATTTCCTGGGTAATTCCATTCAGGTCTATAGACATATTAATATTATAGTGACGATTTGGCGGACGTTCTGATTGGGTACGTAATATTACGTCAAACTTCTACGTTACTTACGTAACGTTACGTAAGCAACGTAGAGGTAGAACGAATCAGGAAATTCTACTTGGACATATCGTCATTGTTGGCGTGTATGTATGTTTTGCATTAAGAGAATTAAAACGCTACTTACTTCTGTGTCCCGTGTCGCAGGTGGCAAGGATAAATATAAAAATCCAAGACGGAAACAAACTTTACTCTCATCATACAAAGTCTACTCCAGCCGCGAGAATCGAACCCGGGACCATTTGGTTCAAATGCTTACTTACTAAGCTACGGTAGTTTCTATTAGAATGGTTATTGTTCGGTCAGTTTTTTTATAGCATTGAAGTGACGAAACGAGCTAGCAACCCACCTAATGTTTATAACTGCCGGCCATAAACCCTAGTAATACGACTCAAGTCCTCCCCTCCCGAATGACAAGATCCAAGTCGCACCGCATTGCACCCGTCACTCTGAGACGGCGGCGTAACGATTCATACGCCTGTGATTTCACCGGCACCCACACCCTTACACCGGAAGACAGTAACGCGAGTTCAGCACGATTTCTGATGTCTAAAATTTTTCATTGAATTGTAGTACCTAATTTTAGTTTAACTGCCGCTGCAAAACAAGTTTCTTAACAGTAGTTTCTGCTTGTCATGTTTGCGTGGGATCATTATTCAAATGTTTCTTGAAAGCACAATCATTTTGTACCTGAGAAACCTTACGAAGTCACCTTCTATCATTAACGGTTGCATGAAAGCGATCCGAAGGGCGGTGGTGAAAGTTTGGTCGATAAGTAATGTATGGGCAAGGTCACCCAACTTTTTCACTTAATTTGATCTGACGATAATATAAATTGAAGGGACGCTGGGATTTTGTTGCGATAAACAACTAAATCAATTAGCGATGAGTGAGAATGTTGTCGCTACATAATTGCCGATACATGGAATGTATTAAATTAATCTTTTAACCGATTTCAAAACAGGAGGAGGTCCACTGTATATATATTTTTATGTATGTTCACCGATTTCTCCATTTATCAACCGATTTGGAAAATTATTTTATTATTTGAAAGGACGTGCTATCAAAATCAAATTTTTTATCAAAATTGCTTCAATTTTTTGGGTGTTAAATCAAAATAACTGGAAAAATTGCAATAATAAATAATAAGAAATAATCCCGGTATTGCAGATGTCCATGGGCGGCGGTGACCACTTTCCATCAGGTGGCCCGCAAGCTCGTCTGCCCCCTATCAGATAAAAAAAAAAAACAAAATATGTTATCCAAGTAAACGAAATTGGGTATTTTGCTGCGTTGAAAGCATTTTTTTTTGTTTGTAAGGTTGAAGGTAATCTGAATTTCCTAAGTGTGGTTTCAAAATAGAGGGATTGGAATTTTTCACATAGTCGGGTTTTTTTGCAGTTATTTGTTGTTTTATTATAAGTTTGGTGTTATGACATAACATCAGGTAGCGTGTAAAAATAACCCTGTTAGCAATAAAATGAAGTATAAAGACATACAGGCTATTAGTAATAGAAATAAAAATTCACAATAACAATTACAACACGCATGACCCAAATCTATGGCTTGCGATGGGATCATCACGCAACGTTTTTATGATGCACTTTGTTAAGTGATGACCTAGCATTGTGAAGGTTAGGGGTAAAACGTTTACACGCTTACACACCCTCATGTCCTACACTAAGATTCCCTGTGTCGCAGATGGATACAGCAAACAGAGATACAAGACAAAAATTCAAGACTCACCAAACAAGTGCGTCCCGGTCGAGAATCGAACCCCTCCATTCGAAGGCAGGCCTGGTACTAAGCCATAAAGCCATGAGAGGGTAAAGGGGGATTCGGTTTGTTGGGGTAAGTAATATATAAACTTCTTTGGCTGGGGTATGACCTTTTAACCGCAGGTACGAGTAAAACCGCGAAGCGTAGCTAGTCTATTATAAAGGGCTTATGTTATGCTAACAAACCCATAGAGGTGACTTCTGTACAAAATAAACCATTTTTAGTCGTACACTTTGAAGCGATAATGACTCGATAATTATATGTTTCTAAAAAATATGATTGAATTGCTTATTTTAGAGTAATTAAAACCTCAGCTTTTTAAAATATATGTTTCAGTATTCATAGAGTGTAATGTTATTGTTGTTACAGTTGTTGGTTATCATGTACAATAAGTACCCTTCAGAGGTTGTTAGTAAGTTACCAATAACCCTGAACTTTGGGTTTATTTAGTGTATACGAAGAAAACATTAAAAAACAAAATAAGTAACTTCATTAGGTTTATGCCGAAAGTATAATATTATGACTAATAATAAAATACCCAAATTCACTTTAACTAAGCTGAGGCGAGGAAAGAAAAAAAATATTTTTCCACTCTATTTTGTGATACGAATATGAGTATATTACTCAATTAGGCACATTTTGCAAGTCTATACTAAAATAAATAGTCAGTAGATTCAACCACAATTAATACGGAAATAGCAGCATTTTTCACTTTCCACAAGCGAAATTAACTAATCCACGTCGTGAATACTACCCACTTTAATTATAGCCGCGAAATAACTCAATTTACATAATTTGATGCTAAAGCTTTATCATCTAAACATCGCTAAGACAGCGCGAACGCGATTTTAATAATATATGCTAAGAATACAATAACAGTTTACCTTATCTTATGAATACATCGCTGGAGTATGTCTAGACGGTACCGTGGTACTTAAAAGCTGAGAGCAGCGAAAGTTGAAAGGGTCCTTGCAGATAATTTTATTATGTTGTCAATAAACGGCCGAAATTTGTCGACAGCCTTGCCGAAGGTCAGCATTTTGCGTCAACGCTCCTGGGGGTCCTGGGGGTCAGCATTTTGCGTCAACGTGGGGAAGCCAAAAAAGTGTTGATTTTTAATCATATGATCATTTTAAGATATGTCTCTTTGAAAGAACCATAAAAATATTTGTAAATACAAAATGGCCATTGTATTCGCAGAATTTTTTATATCGTTTTGAGATGGTGATTACCATAAAACAACAAACAACAACGTTAACACGGTCATACCTCTGCACTAGGGTTCCCTGTGTCACAGTTGGCATGGACAAACACAGAAACACAAGACAAACACCCGAGAACAAACTTCATGCTCACCAAACATAGCGTGCCCCGGCTGGGATTCGAACCCGGAACCCCTCTCTTCGAAGGCAGAGCTATTACCAACTAAGCCATGATAACCATAACAAAAAATACACATCTTCTACTACAAGTAAGCGATCGAATTTTTTTGCGAAACCGTGTTTTAGCCATAACAGTACATTACTAATCAAGTACCACAAAAATTTACGAGATGGCACTGTATAAAATTTTCAGCAAATTTTGGTCACGGCAATCAATTGTCATCTAAGAATCTATGGAAATAACTGATTGTTGTTGACACTTTGTCTTACTTTATTTTGTTTGCTGCATTTATTCTTTCTTTCTTTTTCTGGCTCAAGAAACGATTGGAAGAAACTAGAAACTCTACTTTTACTTACCTTCCTAGTAGTCAACTTATAATGAATAATAATACTGCATGAATTCAAACTCGGCGTGTTTTAATTATCAAAAACTCTATCCTAAATTAAAGGCCATATCTTTTGATTGCGTCAGCTTAGAAGTTTGATTATTTCACTGCTGACCTGTCTGGGTTTGTCTAGGTCTGCTTTTTCTGGGTTACAGACCTGAAAAGATATTAATTACAACTAATTCACGCATTCCTGAGGTCTTAACAGATAGATAGATGAACAACAAAGTTATCATAGAAGGGTTTCATTTTTTACCTTTGAATTTCGGTACCATAAAAAAACTTTGAAAGAATAAAAGAAAGAAATATATATTTATTTGTGCCAAAAAGCAAACACAAAGGCAGAAACTTATTATAATATAAATAAAGTTATTAACAATAATATAAAACATAATCGTAGAAACAATAATTACAAAGGGTTTTTGACAACAAAGGTTACGCCTCCGTGAATGAAAACTGTCACAAAATGGCCTCCAACTCAGCACTTGCTCATATCCAAACACGGTTTAGTTATAAGTGCAGTTTAAAGCACTCTCAGATTCAGCTGTTCAACGGGTTTGACGCCTTATTTCTCAGTTGTCAACCGTGAAATTAGTGCTTGTGTATATTTTGCGTTATTTGGAGATTTAAATATCGCTTAATTATTGTAGAGTATAGTACAATAATTAAGCATTTAGTTTCAGTATTTTGGCATGATACTCGTTACGTATAATCAAATTATAAATTGGGGGGGCTAGTTGTTCTCGTCTCTAGGTATCCCTCGACTTAAAATACACGTAACCCCTGGGTGGTGCCAAAGGAGCAACTAAAAGTAGCAGTAGAGCTTGTGCCAAGCTCGTCTGATAAATAAAGTAGTTTAAGTTAATAAAAAAAACACCTTTATCGTAACGCAAGTTGATATCTACTAGTCACAGCCGGAGGGAATTCAGACAATATGTATGAATAAAAAAGAAATTGAGTTTTATTTGAATAATATCAAATATATTGTTTACTGTTTGTCTCAATCATATAACAAACACAATAAAATATATAATACTTACCTGAAAGAAAAAATCAGAAAGAAGATTTTTACAGAAGGCAATCATGATTTGTGTAATCTTAATTCATTTCGGTCTTGTGTTTACACACTTAACCTCTACACTGCTCACCACACAAAGTGTGCCCCGGCCGGGAATCGAACCCGGGACCCCTCACTTCGAGGGCAGGGCTACTACCAACTAAGCCAAGGAGTCGTTTTTTCTTTGCCAAGACAAGATGCGAAGCTAGTTAATGATGTATGTTGTTTTTGTGTGAGAGTTGTGTACTCGGATTGATATGTTCTGGTGTAAGGGTGTGATTACCGGTGAAATTACAGGCACTTAAGACGTAATATCACGCACGGGCGCTACGCGATGCGACTTGGGTTTTCTCATACTTTATTAGGCAAAGAGTACATACTTGAGTCGTGTTTTTGTTGTTTATGGGCGGTAATAACCACTTAAAATTAGGTGGGCCGTCTGCTATGCTTATGCAACAAATAACAGTTGCATAAAAATAAAATACAAAACGCGAGTTTGTTAGTTGGAACCATAATTTATTCAGGATGCGTTTGAAATTCACTTTTAAGTAATATTTTCAAAACTTTGTCGTTGCAGTGAAACATTTTATGTTGCTAGATTATAGTGAATAACCTCTATATTACTAAACTTTATTTCTCACCACCTGTGGCTTCGAACTATGTACATTTGTAGGTATAATTTCTCATCAAAATTGAATACTTATTCTCAATTTGAAGAACTGGATGAAAACATATTTGTAAACGTATTCTTGTGAAGATAGACAGTAGATAACTGGCTTTTTAGGTTGCTCTACCCAGGGGGTACCCCAAAGTGTTAATATTGTGGCAGCAATTGTTTGTTGTATGTCATAAAACTCTTTTAAAAAAATTATATTTACCGAGTTAGTTTTACTTTAAATTGCTAATAAAATGTTTTATGAAATAGAAGATTTTTTATCGAAAATAAAGAAAGCTTCTTTATTTACAATAAGAAAACTTCTATTACTGAAATATTTTATCAAAGTTTTTTCAAGCCATAATAAGTTATGGATAAGAAGTTAAACACTTTTGAATATTTCACTATTCATGCAAACAAACGCCAAATTCACAATCCTAAACTTTAGTTTGTTGACTTTACTGTGTATTTGAAAAGCGTTGGTATTTGTCCATTATAGTGGTAGCCGGTGAAATTGTACTAGCATTGTTCTAGTAATAGTAACAGTAAAAGCTTTTCCTATCGTCAGCGTAAAATTGTTCTCCAGCAGTGATGGTTTGCGACGAAATGTTTTTCCCCATGGAGGGTCGGATAGGGTTTAAACAAGTGCTAAATGTAGTATTAAGAAGGCATGTGTCGATACTTATCTTATTTATTTATGCGAGAAATTCTTGTATATTTTAAGTCTTGTGTTTTCAATAAAGAAGTTATAATTATATATTTATTTCGCTTATCTCCGAAGCGGCTCTAACGATTTGGATGAATTTTTTTTTTTATTTATTTTATTAAATCACAAAATTTTGTGAAGTTTTGTGTTTAGAGGATTTTGTTGTTTAAGTTTACCTGTATATTTTATTTCTTGCAAAAACGCATACATGTTGGTTCTGTGTGGAAGTGTGTTAATATTTATTATAATATATTCCAAAAAAAGTTAAAGTATAATACTATTAAAAACAAGTATTCTATCTGATATATGATTCCCACTGTACAAGCCATGCTTAGTTTTGTGTATCAATTTATTACTAGCTACGCCCCGCGGTGTTACCCATAGTTAGCCATCCTACGGATACCCACGGTTAGCCATCCTACGTGAACCGTAAATTTTTTCAGAATCAAAAACACCCTATTTGCTATTCCAGACTATCTCTGTGTTATATTTCATCCAGATCCGTTCTGCCGTTCTGGCGAGTATTTGGATGGATGGATGTTATCCATCCATCCAAATACTCGCATTTAATAATAGCAGTAACTATTATACTACTCGATAATTCGTACGTCATGCATGATCTTTGTTTAACGTGCCGTGCGTATCCGACCGGTTCAGGGACTCCAGAGGGAATCATCCTCACGTAGCAAGCTTCTACCCGGTCTGGCAGTTTATAAAACCTAGTCAGTATAATTATTTTCACACATATCATGCACCCAGCGCCATACGGTCCGATAAGCTGTCTATTTGGTCAACCAGCGCTATTTACCAAGCACGTATTCACCGAGCCTGAACGAAGGATTATGATAAAAGATATGTATAAAGCTGACCCGACAGATGTTTTCCTCTGCCTTACAAAGGGCAGAAATCCCATTAAAAATGCAGTTGATTTCTTTCCCAATTACCGACTTTTACCGTTATTCTTCCAAATAAATTATATTATACAGACCTTGTTCTGACTTTAAAAAAAATGGAACGAATTTGAAATCAGCTTAATCAGTCCAGCCGTTTTAGCGAGACTAACGAACATCAATTGTTTTTTTTTTTTTTCTATAAAGGAGACCAATTTGTCGCAAATATTTAACTAGTTCCTACAACATTACATCCCAGCAGTACCATACCTAGCGCAATATTCCTCTCAGCACGTGAGAATTAAGCTTGAGTCCTCTTGATCAGCTCACTTATATTTTTATAAATTTATACATTCAAAACAACGTGAATCGAATGTAAAATAATGAGTTCCGTGAATTATTAAAAAAACAATAGGATTTTTTTAATTAATGATTTTTACCTAAAAGATCACGCGTTCTTATTTCTAAGGTAAATGATTGTTCAAACCCTATCCGACCCTCCATGAGGACGGACAATGAAGAAACCAGAATAGTCAAAATTAATTGTTGCGTCTATATCTAAGCCTTAGGAAATTATGGTAATAAGGCATAATTAAAAACTAACATTTATTTTAGCGTTTCTTTTTTGAATAAATGCTTTAACAAAATTGCCCATAGGGTTGGTTGTAAGTTATATAATGATATAATGGCTGTAGAAAAATGAGCGTAAAGAATAAAATATAATTTTGTGACATTTTCCCTATGTTGTAACAAGTTCCTATTAACTAAACGAGCTAGCTAACATCTTAATTTTACTTTCACAAATCGGCATTGTGGATAATGTATGTGTGTGGATGTAAAACAAACAAAATTCCCACACCCACACAATGCTTTTCTGAACCACTGATTTACGTGCTTGCAAAATTTCATGAAGACCGTTGTAAGTTGCACTCCTGGCGAAGTTTGTCTGGATGATATTTACAGATCATTTGAGTGAAGCAACTACCCGCCGGGTCATAAATTGGATGGGTTACTATTTAGTGGCATTTGAAATGAACTCTTCCGTGCTTCGAAGGGCATCTTAAGGTGTCGGCCCCGGAGATATTTTAGTCATTAAGCCATGTCGACGGCCTTCGGGCTACTTGAAAACTTCGAAACCAGAGTTGGTAATAAACAAAACACATTTTTTTTTTATTTGATAATGTTACGGAACGAGCTAAAGACCCGCACGGTGGTAAGTGGTTAACCTCCACAACAGCAATCTAAGTCAGAATAAGACTTGAATTTTAGACTGAGTTGTTTTTATGCTGCTGCGTCCAGCACCCGAGACGTAACGTAACGGGGATGTAACGTGTCATGCACCTGTGATTTCATCGGTACCCACACCTTATTCGCATGTATAATATTAGGATTAGGGTGGAGAAAGTTTAGGAAAATCATAAAATACTTAGCATACCAATTTTCTAAAATATTCTAACCTAAAGCCATTTTCACCTATGAAATTATTAAGCGTGTGGTTGAGGGTATCGCTTCCATCGGTTAATGTTGAATATGAACGAAGATAAATCTTTACTGCACTGCACCATAGATATGGGTTAACAGTTCAATTTAAAACGAACAATGAAACATAACAATGTGTTACAAATCGCTATAGTCGGGCACAACAAGCAAAAACAACGCTTTATTTTAGTGAATCAAGCGTTGTATTCTCTTCATTCAGTAGTAAGCATTTTTTATACTGTCAATATTTAGATAGTAATAATTTTTAAATTTCATATTACTAGTAAGAAAGTACTAACAAAATTAAATAATAAGATATACTAACATTATGGATCACTTGGACATCTGAAAAATAAACAATGAAATTATTATTATTCTTATTTATTAAGCCATGTCAGATGCCTTTGGGCGGTTTGGCAACTCCGACACCAGTGGTGACGACTCGGACGAAAGAAGAAGAACAAAGATTAAGCTTGGCTTGTAGCTATACTGTACTTGGACATAATTCTAGTATATAGCGCACTGATTTTACTATTGTAATTGCCACTTCAACATCAAAAACATCTATCAATTGCGTTCCCGGGGCTAACTGAAGTAAAAACCCTCTCGCTTCACAAGAATAGGCCAGTGTCTCTTTGAAAACAGAAATTTATTAGCTGCTAAAACACAAACTATTAAAGATCGTAATATTTTGCGTTTCCATAAAATTATGTACAAGATTTTATAAAAATACTGTATATATAGTATGAATACACTTAGTTAAGAAAGCTTTACTCTGAGGAAAGCATTACAAGATGAAAGTAATTTTTTTATTCATGTAAATATTATAGCGATTTAAGTAGATCTGGTAATAATATTGTTAACAATTTATCGAGTTTCACTCCAATAATGCTAATGGCGGAGGTCTTGATTTTCTTTTCGATTTTGACTGACTCGAAAGATAAAAGCAGGTTTTTACATTTTGCTGTGGCTTTTTAATGATATTGCTATTTTGATATTATTATTGAGGAGATGGCGAATTATCCCGTAATTGTCCTAAAATTGCTTTTTACAGGAAAGGTCAAAAATCAAATTAAGCACAAGCAAAGCATCAAAAGTTGATGTTCATTTAGCTAGCCAAGAACACGACCGTTTCTGCTTGAAACAGTTTTCTGCGTTTGTATTTTGTGTTAAATAAAAGAAAAGTTAAATAAAAAAAAAAAATGTAGTTTATACAAATTCACCAGCTCCTCTATGGAAGGAGAAATCAGTATTATTCGCTTTTTGTGTATGTAAGCAAGTAACGTTTACACGCTCATAGGGGTTTGAGTACTACGAATCCCTGTGTCGCAATAGAACCCGGGACCCCTCGCTACGCAGGTAGTCTTTTGTGACTATTATTATAATATTTTATTATAACACAATAGTTTTAGTTTAGTTGTGTAACAAAAGCCATGTATATACCAAATCTCAGTATTACAGAGTTTGGGAGAACCCTAAAAGATTTTATTTTACCTGTAAAAACGCCATATCTCGTTTAAAATTACCAAATCTATAAATGTTAAAATTCTATTAGCTTGAAACCGGCGCAGCTCAGCAAATTTGGCTGCTTTTTATGTGAGTGAGTGTGTGCACTTTTATTTACATTTTAATAAATGACGCAAATTTTTACATAATCTTAACCTGCGTGTTAAATGTAATAATAATTAAATGTATTAATTTACGCTACACGAGAATCCCTCACTAATAAATATTGATACCGATCTCCATATAATTTGGGTGTCCTACTACAAAACTATCTGCTGTCAATATTAAGACGAATCGAACGTTTAGGCTACAAAGCATGCCAAAGAAATATAAATACACACTAACATACATACACTCGAAAAACATAACCCTCTTTCTGAAGCAGTCGGATAAATGCAGACTGGTAGTATACTGCCGTCATAAGCTGTCACTTCAAAACCTAAGGAAACTTCAACGGGATAAAACTTGAGATACAGAAAAATCTATTATCTTGATAAAAGCTTTTAAGAGCTCAGCTTTTGCGTTCGTTAATTATTAATTTAATCAAGCTTAGGTCTGCTTCGAGTAAACGTATTATAGTTTGAGAGTAACTTATATTTTAAACGAGGGTAACTTGGAAGTAAACATTGTTTTGTGTAAGGTCGTGGTCTCATGAGCTTTGCTGGGTACTTAAGGCGTAATATAGATAGATTTTTATTGTTCGTAAAACTAGTATATGATATGTTGGTAAAAAGACATGACAAAAATGTCAGTAGAGTCCTCTAGTTTATATATTTACGGTTTGCAAATGTTTTATTGGCAGTAAGCAGTCAAATTAATATAATGAACCCATGAAATTCACTAATAAGGTTAAATTACGTGACTTTGTATTAATACAATAAGTAAAATTAAGAAGAAAATTTATCTATCAGTCCATATAAATAACAATACACAATTTTATCATTTGGTCAGATATATAATAAACTAATAAGGTTTACTCACTCATACGCATCACTAGGATTCCTTGTGTCACAGTTAGTGCATGCCGCACTAAGACAGAAACATATTTATAACACCCAAAACCCAAGAATCTAGTGCAGGGTTTAACTGTGTTAGCTTTTATTATTACTCAAATTTTATATGAGATGCTCTTCCGAGCCAAATGCAGATAAAAAACCCAAAAAAAGGTGGTTGCTTTCTTAAAAAGCTGTCAATACTTTCGCTTTTCGGGGTGAAATTTTTCATAAACTTTTTTTAATTTTCTTATTAAAAAATAATCATGCTCATTGTCCGCAACTGGCGAAAAAAATAGCGTGTAACATATAAAAAAAACATAAAGGTGAATTAAGAACTTCCTCATATTTTTTGGGTCGGTTAACGTCAGTATTTTTCCCACAAGGAAAGTGTTCTATAGTTAGCCTGCCAGTTCTTATATCCAATCCTCTGGCTTAGAGATGAAGGTTGACAGGGTAAAACCTTTAGTTTTAGGGCCAAAATAACGGTTGCCCTTTTCAGTTGTGTGATATAGATCTCCATTGAGTGGTTTTGATCTCTCTCCTGTCTCGATATGTCACGCGACATGCGAATCAACCAAAAGATGGGCTTACTTTTTGTCAATTTTAAGGCCCATTGAGATGGAGAAAGTTAAACGCACGTTTTGTGGCGCGAGTTTATGCTACTGCCACAATAATAATCTGTGTGAGATTGTTGTATTAGTTTTGATAAGGCAGAACTTATTTTTTTATGCGACTAAAGTGAAACGGGCTGAAGACCCACCTGATTTTAAGTGGTTACCCCCCATAACAACAGCGATACCACTAAGGTCTATGAAGACGTAAGTCTCCTCATACTGTGGTGGACCTTTGCACCCGTTCGTCCCGGGGATACAGAAATAGTAGTAATGTAGGAATGTTCTTGTGTTGTCTCAAGAAAATATAATAATATCTCATACGATATTATCAATTAACTTTTTTTTAATCCTTATTTTATAAGAGGCTCGGAGTCAAAGACTATGCAAGCCCATTATATATATACTCTTATAAATTGCTCTTATTTATATCCTTACCTAGCTGCGATCCGCGGTGTTACCCTCGATTTTTCGAAATTAAAATTACCCTATATATTAATCCAGGATATAAGCTATCCGGATACCATTCATCCAAATCCGTTGAGCCATTTGAGCGTAAAAGAGTAACAAACACACAAACACATACAAATTTTCTCCCTTATAATTATAAGTGTGATGATATTGTATAATGATCTAGCCATCGCTCATTCGAGCGGCCAGGATATAATGTATACTGCCAAATTTCCTTAAAATCGTTCCATTTTTATGTATGCAGTGAAATAAATAGTAAAGAGATTTTTGCTTAGGAGTTCTTGTCATATAAAGACGATCTCATACGAGACACGTTTGACGACAAGTTCTTAAGAATATTTGCTCTTCGAGTTTAGTGATTCAGTTCTGTTTGCACAGATATTTAATCTACGATGGTGAGGCGATTAGTGGGACGGGGAAGGGTGAAGCATTTTTACATGATTTTTTTTATCTACAATATAATTGTACCATCACGAGAAACTTTCTCCATGTAACAAACATGTTAGTGCTAGATTTTATTCGTCGATATTGTTTAAAACAAACCAATCATGTTAATTTCCTTTCGCACTTCATATGTTATAGGCGAAAGTTTGTATGCGTGTGTGTCTGTATGTTTGTTACTCCTTCACGCTCAAACTTAACTGATTTTAATGAATGGTACCAGGATAGCTTATATCCTGAAATAACACATAGTATACATTAGATGGATGGATGAAAGTTTGTTGCTCAATCACGCCAGAACGGTTGAACAGATCTGGATGAAGTTTGGCACAGATAGATTATAGTGTGGAGTTTATACCGGAAAAATGTATGGTTCCCGTAGGATGGCAAACCGCGGGGATATGCAGTAATACTTACAGCTAGCATGTACATAGTACAATATGTTTGGTAACTATATAATATATTTAAAAAAATTGCCGTGCGGTAGGCCCACGATAACTTAAATACAATTATTATTATTATTATACAAAAACGAAATGCCATTTTTTTTGTTTTATGCTCCTGTTTACTTGTATATTTTAAGAAATCAGAAATTGCGACCGAATTTCAGGTTCATTGCCATTACCCATGATCTGCAAATTTATAAATAAAAATAAACTTTTTTTACTTACTCTCACAGGTTTGTTAGTCATATAAAGAATCATTATAGATAATCTACCATTATTAAAATAAGAATAAATAAGTTGTACCAACATTACGTTGATGCCAAAACTTTGTTTTCACAAAAGATTTGTCTCAGCCGAGGTTGAACCTGGGCCCTCAGAAATGTCGTCAACAATGAGATCCGAATATAAAATGAGAACCGTCCGACTATGACTGGACGGGCGTTGACGTCACTTAATAATTCAGGCGCGACCGCCCTCAGATCCTTAGCTCTCATAATTGTACGGCATTCCTTGAAAGTTTTATTGAGTGAAAACATCAAAGATTCACATCTAGAGACAGGTATTATCATATTTAAACCTATTTTAAAAAAGGAGATTCTTAATTCGGCGGTATGTATTATTTATATGTTTGTTACGCGTTTTCTTCGCCAGTAATGGATTGATTTGGATGTTTATTATTTTAACTAATTACATTAAAAAGAGGAGATTCTTAATTTGGATGTGTGTTAATTGATTGTTACGCTATTTCTTCGTGTATTGCTAAACGATTTGGGTGATAAATTTTTTCGTTGATAAACTCGAAGCTTCATGGGAAAATGTTACCTCTAAGAGTGAAAAATAGGGGGTGAAAGTATTATTATAGTACCTACTTCACATCACGTGTTTATTCCCTAATTATATTTTTTGTATATCTTAATGGAAATACCAATTTGAAATCAATTGTAATTATAAATTTTGCTGTAAAGTAGTATTAATATTGCTTTATTGTGTTTTATGTAGTTAAGCTTTTTGTAATACTTAGCGGTAGATGGATTTTACACTTATATCATTTAATTACTTCTTAATACCAAGGAATTAGTAGCACATGATCCTTTGTACAAATCCGACTCACTCATAGACGATTCCCAATTTTATTTTATAAATCAGAAGCATGCATTGACATAAATATTTACAGTGAATATAATACTGAATGGTAAAATATTTACGTTACCGATAGTGAAACCCCTTGTACTAAGCTGATAGCAGTGACGTGATGTACCATTGACATCGCGTGTCTGGAGGTAGTTGCCTTTGCCCCTGACTTTTGGGACCCATCAGTGTACTGCACGCATTATCTTTAGTATTGTATTATGTAGAAAATTCTTGACGCGAGATGGACGATGGTTTGATACACTGACGGGGCAGCATCAGTTTTATTGAAGGTTTGAAGTAGAATTTAAATATTAAGGCTGTATTTTATTTGGAAGGATATACTTTCGAAATTTAATAAATATCAGTTTAACGCTTTAGTTTTTAAATCAAAATAAGGCAAAAAGTATGTTATCAATGTAAACGAAATTGCGTATTTTTTCTTTCCTGTGATGTTTTTCTTCGCCCATTGAAGTCGAATTTAGATGTTTCTTCGAATAGTAAGGTACTCCTTAAGGGTGAAAAAGAGGGGATGGCATTATTGAAGTCGGCTAATCTAATTATGTTATTAATTTTTAGTAAATTAAGCCATTTCTATTTTTACAATCCATGCGTTTCCATTATACCCAATGAATGATACCCGCCACGCAATGCTTTCATTAAATTCAAAGTCTAGGGCAATTATTCTTTATTACATTTGTATTATTATATTATATCAGACTTGAAAACGTCAAATTTGAAAATTAAATATGTTTTTACGATATGAAAAGTTCTTACTACTATGTTTAGTTCAATCCCTATCATTACCATACATATGATTTTTGTATCAAGCTTATTAAGACATTGTAAAGTAAATTTTTGTATTGAAACAACGCAAAAATAGAAAAAAAATAGTAAGACTACGCAGTAAAACTACTGTAATTAGATTGTAAGGTCAGTTGGTAGCCTTCTGTCCCTTAAGTTGTGGGTTCTATTACCACCCAGGACTAGCATTTGTGTGACGAACATAGACTGTGTGTTCTGTGTTGATATGTATTATAAGAATGTTTAAAGAAAAAACCTAATATATATCAGTAATCTGATTCCCATAGCACAAGCTATGTTTATTTATTTACTATCGGTATGACATCTATAAAATATTTAGGCATTGCGTACAGTAGGGTGTTTTTTATGACACAATGGACGCCACACCATGAAACGTGACATAATGTCACGTTTCAATAATACATTAAAATCTGCGCCAAGCATGCGCGCAAGGAGTGTAGTCTGGCCTGCGTTGCGTGCCTACCTAAGTAAGGATTATTGATTCCTGCACTCAACGATTCACCTTGAAACAACCTGACTTCAAAAATGTGACCAACAACTCTATATAAATCTAAATGAGGAAATAAATCAACCGCGTAGAAAAGTGGCAGGCAATTGCGTTGCTACGTCCAAGTCAGGTTCGGATCCCCCAATGTTACTTGAACCCTCACGGAGCCCAAATTCCCTCGTTTCCTTTCGAGGTGAAGCAATGCGGGGGGACAGGGGAGGTTCAGTTACGCTGGTGGTATGTTTGTGGCCTATCTCGAGGAACCCAGTTGAGCTGCCATGACGTTTCTGTGATCCACTCGGTTATTTCGTATTCTCAGTTTGGGCTTCTCATTTTTCATTGTTTGGAACTATATCTCGCACGTTCAGAAAGTTGGTGACAGCATGATTAATGCTGTCTCAGTGATATTTATACTTTTTGTGCCGAGAATACTACTTTTTAATAGATTTGAAAGCTGATTTACTAACGATTACTGATTTACTTTATTTTATACCCAGGCTCGTATGATATAATCAGAATAATGTTAAATAATGAAATGTTGCTCTACATTGATATACCGCCGTCCTATGAAGCAACACATGATAAAACTCCATCCTAAGGTTGTCTGGAAGAAATCGCTTTCAGCGATAAGACCGCCCATTGTACTAAATCTAAGTATATTTATATTAATATTATGTAAATTTTATGGTGTAAAATAAAGTGTTCATTCATTCATTCATTCATTCATTCATTGATATAAAAATTGAACTGAAGTGGTATACTCTTTGGTAATCGTTGTCAACCTTTGCTCATCCATTTTTTAATATAGGCCTCACAAAACATCCACTATGTCTAGCGGTCGTTTGCTTTTGACATTCAGTCATGAATCCCATACGCTATTACATCATCCACGCATATAATATAGTAGCGTTTGCCCGCGATCTCATCTGCATAGAATTAGTACTTCTATTAGGCTATTTGTTATCTCCAATTTTTCATCATTCTCCATACTATTTAAATAATTAAAAAACTAATTGATAACTGGTTTTGACGTGAAAAGATAATATATATTTATCAAAATATAGGTAATAATCGTTGATTCCCCGTAAAAACTTCTCGCAACCTTTTTCACCTCTAGGGATTATTTCCGGAATAAAAAGTATCCTATGTATGGATAAGTTCGTATCAAATTTCATCTATATCAATTCAGTGGTCTAAGCGTAGAGAGGTGTTACCTGTGTACACAGACAGACAGTACATTCGCATTTATTATATTAGTATGGTTATTTTTTTGCATACGGTACTTCTTAACAACTTTTTAAAAACAGTAGTTTTAGTAACGATCCTCAAAGAACGGGGTGATTGCATGCAAAAATAGCTGTTTCGAGGAAGAAGTCGATAATTAATGCTAAAGCTTAGAATTGTAGCTCTACTGCACTTAATAAAGCATTTCATTGCTTGGTCACTGTTTTAAATTTGGCAATTTTTTTTTTAAACCTGCTAAAGACGAGACATAGGTAAAGTATACCAGTCTCCCTTCATCAGCAATACCTTGAGGACATCAGGATTCAGAGTGCTATCACCTATAAGCCCATAAGCCCCTAAACCTTTGTGTGGTTATTGTTAGCGTGGTAAACCCTCCACCCAGCAACAATTTTTCCCAGAGGTAATTACTACTCTATGTCGATACTTCGAATGATTGAGTACCCAATACCAAGAAGGGTTCCCTCTTGAATAATTCGTAAGAACGCTCAATGCTGATAATATATTGATATCCTAGTTTATAGTTTCGGGTTGGGATAAGAGTGTTTACAGGATAAAGGTTGGAGGAATGTACCACACATTTGTAAAGATTTTTTTTTCTTATTCAGCCTAATTATTTAAAATTTTCGTATTTTCCTCTGAAATAAACCAACTTGAATACTTATATCTCCCATTTTGTACCTTAAGGAGATAATTTTTTCCAGGAAGTTTCATAGAAGCAACTTTGTTGTAATAATAAAAATAAAAAATGAAATATAAATGTAATCTTCTAAATTGGTCCAAAATCGGCGAAGAAATCGTGTAACAAAAATACAAATGCATTAAAACATACACCCTAATTGATACATATAGACATAACTACATAGGCTTAATGTGTATCTACATTTATTCACAACTTTTTCCGCAGTTATAATGCGAGGAAACGGTGTGCATAGGCCGATTACACTTGTTAGATTACGATAACGTAGACGTTACAAGTGGTGAGTGCATCACCGTCATTGTGTTCCTTCGAACAACTATGACACTTTCTTTCAGTACAATTAACATTCTTCCAGAAGGGGTAATTCTACTAGCTTACCTGTAGAAAAGCACTATTATCTAGGCGAAGATATCTGTTCCTATCTTAGGCAATTTTGTTAAAGTGGTTATGGCTGTTGGAACAAGCGCCTCGTTATTTTATATTCAAGGTACGGGAAGAGACAAAAGTGAAATATCTTAATTTTTTTTTTATTTATATATTGACGCAACTCAACAAATAAATAAAATTGAAGTGTATGTTTTTATTAAATGCATTTAAAAGTTAAAACAAAATACAAAATAAAACAATTTTTAACTGACTTCAAAAAAGGGAAGGAAAATTTGGACAATTTTATATCTGTTTGTTCCGGCTAATCTCGTTATGGCTTGTCTGATTTTGACGGGACTTTCATTGCAAATAGAATAATATAATAATAAAAAGCCGTACATAAACCGATTAAATAGTTTTCGGAAATTGACGAAAACTTATTGTATCCGTTTATGTAAGGCTCGCGCGGGCTAGGGAACGAATATAGACTCAAATAATTGTATACATTGCTTTGTTGTTTTTAGGGTACCATACTTCAAAAGTAAAAAGCGGAACCCTTATCACTTCGTTGTCCGTCTGTCCATCTGTCAATAAATTGAAATTGAAATTGAAATTAATATCAAATACTCAAGTTTGATTTGTGGTAGCACTTACCTTGGATAGTTAATTCAATAATCAAACACAGTTTATTTATATAATTCATTTATTAATTGTATAGTATTCACATTGTCGCTAAAGTTTCAAGACTTGAAACATTAGCATTACATTAAAAAAAACAATTTCACAAAATAACTAGGTTCAAGAGAAATGCAGCGATCCAACGAAAGCCAACTAGGTCTTGCTTGACGCAATAATATTATATAATATAATAATATATAATAGAATAATTATAAGGAGAAACTTAGGATATTTTAAACAAAATTAGAGAAAAAGTAAAAATAATTAAATAACCACGCGGACGAAGTCGCGGGTCTCAGCTAATATTATAATATTAGTCGTTAATATTGTAATGAAATATTGACACATATTAGTATAGAGTATCTGATAAAATAACGAAAATTTAATTAGTAATAGGTTTCCGATTAATATTTTCGCACGCTGAACCTTACAAAAACTGAATATTGGTAACTAACTGATATTGATTATAGAAAAGATACTTTTGTTGCTGACTATACATACGTGCATGTTCGAATTGGTCACGTTCCTTGTAAAAGAATACTTTGGCTTTGTCTCTTTTATGTGAATATCGTCTAGATTGTGGTTCGAGCGTATGATAGCAATCTTTGTTAGCATTTCAATGCCTTTACGAGGCTAACAAAGTTTGCCCGCAGGAGTACTGTCTCCACACCTGCCAGCAATCAGTGGTGCAAATACACAGATAGTTTGATCACTCCAGCTATACAATTTTTTTTTACAAAATTTGAGCTACAGGTATTTCAGATTCAGTTATATTGATTAACCAGCAAAAATATTGAACAGATTTTGATAAAAATTATTATATATGGAACCAAACTGAAAGTACATCCTATTCAAAATTACAAGAAAAAAAACATAAAAAAATACAGCTGAATGGATAACCTCTTCTGGAAGTCGGTTGAAAGATAAAGAAATAGCAAACAAATAAATTACTTTTTAATAGACTAGTATGATTTGTTTATCGTAGAGAAAAATCACTGGAAATAAAATACCATAGCAAACATTATTCAAAATTTCAACAAATAATTAAACACCATATTTCCATTCTAAGACTATGACTTCTGTATTTTATTCGCTGATTTGTATGATATGTATATCCCTTAACTATTATTTGCGGAATGTGAAAAATACTTGTAGATTTATGTAGGTAGCTCAAGGAGAAATGTTTTTTTAATATGTATGTTTGTAATGGACAAATTAATCAAATTAAATATATAATTAAAAGATTTAAAAAATCACATATAGAAAACTACATTATCATACATATATTCAAAATTTGAAAGTTCTGATGTCTCTCTGTTACTCCTACAAGCCTCAATGGATGACCCCCCCGTGGGTTCCCGCCTTGTCGGGGCGGGGGGGCTTAGTAACCGTGGCCTGGTCACCCACGGTGAAGCTAAGAGGAACCCGGGAGGGCCGCTCCTTTAGGCTTTGCCTCTCAAGCCAACTAGGAGCGGCATTGTAGGTGGCGGTGCCTTATGGGGGGCACCGCAACTGAGGCGGGCTGCGGTGTCGAATGGAAGGCATCGCAGCTGAGGGATAGGGGCCGCGGTGGGAGAGGAGTGCCGGTATAACGGTGCGCCGCTCTCCCTACCTTCCGCGGCCACGACGGGGTCGCCACCGTTCGATGGCGGACGCGGTGGGGCCGCAGGGGAAGAGGAGTGTCGGTATTGCGAGGCGCCGCTCTCCCTATCCTCTGCGGCCGTAGTGGCAGGCGACGGGGCCACATATCTGACCCGTCGCATGGGGACCTAGGGCGTCTAGACACGGGGTCGTCTGACGCCCTTTCGCTGACCTGGTCCCCGAGGTGGTTGCGACACGCCATATGTCCTGGCGTGTCGCAAACAGAGGAGTGGCACCCGATGCCAACACAGGGGGGTCCGGAAACGGACAGCCGCGGCGGGTTCGCGGATGTGTGTCTTAACGTTCCCGTGTTCCCGCCACTAAGCGGCAGAGGAGGACATCGTGGGGTTTTAGTGGGTCTAGTCCCACATAACCGTTCTGTCTCCCCGTGGCAGGGCGGTATGCGAGTGCATTTCCCGACGTAAAAAAAAAAAAAAAGCCTCAATGGATGAACGGATTTCATAAGAGACACAGGCTTTTCATCCCGAAAAAGTGAATTAAATTTTTTCCATCGTCTCACATAACTTTTAACCGTGGGTAATAAATACCATAAGGCGTATCTGGTAACACAATAAATACAAAACACAGAAAGCAGAAAATTATCATTTCGCGTTTCACTGGTTTATTCCAATATCAAGCTCAGATTAAATAATTCTACACAAAGGATTATTATAATATGACAATAGAACCAAGGTCCTTCGGACCCATTCATACGAGGACCCTAGCGGTAACGAGAGCCACAATGGGTAAAGATACATGCAAATTTTAAGGGGTAAAAATGTGATCCTTCTCAATATACGATTTCGTATATTTCGATGAAAGTTTATAATTACATATATTATACCTGTTGTCTGCGTGGAATTGCATAATTTAGTTTTTGCGCAAAATCATTTAAAAAAAAAATAATAAGTTAAGTTGTAATACTATTGTTTTATTGTTATTACTACAGTGTATAATTTCAAATGCATTCTATAAATAGCTATTATTTTGACATTAGAGACATTACAATTTTAATTTAATTATTTAGATTGGGGGTCCTTTTTTCCTTAAGATTAGGGGCCAAAAAAATAACTAAAGCAACCCAAAAAAGCAATAAAACTTGTGCCAAGATTGTCGTGATTATTGACATCCGTCGGCAATTATTATAGATACGAAGAACAATGCGACATTTAATTAGCTCAACTTATTAAAATACAATACATAATTAAAAAAAAAAAAACAGTGTTGAATGAGCCAAAAAGATCTGTGTCTCAGCATTATGCTTCGTGCACAAATATATGGGTCTTCTCTTCTCGTTGTTGATTATGGGCGGCATTAACCACTTAATAACATGCGGCGCTTTTTCAGTCAGTTATAAGTCACATAAAAATATATAGTTATACTAAACTTAACCAGGATTGAAGTCAATAAAATATGTCTATATTTCGCTGATCGAGTTGGAAATCGAATCGAGTCACATTCAGATTCGATTTTATAATATATTTTGACATATTATAAAAAAAAGACGAAATATTTTTATACACAACTTAGCTGATTATGCCATTGCATCTGCCTACATTTAAATTGTATAGACACTATACAAGAACCAGACAAATTACATGTAAATTAGAAGCGCCACAATTTGACATGCATGTCTCTGGAACTAATATTGCAAATGATGGCCCCTCGTGCGAAGTTTCTTTCGTTGTTAATTACAGATAATCTAATTTAAACAACTTTCGGCCCGGTCAGAAGTACGATGGGTGACTGATTAGTGGCGTTTAAACTGAGCGTGTCTGTGCTTCGGAGGACATGTTAAGTGCCGGTCCCGGCTATACTAGAAGCTAAGCCATGTCTGAGGCCTTCGGGTGGCTTGAAAACTCCCACACCAGAGTTAGCCACTTACACGAAAGCCCCTGTCCTTTCGTGTAACTGGCTAAATGTTAAAGTGTTAACAAGTGCACATAATAAATTTTAGTTGCTTGGACACTCGTCTGCTTACATATGCACCAAAATTAGGGAACAAGAAAATATATCCCTGATTGTCTGCAGGCTTTGGGTAAATTTATGTTTTTATGGTCCCATACCTGAAGGAAACCCCATTAATAACTTCTAAGGGTTGTCCTGAACCGTAATACATACAAGTTAAAATTTTCACGAAATTTTATGATGGCGCATTCAGAACGAAATAAATAAGCAATTGGTGGTACAGAAACGGCTCCGTAGCTTAGTGGGTCTGAAGCGAGGGGTTCTGGGTTTGAATCCCGGCTGGGAAACTTTTAGTGATGAGCGTAAAGTTTGTTTTCAAGTCTTGGGTGTTTGTCCATGCCACCTGCGACACTAGTAATCCTAGGGGGTATGAGTGTATGAATGATATTAAAACCCGTACTGCTAGTTAGACTCACAATTGGCCGCTTTTTTTACACGTATGTAAAAAATATTGGTATTTTTAATCTCTCCCCAAAATCATTACCTATAATAAATTACAACGGGCGGACGTTACCAACTTTTATAATTATTTCATTAAAATACTTGCCTGTTTACGAGTAATTTTAAGCCATTAATTTTACAATGCAGTAAAAATTGCTGTCAGTATATTTTATGTGGAAACAAGCTGAAAATTTAAATGGCAGATTAATTTTACTATCTGTATAAAAATGATATTTTCTAGTTTGTTTTGCTATATAAAACGTTGTGTAAAAACTGTAGCTATTTAATAAAACCACATTAGAATAAATTAAGATTCCATAGCAAAGCATATTCCATACCCATATCTATCTATCTATAGATATACTCTTTATTGCAAACCAGATAGAAATAACAATTACAAACAAATTAAATAAACAGATAAAAATTGGGTAGATGCACAATGAGCGGCATTATCACTTAAAGTGATTTCTTCTATGCAACCTTTGGATGGATAGGATAGAGAGTTAAGACATTAACTCTAAAAACTAAAAATTAAGTAGAAGGCCGTGTACACAAGAATATAAAATAATACATAATTAAGGTTAAAAATCCATTGATTCATAGATTAATTATACTATATAATATTATTAAAGATACTTTTATAAGATTTAAATTAATATAAAGATATTAATTGAACTATCTAAATACTGGCTAAACTATTCCAAAACAAATGATTGAAAAAAATGTTTCAATTACTATAAAATAGGACATAAACAAGTGAATAATAGCACAAGTATTGTAAAGCAAATTCTAGAAATTTTCTTTGAAAATAAATGGTATTGTTTATAAAATTCCAGTCATAATAATTAGAACAGCTACAAAAACATTGTAGAGCGCTACGCCGTAGACCTTCTACGAGTTTTCGTAGAACTAGCGACCATTACATCTGTAGATAGAACGATACGAATCGCCAGATAGGATTTCGCGGAACGCATACTCGCATAACGACAATGTTAACCCTGTTGCCCTTGAAATAAAGCCTAAATTCATTTACACATGCACCGAGTTGTTGACCATGCATGCCATTTTCGCATTAACTGCAATTACGTCATGGCGCTATATAAAAATGGCTATATTAAGAATTCTAATAGAAGTGTATTGTGCTACCCACAGGGTCGTTTTAAGGATAAGAGTTGAATATATAAGACAACAAGTCCAGAGTACAAAAAGTTAGCCAACACGACGAGCCCGGCAGTTGTGAAACACGGCATAAAATCGTCATGATATACGTCATAACTGAACATTAAACACATAAAAAAAAACACAGACAAGAATTGTAATGGTAATAGTTATCTTACAATTGATCTTTGGGTATCTCATACCTATTATATTATGAGCATATTATAGCGCTTGTCCCTAGATGTTTATTATACATCATTTAAGTTAAACAACTCTCCGCCTGGGCAGTTTTTGGATGGGAGTTCGTATAGGGGCATTTTAACTAAGCAACTAAGTTATCAGTTTGAACTATGCTAATCGATCTATTTCATTATATTATATTACAAAAGATTTTGCTTGTCGTGGAGCAGCGCGACCCAAACCCAAAGAGTAAAACGGGTCCCTATTACTAAGACTCCGCTGTCCTTCTGTCGGTCTGTCCTTTTATTACCAAGCTGTATCTCATGAACCGTGATAAAAAGTTGAAATTTTCACAGATGATATATTTATGTTGTCGCTGCAACAACAAATACTAAAAATAGAATAAAATAAATATTCCCTTTAATATTTATTTTATCATACAAAAACGTGTATTTATTTTTCGTTTTAAAGAAATAGTACAATACCCTTCGTGCGCGAGTCCGTCTCGCACTTAGCCGGTTTTTTTATAATTTTGTAATATAAGTTTGGATGGACGCGAGAACTCACGCTCTTGCTACGCCCCTGGTAGACCTACTGGCGCCAACTAAGGTTATCGATCATCTGCCGTAATTACCTACTTGTCCTTAGCGGTTTTACGTTGTTTGCGAGCCTCCATTACATCTAGGGTTGCCAGTGGCCCCCTGGGATTCTGGTCATCACGAAATTTGGATATTATGTATGTTTTATAGATGTGTCTTCTCTGAGGCTTTACTACTAAGGAACCGATACCTAGATCGGTAACACAATTAACACTATAAAAATATACACATTAATGTGAAACAATGGGCAGTCTTATCGCTTCGAGTGATCTCGTACCGACCATCTTGAATGTATAAGAAGTAACAGATTATATATTTATTAAACAAACTAATACAATTTCAATGTTATTTTAAAATAATTGTATTTAATAATATAAAATACTTAAATTGATTCCGTACCAGCCTCTAATGTTCACTGCAAAGACACCGGCTTACTCTCGATAATTAAGAGTGAATGGGCTTTGATCTACCACGGGAGCCCAATCCGGATTAGTAGATGTCACATGTCTTCGAATTTATGGTTCTAACACATGCCGGTTTCCTCACGATGTTTTCCATCACCGTTTCGAGAACGTGGTACACTGATTAAGGCAACAAATCTATGTAACATACTTTATTAATTTTCGCTCCTAAGGATCAATAAACCAGACCGTCACTTACACGTTTAAATTTTTTGAAAACTCTTGAACCGATTGCGATGAAACTTGCACTGTTTCCTTTGAAGTAAAGTAATTTTCCCGTTGGTCCCCATCAGGAACGAAACGTGGGGACGAGCGGGAATAACCCAAAATGTCTGGTGAAATTGACAACCCTGAACCCGGCGAAATTCATTTCCCTTCAAATATAGGACCGGCCGGTTCACTATGTGTTACAGTCGAGAATAATGACTTATTTTATATTTGTTACTTTTCCCCTTCTGATTTCCGTTACTTGTTATATTATAGTCATTCAATCAACACACTTTAAGTTAACGAGTATTATCCTTACGTAGTCGACGGCTCCGTGGCTTAGTTGGTAGTAGCCCTGCCTTCGAAGCGAGGGGTCCCGGGTTCGATTCCCGGCCGGGGCACACTTTGTGCGGTGAGCATGAAGTTTGTTCTCGGGTCTTGGGTGTTTGTCTTGTGTTTCAGTGTTTGTCCATGCCATCTGCGACACAGGGAATCCTAGTGCAGAGATATGAGTGTGTTAACGTTGTTTTTGTTTTTGTTTGTTGTAGAGTTATAAAGATTATACGTTATCGATGTAACAGAAGTGATTTTCAGAACATACTTGTTAACAATCTATTTAGATCTGACATGACTGATCTTATAGCTAGTTGGTAGTAGCTCTGCCTTCTGCGCAGGTCGTGGGATCGATTCCAACCCAGGACAAGCACTTGTGTGCGAACAGAAATGTTTGTTCTGTGTCCCAGACACAGAACATGTATGTTAACATGTATTATAAATATGTATTTACAAAAAAAAAGAACTAAATTATATGTATTCTATATTAAAAGATAGCGCTTTGTGAAATTTCAAGAATATTTATCTATTTACTCTGTAAACTTGAGGTGACTTTATAGATATTTTTAAAGTTGTTCAAACTCAAACTCATTTATTCTTTTAGATCTCAAGTATCGTTTGGACACGTCAAATTTTACACATGCAAGTAAACATACTCGTGAGCATATAATGTATCAGGAGCTCTTTAGGCACATAAGATGCTCACAGATATGTTGGAAACATGTCTATAACGTGTTACCTTATACTTCGAACCACTACGCTATTGGGTCATAATTATGCTTCACTTCCGCATCTTGTATATCACTTGCTTCATTACATTTATTATTTTCTTCCCCGTGGAGGGTCGGATAGGGTACCAAGCACCAAACTTAGTTATAAGAACACTTTATCTTGTATGTACAATAGATTAATTATAAAAGTGATGGTTACATGTTAATAAATATAGTATTTTAACTGTATTGCATTATATATAAAAACAAAATAAATAATAGTGTGAAAAAATATCTTCATAAAACTTTTGAGGATTCCTATTTCAAGTTCCATTCGAATAAAACGACACGGGCATTGGAATACCGATATGTAGTTTCGATGGAAAAAAACAGTTTTTGTTTCAATATTTTGATCGGTTTTTATTTGTATAAGCTTCTATCATGCTTCCAGCAAATTCTACGAAGCGAATATGTATCAAGAATTCAATAAACTATTATATACTAAGTTAAATTATAAATGCGAAAGTGACTTTGTTTGTTTGTTAGGCTTTCACGCCTAAACCGCTCAAACAATTTAAAAAAATCTTTCACCAATAGAAAGGTACATTATCAGCAAGTAATATATATTATATTTTATCCCTGTATTCTCACGGGAACAGGAATTACGCGGGATACACTGCGGGGCGCAGCTAGTATGACTATAAAAACGCAGTCTGCGCCTGAACCCAAGTTGAAACAGCTACCTTCGGATTATAAGTTAGTGTCCATACCATTCCTTAATTTGCAGTCAAAAACCGTATTAGCATCTAATACAATGAAACCAGCCTGCTCAAGTCAAGTGAGAGTTAATGAGCCATAATCTACCACGAGAGCCCAATTTAGATTGGTCACAATTTTTTGGGTCCGGACATGCCTGTTGCTTTAAGTTTTTCCTTCACCGTTTTGAGAACGTGGTATTGCGTACAAAAATTTTGCATCCGAAAACTTTACACGTGCATGTTATTATCGGTCCGAACCAATGGTCTTAGGATTTAAAATCGTCGTTTGTACCATTGGGCCACATTGTAAATACAATCCTGTCAAATTTAAACATTGGTAGCTAGTAAATACGACACAAAATCTAAGCCCAATCCACTACAAAATTTGATGTTCCATAGTTTCAAAGTCTCCTACTTATAATATGATGCAGGTAAGTACTTATAATGTAAGTAGATGCTTAGTAGACGGAGAATTATGTTCCGCGGCTAAACTTCAGTCTTTAAAACTACGTAAGGTTTATTAACTTTGGCTTGTTAAAATATGAGATGCACGAAGATAACCCGTATTAACTAAGAGAAAATGAGAGCAAGTTTGTATGAGGGGCTGGCTTTGTTGACGGAATCTGACAGAATTTGTTAAATTGGCAGACTTTTGAGACCGTCAGTATATAAATAGAAGAGAGAGAATGAAATAAATTTTGTACGAGAGTCTGGATTGAAGGAATTTGACGGAAGTAGTTAAATTGACGGAATTTTCAAGCCATCAGTAGATTATTAGAGGTTCATGTTGCTCGCATCCGTAGAAGATATGAGTATCTTCAAAGTACCCCCTGATGCGAAAGGAGACTATAACTTCGATACTTATAATGCCAATTTATTGTAAAATTGAATATTATGTGCATCAACTATTGTGACATATATGTAATTTAGATTTGACTGTTATCTCGTATGTCCAATTAACTCTCGTTTGTCAACAGGAGGTCAATCTCCCTATAAAAATCAAGTTTGTGCAAAGAAATAACTTGCCAAGTCGTGAACCATACGATTGTTAGAAAATATCCATAATAGAGTTAGACTACGATTATACGAAGTTGTTTAAATAAAAACTTGCAATGCAAAATTCTTTTTCTTTTTTTTATCCGAGTCATCTTTACCCACATACTCATACCACCCGACGCAAGCCGGGTCAAGTCTTTCTTTATAAAGCTAGGACAGATCTCGGATACACGATCTTACGGCCAACCTTTTGCTGTACAGACTTTGGTTCGGAATTTCGTCCTATTTGTTACAAATTTAGATCATTCTATCTTTTTTCCGATACGATTTACTAAGGAAAATTAATGTTTGAGAGGATTGCACATAGAAATTCGTTATAGGCTTAAGTATACAGGAAATTGGAGACAATTATGAATTATGAATTTAACGGTTCCGTGGCTTAGTTGGTAGTAGCCCTGCACTCACCTTTGCACTAGGATTCCGTGTCGCAGATGGCATGGACAAACACAGAAATACAAGAAAAACACCCAAGACCCGAGAATAAACTTCATGCTCACCATGTAAAGTGTGCTCCGGCCGGGAATCGAACCTGGGACCCCTCGCTCCAAAGGCAAGACTAAGCCACGGAATCGTCTAATAATTAAATCGTGGCACTTAGAAATCAGAAATATTTACGAATTCAACTTTGAAATTAAAGGATACATCTTCACTTACCTTTGAATGGCTTTGTAGCATGACCTAAGATTTTCAAAAGTGACCTTAGAAAACTACATAACCCGGCACTCGGCTGCGACGCATTATGTTCCGTTAGCGGGCCAAAGGGGCAATCTGCCGGCTAATTTGATAGCTGCAGACAAACGAGCGAGTCCACTTTGGGTTCTAGTTCATAGACGGTAACGTTTTTGATCAGCTCCGTACCTTACTCTGGCTAAGAAGCAAGGGCGCCCGGGGCACTCTATATGATGAGCGTAATAGATTTTCTCGGGTCTTGGGTGCGTGTCCTGTGTTTCTGTTTGTCCATGCCACATAGGGAATCCTAGTGCCACCAGAACCCACACCCTACCACCGGAACACGACCATTGTTCGCCTGTGGATTACCAGGTGTGGTGGCAGTAGTTTAGACAAACATGGCACAAGTTCTACTGCTAATTAGGGTTTCCCCTTCCACATCACTCAGGGGACTCTGAGGGTACCTACGGATGCGAATAACAAGGCCCCCCAAAAACGTACACTTAACATCAGGTCATCTTATTTTTATAAATTTTAAAACTATCATGGTTATGAACATTATTATTCGTGTTACCGAGATATTTACCATGATTTGTGAGTTTTGTTGACTACCGATATTTCGACATTTCGACGCATGTAACTACGTCGAAATATCGGGAGTCAACAAAACTCACAAATCATGGTAAATATCTCGGTAACACGAATAATAATCTTATTTTTACTATTGTCACACTAAAAACAATTATTAGACTGAAGTCTACACCTTGGACCACAGCGGGACATTAAGCGCGTGACACGCCCAGCACGTCATTCCGTCGTGTGTCACTTTTGTCACGTTATGGTCCTATGGCCGCGAATGCTGGATAATGCGTGACACGATCGCCCTAATGACAATCTACTGTCTCGTTATCTGTCTGTCTCGTACTCTTCGATGACCTATTATACATAAAAACAGTTTAAAAGGAAAATATTGAATATCCCAAGATCCGGCTGAAAAATTAAGTTCATCGGGTTTTTACTCGAAACCTTTCGAATTTAACGCAGCCAGGTCTAGGTGTAGGTCGCAGACAAGGCCAACTGCGCAACAGCAATCCAAATTTTTATGTTCCTTACATATATTGATGATTATTTAAAAAAGATTTTTTTCCCAGTGTGAGATATAAGCGCATAAGCGTTTACTTTACTAGATATAGTTCTTAAGCATCTCTTAATCTCAGCTCTTAATTGACTAACCTCATAGCTGAGTTGGTAGTAGCTTCACTCACTCAGGACAAGCATTTGTGTGCGAACATAAATGTTTGTTCTGTTTCTGTTAAACTATGTATATATTCTATTACTTATCTGTTCCCATAGTGCAACATTAGTTTGGAGCAAGATGACGCTGTGTAAAATGTCCATGAATATGAATGTTATTTGTTATTATATATTTGTTTAATAAGTCCTAAGTTTTAGTTCTCACGTTAGAGGCAACATAGGATTTGTTTTAATCATCGCAAACAACTTGCAAAAATTCAATAAACGAATTCATTTTCAGTACAAAAGACCAGAACATCAAACAACTGACGTGGATCTCTGGGGTTAAGGTACATTAATAACGTCAGTTTGAGGGGAAACAACCCGTATTTTGGAGTTGGTAGGGTTGAAAATCATGAGGATTGTGCCTTATGACTAATTCAGTTAAAGCTCACCAGCGGCTTTTATTTAAAACGGGTTTCATCGAATTATTTTGTGCGGCCATAGATGTTTTATGGTTTATGCGTTTTGGGTACATTTTTGGAAGCCATAATATTGGTTACTACATTGTGCTACAAGCTATTAAAGGATTACGATTACCGAAATAAATACAAGTCGATTAGACACACATACTTGCACTAAGATTCTCTGTATCGCAGGTGTCATCATAATCCTAAAACTGTGTGCTTTTGTTTCGAGAAAAGCTAAATATTATGTGTTAATCAAAAGTAAACACGGTATCAGTTGACGGAAGCAGCAGGATGGATGACCCAAATCTTATATTGAGTCGCATTACTGTTGTTATGGAGGAGGTTGCCACTTACCAGGTGGGCCCTCAGATCGTTCCGTCACTTTTGCACATAAAAAAAAACATTATACCAGAAAGATATGGCTCAAAAGTAATGGCATAAAACTAAAAAAACCAAGCAGAGACATCATAATAGTATTAAGATGTTAAGGTTGAACTTCGTACATCAAAGGCTAGTCCAATGAAAGGCAAAATGAAGGATATTATGACTATTTAAGAAGGTACTCCATATTTTAACATACGACGTAAGAGCTTCTAACCACTCCCTCTTTATGTGCGCTACGGTTAATGGGGGAACTACATTCGCTTAGTAAAATTACTATAAGACATGATGATAATAATAATCATAACCCTTAACTAGGCTTCCCTGCGTCGCAATTGGTCTATGCCAATTGCGACAAAAACACAAGGAAATCACCCACGGCACCAGAACAAAATTTACACTACAGGTACAAAATTGAAATCAGTCATACATAAACTAAAAGAAAATCTCTTCCTAAAGTGTGACAGAGATGCTCGTTTTTTGACTAACTCAGTAGGAGTTTTCACGAGCACTACTGCTTGGCGGCAGATTCCATATGATTTCATGTACTTTTCGAACCTGGCACAAGTTCTACTGCTGCTTTGGGTTTCTCCTTTCGCATCACCCGGGGGACACGTGGATTCAAAGGGTACCTTCGGATACGAGTGTGTGTTTTGTGATTTTCTCAATAGTTTCTTGTCTGCTTATGTGTTGATAAAGATTGCTATATTTCACATTAAAAATAGCCGGTATTGAGAAGCTTTTTAATCTTATGAAACTGATTCCTTTACATTTTATGGAGCTAGTGGTTTTCAGGCCTGTCCGCCTTTAGACTACATCTGACAGTGACATTTACGACTTTTTAATAGTGTTGCCATCTAATAATTAGTTAATTTATAATTTTTCCGAAATCAGTTTTAATTCGTAGGTAAGTTTATTTCAAAATTGTGATTAGCCTTTACTTAAACTTATATGAGTAATATAAACGCTTTCACATTCATATTATGCGCTAGAATTTCCTGTGTCGCACGAGGCATGTAAAAACCTCAATTTTATGCTCTAACTGAAAATATACGTTTTATTTTCCTGTTGTACAAGCGCAGTTTATGAATACCATCTTAAACATTATCCTGGAAATTTACCAACACACAATCCTACTTGTACAGCCAAGTAAACAATCCCCCTCGCTTCTCAGTGTGACAATAAAACACCGAGCCAGTGACAATAAAAATAAAAGCAGCCAATTTGCAAAAAGTCAGATTTTGTACACTACAACAGCATATACACGACTCGTCAAAGTTTCCAGAATTTATGTAGTCGTAAAACCGGTGTGTCGTAGTCGAGTTCTAAAATAGCGGCCTCTGACCGTATCGTGACAGAGCAGGCTGCGGTGGTGAGATGTTTCCTTCATGGGAGATTTTAAATTAAATTAGTAGAATATTATTTGAAATTATTATACATATTTACTGAGTGATAAAAGTTTAGTTCTAGAACGTGGGTTTTATTCTCAAGACAAACTTTTGTGTTAGGAATATGAAATGAAAATGAAAAACTTAAATAACTAAAAGTAATACTAAAGTTTAACTATATTCACTAAGCTACGATTAACAGGTTAATTTCATTAATGATGTTTCTTCTATGCAAGAATCCAAAAAAAAAATATAATTATTCTATCAGTTATCTCGTTCTCGTTATACCCTCTATACTTAGAGGCTAGATGGTGTTGTGTAAAATGAATATTGAATTCTAACTAACAACCCGCTCCGACTTCGCGCGGGTGCCTAAAGAGCTCCTGTGACACGTTATATGCACATGAATATGTTTACTTGTGTGTGGAAAATTTGACGTGTCCAAACGATACTTGAGATCTAAAGGAATAAATGAGTTTGAGTTTGAGTTCGATTTAAAAATAACAATGTAGTAAATATGAAAATGAGAAGTACCTTGTCGTGACAATTATGAACACAACAAAAACCCCTTTATATCGGTCGAGCCATTTTCAAGTGCTTTCAATCTGTAGTGCTTATGGCAATTAATTATTATTCATCTAACTTTATTTTACAATTTTCTGTATTAAATATTTTTAATTTATATACGTTAATGATCGATATCATCTGATAATATGTCTAATTAGAAAGAAATAACAGCTATTTTATTTTCATTACATATCTGTCCCAATGGGGTAAAATTTTCATCATGAATTCAAAACAATCTAGGAAACGTAGAATATATTTTTTTTAATTATAAATCAATATTTTTTGCTGCTGTGTGAGGTGCACTTTTGAAATGGGAGTTTACATTATAACGTAACTTTGGGTGAGCGTGCGACGGTTGCGGGCAAATTAATTTATACACGTGTTTTTAGTTGCGCTGTAACTGTAACACAAATTTTAAGTGCCCTAATTAACTGATTGCGAATGGACAGAATGAAAACTTTTGACTTCTGCATTGTAGATAACTGTTAATTTGGTGAAACTTTTGCAAAATGGAAATAGAATACAAAATAACGCTACTAACTATGATTTGGTCAAAAACACAGAGGGTTCCGTACTAGCTATAGTATTTTTTGTAACATTCACTATAATGACTTGTTAAAAATACAGGATATAGTCTCAAAAGTGTAGGTAAGTTTAAGGGCTGGAAAGTGCATAAATTCGGAACAGTCATATATTAGGCTTAATAATAATATATCTTTAATAATAGAGTAATAAATTCTAAAAACTTGCAACAACAATTCAGATGTGAACGTTGTATTGAGACACTATTCACCTCTTGTAATAAAAAACAAGCAAAAGTAAATTCAAGTAAGAAATTATTAGATTAAAAATCCGCGTGTTCATACTTTTGTATACACATAACTGTGTACACATAACTGTATTATACATAACTGTGGTATGTATTCTTCGTTGTGACGACGAAGTGCATCTCTGTTCGTTCTTGCTATGCAATTTTCTTCCTTGTAGAGATGGGAGCGGGTTAAAAGCGGCTAGTTATCGATGAAATTGCAAACAGTTCACCAGTTTTTACTTTAGCTAGCTGCCATAACTAGGATGTGTGACAATTCGTAGCATTTACAAAATTACAACGTTCCACTTATTAATATTTGATAACTATCAAGTCACTTTTGCTAAGACTGTACTTTTGTGGGCGCAAAAAAGATTAATTTAATCAAAAAGTCGTCGTAAATAGATCTGCTGCTGGCTACTTGCAAAATGAAAGGAAAATAAATCACGGTCCAGAAAAATCTAGACCGAGTTACATTATGCCATATCTAGTTACATTATCGCAAATAAACGCGATACCTCAGCGCTTATACGTAATTTTTAAACTAATACAATTGGTTTGAAATTTCTGAGGAATACAAATATGACCAAGGGCAACATTAACGATTCTAAACATATTGATAATCGAAAGAAGGAGAACTCAAGAATTACGATAAACATTATTGGTTATCTAATATTATCCGCCCGGTTCACACGGATATAATTTACAACTGAAAAATGAGAAGTACGCATTGGAAAAAAAAAACATTAAGTGTGTTATTGTTCTTGTTTTTTCAATTATAAAACTCTAGATTACGGGTTTAAGACTATATGAGATTCATCGATAAATAATTTTAATATTTTTTTATCGACACTACCCCATCCCTAGTAGCTTGGAGGGCGCTCAAGTGGTAGGTCGTGGCTGTACGTTTCATTTGTCCCGCGTTGAATTGTCTCGTCCTAACACCTAGCCTAGGCACTGTAGGATTATCTAGCCTTTCTGTGACCTGGAACTTTATTGTGCTGGTTTTGTAATGTATATGACTAATTAGTAACTTTATCATGGCTTATAGCTCATTTGGTAACTCTGTCTTCTGCGCTGTGTCCTGGGTTTGATTCTCACTTACACTTTCCACCAGAACACTGCAAAATAATGGCAGTCGGAATTGACACAAGTTCTGTTGCTACTTTAGAAATCGAAAACGAAATCTGTGTCATAATTTCTTTATCTTAGCTTCAGTCGAGTAAAAGCCCTTAACAACTCAATTCACCAAGAAATAAACAATTCAAAAATGATTATCATGAAACATAAACCGTTGTGAAGTATCGTATGTAGACGCTGCGAAGATTTTTGGCTTCATTATCTGTTTATGGCAAATAGCTTTCCGAGTAGCGCCAAGCCATAAGCAAACGCGATTTAGACCTGAACTGAAATAATTTTTTTTTTCAGTTCAAGGGTACAAATATGGAGGAGCGCGTAAAAGGCCGTTCTAAATGATATGTTGTTTTGACGGCTCCTTGGCTTAGTTGGTATTAGCCCTGCCTTCGAAGCGAGGGGTCCCGGGTTCGATTCCCGGCCGGGGCTCACTTTGTGTGGTGAACATGAAGTTTGTTCTCGGGCATTGGGTGTTTGTCTTGTGTTTTGTCCATGCCATCTGCGACACAGGGAATCCTAGTGCATAGGTATGAGTGTGATTATGTAAATGATTATAAGTAATTCAGGTTCCTACCACTCAGCAACACGTTAATCATCGCACATTCGCTTATAACAGACACCACCCTCATATTAGACCACCCGCCAAATTTCCCCCGGGCACCGTGGCCGTAGCGACCCGAAAAACTAGCACGCACGCGCATCGACTTGTTCACGCTTATGATTTGTTTAATTCTACCCGCGATAAAGGAACGGGTACGGGGAAATTCAAATTGACGGGGAAATACTTGATTTTTGCGTTTTGTGTCAACTTGGATATAAACCGGCAAAGGTTCGCATATCGGGCGTTCTGTACTGAGTGTTTTTTTTTAATTTTGAATAATATTTAAACCAAAAATCAAAAGGTTTTATAATAGGTCTTAGAACCTGCATCATAGTAACTATCTTTGGAAATTTCAGTCTTACTTATATCGGTTCAAACGATGCATTGAATGTTGAATAGGCGTTCTTTATTGGGGTTGCCATTTCGGTATGATACCCTCAAACAAATTAAGTCAGACATAATAATGTAAATAGGTAAGTTTCATTGCGAAATTTTCTAATTTAACTTGGTATTGTGGTTTTGTACAAATGTATTATATAAATAAATGAATAAATACTCATGGAAATTTCAGTACCATCTAACTCCAAACTAAGCATAGCTTGTAGGAACCATATTATTGTTAGAATACATAATGTAAATTAAATACATAAATATACCATTTGACCATACACAGAAACATGTATGTTCGTTACACACTATTTATCCTGGGTATTGAACCCATGACCTACAGAGCAGAAGGCAGTGACTACGACCAACTGAGCTGTGAGGTAGTCAAATATTGTGAATTCTCAGTTCGGGGTCATATTTTTTTTATATTACTAAATAACGATACGAGCGGAAGGGTCATCTGATCTTAAGTATGCGAAGACTTAGTCGCACCCGATTGCGCCCGTCACCCGAAACGGGAATGTTACGTCTTATCCGGATGTGATCTCACCGGCTCCAACTCTTCCAACGGAACATAGTTTCAACAACTAGACTGTTTCACTCCAAATTGTTCTTGTTTTGAGCAGACGATACACCGGACCGTAAAAACTAATTGGTCTGTCATATCGCTAAGAAAAACCATGTAATAAGTAACGAAAAATCTGTACATAATATATCCCCATTCCCGCGGACCAAGATCTTGCTCCACGAATGACCAAGCCCAATAATTACGAAATATTACGACCAAACAAAAATAATATTTCTTAGCGATAAGATTTTCCACGCGACGTTACAGAATACTAAACAGTACCACGTCCCTAAGGAAAAGGCGCCTTTGAAAACGCAATTAGTTCAATGAACCCGCGACCTGTATTGAATCACGCATGCTATTTTAGGGTTCAGTGCATAATATGATAAAAATAACCCTTTATGGTCCATGGCTTTTCATCGTTTAGGGTTTCGTACTTTAATAAGAAAACGGAACCATTATATGAGCCTTGTTTGTCCGTGCGCCAGTAACCGAGGTTTTTCATAGTATTGAGTACTAAATTCATGTATTAACACTGTCCTTTCAGTCAGTCAGTTAATCAGTCTATTATGTACCCACTGCTGGGACACTCGACCTACATTCAACAACTGTTAGTGAATAAGATCTTTACATGTTTTCGATTTATTGGCTCTTGGACACGCTTTCAATATACTAGGTATGTTGGGAGTATCGCAATAAAAGACTGACTTAAACAAATAAACCAATCTCCTTATTTTTAATCTGTATTAAATTTCTATGGAAGTAAATTGGAGGTCTTATAAATAAAAAAAACATTAAAATCAATTCAAAATTGGTTAATATCCCATACCAAAATAAAATAAAACAGTTGATTCGAACCTGCAAGTCGAACCTCCTTTTTTCTCCTTTTAATTGACTTAAAAATTCGAATGCCTTCGAAGTTTTATATAGACATTTCATAGAAAAAATCCACTTTCAAATGCGTAGAATACGGGATCAGTTGTTTTGATAATAAAGTGACAGAATACGGAACCCATGCCAATTAAAAAAACACTCATAGAATGAATTCTTTAGAAAAGAAAATTACTATTATGCTTGCTAGGTTATGTACCTCTTTTCAGCAAACACGAAAGAACATTCTGATTGGCTGACACAATTTCATATTTCTCTTGTGCGCTTTGGTGAATTGTGAGCTGAGTAAAATTAAACAAGAAGCAGTGACGGAATTTATTCAGAAAATAACATGTATTTATACTGAGGCAATTGTAGTTTTTAGATCCTTACTCAAAAGGTAAATTATAAGAATTTTGTCATCTTAATATGTCCACAAAAACATGCTTACGCTAACATTATGTACTTACAGACAGTAAAATTACCAAACCTTTATTAGTGCTAGTTAGTGTTAAGGCAAGGTATGGTTCTTAACTCATACAAATAAACGTTATTTCTGCTTGAATTCCAGTCGTACTCAGTACAATAGACCATATCTTTCAATTTGCCTACAGCGTCTCTCCAATTATAATAACAAAAATATGGGTTGGAATATTACATGTAGTAGCAAGTAGTACTTGTATTTATAAGCAGTAGAACTTGTGCAAAGTTTGCCTAGAGAAGTACTGCCTCCACACCTGGTAATCTGCCGTTAAGCAGTGGTACACTCGCATTGCTATGTTCCGGTGGAAGGGTGTGCCGTATTGATGTTGTTATGGGTGGATTGGTGGACCAGGTGGGCCTTCACCTCATCAAGTCACTTCAACATTTTTTTTGATTTATTAGTAATAACTTAGTACAAATTATAAATAAAAGTTGGCCAAACTGTAAAACTGTTTCCGATGCACTTCGTCAAGTCATATTCCTGGGTACTTGCAATATGACTTGGATATGGACTTGATGGGAATAATAACACAATTAGTAACACTAACACAATAACACAATTAATTGTTATTAACAATAACTAATCCTGTTATTATTCCAATGACAGCTAATGACATATGCACACGCGTGTTATGAAACCAACTAAAACACACACACACCCTCATACAACACACCCTCACTCAGAAAGGTGCACCTTTTCCTAATCCTTTGTCCAGCGACAATGCCGCACAGCCATCCATGCAAGAAGGTATGGGCAGGAAATTCTGCGTTTGGCTGAATCCCTGCCAAACTTAGAACCCCGTCAGTATTATAAGGGGTAAATTCATGGAACCGTTACACTCAGCAACCCCGGCAAATAATCTTGTGTTGAGCTTCAAGAGTACAGTTTTATAGAAGCATAGCTTATTCTACGAGCACATTTACATTATATGAAATACATTATATAATTCATATTAACAGTCATTTATGTTCGTCACAAAAATACTTGTCCTGAGTACTTGGATCCACCACGACGTGAACCCACGTCCTGCGCAGAAGGTGGATCTACTACCAACTGACCTGTAAGCTATATTTTCACAGAATACACTCTGTTATGGCATATAACCTAACAACAAACAATACAGACCCATAGAACCAATACAGAACCAGAACCTGTACAGAACAATACAGAATAATATGTGTGTCTGTATCTGTATTCGAATTTAATAAATTCAATAAACAACTCAGACAAATTTCGCCGTACTAAAAACAACCCCAAGTTATGTCACCAAAACTATGACAGCCCCTTTGATCGCACATCAGAGCTTTTCCTGTTGGTTATGTTCCATACATAAATAAACAAACATACCTGCAGTTCATTTATATACGATATACGTATTTTCTCATATTTCCTTACTCAGTGAAGCAGATGGAACATTGAAAGATTTCGACATGTTATCTCTAGATTTGACAATCTCTTTTGATTTACTTTATGTATTTAGATGTGTCATGTATTTGCAGACTATTTCTTGCTCTGTTGATAGTAATTATTTTTTAGCAATATAATATACATTACTGGTTCGCGATGTAACTACAACTTACTAAAAGACAATTGAAAACTACGTAACAAATAAGGCAAATTACTTACAACGAAAATCCCCTACTTACACCTACGCCTACCTTACAAAATCCTTAAAAATACAGAAAAAATACCAAGTTTATTACTTTTTATTGTGTCTTTCTATTGTTCTGTATTTTTAAGAAGACTTTACTAATTATTTACAACAAAAAGTGCTTAATTTGTTTTTCAGTTTATCCATTACAAACAGACTCAAGATAAATCTTTTTTTTTAAATATAAGATTAGATCAATAACAAAGTACATTAATGATTGAATGAAAATACCATATTGTACCCAAAGTAAATAATATTACATTTGTTTATCATAATAGAGCATTATTTCCTTTTTTGCATTTAAATATACCTACATAATGCTTGAGGCAATTAATATATAAATCATTTTTTCAGCATGTTTGGATATCTCGAAAGCCTTCGTTGGATGGATGATATGGAGTGTAATCCCTATTTCGATAAACGATAAATATTGTCCTGATACTCCATAATATTTGTATTTGGGATATGATTGAGGTTTGCTTGTAAGTTGGTATAAACCATTGTTGTCTTGAGTGTAATACTAGTTATTGCGTCGCTAAACTAGGAAGATGGTTTTATTTATTTATTTGCAAGATTTTTTATTGCTCGCGTCCGTGGGTGTGTACCCTTTGATTTCCTACACGTACCCCCTGGGTGGTTTTTATTTTATTATGATTTAGACATATTTGTTAAGATTATGTCTGTACCAAACCTATATCTTACCCCTCACTTCTTCACCCTAGAAATCGAAATTTAAATAGAAAAATATTTATTTGTGGCACAGCGTACAAAATATACACGAAAAAGAATTTAAATGTAATGTGATTAAAAATTGGCCAGCACTCAGCGATCGATGCAAGGAAATATCCGCTGCAGCGCTGGTTTTTACGTGCCTGATCATTTTAAACTAGCTAAAGATTAATCTTGTCAAATCTTTCCGATTCTTCATTCAAACAAGTTAAACATTAAAATGAAGGCATTTGAAAGTTTCAACTTTCATCAAAGCTGAGCTGAAACTAGATCGCTTACAAATTATGCTTTGATGAGAGTTAGCACCGTATTATTAGATACTATAAATCTTCGTTGAAATCTCATCTTATCATAATAATTGCATGAATTGACATTTGCCTGGGTAAACCCACATTTATAAACATAAGAAGCAATAACACGATGCCGCAGACAAACATCTCAACAAGAGACGTGACAAATTGCTTGACAAAGCTTTTACCCTTTTTTCGGGGCTACAAAGTTTTCTGTATGAACCGGTACAGCCTCTTTTTGAAAACCGTTTCCTTTGCTTGTTTTACAGATTTTTACACACAGCGATCTAGCTCCACAGTAAGCATATTAGGTACTATAGGAATAACACTTTTTTTAACTAACTCTGTAAAAAATATATAAAAAACCTAAGGAAAAAACGTGAACGTTAAACGTAAACGTTTACACACTCATACCTCTGCACTAGGATTCCCTGTGTCGCAGATGGCATGGACAAACACAGAAACACAAGACACACACCCAAGACCCGAGAACAAACTTCATGCACACCACACAAAGTATGCCCTGGCCGGGAATCGAACCCGGGACCCCTTGCTTCGAAGGCAGGGCTACTACCAACTAAGCCACGGAGCCGTCTAAATCAAATCTAATCAAATATTTTATATAATAATATTTATATATAATTGTATTTGTACGCGTAAATCATCTATTATTTTATGTACTTCTTACTTTCCAAAATATACTCCGAATGTGTATCCGAATTAGATCTAGTGTATTTAGTGACATCACTACCTAGGTAACCTAGTTAGTTAGGTAGGCTAGGTCAAGCTAAGTGCTAAACAAACATGCAAACAACCCGTTATAAGTAGTGGGTTCATAATAAAAATGCAACTTTATATATCAAGATTACATATCTTTCGACTTTGAATATGATTGTGATAAAAATATGAAAACATCGAACAGAAATGATAACTTGATTACTCATTAAACAATTTAGAGGTTTAGTTATTATGTCAAATATTGATCCAGGACTTTGTTTGGGATTAAACAATAAGCTAAGTTTATCGCTTATCAAACCCTAAACAAAGTCCTCAGATTAAGCAATATTTGACTTAATAGCAACAACAACAACAAACTCATACCTCTGCACTAGGATTCCCTGTGTCGCAGACGGCATGGACAAACACAGAAACACAAGACTAACACCCAAGACCCGAAAACAAACTTCATGCTTCACACAAAGTGCGCCCCGGCCAGGAATCGAACCCGGGACCCCTCTTCGAAGGCAGGGTACTACCAACTAGCCAAGGAGCCGTCAATAATATGCTATAATTTTTCATATATTAAGAATGCCTTGTCACAGATTAAATAGTAGTAATATAACAGCACTGACCCAAACTCGAGAAACGTATTTGCGCTTGTGCAATTACTGAGAGTGATATTGATAACGAGGTACTTCTGAGTATCTGCAAGAAAATGGGTCAAGTTTGTAGACTTAACGAGAATTCCAGTATAGAGATAAAACAAACTAAAATGATTGCTCACTCGAATACTAAGAGTTCCTGCGCCACAGGTGGCATGGATATTAAAATGGTGGTAATAAGGCAGCAATCCAAAGAAGCAGTAGAACTTGTGCCAAGTTTGCCTGGAGAAGTATTGCTTCCACACCTGGTAATATACCGCCAAGCAGTGATGGGTTTGGGTGCCGGTGAAACAGGCACTTGAGGCTTAACGTCTCCAATCTCAGAATGGGCGGCGGTAACATCTTAATAACTCGTTTTGTTAAAAATAGTTGCATATAAAAAGATACACAAATAGCCAAAATAATCCACAAATGGTAAATAGTACTATAAATAATAAGTTTTCTATTAGTAATCTGCTTCCCATAGTACAAGCTGTGCATAGATTAGAGCTAGACGTCGCTGTGTGAAATGTCGATGAATATTTGTTTATATTTTTACTTAAATGAATGACTAAGTATTGCTGCCCGTCCTACGTTTAAAAGGACATTTTAACGCACCTTCCTAAGCACGGAAGCGCTCATTTCAAATGCCACCCATCCAAGTACTGACTGTGCGGAAAGTGGCTTAACTCACCATGAGCGCGAACTAAAATCACCCAAGTACTAATTTCTACGCAAATATAATAGTAATTTATCCGGGTTAATTAGGAAAAAGGATGTAATGGGGGTGTGTACCCGATCCGATTTAGATCCCCTATAAAGTTGGGGGAAAGGGGTTAAGTGAGTGGGGGGTTCTGGAGGACAAATCCCTAGTAAAATCGACATCATATAATGTGCGTACGTGCGTAGAATTAAATAAAGCCAGCTAAGTGCGCTAAGATCGCACGCCGATGGTTCCGTACCACCGATTGTAATTACACTCCAACTAAAAAGAGAGTGGTATAAATTTGATGGAAGCATTTTTTTTATGTCATAGACGTGACTGGACGCGCTGGAGGCCCACCTGCCCGACTGAAGTATGAAAAAACCCCAGTCGTATGAAGACATTTCGATAAATCGGCCATTTCAATTTTTATAATTTGGTTACAGAAATCCAAGAAATATAAATACACCAGCTGCGCCCCGCGGTTTTACCCGTGGTTGGACATCCTACGGGAACCGTACATTTTTCCGGGATAAAAAGTAGCCTATGTGCTATTTCAGACTATAATATATCTCTGCCAAATTTCATCCAGGTCCGTTCAGAAAACATCCAATACTTACAAACTTTCGCGTTTATAATATTAGTACGATACGCCGTCCTTCTAGCGCAGTCGGGTAATACAACCAAATTGAAAGCCTTTGGAAGTTGAAAATAGATGCATGGGTTTGTGTATGCCATGCATACAACAGCTGAGTCTAAAAACCAGTAATAAAGACACTTCTTAACGGTTAATTTCTAGAATATTCCACGTTTCTTACAATGATGCTGGGAAACTAGATGAGGCAGTACCACGAGTACTAAGTTAGTTAGTAACTTTGCTTTTGAAACGGGTCCCGGATTCAATCCTCGCTGGTGCACACTTTGTGTAATAAGCATGAAGTTTGATGATGTTTTTCTCGGGTCTTGGCTGTTGTAGTCTGTTCAGGACAGCTGCGACACAGTATTAATGTGAAAACGTTTGTAATAAATAATTAGTGATTGATTTAAAAATCGAATAAACGGACTTCGGTACATTCATCCCTTATATTTTAAAGGTAAGACCGTGGGTGACCAAGCATTACTTGGTTTTAAAAAAAAAAACTTTTTTGTAAGATTTTTGTAAGATTTATAATAATTATACAGGTAAACTACAAACTCCTATCTAAACACAAAGTTTCCTCCAAATCGTTTAGACCCGTTTCTGAGACGTGAAATAAATATATAGGGGTGTAAATATATAATTTGATTGATTGACATTGAGAGCGTGGTGGCCCAGGGGCACAGACGCCGACTTTCAATCTGAAGGTCGCTGGTTCAAACCCACACGTGCACCAATGAGATTTTTCACTTGAAAAATTTATGAGAATCACGTTCTCAAAACGGTGTCGGAAAACGTCGTGAGGAAACCGGCATGTCTTAGAATCAAAAGTTCGACGACATGTGACATCTACCAATCCGGATTGGGCTCCCGTGGTAGATCAGAGCCCATTCACTCTCAATTATCGAGAGTAGGCCAGTGTCCCTGCAGTGGGAACATTAGAGGCTGGTACGGTACGGTACTATAAACACCACATTTTCACTGCGAAATGAGTGCAAAAATCTTTGCAAAACTATATTCAGTACCTCATCTGTTAACCCTGAATCCGTAACGCGACCCATTCTCATGCGACTCGCGATGCCCGGGCCTTATTAGGGCCGTATTGTATTCGCTTTACTTTTTACACAGCTTGAGGGTTAAGTGGCCGGTCGTGTATTAATTACTGTTATTTTTCTAGCTTCTTTGCTTCGGTACTGGAATTTCTATGAGCTTTAGTGTTCCTGTTTAGTACCAACACTTAATAGTATGTAGTGTGGGTATTGAAAATTTATATTGTTTATTCTTTCTTTATTGTGTTTTCACGAATACTCGTTTATTTCACCGTAGGAACCATAAGCTACACTTAGTTACGTTGAATCTACACACATATATAGCTTATAATCGATATCACATCCAAAAATTAAAAGTAAAACAAAACACAAGATCTATGATCAGAGCCACTCAAAGCAGACAAGCATAGGAACGTCAAAAATACGAGTAAAAGATAACGATCTACTTATAAAATAAAATAAATATAACTAACGATACATTTATGCAATGTCAAAAATTCGCTACTGTAAATCTGTAATTATACCTAATACTATAAAACCTGTTTTTACATTGTGAAATAAGTATTGCGTATTGATTTTCAAATCATTGATAAATAAGTAGGTAAAACAGAACAAGACAATAATTTCTTCGCAAAAATACTTACAATCTCGTCTGCGACTGAGGGGTAGGTTATACACGAACTAACTTAAACGTAACTTAACTGCAACTTGGTATTGTTGGAGTAATAAGTTTCACGGTAAACAGGGCTAGGTAACTTAACGTAGAGTTAGGGCGTCCACACACTATCAAACATATCAACATATTGTCAGTCTTTTGTTCAGGTGGCGCAGAAACGGAACGAGCTGACACTCCCTCTGATATTAAGTGGTTGCTGCTGCCCATAAACAACAGCAACTCGACTCCTCCCTTCAGTCCTCCCCTAACGAAGTATGAGAAGACCAAAGTCGCATCACGTTGCGCCCAAAACTTTGAGACGGGATGTAACTTCGCATGCGCCTGTCAATTAACCAATTGAAATTATTGTCAAGTAATTACGGGCGTGTAACTACAGGATTTACAGTAAATCTGATCTACAAATGCTCGTTTTTCGACAAATGGGTCCTTGAATGATGCAAAATGTCTTATTATTATTACAAGCCCATTTGATACCACTGCAGTACAAAGACCTCCCTTCTTTTCTTCCACTCTTCCCGGTCCGTTGAAGTTAAGTTCTTACCCCATTTTCCCAACTGAGTAACTGAGAGAATGTCAATTTAATTTATAATAAAAAAAAATTAATATCATTAATGGTTCACCCTGAACTGCGAACCTGCGGTTAATATATCACCGAACAAACATTTATGTTCGTCACACAAATGCTTATCTTGGGTGGGAATCGAACCCACAACCTACAGTGAAGAAGGCAGAGCTATTACCAACTGAGCTATGAGGCCAGTGTATATATAAAAAATTTAAGTTTTAATTAGTAATCTGGTATTAAGCTATGTTAAGTTTCGCCAGATTAGTTTTAGTTAATAACTTAACAGCTCATTACTACTTCCAACTTGACGAGGCTCGCTCGTCTGAAAGCGGCCTATCCAATTCAGAGATCTGATAACCAAATGTAGGTTAAATGGTTAGGCCATACTAACTGCTACTACTGCTGTGGTTATACACGTCATTAATGTATACTAGTACTTAATCTATAGTTGCATCAGAGGAATAGATCAATGGAAGCGTATTTGTTCACACATACCGTACCAGCCTCTAATGTTCCCACTGCAAGGACACCGGCCTACTCTCGATACTCTCGATTGAGAGTGAAAGGGCTCTGATCTAGCACGGGAGCCCAATCCGGATTGGTAGATGTCACATGTCGTCGAATTTTTTGTTCTAAGACATGCCGGTTTCCTCACAATGTTTTCCGTCACCGTTTTGAGAACGTGGTATTCACATCAATTTTTTCAAGTGGAAAAACTCATTGGTGCACGTGTGGGTTTGAACCAGCAACCTTCATATTGAAAGTCGGCGTCTATGCCCCTGGGCCACCACGCTCTCTAACTGATAATAACTGATAATTACCGACCTGAAAGGAAGAAACAAGGAACGCCTCGCAGACAGTATTACATATCGCGAATATGGTCCTGTATCAAGAGTGTCCCACTCTTCTAGAATCACACTTATCAGCCTTCACCCGAATACGGCCTGGAAGCACGTTATTGTACACTATTGAAATGTATTATAACATTATTCCTATCTATAGACTGCACAATCTCTATGGATTTTAGGTCAACGTGAATAGGAAATGAATTATGAAAGCAAAGATTACTGAATTACTATTTTTTGGGGCAAAGATTTATGGGGTAGGCAAATACACCCTGTGACATGATGTTTGAATAAAATATCATTAATCATGAGTTTTGTCAGGAAACCAATGCCATCTGTACTTTGAACTTTCTTCATGGCTTTTAGTTGGTTTATTTTTTTCGGATAAGATGAAAGAAAGATTGCGATCCTATTACTAAGCTTAGTGCTTATTCAAACCATGTTGTGTGGGCCGAAGGGTACCTGCACTATGCTGCATGTCAACACCGCGCTGGTTTTCAGACAGGCCAGAGGTGCCTTCGCAACAATAACTTAACAAATACAAAAATAAACGATTCTAAAAAAAAAAGCGATTCTAAAGTCAGCCATTTGTTGGTTGGTTAGTTGAATATATATACAAGAAGTATTATATTAAAATTAATCCCTATTTCCCTTCGTACGGCATCACGCGTGAACGGCTGGACCAGTTTTCCTAAATCTTTTTTCTTGTGTTTTTATTGACAGGAGAAGGTTCCGAAAAAATAATATAGCTGTGCAGGAAATATCCGGATATGTGGCGCAACTAGGAGACAATCTCTCTCTGGTCGATCCTTCATGACTGAAGATCGCGATCACCATGTACAGTATGTTCGTGAGTCGTCTCCATCGGTTTCTGTCTGTCTGTGTGTGTGTGTGTGTAGTAGACAATATAAATAAATTTATCTTTCCCTCGTAGACGGATAATTGATCCCTGTACATATTACGGAGATCAGGTTCCGAGTCCCGAGCGAGTTCCAAGGCGGCAGGACTAACTACAGGACAAACTGGCAAGATTTGTTCAACAACTTTGTCGTTTCTCTCCTTGTTTGCGACAAACTGTTTGAGCAAGAAATTCGGGATTTTACACAGCGCCATCTAGCCCTAAGCAAAGATTACCAAAGGAACCAGGTAACTGATAATTACGTACGTACGTACCAGACTCGAATGTTCCTACTACAGGGACACCGGCCTACTCTCGATAATTGAGAGTGAATGGGCTCTGATCTACCATGGAAGCCCAATCCGGATTGCTAGATGTCACATGTCGTCGAATTTTTGGTTCTAAGACATGCCGGTTTCCTCACGATGTTATCCGTCACCGTTTTTGAGAACGTGGTATTGCGCACATAAATTTTTTCAAGTGAAAAATCTCATTGGTGCGCGTGTGGGTTTAAACCAGCAACTTTCAGATTGAAAGTCGGCGTCTATGCCCCTTGGCCAGCACGCTCTCTAACTGATAATAACTGATAATTAACCGACCTGAAAGGAAGAAACAAGGAACGCCTCGGAGACAGTATTACATATCTTTTGACGTGTCCAAATGATACTTGAGATCTAAAGGAATAAATGTGTTTGACTTTGACTTTGACTATCGCGAATATAGTCCTGTATAAAGAGTGGAGCAAACACCCAAACTTTTTCGTCATCTAAGTAATCTGATATTATAAAATCAAGTTTTAAAATAAATTTACGTGTTATGAAAATTCTGAAGATGCCTCGTGCTGAAACATGTTTCTATTATGTTGTTGTGTGTTTCCATTTCAGTTATAGTTTGTTACATCCCATTCTGTTCTTACACAACAGACGGCGCAAGGAGTTTAAGAAACACATTGAACTTACTCGCGCGATAGAAGCTTGTTGAAAACAGTATAGAAAAATGTGTCTTTGCTTCTCGAAGTTACCATTATTTAGAACTATTATGTGAAACAAAGTTCAAAATCATCACTTAATATCAGGTGAGATAGCGGTCAAACGATGGCCTATAAAGAATAAAAAAAAAAAAAAGTACCATCCGGCCGTGTTGACTTGGCTTATCATTACCTTTAGGAGATTTAAACATTTTGACGCTAGAATCTACTTACTCAAATAAAAAAAGATATTTGTAAAGCACTGGAGAGATAAATTTGTCTTTACTTCTCAAAGTTTCCATTATTTAGAATTAGTATGTGAAACAGGGCTCAAAGGACAATCAGGCCGTGTTGACGTGGCTAATCATTAGGACGAATTGGTGCGGAGAGGCTTCCATGTTTGCTAATCAGTACTAGTAATGTGCCGGTTGTATTGTCTGTGGGATTCAGGGTTGTCACTCGACATTTCTTGAAAATGTGCTCCTAACCGATTTTAAAGAAACAACTACTCATGGACATACTACATAGCGCCATGTGGCCATAAAAAAACAGTCAATTATTTTATCCTAATCCCACTAATTAATTAAAATTATATTAAAACAATTTAACTCACTATTATCTATTGATAATCACGAATGTCATTGTGAGGTGCCATACGAGCAACAAAAAGTAGCAGTAGAACTTGTGCCAAGTACGTCCGGAGTAGTACTGCCTCCACACCTGGTAATCTGCCACCAACCAGAGGTGAACTAATGTACACCTCTGATGTAATAATAATCAAAACAGCACAAATATAATAATAGTTAATAAAATAACCAAATTCAGTTTAAAAAACGAGTAAATCAGTTGTCAATGTCAAACGTAAAAAAAATATCCAAACATGTTATTAATTGGAGAGCGTGGTGGCCCAGGGGCAAAGACGGCGACTTTCAATGTAAAGGTCGCTGGTTCAAATCCACACGAGAAACAGTGAGTTTTTCACTTGAAAAAAATTATGTGCGCAATACCATTTTGGAAAAGATGAAGGAAAACATCGTGAGGAAACTGGTATGTCTTTGAACCAAACATTCAAAGACATGTGACCTCTACCAATCCGGATTGGGATCCTGTGGTAGGTCAAGGCCAATTCACTCTCAATTATTGAGAATAGTCCAGGTACGGAAGCATAATAATAATAATTTATTTGAATAAATAATTTAATACATGGCATCAATTTAACAAAAACAATTTGTGTTATATTAAATATTTTACGATATGCTAAGGCTAAGAAAATTGATGCAAAGGTCTCTATCCCCCACCGTAGGTTAGAACCTGTATAAATGGTCTATTCCCAGTTTCCACCACCACTGGTGGCAATCGAGAAAAAATTCCCAATATATTCCCAATAGCCGCCACCAGTTGTGGCGGATGGGAATTTTTTATTCCCAGTTGCCACTACCTTTGCCACCACTGGTGGCAAACAAGTATAGTATTCTCAGTCGCCACCAATAAATTACTAACTTACGATACTGTACCATCAAAGCTGAATAGTACTTAGCCACTTAAACCTCAATTATTAGCAGAAATAACTAATTTCCTTAAATTTGGCAGCTACTTTTATTATTAGCTACTTTGATTAGTGTCAACCCTAAAGCCAGGCCGACAAAGTTACGCAAATTGAGACCTTGACACTAATAAATTAAGGCTCAAATTGAGTTACCGAGTACACAGGCCGTACATCAATGTAATCAAGAGAATTGGGAAGCAGAAACAAATAGAGACATTTAAGAAATATTTCCTAAACCTTATATCAGTGGTGTAAGGTTTAGTTTGGTGTGGCATCTTTACTGTAGAAGATAAACATATTTCTATGGTGTTTTATGTGTTATTTTTCTTGGAAACTGTAATAATATTGTGCTGAGATCGCACTTGCGTTCATGGCCACGAAGTTTGGCGCAGACTTCTAATATAAAGATAACTGATACAATGTTAGTTGTGCACCAACAATATATCCTTTTTTTATGTGAACGATCTGAGGGCCCACGATGGTAAGTGGTGACCCTCGCCCATGACAATAGTAATGAGTGCGACTTATTATGAGATCCAAATCTTTACTGAGTCGCATTCTGCTGCGTCCATCACCCAAGACAGGGATGATACGCCTCATGCGCATGTGATTTTACCGGCAGCCACACCCTTCCACCGGAACACAGTAATGCAACGACTACTGCTTGGCGGCAGATTCCAGATGTAGATCTTAAAGTATTATCATTCCTTAATTGATATATAAAATATACATACCATGGGGTTTTCTGACCCCATGGTATGTATATTTGATGGGGTGATGAAACTGGTACGTATGGTCATACGTACCAGTTTCATGACGATGTTTTTCTTTATCGTTTAAAGCACATACACTGATATTTTTTACAAGCGATTACAATTTTTTTTTTATACTCTGTAATTAAGTATCCAAAGTAATAGAACTTGTGCCAAGTTTGACTGGAAAACTGACACTACTGCTAGCCACGGCCAAGCAGGGTTACAATCGCATTGGTAGGGACTGAGTGCCGGTGAAATTACAGGCGCATAATATTCCCCGACTCAGGGTGACAGGCACAACGCTATGCGACTTGAGTCTTCTCATACGACATTCCAGTACGGCAGGACCAAGATCGTTCTTTTATTTGATGGCAGTAACCATTTAACGTTAGGTGGTCCATCAGTTCACCCGTTAAGTGACAAAAAAGATAATGTGCATGTGAATGTTCTTGAAAAGTTTATTTGTGTAGCTAGTTTAGTACAAAGCTGTTGTGAGCTCGTTCCTCATCGGTTTAGTGCTCTACTTGGAACCTAGATTAGGTCAGTTGAAGGCAATCGATATTAACCACGATTGGGGGACGCAATTTCAATTGTAGTGTTTGACGTAGGTACTACATTTCTGTAGTACATGGTTGATCTATCTCGCAAGGTTAAGCCAGCATTACGAATGTAAACGCCAAAAAAAAATCTTTTATATCTTACTTCTATTATAAAGGCGAAAGCTTATATATGTATATATGTATGTGTGTATGTTTGTACCACCTTCACGCTCAAACGGATCAACGGGTTTGGACGAATTTTGGTACCAGGATAGCTTATATCCTGGATTAACACACAGGCTAGTTTTTATGCCGGAAAACTGCGGGTAACACCGTGGGGCACAACTAACACACACAATAATAACACCCAGACACTTTCTACCAGACAACCACCGCTAGTCTTCGCTCCTCCGGGGAGCCCCACCCTTCATACGTCTCATCTACGTTTTCTTTTTTTCGTTGGGTAATGCTCACGCATACCGCCCTACCACGGGGACAGAGCAGTTATGTGGTACTAGACCCACTAAAACCCCACGGTGTCCTCCTCTGCCGCTTTGTGGCGGTAACACGGGAACGACGTCTCATCTACCTGTGATTAGCTCGCTGATGTTCTAATTATCAAAAGCTCAAACAATATATTATTTTTCTTTACCGAATTGGTGTCACACTTTTAATAAAAATCCTTAAAGGCGTTGCGTGCACACTAATCCAATAACCAACTTTTAGTTCAGATTGTTTCCGATATTTTTACTGAAATATCGAAATAATTAACTTGCGTAGCTTGACGTCAAACCACAGAGAAAATAATACAGAAGGAGAACTTCGATAGGTTCCAAATTGTAACAGTTAACAGGCAAAATTGTAACAGGCCAGTTGAAATTTTCAGTGCTACTGTGTAAATTAAAATCTCTTTTGACTTTGGACTCATATTGTGCATCTTATTTAGGTTATTTAAAAGAACTTCGTCTCTTACTTTAATAGCTTCTTTAATGTGAAAATAAATTACAATTTATTAATCTTCTGTGATGTAGATAATGGGTTGGATATCTACCCAGAACTATCATCTGTGTGACAAACATAGATATTTGTTGTTTCTGGAGTAAATGTCTATTAAATGTAAGTATTTACAAAAAAATAAGTATTTTTTTAGTATTCTTTCAGTTATTTGACTCCCATACCTATGCTTAATTTGGGGCAAGATGGCGGAGAGTATAATGTTCTACATTATAAAAAAATATCATAACTAGTTTTGTTTAGTTTGATTTCTAATTTCGTTCTTTCTTTTATACCACAGAATTCAGAATTGTGCTGCTGTAAAAGGGCATTGTGCAGGTTGTGTTTATCTTCTGATTTCTACACTCTGTGGCATAACTCCAAGTTAATAATGGTTTGGCACTTTAATAAATCGTCTTGGTTACACGCGACCAAACTGGATCGAGGGTTAATTACAGGGCTTGAGACCGATTGGAATTAAAGGTAGCATTGTGAATTTTTCACGAGTTTTTGATAGAATTTTGGTGACAAAGATAGAATTGTAGCTAGCTTCGTTGAAGTAGTGTACCTGGCTCAGCGGTTTAATTACTTTAATTAAGTTTGTAGTACTCCAGATATCTTTAGGGCAACGGTTGGTAAATAATTTAAGTATTAAACGAGATATATTTATTCAATAATATTCAATATTCCTGGATTCGATTCCCGGCCGGGCACACTGTGTGTGATGAGCATGAAGTTTGTTCTTGGTGTTGCCATGACACCTGCGACATAGAAAAGCGAGCCCGGGAATCGCTTCGGAGTCAGAGCTACTATCAACTAAGCCACGGAGCATTGAAACAAATCTTAACTGTATTTTTCTTTGTATTTCTTTATAAGTACTACGTAAGTAACGGGACGAGCTGAATGCCTAAATAATAAGTGTTACCTCCACCCATAACAACCGCAATATAACGTAGGTATAACGTAGGACCCTTTGATTCCCTACACATATCCCCTGGGTGGTGCTAAAGTAGCAACCAAAAGTAGCAGTAGAACTTGTGCCAAGTTCGCTCTGAGAGGTACTGCCACCACATCTGGAATTTGTCGCCATCACAGTGGTTGCATTACTGTGTTCCGGTGGAAGGGTGTGGCTGCCGGTGAAATCACATGCGCATGAGACGTATCATCCCCGTCTCGGGTGATGGACGCAGCAGGATGAATGCGACTCAGTAAAGATTTGAATCTCATACTGTGTCGCGCGCATTACTGTTGTCATGGGCGAGGGTCACCACTTACCATGAGGTGGGCCCTCAGCTCGTTCCGTCACTCATTCAAATATAAAAAAAACATCACCGTTGAAAAACGAGTCTAGTTGCTACTGCACCGTGTAAACAAGACCAGTATCATAACAATCATCTCGTGAAATACGTCCACAATAGCATAGTGCAAATTGGAAACTTGGTCCAACAATGTACAACATTTCTGTCCCATTCTTTTGTCCAATTGTATTTTAGAGGCGGTAGGTAAGGTGGGTATATTACGTTGCGAATTAAAAATGTGATCACTTTCTACTGGGTAGTTAGTTACTTGAAAAATGTTGATTCATACACAGTAAAAATGTATATCTTACATATATTATGAAGGTAAAAGTTTGTATGTATGTGTTTGTGTATGTTTGTCTTCTTCACGCTCAAACGGCTCAACGGATTTGGAAGAAATTTGGTACCAGGATAGCTGATATCCTGAATTACCACATAGGCTACTTTTGACCCCGGAAACCTGCGGGTAACACCGTGAGTTTTCACACAGCGCCTCCCAGTCCCAAGCTAAGCATTTCTTGCACTATGAGAACTAGATAACCGACAGAGTATTGAATTATTTGTAAATACAAATGTACATTTGTACAACCAGACACAAAAGAAATATCTTATCCGTGGGATTCGAACCCACGATATTTACCGCAGAAGGCAAAATACCAATTAAGCTTGCCCAGAACTAAGAAATTGAGACGTTAGTAAAATTATCTTCAATATTTATAGGTTATCTAACCCCGATACTCGAATTATATTGTGTTTGATATATAGTTTTTGAGTAACTTTAATATGGTACAATAACTAAAAAGTTATGTAATTACAGTTCCTTATAAATTCACATGAAATTTTAGCAGCGCCATCTAGTAATTGTCTTGGGAACTAAAACTGCAAACCACTTTAGCCAAAGAATATGTTAGCAATACGTTGCTTGTAATTTACCTACTGGTAGGTAAATTAGAGAGCGTGGTGGCCCAGGGGCATAGACGCCGACTTTCAATCTGAAAGTTGCTGGTCCAAACCCACACGTGCACCAATGAGTTTTTTTACTTGAAAAATTTATGTGCAATACCACGTTTTTAAAACGGTGACGAAAAACATCGTGAGGAAAACGGCATGTCTTAGAACCAAAAATTCGACGACATGTGACATCTACCAATCCGGATTGGGCTCCCGAGGTAGATCAGAGCCCATTCTCTCTCAATTATCGAGAGTAGGCCGGTGTCCCTGCAGTGGGAACATTAGCGGCTGGTATGGTACAATGATTAAAGCCATGAAACATTTAAATTGCAATATAATGAAACATTAAAATTGCAAAATAATGCCAAGATAGACCACTTAATGAGAATGTTAAATGACAGCAGGCGTTTGACCTTAAATAAAAATGATTTATTTTTTGTCTTATTAAAGTGAACGGACAAATTGACAATTTACCTTAAATTAATTAAATTAATTACCACTGCCCAAAAACAACAGAATTACGACCGACTGTTACTTATCATTAATTAGAAAGATCTCATTAATTAATTACATTAATAAATGTAATTGCTTAAAAGCTTATCCTAAAAGTTTTTCCCCGGGTGTGGATTGAACCAAGACCCCTCGTTTCGACGGTATGGTTGCCGACGACACTACAGAGTTGTCACATTTTGTAATATTCAAATCAGCGTGATCTTGTATGTATGTATGTCAGGTGTCACAGCGCGGATAAATATCTCAAGAGGTTTGCGCGGCACCCCTGGGCTACTCGCTGCAGTACGGACTTGTCCATATTGAGGACAAAAAATATTTTAACAAATTATTGTTAAACATTTTAACAACGTAAAAAATTTTAAAATCTAAAAACTCCGACTTCAATATATTCACACTTTAATTCTCGCAAGGGGCTACGCAATACCATTTAAATAAAACATATATCTAAATTTGGTATGAAACGAGCGAAGAAAAACGTCGCATAAAAGCAAAAAACGTAATTAATGTCTTGGATGACATATTTTTTCCAGTTAATTTAACAATGACACTATTTAATGGATCTTGATAAAAATTTCAAACATAAAAAAAATACATTCGAATTTTTACCCTCCTCCAAAAGTCGGTTTAGAAAAAACTTAATAACTGTCGATAGTATTAAAAATGCATACTGAGTGAAATTTTTTTTAGGATATGAAAGATATTTTAAAGATAACAAAATTATACAGATGATTGAAATCCTCCTCGTTTTTTGTTAGTAAATCAAGTTTGTCCCAAAAAGATTGCAACTATCTTATTTAATTAAAAGTAAGAACTTAATTACTTTTACTTCTTAGTCCACCACTTAAAGGTTAGAGATTTAAATAAAATATTAATAACCTGTAACATAATGCACAATGCAAAACGAAAATATAATCTCCAGGTCAATTATCAGGAGCTACGTTTATGTGCTAAGCAATCTTTTATCGGGTCTTGGGTACAGTTGTTTATTCTATACCTACTAAATACTCATATTAGGTTAACCGTTGTGCTGTGGTATGAAATAAGAAGAAATTGTGGCCCACAAAACATGATTTTCTAAGTAAAATCAAATTATAAAAAATGGACAAACGTACTATTGCGTATTTCCAACATTGTCCATTTTGTTCAAACAACTCTCACTGACAACTCCTGATATATGATACAAATGAAAAAAAAGTTGCTTGTCACTGGATCCCGATGTCAAACATGACGGCATAAGAACCATGCCGTTTGACGTCTCGTCACACGAGTTGGTTTTACATTTATGGAGATAGATATTGAATTTATTTTTTTTTTCTAAAATAAAATACTTTAATTTACGTACTGAGCCTACTGAGTTCAGTAACCACCGCTTAACAATATACGCATACGGCAGTCACCATTGCGCATGTGCGAGTCCCCTCATTCGGACTATTTGTTTTGTCGTTACACTATCAAAAAGCATCGGATTGCCTTCAAAGTAGCATCCTTCCTGCTAATCCTTGGCTATCTGTGCCTCTCACTACACCCTGAAGCTATTTTCATTCATGTGAAAGTGTTTTCCGCAAAGTTGACGTATTGAATCAATCATCTGTCAAGTGTTCGCGCCAATAATTTTGACGTTTGACCGCGCGCGGTTGGAAGTTCGAATTTTGAATTGTGTTGGCTGCCAGTGTTAAGATTTTTGGTGACTTGTGATATTGTGAACAGACAGTTTGACTATCTGCAATACGGTAGCCGCAATCATCCGTGCGGCAAAATCTACGAGCGCTGCTTAGTAATAAGGACTATAATCACGTGGCATTTGAAATTTGATCACCTCGGGTTTCCAAGTGACTTTTGAAACTTGTTCTGAAATAACTAATACTGAATAAGCTTTCAAGATGAATATAACGTCGACGGACGGTGAGTTTTTTTAAATTAAGAACATCTGCAATGTAAAATTGCTTAATTGGTTGCATTTTGTATAGCTATGTTGCGGGTATTAGTTCTCATTCAAAATTCGACTCTCGATCTTAGCTATTTGGGTTTAAATGAAATAACCCAATCATAGTTGAACATACGAATCGTATTTTGATGCCCAAAAGGTTGGTATTGGAATGTTAAATGTGTGATGCGTATTCAAAGCCTAAATGAATGTTTGCGTGTTAAAAGTGTTCCGTAGATTATGCTGTGGTCTCTGTTAATGTTTTTAGAACGAAATTAGTTCTGTCAGGCGAAACAGAACGTCTATGTTCGGAAATGACGTTGTTTGTCTTGTCTAATGCTGGTGACAGGTAGATAGTTTATTCTAGTTAGTTTATGATAGTTTATTTCTTTAATGTGGTCTTTGTGAAAAGAAATGATATTTTTACAATTTTTCCTCCAACTGACTCGTCTGGGAAAGTAGTGAACTGGACTTAGTAGCATGCAATTCTATAATATATACCTTACCAGCCTCTAATGTTGGGACACCAGCCTACTCTCGATAATTGAGAGTGAATGGGGTCTGATCTACCACGGGAGATCAATTCGGATTGGTAGATGTCACATGTCGTCGAATTTTTGGTTCTAAGACATTTTTTTTTCCTCACGATGTTTTCCGTTACCGTTTCGAGAACGTAGTATTGCGCACATAAATTTTTCAAGTGAAAAAACTCATTGGTGTACTTGTGGGTTTGAACCAGCGAAATTCAGATTGAAAGTCAGCGTCTGTGCCCCTTGGCCACCACACGTATCGACACGATGGCCCCCTATTTGCCATTGTACCTTTATCTTAAAGATTGTATAGCGTAATCTGAGTTCACGCTAAACGGTCCATCTATTAACAGAACGATTAAGTTCAGCTAGTTTCATGGAGGATATCATTAGAATGGGTGGCCATTTTGTTTTTTGACTGAACTATTTGTTCTTACCGCTGTGGGGGTTCAAACGCTTTCATGTTCTTCGCGTAGGCACTCCTTGAGTTACAAGCGTACCTAGAGTGGTGCGAAAGAAGCAGTAGAATTTATGCCAAGTTCGTCCGGAGAGGTACGGCCACCACACCTGACAATCTGCCGCTAAGCAGTGGTGCACGTGTGTGGCAAGGGTGTGGGTACCGGTAATCACAAGCGCATGAGACGTTACAATGTGATTGGTGTAACGAGATGTGACTTGATTCTTTTTATATTTCGGTTTGTGAGGATCTAAGTCGTACCACAATTGTTATGGGGAAAGAAAACCACTTAATAGACTGGGACAGTATAGGACCAAAATATAACTAACCAACTTCAAAATCAATCCTTATTTTAAACCTCATTAATTACCTTATTAATGTTATATGGATATTGGTGGTTTAAACCTAGTACTAAAGTTAGTCCACGTTTTGTAATAAGACCGTAGGGGTATATTTTTACCATGTAATTTCTACGCTATGGAAATACAATTTATCAAATAGAACAGAGACGGAGCGAACAGACAAAAAAAAACATGCAGATAAAATGAGGGATCTTCCTTTTTATAAACAGGGTAGGACCTCAGTTAAAATACACGTTTGATCACAAATTTTGTCAGATATCAGATCAAAAACATAGTACAGGTATTTTTGAATGATTTCCTTCATAACATAATCTTTACTGCCATCTTTATGTCACTGCGACACGTAATATTTTCCGTATTGGCTTTTATTACTTAGAATATAAGGTTAAAAATCGTTGGAACTTTGCTCGTAAAAGTCGAAAACTTTCGTAGCAATGCAGATCTTACTTCTAGTTTAGTATGCAGGATATACGTACGACTCAAGAGCTCATTTATAAGCAACCCTACCTTTGAAGTGTGATTCCGGGTTTGATCTCCGGCTGCGGCAAACATTTAAGTGATGTCCAACCGATCATGGTTGTTCTCAGGTCTTGGGTGTTTTTTTATATGACTGTGTGCTTACACGTCATCTGCAACAAAGAAAGTCTTATTTCTGGTTTGGATATTTTAATATTATAAGTTTGTCATTAATAATAAACTAGTTATAGACAAACATATTAAAACTCCACCCCGCCATCCCACGGAAATACTTCACTTTTTCGGGATAAAAGTGGATCATGTGTTATTTTAGGGTATGAACTACCTTTAAGACAAATTTCTTCCAAATGCGTCCAGCCGTTTAGGCATGAAAGAGAAACAGACATATACACACATTCATACAAATTTTCGCCTTTTTTAATGTTATTGTGATCATGTGTCTTAATTGAGCATTTTTTGATTTCGTGTCTTGAATGGCTATATTGAGTGCATCCATGTCATCTGTAAGATAAAGAATCAGGATCTAATAATATTGTTATTTACACTTATAGTATATGAAAACAGTAGTGCAATTGCACTTGCACGTAACTTTTGCGTAATTATTTCCTCTCCACATTATCACCCTGTTTTTTACCTAGCAACATTGTTTGTTCTGTTACATACTGTAAAGAGAAACTTTGAACCCTGGTTATAAAAGAAGTAACTCACAGAGGTTTCTCGCATGCGTGACTCGTATCAATGCGTAGGCAATGCTACGAGCGTCTACGAGTGTATGCGTAGGCCCCGCTACGAAGTCCTACGGCCCGTAGTTACTACGAGAAGTTGTTATTTGTAAAGGCGTTCATTATGAACTATTTATTTATTCTCTAGTTAGAACAAGAAATATTCTAAGATACTGACTTAGAAGCATATGAAAGGTTCCATCTTCATGCCTTAGGGTAATACGACGAACCATAAGGTACCATCCTAACTAAATATTTTTATATAGTTAGGAAGTTACCTTTGTCTTTGGATCTCAATATATTTTAACAAAATGTTCATGACTCTGGCGAAATAACTTGCTTTTATTGAAGCACAATTTTGTAGCGGCAAAGTAGTGAAATAAATTGAATGAACTTTAACTTGACTTAGTACTATGCCGTGACCTTGAGTCAATATAAGCTTTAAAGATCTGCTTGTAATGTTCAACCGAAGGTTAGCTTTCCACGATCACATCACCGTAGACGCGGAAGAATCCTTCAAAAAGGTTAGATCTTGCTTTGAGAAATTTTCGGCATTTTCTGAGAGATTGTTATTAAGTTATTTTGAACTACCTAGTCTGCAGTGTCTGTTTTTCTGCATTTGGCATCCAATTACGCTCTTTTATTAAAAACCTGCAGAAGACTTTTCTGCATTTTTTATCTTCATTATGGCTTTTATCGATTCATGTACTCAAAAGTTTCTTCTTAGCTGCTGAAGTATGCTGCTTAGCTGCTTATAACTGGGAATTTTGGACAGCCAAGGGTTGAACAACCTTATGCAAGATTCTACATGGAATGCTACATGCCCTTGATATCATAACAGGTTAATTCTACTATGTCCTTAACAACCACAGTCATGCTATGAGTATAAGTTATTCTTGGAGCCTATTGAACAGTATCTAGGCTATGTTAACTGAGACACAGTAATAAAATATGTGCAATAACAATAATGTCAAGCATTTGATCATAACCTCATTTGATTCAAAGTGATGAATCTTGTCTTGTGTTTCTGTGTTTGTCCATGCCATCTGCGACACAGGGAATCCTAGTGCAGAGGTATGAGTGTGTTAACGTTGTTTTTTTTTTGGTTTTTAAAAAAAATTATATCATATTTGTGTTGTGAAGAAAAGACAGTAAGAAAGCATTATTGTTCATTCACTGTTTAAGTGACAGAGTATCACATATACCCCATATTACTACTGTGTCCCAGTTAGCATTGAACACAAACACATAGTTAGCCTTGCTAGAATGTCTACCGGGAAAATGACATCAAAACGATTACTATAAGAGTCATTTTTCAATATACCAACGTATCATCAATTTACCCAAAAATAACTTCTGCCAACAAATCCAACTATAAACATACTGAGGAAGACAAACAAGCGGACAAACCAAACTTTCATTATGTATTTATGAGCGGGAAATGGCCTGCGTGCTTCCTATTGGTGCTTATGGCATTATGTAACTTTGTCATTTGGGATTTTCTATGAACTTTAGTTATATCAGTAAATATAATATTATTTTGGCATTTTGCTCTTAGAAAACCAATTTCATACTTCAGTCTACCAATATATCACACAATATCTATCCAAAAAGTTATTTTAAAAGAAATGGGATAAGGTTGTTATACCATTAGTCAGAATCCGCTTATAAGATTTGGAGGCTTCGTAGCTGAATTAGTCACCTATCTTCGAAGCAGGGAGTCTAGGGTTCAATCCCTGTAAGGGAAAAAATGTGATTAGTTTAAGTTTTTGAAGAAAATGGCTAGCGACCATTTTTCATAAAATGACGCGATCAATGGTACATATTTTCGAAAATTGCTTATAAACATCTCACGTATTGAATGTGAAAGATACTTCTCACTGCAAGATTTTTATATTTGTTTCCGTACGCAATAACCACAATGACTGATTTATGTATTGCGTCTTTAGAGAAAGAAGAATTGCCTGTTTTAAAAATTGAATTAACCGAATCTTATACTGTCATGCTCTATTTTTTGCCAAGGGTGTTGATTTCTTAGAATTTCTTAGAATTTCTTTGGGACCATCTTGAACTACAATATATTACAAACATCGTTAGCGCATACGTGCTAATCCAGACTATTGTATCACATTGCCAAACTCTCAAACTTCCCAACTTTCGTATTGTATATATAATAGTAACTAAGAACATATATAACAAAAAGTTTAAAAAATATACACATAGACTCTTCTTTTTAATAAAAAGGGCGGCAAACTGTGTATTGGTCACATATGATTATACTAGCTGCGCCCCGCGGTTTCACCCGCATAGTTCCCGTTTCCGTGGAGAATACGGGGATAAATTGATTTTAGTTTTTTCGTTAATTTTCCAATGTTTTAATAGTTATTCTGCTATTCGAGACGGAAACAAATCCAACAAATCAAAAACCATGGCAATCGGTCCAGCCGTTCTCGAGTTATAAGTGTTGTAACAAACACGACTTCTTTTATATATATAGATTTTATAGAAACCTTAAAAATTGTAGCCTATATGTTATTCTGATGTATAAGCTATATTGTGGTAAAGTTTCATTCAAATCCATTCAGTAGTTTTTACGTGAAAGAGTAACAAACATCCATACATCCATACTTATTTACAAACTTTCGCCTTTATAATAGTAGTAGGATTTTTCAGGCACTTCTATTTTTAAAGATATTATACTTGTATATTGGTTTGCGAATTATAACCGGCGTGGACACACATTTCCCCTAAAAAAGTATATACGATAAATCGAGCTGTGGTTTGTTGTTTGTCTAAGCCCAAGTCTTATACTGAGTTGGATTGCTGTTGTCATGGGTGAGGGTAACCACTTATCACCAGTTGGGCAAGATTGTTCCGCACATTTACTCGCATAAAAAAACTACAGGCTTTCTTTGTCATAATGGTCACATAACTTGGATTCGAACCAAAGACATCAGGATCTTTCAAATTCGCTACATTTGTCCAGTTGCACATTTACATTTACGTGACAAATGCTTTTATTCACTTCACGTACGATCAGAAGCTCCTTACAGGGACGTACTCAGGCTTCAACCTAGGGCTAAACCCTCGATTTCGCGATAAATCTCTTGAGTTTGAGGAACAGATCTTTTACCAAATTTAATGAATATTTGAAATGGGTTTACATTATTAGAAATGAACTTTCCTAGATAATTATTTATAAATAATATTCTTCGATTTACGTCTCTTTTTTGGCTTTGAGTTCATAAATTTTATGAAGTATAACTGGGTACCCGGTGAAAAAAACCTTTGGAAAGTAGATGGGACGCCTAATAGTTAGAAGCTACGCGTGGTCAAATTATTGACTTTTATTTTGATGAACGATTAAGCTTTGCCATTCAACTTGGCAATGCTTTCATTATTCTACGGGGTCAGTTACCCTCGAGGATCGGTAAAGCAAGAACAATTAGAAATTTGTAGGCAGGCAATCACAAGATTTTCTTCGTGTTTTTCTCAGATATTTAAGTTTTTTTTTGTTGTTGATTTTATGTTATTTTTTTATAATAAAACAGTACTTCAATAATAATTATACAAACTCCTTCAGAATAAATAACGACAATTAAATAGGTAGTCGTAGATGAAATTTAAATAATGATTATTATAACAAAAACATACACGCTTTTCTTCCGTATATTTTTTACAACATGGAGAACTGAGATATTGTAGAGGGGCAACTGCCCCACTTTACTCATCCTGATTACATTCTTTATTGTGTACATTGTAGGCAATATAAACAATGCATGCAAAAGTATTTGCTGGGGAAACAGCACGAGGGTGTGTGATCGTGCAGAAAATATCTGCGTGTGATTTCATTCTGACTTCGTGCTACTTCATCCGAAGAGATAAGACGCAGGGGATGGCAGCTGAACCCCGGTTTAACCCAAATGTATAATTCGTGTTTTGGGTGTAGAGCTTTTGTTTTATTGATAAGCTACTGTGATACAAGTATAGAAGAAATTATATGTAGGATTCCGTAAACAAACAGGACCTCTATTACAAAGCCTACAATTGTATCCATACCAGCCTGTAATATTCCTACTGGCCTACTATCGATAATTGAGAGTGAAGGGGCTCTGATCTACCACGAGAGCTAAATCTGGATTGGTAGATGTCACATTTCTTCGAATTTTTGGATCTAAGACATGCCGGTTTCTTCACGATGTTTTCCGTCACCGTTTCGAGAATGTGGTATTGCGCACATAAATGAACATAAGTGCTCAGTTCAAATTCCACTAAAAGGTCACCCATCCAATATCTGACTGGGCCGAAAGTTGCTTGACTTGATGATTTGTAAGGTAAGCAAGCTACGCCACGAGTTTTATCATATTTCATTATGGCTACCATACTTATGATAACAAGACTTTTTTTCCATAAAAAAAAGGACATAAGGAACATAGGTTCATCCAAAAATTCTAACTAATAATGAAATGTTGTTATCTACAATAACGCGAGCGAAGCCGTGGGAAAAAGCTAAACAATAAAGAAGCCAACTCGAAAAACACTCATTTTCGCAGTAATTTCCAAAAAGAAAGCAAATAACCTACAAATCAGTTACCTCGATTATGTACTCACAAGTACAGCCGCGAGACAAGTGGGAGCAGGGATCTCCGGCACTTCACACGAACACCCCCTCGGGATCCCTGGCACGATCCACTGGATTTGTTTCACCTGTGATGGTGATTGTACCTGATTTATGCTTGAACCAAAGAAATGTGGAAGAAATTTAGTAAGGAAAATGTGAATGAATTTTGTATGAATTGAAAAAAGCAACATGTTACCTACTAAATACTATTGGGAGTGATTATATAAAATATTCATGGACATTTCACACAGCCCCAAACTAAGCATAGCTTGTACTATGGGCAGCAGATTATTGATGAAATACTTAGTTTTTTTTATTTTTTTATAAACAAATTGTCTTTTAACGATTATCTTTGGCGCAGGATGCAGTCAATGTACTTGGCACCCTACCCCATGATCAAAATGTTTTGTTGTAGGTAATTATACAATAGTTACTACATGTTTCATTTCTTAGTCGGCTCCGTGGCTTAGTTGGTAGTAGCCCTGCGTTCGAAGCGAGGGGTTCGATTCCCGGCCGGGGCATACTTTGTGTGGCGAGCATGAAGTTTGTTCTCGGATATTGGGTGTTTGTCTTATCTCCATGCCATCTGCGACAAAGTAATTCTAGCAAGTTTGAGACTGTAAACGATTTATGTAGGTGCTAAAATAAATTAAAATCCAACCACAAAATAGATATTTATGTTCGTCACACAAATATTCATCCTGGGTGAGAATCGAACCGACTACAGCGCAGAAGGTAAAGCTACTACCATCAGCTGTGGCTTTGCCTACGTAACGAAACTGGCTGACAGGCAACTTGATTCTTCTTCTACATGGTGATTAGCCGAAACAAACAGTCAAACAAAAAAAGCATTTTTATTTTTGTTTTATATATACATACGTACTTTTAAATGCACTCATTTTGACATTATAAACAGACGCTTCAATTTTATTTATTTGTTCATGAAAATTTATTCATTTTTATAGCAATGATTTTGGACTTATTTTTCTCAGACCTCTGACAGGTCAAAGCACAAAATTTAGAAAACAACATATGTGTTGAAAGATAATTTAAAAAAAAATTATTTGTATAGATATATATAGATTTTTAGTCCATCTTCGTCTGTTTGTACCGTATCGCCTTCTCGTTTTCGCAAAATATTAGCCAATTAAACAACCTTAACGACCACTCCAATCAAAAAGTCCTATTAATGATGGCATAAGATATTCAGTCTACGGAAGATGTCGACTTTGCAATTAGGGCGAATGTATTATACAGATGGAAGTTGAAAGTTTGCCTTTTCCCTCCTACATACCCCCCATTTCTCATCCCCCTCAAACCCTGATCTACTCGCCATAGATTAGATGAGGCAAGTTGCAGGAAAACTTTTTGCATGTACCTATCAGCGGCAAAGATTAATGATGATTGGGTACGGATTGTAGAGATAGGTCAATTCGCTGTTGTGTATCCAATTTATTTTGTACCAATTTGATTAACTTGGTTTGTATTGATAACTTTGCGCGGGTGTTGGTGAGAACTAAACCTCTTTATTCTTCTTTATTTTTAATTGTTTTTGGGGCTTAGAGTCAATTAACATATCGCCTCGTTACGTTACCCAAATATTTTATAAGTTAAGCAACTCTACGTACGGTCATTTCTTGGATGGGTCACCATTTAGTGTCATACGAACTGAGCGCTTCCGTGCTACGGGCGGCACGTTAACATGTCAGTCCCAGTCGATAAGCCATGTGACTTGAAAACTGCGACATCTGAATTGGACACTTGTTTACAAAAAACAGAAGGAAGATTTAATAAAACTTGCCTGCAAATACTGCCAACCTAGATTTCAGTATTTTTTATACTTTTCAGAATAGAATCGAATTTAAGTAAATTAAAATTGATTAAACAATATTATATATATAAATATATACAATAAAAACGTTATACTTCTTTTAGTATTCAAACAATAAAAGTTTTTGGTTAATCAATTTTCCAGTCCAACTAAGAAATTCGCTTGGGAACTTTCGTGAATTAAATGATTTGATTTTATATGTACGCAATCTGAACTTAGACTCAGACAGAATAAATGATATCGAACTAGCAAACGATTCTTCTGATTAATTTGTCCTCTCTGAGGCTTCAATGTCGGGGGTACAATCGACTCGTAGACCCATCTGATTCAAACATGATTAGTACAATTTATTGGGGTGTGATAGGGGCGGAGTAAATTATTTAATACTTGCTTTGAGTTACATCTTAATTAACCCGACCGAATTGGTTTGATTAGTGACGTGGCTTATCATTTCAAGTAGTTTTAACTTTTGTATTGAGATCCTCTTTTTTGAAGTCGGTTACTCCAAAAAAGAGGATATCAATTCGGACGAATGTTTTTTATTATGGTTATTACACGATTTCTTCGCTAATTGTGGATCGATTGGGATATTTTTTTTGATTACTAGAGTGTCTTCTATTTTGTCGCATATTTTTATGGGTGGTGGTAACTACTTAACATCAGGGCCTTTAGATTTTTTTCATTGTAAAAGTAATTTAGTAAAAAGCTGTTTTGACATTACAAACAGACACTTCAAATTTATTTATTTGTGTACTTTAGGAGTACGAACCCATATAAATTACATGGAAAAATTATACCTTAGAACAATAAATAGGTGCAAATATTGCTGATTAAATCAGTTATTTGTTATTCAAGTTACAGACTCAATTACAGAGAAACACAAACGAAGTAAAAGTTAAATGATAATCACCTCTTGTTTTCAAAACAGGTCAATATACTGACAGCCTAAAAATCAAGTAATACAAACAATCGCTCTTAAGGGAATTGAACCCATGACCCTCGCGTGTAAGATAGATTTACCCAGCCGAGGTTGTCATAAAAGAATCTCAATAACGATTCCCCAAAAAGTAGAGTAATTCTGCCCATCCCCTAGATTTGATGTACCCGAAGGTTGGTTGTAAAACTAACTCGTACCCAATCAATGGAAGGGAAGGGTTGCGTAGTTTTTTTTATTTATGGAGCTAATTCTAAGCACTTTTTTATTCTACTGTAATAACAGCAACACGACCTAGGTCCTCCGACTCAAGTCGAATCTCGTTGCGCCGTCACCCGAGACGGGGATGTTACGTCCCATGCACCTGTGATTTCACCGGCGTCAAATTAAATGTTTATTTATTTGCAAGGATATGACTTCGGAAAGGTTACATAAAAAAAAAATTATAATCGGTTAAATAGTTTAATTGTTAAATCAATATAACTGGAAAAATATGCCATCGAAGAAAACTAAATTGCGGATTTTGCTTTCCAGTGATTTTTTTCTTCGCCCAGTGTATACCGATTTGGATGTTTCTTTTGTAAAATGGTAGAATGTAGTATACTTAGAGCGAGAAATAAGGGATGAAAATGAAGTCTGTATTTTAGGTATTTTTAATCAGCCCCTTGTAACTCAAAACAGGTCATACAAACCAAGTTTGACTGTCCTTTACTCTTGGCACCTATTATAGTAATCCCAGTATACTAACTAGTGCCTATGTATCAAGTATATAAGGTGTTATTTTGAGATACAACCTATTACATAAAAAGGTTGAAGTCACTCGGCCTATTTTTCAACACAATGACAACCTTTTGCGTACCATCTTGATATAGTGTTAACCAATTTGTAATAAAAGTACATATTGATTTATGTAGGGTTTACCTTCATTTATTCTGAAAACAAAGGATTACTTACGACTTTGTAATCCAGCTCGTAAGCCTATTTTGAATCGAGGATTTGGGTCCAATAATCATAAAGAATCTTGTGTATGGAATAAGTTTGTTAAATAATGTGCTACATTTCGCAGAGGGATGGAAAGTTAAGTCGGGTTGGGTGTAAATTGTACCAGCTTTGTAAATGTTGCCATGAAAGTTCCGCCATCGTTTCACAAGGAAAATACCTCACGTTTATCAGTCTTCTAACGGACGGGGTTTGTGTGGTGAGCTTTAAGTTTGTTCTCGGGTCTTGGGTGTTTTTCTTGTGTTTTTCTGTTCTAGTGCACAAGGCTTCCCTTTATAATTATGAGTATGTAAAAGTTGAAAAAGCATTAATTTTTCGTCAATTTTCATATTGGATTTGATTGATTGATATATCAATTTTCATTTTCATTCAAATTATTTTATTTTCTTATAAGTACGGTAATTATTCAATAAATGTAATTAACAATGTACAGGATTTTGCATTAAAATATGTGATTTCTTCGGACGTACTCAAAGAAAAAAAAAGAAAGAAAACATGTATTTGACAAAAGAACAGACATACAAATAACATGGTACGAACTTAACACAAAATAAAGTACGAACATTTTATTTATTTACTAAAATTCATATATTATACTACCAAGTGATCAAAGTCGTCTCTGCATCATCTTAATCCTAAGATTAGCATTAGCATTCAATGACAAGCAACAATCCTGTCCGCTCTGAATATTATATTACCACATGATCAAATACGTTTCTGCCTCATCTTAATGCTAAGATTAGCATTAGCATTCAATGACAAGCAACATACTGTCCGCTCTGTGACTGGCGCTGGTTTTCAGGCCGAAATTCGAATGGGTGACACCGGGCATACTTACAGTACCATAATCAATACACTCGTATAATACTAAGCACAAATGGTACCACTACTTTGGGTTGCACCTTTTGCACCACCCGAGAAACACTTGTAGGAACTCTGGGGGGTATGGTTCCCAAAATTTCTCTTTGGATGAATCTGATTTGTGATACTTTATCGTACCATGCTCGTATTCAAATTAATTGGGACAAATTGTCACTTAATTGGATCATTATAAATTGCAATTAACTTCGAATTAAAAATCAATTCAAAGAAATGAATTTGACGCAATTGTTTTCTATTCAAAATTGTAATAAGACGCAAGACTGATAATTAGTAATTTATTTGAAACTAAAGTTATAACATATTTATAAGCTAGCGAAATTATAGATACATTATTATTATTCTTTTTGACTCATAATTTGACTGATGTATTTGATTCGATGTTGACATGCTGTTTGCTTATTTATGTTTCATTTTTGTTTTCTTGTCAACGTGTATTACCATTTCCGAGACAATTGTGAAATTGTTTGTGAATAAATGAAATGAAATGAAACGACTCAACGACTTATTAAATCAAATTGTCAAATTATAGTCAATCCATTATTTACTGCGGCCAAATCATATAATCAACTCACAGAATACTGGAGGTAGATTAACGTAGCAACATTGTTAATAACATTTTTTTTCCTTTTATAGGTAAGTGCCTACTTCTCTCTGCTTCTCTCATTTGAAGTCTATCATCTACGAGTATACCGGGTAAGTAAAAACTTAATTATCAAAACCTCCATGATTATTTCGGCCATAAAACATCTTGTCGAAATTAGAAATAGTTTTAGTAAAATGCAATCACTTTTATAAAACCATATCGTTGAACAATGGTTAGATAAGTTTGTGTTTTCTTTTTTAGATTATTTTAATTATAAGGATTATTTCATACAGGTCATTGCCCTGATAAAATGAAAATTAAAAAAAACGCTGTGGCGTAATCATTTTTGATCTATTTTAACATTATAGAAGTTTTCACTTCAAAAATAGTTCATGTCTGTATTATTGTAAGAAAAATGAATACCATTCAAAAATATCCAATACATTATCGAGTGCATATGACGGGACATTCTGAAAAGTGTCGACCACATTTTACTGAAAACGAATAGTCATCATTTCAGATCAATTAATCAAAATGAAATATCGTTCGATTTACCATTCATATCGAATCGATTATCTATAAGGCTTCCTCTTTATGCATAAACGGAGCGATCATAGAAAATATACCTATGACCTTTGGATGGTAATAGGTAAATAACGGTGGCTCAGGGGTACATCCAACTGTCAATCTGAAAGTAGCGGGTACAAAACTACGTGAGTTTTTTTAATTGAAAAATGTACGCGCTTTGCCACTTTCTTAAAACGGTGAAGGAAAACACCGCGAAAACAAAAATTTGAAGACCTGGCAACTATCGATCTGTATTGGGCTCCCGTGGTAGATCAAAGCATTAGAGGCTGATACAGATCCAGACCGCTCACTGTACTAGAATATTACGATAACTATAAAATTCTCGCGTTAAATGTTCGTTAAGTATTTCCGGCCAACAGACAAATGTCTTTTTTATGTGACTAAAGTGACGTAACGAGCTAACAACCCACTTGATGTTAAGTGGTTATTACCGCCCATAGACAACAGCGATACGACTCCGGTCCTCTCGTATTGAAGTACGAGAAAACCCAAATAGCATCACGATGCGCCCATCACTTTGAGACGGGGGTGTCCCCTCATGCCTCATGCGTCTCTAATTTCACCTGCACCCTCACCCTTCCACAGAAACACAGTGGTGGCAGTAGTTCTCAGGACAAGCTTGACACAAGTTCTACTGCTAATTTGGGATACTCCCTGCACCCTACACGTGTAGGGACTTTGAGGGTACTTACCTACGGCCGTGAGCAACATAGACCCCCAAAAAATCTAAAATATGTTCCTGTTGTCTTGACATTCAAATAAATTACTTCCCGGTAATATAAAATTATAATTTCAATAAACAACCAAATGTACTCTTCCTAAATTAAAGTAAAGAAATAAGCAACTTACTGGAGATTAAGGAAAAAGTCAGCCCTGAAACAGACAATTTCACTAATTTCGTCATTTTTAAGTGCTGTCTAATAAGACGAGTATAATGTTTGGCTTCACGGCTTATTAAGCTCTGTCTTATAAGACGAGTATAATGTTTGGCTTCACGGCTTATTAAGCTCTGTCTTATAAGACGAGTATAATGTTTGGCTTCACGGCTTATTAAGCTCTGTCTTATAAGACGAGTATAAAGTTTGGCTTCACGGCTTATTAAGCTCTGTCTTATAAGACGAGTATAATGTTTGGCTTCACGGCTTATTAAGCTCTGTCTTATAAGACGAGTATAATGTTTGGCTTCACGGCTTATTAAGCTCTGTCTTATAAGACGAGTATAATGTTTGGCTTCACGGCTTATTAAGCTCTGTCTTATAAGACGAGTATAATGTTTGGCTTCACGGCTTATTAAGCTCTGTCTTATAAGACGAGTATAATGTTTGGCTTCACGGCTTATTAAGCTCTGTCTTATAAGACGAGTATAATGTTTGGCTTCACGGCTTATTAAGCTCTGTCTTATAAGACGAGTATAATGTTTGGCTTCACGGCTTATTAAGCTCTGTCTTATAAGACGAGTATAATGTTTGGCTTCACGGCTTATTAAGCTCTGCCTTCTGCACTGCAGGACGTGGGTTCAATTCACACCCAGGACAAACATTTGTTGGAGGAACATAAATGTTTGTCTGGGTATTTGAAGTGTCCTTTTTTTTAATCATTTATATTTGTGATTCATGCATGTTTACAGAAAAGTTTTCAGCCTTTTTGTAAAATATAATTTTAATAAAAATTACCTACTTCATTGAAACTTCAAGATTACTTTAATTATCATGATATTTGTTTTATGAGAAATGTTGTACACATGCTTAATTTCAAAGAAACGTTTCGTTAATACTTTCAAAATAAGTTTACACGCTCATACGAGTACATCTATGATTTCCTGTGTTGTAGGTGGCATGCACAAATAGAGAACACTCACAAGAACCCCCCAAAACCTAAGAACAAACGTAACGCTCATCACACAATGTTAGTCCCAGTAACAAAAAAGTAAAAAAAAAATTGTATAACATATAACAATCTCAAATTTCTAATAAAATAGCACGTCAACATTAATTCTTATATTCCAAGTACTGACCAAAAGTATTATAAAAAAAATGCAGAACTACGTCTCAAAATACGCGGAAATTTTTGAGAAATTGTTTAATAAGCCCTTTTCATATGACATCTGTCTCCAGCTGATTGATAACATTAATATTTTCACCTTTAGACCCTCTGTTGGGATCTGTTGGGTTATCGTGAGAACCCAATTTATTACAAACCTACGCTCCTACCTACACCCAAATAATAAAGTGGGTGTTACTGCAAGATTTATGCATTTTTCTTATTACTGGCAATATTTCCAATGAAATTAAAACGCACAGATTGAGAACCCAAAGTGTTGAAATTGTAAATGATCCTTCTTCAATTGTATCGCAAAATTATTACCAAATTTCTTGATTTCTGTAAAAATAACAAAAAAAGTAATAAAGCTTTATTTATCTGTGGCTAACGAATCATTCATTCTGTTTTTCTTTCATATCCTTAACATTATTTTTTTAATAGATTTACAAAATAAATTAATATATAAATAGTAATTTAACAAAAATAAAAGTTATAAACTTTGTTTTTAAATTGTCACTTAATAGTTTTTTAACGACTAACGATTACTAGAGATAGATCGATGTAGCAACATTGTTATCTATCACATAATGACCTAAGGGTCAACATTTTTGACAGATGAACAATATTGCCATGGTAATCGATCCAAAGTAATCTGATAGTTAATTACAAGGTTTGGCAACAACGGATCTTCTTGACCTACTTTCGCCAACAAAGAAATAGATATGTGTTGTTCCTCTTTACGTTTCTCAAATGAAATAAATATTGAAAGCGTTAAGTTAGGAGTTTATCGGTGTACTAAAGACGCTTATCGCTTCGTCTATGAGAGTAAAATGGCTTACCAAGTGTCCAACTATCGCAGGAATTCGTAATATGATCAAAGCCCATTGTTCAAAAAGGCAAAGCATTAAATCAAATTAAAATAGTTTATTGGAAACAACCGTGTATAATGCTACGAATATAATGCGGTCTCCTAGATATTCGTTTACTCTCGCTTGTCGACACTAGGTGTATCCTTGCAGTGGGAACAAAAGAAATTAAATGTTTCATACTAATTTGACACTAAGATACTTCAAAATTGCTGCTATTTGTAACAAACATTTATAACAAAACATATACAGCCGTATGAGAAGCTCCTCTTTTTTTCAAGTCGGTTAAAATCCATCGAGCACTTTCATAGTCAAGTAAAGGTATTCCAGTTATGAAAATCAAAATAAAAATACTTTGTTTTCGTAGAATTCTTAAAAAAATACTTAAAACAATAGTTTTGCTAAAGCGTTCATTTCCTAACAAAGGGGTACTTTTTTTAAGAATTCAACGAAAATAAAGCATTACTTAACATAGAGGTTCTCAATGCACAGTTTTATGCGCTCTCTCAAACACAGATAAATAAAAATGCTAAAACAGTCACAGATTAGTTATGTACAGAAAGTGACCGTATATTGTATACGTGTATACATGAAACAGCACACCCCGTACCAGCCGCTAATGTTCCCACTGCAGGGACACCAGCCTACTCTCGATAATTGAGAGTGAATACAGCACACACGCTTACCAAATCTTTCGATTGTTCGACCGAGATGATCCGAAATCAACCACATCACGTATTCATCTGTTTGTGCGTCCGCTGTTATTTCTTATTTGCGTCTGTACCTACCTATATACTTTGTGCAAGCGTCTCAATTTATCACCCTTAGCGAAGTGTTCAGGAGGTAATCACGGTGATAAATCAGGAGCTCCCGGGTAATATCGACAAGGAGCGTTCCGAGAGCATTCTAATGAGGTTTCCACTTGGCTCAGTTTCTTATTTCCATGAATTACAATTAGATAACTCTTTATTTTACATACAAAACAGATGGTTTAAATCACACTGATATTAAGGCGACATTTTTTAGGTATGTGTGTGTTTGTATGTTTGTTGATAATAAACACATAAGCTACTTTTGATAGTTAAAAAATGCAAGTATTAACGTAGGATGACCAACCGCGGGTAATATCCTGGGGCGCAGCTACTTTTTAGGGTTTCGTACCCAAAGGATAAAACGGGACCCTATTACTAAGACGCTGGCCGTCTGTCTGTCTGTCACCAGGCTGTATCTCATGAACCGTGATAGTTAGAGAGTTTAAATTTTCACAGATGATGTATTTTTAATATTAATCGAATGGCATCAAATCTCAGTTGATAGTATCTCTGCCTTCTGTGCTGTATGTTTTAGATTCGATTACCACTCAGAACAACCATTTTGTGTGACAACCATACAAAAGTTGTTTTGTTTCTGGTTCTTTAATAGTTATTATACGTATGTATTGCCAAACTCTTCCCAAATCAACACGACCACGTTTACTGTGAAATATATCTTATCTGCTGTTGTAACCCGTATTTAACTAATAAAGTCTGTTCGTTGAAAAACCTGTTTAAGCCTTTTTTTAAAAGTCGATTAAAAATAGACGATGATTTAAACTTTTCCAATCATTTATACTAATATAAAGTATAAAGCTCATAGCATAAAATAAACTTCAATTATAGCTTGCAATAGCAATGAAAGGTAAATAAAATGTGCAGGCTATTAAAAATACACGCTATCAAAATCGACCAAGCGTTAGCTCTACCTTTATTCGGCCAACCAACGTTGGTTCTCGATCGTAAGTCGAATGATAATTCGATTTAAAAAAAATTTTGAAGTGTTGCATTTTATAGCCTAAATGAGTTTATGGCCATGAATTTAAAGGAATATTTATTTTTAGGAGACAAGGTATCAAAATTGACGATCCAGCTACAATTTCGCATGATGACATATTGACATTAAAAAATAACATTATTTTGACCAGTGTAATTTCAATAAGTAGGCTCTAAGTTTATGATGTTTTTATTTTTTTAATTTTCATGTGTAAATAAAAGATTAAATAATTAAAAAATTTAAATTTCAAATCTTGACTTGTTTATATATTTTGAATACTTATTGTATTTGAATTATTAAATTGTAGATTATATCAAAACTATAGATACTTATTGATTGATGCGGCTTATGTCATATAAATCCATAGTTATTTGGCTAAATATATGAAATATAAAACATCGAAAAAATCGTTTTCAATAAGTTCATCCTTTATTTAGGGCATGCCACTCTACATTTCAATAAGAAACTTCCAAATCTGTCTACAATGGACGAAAAATGTCACAGTAAAGCAGAATTCGCAGTTTTTTTACTTGACATATTTTTCATCCAAGTAAAAAGAATACCGTGATAGATCAAAATAATCGTTCTCACTTATCGACAGTAGGCCAGAGTGAACAATGCCAACATTAGACGCTGGTACGGGGTCAATTTCGCATGCATCACATATTGAAATAATGCAATAATTAGTCTTCTAAAACCGGTAGTAGTCCCAGTACCGTTGTTTATTGAAAGTCATGAATACAAAACAGACTCACTTGTACTTTTCTTTTCCTCGGTTTATTGTTTGTTTGTACCTATCGGCCAGCACGTTTCTAGAGGGATATTTATCTCGATGATTAATGAACTTGGTTAAAGCATAGGATGTACAACTAAAAAATAGCTTTTATATCTTTGTTATCTAAACTTTCTCATGACTGCGTTTTGATATATTTTTATGCATGTAATATGCCCAAAACGAATGCATATAACGTTTCGTAGGAGTTCCTACGACACGTTATATGCGCACGTTATATGTTACGAGTATACTAGCTGCGATCTGCAGTAAAAATGTCTACATGAGACGATGGAAAATGTTGTTTTTTGTCATTAAAAAAGTACTTTCGCATTTATAATAACTGTGCCACGCGATGTTACCCACAGTTTTCCGGGATCAAAGATATTCTTTCAGATATCCTTGAATTTTATTTTTGAAATTTTATCAAAATCAGTTTGATACTTTGGTTGTAAAATCAAAGTAATCGGAAAAAATATGTCATAAGTAAAAGAAATTTGTTTTCCTTAGAATTTTTTCTTCGACCGTTGTACAGTGATTTGTATGTTTCTCTCTACCCTCTAAGAGCGAGAAATAATGGATAAAAGTATTGAAGTCAGTTTTTTTTTCAAGCTCAACAAGTTATTAAAAGTTAGTGGAGTACGTAATACTACTATTCAAATCATCTTATGATGGGCTTACGCAAAGGAACGAATTTATAAATGTAAAACACATGTCGTATTTCTATACAAAGAATTAGTACTTATTATAGTACAAATAGGTAGTCTGTGGCATGAGTTTCTGTTTATCACAGATTGCAACGGTTATAACTATAAAGAAGATATTTAGTAGGTAGGCAAACGAGATTATCCCCGCTTATCCAATGTACTCTTTTAATAAGCTTACTCAAAGCTGTTTAATATGCAAATTACTTGAGTCTACAACAGATGATAAGCTATTTATACTAGAAATGAAGAAGCATTTAACATCTAGGCTAGTTTTCCGTATAAACACAGAATCATACTAACATTATAATTGCGAAAATTTGTCTGTATGTTTATAAGTCGTACTGCTGTTGTTGGTGGACGTAATCATTTAACATCAGGTGGGCCTTTAGCTCGACTCGTAACGTATTGTACAATATTTACATTAAAAAATATATCCAACTGAGCTATGATGCCAGTTATATAATTTCTGTAGCGCCTGTAATATAACTTTTTTTCACAAGCCTCTCGGCGATCATGAAACACGTAGTCCACAGTAGAATTAATCTTGCCGATAAGGCGACCACCATTGATTCCTTTTAAAAAATACCTTAATCCAGACCAGGTGCCGATAAAAGAGCTGGGTGTTTATTGGACTCGCCACGGAAATACGATAAGCTAGAACATCCCATTTATTTTATCGCACCGCGATATTTATTTCAGTTCGTTCGTGGACTGAGTTGTGCGAAAGTGTGCGGGAGTTTATTGTGTGTTGACTTCCAATCAAAGGGGTGGTGGTTCAAATGTTTTCCACAATAGTCTGTTCTCTAATTGGTAAATGAAAAGTGAAGAAACCAGAATGTAATTTATACCAAAATAATACAATTTTATGATTGGGCAATTGGTTTACGTAGTAGATTAATAAGTGATGTGGCAGATTCTTATTTTATAAGCGATTAAAACAAGATGTCATCAATTCGAAACGTATATATGTATACTCTATAGCGGCCAAACATATAGGAATACAAAATTTTAAATATAAGTTTGTATATATGTTTTTCCTCGCATCCGAAACTATTAATCGTATTGTTATCAATATTTTTCTAATGGCTTACATTTACTTACGGGATAGAGTAACTTTCATCAAAATCAGACCAGTAGTTTTCAAGTTAGTAGATGAAAATCTTCTCAAACTAACTCAAACTTATTTATTTCTTTAGATCTCAAGGAGGTATTTCCCCCGAAGTCTGCTCAGCAATGAGGCTGTTTTTCCACCAGACTGCGTCAAAGCCATCAGTACGCGCCTCGACATCTTTATCTTATCCATTGGCCGCGGAAACATGAAAACACTTGAAGTCCAGTGCCTATTTCGTCATGGCACTTTCTCAAGGCGTCACACAAATAAAACCATTCTACCCTCGTATAATTCTCGAACGCAGCAGTGTTTATTGGAGCCAATAAGAAGGGAGTAAAATAAATCAGTAGCCAATAGGGCGAGGGCCGTGTTTCACGGCATCGAGCGCTGGTTGGTACTTGCAAGTCGTAGATTGCTTTACTTTATCGTCTGGAAATATATTTAATATAAGATACAATTTTGTGTTGATTTGTGAAACCTTGAAATTTTTTTTAAATGATCTTTGTTGATGCTAATGAGGGTTTATTAATCGCTTTAAGGTCATTCAAAATAAGAACATAAATTTATTTTTCAATCCTCCTTGACTCATAACAAGCCCGTTGTCTACATCAGATGTACTAATAACAACTGCCCGCCTGTGTTGCCAGCTGTGCCCTTAACAACCACTGTGCTGCCAGGTTACGCCGAAAAATATATCACCACAGCATACTTTCACGAATTGCAGTAAACGTAATAACATAAACAACAAAAACAATCGCCAAACTTAGTATCGAGCTTGATCATGTAGGTACATACATAACTTATTTAAAAAAAGTTATTTTAATAACATTTATTTTTTTAAGTATCCTATTGGTACAAAGATTTTTGACTCTTTCTATTAATAAGGAATTCTTAAGAGGAGAATAGTATTTCTCTCCGTATCAGCCTCTAATGTTCCCCATACAGGGACTACTCTCTATTACTCTCGTTATTTGAGAGTGAATGGGCTTTGATCTACAACGAGAGTCTCTATCTAATTTACTCTCAAAAATTGTACGTATATTGTAGTCTACTCAATGGTTTAATTCTCCATGCTTTCCACTCAAAACCTTACCTCTGAACGGAGTTAGTACATATGTAAATGTGGATTTGAAAAATTGCTGGTCTCCGAAATTCCCCCGGGGGCTGCGTGATGAGACTACCAACAGTGCGATTACTGTAATAAATTGTGGTATCCTGAGGGTGTGATGAATTGGATAAGGTTTACCATGAGGGTTTGGTTTTCATAGTTATGCAATACTGGCTTTCCGCAATTCAGATACGTCATTTCTTACCTTATTTTATTTTCCTTGTACAAATTATAATTTATATATTTTTGTATTTGTACTCTAGAGCATAGTTGGGAGTAATCCTGGCTGGTAAGGAGTCTCGGGTTCGTTTTCTGGCCGGGTAAACTTATTTTTGTTCTGTAAATATATGTCTATGCCTATATTATTTATATAGGCTATGTCTCAACAAGACAATCAAAAACATTATTACTTACCAAACAATGAAATTTAACATAAAATATACCTATTCTACAAGTACATACAACTACCTATTAAAGAAGACTAAAAAAAGTCAATAGAGACAAATACAATAGAAAAAGTCAATAATAAATTTAATTCTGTAATCATCAAAACATCACATGCAAATAAAAAATGTCAGTAGGTACAACAATGTAAATAGAAAACATCATATAAATTGGCTATTTGCGGCAACAAGACTAATTGAAAGTAATAAAACGGCTTTAAAATAATAATATACAGAGCTCAGACGCATAAAAATATGAAAGGCAAAAAATTACAGGTGCCATTTACCCCATCGAAACGACCCAGAAAACGAGAACTGACAACTGAGATATAGAGATTAAAATCATACATCAAAATATCAACCGGCACCATTTTTGGTTCAAAAAATTCTTAATAAGTATTTTATCATGTAAACATTTGGGTGGGTTCTTTGGGTGAACCTTAATAGTGACTAATGAATTTCATATATTTTTTCTAAACCGCACGCAATCTCAAACGAAATCCCTTCAAAACCATTCAGACTACTTCAAAACCACATTTTATCCACGACACAATAGTAAGGTGCCTTTCACACTAATGACTGGACAGGGTTGTCACAATCCAAACGATAAACAAAAAATTATTGACAAACAAAAACAAACTCGCCAGCGCGAAAAATTCAAAATTACATATATACATATATACAACATTTTTTTTTTAAGTTACGGAACCCGCTGAGGGCCCACTTGGTATCTGGCAATCACGACAACAGTAATGCGTAAACAGATTTGGATCTTACACTGAATCGCATTCATCCTGCTGCGTCCATCACCCGACACGGGGATGATACATGAGATGCGAGTGTGATGTGTATTGCCAAAAATATGGATGAATGAACAATTTATTAGATAGATATTGACTATTAGATAATTAATGTTTGTTGGGCGATAACTTGAGTACCGTTTATCCTATCGTTATGAAATTTTATACGTAATTAGTATATTAAAAAATTGCTGCATGGCTGCGTCTATAAAATGTTTGGTCCACGCCTCAATATATTTTCACCCTATGAAACGTTTCATAATTTTGACAGCCCTATCTACGGTGTCAACATGTCACTTCAAATAAAATGTAATACTTGTTAAAAAGGGTATACAACGGTGCGTTTAGGAGATTACTTTTTCGTGTACTCCAATTTGAGATATTATCTCGAAGGTGACATAACGTTCGTGTCACTCTCGCGTGTTGAGAATGAGCATGAAATATCTGGGTGACTTTATTTGGTAAAATATATTTTTTCATAGTTTCACATGATGTTCCATTCAATTTTATTAAGCAGTTACAAATAAATATTTATTTAAGGATATTCACACAACGACATCTAAGCATAGTTTTTACTATGAATGGGTACTAGATTAGTGATAGAATACTAAACATAGCTTTTATACGCGTATCAGGTTCAAAGTCAGTTACTGAGCTTTGAGACCAGTTACTGAGCTTTGAGACCAGCTACTGAGCTTTGAGACCAGTTACTGAGCTTTGAGACCAGCTACTGAGCTTTGAGACCAGTTACTGAGCTTTGAGACCAGTTACTGAGTTTTGAGACCAGTTATTGAGGCAAGTTTTTGAGTTTTGAAGCCAGTCGTTCATACTTATAAAATGTGTTGAGTGAGCATGTCTCTTACAACGCAGCATAGCTCAGGGCATCAGGCAAATCTCCTCTTTGGACTTGAACCTTATATCCATATATACATAGTTTTAGCTCATTAAAACAATATGTACTTACGAGTCCCATCCGTGTATTTAGGAGCCAAATAGACGAGAAATACAAACTTTAAGTTACCATCTGCGAACTAGGGTGAGCAACTTTACAATCAGCTTCCAAGATAAATAATCTTGTTTTCGCTAAGTTATACGGTATCATTCGCTGCCTATCTTTACGTCGCCTCACTGGAACATGACCTGAATTTGAATTGAATCCTATTATATTGGGATAAGATCAAAAATTGTACGAAAATTGCGCACCCTTAAGAAGGTTCTAGAGAAGTTACAAGTTACGCGGCTATTTGCAATAATTACAGTATTATTATTCGTGTTACCGAGATATTTACCATAATTTGTGAGTTTTGTTGACTCCGGATATTTCGATGCAGTTACATGCCCGGGACCATGACGCATGTAACTGCGAGGAACGTCTCCTTGTGCTTGGCTGGAACTTCCAGTGTGTAGGACTTAAAATTTGTAGTTCTATAGGGTTCCAGCAGCTATCGTGTATCGAAGTGTATCGAATAATAAGAGTATCGAATAATAAGAGACCATATGGTCCTCCAACTATTCCGATCCAATATCGTATAGCCCACAAATTCGACTCCACCCAAGTGGAACTTCTATACTGTAGTACTATTAATAATTCTGTGTCTGAACTTACTCGATAAATTCCGCCTGGAAACAGACAAGTTGAAGCACGTTGTATGTAGTACAGTTGGGGAGTTGAGGTGGCTTTAAGGAAGTTTCAGATGGTCAATGAGGTTCGGTTTACTCACTTTGCAGGACAAACAACTCTCATTAGCTTGATTAATAAGTAAGATTTTAAAAATCTACCTTTAATAACTTTTATATGTTTGACAGCGTTTGACTACAATTTCACTTTTTTATGTAAAAGTGACGGGACGAGCTAAAGGCCCACCTGATGTTAAGTGGTTAATTACACCCATAAAAACACCCTTCTACCGTACCACAGCAATGCGAGTATGAGGTGTGGAGGCAGTACTTCTCCAGGCGAATTTTGCCCAAGCTCCACTGCTACTTTTAGTTGCTCGTAAAGCACTACCCAGGGGGTACGTGTAGGGACTCTGAGGGTATCCCCCAAAATCAACGGATTTTCGGGTGTATCATAGCACACTTGTCTGTAATGTGAAAGACTGTTTTAAAAAGCAAATTAATCGAGTACAATACTTACATGCTCATTTTAAGATTTAGGATATTTATTATTGATAACAAACTAGCAAATAAAATGAAGAATATTTGGTGTTCGAAGCTTTTTATTAATTTACAAATATGTCGAACAAGAGAATATACACTAGGAACGCAACCTCTTACAATCGCGTGAAAATAGCAAACTGAGAAATTGCTTGCAAACTGGACTTCAACCCCCCCACCCCCCTCCTCTTCAGACAGATATAGGTGACCAGCTGCATCTTAGCTGCTAGGGTTGTCTAGCATTTTGTAGGGGAAGTTACACTATCACACTAACATTATATAGGCGAAAGTTTTTATGTGTGTTTGTTGCTCCTTCACTTTCAAACGGCTCTACGGATTTGGATTAAATTTAGTACAAGGATATAACACCTTTTTAGTTGGAGGTTTAATTATACGAAGTTTTTACGACTTAGGTTTAATGTTTTTTTATAAAAATACAGTAAATGCATCATTACGATCGCCAAACAAAATTTAGAAGTATGATTACTTCGCTTAAGAGCACATGTTCAATGATGACATCAAGATGTATTGCATTTAAGGCAAAATAACTACAGCAGTTGAAAGAAACTATTCCCATTAGCGGCATCTCTTCACCCTTGGAGACAAATCCAAGGAGCTTGATGCATCTGCACCTAACGGTACTGTGAAACAAATTCAAATACAAAATGTCTTTATTCACTAAACTTTAAAGAAATATATTATATATATATATATTATTACTACTATGTAAATAATTGTATTTATATATTATAGCAAACTTTACCTTACATAAATATGTAAGGTTTGCTGGAAGAAAACTCTTATTAGGGTTAAGCTCGGGGTATACCGTGTAGTTCTCGTTCCCATGGGAATACGGAGATAAAATATAGCTTATGTTACTCGCTGATAATGTAACTTTCTATTGGTGAAAGAATTTTTAAAATCAGTTTAGTGGTTTAGGCGTGAAAGCGCAACAAACAAACAAATAAACTCCCTTTCGCATTTTTCTTTTGTACGTACAATATAGAATTACAAAATTACAGAAGAAATCATGTGCAGGTATTTACAAATACAAAGGTATTTATTGAGATTTTTGTAGTAATGAAAACGTTTTTTATGTGACAATTAAACGGCGTAACGAGCAACACATTTAATCAATAAAAAATTCATGGACATGTCACACAGTGCGATCTAAACTAGGCTTCTTCCATGAAAAAACGCTTTAAAAACTACGAGTTAAAAACTATTTCAACCTTATTATGTGCATTGTAGGTATTGTATATGTACTAATTTGCATGGGAATGCACATTAGAGACATTCATACTATCAAATTTATTGGTAACGCGAGTAAGTTTCTTGCAACGCATTTTTCGGTGGTGAATTTATCTCATAATTTTTCTCCTCAGTACCTTTTTATTACCGTTTTAAATTCACCGAAGGTTACATTCTTTCACAGTAGCCTCTTATACGAGCTTTCCGCATAAATTTTGGATTTACTGCGACAGGGCTGTTCGTATCATACATCGGTATCAAATTGTCGTTAGCAACGGTTAAAATCCGTTTCAAACGGCAAAACTTCTATGAAAAAGTTTTGAAAAATGAAACGGTTTCTTTATTCACCATGTTTTGCTTTTGTATGTATGTTATTTTAAAAAAAAAGTGGGGTCGGTGATACTATCTCTTGTCACGTCATGTGACACGATGAAATGTGTGTCTAAAAAAGTCCCGACTACACTTTCTACAAATAACTGGTGTTTGATTTAATAATAAAAAAGCAACATCCATTCTTTCTTTCCTTAATTATCGCTCTTAGGAACACCCTATTTTAAAAAAGCAACAGCAGTATACAAACCAAGCAATTTCGTTGACGGATGACGTAGAACTGAAGGAACAAACATATATAAAAAAAACACCCAATTTGATGACCTCTAACGGAAATGGGTTAACGAAAAAAAATATTTCCCTTAAGGAAAGGAAGTGAAGAAATCAAGACATACGTATAGACAATCGCATTTATAATACTACAATGATTTATTTAAACAGATACTCCACAGTCTGGCCAAAAAGTTGGAGCTAAGAATATTTATAGCTTCAAAAGCTATATTACATTATTATTCGCTTATTTCTTGGTTATTCTTCCCCATAGAAATCGGATAGGGTTTGAACAAGCGCTAAACTTAGTTTTAAGAACGCATGCTTAAGTATTTTTTAAGAATTAAACGGAAATAAAGATCTTTGACTTTGACTTTGAAAGCGAACACAAAACAAAAAATCTAAAATGTACGTAAATTAATTTTACTGATATGTCCTGGCTACTTTGCCTTGAAGCATACAGCACTTCGGGAAGCTTGACTCTGAATTAAAAGCATCGATGTTTACAATAGCGTGCTTCCAACTTCCGTCAGTGTGACCTTCACCTGATATCTCACACGTATTAAGCTTACCCGTCCGAGAATCATCGAACGGAGCCGAAGGTGAAAATTGGCGAATGTTCTGTTCGTTCGCTTTGCGTTGCTCCTTCCGTATCTGACCATTACGGTAGAGATATGACTAAAAGGTTTTGTGAAATATCTTTTATCTTCAAAGGCACGTTTCCACCGGAACACAGCAATACGAGTGCCCCACTACTTGGCAGTGGCTTACAATTTGACTTAACACAATAATAATGATAATAATATATACGAGTATAAAACAAATCAAAAACTCAACCCAGAAGTCACAAAAAGGACTCTTAGCAAGTTCTGTTGCTACTCTGGGGGGCTATTTTTACTCCACATGTGTAGGGACTCTGAGAATATACACAGACGCAAGCAGAATGGACCCCCTTTCTCTCCACAGCAGACGCTGCTACAGTGGAACCAACAACAGAAAGTCCTTCTCTGGTATTTAAAGAATTTGGGCTGGATAGAGTAGGGTTAGCCATTGGGGGAAAATACACAATCTTATTACTTTAAACGAGCAATTCTTGTATATTTATATAGCGCGGAAACGGCTCTAACTATTTGGATTAATTTTTATGTTTAGATAGTTTGCTGTATAAGTTTATAATATAAAACGCATATTTTTACAAAAAGAAATACGTTTTTTATTAATAAACTATGCTGAAAGTTTAATACAGCGCCATATCTTACATTTGTGTGGTACTCATTTAGTAATCTATTGTCATTTCAAAAATGTATAATTTCAGATAAAAAACAATTTAACAAAACAAAAAGCGTGCGATGCTCTCTCGCTCAGATACTACACCCCTATGTGGGAGGTCATCCCCATCAAGAATAAAAATAATGAGCTCTTTTCTATCACCATAATAATAAATACTAATTAATAATATTCGGCATCGTTCACTCAGTAGCAGCGACACGCACACATCTCCAAACACGAAACGAAGAAAAGCAACCATGAATATTATATGCGGCTTGATTGTACCGACCTAGGTCACGATGACGTCAGCTGGGAGCCAGCCAAAGGCTTTGGTAAGCGCGGAGAGATAGAAGAAATTATTCCAATGGAAGGTTTTTTCGAAAGTTGGGATGTGACTTCGTGAGATGCAAATAAAGACACTGTGGTAATAAAAGCTGCAGTTTTTTTTTTGGTTATATCATTGGCTCGGTTCTTCCTGCACGGGTAGTATCAGTAGGTACTTATTTGGAGTAGAAACATGGATTTCAATAGTAGGAGAAAGCCTTATTTAACGTTACGTTTGTATCCTCCTCATATATTATTAAAATTAAGTATGTTTATTTATTTATAACTAGCTGCGCCCCGCGGTGTAATCCGCGTAGTTCCCGTTCCCGTGGGAATACGGAGATAAAATATAGCCTATGTTACTCGCTGATTATGTAGCTTTCTATTGGTAAAAGAATTTTTAAAATCCGTTTAGCGGTTTAGACGTGAAAGCGTAGTTCATAGCTCAGTTGGTAGTAGCTTTGTCTTGTTTTTGGTTACGAACATAAATGTTTGTTCTATCTTTTTTATTCTGGTTACCTCCGTAACAATACCAATACGACAGAGGTCCTCCCTCACCGTAGTATGAGAAGACCCAAGTCGCAACCGTTGCGTCCGTCACCCGAGACGGGGATGTTACGTCTCACGTGCTTGAGATTTCACCGACACCTACACCCGTCCACTGGAGCACAGTAACACACATTACGAGGTGTGGAGGCCTTACTTCTTCTGCTATGGTTGATCGATCCTTTAGCACCACCCAGGGGTTACTTGTAGGGCCTCTGAGCGTATTCACCTACGGACGCGAGCCACTGGACCCCTGTCTGGCTATTAATGTGTATTATTAGTATGTATTGGTGTGTGAATATGACTCCGCCCTTTCTCAACAGATGTCGTTTTTAGTATTGTTTACGTGTACTAATAAATGACCATACTTGTATTCGATAGTACTGAATGTCAGCTATCTAACGCATTTTATGATATTTGGTTGAAGTGTAAGCAACAATTGTTTTCACCTTTTCGAAAATGTCGGTTTTTATTCCAAATAAACGTCATTTGCGGGAAGTGTTATTACATTATTTTATTGCGAAGAAAACTGCAGCGGAAACTTATCGTTTGCTTGTGGAGATTTATGGTGAGCATGCTCCGTCTAATACAACTTGCAAGGAATGGTTTCGACGATTTCAAAATAACGATTTTAGTACTGAGGATAAAGAACATGGAAAACCACCAAAAAAATTTGAAGATGCTGAATTGGAAGCATTATTGGCGGAAGATTCTTGCCAAACTCAATCAGAATTAGCTGCAGCATTAAATGTTGATCGTTCAACTGTTGCAAAGCGTTTACAAATGATGGGAATGATTCAAAAAGCCGGTTACTGGGTTCCACATGATTTAAAAGAAAGAGACATGGAACGTCGGAAAACCATTTGTGAAATGCTGCTTCAAAGACAGCAAAGAAAAGGATTTTTGCATCGGATAGTCACAGGAGACGAAAAATGGATACACTACGAAAATCCTAAACGCAAAAAAGCTTGGGTGAAACCAGGCGAACCAGGCCCATCACAGCCAAAAATAAATATTCACTGTGCCAAGGTCATGCTCTGTATTTGGTGGGATCAGAAAGGTATTGTATATTATGAGTTGCTCAAACCCTCTGAAACTATTAATGGAGAAGTTTACCGACGACAACTAATGCGTTTGAAGCGAGCCATAGAAGAAAAACGACCAGAATGGGTGAATAGACATAACAAATTAGTTCTTCAGCATGACAATGCCAAACCGCATACCGCAGAAGTCGTACAAAGATATTTAGAGGGACAGGACTGGGAAGTGTTACCCCACCCGCCATATTCACCAGACATAGCTCCTTCGGATTACCACCTATTCCGGACGATGCAGACAGACCTTACTGGAGAAAAGTTTACTACATGTGAAAGTATCAAAATTTGGATTGACAACTGGATAAGCTCAAAAGACCAGGACTTCTTCCAGCAAGGAATACGAAAACTACCTGAACGATGGGCGAAGGTTGTAGCTGCAGATGGAGCATACTTTCAATAATTTTTTTTTTAATTTTGTAAGCGAACAAATGTGTTTTATTTTGACAAAAAGGGGCGGAGTCATATTCACACACCTATTATAAATAAAAAAAATAGTACTATATTCATATCCTATCCGTAATTTGGTTCCAAACAGAAGCATTTAGAGGCCAGTTTTTGTCAGTTAAAAAACTCGTCAGTTTTATTGCTATATTGTTGGTTAGCATTTCTCTCACAAAAATAAAACCTACCGCTTTTAACGGAAATCCGGAAAACTAGCTATAAATCTTATTCGTCCTACCTTCATGCTTACATTATTTTATAAAGCTCTCTTCCTATTTCTCCCACATTTGAGCTAAGGATGACTAATATATATTAAATTGATGGTGATATTACGAGATGAGTTACATTGACTGGTAAAGCGAATCAACAGGTTAATTGGAGCTGTAATATGCTAATTTCGGTTGGGGAGTACCTGGCCCGTATTGATGTTGTTTATGCGTGATAACTAATTAACATCTGCTGGTCTATTTAACCGTTCCGACAATTTATTCGCATGAAAAAGATATTTTGTGTTCAATTGTTCTTTTTAATAGAAAATTGTTTATTATTAAGTTTGGTAACGGTAGGAAACTATCACTCTATATGTGCTGCATCAGCATTGTCACTAAATTAGCGTTGGTTTTCTGTGGCATGGGCATACGGCAAATTATATCAAATATTTATAAACTGTTCGGATATTTATAAAGCGGCAGATTCCAGGTGTGGTGGCAGTACCTCTCCGGACGAACTTGGCACAAGTTCTACTAATCATAAAGATCAACAAAGTCACACAAAAGAAGAAGTTATAAATTCGATTTCTAATTTCGAGTTTTTTATACTAATTTCTATCCGTACCAGCCTCTAATGTTCCCACTGCAGGGACACCGGCTTGCTCTCGATAATTGAGAGTGAATGGACTTTGATCTACCACGGGAGCCCAATCCGGATTGGTAGATGTCACATGTCGTCGAATTTTTGGTTCCAAGACATACCGGTTTCCTCACGATATTTTCGGTCACCGTTTTGAGAACGTGGTATTGCGCACATAATTTTTTCAAGTGAATAAACTCATTGGTGCACGAGTGGGTTTGAACCAGCAACCTTCAGATTGAAAGTCGGCGTCTATGCCGCTGGGCCACCACGCTCTACTAATTACTAATTTCTATAATTGTTGTAAATGACAAAAGCCTCGTATTTACACAACGCTTTTGTCAACAAAAATACAAAAATATCAACTTGTTACGCTTTTTTCCGAAAAGTTAGGAAATTCTCAATGGGCCGTTTTTCACTCTGTAGGTTAACCGACGTGATATATAGTGCGCTCATCGTTGACATTGGTATTCTATTCAACTCTGACACTTTTATCCAGTAATTCTTTTCATGATAATATGATAGACAATTTTTTTAACATCATAAGTTTAGTGACTGAATTAAAACGTAACTTCCTAACTAATATTATAAATGCAAAAGTGTTTATTTGTTGTACGCTTTCACGCCTAAACCACTTAACCGATTTTAAAAATTCTTTCAGCAATGGAATATCAGCGAGCATCAAAAAAATACATAAAGCCGATTTCAGAACCTCTTATATGAAGTCTGTCAAAAATTACCAACAAGTCCGCACGATTACATTCGAACTGACCAAGAAATAAACCCTCTTAGTCATAGCCAGCGCTGTGACAGGGGTTTATTGACAAGACTTACGGAACAGACGAGTAAACCCTGTAAGGTATGTTTACTACACTCCAAGCTTGTATTTATAACCGCAAGAACAATTTCAATTTCCCCAACATCTTAACCCGTATTCGCAAAACCAATAAAATAGACCCAAACGGTTACCTACCAATATGAAAATATTGTCACGTGCGGCCGTTAGATATACAAAACAGTCGACAGTTACATAAAAATACTAAAACATTCGTGTCGTCCGAAATCGGGGCACTTTGGCACGTACCGGGTGGCCTCCCTAATGCCCTAATTCAAGAGGATACAGAGGCTTTTGAGGGTAAAAAGGCTGTTGTATTTAGTAAGGCTTAACTCAATATTTGATCCGTCGTAAATGTTGCATTATGGATAACTTGTTTCGGCTCTATTAGCACTTGTAAATGCTATAAGATCTCAATTTAACGTAAAAATAAGCTATGATATACGCGCGCTCCAAGAGGTTGGAATCGTGATGATTGTGTTAACATTATTTCTCGATATAGTGTGGATTACTCTCTTTTTTACATAACTGATAATGCTATCTTCTCTCCATCAGAGCGATATTAGCGCTTATGATAAGGGACTGGCTCTCAATTGGAACCGCTTCCACCAGCAGTTTCAATGTTATATGCTTGGTGGCAGATTTAGCCAGCCGAGTATTTATCCACGACCACGCAACTTAAAAAAAACTTATCACTGAGCCAATCATTCTCCACAGGATCTATTTGGCAGCAACGTGGATATTGCTTTACCTAATTTGCGACTATGGGACATAACACGCACTTACAGCAGAATTTTTCAGAGCGTAGCTGTTACAACTATCCTTAGCTTTTAGCAGTAAAGGATAACATTTATCGATCTACTCTCAGCAAGTGAGAGTAAATAGGATTTGACCTAATATGTAAATAAACAAAACTTAGGAATTAAGATTTCAAATTTTTGTTCGAGGGTGTCGTTTTCTGCACAATTTTTTTCTTCACCGGTTTGAATACAATAACTCATATAGAAATACCTCATTTACAGTTTTCCAGCATAAAGCCTCTTCGCTCACCTCTAGATTGTCGGGAATTGAAACAGCACCTTTGGGAAAAGAAACTTTCGATCCTGATTAAATCATTGGTTTATTTGAATTAACCTTTTCATTATAAAAGCTATAATGTCACTCAAAACAAGAACTATGATATAAAGTAGGGGTCCGATAGAGCCTAGTGGAACTCCTCAAGCAAAATACACAGAAACGTAAACATCCGCCTAAATATTGAGGTTCACTGCTCCATCCACATTAATAACACGGAAGCGAATGAAAACAATATCCCAACTGAAGATGAATTCCAAACTTTGTTGTGAACAGTACGGAAGGCCTCCAGTAATTCTAAGATCAAAGGACCTCGCAAACCACTCAAAGAAGTAGTCAAGTGCCGCGCACTCGCATAGAACAGTTTCTATAGTTACAGTTTATCACATGTGTGCGAGAGGCCTCACAAGCAATTAAGAAAACTAAGTTGTTGCTTAGTTCGAGTGTGCTTAACTTAACTACTTTCCATTTGACATACTTTCAAGATGTTTATTGTTAGGAGATCTTTGGGTATTGAACCGTACTATGTCATAGTATGACGGGTCAGGTGGTAGTTGTTCTTATTTTTTCTGCTGTCTTCTCTGTTTTCGGGATGGCGCATAATATTGTTGTAAATGTCACAGTATTGATTTGATCGAACCCTAGCTGAATCAAAGGTTGATTGTTGCAATATGTTCTTTTATTTAGATTACAAATTAACATTCATTTTTTGTAGCAGTAGAACTTGTGCCAAGTTCGTCCGGAGAGGTACTGCCACCACATCTGGAATCTGCCGCCAAGCAGTAGTGGTTACATTACTGTGTTCCGGTGGAAGGGTGTGGCTGCCGGTGAAATCACATGCGCATGAGACATATCATCCCCGTCTCGGGTGATGGACGCAGCAGGATGAATGCGACTCAGTAAAGATTTGGATCTTATACTGAGTCGCACGCATTACTGTTGTCATGGGCGACCACTTACCATCAGGTGGGCCCTCAGCTCGTTCCGTCAATCATTAGCATAAAAAAAAAACAAAAATATTTAAGTATACACTAATAAATACCTTTTCCACAGCGTCATCGAACCCCAAACTAAGCATAGTTTGTACTTTGAGAACTAGATAAGTGATAAATGATACCAAGTAATTCTTTTGCAAATACATAGGTACATAATGCATATTAAAACCCAGACACAACAAATATTTATGTTCGTCACAGAAATGCTTGTCCTGAGTGAGAATCGAATCTACAGCGCAGAAGGCGCTACTACCACCCCAGTTGAATTCAGTCAATGTTTCAAAGCAGTGAAAATAACAAAGACATTTCGCAAATTAATAAGTTGTATGTATTTCAACATTTACTGTAATTTCCGCTTATCAGGTGCCAAATCGGACATTTCAAACCCTCGGCCTTCACCCAAATTAGGCGGCTTCATAATTCTACTTTCACAAAAGTCAGCTAAATTTCGAAGCATTTCGTTCGTAGCCCTATCGCAGATCTAGCAGTTGGAATACGTCCAATGGTACTGCTCCACATACGGCTGACCTCTAGGATGGATGCCAATCGTGATCATAACCGAGCCAATTACAAAAAGTTCGGGCATAAATCCTAAGTTTTGTTTATTTACTCTGTGATAGCGGATAAAATAGAAATTGCGAAAGACCTGTAAGATTTATTTGGATTCAAAAAAAAAACAGAGTTTCAGTAACAATAAAGTACAAAACATATTCAATACTCATTCATTGATTGCTTTTCAAAAATTTGTTATTAATGATTAGGCTTTGAGGAAAACAAAAATCTACGCAAAAATCTAGGCTTTAGATATAGCTGCCAATCAATACTTACTTGCTAATACTACTAATACACGTCTAAAAGTCAAAGTAAAAAATCTTAGCAACCATTGGACTCTTCAATAAATATTTTGAAACGACCTTTTTTATTTAATATAGTAAAATAATTATAGATTCGTTTTCACTCAAAATTTTGGGTTCGATGAGGATTAAAAAATCGCCTGAAATAACGCCTGTTGTTTAAAATAAGAATGCGAATTCTTATATACGCGAAATAATAAATTTCACGTTAAAAGCAAAACCCTATATTAAGTTTAGCTGTAATTTCTAGTTCCGTAAAAACGCAATTTTTCACATAACAAAAAACTATCAAAGAAGACGCCCAGGTACTATCAAAGTAGATGAGCTCTACTCAAATCATGATAGAGTTCTGTTAGTTCGGCTTTAAAGCTCTACATTTTAAAATAACCCTTTAAAATCCGGAAAACGACGCAGAATCACAAGTAACGAGTGAATCGAGAAAACGGGACCTGATTTTCGAGGATGTTATCGTGAAATGCGGAGTCCTGAGAAAAATTCCGCTCTACAAAATGGAGATAAATATTCTAACATAGCATTACTCAAATTATAAAATGTTTTGTGTAGACACGTACTCTCTGCAAATTTAGACCAACAAACTATCGCTTACGTTCACTTCACACTTACAATATATAGGCGAAAGTGTGTATGTGTATGTATGTGTTCACGCTCAAACGGCTCAGTGAATCTGGATGAACCAGGAAGAACCAGGTCTACTTTGGTCTTCTCGTACTTCGTTAGGTAAGGATCTGAGTCGTATTGATGTTGTCTATGGGCAGCGGTAACCACTTAATATTAGGTGGGCCGCCAGCTCGATCCGTCACTGCTATAGCAAAAAAAATACAATCTATTCAAATCTACCTACAAAGCTTGAGTTTAAAAGAGTCTAGAATAGGTGTAAACTTGTTAAAATCAAGAATCATTACCACTTTTAACCACTTAAAAAAAAATATCTTCTTTATCTTTTGATCACAAAATCTCATTACCTCAGATTAGCTAATTCAAATCTTATCCGATCTTCTATAGCAGAAAGAAACTGAAAATTCTCATACCATTTCCGTATGGATCTCTAAAAACGTACTTAGACACTGAATAAAATGACAATTTCAACATCTCCACTTTTCTCATAAAGTTGAACCGCGAATCATATAAAGCACGTCCTTTGTCCGTCTGTCTAGTTATTATTCTACTTACGACTCTGCATAATTGTTCTTGCAAACTTTGCCTCGGTTGGTTCAACCGCAGCGAGCGTTGGAGATTTCTAGAATACACATTTCGCCAGTTTTCAAGGGCTTAGGCTATGCTAATGTGTTTAAGGCATTTATGGTCAAATGTCAAAATCTACATACAGCTGATTGATCACCAAACATATAAAATGTTATATGTCAAAAGTGCTATACTTTTTAAACTTTTTTTTCATTGATTCCTTTAGATCTCATTATCGTGATGTAAACAAGCAACAAACGAGCATATAACGTGCCGAGCATATAGTATATAATGATACAGTTAAAAGTTTTTAAATTTATTTTTGTTATATGTATGTACTTTTAAATGCATTTAATAAATAGCTGTTATTTTGACATTACAAAAAGACACTTCAATTATAATTTTATTTGTTTGTACATATACAATAATAATGTATTTGTATATTATTGTATGTACAACTGAACTATGAGGCAAATCTTATATTATATTGTAGTATGTATATAATTTATTTATTTATTTCTTAGGGCTAACAAACAGTTATACATAAGAAGTAAAGAACAGTCAGAAATCAAGAATAATAATTAATGAATAACCAACACCGTTATCCACAACTTACAGTAAAAGTATTACTTACAGTAAAAGTATTACTTACAGTAAAAGTATTATGAAATATGCCTTATTATTTCTACTATATTATTAATTGTATTTTCGGCGTATTAAAATACTGTTGTATTTGAATACACCTAAAATACAATTTTGACAAACCTTATCCAGCGTAATCCAGTCAAAACACGTAAGCCTTGTCACAAAACATAATCGCGCGTGACAAAATTTTACTGGATCACATTTTTACACTTATATTTTTAACCTTTAAATCGATAGCAATAAAAGTTATTTTCGCACACGTTTTCTTGAAACCGCAATGCAGCCTACCATTAGAGGCACGAAACAGGTGAAAATTAGTAGCAGTAAATTTAATTTCTAGACTTACTACTATTTTTTATACTACTGAAGCGACGGAACGAGCTGAAGGCCCACCTGATGGTAAGTGATTACCTCCATCCATTACAACAGCAATACGATATAGTTCCTCTGACGTAAGTTGCATCCCCTTGCGCCCATCACCCAAGACGGGGATGTTATGTCTCAAGTACCTGTGATTTCACCGGCGCCCTTACCCTTCCACCAGAACACAACAATCACAGCAATAATCACTGCTTTGCGGCAGATTACAGGCAGTATACTTCTCCAGACGAATTTCATGTATGTTGAGAGATTTCTTGACTCGTTCGACTTTTGGTCACAACCGGTCTATTTCGTGAACCCCAATTATGCCACTCACGGTTACCCAGGAATATTTCATGCGCCGTCAACCAATTTAATAGTTATTTTCGTCTATTTACAAATGCATGACGGCCAAATTGATCGGGCACAACTCCCATTCGCTTCGTTAAAAGTGTTCGTTCCATTTCACGGTGGATACCGTCCGCCGATGTCATTTCATATTCGATATGGCAGATAGGTACTTTTTAATTTCGTAGAGATTCGAAGATAAAAAGGAACCCATTACTTATTATTTGTTATATACTCTTTCAAAGTTCATTAAAAGCGTAAAGTAATTGTTTGTTTAAAATTACAACTTAAACTAATAATAATCGGAAATAATGGAGGTGTTTACAATTGCCAAGCGTGGTGGCCCAGGGGCAAAGACGCCGGCTTTCTATCTGAAGGTCGCTGGTTCAAACCCACACGTGCACCAATGAGTTTTTTCACATGAAAAATTTATGTGCGCAATACCACGTTCTCGAAACGGTGACGGAAAACATCGTGAGGAAACCGGCATGTCTTAGAACCATCAATTCGAAAACATGTGATATCTACCAATCCGGATTGGGCTCCCGTGGTAGATCAAAGCCCATTCACTCTCAATTATCGATAGTAGGCCGGTGTCCCTGCAGTGGGAACATTAGAGGCTGGTACGGACAATTGCCAATAACCTCAATTATTGGTGTATCTATAGATTTCAATAAATGTGTTGTCAATTTCATGACCCCATGATAACAGCAATTCAACTCTTAGAGAGAAGATAAGACTTGAATCTTAGAGTTGAATTCATGCTGCGTCCATCGCCCACGACGACGATGTAACGTCTCATGCGCCTGTAATTATACCGGCACCCACACCGTTCCACCAGAGTGGCCATGACGCGCGCATATAGCGGTTTCTTCTTTTTTGACGATGATAAAATGTCTTTTCCAAACAACCTCTTGCAATGTTGGGTAGGATTTTTTTTCTCTTTATTTAAATTATTTTATTTTATTCATATATAGGTTTAACAAAGATGGAACTAGGGATTGATATGTTAATACAATATGACAACACAACACACATTACTTTCGTTAGATATATAAATTACCTCGAGAAAATGTATTTTCGTGAAATTATAAAAACCGTAAACATACAGAACAATAATGTGCTCTTTATATTCCGACTATAAATCGAATCACTTGGGGAAATCAACAAAATAAACCAGGTTTCTCGTTGAAGTCTGTGCTATAGCCTGGTTATTCACAGATTATCATTTTCCATTGGGATTTCACATGTCCCAACGAAGAGTTATCGCGCTCCGAAAATATTACCCACTTTACACAAAGATTCAGAGGTTACTGAAAAAACTCTCAAATCTTTGTGTAAAAGTTGTTCGGATATTATAACTTTCCTCCCCTCTGAAAAGCGATGACACGCGACGTGTTAACACCCAACAAAATTGTTTAGGCATTTTATATTGTTTAATATAATATAATCATAAACAGATTCTTCTTCTTTTCGAGTCAACAACTAATTAACTACTTAGAAGGCTCCGTGGCTTAGTTGGTAGTAGCCCTGCCTTCGAAGCGAGGGGTCCCGGGTTCGATTCCCGGCCGGGGCACACTTTGTTCTCGCGTGTTTGATGTTTGTCTTGTATTTTTGTGTTTAGCCACCCGCACTAGGGTTCCATACAAGGAATCTTAGTGCAGGAGTATGAGCGTGTAAGCGTTTCAAGTTTTCAAGCATTCAAAAAGCGAGCAACATGGACTATGGGCAAATACTATGGCCATATACGCAAAAAGTTCTACAACTTTCACTCAATACACACTAACATACATAGTTCTGCAAACCAACGATGCTATAAACCGATACACATCCAATTAAATTGAAGCAATCGTAAAATAAACGTGAATTAATTATATTAGGATCCTGAACAGATGGGTCCTGAAAATTGATTTGGAATATTGGTGCAAGGATGCTTCAAGGCACTGGAAGTGGCACCGTCTTATAAAGAAATCTTTGAAATTAGTTTTTTTTTATGTAATATGGAACTCGATCTGGCTACCTGATGGAAGGTGGTCACCGCCGCCCATGGACACCCGCAATACCAGAGGCAATGCTGAAGCGCTGCCGGCCTTTCAGATAACGATTAACCCGCTTTTTGAAGGACCCCATATCGAAGTTTTAGCTGTTCCCCCCGCTGCGATACTATTAATTTTAAGTGATACTATTCCGCCAGTTTGTCCCGTAGAAGTATTGGGAAAAAATTTAATCTAAGAGCAAAATGTTGAAGATGAAAGTATTTTTTTTTTTCTAAAATAAAGTTAGCCTAAGTTAAGTTAAGTTAGGAGCCTAAGTTGCTCCTCGTATCTCCAATGAAAGTCCCGTCAAAATCGGTCCAGCCGTTTTGGATATTAGCTAGAACCAACAGACAGACTGACAAAAAATTTAAACATTGATTTTTTGTAGTAAGTGCCTTATAAACTTTTAAATATATATAATAAAAAGCTGTTATTTAAACATTAGAAACAGACACTTTGGTTCTAAAATTCAGCTTCAAATTCTACAAAAAAAAATTCAATACGAACACTGGGTCGCATCCAAAATCTTTATATCGTCTTACGGATACGCAGTAGCAATATCCAGATAAAGGTGGGTCAATAATTTGTACAGCGCCATCTATGTAACGGTCATGGCTTTTTTATGGGTAATTCCGTATCGATATCGTTCGGGGGTGATAATAGACAATGTAATTAATTTTTAATCCCTGGATTAAATGGGACACTGCCTTCGGCGGGTTTGGGATGAAAGGAAAAATTTTGTGTTTATTCTGGAAGAAGATACAATCTTACTTTTAAATTATAAAGGCGAAAGTTTGTTTGTATGTGTGTATGTTTGTTCCACCTTCACGCTCAAACGGCTCAACGGATTTGAATGAAATTTAGTACTAGGATATGTTGTACCCTGTTCTAATAAATAGGGTAATTTTTATCCCTGAAAAACCAATACCGCGGGGCGCTAGTGTTCTTAAAACTAGCTGTTACCCGGGTGTAATTCAAAATTTTTTTTTTTTCGAATTAATTTCTTATTTTTATTTATAACTAGCAGCCCGTCCCGGCTTCGCACGGGGTAGTGACATAACTACAATAGTTGGACATATGCTACCGCGGAGTTTTTTGTAGACATTATGATGTTCTTCAATATTGTTGTACGTTATTTTGTTCTATCGCTAATAGTTTCGGCAGCGCATTCGACGAAAGACATTTTAAGACTCATTTTTCTACACCTTCGGTTACATTGTTCAAATTTTACCAAGGATCCCTAATTTTTTTCAAAATGAAATGTAGCCTATGTCAAATTGGAGGAATGTAGCATTATATTGGTGAAAGAATTTTTTAAATCGGCCCAGTACTTTTTGAGCCTATTCATTACAAACATACAAACATAGGTACAAATCTTTCCTCTTTATAATATTAGTGTAGATTAGCCTAAATAATTTTTTATAAACTTAATTATCTACCAGTGAAAGTTTCGTCGAATTCGGTTCAGCAATTTCGGAGATTAGCCGGATCAAAAATACATAATACATAATACATAGACAAATTTTATAAATTGTTTTTTATTATACACTTCTATCGCGTCTCTAGCACTCCAGGCTCATTCTCTCGCATCGAGAGTAGACAGTGATGCAGTAGAATGTCATTAAGAAGTCTGGCACTGTATGTGTTGTAATTACCTGCTTAACTTTTCTCATTAAGTACTAAGTAAGAACTTTTCATACTCGTGGTTAAACTGAATTACAAGTTGAAATTTGTAATAGGTACTATTCCTGGTAACTAGAATGTAATGTTGTTGGTACAAGTGAATAGTTTTGGAAATAAAGTTTTTTTTTACGATGTTTATTCACGTAAAATATGGTGTTACATATATAAAACTAGCTGACCCGGCCACGCGTTGCTGTGGCCGTTTTTGTCAGATGATAATATTGCGAGCATATATTGAGATGTGAGCTATCCTATCTTTTAAGTTGGATCAAACTGCACACGGTGTACAAATTTGATTAAAATCGGTTAAGGAGTCCATATATAAATTACGTGTCACGGACAAACATCGTGACACGTAATTTATATATATTAAGATATATATTTCGCCTCTATATGGGAATGTGAATATTAATTTAATTTAATTACTTGTTCTTGGCATTCAAGAAATATACAGGAAAGCAAAACATGCAATTTCGTTTAGTTGGAGGACATATTTTCCTAGTTATATTGATTTAACTACCAAACTAGTGATGAAAAAGTAAAATATAATTTCAATCATTACTATAAGTCAATGTATTGAATTAAAACTGTATATATTGTATATATTAAAACAAATATATTGTATATATTAAAACTGTATATATTAAAACTGTATATATAACAATACATAACCATTACTTTAATGACTTAACAAATTTTGCCTTTCCTTGATAAAGTACTAATAATAAATAGAAATATATTATACATTTTTCCACTAAAAACTCATTTGCTTCGTATCTCATCCATTCCGCCGCCAGAAAGTTTTCTGTAGCATTAGCTTAATGGATCAGATATGCGTAATCGGTTGATCAAACCTGTGGCCCTTAATTTGAGTACACTCCACAATCTTTGGGCCCAAAATTCAACTTTAATATGGCGACATTAAAGTTGAATATGTGATTTGATAAGCTAATTTAAAAATCGAAGAAATCTACCTCAATGCTTAAATATACTTATGTTAAAGACTTAATACTTTCTTCATTATATTTCTATGGGATCACCGTGTACCAGGATAGGTTATATTAATTTTATAGGGAGTACCTTACAGACTATAAAATAAAATAAAAATCAAATCCGTTCACAATATTTATCGATGAAAACGCGAAAAAAATAGCCGAAAAACTTCTCCTTTTTTGAAGTCTGTTAACTAGATCCAAATGATAATAATTATATTATAATACTATCAACTTCTAGTTTATTTTATTATAACTAATTATTCTAACAAATAATGAATAATATTATAAGTGACTCTGATTTTTCGATGTGCAGGAGTCCCTTCGAATTTAAATAGTTTTTGTATTTATCCATGCCACCTGCGACACAGGGAACTAGGCCAAGGCTACGAGTGGTTAAGCAAATATGCTACTAATATAATAAAGCTCAAGAGTTAAAACATACAATCGCGCTAATCTCTGGAACTCTGGAACAAGTCAGATTTGAAAAAATCTTTTTCTACTGTGGGCCAGCTCTGCCAATCATTTGTTTGGCGAACATTAATGTTTGTTCTGTGTCCGGGTGTTATATGTCTCTCTCTCTCTCTCTCTCTCTCTCTGGTGGATCCATCATGACTGAAGAGAAGCTATGCTTCGTTTGGGGCTAGATGACGCTGGGTGGACATTTCCATGAATATTTACCCGTATTTATATGATAGCCACATTCATGAGGAAGGCTATCTATAATAGCTTTACGCTAAATTTGGTTATACGCGCGTGAAACCGCGGGGCACAGCTAGTTATTTTATAAACCGTCATCAAAAATGAGTTTTATTACTTGAGCCAAAAAATTATAGCAATATTATATCGTATTTTTATCGTTACAACCGACAAGGGGTTTTCAGGGCCCGAATATGAATAGTATTTTTTACGACGTTCAAGGTAGCGTTCGGATAGTAGCGACTGAGTCGCAAGACTTATATATGTAATATGTAACTAGCTGCGCCCCGCGGTTTTCCGTGATCAAAGTAGCCTGTATGTTAATTAAGGATATAAGCTATCCTGGTACCAAATTTCATCTCAATCCGTTGAGCCGTTTGAGCGTGAAAGGCTAACAAATATACACACACAGAGAGACACACATACATACAAACTTTCGCCTTTATAGATAAGTGAAATTAACGGCAACGGCAGTTCGAACATCTTGATAATACAAGATAACTTAAGCCCGGATTCAAATCGCGCACTGAACAGTATGAAACAGTGAGCGCCATTTTGAATTTAGTGTGACGTCACTTAAAGATACCTCATTTGTCAGTTTATGATTTGAGAAGTTATGTGGGAATAGATGAACATACTTATATATATATGGGCTGAAATCATAAGCCTCTTCTTGGCTTCGCCGTAGTCAGGTAGGTAATTAGGAATTCGACTTTAAAAAAAAAACAGTTTTGACATGAAATCCTACATATTATCATTCTATATGTACACATTGCAAATACTAACTTTAGTAACAAAATACTTAATACCTGCAAGATATAAGAAATAATAAATAAGAAGAAAAGTAAAAATAAAAAATAAAAATTGTTATCTTTTTGTTATCTTAGGATTTATTTAAGTTTTTTTAATTAATTGTACTAGCATACATAAATACATATTGGCATTACACATTAAGTTAAAGTATTTAAGTTTCTAGTTTGCACCCGAGAGCTAGCCGAAGCTGAGATCCCTCGTCTCTAAATACAAGTTCCTACTTAAATAGTTAGAACGAGGAGTACCACAGCATCCCCTGGTTTACAAGGTCAAGTCTACTAACATACTTACCATTGCCTACTTGCGTTAGCTTAAACCTAGACTTGTACCTTTAACGAATAAATATTTTTTATTTTTTTTATTTTTATTTTTATCTAATTAAGTACGGACATCATTTTGCAGTTCTCATCAACAAAACCATTCAACTTTATCTTGTAATCGATATCAAGTCATTAAAAACTCACCAAGCTTCCTTATTAGCTAATAATTCTTAGGCGTTTAACTACATAATTCCAACAAAGACGTTTTCAGTATTACCAAAGGGTCCTTGATATATAAAATAAATATTCATGGTCATTTTTACTCAGCGCCTTCTAGCTCCAAATTGAGCATAACTTGATAACTAGAACTAGATAACTGATAGAATACTTTATAGTTTTTATTGTAAATACGTTCATATATTATACTGGTTGTTGAAAAGAAGAAAAGGATGAAGCCCCAAAATAAGCATGGCTTGTACTATGGGAACTTAATATAGTACTATAGTATCAGTATACCTAGTACTTTTATTTTGTATATATTTTGTATAAATACAAATAATACATATTAACAACCGACACAAATTTTCGTCGTCACAAATGTTGGTTTTAGGTGGAAATTAAACCCACGATCAGGAGGCAATACCAACTGACTTGTGAGATCATAATTATATGTGGTTATTTTAAGGTTAAATTATATTGTTATTGAAAAGCATATTATCCTTCCCCAGCCTTGTTAAGTGAGTTGATAACAATGGAGTACGCAATCAAATAAATTGTATTTGAGATTAAAATCTAATGACTTTACGATCTATGGTTCAATTATAATAGTAAAAAAGGCACATATGAAGTAACAATTTACCGCAGGCTATGTATATTTTGAAAATACCTATCATTATGTTATATCAATTGACTGTCCTCTCAGGTTTGATGGTAGTTTGTGAATCGTATCCACAACCTTCAGCGCAGACGATACCCTCCCTGGACAAGCATTTGTGTGACGAACTTAACAAACTTGTATATAGAAAAAATATTATATAAATATTCTATCAGTTCCTATAGTACAGGCCATAAATATTTATATTATTATTTCAATGGAAAAGCGAAGCTTAAAGTCAAAATCTTTATTTTCATTGCAAAAAATACAATACAAAAAAAACTTTATTGCACACCAATATAGTTCATAGTTCATAGTTCATAGTTCATTTATTGATAACAAATATGGTTACAGGTCAAAAATACAATTCAATTCAATTCAATATAAATTAACATTAATAAAAAAAAAAAAAAAAAAAAACAAAATTAGTGCTATACAATTCCTGTACAATTCCTGTAAAATTACAATATAAATAATACATTACACATCATCATCATGTCAATAAATAAGAATTCAAAATTTAAAAAAAAAAAGAAAACAGAACAAGATATAAATAAATAACCAATCAATTTTAATCATCAAGAAAAACATGTCAATGAATGGAAGTGGATCATCTAAGTGACCCAAGTAATTCGTCCACCTTATAAAAGGATTTCTCGAGTAGCCATTTTTTCAACCTATTTTTAAAGGACTGTGACGAGGGTGCTTTGGTCACGAAATCGGGAAGACGGTTATAAACTGCCGGCCCCATCACGTGTACTAATTTAGACATCTTCGTGAGGCGTCTCGGGATTGCTTTCAACAAGTGCGCATTTCTGGCGGGGTACCTGTGACCATCGCCACGCTTTGCGAATTCGTTGATGTGATCTCTTACGTATGTAGCCACCTGAAAAATCACGAGAGAAGGAAGTGTCATAATTCGCAACGAGGTGAAAAATGGACGAGCAGAAGTCTCACGAGAGATCCGTGCAACTGCTCGAACAGCTCTCTTCTGCAGCCTGAAGGCACGCTCCCAGTCAGCAGCTTGGCCCCACAGCTCCACACCATACTGCAGAAGAGAATGGACAGATGCGAAGTAACAGCTTCGGGTCATTTCAGTTTCCAGAGTCCCCGAAACGCGCCACAAAGCAAAGCATGCTCGACCGATTCTCTCCGACAGCTGGTTAATCTGATACTCCCAAGTGAGACCTCTATCAATAACGAAACCCAGAAACGAGGTGGTTTTGACGTTATTAATCTCTTCAACCCCCACACTCACTTTCAGCTGCCGGCACAAGCGACCCGAAAGGTTGAAGTGAATGAAGTGTGTCTTACTGATATTTAACATAAGCCCGTTTTTATGGAACCACTTCTGCATCTGACACGCTACTTTACCCAATTCACCTTCCAGAAGGTCCACAGAAGCAGCATCCACTACTGCAGCAACATCATCCGCGTACATGAGTACATGGGCTCCGTCTATGCAATCGGGTAGGTCATTAAGCAAAAGAGAGAATATAATATTCGACAGGGAAGACCCCTGCGCCACGCCTATTGTCGTTGTCAGAGGTTTAGACTTTACGGAACCCCCTTTACCCACAACAACCTGTGATCTACCCGTCATAGAGTCAACCAACAGCTTTAAAGGTCGGCCAGTGATGCCATAGTGCTGCAGCTTTGCACTGATGACGTCGTGATCAGCGACGTCGAAGGCCTTCGACAAGTCGCAGAAGATGACGGCGACCTGCCTATTTCTCTCACGCGCCTCCATCACCCGCCGCACTACTTGACGCACTACGTCCGTTGTCGATCTGCCCTTTCTGTAGGCATACTGCCTATCAGATAAGCACCCGATGTCGGTTAGATAGTTTGTGAGCCTGGTACTAAGCCCATGCTCGAATACTTTGGCAATCGCTGGAATTATCGACACCGGACGGTAGCTGTCAAGATCCTCCTTCCTTCCCTTACCCTTATACAATGGTGAGACTTTTACAAATTTAAGTGCGATATATAAATAAATAAATGTGCAAAGAATCTTAAAAATTAATGTACAATGGGCGGCCTTATCGCTAAGAAGCTTTTAACTTTTATCTTTTTTAAATAAATATGTATCTTCTTTTAGAAGAGGCGTTAAAATAAATGAACGCTTGTTCAAATGGCATTTATGATTAATAAGATCGAAAAACTGCAATATCATGTTTTTTTTTAATACTTATATAAAGTTCCAGCTACAAGTATATTCACGGACCTTTGCGACAAATATGTTCCTTATCATATATTTTCATTACATGCCATGGACGCATTAAGGAATTTATCGGATTCGATTTTCACTTTCAACCGTAATTATCAATGTAACAGCCAGCGTAAGCGACACGAAAGTAATTCTATGAATTAGTTCAAGTATAACCTATTTTTAACCGATTACAAAAAAGGAGGAGATTATTAATTTGGCTGTATGTATGTTTCGGGATATCTGCGCCTATTGTGCACCGATTTGGTAGGTTTTTTTTATTGTTCGGTTGTCTGTTACTCCCATATCAGCTATCTGCCAGTGAAAATCCCGACAAAATCAGTCCAGCGGTTTCGGAGATTAGTTTGAACAAATAGACAGACAGACAAAAATTTTAAAAATAGTTTTAATTTGTCCCTTATATTTTCAAATGCATTTAGTAAATTATTTAGCTGTTTATTATTTATTATTAATATTATAGATTTTAGCATTTGTTCAAACCTTAACCGACCCTCCATGGAAGAACAAACAAAAACCCCTAACGAAAGGATTACCTTCTTTTCGCGATCATAACATCTAAGCAAGCCTCGCCTCAACTGTTCACTTAAGCCTCATAAGTTGTCTGGAACAGACATATGCCTCAGAGGATTGGTTCGACAAGTGGAAACCGCTCCCGGGGACGAAAGTCCAACTAACTATGTGACTAAGCTATTGACAGGATAACCTAATTGGAAATTTCTCTGGAGACTGGTTTAGGTTAATTTGATCAAAATAATTGCATAAATGTATGTATGTATGTCGGTTTCTCGTTTCTACGGCTTGTGGCTCTGTGGCTTAGACGGCAGTAAGTCTTTTTATGTGAATATGTGGTGACACCCGCCCATGACAACAGTAATGCGACTCAGTATTAGAGTGTAGAGCTCGCATATTTTTTTTATGCTATAATTATTTTATCTGTAACCTGGTTCCTATAGTACAAGCAATACTTATTGGGGCTAAAGGCGCTGTATGAAAAATCCATGAATACTTATTTATTTATTGTTATTTTACGTGAAATGTATTTTTAGTACCTAATTCTTTAAATAAATGAATTTATGTATCAAGCCTGACAAACAAAAATGTCGCTTCTATACCATCAATAGAGTTCAAAATCGATTTTCAAGTTGTATCGATCAATAAGTCCATTCTGGCAGCGCTGAATTTACATCCAGTAACAGCATCGATTCTATTAAAAATTCAATGGCGTCGACTATTTTACGACTCTAGACAAAAGTTGATGTTATGTATGATATACTTGACGTATGGAGTCTGATTTTTTTTAGCAATTGTAGCAATAGCAACCTCTGTATATTTGTTTTGTTATCTTAAATCAGAAATGCTTGATATATTTATTATATTTATTTCGCGTATCTCTGAAACGACTAACGTTTTGGATGCAATTTTTTATTTAGATAAGGTTTTTCTTTTTAAGTTTACTTGTGTTTCTTGTTACGCATATTTTTTTTTACAAAGTTATGCTGAAAGTTTTATGCAGCGCCATCCCGTCTACTTTTGTGGTACTTGGTTGGTAACTTGACTGTTACTTAAAAAATATTTTCGATAAAACAAGATTACAAAAAAAAGAAGCGAAGCTCGGTCGCCCAGTTAATTAACATAATAATGGGAAGAAAGAATTTCATTGAACTAATGAGAGCTTATATATATTATAGATACTAGCTGATCCAACAGACGTTTACCTGTCTTGATTGACAAATTGCCAATGGGCTGTCAAACAATGTAGTGTTAAAACTCCCATAGAAATAATATGTTCCGTTTTTTCCAATTTCAGACTTGTCACTTTAATTTTTAAAGAAATTATATTATATAAACCTTATCCTATGATGAACACAACGAAAAGTAATTAGCGAAATCGGTCAGCAATTGATTTTTATATATATAGATATGATTAACGCCATTGTGAATGTCAACTTCAGAATGATTATCAATGTCATTCGTAACATATTATTATTATCTGTGTTTTTATCAATTTATCTGCCAATATACAATATAAAAATCAACTGCCGTGAGTATTCTAGCATAAACTTTTTATTCATGTCTATAATGGTATAAAAAAATTAAAAAAAATCCCAGCCAAGAATCGAACCCGAAACGTTTTGAAAGCAGAGTTACTGTCAACTAAAACGTAGTCGTTAAAATATATTATAGTAAGATCAAGAATGGCACCAAATGGGATTTTTACAAAAATATCATCAAAATGTCGTCGGATAATTTATTAACGGTCACTGATTTAACCCACGACCTTAATAGTGAACTGTTGCTGAAATTTCTAGAAAGCGTGGGTAGAAAACCTTTTGATAGATCATCCCTCAAACCATCCCACGTATACAATCGATTTCTTATATTCATAGTGGTTGTCAAAGTAAATATTTCCTTTTGTCCCAAGTCCTTTTGTTCTTATTACCTTCGCTCACATTTAACCCTGAGAGGAAAAAAATGAAATTCGATTTCTTAAATAATATAACTTTGGCATTGTATAAACACGTCCGTTTCAACATCAGATTGGCGCAAGTTTATTCATAGATGTTTGTTCCGTGTCTGGCTCACAAGTCACAGGAAATCAGAACGCAATTTCGTTCACTTGAATGACATAATTATTTTTTCTAGTTATTTTGATTTAAACACCAAACTATAGAATCGATTTTTTTCGAATTTTTTTTCTACATGACTGGGACCTGAACTAACAAACATAAAAAATTCTAACTGAATTGATAACCTCTTTCGGAAGCCGTTTCAAACCGCACTTACCTGTCATCCCTACAAGAGCAATGGCACCCAATTCTATACCGATGCAGTTATTTCCAGCAGTACCTAAGTTGTAAGTTACGAACCAAATAGCTACAAGTAGGTCGACGTATCTAGGTAGCTGCAATTTGGCTCGGAAGCTGAACTGGACGGTCCATTTTGGGCCAAGTTATGGAACTTTTACCTTTTTAGAAAACAGATTTGGACACGACCCATTTTTGTGGTAACCCGAATTAAGCCAAGCTTTCTGCTTCTTTTGGTTGCTCCTTTTGCACCATCTAGGGGGAAAGCCATAACATTTTGACATGTGTCAATAAATTTAAAAAATAGCAGTTTCTCGATGGCCCAACAATCTGAAACGAGGATTTAACGCGTTATCAGCGAGACCGTGTAGGATTATAGTCTTCTCGTATGGCAGGGGAAGACCACACTCCTCTTGCCGTTATCTTTTATATTATCTTGCTACTATTATAAATGCGAATTTTGGTTGAAAGAACGTTCGTAAATCAATCACACCAGAACGGCTGAACGGATTTGGATGAAATTTGGCACAGAGATAGATGATGATCCGGAATAGGACATAGGCTACTTTTTATCCCAAAAACATGTATGGTTCTCATAGGATGGCCAACTGCAGGTAACACCGTGGGGCACAGGGCCACTATTTCAGCACAGGTAGACCTCTAAACCGCTATTCTTTCTAACACTGGACCACCTAAATTTCCCGCTGTTCAAATTTCTATTCTAGATAGACTGCCAACTATAAAATGCAACTAAATTTATAGAACTTGAGTGCAGTTATGAAATCTTAAATAACATACAAGTTCTGTACGATAACGTTTTATAATTTAAGACTTTGCATAATTCTGGAAAGAAATTTCTGTTTAAATCTCTCACTTTATCAGTTTTCTTTCAGTAGAACCAATTGCAGTGCTCGTATTCTAAATAAAAAGAATATGAAAAAGTACTATTTAGAAATTAAAGAGTGTATTTAACTGGCGTCAGAGCTTAGTTGGTAGTAGCTCCGCCTTCAAAACTGTAGTCGAGGCTTGCGTGACGGAACGAGCTGAGGGCCCACCTGATGGTAAGTGGTGATCCTCGCCCATGACAACAGTATAACCGGTGGTAACATTTTGACCTGCCCTCCGAAGCAAGGAAGCGCTCATTTCAAAGGCCGCTAAACGGTCACCCATCCAATTGCTGTCCGGGCGCAGAGTTGCTTAACGAGTTAACTAGCTAGAATAGGTACCTCGTTATGCTCTAATTCAATTTTATATATAATAACCTGAACTGAAGTAACCTACTCAAGTAGTAAGCAATTCTCTCAGTGGCTCATTACAACTCATTATAAAATGCTACCTTTGCCGAAAGGTCGGTCAACTCGAAAGGGATAGCTATATGTGGGAAGCAATAGGAAAGACAGAGAGAGCTGTTGGCACATCATTTACACATCAGATGGCTAGCTTTGCACGTACCACGGCTTCAGCCGGTTAAAATTGCCCACTCGAAATGTGGATCTATCGGAGGGGATATTACCACTTCGGAAGAGTTTTCATAAACTGGTTAACTGGTTAAGTAAGATTTCTAGTCGCATAACTGAGGATTCCATATCACTTCAGGGAAACCATAACGGCACATATTGTCTCTATAGCTTAGTTGGCCTTCCTTCGAAGAGAGAGGTCCTGGGTTTGAGTCCCAGCCGGGGCAAACTTTGTGTTACGAGCTTTGTGATCTCAGTACTTGGGTGTTTGTCTTGCTTCTTCTTCTTCTTTTATTTATGGCCTCCGTGGTGAAGATGTCTTGTTTCAAATGCATTCTGTAAAGCGCTGTCATTTTGACATTACAAGCAGATACTTAAATTTTATTTTATTTGGATAGATAAATGTTTGCCTTATGCAAATATCTTTATAAAAATTTAACGGACTATTTGTTAAAAAAAGTATTACGGTGAACATCAGTCTAAAAACTAAATTTTAAAAAGAAAATCAGGGTGTATTACCATTTCTATATTATGATTAGCAAGGGCGGATGTCTCAAAAGCTTTTCTCCCCGTCAGCGGCCACTCATTCACTATTCAGCCGCTGCTTTGAGACAAATTCGCTAAAAATGTCTGATTAGACCCGCCTGGGTATAATTAGGTTAAATTATGAAAAGAGCTATTTATGGTTTCCGAGAATAGATAATAATTAATTATTCTTGGAAATTTCACACAGCGCCATGTAGCCCCAAACTAAACGTAGGTTTTACAAGATACCTGATAGAATCCTTACATATACGTAAATTATTTCTTTGTAAATGAATAGAAATACAAATCAATAAATATTGTAAAATTGATGTGTCTGTTCATAATGTCGAAATAACAGGTTTTTTTCAAAATGCATATGAATGTATTTTTCAATATTTTCATATGCATTTAGAAAATGCACTGTGCCGCAAACACGGAAACAAGACAAATCCGATCCGAGACAAAACTTTCGGCTCATCACAGTTTTGACAAACAAAATTTGCCCAGGCCGGGAATCAAACCTAGGATACCTCGATTCAAAGGCAGGAACCAACCTGCCTACAGAGCTTTCATTCATTTAGTTTTAGCCGAGCCCAAAAACACGATTTCCATTTCAAAAACAATGTCGATTTGTCGTTACATTTTCATGACTTATTAAAGTTGAAACCTTGATCCCTTAAGCTCTGAAGTTAGCGAAATCAATAATTAAGCAGCCATAATCTTACATTTTCTTATTAAGTTCGTAACTTTTGTGTTTAAACATGCTATTAACGTTTAGAAGTTGAAAATGCTTTTGAAGTTTAACTTTTAGTAATTCGAAGGTTAGTAAATCTAATTAGGGGAACGAGCATCTGATTTTTAACTGACTTGTTATTCCGGCTGTTTTTTGACGGTTTTCTTTGCCAAATGATGACTGATTTGTATGATTCATTTTAAATGGTAGGTTGTGCTTTGGGGTGGTCCCATAGTTTCATGTAGTTTCATTTTCTAAAAGGGTGATTGTAATTTTTACTTTTTTTAATTAATCACTGTTTATCTTATACCGTTAAACGAGCAATTATTTTATTCTTGTGTATATATGTATGTGTGGAACATACAACCTCCTTTTTTGTAGTCGGTTAAAAAGTGCCATAATCATTTGTAATTGAAATTGAAAACCTTACCGCCATCGTATCGTGGCAACATATCGTTTTGGTATCGTGTCGTCAACTGCAAAATCGGTAAAATCAGCTTTAATAATGTGTTTGAGAGCGATACATTTCGATAATTCTATGTGGCATATTCCATTATTTTGCTAATGAGAAATTCAAAATAGCTTTTGTGAATGAGGAAAAGTTCGCAACGATATAATTTTTTTATTTTTCGTGTATCTCGGAAACGGTTCCAACGATTTGGATGAAATTTGGTACCAGGATAGCTTATATCCTGAAATTATGATGCCGGAAAACCTCGGATAACACAGTGGGGCGCTACTAGTATTAATATAATGTTTGAATTTGAAATGTTTTAATTAAATCACAGTTTAATCAAAACGGAGTTGCATGTTCTACAATACGTTCTTTATTTGCTTGCAAGTTATCATGTTTGGTGTTCCAAAAATACTTCTGTTTATTTATATAACCTCATATTTTATTGTGGACTTTATTTCGTTTGTAACGATCTCTGAGCCAGTGGAAATAGTAAAGTTTCAAGTTTATACAAACCCCGGTAGCTTTTATTAAACTGAAATGGTCCGATATTTTCTCCGCTAAGGTATCAAAAAGTATTTTATCGGAGTAAAAACATTTTTGAAGCCCGATGTACAAACCTATTCTTACGATCAACACAAACTATGTTACTGGCCGATGATGAAAAGAAATATAATTTGAAATTCGAAAACGTTTGTGTTTTTATTTCCGGATCGCTCATTTAGTGTCTGTCTTTCGTGTAGGTCGCGTCACACGCAGCGTTGAAATAAGTTGATTGTAGTGTTTTAAAAAGTAATTAAGTAAAATGAGGGAAATCGTTCATATCCAAGCTGGGCAGTGTGGAAACCAAATTGGTGCTAAGGTAAGACCTTTTATATTTTTTCATAGGTGTAGTAATCACATGTTTTTATATTTTACCATATATCCACCACACAATACTTCTCCTTTCTCATCTCCCGTGCAGATTGTTTGTAAAACTAAATACCAAATAAACATCGTTAATAGTTTTCTTGGCCGCCTCGATACCGTTTGACAACTGTCAGAAATTTTCTTTTTTTCCAGTTCTGGGAAGTAATATCTGACGAGCACGGCATTGACCCTACGGGCACCTACCACGGTGACTCTGATCTCCAACTGGAGCGCATCAACGTATACTACAATGAGGCCACGGGCGGCAAGTACGTCCCTAGGGCTATACTGGTGGACCTCGAGCCTGGGACTATGGACTCCGTTCGGTCGGGGCCATTCGGCCAAATTTTCCGTCCCGATAACTTCGTCTTCGGTCAATCTGGAGCAGGGAACAATTGGGCAAAAGGGCACTACACGGAAGGTGCGGAACTGGTCGACTCTGTTCTCGATGTCGTGAGGAAAGAAGCGGAAGGCTGCGACTGTCTACAAGGGTTCCAGCTAACACACTCGCTCGGAGGCGGCACTGGAGCGGGCCTAGGGACGCTACTGATTTCGAAGATCCGTGAAGAGTACCCGGACCGTATCATGAATACTTTCAGCGTAGTGCCTTCTCCAAAAGTCTCAGATACTGTGGTGGAGCCTTACAATGCAACGCTATCTGTTCACCAGCTGGTGGAAAACACTGACGAATCCTACTGTATTGACAACGAAGCCCTATACGATATTTGCTTCAGGACACTGAAACTCACTACACCAACATACGGAGATCTAAATCATCTCGTATCAGCAACGATGTCTGGCGTGACCACATGTCTCCGCTTCCCTGGGCAGCTGAACGCGGACTTGCGGAAGTTAGCTGTAAATATGGTACCGTTCCCTCGTCTCCACTTCTTCATCCCTGGCTTTGCGCCGTTGACTTCTAGAGGAAGCCAGCAGTACCGCGCTCTGACGGTGCCGGAGCTGACACAGCAGATGTTTGATGCGAAGAACATGATGGCTGCTTGTGACCCTCGTCACGGACGATACTTGACAGTAGCTGCAGTATTTAGAGGACGCATGTCCATGAAAGAAGTAGACGAGCAGATGATGAATATCCAGAATAAGAACTCTTCGTACTTCGTCGAATGGATTCCTAACAATGTAAAGACTGCAGTGTGTGATATACCTCCCCGTGGGTTGAAGATGTCTGCAACCTTTATTGGTAACTCAACAGCGATCCAGGAGCTATTCAAGCGTATCTCGGAACAGTTTACAGCGATGTTCAGACGTAAAGCTTTTCTCCATTGGTATACGGGTGAAGGCATGGATGAAATGGAGTTCACAGAAGCGGAGAGCAACATGAACGACCTGGTGTCAGAGTACCAACAATACCAGGATGCTACCGCTGAGGAGGAAGGAGAGTTCGATGAGGAAGAGGAAGGTGGAGATGAGGGAGATTAGACATTTTAAGATTTTGTTTATTTTGTATTTTTATTTTAGTTTTATTACACGGTTGGTTTGATTTATTAGTTTTATTTCGAGTTCCATATATAAATCTATAAATCTAGTTTTTTGTTTACGCTAGTACCATTTAAGTAGTGATAAATGTATACATACCACAGATACGCAATACAATTGTACTACAGAAAAATCGCCATAAAATGTTCAAATATTGAAGATACAAATTTGACCTATGAATTTTTTATCATAGTATAGAAGATAATTTAAATAGTACTAGACAATGCAAGGCACGTCCGACCGCATTAGGCTGCGTCCAGACGTTTAGATTAGTCTAGAATAAGTGGCTTTATTCCGTCGCTTCGCAGACAGCTCCGGATTAATTTATCATGAGCTCTTTGTAAGCTAGCATGGCAACATTTTCCTATTTACCTCTCATATAATTTCCCTACAGATGTATATAGTCATCCACTGCACAAAGTGAGCAGCAAAAGCCTTCGAAACCCTCACCAAAAATCAGAATGTTATTTTCTGTGGTTATAACGTGTTCTCAAAAGTACTTCCTTCAACCTTCCTGAGTGGCCAACTCTGGTTTCTGGTTTCGAAATTGCACCACCGTTTTCCTCCGAAGCACGGAAGCGCTCTATTAAAATGCCTCTGAACGGTCACCCATCCAAATAATGACCGGGCGGAGAGTTGCATAATTTAAATGATCCGTAAAGAACATCTAAGCACGCTTCACCATAATGTTTCATGCTTCTTCTTACGTGTGAGAGACTTTTAGAGTCGCCCAAAGGCCTCGGTCATGGCTTAACGACTAAAATAGCCGTGCCAATATTCATGATGACGGTCAAATGACGGCTCCGTGGCTTAGTTAGTAGTAGCCCTACCTTCGAAGCGAGGGGTCCCGGGTTCGATTCCCGGCCGGGGCACACTTTGTGTGGTGAGCATGAAGTTTTTTCTCGGGTCTTGGGTGTTTGTCTTGTGTTTCTGTGTTTGTCCATGCCATCTGCGACACAGGGAATCCTAGTGCAGAGGTATGAGTGTGTAAACGTATGATGCTGAATCACCGATTCTTTCGAAGACATCCCTTTTGATGTTAGAATGACTATTCACTTTCATTCTCACCTCAATGATGACAGATCACAGACAGACAAACAAAGCCGCTAAACTTTTTAGTCGGGGTAATAACGTTGTCATAACAGTTACCGTACAATTTTACCACATATAGCTACGCCAGACATCAGTAATCGATTTCACTCCGATATTCCGGAAACCAGTGACTATTTTCTCACTGCCTTGAACTCATTTCCAGAAACCAATTATTAAATGTCTTCCAAAATGGAGGAGGTTTTTGTATTCGGCTGTATGTGTTTTTTAACCGACTTCAAAAAGGATGAGGTTATCATTCGGATGTGTATATATTGTACCTAGTAATGGAATTGACGGGACGATCTGAAAGCCCACCTGATGTTAAGTTGTTACCTCCGACCATAACAACTGTAATATGACTTAATATATTATTAATATGACCATAACAACCGTAATATGACTTAATATTACAGTTGTTATGGTCGTAGGTAACAACTTAACATCAGGTGGGCTTTCAGAAGGTCTCGTCAATGCCATTACATAAAAAAAATTTAGCTCCTGGACTACAGCTTGAGTGGAGGACTATTTTTAGCGTTAATAGCTTTAGCTCGTATACAGCTTATACGTATATGTTGAAACTGTCTAGAAACCTATTCATGGTCCACTGTCATGAAACCTGTTCTCAGCTCGTCGGTTTATATTGAAAGATAGCGAAACTCGACGAAAATTTCTTCACAGATCAGCTGAGTCAGCAACAATACGCGCGGCCAGTATTTGGATGGATGACCGTTTAGTGGAATTTGAATGACAGTATTTTCATAAAAACGTTCAACAAATTTTCTAACTTCTGGTATCTTACAAATGCACTCGAGTTACTGTGTTTAAGTAGTAGTAGAACTTGTGCCAAGTTCGTCCGGAGAGGTACTGCCACCACATCTGGAATCATCAAGCAGTAGTGGTTGCATTACTGTGTTCCGGTGGAAGGGTGTGGCTGCCGGTGAAATCACATGAGCATGAGACGTATCATCCCCGTCTCGGATGATGGCCGCAGCAGGATGAATGCAAGTAAAAGATTTGGATCTCATACTGAGTCACGCGCATTACTGTTGTCATGGGCGAGAGTCACCACTTACCATCAGGTGGGCCCTTAGCTCGTTCCGTCATTCATTCACATAGAAAAAAAAATGATTGGGGGTGCCAGTGACAGGCCTACAAGACGTTACGTAACCGTGTTATGTGGGTTTCCACGAGAAACATTAGGTGTGATTGATTCACAGTTTGTCCATTAAATGCAGTTATTAAAACACAATTTGTTTTGTCAATAACTGTATTCACACGAGAAAATATTGTATTTAATATAATTGACAGCTTTCGTAACTTTGTGTTCACAGTAGTAATGACGTGTATTTTTTAAATTTTCGTCTATGGATTTGTCGTAATCTATCAAAAATCACATGTTTCATGTTATCTGATAAAGCGAGATATAGTTTTTAACTTCAAAAAAGAAGAAGGTTCTATGTTCTGCTGTATATATATGTGTCTTCACCGATTTCTCCGCTATTTATTAATTTAATTAAATATTCTATTTTTTATTTATAGCACAAGGTTTATATGAAACAAAATATTTGAGAAATCCCTGGGAAATGGATGAAATAGGAGGAAAAATGTAACTGATAGTGCATAAAGGATTTTTTCAGTTATGACATATGACAGTCTATTGTCAAATTGTAAATCAAGACAGGAAAACGTTTGTCGGGTCAGCTTGTTTTTTATATTTATCATTTCTTCTGCAAGTGTGTAACATTCTTCTTCTTCTTCTTATTTTTGACCTTTTGTGTGATTTATGCCACACAAATTCTGCCGAGTAAATCTTTTACAATGTCTAGTGAACTCAAGTGACACTCACTTGAAACGGACACTGTTAGAATTTATTTGAAAGACACGAAAAACCATAATGAATTTTATTAGTTATATCATTCTGGTTGTAAATTGTAACTTTTAAATAAACTGGCCATATTTTGTACAATTAACCTTAAGCAGACAAAACTTGCGAACGTACATTAACTCGGACATTGGCAGAATTTGTGTGGCTTAAATCACGCAAAAGGCCAGAAATAAGAAGAAGAAGAAGAAGAAACCATAATGAACAAGTCAAGTGAAGCCTAGGTATTGACAAAATGCATGCGCCACGCGTGAGACTTCAATCTTTTCAAAAATATTTTTTAGTCTTGCTCTGTCACAGAAACGAAAACATTATGACGGCTCCTTGGCTTAGTGGTAGTAGCCCTGCCTTCGAAGCGAGGGGTCCCGGGTTCGATTCCCGGCCGGAGCACACTCTGTGCGGTGAGCATGAAGTTTGTTCTCGGGTCTTGGGCGTTTGTCTTGTGTTTCTATGTTTGTCCATGCCATCTGCGACATAGGGAATCCTAGTGCAGAGGTATGAGTGTGTAAACGTTTACTTTTATTATCAAAAATTATTTTTTTCGCAACACAACTTTCTGAATCTCCTGAATTTTTAACAGGGTTGTCGATCAAGAACCTTATTACCTTAATCTGTTAGATTTATTTTCCTATTTACTTTTCTGAGTAGTTTGACACTTAGACACTTCGAATACGTATTGCGTCTCTGTGGTTAATTTTAAGTGGCTATGAAATAATTATGAGATCTGAGGAGTTTTAACCGACAAAAAAGAGCGAGTCAATTTCTGTAGCAATATTTAAGCCGGCTCATTTATAGGCAGTTTGCATCAAAGATAGCACTGGATTGATAGCACCTCAAAGATAAAAGAAAATTAAAAAAAACCGATTTCAGAGAAAGAGTTGTCGTATTGTTAATAAGTTGACGACTCCGTGACTTAGTTGGCAGTAACCCTGAATTCGAAGCGAGGGGCCCGTGTCGGCCGGGGCACACTTTGTGCGGTGAGCATGAAGTTTGTTCTCGGGTCTTGGGTGTTTGTCCATGCCATCTGCGACACAGGGAATCCTAATGCATAGGTATGAGTGTGTAAACGTTTATTATTATTTTTTTACTTTTGCTAGTGTATTAGATCATGTGACGAGTTACAAATACTTGAGAAACACCTATACTTGAAATTTGCTAAATAAAATGTCAATAGAAATAAAAAACAAACAATTTCACGAACCTCCGGAGCGCAGCACGGAATACAATGAAACTGAACAAACTATAACCTAGAGGTATTAATATAGGTAAGTATAAAAGCCCGGGAGTCTGCGGCGAGAACTGTCAGCGACACCGGGCGACCTTCGCACCGTTTCAATCCCCCCTTTAATTGCTCGACAATTTGCTTTTAATTCTTCTGCGCGAAATGTTGAATTTCAGCTGGAAATATACATTAACCACTCCGATGTGATCGATAGTGTAACGTTAATAGTTCTGATTGACCTCGCAGCAAGGTTTGTAGTTTTGCCTTCTGTGATGAATAAATTGGTGTGCATCTGGTCGGCTTAAAACATTCCATGACGTCATTACGGCAGCCTATTGAAATATACATTCAATTAATTCAGTAGCTGCTGTGTTGCGTCACGCAACTTGCGTGGTTTATAGAACATTGGATTAGCGTTCAAGAGGCACCGAGTTCAAATCCCAACGAGTTAGAATTTTTCACACAGTTATGCATTCCTGTATCTGAGTAAGCTTGATAGTTTTTTTTTTTTTTTTTATGTGAATTCGTGACGGAACGAGCTGAGGTCCCACCTGATGGTAAGTGGCGACCCTCGCCCATGACAACAGTAATGCGCGCGACTCAGTATGAGATCCAAATCTTTACTGAGTCGCATTCATCCTGCTGCGTCCATCACCCGAGACGGGGATGATACGTCTCATGCGCATGTGATTTCACCGGCAACCATACCCTTCCACCGGAACACAGTAATGCAACCGCTACTGCTTGGCGGCAGATTCCAGATGTGGTGGCAGTACCTCTCCGGACGAACTTCGCACAAGTTCTACTGCTACTTTTGGTTGCTCCTTTAGCACCACCCGGGGGGTACGTGTAGGGAATCAAAGGATATACACCTACGGACGCGAGCAATTGAACCCCCCAGTTGACGAATGTACGTCCAAGGTAAAGTTATTATGTAAATGTTTGTGTGATCTTTATGATTTCATAGTTCACACAGCACCATCTAGAAAGAAAGAAAGAAAGGTAACGTAGGATTAAGTTTTAAATAACAAAGTCAAAGATTTTTATTTCTTAAATTTTTTAAAACATTTTTTTCTTTTTTTTAAATAAATAAGTAGCTACGAGAGAATTTGTTGTTAATACTAAGTTTAGCGCTTGTTCAAACCCTATCCGACATTCCATGGAGAAGAATAACCACGAAACCCCTAATGGAAGGATTACGCGAAAAGAATTCGCGAGCACACATTGCTAATTGCTAAACACTAGAATGTTTCTTTAAGTTAGTGCTTAGGTTTTATCCTAAAGCATATCGCTTGTGAAACTGTATCTCAATACCTATTCCGAGCAAGGTTTTCTATTGTGTTGTGGAGCCATTGTCCGATAGGCTATTGATAGTTCAATACTATTCAAACCTTAAGCCTCTTAGATTGAATGCCCTAGACATTGGTAAATAAGTAGAAATCTAATAAAACAACTTCTATAATCTTGTCTATTTCTACCACTAATTCCACAACCAATTGAAAAATTCTATTGGACCACTTTAAAGGTAAAAAGAAACATCAACATCGGTTCACCATTGACCGCGTAACAAACAGAACAAACACTGCCAAATTTGAAACCAACTTGCCAACTTTGTTGTAGTCGGTTAAAATTAAACCAAACGAGTCTTTGGTGAGCGCGAGAACTGAATGTGTTTGTTAATTTAGAAACGAGTGCAGAAAGTAATTATTATAAATATGAAATTTGCTACTATTATGTATTTGTGTGAACATTTGAATATTACTTCACATCAAGCTTATATCTTTTATTTTGTTTTTGTTTGTTGAGTTTAACCATATTTATATTGATAGGTGAAGATGAAGGGTATGTAGTACCGTGGTAAACGCCTAACCAGCGGACTGTGTGGCGAATTCAGACGCGACGAATGTACATCACCTAATGACTTTAGATTAATATACTCAACGGTCAGGACGGACAATAAACACCGTAATAAGAACTAATCCTAATTAGTAAGTATCATGACAATGGCTTAATAAATTTTAACTATCCATATGCCCTCCATTGCGTACATATTGGAGATAACGCCGGACCACCGGACTGTGTAGGGAATTTCGACGCGAAGGGATCCTAAAATCTACGTAACATAGGTAGTAAGTTACATAGATTATAGATTTTAGGACCTTGGATGGTTAAGGCGTAGACTGACCGTACTATCTTGAACCGTTTAAATATCTTAATAATAACAGAATAAAATAAACTACACGCCATCTACAAATGGCACAAAATAGTTTTAGATTCCATTAATTATTATCGCTTCGATAGTTTTCACAAATAAACCTATGAAGCTTCGAGCTAAAGTTTGGCGAGGAGAAACGAGCGCAGTCATTGTACTAGACAGATCAATACTGAGATTTCGTTACGCTATTTGTGTACACCATTAGAATTTCCGGTGGCGATATCTATATTTTATGAAGTCTATCCACATATTGGTACGTAGCTCAGTTGGTAGTAGCTCTGCCGTCTGTGTTGGGTTCTTGGGTCCGATTCCCACTCAGGACAAGCATTGTGATAAACATAGATGTTGGTTTGACAGGGTGTTAATAAGTATTATATGTCTGTATTTAGAAAAAAAAGTACAATATAAGTATTTCTATCAGCTATCTAGTTCCCATAATACAAACTATTACAAGCTAAGTTTAGTCTATATACAATATATATATATCTCATTATATCTACTCTATTAAAATTACTCTTTTAAAGCCAAATAAAAATAAAAATCCTACATCGGTTTCAGGATGTTTGTTGTCATAGGCGGGGGTTGCCACTTACCACCAGGTGGGCTCTCAGCTCGCTCCATCACATATTTATATATAAAAAAACTTATTCAAACATCATCTAACGCGCCATGAAGAACAAGGAATAAACCCCTAGTGGAAGGATTACTTTCTGTTCGCGCTGATATTTTGGATCTTGAAGTGTAAGAATGAGTTTTTTGCTTGAAGTGCGCAATACCGAGTTGATATAATTAACTAATCTTTTTTCATGTTTTATTGAAATCGTATTGGTATACAAAATTATTAACAAGATAGCATAAAATGCAAAAAGAATAGTATTTCGGAAGCAACTACTAAATTATCTAGTAGATGGCTGTTTCCTTCAGAAATCATAATATTTTTCTTCTTAAAGAAAAACAACCCAGCCTTTTACAGCCGGAATGGAAGTTTATAATGATCCAACAAGTTGAGCTAATATCTGCACAATTCGAATAAAGTATTCATTCATACCGAAATGTATCTACTGGATTCCAGAATTTTAAAACATAATTACCACGCAGAATCTGTACTACCAGAACATTCATAAAAAAATGTTGTTTGTTGTGCATTAAATGCCTCGATTTTTCGATTTAGACGGCTCCGTGGCTTAGTTGGTAGTAGCTCTGCCTTCGAAGCGAGGGGTCCCGGGTTCGATTCCCGGCCGGGGCACACTTTGTGTGGTGAGCACGAAGTTTGTTCTCGGGTCTTGGGTGTTTGTCCTGTGTTTCTGTGTTCGTCCATGCCATCTGCGACACAGGGAATCCTAGTGCAGAGGTATGAGTGTGATAACGTTGTTGTTCGTTGTTGGCACCGATTTTGATGACAATTTTTTGATAGGGCGTATCGAAAAGGTGACACAAAATATTGTGATTTTTTTTTATCCCCAAGGGTGATAATCGGGTGATGAGAGTTGAAATGATACTTAAGATGATACTTGAGATCTAAAAGAATAAATGATTTTGACTTTGACTTTAAAGTCGATTTATTCTCTTTGAAAAAATTCACTTATTTTACGTAGTAGATTAAAATATGGTATTTTATAATTACTCTCTTAATTGATTTGGGCAACAATGCAAAGTGCTAATCTGAGTTTTTGAACACACTCGAATCGATCTACTGAGTTCCAAACTATTTTAGCGAGTTTATTTTGGGTTACGTCAGACAAATTTCAGGTTATCCCGAATTTCACGACGCTAGTTTCAACTTTATTCACGGAACGGCAGGATGGAAATAGGATTTGTAACCAACTTTGGATGCAGTTTGTGTTGTGTATAGTCTGTAAGACTGAGGATTTTCCAACTTGCAATATGACGCGCGGAATTTTTTCCTTAAAACAACACAAACTCATGTATTGTTTCTCATGACTATTATCAGCACATTGCAGTGTTTCCCGCGGTTAAAAAGTCAGCGAATGGGAAAAAACTGACCTAACATTTTCGAGATAAAAAGTAGCCTATGTGTCCAGGGTTGACTTTCAAAGGAGGAGGTTATCAAATCGAGTGTATTTTAAGTTTGTTAAGTACTTATTTCTATTTTTTTTTATTTGATCATATTTTCATTAAAATTTACAGCCCATAGAAAATTCTGGAAAAAAAATATGTCATCCAAAATTTTTTTTTACTTTTTTCTTCCTCCGTTGTATACCGATTTGAATGTTTCTTTCTTAGAATGGTTGGGTGTACCCCTTAAGGGTGAGGGATGAATGTATTGGTCCTTTAGAGTTTTTGAATAAGTCAATTTTGTAAAATAAACTTACATTTTCAGCTTGACGTTCCACTTCTTCTTCTTTCGTATGAGAAAGTGGCCATCTCTGGTGTCGGATTTTTCAGGCCACCTGAGGGCCTTCAACATGGTTTATTGACTAGTAAAGCCGTGAGCGACATCTAAACATGCCCTCCAACGCACGGAAGCTCTGTTTAAAAGCCATTTAACCTTCACCCATTCAACTTGTAATTGGCCCGAGAGTTGCTTTACCTAGAAGATCTGTAATGAACAGGCAAGCTTCACCGCAAGCGCGAACTTCACAACGTTGAACTGGAATTGAAAAAGAGTGAGAGCCTTAAGAATATTAAATAAATCATTCTTTGTTCCAGGGCCTGGTTTAAAGGGCACCATGGCGATCTTGAACTGCCTGCTGGCGCGGCAGCTCTGCTTCGAGGACGCCTCCTGTTCCGCCATCCTGGAGATCATCCCTCGAGTCTGTGGCTCTGAACTCGGTAAGACCAACACTCCTAGCCTACAAACTCAAACTCAAGTGTGAGTTATTCATTGCAACTCAACTCATTTACAGCCAGCAACGCATAGTATTAGAATACTATGCGTTGCTGGCTGCAAATTGCGTTGACAACTTTATGTGGGCTTTTGGTGAGAGCGGAACGCTCCCGACCGACTTAAAAACTAATAATAAAACAGGAAATCCTAGGGCACCACTTATGTAAGGACCTCGGCTTGGCTGCTAATCGGGACGTTTGAGTAAACACTCAGCGTGGGCGGCTAAGGAGGTTCTTAGGCCTCCCTGGTGGGTATAGTGCAAAGGTGAAGTGATTTTTTGTCACTAATGTGTCAGCGATTTCATAAATTTTGCTGCATCAATTCCAATTTGTCGCATGATAAATATTTTATTATGTACTAGCTGCTGCCTTGCGGTTTTACCCGCGTAGTTCCCGTTCCCGTGGTAATACGGGGATAAAATGTAGCCTATGTTACTCGCTGATAATGGAGCTTTCCAATGGTGGAAGAATTTTTAAAATCGGTTTAGTGGTTTAGGCTTGAAAGCATAACAAATAAACTCACTTTCGGATGATTCGCATGCTGTTTTTCGGTGGAAGGTTGTGGGTACATAACATCCTCGTCTCGGGCGACGATCGCAACGGAGTGCAACTTGGATCTTCTCATACTTCGGTCGGGGAGGAAATATTATTGTACTTTATTTTCTATTAATCCCTACAATAAACATTAACACCCGGCCACAGAACACTTCAATGTTCATTGCTCAAATGTGTGTCCTGGTCAGCCCACGAACCAACGACCTTCAGAGCAGAAGACAGAACTGACTGGCCTAGAGCTCAGTTGTACCTGTTATTAAATAAAGAATAAAACAATGAATACAGTTTCAAATTAAATCGTAATTCTTCACAAATGTATTAAAATTTCATTAGGCAAAGCGAAAGTAATGCAAAACTGGAATAAAAAGGTCACAGGGTCATGAAGGGTCATAGGGTTGGAAGAGAGCATGCCCTATCTAGAACTTTGCGAGTCTTGTTTCTAATAATGAGTTGGCATGTATTTTAAATGGTATTTTTTTAGGGTACCGTTTCTAAATCGTAAGCGACTAAAATCTTTGTATGTCATATACATAGATTTATACATAGATTTTTTTAACCTCAGTAGCCAGTAACCCTCTCTGGCAACCCCAGAACACCCTAAAGTATCATCACAATCTGATCAATGGTTCTGAAATGTTACTACTGCATCGATTCCTACATTTCTTTACACTTCTTAAGTGACGGGACGAGCTGAAGGCCCACCTGATGTTAAGCCATTACTTCAGCCCATAACAATATCAATACAGTTTAGGTTCTCCCCGACCCAAGTATGGGACGACCCAAGTTGTGTGGTGACGGAGATGGCGATGGCAACTGGTTGTTTCCCGTTGCACCCGTCACCCGAGACGGAGATGTTACGTCTCTGCACCTGGGATTTTACCTGCGCTCACCCCCTCCCACCGGAACATAGCAAAACGAGTGCTTTATTGCTATGCAGCAGACCAGGTGTGGAGGCAGCACTTTTCCGGATGAACTTGGCACAAGTTATACTGCTACTTTTAGTTCTTCCTTTAGCACAGAGAGTAAGTAGGGGTACTAAAGGGTTACCTAAGGACACGAGCAACTAGACCCCCCTAAGATAGGTCCCTATAAATGTCTATTAGGTCTATCACGGTAGCCCACTCCCACTCACCATCTAGTGGGCCGCTTAGGTCCAACAATACAAAAACAATAATACAAGAAGAGCGTGGTGGCCCAGGGGCATAGACGCCGACTTTCAATCTGAAGGTCGCTGGTTCAAACCCACACGTGCACCAATGAGTTTTTTCACTGGAAAAATTTATGTGCGCAATACCACGTTCTCGAAACGGTGAAGGAAAACATCGTGAGGAAACCGGCATGTCTTAGAACCAAAAATTCGAAGACATGTGACATCTACCAATCCGGATTGGGCTCCCGTGGTAGATCAAAGCCCATTCACTCTCAATTATCGAGAGTAGGCCGGTGTCCCAGCAGTGGGAACATTAGAGGCTGGTAAGGAATACAAGAAAAACCTGTATCGCTATGGTCATCAGCACGGTCTTACATACAGGTCTTGCGACTTAACAGAATTCCAATCGTAGGAATGGCTCCTCTGTTGAAGAAAAATCCAGATGGAGCTGCGATCGAGGGATGCATCGACATAACCTACAATGTTTGAATAAGCCTTTGACGTGCGTGTTCCGTATCGTGTTTCGTTCACAATTTCGAAGTGATTTTTTTATTGGCACAATCTAAATTTATAGAAATAATTATATGTAAATAAAATTTATGGGTTAGGATTCCACGCCCGTGTGACGCGCAAGCGCGATTATTGTCATCCTTGTCGCACCGGGCATCCCTCGATCGCAGCGACGCTAGCGGTTTGACACGTTAAGAGGCCCATGTCGAAACTCAGAGTCGCAAGACCTGTATGTAAGACCGTGGTCATCAGAATTACTGAAAATACCATCAGAAGTCTACAAATCTCATTATATTATCAAAATAGACTCCAAAACCAAACACTTCAGAACTTTTAACAACCTCTTCACAATAATACGATAAAATACACTCATTAAACGAACTTTCCAAGCAAAAAGAATAATAGTGAGATTCTTTGTTGAAGATATGCATTAAAGCATCCTAACTTTGTTATTTAATATTATAAATTCGAAAGTGAGTTTTTACGCTTTCACGCCTAAACCGCTTAATCGTTTATGATGATTTTTGATATAACCCTGGAGACGGTTAAAGGCACTTTTTCTCACTGAAAAGTTATAGGGGTAAGGGTAGGGGTAAACTTTGCATGAAACAACCGGAATTGGTTGACAAAATTAACATTAACGCCAGCTAAGCAGTGGGTTACACAACGATTTCAACCCAGCGGTGGTTTCAGTCACACGGTTATGTAATCATACTCAACCGGATTTGGATGAAATTTGGTACAAAGATAGCTTATATCTTGTATTAACACGTAAGGCTACTTTTGATCCCGGAAATATGCAGTGTTTCCGTAGGTTGGCTAACAGCGGTTAAAACCGCGGAGCGCACCTAGTTAGGTCATATTTTTGAGTGAAGCGCAATCTAGCCTCAAACTAAGCATACTATTCGAACTATGAAAACCAGATTCCTAATAAAATAGAATACAATATTTTTTGTTTTGTGAATACCTATTTGTCTATAGGGCCGTTATGTTACGTGATCTTGATCATCCGAATTAAATACGTAAATTTAACAAATAAGACTATCTAAGCATGAAACGTGACCGTAATTTGACATATCTGGGTGCATGTAATGTGCCTAATAATATGTTAAATGCTCTCAATTATGTTTGCTTGTGCATGTAAAATTTGACGATTCCAAACGATACGACATCCATAGAGATTTACAACAATATATAAAGGAATAAATGAGTACAAACTTTCACTACTAGTATTATTATATCTGTGCTTTCACGAAGGCACGCATAGATTTCAATTTTATGGTAATTACGATACGCGTTGCTATTGTAAGCAAAAATATATTTATTTATTGTTAATTTATTAGAACTAACCACAACAATGCTTGGGGAACATAACCTGTAATAGCTTCCCTGTTGAATGGTCAGTTAAAAATACTATATAAAATAAACTTCAAAGGTTATTTTGGTTGGGACTTTCTTAAAACACGCCATAACTCAACATAGCTACAAAATTAAGCATCTTATATATATAAAAATATACCTACTTGGAGACATAATCGCTATAAAAGTAGAAATAAGATTCTTTTGTTAAAGAAATTCATATGCATGATAGCATACGAAATAACCGCGACTTATTCCCAGTGGGTGGACGCATTCACACTGTTGTGAACTCGGATTACGGTACTTATTTTTATATGACAGAACAAATTTATTTTACATGATGTATCCAATAAAATAAACTTAATTACACTGGCTTCGCAACTCTGTCAGTAGTAGCTCTGATTCTGATAAGTCGTGAGTTCGATTTCCACCCAGGACTAACAGTTACGTGAAGAACACAGATGTTTGTTATGTGTCTAGGTGTTAATATGTATTATATGGATATATTTACAAAAAACAGTACTACATTAGTATCATATCAGTTCTTGTATTTATAGTACACGATTTACTTAGTTTAGGGCTAGATGGCGCTATGTGAAATGTCCATGAATATTTATATATTTATTATTAACAGAAGTCATCTGTCGAACATAAGAGATATGGGTCCATTTCAAAATTTTATACTGATATAATTTACTGCTACCTCTCTGTACTAATGCATTTCCGTATATTTTATCGATTCTTTCACATCCAATTTTCATCCTCAAGCAGGGAGTTTTTCCATGAAATTAGTATAGGGCTAGCTAGGAGTTACATCAAATAAAAAAAGATTATCCAAATTGGCGAAGATATAGCGTCACATATTGTACATAAAAAAGGAACAGCTGATATGAGAACCTCTTTTTTGAATTCTGTTAAATAAAAATGTTTTTATTTATTTATTATATTTACTTTTTTTTTATTTATTTAATAAGGACTCCCAACACAGGATACACTGGTATTTTCAACTTAAAATAGGCAAAGGTCTTAGATAATAATGGTCCCGTAATTATAGGGCGTCACAGCATGTTAATGGAGACAACTAGACAACAGTTTAAAAAAGTTGAAAAAATAAATAAAAACAGGTTACTACATGCGAGAATAACAAAACATTTGGACAAACATGCAATGAGAATGGAAATAAAATCTATGTTAGAGTATATGTTCAAGATATGACGGTCAAAATGGTGAAAACCATGTCCATATATTATTTAATTTTGCTACAACTCGGTGTAACAACGCCGCGTATTTTGACCCCGCACCGCACTAGGACCCGAGAATAAAACATCAGAGGATTGCTTAGTGAACGTCGCCAAAATAACCAGCATCATAAATGCGGACCTTGGACGGCCAAGAGACCTTTGGTGGTGAATAAATTTGTATCAAAGGAGAAATTACAATTTTTGGTGTACATTTGTAATTTTTAATTGGTTTTTTTTAATGTAATTTAGCTATCAAACACCAACAAGGTCATTTATAAATCACAGATCAAGGCTTATATTAATTACATATAGACGATGAAAAAAATATTTTAGCTATCAGTATAAATAAGTACAACCGCTGCAGTCACAAACCACAAAATAGCTAAAAATATGGTATTTATGAATATGAACGAAAACACAGGCATCAAAACTTCGACCCCCTATTTTTTGGATTCTCGCAATTATAAAAAACGTTTACACACTCATACCTCTGCACTAGGATTCCCTGTGTCACAGATGGCATGGACAAACACAGAAACACAAGACAAACACCCAAGAACCGAGAACAAACTACATGCTCACCACACAAAGTGTGCCCCGGCCGGGAATCGAACCCGGGACCCCTCGCCCCGAAGGCAGGGCTACTACCAACTAAGCCATGGGGTCGTAAATTTTCCATATTCCTCGTTTTTTTATAAAAAGTTTTTCTCGTCTACTTTTGTTAGTAAAAAAATCGGTCTATATAACTCCAGATGTTGTTGGTAGATGTATAAAGAAAACTCTATTAGTAAGCCTACAGCTTCTGCCTATCTATCGGTAAGACGTAGAGGGCGGACAGAAATTTTCATCACATAATATACATTTCTGAACATGTGTAAATACAGTAGTTACCTCAATTACAATCGGTGTTACGGAACCTTCAGTATGCAAGTCAGTATTGCACTTTGCTTTTTTTCACCCCACCATAATATTTAACTTGGTTTTGAACTTGTGACCTTTGCAACAATGTCTTGACCTCACATGCAACTGAAGTCCCAAGTTTTATTGAGTTATTCACCTCAATTTACGGAATGTTTTAACCTTTTGAATGTAATTTTGACTCATGACCTTGTCACGTAAATAAATAACGTTATAACGTTTGTAAGTGAAAACATGAGAGTGTGGCCCAGGGGCACAGACACCGACTTTTAATCTAAAGGTCGCTAGTTCAAACCCAAACGACAAAGCCGTCATGTAACCAAAACGTTATCGGTTCGACGGTGACACGCTTCATATTCAGCAAAATTGTATGCAAATTCTAGTTTGCTTTTAGATTTGTAAGGCTGATAAAAAATATGAGCTAGTATTTTAATTTTTCGCTACCCGACAACATAACAATTTAGTTATACTTGTCTGTCTCTTCTGGCTAATATTCAAAACGGATGGACCGACTTTTACAGTACAATTAGTGGTATATATTGTAAGGACTAACTTGGCTACTTTTATTTTATTTACTTTGTTTAATAGGCGCATTAAAACAGCTAGCTTTATATAGACGGCTCCGTGGCTTAGTTGGTAGTAACCCTGCCTTCGAAGCCTGCGCGGGTTCAACCCGGCCGGGGCACACTTTGCGTGGTGAGCATGAAGTTTGTTCTCGGGTCGTTATCAGGATTTTATGACATGAAACATTTCTTTAAATTGAATTCAAGGAATCTTCTAACATTAGGCATTAACTAGCCCAGGTGTCCATTTAATAGAATCATCAAATGTCATAAAACCAGCGACTTAAAAAGTTAAAAATTCTTAACCAAGATTATAAACCAAGATTTACGAGACCAAGAGGTTGGTCCCCCGCTAAGTAACACCGAGTTTTTAAGTTTTTCTAATCTCACGCACTTTTAAGGCTTTGTATGAGTAACTTTTTCAAAGCTTTTAGAATTATATCGCAAACTTTGTGACATTTTATATAATGGCTTTGACTTCGAATTTTGTTTTACGCGGTCTGACTCAACGAACGCTGTTTTATAGTTACCGTAATCTCCGCATTTGTTCACGTCCATCGTCATTTACCTTTTTAGATAATTTTGCGTTATTTTTATGTTAATGTTGATGTTAGAACGTTCCTTCTTTAAGTGTCACTCAACCAAAAAGCAGAAATGCCCTTCGCGTTTCGGTTGGTATCAATATGACTGCTTATTTATGATGTTACATCCAGACATTGTGTACTTCTGAATTATATGATAATATATGTATTTTTTTTCTGTATAACCAGTTTATAAACTTTCTAGTTTTCATATAAATATGTAATTTTCCACTGACATAAAAAGTCTCATACGCATTCAAAGAATGTCACATGCTTATCGAGAGAGATTTCGTATTTTTAATTTAAACTCTTTAATTATACAAAATCGCGGGTAAATCCAGGTGAGCTCTGACTATTTGGCAGCCTTTACATATGAAACCAGCAAATGAAAAATAAATCTTTAGTTAGAGATAAAATGAGAAAACGTATTTCGTTTTAAACATTAGGTACCTTTTATTCATTAGGCCAAGTTGTCTACGTTTACAGAAATATTAGTACAAAATGTTGTAAAATATTAATAATAGCTTAGGTGTATAACTGTATGTCTCCACTACTCGCAATACTTTAGAGACAAAGTTATATAGAATCACCAGGAATCGAGAAGAAGAGACCAGGCAAGAATTATAAAAAAAAAAAACAAACCAGGGAATTTTGTTACTGATAATTCCCTGGATCTCATGTTGTTGGTATGGTAGAGCTCAAAACACGTTTTGAATTCGTTATATGGATACAAATGTTCGTCGTAGCTCGATTAGTTTGGATGCAGCAAAAACAAAGTATTAAAGAATGTTTGGTTTCGTGTATAGACTCTGTTACATTCATATTTTTTTCCTCATTAACTGAATGCCAAAAGTACACGTAACAAAGTGCCACAAAGAGATTTTAAAAAATTACACGTAATATCTTGAATATGTGTTTGTGCATGAAACCTGTACAGTTAAGCTCACGTGTACTGAATTTGTGTACTCACAGTGAATTGAGGCTCATGAAACGAAACCCTTTTCGGAAAAAGGTCTCGTCTATACATCTCTTCAACTCAACCATATTTCCTTGGTTTTAACCATGGAAATCTCATAGCTTTATGCTCTTTTATTCGCTCTCGCTCTAGAGATGGAATGGAGTTTCCAGGAGTCCACTTCTGTGGGCCTACTCTGAAAACACACCCTAGCAAATGAAAAAGGAACCATCCAAACCGTTGGCTAAGATATTGCACAACAAACATACATAAACATATACTTAAGCCCAATAAAAAACTTACTCCTTTTTCAAATCTGTTCAATAGTCTTGGCTTTCCAACATTTTCTAACATTAAATTATAATATACAACTATCAATGGTCTCCTATCAATATTATCCAGGCCATGGATATCTCTTATAGACTCGTTAAAATTACAGACAAAACATCTATCTACCGAATAAGTAGGCATTGAGTTCTTGAAGCCATTACAATGATTTACAATAGGTAGGCACCCCAAATAAGGTCCTTACCTGGATTTACCCAGCAATATATCATAAAAAAAATAATAACCCACGAGTGGTATAACAAAAGATCAGTAACAAAAGCCGGCCGATATTCTTGTATGACCCCTCACAAAAGGAGGTCAGACTTACTTGATGGATATCGATTTTTTGCTTGTACTGTGACAAATTGAGGTTTGGAGTTGAAAACCTTATGATGAACTTACAAATTATTAAACCCTTACGAGGAATATTTATTTTTAACCAACTTGAAAAATATAAACAAATCTTTATAGTATGAGTTATGGTACGTTGCGTTGTAAATTTTCTTTTAATGCAAGGCGAAATAAGTTTTATGACGCCAAACCTTTGATTACTATACCTGTAATTCACGCCTTATCTCCAAGGAGGGTTATATGGGTGACTGTATTACCTACTGTCGTGAAGTGAGAGTGTGCTCGATACTTCGAATTTTTTGTTTTTCATGCCGACTTTTCTCACGATATTTTCGATAACAGTTTTGAGAAAGTATCATTGACATACTTTTCAAGCCAATAACTAATTGGTGAAAGTGAGGATTTGAACCACTTGCCTTCGGAATTGAATGTCTGTATCTGTAGCGTTGAGCCACCGCGCCACTAAAGCTAGTCAAATAATATTTAATAATATTATTTGGCTTCTGCGTCTGTACAATAAATAATAATAATACAATTCGAATGTTAAGCCTCTTACGAAAACCCGAGTCCTTCAAAAGGAGTGTTGGTTTCGTCCCATGGGCAAACAGCCCATGTATCATTAAAACAATATAATAAACCACATGTAGGTACTTACTTGATATCCCAAACATATTAACATAAGTGAATGATTTATAAATCAAATAAACCAACTTCGAAAATTTAATTTTCATTATTAGGGGTGGTTAATTTTACAATTCAATTTCTTTGGACCACTGTGTCATCCTAATAATAAATTAAATAAGAATTATCGAAACTGGTTCACAAAATAGCGATGATTAAAAAAAATAACAAAGAAGCTTCACCCTTTTTTGATGTCGGTGAAAAATTAAAAGACTCCAACAACAATAAGAATATTTTTTATTTGTATTTGATAACTATTTTCTACTTTCTGTACCAGCTATTTTCGAAATCAGAACCATTCAGTACAAATCCAAAGGCACTCACACGAAAGAAGTGCAAATCATCTCGTCGACGACTGAAATAAGAAAATATTATAAAAAACCATTTAATTTCGTCTACAACCAATAAGTAACAAATTCAATTCTAGTCGTAAAACATATCTGTTTCAATATAATCTCGTTCTTATAACCTTCAAGGGTTGTTGAGGTCAGATGAGGGTCCTCCTGGACCGCTAGGGTCCTTCGCTTCAATTTTATCCATGAAATTTGAACCATGAACCTTATCGACATAACTTAGGTTACTTATTAAAATAAATTGTAAACATTACATACGGTTACGTCTTTTTATTAAGTTGGCAAGGCTTGATGGATTCAGACGTAACTTTGCGGAAGTTTTTCGGTGGTCCAGTTGTTGTAGAGAACCCTCTAGTATCTCTACACGTACCCCCTGATTGGTGCTAAAGGAGCAGCTAAAAGTAGTAGTAGAACTTGTGCCAAGTTCGTCCGGAGAAGTACTGCCTCTATACCCAGGAACCCGTGCCCTAATATTGATGCATTCGTATTACTGTGTTCCGGTTGAAGCGTGGGCGCCGGTGAAATCACAGCTGTATGAGACGTAACATCCCTGTCTCGGGTAATGGTCGCACCGGAACTCGACCTGGAGCAAAGGATCGTGGTCGTATAGCTGTTGTTATTGGCGGAGGTAACCACTTATCATCATACAACGGGCGAAGAAAAAAAGTCACAGGAAACGTAATTTAATTTACCTGGATAACATATTTTTTGAACGTCCAACACTCATTCATACCCCTAGGATTCCCTATGTCGCAAATGGCATGGACAAATAAAGAAACACAAGACAAACACCCAAGACCAAGTAACAGTTTCGAAGCTAATGTCCAAAAATTCTAAGACATTCTTCTAATTTCGCTCTTGGCCTTTTCTGGTGAGGTATTGTCGGTGATTTGTCATTTCCAAATGTCGTTCCCTCTAAGTATGAAATCGGATAGCTTTGAATAAGAATAATTATGGGTTTTAATGGCTCGTACCTGATCTGTTAAAGGTTTTAATTTGGGTAAGTCTTATTGATAGCATTTACAGACGATCCAATTTGGACTACCAAACGATTGTGCTTAGGGGTTTACGCTTTAATGTGCTTTGCGCTGTGTGATATGTCCATGAATATTTATATATATATATAAATAAATATGCAATACGCAATAAATATATTATACATATAGATAGATAGATAGATAGATACATATATATATATTTATATATATTTATTGCGTATTCCTGATGAATGAAAGAGCTTCTTGTTGGTTCTTCCGATGGAGGGTGGAATAAGGTATGAACAAGTGCCCAAGGTACATATTTATTTAATGAATGTAATTTTTTTAACTTGATTCAACTTTACACAATTTATGTTAATTACCAGTTGTGTTGGCAGATTTTCTTCGAAAGAACTAGCTTGTTATGTATGGGTATTATTTTATATATTTTGTGTCCAGTTGTAGTCAATAGGCTTATACTAATGTTAGTTAGAAATATAGTTTAATATAATCATTGAATTAATGTTGTGTGAGCAAGTCATTTCTGAACATTATTTAAAAATACTGGAATAATATCCATCTAGTTAAGACGGAAACACTATTACTCATTAATTACAAATTTAAAATATTATTACAATAGTAGTTTGAGTAACTTCGAACTATATAATATTATAAAATGTTCAATAAATGTTTAAATACATACACGTGTTCATTTATTGCAGAGTCAAAATCAAATCGATCAATTTTTTCGCAGGATAAGATACTATGTTCTTAGTTATAAGGCATTATAAAGTTCTTGTTTCGTGAACATGAACCACAACTACTGAGACAGTATCACTAGTTCTTTTATAAAACAACATCACCTTGTAACCATTTATGTATATGTTGAGATAAGCTTAACTTCCAAACAAATAAATTACCTAATATCTGTTCTCACGTGACAATGATAAGTCGTCTCGTTTCAAACACGTTAATTAAGATAAATGTACCTATTTTCGGAGGCTGAAACCATTGTTTCGTTTCAATAGGACCTTTTTGCGAAACGCCATGCATTTGGCGCGAATTTTCAAGCTATTAGCGTTGACAAAATGGCGGCCGAACTGGAGTCATGACAAAATGGCGGACGTCGGCCCCCTTGTCACGCTTTTGTGATTTTGACGAAGATCAAGAGGATGCCGGGTTACCGGGATTTACTATGCGAGTGGTATATATGATTTGGGTATACCTACTTTGTGAACTTCGACAAATTGGATCGCTTGGAAATTGTGGTAAACTTTTCGCTGGCGCCGTGGTTTGGGTAGCTTGTTATAGAGCATAAACCGTAAGTTCTATGTTCATTATGTAAAACAAGTATATACTTGTTTGCCTCCGTAATATATAAAAAACTTGAATAAGAGTGAATTAAATATTCTAATTTTTATACTTAGATTCACCGGGAATAGGTGCTAATGGGGGAATCAAATCCACCCTTACATAATATACTATAAAATCAATAACATTGTTCATTTCATAATTATGTTGCTATAGAAATCTATCTCCAGTAATAAATAGGTTCATTTTAAGGTTTTAAACTAATCAAATCTTAGCAACGTTCTCTGGATACAAATTGTAATATGGTGACGTCATCTAATCGAAGTTAATCAAGGTATATATAATTTTCCCGACTTTGGCATCAGAACAATGGGTAATCAATATTGATGAAGAATCAGTACCTTGAACAATAGGCTTTTTCATACGTTGAGAAGTTAATTATACATTGTACTCCCGGGGTAAGATTTAAATACCTTTGCTAGACATTACCAAAAATATTATGCATCTGTGAAATTACAATCACAACTATTACTTGCTACTTGGCTACTAGGCCAGGTCCCCCATTAGTTTATGGATGTATACTTTCAGAATCCACACGGCTACTCTTGATTGTTGTAGGCTGAAAAGAGCTGGTGAATGAACAGGCACAGGTTGTTAGATTTCCGTCTCGAATTAGACTCAACGCGAGACTTGGGTCTTCTCACACTTGGGTAGGGGAGGACTACAGTCGTATTGTTGTTGATATGCGTAACCATTCAGCATCAGGGCACGCGGGCTGCCGGCTCATCCCGTCACAGCCAAGACAAGAACCCCCCACCCCTTTTATATTAACATAGCGCAAAACTCGTATCATCGCTTTTGTCACAATAAAAGTCAGGCATTTCTTTTGAAGCTGTCATACTTTACTGATCCAGATGGAATGCAAATTCAGCAATACCTTTCCGCGGACAGGTTTATATTATCGTAAATTAATTTGCTTTCAGCGTTGTTGTAAAAGTCCAAAAGTTTTTTTGTATAAAGGGAACCGATAAACAGATTGAAAGCATTAAATTCCACCGTTAAAAGTGTCACGAAACTTCCTACTGATGAGGGTTGATCAAATGTAACTTTTTAATCATGAAAATTTTTAAAAGCATGGAGGTAATTAACATTTTACTCTCATTTCTTTATTTAAATTATGGACACCACAGCAATCGCTGGAACAGTGCTGCCAACAACCCAGAGTCCTTCTCCGGTGTTTTAAGGAGTTGGGCTGGCTGGAGTAGGGTTTAAGTTAACGACAATGCAGAAAAAACCCCGATGCGGGACGTCAGTGCAGGCCTAGTCAACCCCATCCAGAATTAGAATTAGAATTAGATTAAGTGGAGACCGCAAGAAGGTATACGAAAGCGCTTGTGCCAGCCGACTGTGCCAGGAGGATGGTTACGTTTTTCCAGTGTATATATGTATGTGTATTCCTTTGACACGCAATTCAATTAATCTTTCACGCAATTTAATATGGATTTTGTGAAAGATGATATGCGTAAGAAAGTAGTGAGTACTGAGATGACGTCTGATAGAGGGAAATGGAAGAAAAATACATGTTGTGCCGACCCCACTTAGTTTGGGATAAGGGCAGGAAGATGATGATGATGATGATTCCTTTGACGCGCTCTATACCCTTCATCATCTTAATTGTAAGACACAGCTTATATCAAAATTATAAAAATTTAAATGACCAATTTTTGGTGGCATTCTATGTCTCAAAAAAACCTCTTTCCTCGAAACCTATCGAGTGCGGTATCAACATACAGGACTTAAAAATATATTTAAAACTTAAATGCTTAAATGTACTTTGTAATTTTCACGCAGTTGGGTTTTTTAGAGGTTTAAAAAACATGTCCTCTTCTATTTTCAAAATGAAGACACACAAACCGCTGTAGGCCAATAGAAATTACACTCTCAGTCACGTAACAAATTTCCTTCACCAATCGAACACTCGTTTATGGCGTGTCCCGAAAAAATCCAATCCACTGTCACACCCTAATGTCTGACACAAAAACCTATCTAATTTCTGAGATAATCCCAGCCCGGACTTCCCTTTCAGTGATAGTTTTTACAGAGCCTTGTTAGGGCGGGAAACATGACAGACTTGTTGGTACAGGAGACAAGTAAGACATTGAAATATTATAAGTTCTTTCAAAAAATGAGGAGGTTCTCTTGTCTCTTGCGTGGAAGAGATCGCTTTTAACGATAAGGCCGCCCATTGTGCCACCTATCTGTTTCATTTATTTTTGTATGATTACTTTTTATGTTATGGTGTACAATAAAGTAATATTCTATATATTATTTTTTAGTATATTCATCGATTTCTCCGCTATTTATCAAACGATTTGTAAATCCTTTATTTTATTTGAGAGGATAAGGAAAACGTGTAAATCGGCGTTGCATTAGAACTGGATAGATCATGGGTTCCCTGTCAGATCCAACCATAACATAGTTTACCTACATCATAACTATATTTTCCCGCGAACTTTGTATCGCCTGCCACATGTTTTTCCGCGCACATGACCACTACCCTCATCGCAAATTTTGAAAATAAAATACAGCATATGTCACTCGCTGATAATAAAGCTTTGTAAACGTAAAAAAAAAAATTAAATGCTGCATCAGTTTTTGGGATGTATTCAAATATCTCCGCTTAATACTATTATAAATGCAAAAGTGAGGATGGATTTTTTTACTCCATCACGACAAACCGGCTGAACGGATCTGGATAAAATTTGGCACAGAGATAGATTATAGTGTGGAATAGCACATAGACTGCTTTTTATCCTGGGTAAATGAAAGGTTCCCGTAGGGTAGACAACCGCGGGTAACACCGCAGGGCGGCCTCAACTATAAGGTAAGAGTCTGAGTATAGCTCTTGCTCTATGAGTGAAACATGGCAAACTTGAGGTAGGGACGCTTAATGGGGTTTCAGTTAAAGGTGTTTTAGTTTCCGAAGTTAGGGAGCCGATCCTCGTCAGGGACCTTCGAATAAATAGGTCGATTTCCGTAATTGTGTTTTAAGATTTTTCCATTTGTTTGACCTTTCGGGAAGTTTTTTGCTACCTCCAAGAAACGGGATAGTTGATAAATGCTTTTTATTGCCACTTTATTTCAGGCCTATATCGTATTACACCTTACACTGAACGCTATAAACATAAATAATAAGCAATGAAATATTATTATTATGATAATTGATTTACCGCCAGAAAAAACAGCAGTGGTGTAATCTTCTAAAACCAATGAGGAAGAAATTGCTTTTATGAAAATTTCAGAACACTTACAGAGAAAAACAGCCTTTCAAACGTAACACAAACAGACAGACGTTGGTCAGATGTTCATGGTCAATGAAAGGTTTCCATTACCCTTCGGGTACAAAACCCTAAAAGTGGTTAAAACGAGTAAATTTTAAATCCAACCGGAATTTTCCTGTTCATCGACTCATCTAGGTAACGTGTAACTTTTGACTTTTGATGTTAAAAGCTTTTGTGACACACGCGTGCCCTGAAATTTGTTGGGGGAACCGTAAAATATAAATTATATTAGGTACTGGTACCTCTTACTGGCTAAAGTTTTAGCGTGGAATATCTTTTTCATATTTAAGAATCAGAGCGAAACTTTTTTTGATATTTTTACAAATCATCTACTCAGTCTCCACTCTGTTTATTTCTAATACCCCAACTCATTTATTTCACCATAGAATTAGTGAACACTTGGTTATATCAAATTTACAATTACATTATATTATTAACATTATGTAGGTACTATCTTATGATTATCATATATATTGTTGGTGTGGCAACCGTTTGATGACATTTCAACCTAGCACTTGGCTTTTTACTCCGACTAAGGTTAATGCTAATCATAGTTTTAAGAACGAGTAATCTAATAAATATTTATTTCAAAAAAATGTACGTTTCTAAGTCATTTTTGACAATTCAACAGAATTCTCAATAATTACGCCCTTCCACCGGAACAGCAATGCGATCACTGCTTGGCGACGAATGTGGATGCATCAGGTGTGGTGGCACTTCTCCCCTCGAAATTGGCACAAATTTTAAGCCTACTTCGGGTTCATCTTGCTGAAACTTCCAAGGTCTCGAATCACCTACGTACGGAAAAACCATCATGGTCCACGTTCCAAAAAGAGTCAAACTCAAACTCATTTCTTGTTTAGATCTCAACATCATTTGGACACGTCAAATTTTAGACACGTCAACATATTCATGAGTATAAAACGTGTCACAGGACCTTAGGCACATTACATGCACACAGACAGTCAGTTCAGTATTTTAGCTAATCTTATCTGTTAAGTTTACGTCTGTTCCAACCCTAACCGACCATCCCGACGGTAGAAGAAAGAGACAAGAAAGTTTATAGAAGTATATAGTTGAATTCTACTGTTTCTTCTGCTTTTTGTTTCTTACACTGCGTCTTTGTTTCAGTGGCCTGTTCTACCGTGACTGTGACCAAGTGCCAGGCCGCCCTCCGAACCCTGCAAGCGTTTCCGTTCTTCAAGCCGACCTGTCTCTGCCGCGAGCCCAACGTGGACCCTGAGTGCAACTCCTTCCGCGATTTCCTTTTTGACCATCCCTGCGTTTTCGTCATGAAGAAGGGTATGTTCTGTAAACATCATGTCTGCCTGAATCTTTTGTTTATATTTATTCTATCCTTGTGAAATCAAATTGGAATGTAAATTTATTACTAATTTTTGGTTTCCCATAAGATATTAGTTGCTGTCATGTGCTTTTTTTATTTTATTTATTTCAAATTGATTTTTAGTTCCTTTATTCATAATATGTATGTTATTTTATGATTATGTAAGTAAGTATAGGATAGAGATTTTAAATCTCAAGCAAATTATATCCTCACATACTGGAGCAGGGTCCCTCGTATCTACATACAAGTTATCACTTAGGATGAGAAGTCAGCTAGAACTGTGCATAGGTTTGAAGCCAAATAAAATGTTTATATCCGTTCTAAACTGTTATTAACACGCTAAACTAATACCCGATTTCTATACAGAATTACTGATAACGCATAACCTCTTAAAGATGACTTAGGTACATGAAGACTAATAACTTTTGTTCTATGACTTACCAAAACGTAATACATCCTAAGATATTTTTTATTAGTGGGATTTCTATCAATCCTTAGCTCTATGTCTCGTAAATGTACTCTGTCTTAATCTACGACTGCCTCGTGCCACGCGCGTATTATGGCTTAATCTGTGACTGCCTAGAAAGTTTATGTGGAGTTAAGAAGATTAGAACTGTATTTTTATTTTTATTTTTTTGTATTGGAACAAAAACATTTAATTTGAAAAAGTCGTACAACAAAAGTTGATCTTGATCAAAAAAGTCTTGATGAACCAAAGTTGGCCTTAAAGGGCCTTGCATTATTTACCAATATTATACCAATCTACATATTATTTCTAAGTAACTTGTACTTTTTTGAACCTTTATCTTTAATAAGTATTTTCATCATTATTATTTATAAGAGCAGCTGGTCCGGGCCACAGATAATTTCTTACAGACTTAATGAATGAAACTCTTAATTTATATTGAGGAAACAATTTTAAAACTGACAATGTTTGTTTAAGGAAAAAGACAGTCACAGATACACAGCATAAAGAAACGTCCAGAACAAACTCACAACTAACTTTATTCAAAATTTATCTCGTTCCGGGATTTTCTGTTTTACAAGCCTTGCGAGACATGTTGCGAGACTTGTTGCGAGACTCAAGTGTAGGATACAAGATTCTTGGGTCATATGAAATTTTGATATTCCCTTTCTAGAACTAGTATGTACATCAAAATTTATTTAAACTTATACTCATTAGCTGTATCATATCTATATATATAAAAGAAAGTCGTGTTAGTTACTTCACTTATAACTCAAGAACGGCTGAACCGATTTAGCTGAAAATTGGCAGGGAGGTAGTTTAGAGCCAGGAGAAGGACATAGGATACTTTTTATCCCGTTCGACATCATTCCCGTGTGATTTGACATGTAACGTCAGTCACTATAAAACGTGGTATAACAAAAAAGAATCAGACTTGGAATAACAAAATTGACGTATAATGACAGCTATGTAATGACGTATGGATGACTATATATATATATAAAAGAAAGTCGTGTTTGTTACAACACTTATAACTCGAGAACGGCTGGACCGATTGCCATGGTTTTTGATATGTTGGATTTGTTTCCGTCCCGAATAGCAGAATAACTATTAAAAACATTGGAAAATTAACGAAAAAATAAAATCAATTTATCCCCGTATTCTCCACGGGAACGGGAACTATGCGGGTGAAACCGCGGGGCGCAGCTAGTAGATAAATACAATAAGATTACATTAACTGAATTCTTCGTTATAGCTTTTTGTGTCTTTAGCCGCATAAATTCTGTCAATGTCCGTTTAAAATTAATTTATTAATTACTAGCTGTCCTGACAGATTTTTTCTTGATTCACAATTTGACAATCGGCTGTCAAATGACTTAGTTGTCAAAACCCCATAGAAAAAGAACTTCCAGTATTTCATCTTTTAAAAGAATCTTCTGAAAGGCTGTTACCATGGACAGGGGTTACCACTTACCAGGTGGGCCTACAGATCGTTCCGTCACGTCGTCATATATATAAAAATTGCTTATTTTTTTACAGAGAAAGACCCGTACCCAGTGGAGACCCTACCGACCTGTACCTACGCCTTGAGTGTCTGCCACAATGAGAAAGCCTGTTCCGTTTTATTCGACCGCTTCAAGAACGCTTGCAAGGCCCGCGATGGAGAATGCCGTATGGAAGATAGGTATGGCAAAACTCCCACGAAAGTGGTAAATAGTGCGGACTGCGGAACCTAAATTTTCAATCCGAAGGGTGAATGATTAGCAGATGTATTTATACATTGCAAGAAAAACAGCAAGAAAGCCAAATTCTAGTTTAATACTTGAACTAACTTTGTTAGCTAGCGTACAAACTTGCATGCATTGTTACAGGGAGGCATGCCGCGAAGCATGGGCTGGCCTGCGTCTCTCCCCACTTTTCGGCTGCATCTGCCCCAACACCCACATGAAGAAGCGATGCGACCGCATCTTCTCTGTCGTCAACCACAACCCCTGCGTCGGTGAGTACGCATTCGTGTTGCTAACGCTCGCTGTCTCGGGTTCTGAGTGAAAAGGAATTAGACCCTTCATAAAAGTATTTTCGTGACATTTTAGTGCGTTCGTGTTTTGTCTTTTTCTGTAACTGCTTTGGATTCTAGAAAAGACAAAATAAAATTTGGTTTTGTCACTAATTTGCATTTATGCTAAGCTCCTTGTATATAAAAAAGAAACTCAAAGTTTTATCGCTAAAGATTTGGAGTGAAAAATAAACAGTAGAAGTAAAATTAATAAACGTTTTATCAAAATACAGGCTTTCGGAAACAATGTATTATGTTTATTTATATAATTATTGTAGAACAGCCATAATCCACTTAGCCTAATGAATACAATTAAAATTCAACATAATAAACTAATTAATAACTAACTATAAGTTGTTGAATATAAATTTATAAATTATAAAAATTATGATGATGTAAATACATCATTATTTTCTCAATTTGATTCGAAATATTATTATAATTAATAGTTAAAAAATGTCGATAAATAATTTAACATAAGATCCACCAACACCAACAGCTCGCGAAAAGTTGTCAGAGCCATTTTCGACCATTATGTTTAAACAAGTGAAAAAAAAATTGCTGATCCATCATCATCATCAGCCTATTTCAGTCCACTGCTGGACATAGGCCTCTCCTAGTAAAGAAAGAAAGAAAGAAAGAAAAAGACTTCATTGACAACACAAGAAGTAGGCGCCATTTAGCCCGGTCTTCGGCTCTTTGCATCCAGTTTCTGATCCGGGAAGTGAAAATCAAATCGAATGTATGAGTCTTCACACATTCAAGAAGACTTCATGAAAGTATATCTGATAAATATCTATAAATATATATAGTATCTGATAAACGAAGGCATTCGCCAATCACGATAATGCTTTCCAAACACGTCAAAAACCTTAATTGCCCTATCAAAAATCACAAAGTTCCGAATACCCTTTAATCAACCTATCAATCGTTACTGAAGGGTAGTTTGCGGTAGTTTTCAGTAGCTCCGGGTAGGCACCCCTTCTTCAACCCCTTGCCTAAAACCAACTATTTCCATTAGTCGGAATCAATACCTTCCATTCAAGAGATCATTGGATAACCAATACATGGATGGGACATAGCCTATTTCATGATAGCTGGCACAATCTATCTGAGTTGGTTTGAAAGTGTTCAGTCTAGGAACATTTTTACCCGACTACGCCAGAAGGTTATGTTTTTAGAGTGAATGTACTCTATATTTATATATGGTATTTTATTCATTTACACATAAAAATTAAAAAAAAAACATAATCTTAGAGAACAAAAATGTAAAAATTAAAAATTTATATATCATCATCATCAGCCTATTTCAGTCCACTGCTGGACATAGGCCTCTCCGAGCAAACGCCAAAAATTTATATATATATTTATATTTGTATTTATATGTATATTTCTTTGGCACGCTCTATAGCCTAAAAGGCTTGAAGGATTTTAGCAAGATGTATCGTTATATTTGTCTTAATAGTGAGCGTAACACTGGTTATACCACAATTATAAATACAGGAAGGAATACAGGATTTACGACCCAAGTCTTTATGACTTAGTGTAGATTCTTTATATAGCTCTGTGTCTAAAACCAAGCCCTTATCTACTTATTATCCCCTATCTTTATTATATGATTGTGCTTGATATTTTTTTAAATAAATAAATCATTATTATTATTATAAATATCTTGGCCGATTTATGGCGCCATATTAAGTATTTATGCCTTTAAAAATTCCTCGAAATCTATCGAGTGGATTACCAAAATTTTCCATTCAATCCTGTTTTTTATATTGTGTACACATTACACTATATTACAACCTTAAAAGTTGCATATCGGACTCCAACTCAGCATATGCTGGCTGTAGCAACCAGCGCTGGTTTTGCGGACAAAATTTATTTTTGAATTTACCTGACTGTTTCGTGTAAGCTGCATTAATATAATGGATCGGGCACCGCTCTACTGGATATGACTAAGCGTCATAGAATAGTTACAATCGAAAACAAAATAACACCTTATTATTTACTGACCATAAACCGAACCAAAACACAAATATACGAGTAAAAGTTAATAATAAATATATAACTTACATTACATATAATATTATCTTTAAACGAGCAATTATTGTATATTTATTTCGCGTATCTTGGAAACGCCACTTGAATGATTTTTTTTTTGTTTCGATAGTGTTTTGCTGTTACGTTACACGCACTTGAGGCGTAACATCCTCGTATAAGCGCGACGGGTGCAACACCATGTGACTAGGGTCTTCTCATACTTTAGAAGGGTATTGAGCCATGTTTTTGTTGTTTATGGGCGATGGTAACCACTTAACATCAGAAGGCCCAGGTCGGCCAGGCATTACATCCCAAAAAAAATATATCAAGGGTTTTAAACGCATCGCCGCCATTTCTACGTGCCATGCCATCATGCCTACGAAAAATTTTGCTAACACTTTCCTTCATCTAAATAAATTATTATTTAATCGGACAACCAGGACAAAGACTACCAAAGACAATTAATTACCAACAAGTCCAGGCATCAAAGCTAGGTAATTTTCCCCCGAACACATCTACGTCGGCCCCTCTGTACGAATCTATCACGTTTAATCTCGGGATTCAATATCTACGGTTTGATTCATTTCTTCTAATCCCGAGGGAGTTCTTATTGCGATCCCGGGGTAATCCCCGGATTCGGACTCAAGCGGTTTCATAGATATAAATTCTGGCTTTTGTTTGTTATTTTCGACTGGTATAAGTTGCTATAAGAGTCGACGCAGACGACCGGTTTTAGTCGGCCCGACAGCAGTATGTCAAGAAACACCTTCTAATTCATGAGGTAACGCAGGCCCCACATAAAAAGTCTGTCGCACTGTAATCGGAGAGAATAGTCATCATTTTAACTATTTTTTCCATTAAAGTGTTAGTGAAGTATAGGAAGTAGGAATTAAGACGCTAGTCCGATTTAAATCGATCGTTTGCGTTAGGCCTTAATGATTCTTAAGCACGGTTTATTGCAAAAATACGTTTACTATGTAAACGAGATATTACCTTCTTTGTACTTACAGCTAGACCCTAAAGATTACTAGAGATAGTAATCTTATTTCTTTAGCAACATCCAATAAGTTCATACATTTATTGACAGGAAACAATATTCCAATCATCTATTAGTTGATTATAGAGTTTAGCTATCCCATGGTATGCAAGCCTAATAATCAATATGACACTTGCGAATTAATTGGCTAACTCAATCAAAGCCATACAACAAGAAAAGAAAAAAGATGAGTTTGTCTATTAGAATATTATTGTATTACAATATTTCGACATTCCTTCTCAATTTTCAATTTGACATAATGCTATTTTTAATGGCGGCGGTAATCTCTGGGTCGCGGGATTTCCCCGGGATTCGAATTGCGCCCTGTATTTGTATTAGTGAAATCCTGCTAATCCTTAATCTGATGTTTCGTGTTACAATCGGAATACCTCGACATTTGGTATAAAATGCGAAAGAAAGCGGATAAAACAAGAGGCAAATAGAACTTTTGACATCTCCAAATGATAAAGAAATAATATTCAAGGACATTTCATACAGTGCCATCTAGCACTAAACTAAACATAGTTTGCACTACTAGAACCAGGTTACGGGTATAATACTCGTACAGTAATTTATTTGTTAATAAATACATATTGACACCCAGCACATATCTTTGACGGCTCCATAGCTTCTTTCGAAGCGGAGGGTCCTGGGTTCGATTTCCGGCAGGGGCACATTTTTTTGTGGCGAGCATGTAGTTTATTCTCAGGTCTGCAACACATGGAATCCTAGGGCAAAGTGTGTAAAAATCATGACACACAGAAGGCAAGTATTTGAATTAGGAATACGAACTTCACACAAGTTGTCATTCTCTAGAGGGGGTAGACACCACAACGGGGGGCACTCTTGATGACGCCCATGTTTAGGGGGAATAAGCACACAGCTCGCTGACCGACTTAAAAGTACACCACACTAAAGCCACTGAAATAACATGATTTCTTCGGTTTTCCTTGGCTCGCAAATCAAAGCTGAGCTGATGAGATTACTTTGTGCTTCTTATACCAACCATTATGCCACATACACGGAAATATCGCACACAAAGTACTGGCGTGGGTTGGAAGGCAGGGTATTACATTCTCGTGACATTCTCAACATAATATTCCTCAGATATGATTGAAAACACCAACTTCCAAATTATAATTTTTATATAACTTTGGCCTACAGCAACACTTGAATAACTTTGGCCAACTTAAAGTAGGTAAAAAAAGTTTTCTAAGCTACTAGCGATGCCCTGCGGTGCTACCCACGCTTGTCCATCCTACGGGATTCGTACATGTTAGTGATAAAAAACCTATATGCTTTTCGAAATCATAATCTATCTCTGTGCAAAATTTTATCCAAATCCGTTCAGCCGTTCTGGCGTGATTGAGGAACAAACATCCAGTCATCCATCCAATCTCTCGCAATTTATATTAGTAGCTTACTACTGTTATAATTCGAAAGATTGGATGCAAAATTTCACGTTGATCGGTTGTGTAGTTAAGGCGGAAAAGCGTAACAGAAAAACTCACATTCGCATTTATAATATTAGGATTTTTAAGGACATAAAATTTGTAAAGCAGGTGAATTCGATTATTAAATTAGTCAATTATTATTTATTCAAATAAACATTTATTAATTAATGCTTACTAAGGAGATTGAAATTCTTATTTGAGTATACCTATTCAAATTTACTTTCTAAACTTTTTCCTCAAGGAATACGAGAAACCGAAATGTTTTCTACAAGAAACCATTAAATATAACAAGATCACAGTTAAAATGGAAAATGAAGAAATGGAAGAAGACGTAATTCTTCGCTTTTGTTTTTCTAAAAGATTCGGTAGTTAATGGGTCGCCTAGGGATTTTTAACCCTCGGCTAAAAGGGGTGTCGTTAGTTTGCTGTCTTGTAGTCATTCGTCTGAAGCAACGAATCTTTGAGATGATGATTCTAAACCTATAATTTCATAATAGCCCGAGACCTGACTACAAGATTAGTACATTCATGGAGTTTTTAATCGAAATCTATTTTTTTAATATAGGTAATTATGAATAGGAACATATTTTTGCCGACGTGCCTATCAAAAAATCGCCGCTAGTATTTTGATTTAAAATAATATTAGTTATTAGTACCGAAAAAAATTGTTCTATTGTATAAAATCTTTTTTCCAACGCAGCGGTTGCAAAGAGATTGCGGCACAGCAACATAAATTTTGCTCCATTCTTGAATTGCTAAATGTTTTGCTAAGTGCAACACTCGTAACGGCAGAGCCACCTGGGAGATATGTAAAGAGACTCGAAGGCGTACTACCTACGGACGCGACCAACATAGACCCGCCCAATACCTACACACTAAAATTCAGAATTTCAGTGAAATGTAATGCATAAATTACAATAATTTGCCCTAATAAAACACGTTATTTCTGTCTAACAACATGATATCTGTGAACATTTTAAACGTCAATTAATTCGGTTAGCTCCCACCTTAATGAATTAATTGTGTGATACATATTGTTTAGGTTACCTTGAAAAGGTATTTGGGCTCAATAAATAGAATATTGTCAGCCTCGAATCTAAACATTGACAATGTTTCAATTTATTGGGTTACCTATAAAATTGCTGTTTTTAGGGTTCTGTACCCAAAGGATTAAATGGGACCCTATTACTAAGACTCCTCTGTCCGTCTGTCTGTCTGTCTGTCTGTCCGTCTGTCACCAGGCTGTATCTCATGAACCATGATAGTTAGAGTTGAAATTTTTATATAATAGATGATGTATTTCTGTTGTCGCTATAACAACAAATACTAAAAAACAGAATAAAATTAATATTTAAAACATGATTTTAAGGATATAGTTCCATGTGAAGAAACTAGATGGCGCCACTTGTATTTCTTTGCCGTTCACAGATTTTTTTCTCGCTATATGGTTATAACGATATGATACGAAAAACAAAATGTATCCTCTTAGACATCGTGTAAATTCTTAAGGTGTGGTGGTGCATTCGCATTCCTACTTTTCGGTGGAAGGGTATGGCTGCCGGTGGAATTACATGCGCATGAGACGTATCATCCCGTCTCGGGTGATAGACGCAGCAGGATTAATGCAACTCAGTATAAGATCCATATCTTATACTGAGTCGCATTACTGTTATCATGGGCCCACGCCACTTACCACCAGGTGGGCCCTCAGTACGTTCCGTCACTAACTCACATAAAAAAATGACTTGATGTGTGATTGAACAGCTGATAACCGCATTTTGGAACTGCTTCAAGTAATTTAAAAGAAACAAAAGTATAATGCGCCATCTTAAATCTCTGCTAGCTTTTTCTTTGTAAACTCTCCAAGTCTCCCTGCATTCCTTTCGGATAATATTGACCAATTGAGAAATCTCTCAAGCTCAACGATTTTCCGCGCCGATAAAGGGACAAAGTAAGCTAATCAAGGCCGGCGGGAAATTAAACTTGGACGATGTCGAGTTTAGGAGTGAGATTTGAGATTTGAGAAAATGATTCAGTTTTATAGCCGCCTTTTGAGTTTCCGTGACTTTCACGATATGTTTTTGTCATTTATCTGTATAAATTTTTACGGGGTTAATTTCTTAGCACGGGTTTATAGTTTTGTGCATTTTTTCCTATTTTTATTATTATATTTTTTGTTTGCTGTCGTCTGATGTATGCGGATAAAATTGTGCAAGCCTTTAATTAGCACACATTCTATTCAATGTAGTAATAATGTTTGTTAATCTTATATCCTGTGACACATTATATGCTCACGAATATGTTTACTTGTGTGTGTAAAATTTGACGTGTCCAAATGATACTTAAGATCTAAAGGAATAAGTGAGTTTGACTTTATCTATTAAGTGTGCTGTTGGCGTTGCCTTAATAAATAAATAAGTACAGTGTGTGAGACGTAGGCCGTAATATGATTCCGTAGTATATTTTGAACTAGTTTGTAAGGTTTAGCCAGCATTAGCAATGTAAGTGTCCAAAAAATATGTTTTTACGGCATCATTACAAATCAGGGTTCTTGGCTATTCCTACTATAATACGCATGTATTATAACATAAAAAATATCCAAAAAAATAACCTCTAAATGGTCACCCATCCAACGTTTTTTAAATCAGAGACTTGTTTGCAGAATGTTACGGTTTGACTCCAAAACTCTCACGTCAACCTCGTACTCCTGTGCAGAAGTTTGTCCAACGAAACAAACAGACATGCGCAATGTTTTAATCTAAGTAAAAAGTGGGGATAATGAGCGCTCCGCAAAAAATGAACATTCAATTCTGAATGTTTTCCGGCGATTAAGAATTCTCTCTTTTAGAATGCCTTGTTTACCGGAATTATTATTAATATTTAAAGTACGTTTAATATTAATTTCAGCGTTGTTTTTCCAGCATTAACATAAATTTACATGAAACGTAAGAACAAGTGGTTTGTTGGCGCTATTCGCAATTCACTTCCACTAATATTTGTACACAACAAATTCCAGTTTTGGGGGAAATCATTTCCATTGTCTTGCTTCGAGGGCCTTTACATTGCTGTGATACGTTACAGTGAGCAGGGCTAACAGACACGATTTCTCTAGAGAACACTACTGATCCCTTTAGGTCGCATAAGGTCAATATTAATAAATTAATTATTAATCGGAGAGCGTGGTGGCCCAGGGGCCCAGACGCCGACTTTCAATCTGAAGGTCGCTGGTTCAAACCCACAGGTGCACCAATGAGTTTTTCACTTGAAAAATTCATGTGCGCAATACCACGTTCTCAAAACGGTGACGGAAAACATCGTGAGGAAACCGGCATGTCTTAGAACCAAAAATTCGATGACATGTGACATCTACCAATCCGGATTGGGCTCCCGTGGTAGATCGGAGCCCATTCACTCTCGATAATCGAGAGTAGGCCGGTGTCCCTGCAGTGGGAACATTAGAGGCTGGTACGGTACGGTAATTATTAATCATGCAACAGTGCAGTAGACTTGTGCAAAGTTCGTCCGGAGAGGTACTGCCACCACACTTGGAATCTGCCGCCAAGCAGTAGTGCTTGCATTACGTAGTACAAGAGCCGGCGTCAGATGTACATGAATATTCATTATAAATTACTTAACCACCTCTTTTTATTTGAATATTGAATTGAAACATTGACTTGAGTGAAATTCAAACAAATTATATTACTGTCCATGTTTGTAAAGATGAATTTGTTTGAAACTGCAGTCGTGTCGAGTGATGTCGTGACTCGAAAAGACTGTGGAAGATTTATCCGAGTTCACCAATTACAGTGCCAAATATTTGGCGAGTCGAACCGGGGAATTGACTGCTAACATGAAAATATCAGAATTTCTTGCATTTTATTTTACTACTGCATAAGATGGAGCAAATTCGTGAGCTGTATTTTCACTAAGTATTTTTTTTTACACACATGTCGCAGATGGCATGGACAAACACAGAAACACAAGACCAACACCCAAGACCCGAGATCCAACTTCATGTTCACCACACAAAGTATTCCCCGGCCGGGAATCGAACCCGGGACCCCTGCTTCGAAGGCAGGCCTACTTCTAACTAAGCCACGGAGCCGAATGTATTTTAATGTCCCACAGCTGGGAAAGCTAACCAACTCCGATTTTTATAATTTTTAAAAGTGAATGAGTGAAAGGGTTGGATAGAGTTTTAACAACCGCCAAAACGTACCTTGATCTTGTAGTTAGTAAATATATCTCCAAGTATCCTTTTAAGAATTAAGTAAACCTTTAAAAAATCATAAAATATATCTTAACAACCATTTAAAAATTAAACAAAAGTTTTCGGCCTTTTTGAACGCCATTGTAAGGTTATCGTAAAAACTCTTACAATAAAAAAAAATCCTATCAAGATGATTTTATGCGATAATAATGATTTAATTAAAAATTACAATTGCATTGGATTGAAACAACTGCCGAACTTAGTAATAAGAATGTGTGATATTCAATATTCAATAATATAAGGTGTTACCCGCGACTTCGTCCGCGTAGAGTTTAACAATTTTTCTGCGCGGAACGGAACCTTAATTCAAAGAAAGGTTTCTAAACTTTTCTTTTTCTAAATTAAAGTATCCTATGTTACTCATTATAACACCAGCTATCTGCTAGTGACAGTTCCAGCCATTTCAGAGATAACAACAAACAGACAAACAAAAATTTTATAAATTATTTTTTGTAATTATACTTACTTCCAAATGCATTTAGCAGATGTTATTTTGACATTACAGTATTATAACAAATATTTTTTTAAGAATTTATTAGAAATAAACAATTCGGAATTTTACTTTGAAACTCGTAAAAGTTGTACCAAAACCTTTAAGGTGAAAAAAACCTGGATAAATTAAATGTTCTTAAACAAGATGTAGTAAAAAGCGGAAATACTTTTTTCTTATAGCACTGTAGGTTTCTATACAATACATTAACATAATCACGATCGAATAAGGAAAGAAAAGTTCATATCAAAGGCCCCAGAGCTCAAAAGCTTACTTCTCTTACCTCAAAGAGGTTTTCTTACGAAAGTGCCCGAACAATAGATCTTTTTGTTTCTTTAGATGGTTGACGCGAAATTAATATAAAATTTGTGTCATTCGCTAAAACAAAATAGGCTTTGACACAGACGGGCTGGTAATTCCAAATCAGCCTCTTATATTCTCACTACAGGGATATCGGTCTACTCTCGATAATTGAGTGTGAATGGGCATTCGATCTACCCTTTTACTCCCGTAAGCCCAATTCGGATTGGTAGATTTCACAATTTTTCGCAGACATGCCGGTTTCCTCATGATGTTTTCTATCACCGTTTCGTGGACTTGGTAGTGCATATGCATTTTTCAAGTGAAAAGCTCATTGTAAGTTTGAACCTTCAGAACTGCGACCTTTAGAATGAAAGGCGTCTGTGCCCTTAGCCACCACGCTCTCACCTTAAAAAACTAGAACAACCAAAGAAGAAGCATTTATGCACACAAATGCTTGTCCCCAGTGGAAGTCGAACCCACAATTTATTTCAGGCAGTAAATTACAGTACAGTACAAAACAAAGTCACAGTATAAATTATACAAGTGATTTAAAAAGTCGAAAAAATATTACATCAATTCTTTCATCCTTTAGATCTCGCCCTCAAGGTTTTAACCGTACCGTTTTCAAAAAGAAATATCCAATTCAATATACAACGGACAAAGAGAAAGTCACAATACGCAATTTCCTTTACTTGGATGATTTGGATATATTCTCCCAATTATTCTGTTTTATAAACCAAACTATTGAAACAATTGACAGCCAATTTCAGCCAGTTGTAAATTATTTTGCAGTCCGCTAATAAAGTAGAACCAGATGTGTTTCAACAGAATACTATTGTATTTCTCAATACCTCGAACCTACGTTTGTTGCACATAGTAATATGTCCTTTCAAAATATGAAATGTTCCGGTACTATTCAGATGAAAGCACCGATGTGGGTCATTGTTCGGCGCGGCTTTGTTTGAAAGTTATATACCTACCAGTCGACTATACCAACTCTAGTACATTCGGTGACAAAATAATTTCTTTTTTTTTTATATTTTTTTTATTCGTCATTGTATGTAAATAATCTTAGCAACTACATAAATCAAACTACAATAATATAAAATCATTAATTATTCTTATATTAAAAAAAATCATCTTCATCATCTGATCATCTATACCGTGTTTTCCTGTCTTGATCCTGACTTAGTGGTAAAATCACATACTGAAAATATATATATACAATAGTATGTCATAGAAACCTTGTCCTGACAATTGCAGTCACAACGAAATAGCCTATTGGTTAGAAATCAGTCAAATTTGTTGAACCATTTTAGATTTTTTGCAATAAACACATACGACAGTAGGGGGTCTGCGTGTCGCGTCCGTCTGTAAAAACCACGTACTTAGCAATAGAACGTATGTCAGGTGGAAGTACCACCACATCTGGTAATCTGGTGTTGCGGTGGAAAGCTGTGGCTGCCGGTGAAATTACAGACATAAAACGTTACATCCCCGTCTTGGATGACGGGCGCAACACGATGCAACATGGGTCCAATCATTCCGGACCAGAAGGGGATCGGAGTCGTTTTGTTGTTTATGGCAGTAACCACATACCATGGCTATCAGTTAGTTCTTTATGTGAGTAAATGACGGAACGAGCTGAGGGCCCACCTGATGGTAAGTGGTGACTCTCGCCCATGACAACAATAATGCGACTCAGTATGAGATCCAAATCTTTACTGAGTCGCATTCGTCCTGCTGCGTCCATCACTCGAAACGGGGATGATACGTCTCATGCGCATGTGATTTCACCGGCAGCCACACCCTTCCACCGGAACACAGTAATGCAACCACTATTGCTTGGCGGCAGATTCCAGATGTGGTGGCAGTACCTCTCCGGACGAACTTGGCACAAGTTCTACTGCTACTTCTTGGTTGCTCCTTTAGCACCACCCAGGGGGTACGTGTAGGGAATCAAAGGGTATACACCTACGGACGCGAGCAGTTTAGTTACATACCGTACATACCGTATCAGATGAAGCCGATCCAGATCATTGTTCGCGCCGGCTTTGTTTCAACTATGTCCCAGTCGCTGTTTGTCCCAAATTTGCCATTAGTCGGGTACACTCTATGTCAATGTTTTTCAACGTGTGGATCGCAAAAAAAATCTCCAAGTGATAGTGAAAACCGTATCATAATTAATATTGTGGTTGGGAAAACGTTAGCGAGTAATAGACAGACGAAAACAGCGACCTAGTTCTTTAGTATTTGGGGATTTTGTTAATATTCTTACAAGAGTCTTAGTGTAGTAATTACAGCCGACCAATCGTAAGCAGTAATTTTCGAAACCGAAGTAGTGAGTTTAGTTCAAGTCTAACGCACACCAATTAAAATTTGTCATCGTTTTGTGCTTAACTACGGTTTTGTGCCGCCCTAATCGGTGGTAGGTACGATTTTACGCCGGTTAAACACACATACATAATTTATCATATACTAGCGACCCGCCCCGGCTTCGGTTCGGCACGGTTAGTAAAGCATCAGTGTCGTATCAGAAACTACCCGTGCGAAGCCGGGGTGACTTGCTAGTGTATTATACATATAAACCTTCCTCTTGAATCACACTATCTATTAAAAAAAACCGCGTCAAAATCCGTTGCGTAGTTTTAAAGATTTAAGCATACATAGGGATACATGGACAGAGAAAGCAACTTTGTTTTATACTATGTAGTGATACTACCTGCATTAGCGCATCATAACGTGATAGGTTCAAAGAACTTTATTTCACATAATAGCTAAACAGTTCACTTACAATGAGATATAGATAACTTATAAAAGCCTTTAAGGCTTTCATTAATGTATGTAATCCCATAACTAGATATTCCTATGCCTATATGAAACTATACTAATTTTTATTGTGTTTCTTACGTTATGCTTATCTTTTGTTGTTTATCAAAAAGCAGAAAAAGTCAGTTCCGACCGACTTTTACGTGGTATGTTTGCGTTACCTCAGCAAGAACAAGTTCAATCTCTACTGTTCTATTATCAGATAGATTAAAATCGGTCGTTTTCGTCGGTCGGTCGACATTGTATCAAATCTCTCCACCTGTTTAATTATTCATAATGACTATGTATTCCATTTATAATCACGTCCGCGCGCCTTTGCCTGCGAGGCCTTTATAAACAGTAAGTTTAGCAGTTTTAACCTAGCTTCTAAAATTGGATCAGAAAGCGGCATTCTGATATTACTGTACGCTGAATTTGAAATGTCGTCTACTCCCAACGGATTCCGGTATACATTTATTTTTCTTTTAACACCAAATATCCTCTCTGGATCCCTTAGGTATTGGATTTCCTTTGCTTAGTGCGCGGCTAAGCCTTAAAAACACACCCTTCACATTTCATTTCTTATTGTTTGTGAACCTAGTTACATAATTGAGACGGAAACACTTAATATAGATCCATTTGATCATACAAACATTCATTATCATAACATGAAAAACTATTAAAATTCAATCTAATTCATTAAAAATTAAATGATTCAAACAAATTATATAATGCAATGTCAAATAAAATTAATTGATAACTTCAAATTATGATATGTCCGAGTAATAAAATAATTAAAAACACAAAACAAAACAATAGTTACATGAAAATCATTCTCAATGGCAGCTCGATCACTCAGATAATCATTTACCTGTCTTACCTTTTCACTAAAATATCGTTCAATTTGCTTTTAAATTCACCAAGGGGCTACAAGCGAACCGATTTTAGAATTTTGTTGTAATTTCAATTCTCTAGGTTCAGAGGTTTAAGTTGTATGCTGTCTGACAGCCAGTCAAACAGTCTCTTTTATAATATATATTAATATTCATGACTAGGCAAACAGTAAACCTTTTGTTAAACTAAACAATTGAACGCTGAAATATGGATGTAGTTGTATTATCAGTATTTAGGCTATTAATTTTCTATATCGCTCGGAAAATAGGCTCATTCATACTGATTTCCAATAGAATAAACAAATGGTTTTATTCACCCATCATTAGGTACTAATGAGGCACCTTTATTTGTCCAATAAAGTATAGACATGATACGTCGAAAGATTTTTTAATAATATTTAAATTTTAATTGAAGAAAGTCGTACTATTCGATTTCTTCTAGTCTTCACTAGTCAATTTCTACTTGTCTACTTTAATTTCATCATCCCTTATTTCTCGCTTTTAAAGGGTTACCAATTAGAAAGTTTTTTTAAGTGGTAGGGACATTAAAATTGGTTTACAATGAGCGAAGAAAAAGGCACACCAAAGCAAAATACGCTGACTCGTTCACTTGGATGACATATTTATTGGTGTTATTTTGATTTAAAAAGCAAGCTACTTAACCTTTTTTAAGAAACTTGTATAGGACTAATCTGAAAGTAGGTCTCTAGCTTTTCAAATAAAAAAAAAAACATCTAAATCAGTTGAGAAATGACCAAGTTCTGCAGTAACAAATATATTTAAAAAAATACAGCTGAATTGTCGAATTGCCAAACATTAACTTCCTCCATTAGTCAGTTGAAAAAAGGTTTCGCCTTGACTTTAAAATCCATCATGGCCGGCAGTGGCTCTGTTTCAAATAGGTACGTGGGAACATGCGCAACTGTCTAAATTACTTACTCAAACTTGGGAAAAATATCCCGTCGGAAAGAAAAATACCTTTCAATTCTTGTTGACCGAGTAACTTTACAATGACAAGCTTTTAACACTACGGTTATCATTTTCATCGTGGACATTATATGAAAACTTTTGAACCAAAATGTTCAACGATAAAAACATCTTAACGTATTATACTTTTCACTCAAAAATAATACTGCAGTGTTTTAAAGGAAAATTACATTAACAATTACTTTTTACTCAGAACCCGTGTATCAAACTATAATATAGCATAGCTTTAAGTGTTAAATATGCATAGTATTTAAGTACACGCGTATATTACACTAAACAATATAATATTGTATGTGTATACTGAACTCTGTGTGACCTAGTAATGTGCCTTACGGGACACCACGATAACAATCATAAAATATCCATAAATTACTACGATTTTAACTGACGTTTATGAGTTTAGTAACGTTTAATAACGAAGTCAGGGATAACAAGCTACAAGTCGAATACAAAAGAATTTATTCCATGAAACCACCACACTGACACTGTTAAACGCTTCCGATGAGTTGTAGACTCACGTCGAATAGCCGTCAACGTGTTATTAGTTGTTTTAAGTATGATTATTTTATGTTTTTCTGTTACTTTCTTATACTTGCCTATTTTGTTTGAACACAGATTAGATGCCTAGGCCTTAGGATTGACTTAGATCACTACTTTACCACACCAGGCTGTCATTTATGTTTCACGGACACCGAGCTTCTTTTTAGTGTACTCCTGACCTACACACCATACAGATGCCCGCAGTTACCCAACTCTTGGCTTCACACCTTCGGCCTTCGGTGATCGAGGCGGCATACACTACCCTAACCTTGTCTCTGGGAGTACTCTCAACGGATGCGCCGTTTGTCTCCATTGAGGGTATTCAGTGCGGCGTGCACGGGCCTGGCCTCAGTCGGTAACGTGGTTGTGGGGCAGCGGTGGCGTGGGGTGAATGTCCGCCGGCAGTGCGAGCGCTGTTTGAAGCTCCGCGGCGAGCGAGCTCGCGGGCTCCAGCACCGCCGCTGACGCGCTACGCAGCTCCCGATGGAACTCTGCTTCTGCTGACGGAGAATGGCACCCGCCTGATGACGCGCGCCGCCGCCGCCAGCCTCCTGCGAGCCGCCCTCCTCTCCCCGCGCCCCCCTCGGCCCCGCCACGGTGAGCCGCCGCCGCACCCTCTTCTTCTCTCTTCTCTATATGTGTCTCTGTCAGTCCGTCGCCTCTAGCACTGCACGCTTCACCACCGGCTTCGTAAGGTAGGAGCGCGGCTTTCTCACGAATACTCTTTTGGATTTCTAGTTCAACGTTTACATTTTCACGATCAACACAATGGACGTAAACACGTTTTATATATTTTAACGGCTCTAAACTGTCGGCGGTTTTAATATTTTAACAGAAAAGGCTAACCCAATAAATTTATAATGATACGGACTCAGATTTTACTTTACTTATTCGTATTTGAATAGTTGAGGACTAGCTAAGGTGGTTTGATTTTTATAATCTTAATTGATATTTGATGAGTATTCGCTCCTACTTTATGCCTGCATGTCTAGATTTCTGCTACTTCCCGTTTCCTTTATTCCACTTTAGACTTTCATTCGTGCAATCGCATTCACCTCGCCTCGAAAGTCTACACGTGGAGCTCTTGTGTGCATGCTGCATGTGTCCTGCATCTTCTTCTACGATCTCTATGGTTACTGCGCGGCATAGACTTGGCTTTAATAGTTCGAGTCTACCATCCGAGAGACTCTCTCTGGCCGGACGTTTTGTATGTCCGATGAATGTCGTAACATTGGCCGATATTGTTATTTTATCTTTTATTAACGTAGGTCTCAGATTTTTATTCTATATGTGACGGTCGGCCGGCGCGATTGCCTCTGGTGATACGAAGAGTCTGGTCGCGCTACGGTTGGTCGTGACTTGGCCCCAGCTAAGAGATTCGATGGATGAAATTCCAGTAAAGCTGATGTCGGACGGAAGGACCACGAATCGAAATGGAACTGGCGTGACCTCATGGATCGGCGGTATGTCCATAACGCAGGACGGGAACCTGATTGCCCCGGACAAAATTATGTCGCACGTACATCGATATGCAAGTCCCCACTACAACCCCCACGGGCACCATTACCACCGCTGGAACCATGAGCCAGGGGGGAGTGAAGACCCCCTTTACGCTACCAAGACTGTCTACGGACCAGGATACATTGATGAAAACCGTACGTATGGTTGGTATTGTAACGTCCACTAATCTTTCTGAATTTAGCGCGGTAGGAGAGTCTGATCTCGAAACTTTATACCTGCTAAGGATTTTTATTAATCTGTGAAATAAATAATTGAATACCCTAGAGGAAGATTAGTCGACAATTATACAATAATTGAACACACTAAACCTTCTATAACCATAGATATCGTAAGACACTCCAAGCTTCGACTGTACATAGGAAGGCCACTATCATGTACCGGTCGTCATACTACGGCACTTCATGGACCCAAGTGCTCTTGTTTCCACCCCTTTCCAACCTCGAGCACAGTACACATAGATCCCAAAGTTAGAAAAGAAAACAGAATAGCTTTTCGTAGATCTGTATCTAGAGATTATAAATCGTAGATACCCCCAGAGTTTGCTTCCTTCCCCAACAGTAAAATTGTAGGTTTAGTTTAAAAGGAGCGATTTAGCAAAGACGCTTAGACTCGAGGATTTCCGGTCCCCGTTTCAGAGATCCATCTTCCGCGAGAAAAATTTGTTCTTATTGATCTGAGGGGAACAAAGGCACTGAATTTAATGGAATCTTATTCGTTCACTATGCATGATCCATTAAATACCATAATTCGACACAAAGGCATGTCGACTTGAAGATCGCTTTTGAGACCAATCATTGGCAAACCCATCGTGATTAATAAATATATTATACCACCTCACTCGTTCTGGTTTTTTATCACACTCAAGATTTTTTACACACAATTGTAAATTTGGTCTTGGCATGAGCATTTATCGTAATTTATGAACCACACATATTTTTTTAACATTTTATTTATGTATTGTATTTTATTTTTATTATCTATCTGTTTATTTTTTGATAATTTTATAAATGAACGTCACACAAATAATAAATTTGCTTTGAATGTTTGGATTCAAAACGAAACGTGGATATATCTTAGGTAATATTTTTAGTTTAATACGAAATGTTTTTAGTTGCCAATGAAGAATAACTGACAGGAGTTGGAAAAACAAATAGGATTTATATTATTTTAAAAGGATACGACACGGTGTACTTTCGTTTAATATAACACGCTTATTCTATTATAGATTACCTAGTACAAGAGTTCTTAACGGGTAACAATTGCGATCTTTTCCAAAATCTAAAAATGGCTCATAGGTCAATCTATCGAGCCAAAGTGTACTTACTACTTAGAAACAATGAAATAGTAACATAATGATTAGATCATATACTTACACACTTATAACTGGACGTAGACCAAAAACTATTTGAAAACTGTTATGACCCATCAAAAGATCGTGACTGTTGCCTCCTGGACTTCAGATACTAACAATAACCTACCCTGCAGAGAGGATTGGAAAAGAGAACGGTAAATCAGGTGACGAGAAAGTGGCTCTGCAATCGACCTGCCACTTGGCGCTGGACTCTTGCATCAAGGACTCTGAGTGCGTGACATCACTGACTCCAGTGCTGCAGAAGTGCCACGCCAGCGACTGCGACAGAGAGGGATGCATGACTGCTCTGCGAGGGTTCTACAGGAAACCTGGTGTGCACTGGAACACTGAGATTGCCTTCTGCCTCTGCAAGTAAGTATTTATAAAATTAACACGCTTGAATCCCTTCACTGGTGCCTTTCTAACAGCCCTCCTGATGTTGAGTGGTTACTACCAACCATAAAACCATAAAACGTATCTGTTCCATTACCGAAAACGTTGCGCCTGTCACTCTGAGAAGGGGATGTTACTTCTAATGCGCTTGCTCCACCAGCACGCAGATACTTCCGCCGGAATACAGCAATACTAGTGCATCGTTGTTTGGCGACGGCTTACAAGGTATGGTGGCAGAACTTCTCCGGATGAACTTGGTACAAGTTTTACAGTTACTTTGGGTTGCTCCTTTCGCATCCTCAGGGGACGTGTAGAGACTCTGAGAGTAAGTACTCACTTACGGACGCGAGATGAACTTTAGCGAACATAAATATTCTCAGCTATGTAACTTCTGGATAAACATGGCCACCGATGGCTATTGTCAAGAAAATAAAGTGACATGAGTTTTCAGTTTTTATCGGCTAACTTGATCCTGAAGGTATGTTGGCAGTGATAAGTAACCCTGCTGCCAAACAAGGGGGATTCGAATCGTAGCTGGGACAGACATTAGATGAACATAATGTTTATTCTCGAGCACGGATAAACATCCGTGCTTCGTATGCAACATAAAATGTAACTATCCCAATTGACTAAAAATCTTTAAGAAGGGGAAGGAATTTGTCGTTCAAAGATCTGACTCCTAGTTGACTAAAACTCATGAATCATTAGCGATTACTGAAAACGAGAATTAAGGTCAGAAACTGAAAGAATTCTTAAAAAATTACTTGGAATCGTCACGTTTTTTAATAAATATGTACTTACAAGATCATGCGTTCAATATTTTAGCATACTATCGAAATCCTCAAGTTTCTTTTATTTTTGAGTGGTGGGAATACATACGAGTTGTTTGGCAACAAAAAAGGGTAATGGTGGCTTTTTACTGTTTAAAAACTGTCGAAAACCATGTCGCATCAAAATGTATTGCGTGGTTTAGAGGATAAAACATGACACCTGACTGTAATTTGACATATCTGTATGCATGTAATGTGCCTAAGGAGTTCCTGTGACGCGTTATTTAATCACGAATATGTTTACTTGTGTGTGTAAAATTGTACGTATCCAAATGATACTTGAGATCTAAAGGAATAAATGAGTTTGAGTTTAAATAAACAGACAGACGCGGAAAGCTGCTTTGTTATGATAATGTGAAATTCCTTCCAGGAAAACCGATAACCGCGAAGACTCATGCATGAATGCACAGGAGCGTCTTCATCCATCTTGCGCCCAGCGTCCCCCCGTGGGCTCGCCTCTGCCAGCGTGCCACACCCTGGCCCACGCCTGTCGCGAGGAACCAGAATGCAGGTAAGACAAGAGACTGTTTCATAAATCTATAAAACCGACTAAAAATAATTTTAAATTTTACTTTTCGGTCATAAGGTTGAAAATCTTAATATATAAACAAAAAATTGTTTATTTTTATGTTAAACTTGGCGAACAAGCAGACAGACAACCTGATGTTAAGTGGTTACCGTTGACTATGGACATTTACAACCCCTGGACTGCAGATGCGTTACCTACCCTGAAGAAACCTCATCAAATTTCCCTTAAAGAGACCCATGTCACATCTGTGCGGAAAAACCTCAGGAGGAAGGTCAACTCTGTGAGACCTAACACATTTTAGTCCATGTCTTGAAAACTACTGAACCAATAGAAAATTTATGAAACTTACACTATTTCCTAAGTTAAAGTAAATGTGAGCTATTAAAATTGTTATTATTTTATTTATTATTATTGCTAGTCCCGTCACTTCAGAAGTATAAAAAAACGACTTGCTTCATAATAAAAGCTAAGAGATATTATCACAATTAACAGAGATTTTAATGTATAGTCCACAGTGCACTATACATTAAAATCGCTAAACTGTTATCGAAACGTTGCCAGTAATAAACAAACAAACTAGAATATTATGAAAACCAATCGTATCTGGCATACGCGATAGGTATGTTCATGTGTTTCCAAAAAGCCGGAGCGAAACCAAATTAGAGCGGCGCTTATGTCTGGAACTAACGGTCTGGTTTAAAAATATATTTATGTTATGATAGCCAGATTCATGAGGAAGGCTATAGGCTATCTAGCATTACGCTACAGTTCTTGGTGAGCCTTAAATATTGATATTTGTAAAGAAAGTCTGAAAAAAAGCGGTACCGAACTGCTTTATCCGCGGCGCTGGAGTAGTGGCTAATTATACGTAAGTACCATGCAGTGTTGTTATAAAATAAAAATAAAAAAACGTTTACACACTCATACCTCTGCACTAGGAATCCCTGTGTCGCAGATGGCATGGACAAACACAGAAACACAAGACAAACACCCAAGCCCCGAGAACAAACTTCATGCTCACCACACAAAGTATCTGCCCCGGCCGGGAATCGAACCCGGGACCCCTCGCTTCGAAGGCAGAGCTAGTACCATCTAAGCCACGGAGCCGTTATATACTGAAATACTAAGTCTGCTCTTATTGATTTCTTTAAGTTATACGCGCATAAAATCGTATCTATAAAACCGGATATTCTAACACTAGACCTACATCCCCAAACCCGGAGCATTTGCACAAAACAATCCCGCAAGCATTATCTACGACCGATTGGTTCGCGAAATAAATACGTACACATTCATCCGTATGAAATATTCCGATAGCATTGATTTTGGAAACTCATTTCGATATAGTAAAGCGTGGAAAACCTGATTACTGGGATTATTTTTGTAATTTATAGCAGAATCATATTGTTTAAGCAATAGTAACCGAAAGCTCGACCGCGGTCTCATCTGGTGGTACACATACAAGTAATACATACAAGTATTCATTGCACGTGTTCTTTGTAAATTTATAATTACAATCGTCACTCTCACTGCACTTAAAACAAATAAGCTGATGTGAAAATTGACTGATTTAAAAATCGAATAATCCGACTATAAAAAATTTAAACCCTTATTTTAGTATTTAAGGTTGGAATTTCTTCATGAAATTTCTATAGGATCACCTCAGAGGTATACACTATAAATTAAACAAGTTAATTTTACGAAAATGTAAAAATCCCCGAGTTTACATAATGGTAATGTACTGATGAACATCAAAAGGCTGAACATCAGATCTTCATAAATTATAGCTAAGATATATCTCGACCACGTCAGCTTTCAAACACAAAAACCGCATAAAAACTAGTACTCTATTACCTCCTATTATTGGAGTCGACTAAAATTGATTTAGATTAGTTTCAGTGTGGTGTAGCATGTGAGCGTGGTGGTCCAGGGGCATAGACGCCGACTTTCAATCTGAAGGTTGCTGGTTCAAACCCACACGTGAATCAATGAGTTTTTTCACTTGAAAATTCATTCATTATGTACGCAATACCACGTTCTCAAAACGGTGACGGAAAACATCGTGAGGAAACCATGTCTTAGAACCAAAAATTTGACGACATTTAACATCTACCAATCCGGATTGGGCTCCCGTGGTAGATCAGAGCCTATTCACTCTCAATTATCGAGAGCAGGCCGGTGTCCCTGCAGTGGGAACATTAGAGGCTGGTAAGGTACGGAGGTGTAGCGTGTGATCAGACAAAATCGGCAATAGAATCGCTTCTAAATATAATATGTATCGAATATTTTGAACATAATTTGTTTGGCTCATAAATGATGGTGTTTTCGCTATATGGAATTACTGTCAGTATTCACCACAATGGATTTTGAACACCAAAAGTGCTTAATTAAATTGATTACACTGTGACAAATTGTAAATATTTGGGGCATATCGCAATTTAATTATCGTTTTTAAATAGCCGGTCATTACTCATCAAATTTAAGTGGCCAATTTGTATAATAGCGTTTTAGAAGAACTACGCGTGTTGTAATGTTTGAGATGGTATGTCCTGGTAATTTCTTTACCTCGTAACAAATGGTATTTATAACCAGCTGTGCTCAGCTTCGCCCGCACGTTATTCAGAGAATTTTTGACAGACCTTACAGCTAAATCTACAGTTGTAGTTGCCTTCAGCGCTTTCACGTTCTCATTATCTATAAACTCGATATAATTAGATATTATGGCTGTCTTTAATTACAGGCTCTAAATCAACTTGCGTTTATTTATTTATTTATTTGACACTTTATTGCACATATTCAAAATATATTACAAAAGGTGGGCTTAACGCTAAAAGCATTTTCTACCAGCCAACCTCACCGGTCGAGATAGAGGTTGGCGTGCTAACAATTAAAATATATATATTTATAGACAAAGTTTGGAAAATAAATAAATAAGATAAAAATAAATATAATTATATATATATCTGACCTGCTTATTAAAACATAAAAAAAACACAAAAAAGAGAATAATAAATAAAATATTATACAAAGAAAAGGTATAACAATAATAAACACATGATAATAATGATGAGGCTGATGATGATGAATCACTTTGGAGCTACTAGCTTCGCCAAGAAATGTTGATGAACAAGTTTTTTAAAAGAAAGCTTGCTAGGTGCTCTTTGAATTTCATTTGGCAGAGAGTTCCAGAGCCGAACAGCTACTACCTCGTTTCTCCCTCTTTTCACGAGGTATTTTTTTTGTACAAGTTTCTCCATCTGATATCGGCTCAAATAATTCTTGCAACTCGACACTGGCAAATCGTGGCTAAGTTCACCACGGAGGCCATAAATAAAAGAAGACGAAGAAGACCTTATGGCGATCACATATTTTGTAACCTTCATAAGGTGCCTTTAAACTTTTAAATCAGTTCACCTTTGAATGAACTTTAATTATAGATGAAGTCTACAGACGTTTGTTTTAGTGTAAATAATTCAATTTTCCCAGGGACCTTAAGGTGATTACATATTCTTTGGTGACCTGCTTAATGTGCCTTCAAACTTTTGAATTTGTTCACCTTTGCATGAACCTTAGGTGACCGATTTAAGTCTACGTTTTCACATTACTTGTGTCAATAGAAGAAACTCGAAAGATCTCGCAAACATAATCACACTGTTGCACTAACGAAAACAAAAAAGATTTTTATTTCATTGTAGTTTTAACCTTAGAAACCTCTGGCTAAATGAGAACTGACGTTTTAGTGCTGAACAGGTCTATAAATAAGAAGTGTCACATGCCGTTCGATTCTGAAGGGCGGTGGAAAGTCGCAATGCAGCCACAAGGTCATAAGTCTTGATATTACCAGTAATAAAAATTTAATATTTTTTTTAGTAAACTTGGCTATGTTAGATTCGAATTCACACACTGACTGTTGTTTTTTTATAAAACAAATGTGACTGGAGTACTGTAGCTTGATGTTAAAGTGGTTACCTTCATCTATAACAACAGTAATATGAATCAGGTCCCCAAGAATGAGAAGACCAATTTTTTATCTCGTTGCACCTATAACCCAAAAGGGGAATATAACGTTTCCTGCACCTGTAATTTCACCGAAACCTTCCATCGGAACACAGCAATACTTAAGTGCCGCTGCTTGGTGGAGAATTACCAGATGTGGTGGCAGTACCACTTCCGGCGGTTCTATTCTACTGCTACCTATTGTATTTCTTGCTAGATTTTGCCTCTTCGCTAGCGCTAAGCTTCGTTGGAACATAGCAACGCGAGTACACCACTGCTTGGCGTTGAATTATCAGGTGTGGAGACAGTATTTTTCCGGACGATCTTGGCACAAATTTTACTTCTACTTTTACTGGATCTTTCTTTCGCCCCACCCGGAAGGCACGTGTAGGGACTCTATTATTCACCCACGATCGCGAGTAGTATGGTCTCTCAAAAGTGTTTATTCTCCCATCCTTCATCAGTACATAAAAGTTTTTTTTTCCAGAATCCGCCTCGAGAACTACGAACAATGGTGTGCCGTGGACGCCGTGACCCAGGGCTGTGCCGGTTCACCAGCAGCGTGCCGTGCGGCCGTAGTTGCTGTGCTTGGAACCCAGCTGCGAGCTGCCTGCGCCTGCAGAGGAACTGACTTCGCCCAGCTGTATGACTGTCTTGGTTGGCAGAGACTTTTGTGGCTGAACCCTTGTGTCGGTAAGCGTTAAAGATGGCAGCAGTGTTTTCTTGTATACGAACTGATTCATCTAGATCAAATGGGTAGCATCTATTACCGTTTGTGACTGTAGGACGAATGGATTGTCCAAGTGATGTCCACAGAAGCAGCCAATGTTACATGTCATACGGTACGGGAGTGTGGCTGACTGGGCATGGCGACAATTCGCCACGCCATTGCGATGCTCCCTTAGCTTCGCGTTTGCTTCTTTCCATTACACATCTCACACCTGCCTTGGATGTTTCACATCTGCGTTGGTTTTTATTGGTTTTTTAAATAAATAATGGCTAAAAATAGCAGGAATACACGCAGTTTTTTGGCTGTTTCAGTGGAATCCCAAAGCGACTACCACGTGAAGACCTACGGCTCAGTGCTCACCACCACGCCCTTCGACAACGGAATCCGCTACATCACCTTGGCGCCAGAGTCTCCGTACCATCGCACTACTATTCACCACAAGCACAGCACTCAACACTCACAATCCCACTTCCCTGTGAGTGTACAGGTGAGTGTGGAGGTAGGTGACTTTGCCAGTTAATAATCCGTGTCTTTCTGTCTTCCTCTTCGATTTACTCGGACTCTCTTCAAAGTCTTCACGCTCCTTTCTTCCAGTGAAATGTTTGGCATCGTACCTTTTATTTATGACGGTAAGCGGTAAGGCACTATTTCAGTTTGAAATTTGATTAAGCAAGGCAAAAATAAAAGGCAAACTTACCTGCTTATTGTCTATGTTCAAATAATGAATATTATTATATTAATCACAATTTTTGAATTGTGCTTAATTTTTATAAATGTTCTGCATGACTTGAGAATAATTTTGGGCAACACTCTTGAAGCCACACATTTCTTGAACACAGTTCTCTTGAATCGACACATCTCTTGAACCCACGCTCCTCTGAACCACCATTTAAAAATCTCTCTTACACTAACTTACACAATTAATATTGTGAAACTCGCTCTCGACTTTTGATCTATGATGCTTCTATTTCAATAGTCTTATTTAAACAGTAATCGCGAAAAAAGCTGGCGAATACATATTTTTGAGAAAGAATCACTATAAAACACCTTTCTTCTCACTTTTTACAAACATCAAAAGTAATCAGCTGTCAGTGCGGTTAGTTTGTCTTCGGCATTATCAATATTTGTTAACTTATTTCATTCACTATACAACATGGTAATCATAAATTGCTAACTCCAGAATAAGGTAACAATCCGCCCATATGATTACTTCTGTATTTATTTTCTTGTGGTTCTTGGTATTTGTGGCTTTTATCGTCGTGACAATTTGACTCCGAACTGACAAGAAATTGTTCTTCTACCAGGAAACCCTCGAATTGAGCCCCATAACAACAATGTCTGAGCAAACGGTGGGCCCCAACGAAGTCGCGCAAATATCTGAGCCAGTCATTGAGACAACAACGCAGGCGACGACAACCACGACAAAAGCGACAACGACAACAAAGCCCACGACCACGACAACTACAACAACAACCACGACAACGCCACGGCCGACCACGACCATGGAGCCGGCGAAATACTGCATTGTGAAGAAGCCGGAAAACGATGATCAGGCGCAGTATATCAAGATGGGAGAGACTAGACGGGTAAATACGCAAATATTTTTACCTGTCATTGGTACATACAGATTCCATCACGCATAGATTCACTCTTACCCTATTCTGAGAATTTAAACATTGAATAAATTTAAAATTCACATATTTTAATTCCAGCTTTACCGTTCAGCGGAGCTGGCAGAATGTACCGACCTGTGCGTCTGCGAGGCGTCCCTTCAGGTATCATGCAAGGTGGCTTGTGTCCCTCGAGCGCCGTGCTCCTCGCGTCTTGCGCACTACTCACACGCCGCGCCGGCGTACCAGGCGTATAGGGGGCGCTGCTACTGCTACTCCGGTTCTTTCATCTGCATGAGACCTAACCCAGGTAAAGTTGAAGCTATTACTCTGTCTCTTTAAGAGAAATTTCTATTCCTGCAGCCTATTTCTCGGAGAATTTCATCGGCAAGGTTATCCAGGTAAATTTCCAGTATAATTGTCTTTGCTTCTGCGAGACATCTCTCCAGGTCTCGTGCAAGGTGGCCTGCGTTTTTCGGTAGCTGTGCTCCTTGTGTCTCTCGCACTAGACTGTCACTGTTCTACCTACACGCTAGACCGTCCTATCAGGCGTATTGGGTGCACTGTTACTGCTAAGCCAGGACCTTCGTTTGTGTGACCTATTTTTTAAATCTTGTGATATATTTTATGCATCAGAGACCCAGTTTAGTTTAAGATTGGACTGGGATACTGTTCTTTTGTAAAAGTCCCCAAAAATAATTAGGTTATAAAAAAGAAAAAAATCCTTGCTTAACTCGCTTTAATTAAATATTGTAATGATTCGAAGAATTCACACATTTTCAAAGATTATCTGACCTTTTCAGGTGAATACAAGCTCCCCGAAGGTGTATACCTGCTTCTTGGCTTCAGTGCAGTTGATGAGGCTTTGCTGAGGCCTCACACTGGACTGGGAGCCGAAGATGCTGTGAGGCTCCTGCAACAATACTTGTACTATGTCAGCCGTGGCGTGGTACGTACCTAGTGATTAATGCTATTCTAAATTATATGAGCAACTGGATAGCACATTCTAAAGGTAGCCAACCAGATGCTGAATCATCAGAAAATTATCTACTCAATTAATAAATTATTATCATATCAGCAGGCAGCCGTCAAATGCTAAGCATGGCCTATGTTCAGCAGTGGAATCTTGTATAGATTTCCATTACAAACAGAATTGAGTCCCCTCCATCTATCCTCTATCTGTGACCGTAACTATTTCTTCGTTCTATCAGGGGAAGGGTCTCAATACAATCATATTATAATTTCAGACAAACTGCACTCTGACCCTATTCAACATCAGCAATGAGAACGTCATCATAGCAGCCAGCGTCTCCCCTAAGGAACAAGAGATGATGAGAGAGGCTGGTGAGGCGTTGCTTGATAGAGAAAAGGTATGATAATAACTGTAGAATTTTCTTCTTACTTTAACTTTGGTTTTGGCCTCGCTTTTGTAGGGACCTCGCAACATCGCAGAACAACTCATTTTTGTGTTGATGTACTGAAGCTGTTTTTAAGAGAATGCTGACTGATTACCTGTAGTCTTGTATACTTCCCATTAGCAAAAAATCCGCTTGGCCAAGGGCCTCACAAAAATCTTTTTCAAACACCCAATTTCAATCCGAAGGGCGCTGATTCAAAGTATGTGCTGATTACATCCTTCGCAAAAGGTAAAGGAAAACATCGTGAGGAAACTGACTCAACATAGGAAAACCAAAACAAAAACCTTCATGTCTCGACATGTCATCCTTATTGGGCTCTCGTAGTAGATTAAAAGCAACTTAGACCACACTATTACTTACCACAAATATTATAATACTATACCACTTACCATCAAGAGCTTGACCAAACCATAATAATTAAAAAAAAAAACCATTGACATAAATTTTTTGAGACTATACTGGTGTCGCATAATTTTACACAATTTTATGTATATTTAATTTTATCCCTGCATGATATGGTATTGTCATAGATGCTGATAGGGAAATAGCTTTAATAAGCGGACCTGCAAAATACATTATGCTCATGACCAACTGTATCCTTTTCCAGGAGGAATGCATCGACGTTCTAAAGGTTGTGAAGTCTCGCATCAACTCCCAGCACGAAGATATCTCTTCTCATCTTCTCCTGTCTATCTTCAAGATCGCCGAAGTGGATGTCGTCTACCCCACACCACCCAGCTCGGCCATCTCTTCCCACGGTCCCAAACTCAATTTTTATATTCTTATCACCATATTCACTATAATTTATAACTTTAAGTACGCAATATCCTTCTTCATCCTCACTTTTTACATTGATATCGTCAATTTTATATCGATTTTACTCGATAAACTAAGTAACCTAAAAGATGTTTCGTCTTCGAACGAATTAGATGTTGTTCCTTTTGTTAAAGAGAGATATTTTGTAAATATCAATTTTGTATCTATTTTGAAAAATTATGAAGAATTTATGGAACAAAATATTGCGGTTGTAAATTATGAAACTTTGCACGATGCACTTGCTTTAGGTAACGCACAAGATATCACTGATTACGTGGCAGTATGTGTAAGAGAAATAGATGTAAATATTTATAAGGAAAAGAAACATATCAAGAATGCTGTGAATACTACAATATATGATAATTTTAATGAACTTGTTGCTGATATACCTAAATATTTTTCTAGAGATGTGTATTATGAAATTGGATATATTGACTCGAAGCTTTTCGATGATTTCTGTTTTGAAAAAATCGCGTCCTCTTCTTATGGGATTGTAAAATCCGTTAGCTTAGGACTGACTCTAGTAGTAGTATGAAGACTGAGATGAACTAAACATATCATAGTTAAATGTATTTCGTTTTTATTTTCGACTTAGAACTGGTGCTTGTAGGTCGATCTTTAAAGGCTGGGTTTTGTACATAAGTGTGTTTTGCCTTTTACACTGTTAGTGTTTCGTTCTATTATATATTCTCTAGATTAGATATCGCAGGCAAATATGATTCTTGAGGCATTTACTATTTTAATACTTCTCCATCCTCTATTTTCCTAATACACTTTTCACAAGACCCCATATTATCTTCTTAATTTCTATCTTTATTTCCCTGAAGGTTACAAAGTCTGCGATTAATTGATTAATATATTTTCCTTGGTGGTTAGAGATAGTTTGTAGTGATAAGCGCCTTTTTGTTAGTTAGATGGCTGTACGTATAAGTAGTGATAAATCTAAAATATAAATGTGAATGCACTTTTAGGGAATACGTGAACGAACAAAACTTAGCAATTATCCAACACTGATTTCTTTGCTTGTTTCGAATAAGCATGTTAACTGCGCTGAACTAAATTCAAAAATGTTCCCTTTCTTTGAAATTCTAACTGCTTATTTGACGGTATTTAATATTGTTAAGTTTCGTTCATTCACACTTAATTTTAGGTAGACACTTAGATAAATGTTCTGAAATCTTACATAACCGTGGTTATGTAAGTGTGAAATGGTAAAGAAAGAAGCTTTAATTTGGAGTAGAAATAGATGATTGTGTTCCATGGAGTTTTAACAAATACTAGTGGATTTGTGGTCATTGTGTTAGATCATTCTAGAAGATTTTTGTTTCTTTTTGTTTTCCTTATAGTGCTTTATTGTTGTAATAGTTAAATTTTACTGGCGACAACGTTTACATAGTTGTGATTCCTTCTTGATATATTTTAATTGGTTAATTCTTAAAAAATATATAAGACAAATGTTTTAATTTATTCTGTTTAGTAGAAAACTTCCAAATCGGAATTTAGTGTACAAATTAAATGTGTAAAAATTGGAGCATCTGTCTTATGCTGGGATTTTATAATATGCGGCCGAAATCCATATGTTGCAAGATCTACGAAAAGTTTCATAGTTTTTGATTAAAAAAAGACATAGTAAGTTTGTTACTGACATATTCAAATATCCGTATTATAGAAGCATAACTTCAAAGGTTTTGGTGTTATAAAATGTACTAGTAAATGTGTTCTAACAAAATCAAGGTGAACTAGCCTGATTTTCGAATGTAAATATTAGCAAAGATAAATTATTCCTGTTAGAAAGCTATACTTCAAAAATCAACGCGAAAAGTAAACATGTAGTATTTCGTTATGGTACGTGTTAAATGATACTAAAATATAAATTTATATAAATATGGTTACGCAAAAAGTGTTTTAATAATGAAACTGAAACATATCATTAGTTAAATATATATACATATATATAGTTCTAAATTTATTATAATTAATTTAACATGAAATATAACTATCTTATCTACTTAATACAAATATAAACATGTCACATCTATATAAAAGAACATTAAGTAAACAAATTATGTTACATCAGAGTCGATTCACAAAAGAAGTTGTGTGAAATATGTTTTTTCTAAATTGAATACATGAATTTGTTATTTAACTATAGTTTTAAATGAACTTCTCGTTTTAAATCAACTTAACTGTCCTGAAAATTATAAGCTTGTGAAAATATCGAACGATACATATCAACAAGGCTCAATTTTTACCTATAAATTAAAATTAGCGTTAGACGTTGCAAAGCAAAGTACTTCTTTATGTAGCTTAGATAATAGAGTAGGTTTAAACAAACAGAAAATAGAACTAAAACTAATGTTAAGTTATCTTATGATAGATGTATTGATGTAACCTTTGGATTTGGTATAAAATTTTAATATTTACTTTATGACTGTTAGATATGATGTATGTCCTCTTTTCTGAGATCTATGAAAGTGCACGCCTTTGCCTTCCATGTACATAAAATATCTATGCCTAATTCAATGAGGATGGGCCTTTAAGAATTACTTGTTAATAGTCAATAAGAGAGCCTGTCTGTGGGAATATGAATTACAACTATTATAGATTTGTTACGTATCGCGTTGCGTTTATCACTCTGCGACGGAAATGTAATACCTCGAGTGCCTGTAATTTCACCAGACCATAACAGTGCGCCACTGCTTGTCGACGGCTTACAAGAAATAGTGGCGCTCCTTCTCCGGATGAACTTGGCACAAGTTCTACTACTTTGTGTTGCTTCCTTTGCACCGGGGGAGATATAGTAATTTTAAATAAACCTAGTTATATTTTTGTTCTAAAATAAAGCACTATTTTACAATTATCTTTAAAATTTATCTCTCGGTATATAAACAGTATGAATAAGAATAATATTTTTATTTTGTCTATCATATCTCACAGCAGGGTCTCTGCCGAACAAGTTGACTTTACAAGCATTTCAAATACAAGCACAATCACTCACGAAACTTTATTGATATAAAATCTCCAACTTTTTGCTACATCACCGTTTTTGACGTATCACAAAACTAAAGTATACAAATTGTACTCTTTGTTGTTGTTATATTATAGTACATTATATTTATTATATTCAAATTAAGTTTAATTTATTTAAGGTTTATACTCATCAAGCTCAGGATGTTTTTCATGAAAAATATCACTATCATTTTGAGTTAATATTTTATAAAATGTGTTATCATATCATGTACCTACTGTTTGGAAACAACATATTGAAAAAATATAAAAACGGCTTTATTTTGGTAATGTTCTCATATGTTTTATACTTCTACTTTACAATTATCTCAAAACTCAGTTTGTAAAAATTAATTAGGACTTTTAGATCAATTTTATCATTAGCTAATTTTATAAAAAACATCGGTTGACGTTTATTTTTTGTCTATAGATAAATGTTTATATTAGAAAGGTTACATAAAATTTGGTTTCACAATAACGCTTTTAAAAGTTGTGTGTTAGGACTTGCAGCGATATTATGTAGTCTCAGTGTATAGCAATATTACACAATGTTGAGTTTGATATCGGTTTGGAAATATTATTTAATACTAGCAACACCACGCGTTATCCGCGGTTAAAAAGCCAACGTGAGACAATGGGAAAAAAATTACAGAATGTGTTTTTGCAAGTCACTTAAAATTTCTTCATCTTTTTGGGATAGTAGCCTACTATTAATTCAGGGTACCTTTATAATATAATACCTTTTACCTTTTTAAAGCTACCTTTATAACAAATTTCATCAGTTGCAAAATTCATGCGTTCAACCGTTGAGACGTGAAGTATTAACCACTTTCGCAATTATAACATTAGTATCAAGCGTTCTGTTTAAATACCACTAACGACTAATTGTACTGTTTTAGAAAGAATTATACGTATGGATAGAGTTACCTCCCAGATTTTCAAATTAAATGGATCTGTTTTTCATTTTGGCTGTATTTTTTGTATGGTTGTTACGCAATATTGAAACCTGTCTTATATGTGATAATAAAAAATACATATTTTTTTTAATCCTTAAAGATTCTTAAATATTAAATTTTAATTTCTTAGAGTGCTTAAATATATCATATAGATGTAATCTTACTACGAATAGAATCTTACTACGAATATATGAATGTATGATTTATTGTAGCTTAGCTAACACGAAAGACGTTTTCCTGTTTCACCATTTGACAAACAACTGTCAAACGAAGTAGTGCCGAAAAGCACACAGCGAAATTGAAAACAACCAAATTGGTCCAGCCATTTTTGAGTTTTTGCGAGACTTGCGCACGGCAATCGATTTTTATACATAGACCAACCAGCGGAATGATTTTATTATGTTTCTTGTAACATTTTTCCAAACCGACATTGACTTGAATTCAGAGCACCGTAGTGATATGCGTAACAGAGCTTCTAAAGATTAATATAATTGTTTTATACACTATTGAAGTAATTATTATTTGTGCATCTCTCGCTGTGGGGGGCACTATCAATTTGTTGTAGCTGAATAAAAAGAATTCGTATAAAAATGTATTCGACTTTTATTGCTTCAATATCTTTTAACTTTTAAATACTCATATTACAAGCTCATTACATACTCATATTCGACGGCTCCGTGGCGTTGGTAGTAGCCCTGCCTGCGAAGTGAGAGGTCCCGGATTCGATTCCCGACCGGGGCACACTTTGTGTGTTGAGCATGAAGTTTGTTCTCGGGTCTTGGGTGTTTGTCTTGTGTTTCTGTGTTTGTCCATGCCATCTGCGACACAGGAAATCCTAGTGCAGAGGTATGAGTGGGTCCCGCCTCTAATTATGGGCACGATGCGAATTGAGTTTTCTAAAAAGATATGAAAATAATTTTGAATTGAACCGGAGTATTTCTGTTGTTTATTGGCAGCAGTAATCATTTTACATGAAGTGGGCCGTCAGCTAGTTTACATGTAAATGCACAAGGATTCCTTGTATTGCAGATGGTATGGACAAACACAGAAACACAAACATCCAAGACCCAACTAATGTCAAATAACACTAAACGGTCACAAACTTCAATTTTATTTATTTGTAGTATGTATGTTGTTTAACATATCACGTCAGGCGTTGGTATCAAATGAAACAAAAAGTTAACCGAAACGCCATCTATCTCTCTACTGTGCTACTATACAGAGATATTCAAGGTGGTAGTTTTTAGTTCAATTAAACACAAGTTGATGACAAGAGAATCGACAAAAATATTTTGATGTTCGGCATTTAGTACTAAAATTTACTACTAGATGGCGCTAATAATAGTATACTTCACTGCTCCTAGATGGCGCTAGTCTACCGAAAAACGCAAACTTCTAGACTAGTCGAACCTAATTGTGGATATCGATCCTTCCTTCCCGATATGCGATAACAAGACTAATAAGAGTTTATAGATCCCGTTTTATCAATCACACAATGTCATGAGAAGACCTAAACAAAAAAAAAACATGAAAAAACATCATGTCATTAATTATTTATTATTTAACTCTTTATTACATACGAAACATTCACATGTACAAAAAGAGGACTTAATGCTAAAGAATTTTCTGCCAGTCAACCTTAGAGATAGGATTTAATATATTTGGCAATTTTAGCATGCTAACGTAACCTAAACTTTTAACAAACAAAATCATTATTAGTAGAATATAATGTAAGGAAAATTTCAAAAAGGTACAATTTCAAAACTAATTAATAAAAATCATTAGATGAAAGCGTGTGTTCCTAACAGAAGCGATGGAACGAACTGAATTGAGCTTGAAATTACGTGGTTACCGCCGCCCAAAAGCAATAAAAATACTACTCGGGTCTACTACTAAAGTATGAAAAGACCCAAGTCCCTTCGCGTTGCGTCCGTCACTCTGAGACGGGGATGTTCCGTCTCATGGACCTGTGATTTCATTAACAGCCACACTTTTCCACCGGAACACACCAATACGAATGCTGCTTGGCGTTGGCCAGTTGTAAAGTACTTCATCAGACTAACTTGGTAGAAGTACTGCTACTTTGTGTTGCTTCTTTCGCAACACCCGGGGACCTCTGAGGGAATCAGATAACTACGAACGCGAGCTTTTTTTTTATTTTATTAACTTATGAGTACTTATTCGACATTCTTTTTATTTCACAAAATTTATTGTATTAAGTAAACAATTACTTATTTGGGTACATTTTAGATTATTATATTATTAAATGGAGAGATATTTTCTCATATTTGACAAGGCTTATGTACAGCTGCAACAAAAAAATATTATTTTAACAAAACTTAGTGGCCATTGTGTTATAAAGTGAATAAATGAATCTACTTACTTACACTTAAATAACCTTAAAATATCCTTCAGCAACTCAGACCCACCCAGGTGGCTGTGGCACAGCATAATGCATAGTACAGACAGGGGTGAGTAACATCGGGAAACGAGCGATCGATAACCCTCTACGGGCGTCTAGAAGCTTCGTACATACAAGTTGTTGTATGTTTACGAACCAGAGGCATGCCACAAGTAGAAAAACCTAATCCCGACCCAAAACGTGTGCATCAGAATTTCGAGTTTTATGTTGTGAATCAGCATAAAATTAATGTATTTAGATCAAATCTATCTTTATTCTACCTAAATCTACCAATAATGAAAATATAAGAACCTCTATCTTTCTCTCTGAATTTCTCTTAGCCGCCAACCTAAAGTCAAGATGGCGGGTGTATTTCTGTATTCGAATGAAAAATCAATTGTTTATTTATTCATTGTCATATAAATCTACAATACCTGTTTAGTACCTTACAACACCACAATCAGAACTTATTATAAATCTAAGGTTTTACTAAAGAGTACATAATATGAAAATAAAATTGCCAATCGATTGCTATTGCTAATTTGCCAGGTGCTTTAAATCTTACTGGTAATCCGACAAACGTTTTGCAGAACAGTGTCGGACTATCAAATTTGTCGGATCATAAGACCCCCTATAGTCCGGATTATATAATATATAATCCATATTATGTAACCTAACTATGAAGTGTGAAAGAACAAACAAAACATTTAATTATAAAAATTCTGTATAACTAATTCTGTATAACTAAATTCTGTATTCTCACAATCATCTTGCTTTTTACAATAGTCTCGCAACATCTCTCGCAAAATGTTTCGCAACATATCTCACAACATCTCAACATGTTTCGCAACATACCTGTCTGTGTATGTCTGTTTGTTCCGGCTAATCTCCAAAACGGCAGGACTGATTTTGACGGGACTTTCACTGGCTGATAGCTGTCGTTATAAGGAGTAACCTAGGCTACTTTTATTTTAGAAAAAGAAAGCAATAATAGAGTTCCGCGCAAAAAAAAATTGAATTCAACCCGGACGAAATCGCAGGGATATTATACATTTATATTATTTCCCTCTTGTAAATGAAATAGCTATGGAGCCATTTAGCTTACCCTGCCTTACCACTTTGCGTGAAGTTTGTTCTCGGGTCTTGGGTGTTTGTCTAGATGTTCTGTGTATGTCCATGCCACCTATGTCACAGAAAATTGTAGTGCAGGGGTGTGAGTTAGTAATCGTTTGTTCGTTCGTTATTCGTTCTACTGTGACTTTTTGTTGCTCCTTTAGCACCACTAGGGGTGCATGTAGGAATTCAAAGAGACAGATGCGTGCAACTGGGGGTTAAGTTTTTATTGATTCGTAAAATTACCTTGTTTACAATAAGTTACCTCATAGGAAATTATTAACTTTAATCTATACAGAAACCAGCTGATAACCGGATTGTCTACTTTAATGAATTTTGCATTGAGAGATACCTACTTACTACCAAAGCCATAGAATGTTACGGATAATATCGAAATAATCTTATTTTTTAAATCACTAGGTTTGTGGTGATTTTACACCGAGCGACGCGACTACGACATCTTCCGCGTACGATATTCAGCGATACGATTTAAAAAATTGTGTTGTTTTTAAAAGCTATTTCGATTTTGCAGGTAACATTTTTTTATTGTTTTAATTTACCCATATAGCAATTTAAATAATTATGGCATAAAAATAAACTCGCTGTGCCCACTAGGCTCCATAGAATAGAATATAATATATTTTATTTGACACACACACAAAAACAGTATACAAACAAAATAAAATAAACCTTAATACTAACATAAAGAAAAAGAAAAACAAATGCAAGAGTAACAATAAGAATATGTGGTCAAATAGAACACCGTCTCAGCTTGAAGCTGCGTCTTAAACATACCCGTTTTTCCATAAGGTTAGCAATTCTCAACGTGTTCAATTTTGTGTTTTTTTTTTAACTATCGTTTCATGTGCTTAAATTGGTTGATACGGAACTTTTGCAGGATTATTCCCGTGTCTGTCCGTCCGTCTGTCAAACAGGTTCTTGGAAACTAAGTAGCTCATGATGGCAACCCTGAAATATATTCCATCGGCATCGTCTCAGGAGTCAATGAATTCATTAATAAATGAATAATAACATTATAAAAATAATTAACAAAATCTCTCAAAACATAAAAGAGATGGCTTAAATCTAATAGCGATCTCTTGTTTCTTGTACAATATTTTCTACCTATTAGAATACTTGGATGAATGTATTAAATTATTTAAATTTTTAATTTTTAATTTATGTGAAAAGTAGCGGAACGAGCTGAGGGCCCACCTGGTGGTAAGTGGCGACCCCCGCCCATGCCAACAGTAATGCGACTCAGTATAAGATTTGCATCTTACACTGAGTCGTATTCATCCTGCTGCGACCATCACTCGAGATGAGGATGATACGTCTCATGCGCATGTTATTTCTTATATTCTATCTAAAACATTTCTTAAAAAGCTGGTTTCGCAAAGTGACAGCCACGAATCCTTAATAAGATGAGATCGTTGACGTAGTTCGATTCTAATAATCTATCGACCAACATGTGTTGAATCACAATTCAATTATGTACAAATAAAAGTATATAAAATGTTGTATTCAAATTATTAATATATATTTTTAGTGTCGCTAAAAACTAATTTTGTAGTGAGACCGCTTTCGAAAAGACTGTGAAATGTTAATATTTTCTATTTAATCAAGTTTGTGTCTATAGGTGAAAACAGGTTGGTGTGATTTTATTATTCCTATCTTATACCACAGATAAAATAATAATAATAGGTAATTGAAAAAAAACTGAAAGTGATTTTTTCATTTTTTTTCTTCTTTTCGTTGGCTTCGCACGACTTATGCATTCGCCATGGTCCAGATTTTTTCTTTACACTTTGCTTCGTCATTTGACAGCTAATTGTCAAATTGCGAATCAAGACATAAAACATCTGTGGTGTCAGCTAGTGTATAAATATAAATTGTACATGCAATATTGAACCCTTTAACCAAAATACCAACTTAACCTGTTTTATGGGAACTTGTCGCTTTACAACGGGTTCGATTCTCAAGTTAACCGCCTTTGGTGTTTTATTTATAACCTGACATTTGATAAAATTCAGGTTTTCGTAACTTGATTTACCTTTTAATGTACGTCGATCTGAATTTAATAAATATATAATATTTAAAAATAGGAGGACAAGCAATTAGGACAAGCATTTGTTCTATTTCTATTAGAACAAATGCTTGTCCTTTTTTTTTTTTTTTTTTTTTATGTGAATGATGAGGCACACAAGCTAACGGCCCACCTGATGGTAAGTGGCTACCGTCGCCTATAGACGCTAGTAACACTCGAGGTGTTGCCAACGCGGTGCCTATCAGCTAAAAGTCCTAATTTGAAACCGAACCCACGATCTACATAACAGAAGGCAGAGCTACCAACTGAACTGTGAGGCCAGTAAAAGTACCATAACTAGCTAAACTTCCGTCACGGGAATACCCCGGGGAATACCCCGGGAATACCCCGGGAATACCTTGGGGATTACTCCACGTTACCCCCCGGGTGGTGAAGGGAGCAAGCTAGCAGCTAGCAGTAGAATGTGTACAAACAATAAGTACTGCCACCATGCCTATTAATTGCACGAGAGGATACATTATAGGTATAGAAAAAATATATATTTATTACTAGCGACCCGCCCCGTTTTCGCACGGTTAGTAGATCATCAGAGTCGTATCAGACACTACCCGTGCGAAGCCGGGGTTAGTTCCTAGGTTCCTAGTACTACATTATAAACCTACCTCTTTTTTTTTTGGGACTTTGGGTCTTTTTGAAGACCATGTCAGTCCCATAATGGACTCTAATATAGTATTTTAACAGTCTTTGTGAACCAGTCTGGAAGCAGACCTATAGAGCATGAAACCTTCCTCTTGGATCACTCTATCTATTGCTGAAAACTGCATTCAAATACGTTGCGTAGTTAAAAAGGTACAAACATAAATAAAAGAAAGACAAACATAATAATAACTTCTGAGCAATTTCGAAACCATATTTTCGCGTCATTAAGGTATTATAATCGGTAATGGTCATATTTTTATTGGGCGATGCGGAATTATATTTCAAATATGAGTTTTTTATAGAATTTTCAACAATTTGTTGATGGTGGTCAACAGGAGCCACGATGACAAACAGCGTGATTGGTATACCTCAGTCTATCCGGACAAAACTTCATCTGTACAGACAGGTCAGTATTCCAGCGCTTTTTTAGCAAGATCTTCTCTCTCAATCTCTAAAGCATAAAGCACTTTTAGACCACACTTAAACACGTTCTAGACAGTACTCTGGTCGGTCCTGCACCTGTTGTAATTACGCGCAAGAGCCTATTAAAAATAAAAATAAATGGATGCTTTGGCTGTATATATGTTTTTTTGTATGTTTGTTACTCGTTTTTTTTGTCGAATTTTCCCCGTGCAGAGAAATCGGCCAATTAGGAGTGATAATTTATTTAATTAGCCTCGGTAGCCAATCCGTCTTCACATGTCATTTAATTTGTTTTTTTTTTGGATACCTACGATACGTGCATTTTTTTGCATGCATAAAATTATTTTGTTGAATTTTCTTGTACATAAATATTATACACAGAGCCAAAACTTTCTTCAACTGGTTTTTCAATAACTTAATTTATATATTACATGTAGGTTTATATAAGTAAATAATAATAAATAATCACAATTATAATTCCAGATCCTTGCCACGTTGGCATCATGCTTCCTGTCTATGACCGGTGGAATTACTTTCGGACTAACGGCAGTACTGCTACCTCAGCTAAAAGAAGACGCAAACTACCCATATGATAAAAACTTGGACTCTTGGATAGGTATGTGCAGTAGACTGTTTCAAACCTAAGATAAGACTGTGTGTCGGATATAACATTGGTGTTACGACACTTTACATTACCGTACCATAAAATTCATGTTCACACTGCAGTCTATGCCTATACTGCACTTGATAAGCGAGAGTGGTGTTCAGAAGGTAGGACATTCTTAATTAAGTGGTATTATAATTATTTAAGGTTTCTATGGGCCCTGTATTTTGCTCATTTCGGTATAGCCCGAATTAAAACTAATATTTTACATTCAAGTAAATAATTCTGAAGCACATATATTATTATTAATTATTAGTTAATAATAATATTATTATATTTATTATTAATCAATTATACAAAATGAATAAATAAGTTTTCAGTATATTTTAGTTTAGCTTAACGCAAAAAGAATTTATGGCTTTATTGTTTTTTTTGATAATAGACATGTGATCAGATTTTATACAACAGAATTGGATGATGTTTGTTATTTAAAACTGGTTCTAAAAATACAATTTCAATAACTTCAAAGTAAACTTCACAACGAAATAACAGGAGCATTTTTTTAAACCACTATATACAGATCGTGCTAGTCCGATGCTTTTTCAAAGGTCTATCTATGAATTTTCTTGAGAGTAACAATATGTTACAGAAACTTGATGCAGAGTTAGTAAATAAGGTAGTAAATAAAAATAAGTTATAGAATGAAAAAATGGTTTATTGTGGAAAAAATAAGTATGTACAATGGCGACTATTTCAGTTCATGGTGAATTTAGGATTTTGGTAAAGCACTTGCCAGACTAGGCACTAGGCATCACTGGATGCGTAGAACTGGATAGAAAAAATGGAACGCTTACTTCTTGATGAAGGTAGAGTAAGCGTAGGGGGAGGCGACGTACGGAAGGGAGGACACGAGAGGCGAAGCCGCGGTGTAGGTGGTTGTCAGCAGGGGAGAAGTGGCTGCGGCGTAAGTGGCAGGCGCGATGAAGGTAGGAGCAGTCAGCAGGGGAGCAGACCTCTTCTTGATCAAGTGCTGGCTAATAACAGCAGGTCCAGTGTAGTAGTTGTTGCCGAGGTAAGTAGTGGGGATCGCACCAGCCGGGTAGTAGTTGTTCAAGTACGTAGCGGTGTAGGGAGTAGCGTAGGTGGTAGTGTAGGGCAGAGCAACGGACCTCTTCTTAATGAAATGAGGGACGACGACGCTGCCGGCCGCCTGGGGGTAGAACTTGTTGCCGAGGTAGGTGGTCGGGTAGTAAGGGTTGTAGGTCGGCAAGGCGTAGGTGCTAGGCACGTAGGGAGTCTGCAGGAATTGCGCGGAGCGTTTCTTGATCAGATGAGTGGTCGCAAGGGGGAGCTGAGCCTGGAAAGGATAAGAAGCGTATCCGGAGTAGAAGGGGTTAGAGATGTAGGGTGTTTGGAGAGAGCTGGGGTAGTAGATGGAAGGAGAGGAATAGGCGAAAGGGAATTGAGGTTTCGCTTCGGGTTCAGGTTCCGGTTGAGCTTCAGGTTGAGCTTCAGGTTCGGCATCGGCGGATCGCTTCTTGATGAAATGGGTGTAGGCGTAGGGGCTCGAGTACAGGACCGGAGATGGGTGCGCGATCAAGCTGGAGCTCTTCGTGATGGTCGTTGTCGCAGGAGAGATGACCGACGAGTACGATGCGTAGGGAATCGGGGATCCGTACAGCAATGCACCTGGTTCTGGCTCGGCGACGGCCGCGGCGAAAACACACAACACCACCAGTTTGAACATCTTGGTCTGCGTTGGTTCTACTGTCTGGATCGACTGATGACTGACAATGTTTCCTACCCTATTTATACAAACGAACCACCTGAGATAAGGGCGATCTCGTTTCGAAAACCGGTGGAAGGTACAGGAAGCTGGTATTTGCAGCGAGGCCAACTAGCCTCCGTGCATCAGTCTCTTTGTGATTATTGAAAGCAAATAAACTTTGCTGGACGCATTAAAGTCAATGTTAAGGTCAGGTGGCAACGCACCCTCGCATATTACCACTAACTAGTTTCATTTTATTTCTTAATCATGCATATCTGGAACTGAGCTGGCTTTAGTTATGTTTCTGCCTTGTTTTGGTCAAGTTGTTTGCTCGATGGAAAATTGGTGCTTCAAAGACAAAGGCTGAAAGTTGTAAGTCTTTGTCGAACCCGGGGAATTCGAAGCAGGGCTTAATTTTTCTGGAAAACTTTAACCAGGCTTCGGCTTGTGTTTCAGATGTACCTCAGTCATCAAAAAGCATTTAAAGGGACTCAAAGAGTACATTGCCTGGTCCGATAAGGCGTTCAGGTGTAATTAATAGCATTTTTAAGGAACGTTACAAATAATATATATTTTTACTTAGAACGGGATAATCACTTCAACATCAAAAAAACTTTAATGATTTTTACCTAAATTAAATACTTATTATACACTATTTAGTACTTTTTAAACGACTTCCAAAGGTATTTATCAAATGATATGGAAAATTCTTTTTTTTATTTGAAAGTATATATATGCTTTCAGATTGGTGCCAGACCTTTTTTATTAAAATCATTAAAGTGTTTTGGTTGTTAAATCAAAATAACTGATAAAAGAATGTCATCTAAGTAAACAAAACTTTTTCTTCGCCCGGTATATACCGATTTGGACGTATCATTTTTAAAATGGTGGGAAATAACAGACGAAATTTTTCTATTTCTGATTAAAAAATTTGATTTTTATATATCTCATATATGTTGTGTTACACGTTATACACATACTCATTTATTTTTAATATAGGTACGCTAAGGAAAACTTGGTTATGTCAAAAAATATTATAAATTCATACATTGTTACAATGATATGCAACAAACAGACAATATATTCGTAATGGAGACGAAGAATTTTCATGAATAAGAATTCAAGAAAATCGTTCATCTCCACTTTTAAAAAAAATTATTATAATTCAGATTATCGTCTTTAGGTAATTGTAGAGTTCTTGAATTATACCAGCCACTATTAATTATATAAATAGATTTAAAGTAATTGCTTGAATTACTTTAATAAACAATCAATGCACACAACATTCAGTCTGGAAGTTATGGCAGCACAATCCAGTTTAAATAAACGTTTATACACTCATACCTCTGCACAAGGATTCCCTGTGTAGCAGATGGCATGGACAAACACAGAAACACAAAAGAAACACCCAAGACCCGAGACCAAACTTCATGTTCACCACACAAAGTGTCCACCCGGGAATCGAACGCGGGACCCCTCGCTTCGAAGACAGGACTACTACCAACTAAGCAACGGAGCCGTCAAAAATAAATAAAAGAATAACCTTGTTTGTTACAGCATCCATCTTACCGCTGGCCATGATATTTGGCTCCATATGTTCCGGACCCATGAGTGATGCCGTCGGAAGAAAACGCGGGCAGATGATCCTCATCCTGCCCTTCACTATCGGCTGGATCGTCATGGGCTTAGCCACTGACAACACCATCATGCTCGTTGGAAGATTCATCACCGGCTTTTGCACCGGCTCCGTTAGATCTGTCGGCATGGTATACATCGGTGAAATCTCCGATCCGAAGTACAGAGCCATCACTCTTGTTTGTCCATCCTTAGCCATCTACGTGGGCGCTTTAATTTGTCATATTGTAGGAAAATATCTGCCTTGGAGAATCGGATGCTTCTCCTTTGCCCTTCCAAATATAATATGTTTTATTTTGTTAATGTTTCTTAAAGAAAGCCCTCTATGGCTTATCAATAAAGGAAAAATTGATGAGGGTATTAAGTCTTTTGTAGAATTCAGAGGCCAAAGTGAGGCGGCCAACAAAGAATTGAAATCTGTATTGCAAAAGCAAGAGGAGAAAGAAACAGTATCGTCGTTAAAAGGAATTACTACTGTTATATTCACCAAAGCGTTTTTGAAGTCCATTATAAATGTTTTCTTTTTATTTATCGCTGTACAGTTTTGTGGCATCAATACCATCACATTTTATGCTCAAGATATATTTGAAAGTACATTCTCAGGCAAGTTGGATGCTTTCCTTCTTATGATTACCACCGACGTGATTAGAGTTATCACTACTACTTCTATATGTATTTTTGCAAAGAAAGTACCGAGGAGAACGACTTTCTTGGTAAGCTGCTATGGTACTGTATTAGTCTTGTTAGGCTTAGTTGCATTTTTGTATTTCAAACCAGAGGGATTGCTGTGGGTAGCGATAACATGTCTGGTTATATATCTCGGTATTGCTGGCACAATAACTTGCTTGTCTTGGTCATTTGTAGCTGAAATTTTCCCCAGTAATGTGCGAGGATTGGGGTCCGGGATAAGTTCGTTAATAGGGTTTACTTTGCTGTTCGTTTCTGTCAAAATTACACCAGGTGTGATAGCTTCTCTTGGAGATGCAGCAATGTATGGTGGGTTTGCGATTACTACGCTGATATCAGCGATTGCTCTCACGTTTTTGCTGCCAGAAACAAGCGGCAGAAGTTTACAAGACATAGAAAACAGTATGTATGATAAGAAGACTACAAAGTTGCAAACAGAAAAGACAGAAAGTACGGCATTATGAAAACAGCTATTTATAGGACCATTAAAAAAAAATTAAATGTCCTTTTCTACAGGTACATTTGAAACATACCGTGCGCTTGATATTAAAATAATGAGCAAACAAAACAATGACTGAATTCAATGTTTAAATTTTCTGTAATACGAAATTACAAGTTTGGGGGGGGGTGATAAAAAATGGGGAGTGAATGTGATACTGGGACCTCCCTATGACAATCTTTGGCTATAATGGATCAAATAAAACCATACAACTGACATATAACGTGCCATTATTTCATAATAGCGGATACACAGTGTGTGCTACAACGCTGAAAAAAAAATACGGGCTAAACTTAACCTTATGTTAAGTGATTAGCGGCGCCTATAAACACCAGCAATAGGACTCACGTCCTTGCATACCGATGCATGACAAGACATAGTAATCATCTTACATGCAATATGCCCATGCGTAGCCATAGAATAAATATAATAGTACAAGACTATTAGGTATTCTGTGAATACGCATGCAATTCGCAAGCTTGTCATGACATGAAACAGGGAATATGAGATACGTTGCAGCAGAAAGTTTCAAATAAATAATGATGGTGATTTGAACAGAGCGCTTCCGTGCTTCGGAGAGCTCGATATTATTTCGGGCCCGGCCATACGTGTCGATATGCTATGCCGAATTCATGCTAAGGCTATAATAAAGATTAAGTTCCAATGGCCGACCATTCGCTTCCGCCGGAATGCAAACAATCATTCACTTCTATACAACATCTTCAATTCCAATACTCCCATTCATCTTAAAGAGCGTCTTGAGTTCCTCCATTTTGCACACCAATGATCTTTACGTTCATCAAAAACCCTAAAAATATAAACTCTCACACATTCAACGTACGTCAAAGAAAATGTTTAGGCTACTTGACTTTACAATGATCTACCTATCAGATGCATCAGACCATCAGATGCTAAATCACTTCCAATATTAAAAAATAACTAAAAAACCTAATGACGTGGTATATAAGCATTACCTTTCCAAGTTGTCAAACAAATAAATATCTTATTATTATTACTAGCTGTGTTCCGCGGTTTCACCCGCGTTTTTCTCGTTTCCGTGGAAACAGCGCACGCAAAAATAGGTTTTCAATTTTACACCTTGTGTTACAAAATAGCAAATTTATTACGGATCCCTTACTTTGAAAAAAAAACAGCCTTCCTCGATAAATGGACCCCAACACTGAAAGAATCATTCAAATCGGACCAGTAGTTCCAGAGATTAGCGCGTTCAAACAAACAAACAAACAAACACTACAGCTTTATAATATTATATTAAGTATAGATTTATTAATGTTATATTTATAATTACTTTAAACAAGCAATTCTTGTATATTTATTTATTTATATAATAAATACATATAAAGCGAAAACGGCTCTTAAAATTTGGATGAAATTTTGTGTTTAGATATAGTTTTGCCTTATAAGTTTACCTGTATAATTTTATTTCTTGTAAAAACACATATCTTTACACAAATACAGCGCCATCTCGTTAACTTTTGTGGTACTTGATTGTGAATCTACTGTTAAGTATTTCAAAAATTTATATTTTAAAGTAATAGACAATTTTACAAAAAAAAACCACATAAGTATCTATATAGTACAAGCTATGCTTAGTGTGGGTCTAGATGACGCTGTGTATAATGTCTTTCAATATTTATTTATTGTTGAAAAGGTTGTTATATAGAACAACTACATACATCATGTACTTAAGTTAAGTCGTTTTGTCACACTTGTACAAGTAAGATTCGTAAGTATTGAAAAATATCACTAAGAACCTCAAATACAATGCGAATAATAATGAAAAAAGATAGGATGGGGTCTGGGCTAACTTCACTCATAAAAGTACGGTCAGCAGAACAAACTTAAAAATGGATCAGCGCCATTTAAATATTATAGTTTTAAATAAATGACAAAATCGTTAATTATATTATTTTTTTTTTACCTGCCATTGTGATCTATATCTTGTTGATACGTTTTACCAAGTGCCAGAAGCACTTGGTAAAACGTAGAGTGGCAGACAAAAATGTTGAGCAATTAGAAAGCCCTGGAGTCACGAAAGATGACTAGCCGAAGGAATTAAACCTTGAATTAAAAATGATAGACAAAGATTACTTCGAAAGGAAATTACTTGAAGACGATGACAATGGCCACTTCAGTTTCATAATAGGTAAGATTTTGTCATTTTCTATAGTAGCAGTAGAACTTGTGCCAATTTCGTCGAGAGGTACTGCCACCACACAGTACTGTCGCCAAGCAGTAGTGCTCGCAATACCGTGTTCCGCTGGAAGTGTGTGGGTGCCGGTGAAATCACATGCTCATGAGACGTATCATCCCTGTCTCGGGTGATGGACGCAGCAGGATGAAAAATGTTAAATCCAAATTTTATACTGAGTCGTATTACTGATGTCATGGGCGGAGGTTGCAACTTACCACCTAATTTAAATAATCCTAATTTAAATATAATAAAATAAGCATTTTTTTTTGCACACTGTACAAGGTTTAGTCTTAGTGCTTAGTCGCTTATATTCTATTTTAATCGCATTGTACTGGTTCCATTACTTATTCCGTTCCTCGTCCTAGCTTGCCGACAAATATAAAAATGTAAATACAAGAATGGTATTTTATTCTATTAGAATTGTAATTAGCCGATAAAACTAGGTTTATGTGTTATTTTGTAGGCATTTCGTGCAAGTTCACAAATCAATGAACAAGTGGTTGTACAAAATTGGTTACAAATAAAAAGTAGAGAATAAAATGAAATTGATCACTTTTGGAAATGGAAAAGTGGGAAATGGGCCAAATACACTTAACCTATGGAGACAGGTAAGTTTTTAACTTCCAAAAAAATTTCGTTATAAGTTTGTAATGTGTATCTGTGTACTGCATGTGTATCTGGGTATCTGTTTGTCTGTTTGTATGTCTGTGAGAGGCATCGTAGCTCCCAAACGAATGGGCCGATTTTGATGCGGTTTTTGTGTTTGAAAGCTGACGTGATGATGAATCTTCGTTATAATTATTGAAGATCTGTTCAGGCAGTTCATGTTCATCAGTACCTTTTACTTTTGCAGAAATTCAGGGAAACATGGGAAGGAGGTGGTTGTAAATTCGACCGTATTGATATTTTCGGAAAATGAACTTGTAATTTCTAATTTTAAGTTGAACTAATAATGAGGGGGCAGGGGCATAGACACGGACTTTCAATCGCTGGTTCAAACCCAAACACGTGTACCAAGTTTTTTCAATTGAAAAATGTATGTGCCCAATACCACGTTCTCGAAACTCTGAAGGAAAAATCTTGAGGAAACCGGAATGTCTTAGAACAATAAATTCGAAGCCATGTGACATCTACCAATCCGGATTGGGCTCCCGTGGTAGATCAAAGCCCAATTATCACACTCTCAATTATCGAGAGTGGACCGGTGGGTTCCCACTGCAGGGATGCAGTGGGAACATTAGAGGCTGGTACGGAGATTTCCACTGTTCTATAGGAACAGTGTAAGTTTCCATCCCATGACCAATTTCCCAGGCGCTGGCATTATTTGGTTCATGTTTCGTCACCATGAGTGCTGGCGTGACGTATGGTATCACAGCTGTGTTGCTTCCTGCGCTGAAGAAGGATAAGGACTTCCACTATGACGGCTCTCAAGACTCTTGGATAGGTAAGATACACTCTTGTCTTGAATAAGAGATTTAGATAATACATAAATCCTAATATATAACCTTAATACGACGACTCCGTGGCTTAGTTGGTAGTAGCCCTGCCTTCGAAGCGAGGGGTCCTGGGGTGGGCACACTTTGTGTGGTGAGCATGAAGTTTTTTCTCGGGTCTTGTCTTGTGTTTCTGTGTTTGTCTATGCCGTCTGCAACACAGGGAATCCTAGTGCAGAGGTATGAGTGTGTAAACGTTTATTACGTTTATTATTATTAATATTGTTTATTCCTGTCTAATAAAGACTTGGATATCATCATCTAGTATTTCATAATAGCAGGTTGAATGTGGAACTTCTTGCCTGAAAAATATGTGTTTGCAATACGCTAGCAAAACGATAGAGGATATATTTAATTTCAAGTGGTTTTTAAAATCAAGTTTGTGTCAGTGTGTCTGTACACATATTATTAAGTAAAGTTATTGTTTTGTAAAACAACAAAACAAAATATTAATTCCAACATTATCAAGTTAATTGACAAATATCACACTTATATTATCTTATGTGTGTACAAACATACCTCTTCACGCTCAAATATCTCAAAGGATTTGGATGAAATTTTGTACCACGATAGCTTATATCATGGATTCACACAGGCTACTTTTGATCCCGGAAAATTCTGGGTAACACCGCGGGGCGCATTTAATCCTTACATAGTATAAAACAAAGTCACTTCCGCTGTTTATACGCTTAGATCTTTTAAACTACGCAAAGTATTTTAATACAACTTTCAGCAATAGATAGAGTGATTCAAGAGGAAGGTTTATACGTAGTATACATGCATATTATAGCAGAGGAAAGCTGAGAAATTCAAAGATTTGTAATGTGATGTCGTAACAAAAATTGCAAACCTTACGAGATAGATCAAAATGATATACTACAAAATTGTATTCGACCTATGTCACACACACTATACAATCGTGCGAAGCCTGGGTGGGTCGCTAGTATTATATATTTCTCATAGTAGGAACCGCACCCTTGACTCTAGAATTAAATACAACGATTATAAGACTAGGGTCCACGGCCGTTAACCCTAGACATAATCGAATAACTGCACAAAGATTATGAAAATATATTTATTATTTTCAGCATCCATCAACTCCCTGGCAATGATTGTTGGAAGCTTATCCATTGGAACCCTTGCAGACACATACGGAAGAAAACCTGGCTTCATTATCGTCTGCATCCCTTACATCATCGGTTGGTTCTGCATAGCCGTCGCTAAAACCACAACCTTAATCTTTATCGGGAGACTAATCACCGGGTTATCTGCGGGTGCTCAAAGACCCATCACCTTAGTTTACATTGGTGAAATAACTGACCCAAAATACAGAACGGTTTCCTTATTCACGTCGGGCCTGATGATACACATCGGAGTCCTCTTCAGTCATCTCATTGGAAGCTATTTTAGCTGGAGAGTAAGCATATGGATATGTTTGGGACTTGCTCTGATTTCTCCCATTACGTTCTTGTTCTTGAAGGAAAGTCCGATATGGCTGATCAGTAACGGAAGAACTGTCGAAGGGGTGGAAGCTTTTAGGTGGTTCCGAGGAAGTGGTGATGCTGCTGAAGCAGAGTTAAAAGCAGTATTGGCTAGCCAATCTGATAATGAAAAGAGCAACGTCAAAGATGTTTTAAATGTCATCTGCAACCGTTCTTTTATTCTACCTTTTAGCATCGTCGTCCTCATCATGATGAATATTCAGTTTTCTGGTGTTAACGTCTTAAACTTCTATGCTCACTATATTTTTGACAGAACGTTGGATGGACGAGTGGACTCTTTTGTCATGATGATTGCTTCTGATTGCGTCCGTGGATCTTTCTCCATAGTAGCTTGCTTACTTTTTAAAGTTGTTGCACGTAAAACTGCCTATTTGTTAAGCAGTTTTGGACTAGTTACGTTCCTTTATATATTAGCAGCCTATTTGATATTAAATCCTGCAGGATATGTATGGATTCCTGTTACCTGCTTAATTTTTTACATAGGATTATCAGGTTCATTAATTACTGTAGGTTGGTCGTTTGTACCTGAAGTGATGCCGAACAAAATACGGGGCTTAGGGTCTGGCTTAACGTCAGGCATTGCCTTCATGTTTCTGTTTATTGTTGTTAAGGTTTCGCCAGACATTATGGACAATTTCGGTGAAGCAGCTATGTTTGCTAGTTTTGCTACAATCTGCGTTATATGTAGCTTATTTCTAAGCTGCATGTTGCCCAATACATGTGGCAAAACTTTGCAGTCGATAGAAGAAAACTATTATAAAAGAAAAGTTGCAGAGCAAACTTCGCTGTGATTTATTGCTCAGAGAAATCAGAGTATAGGTAACTCAAAGTTTCTTATAAAGACTAATCTTAATATTGTATATATAAATTACGTGTTACGATGTTTGTCCGCGATGGACTCATAAACTACTTAACCGATTTTAATCAAATTTGTACACCGTGTGCAGTTTGATCCAACTTGAAAGATAGGATAGCTCACATCTCAATTTATGATCGCAATATTATTTTATTGCAAATTATTTATCTTTTATTTGACAGTCACAATTACAAAAATGTTAACCACAGCAACGCGTGGCCGGGTCAGCTAGTATTATATAAATAAAAGATTTAAAATGATGTGACATTTCTTTTGTATTTTGTAGTTAGCGGTATAATCAAATGGATTATCGTTGTTTTTTCTAAAAATAAAATAAATGAACGATTTAAAAATCAAATAATACTATCATTTACTTATTTTGCTCCCTCAGTGCTGGTATGTCTTCATAAAATTTCTATATTGGCGAAGAAATCACGTAACAGATTTACGAGAAAAAGAAAAAAAACAACCGAATTAAAACCCCTTTTCTTATAGTCTGTTAAATATATCTACTCCCTCTATTACGAACTTTTAAATGTATCACAATCCTGATAACGAATAAATTATTATAAAATGTACAATGTAACAAAAAAAATTGGTTGCGCTGGTTTTTTTATCTGAATATTTGAGGGCCCACCTGGTCGTAAGTGGTGACCCCCCCGCCCATGACAACAATAATACGACTCAGTATAAAATTTGGATCTTACACTGAGTCGCATTCACCCGGCTCCATCTATCACCGAAAACGGAGATAATAGATCTCATGCGCATGTGATTTCACCGGCACCCACACCCTTCCACCGGAACACAGTAATGCGAGCACTACTGCTTGACGGCAGATTCCAAATGTATTGGCAGTACCTCTCCGGACGAACTTGGCACAAATTCAACTGCTACTATTGCTTCCATCCTCGGTACGCGAGGAATAAGACTATATAATAGTTACGAATAGAACACACGTAACTATAATACATTCTAATATGTATTCTAATATGTGTGTGATGAGTTTTATCCAATGGAAATATCGAGAGACGCCGCGTCGCTGCGTCGTTTCTCGAACAAGATATGTCCAACAAGCCCACAAGCTATATACAGCTGTAATGCAAGTGGAATTATGTCCAGAACAAATGTTCCATGGCATTATGAGAAATTCAAAATAAACATGTCTCATCTCATACAAATATCTCGTGACTCAAAAGATTGAATGATACTTTCAATGTGAAATGATTACAGATGCATGATATGCGTATTTTGTGTACTTTTTTCTAAATAGAACATTTAGCTTTTACGATATAATATATTTTTAATGAATCCTACCTTATATAATGCCAATACTTAAGACATGTTAAGTTTAGGCTACCTTTAATCATGTTAGTTATCGTTCGTAGCGTTTCTTACTACGTATTCTAAAAAGTTCAAATACATTCAAATACCTACTGCATACAACCAAGAATTTGTAAAAAGCATATACTGTCTACAATATCTTTAGTTCATTCCCATAAATAATATCGCTAGGGTGTATGTGCTTGTACTAAAGATTAATTTAAGGGTAAATTATTTAATATTGAAACAAAATAAAACCTTCAAACTTAAAACATTTATTTTTAAATCAAATTATAAGTTACTTACACAAAACATGGATAATTCAGTCTCATTAAAAAAAAAATACTGCACCAGTAAGCAGAATTCGCGAGGCAAACTCATCACTAATCTACTTCTTTTCATCTACTGTGGTAGTTGGTTCAGCCACTTCCTTCCTCACAGGACCAGTTTGGGTGATAGGCACTGCTCGCTCGCCTTTGACAGAATTCACCTTGGTAGGAGCCACCACGGACAGGACACCATCGGAGGAAAGTCTCGACTCCACGCTCTCAGCATTCACGCCTTCCGGCAGTTTGAATTTCCTCACAAACTGTCTCGAAATGAACCCGTGTTCATCCTGCTTCTCTTCGTGTTTTCCTTCAATGACGATGGATCCATCGGCCACTTTGACGGAGACTTCATCGGGGCTGAAGTGCTGGACGTCGACGTTGATCTGCCATTTGTCTTTGTCCACTTTGATGGAGCTGCCATCCCTAGGCCAAAACGGTCTGAGCCTTGGCACGAAGGGGCTGGTCGGTACCGCGAGCAGGTCTTCAGGTGTGATGGTAAGTCCGAAGTTCTGATCCAGAAGGCGCCTCGGGAAGCGCGGTAGATCGTAGTCGAATAAGTAAGGCAGGAGAGACATCTCGAAAGATCGCTTGGTTGTTCCGAAAGTTTAGAACTGATCGCTTTGGTGTGTTTTAGAATACTGAGGCGTGAGCGGTCGCGCGCTGTATTTATATGCGGTGATTTACGTCACCGACACGCAGTGACTATTGTTTAATCTATGTCGGCTCTCGTTGGGTTGGGAAGATTCTGGACGCAACCATATGTTTCGATGTTCTTCCATCGAGGGCAGCGGACGGCTAGGTGTAAATAAATGAGTAAGCGTATAGATAAATAAAAGATAGTGTTAGCGCCTGATAAAAGGTGTTATTTACGTTTTCTGGAAATATTTGTTAATTTTATTTACATCAAACTGTTCGTAACAAACGTATTTGATCAATAAAGGCCTAAAATCGATGACGGAATTATATGTTTGGAGGTTGTAAATTTGATATGCGTAAAAATGAATCTAACCTATATTTTTGGGTTATTTTTACTAATTTCATAGCATTATCATAAACTTTAGAATGTATTGTATTTATTTGCATCAGACAACTTTCTAGAAAATTTACTACTAAGAAAATTTTTATCGTATATAAGAGTTACTCGTAAACAAAAGTTGGGATGATTTCCTAAAAAAACCAAACTTTATAAACCTTTCTTTCCGAAAATACAATTCTGTGGATGAAGACGTTTGTAGCACCTATCCACGACACAGAATTATTCATCCCCTACCCAGATTAAGACGCCTCTTATGTAAATATTCTCTCAATTTCATGTTGTTTACAAACCGCGCGAAATCCTTTTGATCAAAAGTAATAGTTCTTTCGACAAAATGGAACGTGGAATTCATTACGAGAACATTCTTGCGGAATTATGGCGGATTACTTAACAATAATAAAATTACAATTAGTGGTACGGAACCCTCATTATTTGAGATCCCGAATATTCAAATCCCAGCCATTTAGATTTCTCGGAACTACAAGTTACTTTGAAATTAAGATTTTTCTCGAAACTTTTCCGATAGATTCGAGAAAATTCTCGAAGAGAGATTTATTTTCTTTGGTTCAATTATGATATGAGTGTCCTTATAGTGTTGTAGATCGTTCAAATCCCACTCAGGGTAAACATTTAGGTGATGAACGTAATTATTGTAGATGACGAAGTAGGTCAAGCTAAGAAAAACTTTAAACTAAGAATCTAAGACTTATGTCGGCGGCTCCGTGGCTTAGTTAGTAGCCCTGCTTTCGAGGTACGGGTTCGATTTCCGGCCGAGACACACTTTTTGTGGTGAGCATGAAGTTTGCTCTCTGGTCTTGGGTGTTTGTCTATTGTTTCTATCTGTCCATGCCATCTACCATACAGGGAATCCTAGTGCAGGAGTATGCGTAAAACGTTTCTTTTCAAGCAGGTATTAAAATAGGTATATAAACACTTATTTGCTAACATAAACTAAACTAATGTTATAATTTGTTTCACTTGAAAAAATGGGCAGTCTTATCGCTTTAGATTATATAAAATAATATATTTGTTTATTATTTACAAACTATTTTTAGTATTAAACACCCACACGCGTTATTTATGCGTGGCACTTCTGAATCACCTTAGCCTAATAATAGTTTTGCGTAGTAAGATACCACGTGATCACAACAGAAGCATCGCGAACTCATGCGTGCTAGAAATCATGACACGGGCGAACGATATAATTTTATTATCCATCAGACTTTTAAAGGAGAAGGTTATTAATTCGGTCGTAATTTTTTTCGTGTTTTTTCCACTGAACTCCATTTATCAACAAACTGGCTGCGCGCCGCGGTTTTTCGGTAATTTTCTGCGCAACTTTCTTAATTTTTTCTTTCGAGAACCTTCTCTTGACCACATAACTAAAAAATTTGAAATATTGGTTCAGCCGTTCACGCGTGATGGCGGGAAAATAGGGATTTATTTTTATATACATAAAATATATAGATTTGAATAATTATTTTAGAATATATTTTCAGATTAGTTCCGCAGAAATTTAATAAAATCGGTTTCATAGTATGGGGGTTAAATCAAAATAAATAGAAACAATGTCTTTCAAGTAAACGAAATTGCGAATTATGCTTTCCTGTAAATTTTTTCTTCGCGCGTTGCATACCTATTTGGATGCTAAAATAACAGTTTGTACCCCCTAAGAGTGAAAAAAGGGGTGACAGTATTAACGTCGGTTTATTCGATTTTTAAATCAGTAATTTTTTTATAAATTTTTGATCCATTTTGAGGATCGTAATAACAGAAACATCTCGAAATCGCTAGCTTTGTTAAGCGTCACCACTTGTAGACAAACCGATTATGCATCTATTCACCTTATTTACTATTCACCTTTGCATGCAAGGGGGCACATGCAAAGGTGAATAGTCTCAGAGTCCCTACACGTATCCCCCGGGTGGTGCGAAAGGAACAACCCAAAGTAGCAGTAGAACTTGTGTGAAGTTCGTCCAAAGAAACGGCTTGTGGCTCAGGGAATCCGTCACCAAACAGTGGCGTATTCCCGTTGATGTATTCCGGTGAAAGGATGTCGGTGCCGGAGTGATGGATGCAACGCAATGCGTCTTGAGTCTTCTCATACTGCGGTGGGGAAGGACCTGAGTCGTATTGTCTATGAGCGGAGGTAAACACTTAATCAGATGGGCTCAATAGGCTGCTCGTTCCCTGACAGCTGTCGCATAAAAAAAATAAAACGTACGTTACTAACTCTGGACTTGTTCTTGACAGAAGCGATAGTTTTTTTTATTGTTAATTCCGGCTATGGTTTAAAATGTATTCAACCCTCCTCGTTGTTATTTCAATAGTGCTTGTTGGCCTGGAACGTTCCGTATAATACAATTCAATACAATAGTGACTTTGACAATGATATTCTGTTACCATGACGTTTCTTTTTTTTGTAGATGGTTTGGGTTAATAATATGTATAGTATTATTATATCTGTGGTAATATTATGTCTATTGTGTTAGTGTATGTTCTTACGTGTTTCATGGTGTTTTCTTTTTAATAATATATTTTTTTTATACTACGACGCATTAGATTAAACTGTCATTTTATATTGTTTACTTCTTGATCAAACTGTAATATTATATTATATTAATAGAATAAATAATAGATATTTTTTTTATTCGTTGAATTTTATTTACCGAAGAAAAGCAGCTAAACGCGATTCGGACTCGTAAACCAAAGGTTTCGTACCACAGATTGTTTCTTTATGTTTGTATTTTTATATTCTGTGACAATATCAACCCGCTGCGGCTTGTGGTACATAGGCAAATGTTTTTATCTTCCGTTTTTAATTACCTATTCGCATTTGATTACAGGTGATAATATTTTTTGGTATAAATCACTCGAAAAAATTACATCACATCGCGGTAATACCAACGTGATATCAGTTTGCGACCACAAACAGTAATTAATCAACTTGGATTACCGGGTATGGGAGCCGATGAAATTACAACTCTAGAGATATTTAGTGTGAACAAGCGACAGAAAGAACATAACCTGGAACAAAACAACCAGTCTCTATATTCAGCTAACATATGACCAGGTAGATTACCATAGCAATAATTTTATCCGTCAATAAGCGTATATTTTTGGAAGCCATATTTAAAACTGTATTTTGATACGACACACGACGATATGAGGAAAAATATTTTTTTGAAAATACGGCGCCATATTATCGGCCATTATAATTTTTATAAATTTAATACAATTAAGACGAATCTAACGACAACTCTCAAGCTAAAATCCATCAAACCTTTTAGGCTATAGAGCGTGCCAAAGAAATATATATACACATACATACACTCAAATACCTTTTGGCGCAGTCGGTAATAGGTAATAACTAGTGCACTAGAAATCAAATTTGAAATTATATACCGTAAAAATAAAAACACCTATAGGTATATAATTAACAAATATTTATTTCGCTTTCTTATCATCACTATCTTTCAAATTTGGACAAGGATTCTGTTTGATATCTTTTTCTTCTACGGCAGCCTTTTCTTTCCTTGGCTCAGTATACGATATAGGTATAAGGGTCTCGCAAGGCATATTGCCCTCGCATACTTTCCTTGGCGCTGTGATCGTGAGTATACCGTCAGAAGACAGCTTCGTCTCCATATCCCCAGGGTTACAACCTTCGGGCAGTTTGAATTTCCTCACGAAATGCCTCAATACGAATCCCGTTTTCGTTTTCTTCTCCTGTTTTCCTTCTACAATGACGTATTCTGGTCGGGCCTTAACGCGGATTTCATCCTTGCTGAAGTCGTGGACGTCCAGACTTAGTTGGAACTTTTCTTTGCCTATTTTTATTGTTGGTCTGACGCTGCGCGCCTGCTTTATCCACGAGCAAAGGTTTGGACGGAGACTTAAGCTCAGAAATGGGCTTAAGATCATATTTGGATTATAGGTGCATGTTTCTAGACCTTGGTGTTTACAAACTAGTATTTATTTTCTTTGTTTACAAAAGTATTTGTCAAGGGAGGTGGCAATTACAGCTGAATCTAGTTGACTGTGACATTGATGAGTCAAATCGAAATGACAAGTTAGTGCAGTAACAAGTAAGTAGAACCAGCTATATTAAACACTAGCAGCCCGTCCCGGCTTCGCACGGGGTAGTGACATAACTACAATAGTTGGACATATGCTACCGCGGAGTTTTTTGTAGACATTATGATGTTCTTCAATATTGTTGTACATTATTTTGTCCTATCGCTAATAGTTTCGGGAGCGCATTCGACGAAAGACATTTTAAGACTCATTTATCTACACCTTCGGTTACATTGTTCAAATTTTACCAAGGATCCCTAATTTTTTTCAAAATGAAATGTGGCCTATGTCAAAATGGAAGAATGTAGCATTCTATTGGTAAAAGAATTTTTTAAATCGGCCCAGTACTTTTTGAGCCTATTCATTACAAACATACATACATAGGTACAAATCTTTCCTCTTTATAATATTAGTGTAGATAGCTCCTTTTCGAAACGCAAACAATACTGACCAAGTTGAAGCGGCGGTTATCAAGTCAAACCACAACTGAAGTCCACTTTGGAAAATGGCAAATGCACAAGAAGTGCGAAGCCAAAAGAAGAAAAAAAAAACAAGTAAGTAAAAAAAATAAACCAAAGAACAGTGAGTAAAAAAAAAATTAATAAAGAATGTTTTTATTATTTTTATTTAAAGAATTTAAAAATTATATATCCATACTTATTTTTCACAGCATTAAAACCTAATATGTATTGTATAAGAACTTTATTACAAGCTTCATTAAGTCTTAAAAATTTCGTGAAAACGTTTGTTTAGCCAACTTTAAATTGGCGTAGATCGTAAATGGTCATATGAAATAAAAAATGATAAGAGGAACTTAAAAATGTGGTTTCAAGTTCAAACGTCGTTTTCATGCCATTTGATAACCATCAATACATCAAAAAGTAATTATATTATTTTCCCGGCCAATAATCTTAATATCTCCGCACTTTAAACCCCTCACCATAAACCGTGCTATCATCGACACAGTCCACCAAGAAAATTCCTGGAACTCATTTTGGTTTAGCTGTTGTGGAAGTCACACCTAGAAAAAAAAGAGACTATCTTAGCTATTAGCTTGCCTCCACACTATAATAAGATGTCCACCACTAAACATTAGATACACAATCGACAACTCTCTTGTAAAACCTCACCTAGATTACTTCATAGATGTTTGGGGCACTGGAACCAAGACAAACCTCCAAACACTGAAGGTACCGTAGGTACTACCTTCAAAATGAAATACCGTACTAGACTAAACATAAATCAATCTATATATATAAAAGAAAGTCGTGTTTGTTACAACACTTATAACTCGAGAACGGCTGGACCGATTGCCATGGTTTTTGATTTGTTGGATTTGTTTCCGTCCCGAATAGCAGAATAACTATTAAAAACATTGGACAATTAACGAAAAAATAAAATCAATTTATCCCCGTATTCTCCACGGGAACGGGAACTATGCGGGTGAAACCGCGGAGCGCAGCTAGTAAATAATAAATAAATATTCTTGGACATATTTTACACAGCGCCATCTAGCCCCAAATTAAGCAGTCTGTGCCTCAGTTCTCCGTCATTTATTAACCGAAAAATATGTCATCTAAGTTAACGAATGATTTGCTTTCCTGTGACTTTTTTCTTCGCCTGTTGTATGCTGACTTGGAAGTTTCTTTAAATAAGGGATGAAAAAATTGAAGTCAAAGATGTTTTAAATGTCATCTGCAACCGTTCTTTTATTCTACCTTTTAGCATCGTCGTCCTCATCATGATGAATATTCAGTTTTCTGGTGTTAACGTCTTAAACTTCTATGCTCACTATATTTTTGACAGAACGTTGGATGGACGAGTGGACTCTTTTGTCATGATGATTGCTTCTGATTGCGTCCGTGGATCTTTCTCCATAGTAGCTTGCTTACTTTTTAAAGTTGTTGCACGTAAAACTGCCTATTTGTTAAGCAGTTTTGGACTAGTTACGTTCCTTTATATATTAGCAGCCTATTTGATATTAAATCCTGCAGGATATGTATGGATTCCTGTTACCTGCTTAATTTTTTACATAGGATTATCAGGTTCATTAATTACTGTAGGTTGGTCGTTTGTACCTGAAGTGATGCCGAACAAAATACGGGGCTTAGGGTCTGGCTTAACGTCAGGCATTGCCTTCATGTTTCTGTTTATTGTTGTTAAGGTTTCGCCAGACATTATGGACAATTTCGGTGAAGCAGCTATGTTTGCTAGTTTTGCTACAATCTGCGTTATATGTAGCTTATTTCTAAGCTGCATGTTGCCCAATACATGTGGCAAAACTTTGCAGTCGATAGAAGAAAACTATTATAAAAGAAAAGTTGCAGAGCAAACTTCGCTGTGATTTATTGCTCAGAGAAATCAGAGTATAGGTAACTCAAAGTTTCTTATAAAGACTAATCTTAATATTGTATATATAAATTACGTGTTACGATGTTTGTCCGCGATGGACTCATAAACTACTTAACCGATTTTAATCAAATTTGTACACCGTGTGCAGTTTGATCCAACTTGAAAGATAGGATAGCTCACATCTCAATTTATGATCGCAATATTATTTTATTGCAAATTATTTATCTTTTATTTGACAGTCACAATTACAAAAATGTTAACCACAGCAACGCGTGGCCGGGTCAGCTAGTATTATATAAATAAAAGATTTAAAATGATGTGACATTTCTTTTGTATTTTGTAGTTAGCGGTATAATCAAATGGATTATCGTTGTTTTTTCTAAAAATAAAATAAATGAACGATTTAAAAATCAAATAATACTATCATTTACTTATTTTGCTCCCTCAGTGCTGGTATGTCTTCATAAAATTTCTATATTGGCGAAGAAATCACGTAACAGATTTACGAGAAAAAGAAAAAAAACAACCGAATTAAAACCCCTTTTCTTATAGTCTGTTAAATATATCTACTCCCTCTATTACGAACTTTTAAATGTATCACAATCCTGATAACGAATAAATTATTATAAAATGTACAATGTAACAAAAAAAATTGGTTGCGCTGGTTTTTTTATCTGAATATTTGAGGGCCCACCTGGTCGTAAGTGGTGACCCCCCCGCCCATGACAACAATAATACGACTCAGTATAAAATTTGGATCTTACACTGAGTCGCATTCACCCGGCTCCATCTATCACCGAAAACGGAGATAATAGATCTCATGCGCATGTGATTTCACCGGCACCCACACCCTTCCACCGGAACACAGTAATGCGAGCACTACTGCTTGACGGCAGATTCCAAATGTATTGGCAGTACCTCTCCGGACGAACTTGGCACAAATTCAACTGCTACTATTGCTTCCATCCTCGGTACGCGAGGAATAAGACTATATAATAGTTACGAATAGAACACACGTAACTATAATACATTCTAATATGTATTCTAATATGTGTGTGATGAGTTTTATCCAATGGAAATATCGAGAGACGCCGCGTCGCTGCGTCGTTTCTCGAACAAGATATGTCCAACAAGCCCACAAGCTATATACAGCTGTAATGCAAGTGGAATTATGTCCAGAACAAATGTTCCATGGCATTATGAGAAATTCAAAATAAACATGTCTCATCTCATACAAATATCTCGTGACTCAAAAGATTGAATGATACTTTCAATGTGAAATGATTACAGATGCATGATATGCGTATTTTGTGTACTTTTTTCTAAATAGAACATTTAGCTTTTACGATATAATATATTTTTAATGAATCCTACCTTATATAATGCCAATACTTAAGACATGTTAAGTTTAGGCTACCTTTAATCATGTTAGTTATCGTTCGTAGCGTTTCTTACTACGTATTCTAAAAAGTTCAAATACATTCAAATACCTACTGCATACAACCAAGAATTTGTAAAAAGCATATACTGTCTACAATATCTTTAGTTCATTCCCATAAATAATATCGCTAGGGTGTATGTGCTTGTACTAAAGATTAATTTAAGGGTAAATTATTTAATATTGAAACAAAATAAAACCTTCAAACTTAAAACATTTATTTTTAAATCAAATTATAAGTTACTTACACAAAACATGGATAATTCAGTCTCATTAAAAAAAAAATACTGCACCAGTAAGCAGAATTCGCGAGGCAAACTCATCACTAATCTACTTCTTTTCATCTACTGTGGTAGTTGGTTCAGCCACTTCCTTCCTCACAGGACCAGTTTGGGTGATAGGCACTGCTCGCTCGCCTTTGACAGAATTCACCTTGGTAGGAGCCACCACGGACAGGACACCATCGGAGGAAAGTCTCGACTCCACGCTCTCAGCATTCACGCCTTCCGGCAGTTTGAATTTCCTCACAAACTGTCTCGAAATGAACCCGTGTTCATCCTGCTTCTCTTCGTGTTTTCCTTCAATGACGATGGATCCATCGGCCACTTTGACGGAGACTTCATCGGGGCTGAAGTGCTGGACGTCGACGTTGATCTGCCATTTGTCTTTGTCCACTTTGATGGAGCTGCCATCCCTAGGCCAAAACGGTCTGAGCCTTGGCACGAAGGGGCTGGTCGGTACCGCGAGCAGGTCTTCAGGTGTGATGGTAAGTCCGAAGTTCTGATCCAGAAGGCGCCTCGGGAAGCGCGGTAGATCGTAGTCGAATAAGTAAGGCAGGAGAGACATCTCGAAAGATCGCTTGGTTGTTCCGAAAGTTTAGAACTGATCGCTTTGGTGTGTTTTAGAATACTGAGGCGTGAGCGGTCGCGCGCTGTATTTATATGCGGTGATTTACGTCACCGACACGCAGTGACTATTGTTTAATCTATGTCGGCTCTCGTTGGGTTGGGAAGATTCTGGACGCAACCATATGTTTCGATGTTCTTCCATCGAGGGCAGCGGACGGCTAGGTGTAAATAAATGAGTAAGCGTATAGATAAATAAAAGATAGTGTTAGCGCCTGATAAAAGGTGTTATTTACGTTTTCTGGAAATATTTGTTAATTTTATTTACATCAAACTGTTCGTAACAAACGTATTTGATCAATAAAGGCCTAAAATCGATGACGGAATTATATGTTTGGAGGTTGTAAATTTGATATGCGTAAAAATGAATCTAACCTATATTTTTGGGTTATTTTTACTAATTTCATAGCATTATCATAAACTTTAGAATGTATTGTATTTATTTGCATCAGACAACTTTCTAGAAAATTTACTACTAAGAAAATTTTTATCGTATATAAGAGTTACTCGTAAACAAAAGTTGGGATGATTTCCTAAAAAAACCAAACTTTATAAACCTTTCTTTCCGAAAATACAATTCTGTGGATGAAGACGTTTGTAGCACCTATCCACGACACAGAATTATTCATCCCCTACCCAGATTAAGACGCCTCTTATGTAAATATTCTCTCAATTTCATGTTGTTTACAAACCGCGCGAAATCCTTTTGATCAAAAGTAATAGTTCTTTCGACAAAATGGAACGTGGAATTCATTACGAGAACATTCTTGCGGAATTATGGCGGATTACTTAACAATAATAAAATTACAATTAGTGGTACGGAACCCTCATTATTTGAGATCCCGAATATTCAAATCCCAGCCATTTAGATTTCTCGGAACTACAAGTTACTTTGAAATTAAGATTTTTCTCGAAACTTTTCCGATAGATTCGAGAAAATTCTCGAAGAGAGATTTATTTTCTTTGGTTCAATTATGATATGAGTGTCCTTATAGTGTTGTAGATCGTTCAAATCCCACTCAGGGTAAACATTTAGGTGATGAACGTAATTATTGTAGATGACGAAGTAGGTCAAGCTAAGAAAAACTTTAAACTAAGAATCTAAGACTTATGTCGGCGGCTCCGTGGCTTAGTTAGTAGCCCTGCTTTCGAGGTACGGGTTCGATTTCCGGCCGAGACACACTTTTTGTGGTGAGCATGAAGTTTGCTCTCTGGTCTTGGGTGTTTGTCTATTGTTTCTATCTGTCCATGCCATCTACCATACAGGGAATCCTAGTGCAGGAGTATGCGTAAAACGTTTCTTTTCAAGCAGGTATTAAAATAGGTATATAAACACTTATTTGCTAACATAAACTAAACTAATGTTATAATTTGTTTCACTTGAAAAAATGGGCAGTCTTATCGCTTTAGATTATATAAAATAATATATTTGTTTATTATTTACAAACTATTTTTAGTATTAAACACCCACACGCGTTATTTATGCGTGGCACTTCTGAATCACCTTAGCCTAATAATAGTTTTGCGTAGTAAGATACCACGTGATCACAACAGAAGCATCGCGAACTCATGCGTGCTAGAAATCATGACACGGGCGAACGATATAATTTTATTATCCATCAGACTTTTAAAGGAGAAGGTTATTAATTCGGTCGTAATTTTTTTCGTGTTTTTTCCACTGAACTCCATTTATCAACAAACTGGCTGCGCGCCGCGGTTTTTCGGTAATTTTCTGCGCAACTTTCTTAATTTTTTCTTTCGAGAACCTTCTCTTGACCACATAACTAAAAAATTTGAAATATTGGTTCAGCCGTTCACGCGTGATGGCGGGAAAATAGGGATTTATTTTTATATACATAAAATATATAGATTTGAATAATTATTTTAGAATATATTTTCAGATTAGTTCCGCAGAAATTTAATAAAATCGGTTTCATAGTATGGGGGTTAAATCAAAATAAATAGAAACAATGTCTTTCAAGTAAACGAAATTGCGAATTATGCTTTCCTGTAAATTTTTTCTTCGCGCGTTGCATACCTATTTGGATGCTAAAATAACAGTTTGTACCCCCTAAGAGTGAAAAAAGGGGTGACAGTATTAACGTCGGTTTATTCGATTTTTAAATCAGTAATTTTTTTATAAATTTTTGATCCATTTTGAGGATCGTAATAACAGAAACATCTCGAAATCGCTAGCTTTGTTAAGCGTCACCACTTGTAGACAAACCGATTATGCATCTATTCACCTTATTTACTATTCACCTTTGCATGCAAGGGGGCACATGCAAAGGTGAATAGTCTCAGAGTCCCTACACGTATCCCCCGGGTGGTGCGAAAGGAACAACCCAAAGTAGCAGTAGAACTTGTGTGAAGTTCGTCCAAAGAAACGGCTTGTGGCTCAGGGAATCCGTCACCAAACAGTGGCGTATTCCCGTTGATGTATTCCGGTGAAAGGATGTCGGTGCCGGAGTGATGGATGCAACGCAATGCGTCTTGAGTCTTCTCATACTGCGGTGGGGAAGGACCTGAGTCGTATTGTCTATGAGCGGAGGTAAACACTTAATCAGATGGGCTCAATAGGCTGCTCGTTCCCTGACAGCTGTCGCATAAAAAAAATAAAACGTACGTTACTAACTCTGGACTTGTTCTTGACAGAAGCGATAGTTTTTTTTATTGTTAATTCCGGCTATGGTTTAAAATGTATTCAACCCTCCTCGTTGTTATTTCAATAGTGCTTGTTGGCCTGGAACGTTCCGTATAATACAATTCAATACAATAGTGACTTTGACAATGATATTCTGTTACCATGACGTTTCTTTTTTTTGTAGATGGTTTGGGTTAATAATATGTATAGTATTATTATATCTGTGGTAATATTATGTCTATTGTGTTAGTGTATGTTCTTACGTGTTTCATGGTGTTTTCTTTTTAATAATATATTTTTTTTATACTACGACGCATTAGATTAAACTGTCATTTTATATTGTTTACTTCTTGATCAAACTGTAATATTATATTATATTAATAGAATAAATAATAGATATTTTTTTTATTCGTTGAATTTTATTTACCGAAGAAAAGCAGCTAAACGCGATTCGGACTCGTAAACCAAAGGTTTCGTACCACAGATTGTTTCTTTATGTTTGTATTTTTATATTCTGTGACAATATCAACCCGCTGCGGCTTGTGGTACATAGGCAAATGTTTTTATCTTCCGTTTTTAATTACCTATTCGCATTTGATTACAGGTGATAATATTTTTTGGTATAAATCACTCGAAAAAATTACATCACATCGCGGTAATACCAACGTGATATCAGTTTGCGACCACAAACAGTAATTAATCAACTTGGATTACCGGGTATGGGAGCCGATGAAATTACAACTCTAGAGATATTTAGTGTGAACAAGCGACAGAAAGAACATAACCTGGAACAAAACAACCAGTCTCTATATTCAGCTAACATATGACCAGGTAGATTACCATAGCAATAATTTTATCCGTCAATAAGCGTATATTTTTGGAAGCCATATTTAAAACTGTATTTTGATACGACACACGACGATATGAGGAAAAATATTTTTTTGAAAATACGGCGCCATATTATCGGCCATTATAATTTTTATAAATTTAATACAATTAAGACGAATCTAACGACAACTCTCAAGCTAAAATCCATCAAACCTTTTAGGCTATAGAGCGTGCCAAAGAAATATATATACACATACATACACTCAAATACCTTTTGGCGCAGTCGGTAATAGGTAATAACTAGTGCACTAGAAATCAAATTTGAAATTATATACCGTAAAAATAAAAACACCTATAGGTATATAATTAACAAATATTTATTTCGCTTTCTTATCATCACTATCTTTCAAATTTGGACAAGGATTCTGTTTGATATCTTTTTCTTCTACGGCAGCCTTTTCTTTCCTTGGCTCAGTATACGATATAGGTATAAGGGTCTCGCAAGGCATATTGCCCTCGCATACTTTCCTTGGCGCTGTGATCGTGAGTATACCGTCAGAAGACAGCTTCGTCTCCATATCCCCAGGGTTACAACCTTCGGGCAGTTTGAATTTCCTCACGAAATGCCTCAATACGAATCCCGTTTTCGTTTTCTTCTCCTGTTTTCCTTCTACAATGACGTATTCTGGTCGGGCCTTAACGCGGATTTCATCCTTGCTGAAGTCGTGGACGTCCAGACTTAGTTGGAACTTTTCTTTGCCTATTTTTATTGTTGGTCTGACGCTGCGCGCCTGCTTTATCCACGAGCAAAGGTTTGGACGGAGACTTAAGCTCAGAAATGGGCTTAAGATCATATTTGGATTATAGGTGCATGTTTCTAGACCTTGGTGTTTACAAACTAGTATTTATTTTCTTTGTTTACAAAAGTATTTGTCAAGGGAGGTGGCAATTACAGCTGAATCTAGTTGACTGTGACATTGATGAGTCAAATCGAAATGACAAGTTAGTGCAGTAACAAGTAAGTAGAACCAGCTATATTAAACACTAGCAGCCCGTCCCGGCTTCGCACGGGGTAGTGACATAACTACAATAGTTGGACATATGCTACCGCGGAGTTTTTTGTAGACATTATGATGTTCTTCAATATTGTTGTACATTATTTTGTCCTATCGCTAATAGTTTCGGGAGCGCATTCGACGAAAGACATTTTAAGACTCATTTATCTACACCTTCGGTTACATTGTTCAAATTTTACCAAGGATCCCTAATTTTTTTCAAAATGAAATGTGGCCTATGTCAAAATGGAAGAATGTAGCATTCTATTGGTAAAAGAATTTTTTAAATCGGCCCAGTACTTTTTGAGCCTATTCATTACAAACATACATACATAGGTACAAATCTTTCCTCTTTATAATATTAGTGTAGATAGCTCCTTTTCGAAACGCAAACAATACTGACCAAGTTGAAGCGGCGGTTATCAAGTCAAACCACAACTGAAGTCCACTTTGGAAAATGGCAAATGCACAAGAAGTGCGAAGCCAAAAGAAGAAAAAAAAAACAAGTAAGTAAAAAAAATAAACCAAAGAACAGTGAGTAAAAAAAAAATTAATAAAGAATGTTTTTATTATTTTTATTTAAAGAATTTAAAAATTATATATCCATACTTATTTTTCACAGCATTAAAACCTAATATGTATTGTATAAGAACTTTATTACAAGCTTCATTAAGTCTTAAAAATTTCGTGAAAACGTTTGTTTAGCCAACTTTAAATTGGCGTAGATCGTAAATGGTCATATGAAATAAAAAATGATAAGAGGAACTTAAAAATGTGGTTTCAAGTTCAAACGTCGTTTTCATGCCATTTGATAACCATCAATACATCAAAAAGTAATTATATTATTTTCCCGGCCAATAATCTTAATATCTCCGCACTTTAAACCCCTCACCATAAACCGTGCTATCATCGACACAGTCCACCAAGAAAATTCCTGGAACTCATTTTGGTTTAGCTGTTGTGGAAGTCACACCTAGAAAAAAAAGAGACTATCTTAGCTATTAGCTTGCCTCCACACTATAATAAGATGTCCACCACTAAACATTAGATACACAATCGACAACTCTCTTGTAAAACCTCACCTAGATTACTTCATAGATGTTTGGGGCACTGGAACCAAGACAAACCTCCAAACACTGAAGGTACCGTAGGTACTACCTTCAAAATGAAATACCGTACTAGACTAAACATAAATCAATCTATATATATAAAAGAAAGTCGTGTTTGTTACAACACTTATAACTCGAGAACGGCTGGACCGATTGCCATGGTTTTTGATTTGTTGGATTTGTTTCCGTCCCGAATAGCAGAATAACTATTAAAAACATTGGACAATTAACGAAAAAATAAAATCAATTTATCCCCGTATTCTCCACGGGAACGGGAACTATGCGGGTGAAACCGCGGAGCGCAGCTAGTAAATAATAAATAAATATTCTTGGACATATTTTACACAGCGCCATCTAGCCCCAAATTAAGCAGTCTGTGCCTCAGTTCTCCGTCATTTATTAACCGAAAAATATGTCATCTAAGTTAACGAATGATTTGCTTTCCTGTGACTTTTTTCTTCGCCTGTTGTATGCTGACTTGGAAGTTTCTTTAAATAAGGGATGAAAAAATTGAAGTCTATTTATTTCGATTTTGAAATTAGTAATTTGTTTTAAGCTTTCGAACAGTCGGTTTTGCGTACCTGCATGCCGTTTGCGGGTAGCACACAGTTAGCCACCCGCATAATTGTAGGTTTGATCTGCAGACACCTGTATATGTCAAGTTTCTGGTTCTAGAAATTGCTGGTTTCAAGATGTTTTTCTTAAAGTTTCTACGTGATTACGCTTAATTTTTCAAGCGAAAACCTCATTTGTCCACCTTTATTTCGACCAGCAGATGCTGGTCGAAACAAAGCTTACAGCGAAACCCTATAACCGACATTACTTGAGATAAGAAAACCATAGCAACCATAGAATGGCGATCTATCTTAACTGTTGAATATGTGGATGATTATTGTAGCTTAGTCATTGAGACTAATTTTCCATGTCCAAGAATGTGTGTATTGTTGTATTCAGTTTTAAGTTTCTAACCACTACCTACATAAATAAACCACAATACGTGTTGAAGGAGCCTGCTGAACGCACTAGCACCTCCGAGTTCAGGGGTAAAGCTTAATCTAGGAACAGAAACAAACGTATAAAAGCACAGAATTATTTATTATAACTTAAAACAATCAGTCTTAAAAAATACGAGTGAACCAATAACTGGAAATGGGACCGCTTCCCCAGAACTTCACAAAACACAAGCAGCGAATCCTAGTCTAGGTAGGTGGGGTGCTTCTTTGGTACCTATGGCACGCTCACTTCTCCCCGCTGTCTCCGTTAGCCTGGTCCTTTACTTCCTTGCGTACTGGGCCGGTCTGAGCAATGGGAACGGTTCTCTCGCCCTGGATAGCCTGAGGAACCTTCTTCGGAGCAGTCACGGTCAACACGCCATCGGATGAAAGCCTAGATTCTACAGACTCGGGCAAGCAACCTTCAGGTAAAGCGTAGCGCCGGGTGAACTGGCGAGAGATGTAGCCGTGCTGGTCTTTCTTCTCCTCGTGCTTGCCTTCAACCACAATGTATCCGTCGGCCGTCTTCACGCTAATTTCTTCCGGGGAGAAATGCTGTACGTCTAGGTTTACTTGGAACTTTTCCTTGTCCGATTTGATGTTGGATCCCATGTCGCGAGCGGCGGCGGCGAGGTGGCGCCAGGGCCGGTAGTACTCCCGGGTCGCGAGGGGACCAGCTGCGATGCCCAGGAGATCCTCCGGCGTCAGCCCCAAGCCGAAGTGTTGGTCGATCAGGCGGCGGGGGCGCTCCAGCTCGTAGTCCAACAGGAATGGAATCAGAGACATTTTTCTTGGATCTTCTTTCTTCAACGTTCCACGAGAATCAAAATTGAAAGCTTGTAGTAGCTCGCTTCGCTTCGCTTCGAGGATTGCTTCGCAAGTTAGCTTCTCTCTTGTTCGATTTGAACTGATGAAGAGCAGCGCGCGCTTCGCGTATATAAACCGTGGCGCGCTCTACCAGATAGTAGTAGAACTTTCGCGGCGCCAGGGAAGTGAAACCTTTGGCTACAACAGCAGCACATTTCGATATCATTACTAGAATATGAATATAACATTCATGCAGAATTGTAATGATTTTATGAATTGAGTAATATTACCAAAATATTTAATGTAAACATTTTGGTATGAACCATACAAAAATGTTACATTTTTAAACGATCTTTATCTTCAATATCATTCTAAATGACGCTAATTGACATTCATGATGTGTCTATAGAATTATACAACATTCAACATAGTTATGTCACATTAAACTCCGCATGTTGCCATCGCAAGGATATTTAGTGACATTGGTACATATGGTCACGCATTAGATACCTACATAAATAGATCCATTGTAGATTTTTTTAGGGTCTATATAATATCATACTGTATTAAGTTTCTTAATCCTTCATGCCTCAAATGCTGAACGGATTTGGATGAAATTTGTTCATACCCTGGATTAACTTACTACTACTTATTTACTACATCGGAATAAAAAATAGCTTATGACACATAAGCTACTTTTTATTCCGATATAGTAACCTCGGGTAAAGCCGCGGGGCGCAGCAAGTTGTACCATAATTTAACATTATCAACATTTCAAAAAACGATATTTTTGGACAATGGATATTTTTCATATTATCTACGATCGTAGATTACATTGTGATAATTCTTATCCTTTTATGGCAACTCATATAATACCGAATTAACTCGGAATGATATTATCAATTATAAATTTTGTACAAAATTGTATGTACGTACCCATAGTTGAACATATCTGAACGAGAAAAGCAATATGGCAACTCAACGCTAGATGGCGGTGCCACTTATCTTCTAGAATTTTCGCGAACATACGATACTATACTATTCAAATAGTCTGTTCGAGAAATAGTAAGGCAAAGTTTACACGAAGTTATTGTAAATATTTAATAAGTTTATAATGTCAGGTAGGTAATTATTTCAAGTTAAACTGGTATGCTTATACTATTAGTGCAAAATACATATTTCACTAACTGAAGTTCAAAATCACATTCACATTTTTATTGTTTCATTTAATCAATTATTTCATACAATAATTTATCTGTTTGTGAATATAATGAACATCAGACTAAGTTTTGACATTATGCTTCATAGACGTATTTACAATAATTAAATTTAGATGCTCTAGTGATAATTAGGTGAGCACTTTAATGAGGCAAAGTGATATTAGCTACACATCACGTGTAGCTAATATCCCCCGTGTAGCCCCCTGTGCACGTGCAAAGTGGAAATTGCTCGCGTCTGTAGGTACAGAGTCCGTACACGTACCAAGAAAAATAAGTTCAAAAGATGCAGCTCTTTAAAAGTAGGGCTGACAGATATACTTGGGCTTGGATATAATTAGATTCTGTTTACTTTTTGGGTTCGGAACTATAAAGACAATACTTTCGCTATCACTATCTCTGTCATTTATTTCAGCAGGCCCGTTAAGTGATTTAGTTAGATTTATGAGGAAGCGAAACGCTTGTATACAGTACGTACGTATAATTCGGTATTGAGATTTTTCGTACGTCATTTATAGCCAATGTAGAATGTGATAGTTTGCTTCGTTCTTAAATTATATTCAAATAATAGCTAGTATATAATTATGTAACAAAACACATTCTACCTCGTATTACCAATTTAATTAACAATGTATTACTGTGTTAAATATTTTTTCTTAGCTTCGTCTTTCAGATAATTGTTTATTCATGTTAAACACATCTTTGCTTAAGTGCTTTGCCTGTTGAAACGAGTTCTAATTTATTTGAGACCTATCTCAGGTTAAATGAGCGTTATTAATTATAAATAAGTACTACTTTTAAGTACTAATTTTAATTCCTTAAGGCTAACTTTAATCAACCTTCTAAAATTTCATATTATAATTGCGAATTATTCATATGGCTCCGATATCAATAAATTAAATTCAACAATCTAGGGCCTTATTCATAAATTTTAATATTAATTAATCAGAGGAAAGAATACTATTATACCATTACCATTGTGAACAGACCCTAAATCTAATAACATTCAGAACATGCTACTAAGCACTAGATGGCGTTAATAAAAATGGTTATAAATAACGACATCGTATTGTTAATTACAACTAGATGGCGCTATCAAATTTATTTAATGACTTGGTATAGACATTTTTTATTTAATAAATAAATAGATATTTTTTTAGAGTAAGTTATGGTTTTTTCATTATTTTTATTCAATAACTTTAATTTTGTCAATAATATGTAATATTACACTGTAGCTATTTTTGTATATGGCTACATTGAAATGTTTCTGTATTGCCAGAAATTAAATTTCTTACGAAAAATGTGGGAAAATTCTGAAGTTTCACATCATTAAATATACTTATCAAACTTTACCTTTGCATTGTCATTGATTCGCAATCAAGTTCTACTTTTCGTAAAAAATCTTTATGGTAAAGCTTGTTTTGGAGTTTTTAAAATTCTCCAATGACACAGTAATAATAATATAGTTGTAGCTGACATGAACAACATCGCATGACGTTAATTCAAGCTTTATATAATAATTAACAAAAAAAAATCGGGAATGCAATGCATAATTCTAGAAAACAAAGCTCTAGTAAACGAAGTCTTTATTTTTATTCTTTTATACCAGCTGCTATTGTGCGGTCAAGCAGAATTCTCCCCATGTATCGCATTCGTTTCGTGTAATTTTGAGTTATATCATGGCATCACTTAACTCGACATTGTAACGCCAATCGCAAACGCCAAATACGATACGTTCCATTTCGTGCCGTGCGGTGCGTGGCCGGTTTGATTTGATCGAATTCTTTGCAAGCAAAGTGCAAACACTTGTTTTTTGTGTAGTCAGTTTTATTCATGCTTAATTCACAATATATTGGTGTTCTGTAATTTTATATTCCATTTTTATTTTAACATTTAGTGCATGTATGTGTAAAACAAATAAAACAGAGGAAGAAAATCAAATGTACTAAAGTTGCGGTTTTGTTGATGTGATTTGTGTTTTGTGGATTACGCTGTGACTATGGCTGATAATAGCAAATTGACTGACGAGGAGATCTTGGAGATCAGGGAGCAGTTTGCGCAGGTATTTACTGGTGTTTAATTTAGTTTATCGATGCCGGCCTGCTTAATTGATCAACCTAAACATAATCAATGGAATGTCCCCCATGCTGTGATGTTTGTAGTTCATTTAGGCCTTACCTTGTACTTATTTAAAAAAATTTGCTGGCCCCTATTTTATCTATTCGTTATTGTAAATGTACTTTGTATTAAACATAACAAAATTAGCAAGAAATAAGATTCTTTTTGGATTCAAAAATGAAAAATTATAACTTCATATCTTTATTGAAATCAGGTGAACATTGGTATTTTAAGATTAGTAGTACTTGATAAACGATAAGTGCTTTGATATGCTTAATAAATTATTAAATGAAGCTGGTGAATAATACTTTAATTTACTGAGCTCAGTAATACCACAGAATCTTGAATTAAGAAAGTGATAATAAAGTGTTTTTATTTGAGTACTATCTTGGACTTTATAGATGCAAGTGATTGGCATGCAGTGGTGCATTGACAATGCTGTGTTGTTATGGAAGGGCTGTAGGCACATGAGACTATAGCCTAGTCTAAGTGACAAAATTAATTACTTATTACTTAACATTAGGTGGACCATAAGATAGTTTTGTGGGTATGTTGTGTTCCACTGTTCTACTCTCTATTATTATCGAACAGGTGTAAACATTTTTTTACTTAAATAAACCACATCTCAATGCGATAAAGTCTGCCGCTGAGTCCATTTCTTGCTTCTTATTTTGTGCAAGTAAGCGTTTATCTGTCGGGAGTTTTCAGGCCATTTGAAGATTACCCATCTGAATAATAATTTGGTAACCAATAACTTGCTTAACCTAGATCATCTGTCAAGTATAAATAAATAAATATTCATGTATACGTCATACAGTGCCTTCTAGCCCCAAACTAAACATGGCTTTTTCTATGGGAACTTGATAACCGATAGAATACATTATATATATACTAGCCGACCCGGCCACGCATTGCTGTGACTAACGTTTTTGTCATATGATATTATAATTTGCAATTAAATAATATTGCGATCATAAATTGAGATGTGAGCTATCCTATCTTTCAAGTTGGATCAAACTGCACACAGTGTACAAATTTGATTAAAATCGGTTAAGTAGTTTAGGAGTCCATCGTGGACAAACATTGTGACACGTAATTAATATATAATATGATATGATATATATATTATATGGGTGTGTGAATATGACTCCGCCCCTTTTTGTCAAAATAAAACACATTCGTTCGCTTACAAAATTAAAAAAAAAATTATTGAAAGTATGCTCCATCTGCAGCTACAACCTTCGCCCATCGTTCAGGTAGTTTTCGTATTCCTTGCTGGAAGAAGTCCTGGTCTTTTGAGCTTATCCAGTTGTCAATCCAAATTTTGATACTTTCACATGAAGTAAACTTTTCTCCAGTAAGGTCTGTCTGCATCGTCCGGAATAGGTGGTAATCCGAAGGAGCTATGTCTGGTGAATATGGCGGGTGGGGTAACACTTCCCAGTCCTGTCCCTCTAAATATCTTTTTACGACTTCTGCGGTATGCGGTTTGGCATTGTCATGCTGAAGAACTAATTTGTTATGTCTATTCACCCATTCTGGTCGTTTTTCTTCTATGGCTCGCTTCAAACGCATTAGTTGTCGTCGGTAAACTTCTCCATTAATAGTTTCAGAGGGTTTGAGCAACTCATAATATACAATACCTTTCTGATCCCACCAAATACAGAGCATGACCTTGGCACAGTGAATATTTATTTTTGGCTGTGATGGGCCTGGTTCGCCTGGTTTCACCCAAGCTTTTTTGCGTTTAGGATTTTCGTAGTGTATCCATTTTTCGTCTCCTGTGACTATCCGATGCAAAAATCCTTTTCTTTGCTGTCTTTGAAGCAGCATTTCACAAATGGTTTTCCGACGTTCCATGTCTCTTTCTTTTAAATCATGTGGAACCCAGTCACCGGCTTTTTGAATCATTCCCATCATTTGTAAACGCTTTGCAACAGTTGAACGATCAACATTTAATGCTGCAGCTAATTCTGATTGAGTTTGGCAAGAATCTTCCGCCAATAATGCTTCCAATTCAGCATCTTCAAATTTTTTTGGTGGTTTTCCATGTTCTTTATCCTCAGTACTAAAATCGTTATTTTGAAATCGTCGAAACCATTCCTTGCAAGTTGTATTAGACGGAGCATGCTCACCATAAATCTCCACAAGCAAACGATAAGTTTCCGCTGCAGTTTTCTTCGCAATAAAATAATGTAATAACACTTCCCGCAAATGACGTTTATTTGGAATAAAAACCGACATTTTCGAAAAGGTGAAAACAATTGTTGCTTACACTTCAACCAAATATCATAAAATGCGTTAGATAGCTGACATTCAGTACTATCGAATACAAGTATGGTCATTTATTAGTACACGTAAACAATACTAAAAACGACATCTGTTGAGAAAGGGCGGAGTCATATTCACACACCCAATATTAACACTCAGAAGCAGAACAATGAGTGAGAATTAAACCTACAACCACTAACTAGTATAACCACTAACTACAGAGCAATGAAGCAAGAACATCTATACAAGCTCGTATTAAGCACTAATAAAGAAAATGTTGGCAAATATTTTTCTAAATATTCATATAAACCCTATCTCAATGCTACAATGTCTGTCGCTGTCAGTTTCTAGGTAACACATTAACGCCTTGTTCACACATCATGTCCTTTGTCCTGTCACATCGCATTATGATAACATTAATGTACCCTACTACTCACATTGTGGTTAGGAGTTTAGCTTACAATGCAGTAGCGGATCCAGGAGGGGGCTTAGGGGCTCAAGCTCCACAAAGTTTAGAGTCTGAATTCTAATTCTGCGTTCCATTGATTGGGGTAGGGTTTGGTTAACAACAGGGCATTTACCCCAGCCAGCCCAACTCCTTGAAGTATCGGAGAAAGATTCTGGGTTAGGGGCACTGTTTCAGCATTTATGGTGGTGGGAAAAACATACTAACCCCAAATAAACTGGAGAACGGCAAGTATTACAGATTGACAGAATCTGTAATATTAGATTTAGATATTACAATAGATTAACAGAATCTGAATTTATAAATTAAAAACATTCTAATTGCTATTAATTGAGTGCGTTATTTACATACAATATTTTGCTCATTCTGCGCAACTAAGTAGGGCATCCAACAATTCACAAAACTTTGTATTCTGCATGAATGCACGCCATGCAATAATTGTTGTCGCATTTGCAATTCAAAGCTATACTGCATACAAATGGGATTACTGGTATATATGCATTTTATTGTGATGCCAAATTAAAATCTTTCCGATGAAATGCAAGGAATATATTGCCACTATTTAAACACCACCAGTGGTTTACTCGCTTTTCTGTGTTCCGATGGAAGGGTGTGGATGCCGGTGAAATTACAGGTGCATGAGACTTAACATCTCCGTCTCAGTTACGGGTGCAACGCGATTCGACTTAGGTCTCTTCGTACTTCGGAAAGTAAGGGCCTGAATCGTATTGCCCCCTAGGTGGTGTAGAAGCAACGCAACATAGCTTTGTTCCGGTGGGTGGGTGTGGGTGCCGGTGAAATAACAGGCGCATGAGAGGTTACATACCAAAGTCACGGTCGCAGTGCGATGGGATTTGGGTCTTCTCCGACTTTGCTAGCGAAGGACCTAAGTTGTTTTTTAGTCAGATTGTTTCGTCAGTCATATAAAAAACTCATGCCTCTATACTAAACATGTCAAGGCTGCGGCGAATCCACCTGTTTTGAATACTTTAACATATGGTATGAAATTGCCTCTTGGGTAATGGAATGACGCATGAATGCTTTAACCATGACACCACACCATGCCGTGTCTGCAAGAGTTTTTATTGCAAACTTCCTCTAATGTACATTATAAATATCAATATTTTTTTTTTAATTCATCTGTCTTCCCGTGAACCAGGATCATAACAAATCATCATAATAACACATATGATGATTTGGAAAATTATTTTATTATTTGAGAGTATTCACTTTCAGAATGATCCTATAGAAATGTCAACAGAATAGGTTCCATATCCATAATTTGATTTGAAATCGAAATAACTGGAAAAAAAAATATGTCATCCAAGGAAATAATTGCGTACGTATTTTTTATTTATTCTGACTTTTTTCGCACATACTTAGACCGATTATTTTACTTTCATATAATGGTTCTCTGATATAACTCTCAATAAATAAAACAGGAAATATAGACTCAGGAATAAAATAATATATAGCTTGTACTATGGGAACTAGTACTAAACCCCTAACTTAGTAAGAAAGGATTCCAAACGACACTTGATGTCTAAAGAAATAAATGAGTTTGAGTTTGCATGCATGTAGGTACAAAACAAAGTCATGCATTATGCCTGTATTAATAGTGATTGTATTGTTTATCACGGTATTTTGAACTGTTCATTGCCTTGCGGTTACAGATAACTTTTTGCATCTGATGTGTCTTAATTTGAATACAATAACAATATTCAATTTAATTAGTCTTTTTAATTAGTTATCCCATCATATACTTGATGTCGAAAATTTCCGCTAAATTCCTTCAGAAGTTTTGTATTATGTGACGCCTACGTAGCTTAGAGGTAGCCACAAATAAATATTAATGGACATTTCACACAGCGCCATTTAGACCCAAACCAATCATGATGTGCTATGAGATGGATACAATATCTGTGTGCCTACTTACAGATTTTTTTGTTCATTATATATTAGCATTTTAACACCCAGACACCGAACAAACATCTATGTTTGTCACATAAATGTTTGTCCTGGGTGGGAATCGAACTCACGACCAACAGCACAGAAGGCACGGCTGCAACCACCTGAGAAGTGAGGCCAGTCATACTAAAACTACACAACACAACCGAGCTAATGCGCAAATGAGCTTGTAACAAGCCTACACCAATACGCAGAATCATAGAATAAACAGGTATTCTGGTTATGTCAGAGAATAATTACTGAAACAAGGTCAGCCAATAAACGCCTAATTACCTATTCAGTTGTAACTACGTGAGTGACGTTTTTGTCATAATATCGCTTACTGGGTAAGTATTAGTGATAAGATATTCACAATTATGAGCACAGGTATCTCAGTATATGTATATATTGATATATAATCAGGTCATATTTGACCTGATGATTGCTCCGTAGCTTGGTTGGTAGCAGCCGTGCCTTCCATATGAGTGAATACGATCTAGTAGATACTTATTTATTTAAAGTGACTTTTCCTAGTAACTTGTAAGAATTCAACGTAAATAAGGTTTTCCTATGTTGGTCATTTAATCAATATAGGCCTTGTCAAACACATCAGACCGAACGCGTGGCGGGGCGTTTTAATTTTCTATTGTATGTCGTCGAAAGTATACCGTTTAGTGGAGAACAAAAACGGCACGCCACGCGTTCTGTTTGCTGTGTTTGACAAGGCCTCAAATGATAGATAGCTATTAAATTATAAAGCTAAAAGTCGCGCAAATCTTTTTGAACCCCACAGAAGTTAGTGCTTACTAGGGCAAATTGCTGCGCAGTATGCATATTATATTATGGTATTATATGGTAGGAGGCACTATCATCCATTAAAATCTTATAACCTTTCTTGTGGCAAATAAACAGAAGCAACCAAAACTTTTAATACCTGGTATAAGTATGGACATAAAATAAAGCTTTCGTGAGTAATAACTAATAACCTCATGTAAATTTTGTGACTTTTCTATTTGTTCGTAGCCAGAGTACAGGGTACATAGAGTTCCGTTTTTGCCGTCCTACAGAACTCTTTTGCTCGAGGAAATTGGAGTTAATTCCACATGATAAGTAGTCGGTAGTTTCACTTAAATTGCCTTTCGTATCAAGATGGCCTTCTGAGGTCGCGAGACGAACGTATCCGTGTCAGTGTTCAGTACAGGGTCAGTATTATTAATTTGTCTCCAAAACGGCCCTTTTAGTGGTACCCTTTTATAAGTCAAGATTACATCTACTTCCGGAAACTGATAATCTCAGTTAAATAAATCTGAAATGATTCTTTCAATATAGTAAATATAGTTTCACGTTTGTTTCTTTAGAATCATCTTTATCAATGTTTAGATGATTAATATCGAATAGAGATGGTTCAACAGGATCTGAACGCTACTTCAAACCCTGTCCAAGTCGCTGAAATGCGATGCAGCATCGAAACTAGCTTTAATCTATTCGTATAGCAGTTTTTTGAAATAGTAGAATCTTGCCAGGTCTGTCCGCAGAAGTAGTATTCTTGGTGACGGTGAAATTACAGGCACGTGAGACTTTATATCTTCAGTCCAAAGTGACTTGATTCATTTTATACTTCGGTCTGAGTCATTTTACTGTAGTATATGGGCGGCAATAACCACTAAAAACAACGTGGTCCGCCAGATCCGTTCAAAACATCGTCAAAACGCTGTATGATGTATTCCATATCGCCGTTCGTCTAGCTAGAAATCTATTACTATCCTTTTACGTGACATATTCGCTGCTTATCTATTGAAAGTTATTACCGGAATTCACGACTGTTACATTATCATACCTTAAATCCAGAGCACGGCTTGCGTGACTTGTGATACCAACAAAACAGTCCTAAACCGCTTTCGTTTCGTAATGCTGTTTTTGGTGCGCAAAATAGTGGCTAAACCAGCTTTTGTCTAGCTCTGGCTAAAGATGCCATAGTGTGGGTGGCATGAGTAAGTGATATTGATGCAATATTTGCTCAACTACTCGATTCGATTGTTGCTTGAATCTATATTGACAAGGAGCTTTCAGACTGCGAATAATTTAAAGGGCTGTGTGCTGAAATTTTGCCACTCAAGGTGTATTGTCGTATCATACTTAAAATTATAAATGCGAAAGTTTGTTGGTATGTATGTTTGTTACCACCGCCCATAACAACAGCAATACGACTTAGGTCCCCCCCAATCGGAGTGTAAGAAGACCCAAATCGCACCCCGTTGTGCCCGTCACCCGAGACGCGTTTGAGAAATGTTACGTTTCATGCGCGTGTGATTTCATCTACTATAAAACAAGTTAAAAGCTCTGTTTTTGTCAAAGTATCGAACCACGCTCCACAGTCTCAACTAGGTATAGTTTGACAAGCCTGAAGTTAGCTGATGGTGGCCAAAAATTACTGCTATGTTTTTCCATTGTGCAGGTGAAGAAAGGACAACAACATTCTGTTGCTAACTTCAGAGTAGGCAGATTATCCTTGACACTGTACACGTTTCACACCAAGAACATGTTCAATATCTGTTTCGATACAAATACTGAAACCCTTTTAACACATGTTTCCGACCTAATCGGTTAACGCGAAACAACATTTTGAATAGGTTACGAGGCATAAACACCTCACCGCGAACTACGCTCAAGATGAATCATAGACAAACATGTAAAAGTTGTTTTTAGGTAGCGCGGACGCAATCAACAAGTCATGAAAACTGTAAAACATTTTACCTCGTTTTGTTCGAACGCAACTAACAAATCGTATGATTAACTTCAATGTACACGTTGCGAAACAATCACATCACATGTCAAATGTTTTCCACAGTCAGACAAAAACAAGGTACCTATATTTTGAAGGGATATTTTGATTTAGATAGTAACAAAGATTAGGCCATGAAAAAAAAAGTTTACCTCTCTCTTCATATACTCAGGTACTTGAATTGAATCTCTGGAATTAAATAAATTTGGTAATCTCAGAATGTAGGCATATATTGTTGGTACCTCAACATAAATCAATATTCTGAACAAGTTCTTCTTTCGTGTCGATAAAATAAACCTTTATATAAACTTCGCCCAAAAGTTCGCTACATCAGTGGCCCTGAAACAACTGAGAGTAAAGGATTATTTTATCTCTATGCAGTCAACTCTATAATCCTCTATTTACGGCAAAATAATAGGGCCTTCCATGTGGTTATATTTAATTGCATTCAATGATAAATCGATGACTTCTTTATTTGTTCAGTTGGGTAAAACAATTCTGCAAGGCGCTGTGCATCGACCTTGGCTTGGAATGTGGTTGGTATTCTCCTCAGTTCAACTTTATGACGTAAGGTATTAGGTCTCATTAGGCTTGGGGACTGTGGCAAAGTCAGTACGCAGTAAGCAACGCAACGTGTACTCTCTTTGTTGTTAGCTCAAGGCAGGTTTAGTCTTTTCAAAGATCCAACGCCTGTTGTTGTCGCTATTATTGAAATTATTTTAATAGTCAAGACTTGTTCATAAACGCACAGAGGACTTTATTGTTAACCGACTTCCAAAAAAGGAGAAGGCTCGTTTTTCTTTTTTAGGTTTGTTACGCAATATATTTTACATTGTAAATCAATTTGAATGATTCTTTTTTTATTTGACAGTGTGTACTTTCGTGTACAAGCGAAATTTTTTTATCCCTACAAGCGAAAAATAGGGAATGAAGTATGTTGATTCGATTTTTAAACCAGTCTCTTGTATTTTCAATATCGCCCTTTGCCTCCAAACTGCTATAATCTCCCGCTTAACAACTTAGTACTTTAAAATCGCGGTTACTCGACCTACCAGTTTTAAAAGAGATCTGCTTCTCTAAGCTTTTATCTCAGACGGCAAGATTATTGAAAGAATGACCTACGTGGCGGAGATCACGCGTTTCTGGTCGGTACATATTTGAAGTGGCAATGACCGAGAACTTGCAGATAAATGGCAGATTTAAATGTTACCTCACGACTGTCGTTATTGTGTTTCAATAGTTTTTGCGCAAGTTGTGTATAAAAACATAAGGAAAGCTGTGTACAGGGGTTCAATTTAACAAACTTCAAATAGGTTCTCATTTTTGCTGTAGTTTTTTGTATGTTTGTTACGCGAATCTATAGAACTTTCATGAATTGAATGAATGAATGAATGAATTGAAATCGGTTTATTTCATTTACAAACGACTTCGAAAGGATATTATCAATTAGGTTGTTTTTTTATGTTTGTTACCTTAGAACTCCGTAAGGATATGCTTTCAGATTGGTCCCATAAAATTTTAATCATAATCAGTTCAATAGTTTGTTAAATCAAAATAACTGGAAAAATCCTAGTTAACAAAATTGCGTATTTTGTTTTCCTGTGACTTCTTCGCTTGATGTATACCGATATGTATTGAAGTAGTTGTTGTGCGACTTCTTTAAATCATTCACTTGTTAAAAGTTGATTTAACGATACACTGAGAATTTATAAGATTTATTTTCTTAATTTTTCTAAACACCTTACTTTTAAACTGACGGTTAAACTGTCTTCATATCCGCTTAATGGCGTTTATTTTTCCCCCTCATTAGAAACTTGTTTATGGGTGATTCTACGATAAGAGGTTTCAACTACATAGAGGATGCGGCTAAGAAGAAAAGTTGGAGTTTTTTCATGAAACCTTTATATTATGATTTTTGTCCCGTTTATTTACCATTTCACGTAAGGGCAAGTCAATTTATACATAAATTATTACTTTTTCGAAGACCAGGGTAAATATATCGGACAGGGGAGAGACATCAGGACCAGGGTAGATACTTATTTCACCAGGGGAGAGAATTTGACACAATAATATACTAAATAAAAGCAATAAAATCAACTTTTATTAAACATTGTTCTTAAAAATTATAATTAGACTATCATACCAGCCATCATATCATATCAGCCTTTTACCTAAAAACAAGAACGTATCACTTACAAAAATACACATATGTAAATTATCTTGCCTTTGTACCTTCAACAAATAATAAAATAATCTTTTATTAAAAATGAACAAAAATTAAATTAAAATAACATTATAAATTAAAGGCACCCTCTTGCGTACATTAACAATAGATAAAATTAAGCTTTATCAAACACATTCACTAACTTTTTAAAAGAGTAAAACATCCTCTGCTCTTTCAAAATAAGATTTGGCATAGGGAGTGTCTGGACAACCTGATCTTCTGAGATGAATGAAATAGTTTGTTCATCACATTAAAATAATTTTCCGATTTTGTCCCCTATTTTACAGAAAACTATCTATATCTCGCCACCCTCTTCCAAACCCGTACCCATAGCCCCGTAACAGTACTCTGCTGTTCTTGAAGATAGTTTAGAGTAAATAAAGTCGTCTTGAATGTTTTTCGCTATGTCGACGGTTGTTCTTTATCCTCTGTCTGGTGTTTGCCACCTTTTGGTGTATTAATTGGTTCATTGTCATTATTAATTGTTCTCGGATTCTGCGTCAGGACCGTTAACATCCTCGACCCGGAGACGAGATTTTTTTTATTAGACGAGTATGTCATGCCACCAATTTTTAAATGATTACAATTTATAATTTCATTGCAAAAGCAGCTTAAATAAATAAAAATTCTTTGTGTTCTTTAACAATTGCAAGCAAATCTTCTTTTTGAAGGCTATTTTTTTCGTCAGTTACAATAACATTGATGTTGGGACAGTTTATCTGAATCTGACAAATCACTGAGAGATGCTATATACTTGCCCCTAGCCACCAATCGGTCAGCTGTTCTTTGGCAAATAGCACCGACACCATCAGGAGCCCCCTTATCGTGTCATGAATCGCTCCAAAAATGGAGGATTTCTACTTCGGTTTGTAAGCTGTAAAATTGGCTGTAAGTGTGCCCATATTATTAATAGATTTAACTTTAGCTGTAACTCTTCTACGGACATTAGTTTGCGGCATCTGATGATCAACATCTGAAAGTGATGGTGTTGCTGAAATATTAGTTATATTTTGAAGAGCAAGTCGTTGGCTACGCTCTCTTGCTTTTAGTCTATATCTTTTTCGCCATACGATGCTCTTTAGAAATCATTCGTTCGACAGTTTTGATGTTTCCCTTCTCCTTCTTTTTTAAATATTTTTCCTTTTTTTTTCTTTTGCAATTCTTACTTTTCTGGACCATTTTAATCATTTGATATCGTAGCTTCTCTTTGTTTCATGTTTCTTCTGTAATCTTCACGTGTTAACTTTTTCCGGGGTGCCATAATCTGTAATAATGACAGTAATATAATAACAATATTAATTTAAGTCGTTTAAAACTGACGTTGACAGAAGTTAGTATGTTTTTAATAACATCTTATGATGAATATTATCTTCCCTGGTCAGTGAATCTCTCCCCTGGCAGTTATCCTGACAGGGGAAAGACGGCAGGGTAGAGACGTTTTCATGACAAATTCAATTGATTTAAGTCACTAAATTAATTTTTGCTTTGATTTTATATCACACTTTAATTATTACTGTATTATTTAATTAGGGCAGTAAATGCAAATAAATTAAATCAATATTATAAGTTTTATGACTTACCAGGGGAGAGACACAATCACCTTGCGAAACCACTACAGCGCACAGTCGCGACGCAACAACTAGAAAATGGAGGAGCGTAATCGGCTTGCGCGTTTAGTATTGCTAACTTCATGCCGATAGATATCCTTGAGCACTATTTCCACAATGGCCGTCCTTGAATTGATGTTTGTAATAGCGGAACGAAATTTGGCAGGGTAGATACACAAAAAAAGCGGGACAAAAGTAAATGTTAAAAATTATATGAAATAAACAAAATTATTTTATTTTTTATTTTATAATACCTATGTATTATTACTTAAATTCCGATTAAACATAATTTAGTTAAGTATCTGATAGAAAAAACATATGTATTGTTTGAAAGTTAAATTGAAACCGGCAAGGGGACAGGCCAGGGTAGAGACATTTTTAGACTTTGTAAGGAATTTTAGAAAAATGTGTTTTAATTAGGCATTCAATTGTGACAGTATTTAATGAAGTATATTAAGATGTTGTGTCTCAAAGTAAAAAATAGCAACATATAGAATAAAAAAACTGTTTTAAATGGATTGCCGCACAAGTTACCTCTTATCGTAGAATCACCCTTATAAATCATTACTTAGTGTATTACCAAAACGACCATGTTCCATTGTTCTGCTTGTATCAAGGTTGATCATTATTATTGAAGTTTAGACAAGATCTACTGCGCCACGCGGTTAAAAAGCCAACATGGGGATGGGGAAAACTGGCTTTACTATTTCGGGATAAAAAGTAGCGTAAGTGTTAATCCAGAGTAACAAAATTTATTCAAATTCGTTCTGCCGTTTAAGCGTGAAGGAGTAACAAAAATACAATACAAAAGCAGCCGTTGCCCGCGGTTTTCTGGGAATTTTCTGCGCAATCTTCTTAATTTTTTTTCCGTAAGAACCTTCTACAAAATCTTAGAAAACATAATAAAAGATGAAAGGAATCGGTTAAGTCGTTCTAAGTTATGGCTTGACCAAGGAAAATAGGGATTAATTTTTATTTATTATATATATTTAGGAGCCATACTCTCGAATTGTAGACCAATGGGGGCCACAAGATGTTTCACCACAAAATAAATTATTGTGACATAGTAACCACTAATGCTTTGATATTGTCATTAGTTTGACGCAATTATTTTCGTAGTTTCAATTTAATATGGAAACGCATTAGTCTATTAGTGAAATTATTGGTAAGGAAAAATGTATTTAGTTTTTATAAATGATACTTAAATAACAGTTAACATTACTAAGCTAAGCCGTCACTTGTAATGGCTTAATCTCTGGCCAAAATAATACCCAGCATTTTGGTTGCACGTGGACTCTTTGAGGCGCTCCGCTAAGCCATTAAAAGTTAGTATGTGCCCCGGGTCCCCTAGGGCCAAAGGTTTCTACTCCAAACGGCTCAAATATATATCCTCCATCGAGCGATGAATATTTGCGCCCTTTAAGGGTTTCCACTGTTGATGCGGCGGAGCTGGCTCGCACTGGTGTACCTGGAAGATGATATGGAGCCAAGGCATCAACACAGCATCCCATACTTAGGGGCCGTCCTAACCTCCAAGGAATTAACATAATACCGTTAGGTATTTTTCCATCGTTGCGCATCAACCGTTTAGTGTAATGAGGCCTTGATTAAATTACATCTTATAAAAGAAAGTGCTGATAAATTTCTCTAACCGCAGTTAGCGGTGCCTTGGTGCGGTTAGAAAACCAATGATTCATAATGTTTGTTAAACAAACTCTTAAGACCATAGTTTACGTGATTTCTGAAAAAACTAATAACAAACGTGACTCACGTTTTCTATGAATGAATACGTATTGATTAGGAAGTTGTTTTTCCGAGAAGTTTATAAATAACGCTGGACGGTGAGGGGACGAGCTGACAGCCCACTCGACGTTCAGTGGTAACTGCAGCCCATAAAAGTACCCTACTGTTCCTACCTTACTGGAGTATGAAAAGCTACATCGCGTTGCCCTTGTCACACTGAGACGTATACTACAATACTACGTCTCATGCGCATGTAGTTTTATTACTTACTTTTACATACCCATGTACTTATTTCTGGGCATTTCATTTTTTACAGACATTCATGTAAAAAATATAATTTGTTATTTTTTGGGCAGCCCTAATTAGCGGTCACTGACCGCGTTTATCATTCCACACTCACGTATGCGGTTACCGACCTATACCGTAGTTTGAATCCCTAATTCTTTTAGGGTTGAACCTTGTCAAGTTTACGTTAAAGTTTGACTTGTGGTAACTTGTGACCTAACGTGCTGAACATATGGAGATCTGGTGGGGTGAGTTCTAGATCAAGCTAGGTATCTGTTTAAGTATTGTCACATCTTTTTGAAACACCTTTTATTGTTGGTTAAATGGGTTTATAATTATGGGTTTATATTCTTAATGGGTTTATATCGTTACTAGCTGTGCAACGCGGTGTTACTCGTAGCTTCCGGTATCAAAAGTAGATATGTCAATCCAGGATACAAGCTATCGTGGTATCAAATTTCATCCAAATTCGTTGAGCGTTTGAGCGTGAAGGAATAACAAACACATACATACTTTCCCCTTATAATATACGTGTGATAAACAAAGAATAAATTCAAGGACGTACCTACCTACGTATTTTGTGATTCTATACGTAAGTTGTAAAACCAGTATTTGAAATGGTGTTTATCGAACCTTATTTGGGAAAAGCCACAAACTTAATTATAATCTAATATAACATATGGGTAAGAGAAGATCATCATCCAATTTAATATTTCTGTGTCTGAATATTGTATTGATCATTCTTATGCTTCATGTTTTGAACTTTAATTATATATTTTCATATTTAGAAATGCATCAATATTTTAACCGAATGCGTCAGAAATAGCACGTTCTGTAGTTAAAACTTGAGAGGTGTCGTTAGATAAGATAAAATTAAACTCGCCGATTTTAGGCGATTTTCAAAATGTTTTTTTACTCAAATTCTTTCGAGTGGGGCTTCAAAATGGCTTACATATAATATTATAATATATATATTATAATACAACTTATATGTTTAAATAGAATTTGGAACATTTTACGCAGGTTTTTTTAAAATAATTATTTCTTGTTTAGTATGTACTTAAATAAAGTTTCTTATGCTATGTTGGTACAACCATTTTATCATACTAATATTATAAACGCGAAAGTTTGGATGGATGTTTGTTACTCAATCACGCCAGAACGGCTGAACGGACCTGGATGAAGTTTGGCACAGAGATATATTGTAGTCTGGAATAGCAAATACGCTACTTTTTATCCCGAAAAAAATGTACGTTTCTCGTAGAGCGCAGCTAGTATCAGATAAGTCTGAATTTTAGTGCATGCGAGTAAATTTTTAAATATATTATTGATAAATCTACACCTATATTCTATTGTGTTGTGTAGTAATAATAATAAGTAGTAGCATTATGTAGCCCTCCCTCGTACGTCCATTCATAGTAGCTCGATACACGTGTTCAATTCTATAAATTAATATGACTTCCAGGAAGTTTTCGTGAACTGTACTAGTTGACTCACCGCGTGTGATATTACAATATCGACCACCTCGAAGAACTATTTAGGTCAATAAGACATTTTGGCTGGCCTCTTATAGGAGTACAAATAAGTTTCCGCCGTTTTTAACACAAATTAAATATTTATTGTAGAAGAACGGTAATATAAATTTAATCAAAATATTGCCCATCACTTGCAACCACTTTTTCCCATCTCTCAGGCAGCATTCGAATCCCACGTCTGAAGAACTCCTTGTCTTTTGAGGTTATCCACGAATCAACCCAATTTTTGGTATCCTCATAAGATGTGAACCGCTGCGCCGTCAGAGCATGTGCTACGGACCGGAACAGGTGATAATCGGACGGTGCAATGTCTGGTGAATACGGCGGGTGGGGTAACACTTCCCAATCAAGTGTTTCCAAGTACTTTTTCACGGGAGCCGCAACATGTGGACGAGCATTGTCATGCAGAAGAATAATTTTTTCGTGTCTAGAATAGTATTGAGGGCGTTTTTCCTTCAGAGCTCGGCTCAATCTCATCAATTGTGTTCGATAGAGGGCTCCAGTAATTGTTTCGCTCGGATTAAGCAACTCATAATACACTACACCTAGCTGATCCCACCAAATACACAGCATAAGTTTTTTTCCGTGAATATTCGGTTTTGCTGTTGATGTTGACGCGTGGCCAGGTAATCCCCATGATTTTCTTCTTTTTGGATTGTCATAATGTATCCACTTCTCATCACCAGTTATGATACGATGTAAAAAACCCTTTTTTTATGTCTAGCTAGCAGCATTTCACTTAAGCATAATCGGCGTTCAATATCTCTCGGCTTTAATTCGTACGGAACCCAATTTCCTTGTTTATGAATCATTCCTAATGATTTTAAACGATGTGAGACTGCTTGCTGAGTGACTTCTAATGTTAGAGCAAGTTCTTTTTGTGTTTGAGATGAATCTTCCTCCAATAATTCCTCCAATTCTGCATCCTCGTAAATTTTTGGCCTTCCACTGCGATCTTTGTCTTCTACGTCGAAATCACCATTTTTAAACTTTTGAAACCACTCTCGACACGTTCTCTCACTCAAAGCAACCTCACCATATGCTTCTACGAGCAATCGATGCGCCTCAGCAGCAGATTTCTTTAAATTAAAGAAGTAAACTAATATTTCCCGCAAATGACGCTTACTTGGCTCAAATTTTGACATTTTCAACTTATAAAAATTATATTTTACCAATATAAAATCAATGATATTAATAGGTTATGTTATTCTTGAATGTCCAAACTATTTTTTAAGCCGGTTATCATCTGCGAAAGCTAACCGAAACTCCGTGCCGCGCCATCTACAATAAAACGGCGGAATCTTATTTGTACTCCTAATAGCTCGGTTGGTAGTAGCTCTGCTTTCTGCTGTAGGTCGTGGGTTCGTTTCCCACTCAAGATTCCCACTCAGGACAAGCATTTGTGTGACGGACATGAATGCTTGTTGTGTGTCTAGGTGTTTATATGGAATATAAATATTTATTAACAAAATAAGTGCCAATTAAGTATTCTATCAGTAATCTAGTGCCGTAGCACATATGCTTAGTTTGGAGCTAAACGGCACTGTGTGAAATGTCCATTAACGATTAATTATTATTTATTTCAACTGCGTAGATTTTAGTTAAATTGTTTTAATATGTAAGTTAAACCTAAAACACATTCATACCACACGGGGAATAACGCTTGCACACTCATACCACACGGGGAATCCTAGGATATAATAGGATAGGATAGGATAGGATTCCCTGTATGGTATTGACCCAAGACCCGAGACCCGAGATCAAAGCTCATGCTTACCATCAAGTATGGGCATACTTGGTATGGTGAGAATCGGCTGGGAATCGAACCCGGTACCCCTCGCTCCAAAGGCAGGGCTACTACCAACTAAGCTATAGAGCCGTTGACGTAAATAAAACGTTAACTCTTTCTAAAGAGTCGGACATTTCAAGGATTTAAGCTTACCAAATATTTGGTTACGAAATTCAACATGCTTTGAATCCTATACCAACAATGACTCACGTGCGGACCTTAGTCATGATAAATAGTACGTCACACTAACCGGTTGTGAACTGGACTCGGCCCTATCCAACCCTATTATAAATTTGCAAATGTTCATAGGGTGAGCTTGTGTGATAAGCTTTGAATGGGCAAAGGGTTGCATTAATCAATATTCCAATCCCACTTAGTTATAATACGAATGTGAACGAATTGTGTTCTACAAATTCAAAGTCAAAAATATTTATTTCCGTATCTGTACATATAAATAAAATTGAAGTGTGTGTTTGTTATGTCAAAATAACAGCTTTTTACTAAATGTATTTGAAAGTAAACGGTAGTTATAACAAAAATACAATTTTAAAAATTTTTGTCTTTCTGTTTGTTCCGGCTAATCTCTGAAACGGCTATACCGATTTTGACCTAACTTTCACAGCTGATATATAATACCAGCTGTGAAAGTAACTTAGGCTACTTTACTATAAAATAAAAAAAACAAATAAGGACAGGCGCATAAAATTTTTTTAAGACCATGCGTGCGAAGTTCAACTAATTCTTAATAATTTAAATTGAAAAGTAACTTTAAATGAATATCATTATAAATTTTCAAGATCACGTTCTAGCGATTGTTCATACCGCATTCGGCTTACAACGAAGTCTGTCTTTTCTAGATTTATCTAGCTTATCTTTTAAACCGTTAGATTATTTTAAGCCGAGGTTTTTACGAACTTTAAAAAATACCGTGCGTAATGGGCATGGAATCCGCGGTTTGAGTCCGAATAGCACGTTTGTTATGTCTACCTATTATTCTTTGAACATAAAATTCACGCAAGTTCGCATACCAACACAAGCAAAAATAAACCTCGCAATGCATCTTGAGAGCTGGAATCCGAAAGCTTTCGGCGAACCGAAGTACCAGGAGAGCATATTTCTGTAAGAGGTGTTCTTTGATTTCTCGCCACAACGCACGCACATGCCGTGTATCCATGCGATGCGTACCACGAGGTCTCCGTGCAACCTCACTATGCAGAGCAACATACAAGTCTCTCTATACAAGTCTCTATACAAGGACACACTCACCGCCACGGAATATGCACTAGTATCACTATGATACTTCTGTAGGTCAAGAGACTGTGAGTCATTGGGAGGTGGTTTGATGAGCTCTTCACGATTAACTAACCATTGAAAGTACAGCCATACATGTATGCGGTTTTGGTAGGTAGGTAAATTGGGGTAAATCAACTGTATGTATTTGAATTGGAATTTTGATCTGTTGTAGCGGTCTCGTTTGAAACAACTGGTGGGTAAATTGGGGTAAATCATTACCAATTGCAATTGCATGACTTTATTTGGAAATTTGTTACGGGACAATTTTGCTCGCGTCTATAGGTAATTAGAATTACACAGTCTAAGTCAAAAATCTTTATTCCCGTTGAATTGTTGTAAAAAATACTTGTGAGTCACTTTTTTAACTGACTTTAACAAATAATTGATTTAAGAATCGAAAAAAAAGACCGAAATACTTTCAAAGTAGCAAAATACATTTACTTGGATGACATAATATATTTTCCAGTTATAGATTTTTTTTTTAAATCAATAAGAAAAATTCAAAGTCCGTTGATAAATGGCGGAGTTCTGAGATAACAGACATACAATAAAATACAGACGAGTTGCTAACCATATTTGGAAGTCGACTTAAAAAAAAAAACGTAAATCGTGGAAATTGTAATGAATCAGTTTACGCGGGCATTCTAATAAACGTCATTATTTCTGATAAACCATTATTAAAACCACATCATGCGCATATTACTATGTATTTAATGGTTTCTCTAGTGCCTAGTATTTCTCATTGTTGTTACTCATTCGGCTTTAGCCCCCACTATTTATAGTGGTCATTACTATGCCCATTACATTTCGCTTGTCTTTAATGCATCATGCGTTGCCTTCGGGTTTCCCAAATTGACGTAACGACTAGTAAATGCGCTTTCGAAGTAATCGACACAGATAGAAAAGGTTACAGGCACCTCAATCTTACTTTGTATAAGGTAAGCGAATGGAATTGTTTCATTAGAATGACTAGCTCTATTAATTCAGTACTTTACGTATGTACTTGTATTTAAGAATAAGAAGTTAATGGCAGAATCTTAGAATGTCTCATGCGTGATCAGATCACAGATTTTTTAGGCTTTAGAACTGCTCATTATAAAAAGTACCTATATATATAATCTGTGTTGTATGAATTATATAAGTCTATATTTAATGTTGTATATATTTTGTAAACTGTTAAGATATTTATTGGTTGTACGCCATCGTCTAAACCAAATTGAATAAAAGGAGCTCAAGAGCAATTTTAGACACAGGAATCTTTTTAATTTAGACATTTCTAGTTTCTATTCTATTACACAATATTTACCTTTAATTATGTAAAGTTTATATTTTGAAGTTTACAATAAAGAATTTTTGTATTGAATTATCAAAAGATATTATATATAAAATAATAAATCCTATTGTCTTCGATGTTTAAACTGCTTTCAATGAAAAAAAATCATCAAACATGTTTAATTAAAGTAACCACGTAATCCACGTGAACTTTGATAATAAATTTGATATTCTGTTTCATCCGTACACGATATTGTTTGCACGATATGCATGACGGCAAGACACGAAATCTAAAATGTTTACATCGCTTTTGCTAAGACTTTCATTGGTACATTATATTACTCGTAACTTCTTGTTTTTGGACGGGAATATACCTAATGTATCTCCCCCTGTTTAGGGAGCACAGGGGGGCGGGGAGGATTTCGGACTCTTCTAGTAATTGTGGTGACGATGCAGCAGAGTATTGTCGCCACAATTACTAAACCAACCTACAAAAAAAAACCCATCGTCATTACTTCCCTTGCCTCAGAGTCAATGCTTCGTCAAACCACTTGTCCGCATTAGTGCTTGACAGGGTTACGGGATCTCTTCCGAATTGACCGCGAACCTGTCATTAAGTGCCTGCGTAAGGCGGAACCCCTCGGGTGTTACTCGTAACAACGTAACCTCTGAATAACATGGTTAAATTCTTTCCAAGTGACAGTTACATGACAAAGAACTCACAACTATAAAATAGGACTTAAAAAAACTGAAAAAGCCGACTTTGAAGTCAGCATTTTTCCGTTTTTTTTTTTTTTTTATTTACTTTCATCCCTTATTTCTCGAACTTTAAAATAGAAACATCCAAATCGGTCTACAATGGGCGAAGAAAAAAGTCACAGGAAAGCAAAATACGCAATTTCCTTTACTTGGATGACATTTTTTACAATTCTTGTCAAAAACCTATTACTATTGAACCAATTTTGAGGAAATTTCGGTAAAATAATCCAAGTATAGTTCAGATTAAAAAATTGTCATAATCTAGTAGGATTCTCAACGCTTTAATAAAAAAGGGAATTCAGGACGATGGCTGATAAAATTAAATTATCCTAGAGGATTGCTTGAAGGCCCCCTTATTCGATGCGGGCTAACTTCGCGGGCAAATCTTTCACACAATTACATAAACTCGAACACGCATACAAATTAATGTATGTCACCTGGTATCTGGTGAAACGGCATTGGCAGAAATCCGAAATCGGCACGAAATCACGTTTTGTATTTACGGACACACGTTGCGGAATTTTAATTGGCTATGTTTTAATATCTAGATCGTCGTTGGTTGTTTCGTAATTTCCATTGTTTACCAATACCTTGAGTCTTGAGTGGTTGCCCGTTTTGCTGCACCTTCGCTTGTTGTGTATAATGATACGGACAGTCATGCTATACTATAGATTTTATGTACCTTATGTTCTAGTTCTACTCGTAGTTCATGTAATGTTTATTAACATTTGCTTTCATAAAAAGACAGTATTATAAAGCGAAAATGTGTAAATGTGGGTGTATGTTTGTTATTCTTTCCCGGCTCAAACGGCTCAAGGGTTGAAATTTGGTACTAGGATAGCTTAAATTCTAGATAACACGTAGTGATGCGTTCCCCTAAGATGCCATTCGAAGGTAACACCGCGGGCTGCAGCTAGTATGATTATAAAAGTTAACAGTTTGTACTGAATGTTTGTCGGTGAAATAAAATAGAGCATGGATTGTTTTGTTTGAAACCTTGAATTTCTATCCGAAGGCTGAATTAACTACTTACTATCCAATCAATACCATGTACTTAAAATAATGTTGAAGGCTAAATTACGAAGAAAGCGACATATCCTAGGACTGTTAAATCGATTGGAAACATCATGTAATCTAAATTGTGCTCCCGTGGTAGATTGACACTTGTCAAAGTCTATTGCATGTTATCAGAAACAGTTAGATGGCAGGTTCGTTATAGATTTAGTGTTTGTTCAGTTGTCCTACTGCTCACCTTGACTGATAACCGAAATTTACAATTTATTTTTACATTCATACTCTTCCTGTACACTATCGTGTTTAATTTATCACAGTGTTTTCTGATAAAGATCATTGATTGATTTATCGCTTCATTTGACTGCTATATATATATATGCAGGCAATCACATATATATGCCTATTAAAATAACCGTGAAATATCCTGATGAACGTCTACTCTGTCCTACAAAAGACGAAATTTCTCCCTAGGTCTACAAAAAATGGTATCTTTAGTGGTGCGGTTTATGGTAGCTGGAACTGCACAAGACATCTTCCGCAATCAGAATGATAAATTGATCATCAGCACAGAAGCTTCAATTACCTGTCCTTCCACCGTTACCACCTGCGAACTTTCCACCGTGCACCGTTCACCTCTTCCCATGCTCTGCTTCCCAACCGCCGGGCTATTGTTCGCTAATGTCAGCCACCTGACCTATGACGCGTGACAGATCAGATGCAGGCAAGGAAACTTGGTGTTTTGCGTCTGAATTACCTACATCTGAATAAGGAGAAATCGTTTAGATCGTGGCCAGTATTGGTTCACGGATTGTTCTGATGTCTACATGGTCAGGCATTGTGGTACCTTTGAAGTTTGCTACGTATGCTCTTGTATGCTTACTCTCACCTAGTTATAATCATAAGCCACTAAATAAACAAACTACGTATAAATAATATCCGTAAACTACGAAGTCCAAAAATGTATTAGTTCAAATTATACCTCGAAAATAAAAAACATAATCTTATATGTGTAACAAATCTTTGTATTTAGACATACCTTACTTAAAGTTTCTGTATACCTTTATCCCTGGTCTTTTATTGTCATGATAAGAAAGTGAACGCAACATCTGTTGCATCTACAATACATCTAGAAACTTGTTAGCCAATGCATATTTCATAATAAAGGCTCCAGAATAGTAATGATGCTGATAAACCACTTTTGTAACATCATCTTGTGTAAATCATCGAAATGGTTACAAGATTTCTAAGTATTTCAGCTACTAAACGATCAGTTTATCTAAATGTACTTAAGTCTTTTCTCGTATTTTTCGATCGCATTAAGGGACATTAAAGTGATATTGTACAGCCGATGTTATTTTTATTAATGGGCTATTATAATAAAGAGGTAATAGTGACGGAGGTCGATTTGTCCGTTTACGACGCCGATAGTCCACTTACGTGTGTCCGGTGTCCTAGCTTTCGTAGACAAAATAGGTGAAGGAAATTAGTCATCACGTTTCTTGGGTCTTAAAGAGGATATACGCTTGATATTAATAGAAGGAAGACTTATATCTTAGTTACGATATATCTCAGTTAGATAGTCTGTAAACATTTAAAGTTCATGAAATTCAAAGGGATTTGAATTTGACTTGACTTGACTAGAGCGATATTGCCGCAAAGTAATAGTGAGTGTTGCCAAGGACTATAACGATTAATATTTGATTTTATATTAAAACAGCCATCGATAGACATAAAACGACGTATCTCATCATATAAGCCTTAAAAAGTTACCCCACCTAGCATTTTATAGAACAGCTAAGTAGAAACATAACCCATACGTTATTAGGCTGAACTTCGAACCCTTAGAGGGTTTCCTTATCGGTTCACGGAAGGGGTCTAGTCTGACTCATATTCCGTAGTCATGCTCCATTAACATTGTCTTTTTATGACCTATCCACTTTATTATTCGCATTCGCAACCTTGAAGAACAAAAGCTCCTACATTCCTTACATATTTTATGTGACCCTTGTTCTAAATCAAATATGCAGGATTCCCCAGCTTTGGAAGGCAAAACTTGTTTTAGCTTTTTTCATTATCTAATAGTCATAAAGTTCTCAATCTTTGGGACTGTTGGACGATCTCTCAGATCAGATGTCTTCGTTTCAGTATTAGACGCAGTATTTTGCTTAATATTATTTAGTTTATTGATATATCTGCAGTTAGGCTTTTCAAACAGCTTCATCTCGCACGAGATAGACAATTTTTTTTAGAACGTCGCTCGAATGTCGCTCCTCATCTGAAAGGGTTTACTTTTAAACGCGCCAGCTCTTAGTTCCTATAGGCAAATAGGATTTACCTAAACTTGGAACTGCAGAACTGTGGCGTTCGTCCAGAAACATGCCACCATACTCGCTTCTGCTGCCAAGTCTACACTCGCGTATTCATTATTCGATTTGAACGGTGTCCTCGTTATTTCACCGGCACCCTTCGTTTCAACTTGTCTCCAGAGTGACAAGCGCTATGCGAGTTGGGTCATGAGACAGAAGAGTCACTGTGTAGATATTTGCATCTAATATGACCTTAAATGATAGCACATAGATAATTCTCGAATCAATTCGACGCATTGTGGTTGAGGCCAAGTTTAACTGATTGTACGCAAGTCTCACGTGTAAGAAAGTGACACATCTTACGACGCAGCCGAGACATGCGACGCCGTCCATTCTGTTTTTCTAGTAATTGGAGAGAACACGCAAGCTTGGCGAAAAAAAATACGCTGTACACTGACAGACAAGATAAACAAGTCGATATTTATTAAGATATTTTCTCTCTTTTTGTCCTCATTATCGTTAAAGTAAAAGTGAGTGTGTTAGGGAAAGTTAAATCAATTTGCCTGATTGAGCGTTTTTACGGATTGGTGATCCTATTATAAATTGGATGATTTTTGTTATAGGAAGTTAAATTTTAGATCTTCCAGAAATAATCTCTAGAACAATAAACTCCAATAAATAATAATAGGTATTCATGTTGACTGATTGTTATCCTGATCAATTCGTTTAAAGGCGACCCTGCGCTCTTCCTGCGACTATAATTCATAATACTCCTTATCTTACACAAGCGGAGCTACCAGAACCTTCTATGGCTTTACGGATTTACGTATTGAATTGGAGAAATAAAAAACGCCAGAATAAAACCTTTGGCGTGGCACGTACATTGAAGTAAGCTCCAGCCTCAAATCATTGTCTCGGTACGCATTTCACATTTAACACGTTTTTGTGTACACCAAAGTATCGGTGCATGGAATAAGACACGTACCGGGCTGAATTCACAATCGTGCTAAAAAAGTAACGAAAGAGATTGCTTGGTAGACAATACTTCGAATTCTTGTTACAAACTTTAATACAACTTTGCTAAAGGTTTTCAGCCTGCTCGGCGGGGACAACAACAGCGAAATCTCAAAATAACATGACTATCGAAAATGTTGAACTGCTATCTGAATGGAAGCAAATCAAACTAACTGCTTCAAGTGACCTCAATACTAATCCGTTGATCTCAGTACCTTTCAAATGACAATGATTTAAAGTATTCTATATCCCAAAGTGGGTTCCGATCGCGGGTCAACGGTCCCCTAATCGCATGGCCATCGGCATATACTGTGCCTCTGAGGTCTTTCACCTTGTCTTCTTTGTACTCATGTTGAATATTAAATGTTCAGATTAATTATGTGGTAATGGTTCTAGGTTTTGTATGTCTGCAAATTGTTCTTAGCTTAGTACCTTGTGGAGCTTCAAGAGACTCTATGAGCAATGGTGCCGCCTTGATGTAACTTGAATAAGCACTAAAACATATTTATAATATAACATTTTGAAAACAAGTATCCCTTTTTTAAGCGTTTCTTGCTTGTTCTCCGCATGGAGAAACTTGGCTTTTACGTAATATCATATTATCATATAATATCATAATACCAACCATTTAATTCTTTCAATCATATTCAAACTTTTACAATTTTCAACATTTCTGTTCAAACCTACGAGTATTACTGTAGAATCTACCAGAATACTAAGAACTTCTATATATTTCAATAAGATTGTTATTTGTCAAATTAATATTGTCAATTAAAATTTATAATCGTGATGTTTTAATTTAGCCTTGTCCCAAATTTGGCGTTTCTGGATGTTATTATCTATTTATTTTTCTATGTTCCCTCTTATGACAGGCTTGATCATGGCTTGATGGATATTGAAGGACTCGCCTTACCTAATTTAACACCATACCAACAAGGTGCCATAAAATTTAATGAAGAAATTCTACCCCTAAGGGCATACAATAATATTTTTTAAATATCATTTATTGTATTTGCACCAGTGCGAAGACGAGGCGGGTCGCTACTTAAAAAAAATCTTTTGTTCATAGACAGATGTTTTATTGAAGTCCACGTGTTTCCTCGTCGTGGAATGATGTATGTGATGACATCGCGTATCTCCTGTTCGGGTGTGGAGTCGCCAGCAATTTACGTGATCGCGTTACAAACGGAGCTATGATCAACGGCGATACACTTCATTATCGTGGTATTAGACTTGAGGATATTGGAAAAGCATGAGCTGTTTCCTAATGGCCAATTACCGACAAAGATTTAAATTCTTCAAGACCAAGTATATTATTTTCTATGATGGATGGAAATATGGAATGGTACATGGTATCATACATGCCGGCAAATCCAAATCCTGCGTAAGCAAAAATTCATTTCATTTTAACTTTTATCCATACTTACAAACTTTCGCGTTTATAATATTATAGTAGGATATGTATTACTTTTGTAACTTGGTAATTAATATTTATATGATGAAATTCAAAACCAATATTGTCCAGTATTAAATTGTCGTTTTGGACAAGATTAATTTCATCCGGCATGCTGACGTAATAAGTTTTATCATCGTATTTAAAACCCGGATTATCTGATAAGAATTACATCGGTCACTATCAGTTTTCATACATACTATGGACACTGGACACTGTTTTTTACGTATCTGAATAGGTTTCGGAGTATAATCTCCTCTGTATATTGTATTTTTTTTATTATACCTGTCACAAGTACATAATAAATAAATGAATATGCACACAGCGTCATCTAGCCCCTAACTAAGCATATCTTGTACTAGATAACTGATAGAATACATAATATAAATAGTATAGCATTTTTTTGTAAATATATATATATATCCCCCCGTCCCGTCCATACATATATCGTCCTGTCACTTCGGTTACATAAAAAAGCGTCCGCGCCGGCGGTAGTACTGCTGCCACCTTCACGCTGCTCACGCGCATCCCCGCGTAGTATCATGCCGCGTCCTTACCGAAAATGATTGCACAGATAGCCTAATGCTACTGCTCAGATGTTGACATTCGTGGCGTTTTACGTTTTTTTGAATAAATGAACCCGTTTTACATATCCCGTAACAATCCCTTTATGTTTTGATAAAGCGTTGTGCATACAAACTTGTATTTAGTAGACACTCGGTCTCATATCCGGTGTAATACAAACAGTCAGTCAGTTGAACGCCCACGCCAACTGTCGCTTCGATAATAATTGCAAAAACAATTAATAAAAGTAACTGATGGGTTTAATAATCGAATACATCGATTTCGAATATTTCATTCTTTATTTTACGCTCTTTAGAGATCGAATTTCGTCATGAAATCTATGATCACCTCAAAGGTCCGAACTATCGAATTAAAAATGTTCACAATTGTCGAAGAAATAGTTTAAAAAACATACAGCTGAATTGAGAACCTAATCCTTTTTTGAGATCGGTTAAAAGCTTTAAATTATCGACTTTCAAATGTTTCAAACTTTGCATTACCAATGTAAATATTTATTTACTTATCAACAACTGGTAAATCGTTTGAGCGCAATTGAACTAAAGGATAAGTTTGATTATTCCCATTTCTGTTAATTTTAGTAATGGTTTCCTCTCTGATAACGATTATATATACCAAACATAATACTATTCAAGGTTTACGTAGATATCATTAATTGGATGATTTAAATACAACTATAAGATCATTAGTAACATGTATGATGAATATCTCATTAATCTGACTAATAGATTAATATTTAGTTTTGTTAATCTATCACGTCCTATATATAAAATATTGTATTGTAATTATAATATAAAATTCGTCGTAAGTTTGGATGGATGTTTGTTGTGGAGGATGTGGAGTTTGATCTATGTCACCAGTGGGTCCTTTAGCGTCTTTAGACTGGAATTAATGAATCGAGAACAGAAGGGCCCAAATTAAACTTTAATTTGTTTTTATTTAAAAAATAGAAACACTAGGCACCTACTATACTGTTACGACATTAATGTTGGAAAATATTAAGAAACCTAATTTTTTTATGTTACTTAGTAAATAAAATTAAACCTATTATAGTTTCAGCGGTTGATATATGGGTCAGTTATATGGTCAGCTACGTCAGGGTCACAATTTGTCAGGGAAATACATTCATAATTATGTCAGCGGGATTTGTTGTAACAACATAACAATGCCAACAAATTTGTGCTGTAAAAATATGAAAATTACCGAGTTCTGTGTGAACAACAAAGGATATTATTAAAGCATGATTCACTTTGTATGAATCACGACGTTGTTGTCATGTCTAGTGCCTTACCCATTTGATTTATGGAGGACTGAAGGGTCCTTGTAGGATGAGGAAGGTATTTTATTTATCAACGAGTAATGAAATATTCAAATTAGTGTTGGGTGGACAAAGCACATTTTATTGTCGAGGAAATCCTACTACTATTATAAAGGCGAAAGTTTGTAAGTATGGATGTATGGATGTATGGATGTTTGTTACTCTTTCACGTAAAAACTACTGAATGGATTTGAATGAAACTTTACCACAATATAGCTTATACATCAGAATAACATATAGGCTACAATTTTTGAGGTTTCTATAAAATTTATATATATAAAAGAAGTCGTGTTTGTTACAACACTTATAACTCGAGAACGGCTGGACCGATTGCCATGGTTTTTGATTTGTTGGATTTGTTTCCGTCCCGAATAGCAGAATAACTATTAAAACATTGGAAAATTAACGAAAAAAAATAAAATCAATTTATCCCCGTATTCTCCACGGGAACGGGAACTATGCGGGTGAAACCGCGGGGCGCAGCTAGTCTATAATAATGGTCCATATAAAGATAGTGCTTTTATTATATTGTAGGAATTTTAGTTATGAAAATGTAACTCATTATCCTAATTGACCGACCTACCTCATAGCTCAGTGGGTAGTTGCTCTGCCTTCTGCGCGGTTGGTCGTGGGTTCGATTCCCACCCAGGAAAAGCATTTGTGTGACGAACTATATGTTTGTTCTGTGTCTGGTTGTTTAATATGTATATAAGTATGTATTTATAAAAAAAAGTACTAGGTATTTGTTCCCATATTACAAGCTATGCTTAGTTTGGGGCTAGATGGCGCTGTGCGATAAATATTGGGTGTGTGAATATGACTCCGCCCTTTCTCAACAGATGTCGTTTTTAGTATTGTTTACGTGTACTAATAAATGACCATACTTGTATTCGATAGTACTGATTGTCAGCTATCTAACGCATTTTATGATATTTGGTTGAAGTGTAAGCAACAATTGTTTTCACCTTTTCGAAAATGTCGGTTTTTATTCCAAATAAACGTCATTTGCGGAAAGTGTTATTACATTATTTTATTGCGAAGAAAACTGCAGCGGAAACTTATCGTTTGCTTGTGGAGATTTATGGTGAGCATGCTCCGTCTAATACAACTTGCAAGGAATGGTTTCGACGATTTCAAAATAACGATTTTAGTACTGAGGATAAAGAACATGGAAAACCAGCAAAAAAATTTGAAGATGCTGAATTGGAAGCATTATTGGCGGAAGATTCTTGCCAAACTCAATCAGAATTAGCTGCAGCATTAAATGTTGATCGTTCAACTGTTGCAAAGCGTTTACAAATGATGGGAATGATTCAAAAAGCCGGTGACTGGGTTCCACATGATTTAAAAGAAAGAGACATGGAACGTCGGAAAACCATTTGTGAAATGCTGCTTCAAAGACAGCAAAGAAAAGGATTTTTGCATCGGATAGTCACAGGAGACGAAAAATGGATACACTACGAAAATCCTAAACGCAAAAAAGCTTGGGTGAAACCAGGCGAACCAGGCCCATCACAGCCAAAAATAAATATTCACTGTGCCAAGGTCATGCTCTGTATTTGGTGGGATCAGAAAGGTATTGTATATTATGAGTTGCTCAAACCCTCTGAAACTATTAATGGAGAAGTTTACCGACGACAACTAATGCGTTTGAAGCGAGCCATAGAAGAAAAACGACCAGAATGGGTGAATAGACATAACAAATTAGTTCTTCAGCATGACAATGCCAAACCGCATACCGCAGAAGTCGTAAAAAGATATTTAGAGGGACAGGACTGGGAAGTGTTACCCCACCCGCCATATTCACCAGACATAGCTCCTTCGGATTACCACCTATTCCGGACGATGCAGACAGACCTTACTGGAGAAAAGTTTACTTCATGTGAAAGTATCAAAATTTGGATTGACAACTGGATAAGCTCAAAAGACCAGGACTTCTTCCAGCAAGGAATACGAAAACTACCTGAACGATGGGCGAAGGTTGTAGCTGCAGATGGAGCATACTTTCAATAATTTTTTTTTTTAATTTTGTAAGCGAACAAATGTGTTTTATTTTGACAAAAAGGGGCGGAGTCATATTCACACACCCAATAATATATGTCCATGAACATTTATTTATTAAAAACGAATGATTAAGGTTAAATTTGGAGATTCGGATGTTAAAATTTTGCAACCTGACTGAAATTAATCTTCCAAATGAGCTTCCGTGGTAGATTATCTGGCTAAGTATTTGACTATCAGGCTTCGTGTGAAGAGGGATTCCCCGACAGAGAATATAAGATGCTTGCTAGTCATAATAACAAAAGTAGTTTCCGAGACGCCTAAAGTAGTATAAAACTCAAATGGGTTTGATTTAGATCGATTTCCGCAACATGCCGTGTAGAGCTGTCTGCTATGTTTTTACGCAGTCTAGCCCAGAATTAGTGTCTGTATTTTTGCTATGGTTTCTTTAAATTGTTTCTGTTTCGCAGACAATGTCAGCTTTATATTTTTGTACCTAATATGGGTCAAAATCTGTAAACTTGTAAAATTTGTATGATCTTTCTGTATAATATATTATCGTCATAATTACAAAGGTTTATTTAATTTAAGGAGAAATAGGTTAGCGTTGTATGGACATTATTACGATATGCGTAAGAAAGGAGCGAGTACTGAGACGACCGTCTGACAGAGGGAAATGGAAGAAAAATACATGTGCCGACCCCACAAGTGGTCCCCAGTGTGGGGTCCCCAAAAACAATAATAATAATACGATTTTGGTCTTGCTCTACCGAAGTATGAGAAGACCGTCGTATCGTGTTGCTTCTGTAACGTCCGTGGCTTAGTTGGTAGTAGCCCTGCCTTCGAAGCGAGGGGTCCCGGGTTCGATTCCCAGCCGGGGCACACTTTTTGTGGTGAACATGAAGTTTGTTCTCGGGTCTTGGGTGTTTGTCTTGTGTTTCTGTGTTTGTATAATAAATGCCATCTGCGACACAGGGAATCCTAGTGCAGAGGTATGAGTGTGTTAACGTTGTTTTGTTGTTTGTCTGCGTTTGTAATTTCACCGGCAGCCACGCCCTTCTAATAGAACCAGTGCACTACTACTTCGTGGCAGAATACTAGGAGTGGTAGCTGTACTTCGGTCGAACTTGGCACAAGTTCTACTGCTACTTTGCGTTGCTCTGGGTACCACCCGCGGATCTAAAAATTGTCTCTATAGTATAAAAGCAAAGTCTGTGTTTTTGTCTATCTGTTTCTCCGCTAACTTCTTCTAAACCACGCAACAGATTTCAATACGGTTTTCACTATAATTTAGAGATTTTGTTTCCGGAGGGATATGCATATAATAGTATAGAAATGCCGAGAATTTCAATGATTTGTAATGATGTCATAAAAACATATTTTTGAGTGCTTACATTGCTATAATGCTGACTTAACCTTACTAGGTAGTTCAAAATGATGTACTACATGATTGTTTACGTCCTACGTCACACACACCGTACAACCGTGCGAGGCCGGGGCGGGTCGCTAGTTTAACAATTATAGTAACACTTACCGTCGACTACGATACGATATCATTAATGATAAACAGGGGAGTTTATCAACCACGCCGTGCGGCGGTGGCGATTGTATAAACAGATGTTAGGAAGAAATCTTCGCCAGTCTTTAAGACGTTTTTTGTATAAAAATTAACTTATCTTATGATATTATTTCTTCTCATGCAATTGGACCTAGGATGTATCTTCCGCGATTAATTCCAATCTAATGTCATTGGTATTATCTAGTTACTAACCTAAGCCAAGAAGATTCCTACCTATAAATTCGCATCATTACGTCAGAATACAGTCATTTATCGATCGATTTGGAAAAATCTTTGATCGAATTTTTATCAAAATGGATCCAATAGTTTGGTGGTTAAATCAAAATAACTGGAATAATATTGATTTTAATGAAATCTCTATTGGGCCAATCCGAACGCATATCCTTTTACATTAAACAATATTTTCCAGATCGGTTCATAAATGACGGATTGGTTGATAAATGAGGAAATACAACGGAATTGATTACTTCCTTTGGAAGTTGGTAGAAAACAAGACTTTTAACAACAATCCAAATATCTAAATGTAAGTGTAGATCAATGTTATGAATATAATATTGATCTAAGATACACGAATGATACCATTTGCGTCATCCCGATCGATATCACACAGCTGGTGTAATTCTCTTTATCTCTGCTCAGCTGTTCATGATATGTTTGATCCTTTATGACTGCACTAACTGCGTAGAACGTTTATTGACCATTCTAAAGGAACACTACATTTTTCCGGGATCAAAAGTAGCCTGTGTGTTAATTCAGGATATAAACTATCCTGGCCATGGAGTAACAAACACACTCATACTACCCCTTTACATTAGTGTGATCATCTTTCGGTTTCTGAGGGACCTTATACTGAGCTTGGACCCATTTGCTGCCACGTAATGCATAATGTGTTTGTTTGTATTTCTATTGTTTTAGCTTTCTTTCTTAATCTGTCACCAAATAAATGTATTTCTTTCTTCTTTTTTCCATCACAATCATAATGTATAGTTCATCTTGTTAATCTATTTTCTGGCAGTCTAAAAAAATAGTTTACACACTGATGCCCATGCACTAGAATTCCTTGTGTCGCAGGTAGCATGGAGACACCCAATCACAACGGTGTTTGTTTGCCCCGGCTGGGGATCGAACCCGGCATACTACCAACATAGCCACGGGGTCGTCTTAAGTTTTAATGGGAGATTATGTTCATTATTATCAGTCTTACCCCTCACATTGATCACCATTAGTGTCTTGATCTCGTGCATTGATAGTTCTTTTCCAATTTGTTCGCCACTAATTAATTGGTAAATCGACAAAGCACGTGATATTAGACATTTCGATTTGATGACGGTTATCGATTAAATTAGCCGTGTAATCGTCAAATTGTACCGTAATTTTGATAACATTATCAAATTCAATGGTACTAATAACAGAAATATTACACTTCGCTTATCTCTAAACACATTAATTTCGAATTAGTCGTTTACTTAACCCATATTATAATTTAAAGGAGAAAGTTCAATGATCATTGATAAATAAATTTACTGGCCCCACAGTACAATACTTTTACTCTGATTTCTGCGCTGTAGGTGGATTCGATTCCGACCAAGGACAAGCATTTGTGTGTAATGTATTGTATGTGTGTTTTCACATACGAAGTAAGCAATGCATAGTTTGGGGCTAGATGGCGCTGTGTGAAATGTCCACGAATATAAATTTATCTTTCCTTTGTGTTAGCCTATTATTATTTTTTTACTTCTGTAGAATATTGTAGCAGCAGAAGTGTGGGTGCCGGTGAAATCACATGCGCATGAGACGTAACAACCCCGTCTGGACTTGGGCCACTTATACTTTAGTCCGGGAGGACCTAAGTCCTTTTGCTGTTGTTATTCATGTCTTCAGCTCGTCCCGTCACTTTCTCTACATAAAAAATAAAACTAATTCTCACAAAAGACCACCGGCCAGTGTGCTCTGTAAACATAATTATGATTATACTCTAATTAATTACGTTCGACCTTGCCTCTACATTTCACCGCAAACAGACCGTGCCCTAATTAGAATTCAGATGGATATATTACAGCATTTGTAATTGTTACAAAATTTACTAGTGTATGATAAACTAACTTCGCGAGAAAGAAGTTCTGGTTAGCAATTAAGTTGATGGAAATAATGAAAAGTACTTTTTTTAACTTTTCACCAATAAGAAGCTAATCGGAACCTTTCCGGATTATTAACACACAAAAATTTGAAGGTAATTCTTTCATAATGTTAGTCGGCAATTCATTTATAGGTTTTTTAACCGTTTTAAAAAAAGTAAGACTATCTCTTAGTCTGTACGGTTTTTGTTTGTCTTCTCCAATAGCGACATAATTTCGGTGGTTCTTTTTTAATTGATAGGGTGTACCTTCAAGTTAGTCGCATAATAATTACACGAAAAAAATCCAACCCTAAGAGTAAAAAATAGGGTATAAAAGTATTGAAGACGGTTAAATCGATTTTGAAAACTCTTACATACTAGTTAACTTGGACAATATAATAGCTGATGAGATTTGCGGTTCTAAAGTCATGCAAAGAGTGCGCAATATGACATTTTCAAAACGCTGAAGAAAAACATTGTGAAGGAACCTACTTGACCTTGAATGAAAAGAAACGTTCGGACATCTACCAAGTATGGGAAGACCCATGGTTGGTCCATTGGTTTGGTCTAGCTTGCCACATTAGGGCTCATAATAGGGATTAACTATGCAAAGGGTTCGCTGTAATCGAAAACGATTAGGAGGTCATTATGGGAAGACCCAAGGAGTATGACGACCCCTGTCTAGAATGTTACGTCTTATGCGCCTGATGAAAGTAATTCTCCAGACGAACTTGGCACCAGTTCTACTGCTACTTTTGGTTGCCCTTTTCGCACCACCCGAGGAGCATGTATGGATATAAAAGCGCATTAAATGCATTTCGAAAAATGGAGTTTATAAGTGTCGGTTGTCTGTATTTCATAACACTACGATTGAAATAAATACACTCATTCTGTTACACCTTATGACATCTTCGTGGACAATCAATGTTTATCTAACGAGGAATCAATTGGCACAACACTTGGATGAGTCATGTAGTGACTTAATGATTATTTCCTTATAAATCGTGTCTGTCATCGAGAGTAGAAAGAAATGAATAAACAAGCTGTAGATTGGCTCAATTGGTAGTTTCGTAGGCTTACGATCTAAGGTTACCCATGGTTGGAATTTTAAAATGAGTTGAGGTTCTTTGAACAAAAATATGTTATAACTCTTGCTTACTTATGTCATGTTTATATTGTTCTAAAAGCGTAAACCTCAAAAGGTTTATGTTATTATAGTACTCACAATGGTCTGAATAGTACCTAAATGTAGCAGACTAGCCCCAGGTATGGTAGGGTTATTTGGCTCCCGTGGTAGATCAGAGCCCATTCACTCGCAATTATCGAGAGTAGGCCGGTGTCCCTGCAGTGGGAACATTAGAGGCTGGTACGGAATCCTCCATTACCATAAATGAGCGTGGCGTAAACTACAAAAAAGGATACGCGAAGGTGATTATTGGTTTTTATAGCCGTTACGATTTAACGTTATGTAAAAAAGGTGTGCAACCTCAGTAATCAAAACTTGTAGACAAATTGTACAATTTTACGGCTGCCAGTGTGGAGATCAAGAGTTTTACATTAATTTCACTTTCGGTTTAGCTAAAAACTTTAGTTTTATGTTTCTCGTGTGAATTTGAACCGTGACTTTTGGTGTGTAGATAGAACCGAAATTAGTTTAAAAAATAAACGTTTATACCTCTAGCACTAGGATTCCGTGTGTCACAGATGGCATTTACAAACACGGGAACAATATTATTTTCTGTCGTCTGAACTCTGTCATTAGTCAACCGATAAAAAAAATCTTCTTTATTTGAAAAGATATACTTTCTGAAATTTCATAGAAATTTTATCGAAATAAGTTCAATAGATTTTTAAATCAAAATAACTGGAAAAAACATGTTATCCAAAAATTTTCGTGTATCTAGGTTATTCGATCATTGTAAGACAAATGTAGATGTTTATTTTTTTTAAATAGTGTACCCCCTAATTGCGAGAAATAAGGGATGAAAAGATAGACTCATTTCATTTTTGTTTGTTACAGATTGACAGTGGTAATGGATTCATAGACTTGAAGGAGCTCAAAGACGCACTGGACAGCGTTGGATACAAAATACCGCAATGGAAGGTGAGTCCGTTTGTAATGCGATGTTAATAATGTTCTATATAAGTACAATAATCATCCAGAAAACGTGCCGTTACAGCTTACCACAGCTACATCACATAGTATAAAACAAAGTCGCTTTCTCTGTCCTTATATCCCTATGTATGCTTAAATCTTTAAAACTACGCAACGGATTTTGATGCGGTTTTTTTTAATAGATAGAGTGAAGAGGAAGGTTTATATGTATAATACACACGCAATTCACCCCGGCTTCGCACGGGTAGTTTCTGATACGACACTGATGCTTTACTAACCGTGCGAAGCCGGGGCGAGTCGCTAGTACCTTTATAAGAAACTAGCGACCCGCCCCGGCTTCGCTCGTGGTACAGCTCGCCTTGAAACATTACTCGGGCCATTAGTGTGCAAATGGCTCTCGACTGACTTAAAAACCACAAAATTTTAATAAAGCTCAAACCAATCCACTTTGTTTGTGATTAAGGGCAATTCGTGTGTATGCTCCTAATTGTTGCGGTCGACGTCCGAGGAGCCAATCAACAGTCTTCCTGTTTTTAATACATCAATACGTTTGCAAACGTATTGATGTATTAAATTACCGGTTTCATAATGAGGTTAAGCGCTATGAATTTAAAGCAAAACTACTTTGTTTTGGTGTTTGGATTTCCTTAATCTGTAAAAAGTACTTCCCGCATTGAGTATATTGTCGTTATATTGTAGCTACCACCCTCGCTGCCGCATTTCCGTCAAGCATAGAACTTGGTTCACGCTTGGTTTAGAACCAGCTACCTTCGGATTCAAAGTTGGGGACCTCACTCGACCAGCATGTTCACGTGTCGTAGCTCGCCTAGATGAATATATCATAGCTCGCGTTCACAGAATATTTAAGTTTGGCAACACTCCGCCCGGTCAATAGTTGAATGGGTGACCGGTTCCGTGCTTCAAAGGGCACGATAAGACATCGATCCCGGCTATAATAGTAGCTGATAAGCTATGTCGGAGGCTTATGGGTATTTTGTCTTTAACTTTAATTAATGTAATTGGTGGATTTAATTAAATAAATAAATAAATTGTGTGTCCCAGTATTCATTTAATTACATGATAGTATTTAAAAATATATTTATTTTTATCAGTAATCTGATAGCTATGCTTAGTTTGGGTTTAGATGGCGCTTTGTAAAATCTCCATGAATATTTATTTATGCATTTTGTTATGTATTTCAGGTTCGATGCATGATCGAAGAGTATTACGACAACAACGGGGTGAAGAGCGGGAAGGGGGTGAACGGGAGTATGAACGGGAACGCGCGCCGGGACGGCATCAGCCTCAATGAGTTCGAGGAGCTGTGCGCTAATCTGAAGGCACAACAGGTAACCATCTCTCTCTCTCTCTCTAGTTACAGCATATTAGCTATCTCGCTTTTTGGCTCCTTGGCTTAGTGGTAGTAGCCCTGCCTTGGAAGCGAGGGGCCCCGGGTTCGATTCCCGGCCGGGGCACACTTTGTGTGGTGAGCATGAAGTTTGTTCTCGGGTCTTGGGTGTTTGTCTTGTCTTTCTGTGTTTGTCTATGCCATCTGCGACACAGGGAATCCTAGTGCAGAGGTATGAGTGTGTAAACTTTTTTTTTTTTAACTTTCAGTGTAACATTTCAAGAGTAGACAGCAACAGTTTCGATGAGTTCGAGCAGCTGTGGGCTATCTAATAAAGGCACAACATTTAAATTACAGGTTTTTTTTACAAACGTTTAACACTGAATTAAGTAGTAAAAATATTATGAAGAAAGCGATTTTGATAAGAAATTAAAATGTCACTCGTATATAAAAAGAGAATATACAAAAATAGGATGAGTTGATATCGTTAATTGAATAGCCACGATAAACTGCAGGTCAACGTATTTGAACCCAATGTAAAAGTGAAATGGCTGTAAGTGTCTATTAGGTTTGTTTATGGGCGGACGTAATGAGGACTTAATTATATGGGGCACGTCTGAGGTGGGGCGAGTTGTGGCCAATCGATTCATCCCTCTTTCAATCATTTTAGATTATACCAATTAAAATGCGCTCGGTTTCTGATAGCTATAAAGACTTGATTAAGCTATTCATCCATTTATTGTTAATCGGTCAACTGAGGATTAACTTTACCTAATAAAGTTAATCCTCAGTTGACGGCCAGTTAAACCAAAATTATTAAAATTAAGTTATTAAAAACTATAAGCCTACTAACGATTTCAAAATAGAATACTATAATTCCGACAAAATAGCATCTTTGTGTGAACATAGAAATATTATATCCAAATTATGACGCTGCTTTTAGAAAATCTGTGTTTTTTTTGATAAGGATATTTCATATTAGTTGTTTCACTAGCGTAGTTCCCGTTCCCGTGGGAATACTGGGATAAAATATACCCTATGTTACTCGCTGATAATGTAGCTGTCCATTGGGGAAATAATTTTTAATATCGGTTCAGTAGTTTAGGCGTGAAAACGTAACAAACAAACAAAGTCAGTTTCGCATTTATAATATTAGTAAGGATTAAGACAGCTCCGTAGCCTAGTTGGTAAGAAAACCTACCTTCGAATCACGGGGTCCCTGGTTCGATTGCCGAGCAGGACAAACGTAAAGTACCCATCTTTTCGCCTCTTGTCTCACGGGGTTTGTCCATGCCACGCTGGGAATCATACTGCAGTGGTATGAGTGTGTAAACGTTAAAATTAGTATAATATCTAATTCAATTAGTTTTCTTTTTTCAATTCCATCATTATTGCGTTTTTTATTGAAGACCTTGCCCCTGCTTGCCTTAGTGCGTACATATTAACGGCAATAGATTTAGCTTGTCTCAGTCAATAAAGTAATAAATTATTATTATGGAGGTTGAATGACGCCACTAGCGGAGACTACACAACGATAATGAATACTTTAATTCATAATAATGATTCAGTTGTTTGATTTTGCTATTGAAACTGACGAGGGAATTGATGCGGTAATACTGTGGGAGGGAGTGAACCCACAAACATTATAGAGGACCCCGTTGAAATTGTTTAAGAGGGTCTAAACACAAATGATTTTTCTGGTTGAGAGTCGTACCCAAGACCTACAGAAGAGGGCAGAGTTGAACAGAAGAGAACAGAAGAGAAAACCAACTGAGCTGTGAGGGCAATTAATAAATTCAATATAATTTGCAAGCATTTCCATTATTTTATTTGTCGTTAATTAAGTGGTGCTAATGGAGCAACAAAAAGTAGCAGTAGAACTTGTGCAACGTTTACCCGGAGAAGTACTGCCGCCAGACCTGGTAATCTGCCGTCATGCAGTGCACTCGCATTCCGGTGGAACGGTATGGGCGCCGGTCACAGGCGCATAAGACGTAACATCCCCATCTCGGGTGACGGGCGCAACGGGGTGCGACTTGGGTCATGTCATACTTCGGTCGGGGGGGACCTAAATCGTATTGTTGATGTTATTGGCGGAGGTTACCACTTAACGTCAGGTGGGCCTCCAGCTCGTCCCGTCACACCTGTAACATAAAAAAAATAAGAAATAAAATACAAGAAATAAATGTGGTTATTGATAATTTTCTTCTGTTCTGCTTTCCAGGTGTCGAGCACATTCAAGCAAGCGGTCAGTAAAAAGGAGAACCTGGAGCATTTGGGGGGTATGAGCGAGGCGTCCAGCGATGGTGAGTGAAGCGAGACACTATTTTAACGACAAAAAATCATCAATTCGGTTGTATGGGTTTTACGTGATTACGTCGCCAATTCGTAGATTAGGATGATTAATTTTTGAAATACTCTCATACTGAGTCGCATGCATTACTGTTGTCGTGGGCGAGGGTCACCACTTACCATCAGGTGGGCCCTCAGCTCTTTCCGTCACTCATACACATAAAAAAAAACCTGTATGTGGTCCCGTAGAAATTTCACGAAGTAATCTCTCCCCCCAAGGTGTCAAAGTGATTGGAGCATTGAAGTTGGTTTATTCTTTGATTAACTTTTTAACTGCAGGCACAACCCACTCGGTCCGTCTTGAGGAACAGATGGCCTTCTCCGGATGGATAAACAGCAATTTGGAACACGACCCGGACCTCCAGCACCTGCTCCCCATCGACCACGAGGGCAAACAGCTCTATGAGAAGCTTAAAGATGGATTGATTCTGTGGTGAGTGCCCTTATCTCATCCATTTCCGTTCCTTCCATTTTATCTCTTGTTGAGTTCTTCTGCAACTGGACTGGACTTGAGTGACGAGTAAGAACTGCTAGTTCCCGATGACCTCGATGCTGGCGTACGCAACTAGATAATTATGTCCGTGACATATAAAATTTATAATAAAAAAGTGGACATAAAAATATATATTATGGACATTTTACATTTATTATGTTTCTTAAACATAACCCCTTAATATATAACAATAAATTACAAAAGACAGTCAAGTCAACCAAACATACCATATGAAAGTTAAAAAGCTAATTTGTATAGTATAGTAATATATATTTAAGTATAAAGATAATAGAATATTATGTAAAAGATACATGATTCTCCTTCATTATATTCAATCTTTATTTTTTAAATATTACTTTGCTATCAAATATGTCATTTACATAAAATTGGTGTCATCTAGCAAATCATTTAAACACTCGTTTCTTCCACAGCAAAGTGATAAACCACTCGTGTCCAGACACGATAGACGAGCGAGCGATCAACAAGAAGAATCTGACACTGTACACGAAACACGAGAACTTGACCCTGGCCCTCGTCTCCTCCCAGGCCATCGGCTGCAACATCGTCAATATAGATGCCCATGATTTGGCTAAAGGTATGTTAGCGAAATCCTTGCCTTACTGTTTGTTAACAGAATAAATAGAATCGGGTAACGCGTTAATGAATTACAATGAAAAACATATTTTGACTTTTTCGCCTCTCCCGCGGGAACTGTGCTGAAATTCAGGATAAAAAGTATCCCATGTCCTACCTCGGAGTATGACCTCAAATCGTGCCAAGTTTCATTTGAATTCATTCAGTAGTTGCGCGTGATGCGCGGCCAAGATACAGACAGACAGACATGAATCAAAAAAGTTACAGTTTTGGCTTCAGTATCGACAATATTTTGGGGGGTCAAAATAAAAAACAAAGTGTCTTCAATGTACAGAATTGGATCTGTTACAGTTTTATTATAAGTCTAGTTTATTTCAATTATTGTTTTCAGGCAAACCCCATTTGGTCCTCGGTCTGCTGTGGCAGATTATTCGCATCGGTTTGTTCAATCAAATTACGCTGGAGCATTGCCCTGGTCTCACTGAGCTACTCAACGATCAGGTAAGATCATTTTAACGAGAAATGGATTATTATATTATTTATAATATTTTTATGCGGCTGAAGTGACGGTGCTAGACAACAAAAAACAAAATACAAAAAAACTGCCTTAGTGCGAGTTGGCCTCAAGCACCGAGGGTTCTGCACAAACGAGTAACGACTAATAAACGACTTTAAGCAATTATATCTTTTGATTACTTACTTAGAAGGTCGATTTTTTAACTGTTCCTCAACTTGATACCTGCGAGGAATCCAGGAGGTACCTTGATTCCTGATTAAAAGCTTGACAGACAGACGGACAACGAAGTGATGCTATAAGGCTCCCTTTTTCACTTGTTAGGTACGGAACCCTAAAGAACATTAAAATATGTAGTCTTTTTAGTTAAAATATTTAGTCTTTTTTTTATTATATATTGTTTATTTATCTATAATTTCTTGCACAATTTTTATTATTCATGTTATTTATCGCCTCATAACCATTGCTTTCTCCACAGGAGCGTATCGAAGACCTCCTGGCATTATCTCCAGAGGCCATTCTGCTCCGCTGGGTGAACCACCAGTTGGAGCGAGCGGGCGTCACCCGGCGCTGCGCCAACTTCCAACAGGACGTCTCTGACTCCGAGATATACACGTACCTGTTGAAACAGATCGCGCCTGATGACGCGGGCGTCACCTTGGACGCTCTCAGGGTAAGTTTGTTCATATTTTTTATCCTACGGACTGCGCCAACTTCCACCGATGTTAGTTTTAGTACTTCAACTTCCACTAATGTTCCCACTGCAGGGACACCGGCCTACTCTCGATAATTGAGAGTGAATGGGCTTTGTTCTACCACGGGAGCCTAATCCGGATTGGTAGACGTCGCATATCTTCGAATTTTTGGTTCTAAGACATGCCGGTTTCCTCACGATGTTTTCCTTCACCGTTTTGAGAACGTGGTATAGCGCACATAAATTTTTCAAGTGAAAAAACTCATTGGTGCACGTGTGGGTTTGAACCAGCAACCTTCAGATTGAAAGTCGGCGTTTATGCCCCTGGGCCACCGCGCTGTATCTTCCTGTATTGTAATATCTTCGTTGACAATGCAATATTTTTGAAATGTCCCTTGTGGTCCCACCAGGAGACCGACCTGCTCCGCCGCGCGGAGGTGATGCTGCAGCAGGCGGCCAAGCTGCGGTGCCGCGCGTTCGTCAGCGCTCAGGACGTGGTCGGCGGCGTGTACAAGTTGAACTTGGCGTTTGTGGCCAACCTGTTCAACCAGCACCCGGCCCTGCAGCGGACCAGCGACGCGCAGGAGTACCACCAGCTGGATGAGACCAGGGAGGAGAAGAGTGAGTTCTAATTCTTATTTTGGGTGGGGGTGACGTCCCGTATCGGGGTGTATTGTGCATTTTTTGTTAACTAAAACCATACCCCAGCCAGCCCAACTCCTTAAAACAGAAGAGCCCACTTTTTGAAGAGTGAATTATTTCAATTAGAATACAAAATGCAAAAGTTTTGAAAGTGGTTTAGTAATAGCAAAAACTCATTTATTTATTTAGATATAAAATAGATTATAAATTTACACACAAGTAAACATATTCGTGAGCATAATATAACGTGTCAGAGGAGATCATGTGATAGATTATACTATGAAGTTGGTGTTTTTTTTTAAATTTTCTATTTCAGACACTTGTTCAACAAAAAAAAATTAATTAAAAGTACAAGAATATTTTTATGCTAACATAGTTGACAATAGTTATAAATAACACAGGGTATTGTTACCTCTCGACTTTGTAAACCAGATTCTGTTATGCTCTTCGTTCTAAGTCTCATGCCTCTGCAATAGGATTCCCTGTGTCGCAGATGGCATGGACAAACACAAGACAAACACCCAAGACCCGAGAAAAAACTTCATGCTCACCACACGAAGTGTTCCCCGGCCGGGAATCGAACCCGGGACCCCTCACTTCGAAGGCAGGGCTTCTAACAACTAAGCCACGGGGCTATCACACAAATGCTTGTCCTGGAAATTAACTGGTACCCACTGAACTTATGAGTCAAAAATATCACGAAACTTACACTGACGCTATTGTATTGTTCCAGCGTACCGTAACTGGATGAACTCCATGGGGGTGGCCCCCCACGTGAACTGGCTGTACTCCGACCTCACCGACGGCCTCGTCATCTTCCAGCTGTATGACATCATTAAGCCGGGAATCGTCAACTGGAAGAAGGTACGGAAACCATACAAAAGCCCATTTTGGGTTGTGTCAACTTAAAGGACCTGATTTGGATCGCGTTATTGGACATCGGATTAGCCGACATGGAAGACATGGAATCTGCCGCCAAGCAGTAGTGCTTGTGTTACTGTGGAAGGGTGTGGGTGCCGGTGAAATCACATGCGCATGAGACGTATCATCCCCGTCTCGGGTGATGGACGCAGCAGGAATCTTACACTGAGTCGTATTCAATTCAATTTTAAAAGATCTTTATTTCATAAAAGTGTTACGTACGTACAATTCCAGTGTAAATTGAATCCTAGAATTAAACAACATACTGATATGAAAAAAAATTTCAAGCTAAAAAATGCTTGTGACATCTTACAAAATATTTTAATTTACGATAAGTAAAATTACAAATAATTAATTATAATTAATAATGCAATTAATATACGTATGTATGTAAGCTTTACTAAGTCGCATTACTGTTGTCATGGCTGGGGTCACTTACCATCAGGTAGCCCTCAGCTCGTTACGTCATACATTCATAAAAAAATGTTGCGTTTTCCAGGTGCACCGGCAGTTTTCGAAGCTGCGCAAGTTCATGGAGAGGCTGGAGAACTGCAACTATGCAGTGGAGCTCGGCCGGCAGCTGGGGTTCTCGCTCGTCGGCATCGCCGGCGCCGACATCAACGAGGGGAACGCCACGCTCACGCTAGGTACCCACTGATAGCATTATAACAACAAACACAACAACGTCAACACTCATACCTCTGCACTAGGATTCCCTGTGTCGCAGATGGCATGGACAAACAGAAACACAAGACAAACACCCAAGACCCGAGAGCAAACCTCATGCTCACAAAGTGTGCCCCGGCCGGGAATCGAACCCGGGACGCCTCGCTTCGAAGGCAGGGCTACTACCATCTAAGCCACGGAGCCACATTTTAAATCATCATGTGCCTTAAAATCCTAATACCTGTAGGAACAAAGTCACCCATTAAGTTCAGTCTCCTCATGAAATACATTTAAAGTGGATCCTCATATCCTCCTCAAGAGGAACTTAATGTATTTCACGAGGATCATCCTCATGAAATACATTGAGTTTGTAAAAGTGGATTCTCTATACTGTGAGGTGTGTGGAAATCTAGATGATATCCATCATTTCTTGATGGATTTTATCAAGCAATTGGGCTTGGGATTTGGCTCCTGTGGTAGATTAAAGCCCGTTCACTCTCAATTAACGAGAGTAGGCAGGTGCCCCTGCAGTGGGAACGGAAGGAACAAGAGTGACCGTTATTTTATAAATTTCCCAGCTCTTATCTGGCAACTGATGCGCGCGTACACCCTGTCCGTACTCACCCGTTTGGCCAACACTGGCAACCCCATCATCGAGAAGGAGATCGTGCAGTGGGTCAACAACAAGCTGCAGAGCGCTGGCAAGACATCGTCCATCAGAAGTTTCCAGGTATGCTTCTTCTACTTCTTGCGAGTCAACGGTTCATCATAAATATTTTTAAACAATATTACAACCAACCAACAACCACGTTAACAGACTCATACCTCTGCACTAGGATTCCCTGTGTCGCAGATGGCATGGACAAACACAGAAACACAAGACAAACACCCAATACCCGAGAACAAACTTCATGCTCACCACACAAAGTGTGCCCCGGCCAGGAATCGAACCCGGGACCCCTCGCTTCGAAGACAAGACTACTATTAACTAAGCCACGGAGCCGTATTAACATAATAGTGAGCCATTTCTATGGCGTTGGCCGAAGCCGTGGTCAGGTCAGCACTTGAACACTTAACAGGACAAAGTGGGCACTCCATCAAATGCTGCATGGTTTGAGATGGGTGACCGCAGTCGCAGGCTGTTAAACTTGGGTCTCTGAAGCCCCATCGACACATGTTTTCGACATTATGCTTCTAATGACTATGGACATTACCAAGATATCACGGACCCTCAATGTCTGTGCGATTGTTCAACTTCTAAGCTATCCTGGTACCAAATATCATCCATATTAAATATGCCATATCCATATAACTGGTCTCATAGTTCAGTTGGTAGTAGCTCTGCCTTCTGCGCTAGGTCGTGGGTACGATTCCCACCCAAGACAAGCATTTGTGTGCGAACAGAAATATTTGTTCTGTGTCTGGGTGTTAATATGTATTATATGTATGTATAAATATTTTATCAGTTATCTAGTTCACATATTACAAGCTATGCTTAGTTTGGGGCCAGATGGCGCTGTGTGAAATATGTCAATGAACATTTATTTATATCTGTCTATATATTTATTTATAACTAGCTGACCCGGCCACGCGTTGTTGTGGCTAACGTTTTTGTAATTGTGACTGTCAAATAATAGACAAATAATTTGCAATAAAATAATATTGCGATCATAAATTGAGATGTGAGCTATCCTATCTTTTAAGTTGGATCAAACTGCACACGGTGTACAAATTTGATTAGAATCGGTTAAGTAGGTCCATCGCGGACAAACATCGTGACACGTAATTTATATATATTAAGAAGATTTATGTTTTCAGGACGAAGTGTTGGCTGACGGCAAGGTAGTGATAGATTTGATCGACGCCATCAAGCCTGGCTCAATCAACTACGATCTAGTGCTGTCTAGCGGCACTGTCGAGGTAACCGGCCTTTTATATTATACTATTTTCATATTTCATTTATTTAGTCAAATAACAGTGTTTGGCACGTAAGCCGCGTCAAAAATAACAATAATATTATATCTTTAATTCAGACACAAGATCCATCGACTTAAAAAATTAACTAATACAAACACAACACATAAAATTAATAAGATTTAAATATATATATATCTATATACAATATATAAAAGAAAGTCGTGTTAGTTACTTCACTTATAACTCAAGAACGGCTGAACCGATTTAGCCAGCCAGCCAACCGATTTTGAAAATTGGCAGGGAGGTAATTTAGAGCCAGGAGAAGGACATAGGATACTTTTTATCCCGTTCGACATCATTCCCGTGTGACTTGACATGTAACGTCAGTCACTATAAAACGTGGTATAACAAAAAAGAATCAGACTTGGAATAACAAAATTGACGTATAATGACAGCTATGTAATGACGTATGGATGACTATTTGATATTTGTAAGAAATCTATATAATATAAAAGAAAGTCGCGTTTGTTACAACACTTATAACTCGAGAACGGCTGGACCGATTGCCATGGTTTTTGATTTGTTGGATTTGTTTCCGTCCCGAATAGCAGAATAACTATTAAAAACATTGGAAAATTAACGAAAAAATAAAATCAATTTATCCCCGTATTCTCCACGGGAACGGGAACTATGCGGGTGAAACCGCGGGGCGCAGCTAGTTATATATATATATATATATATAATTATCGTTAACAATGTACAATGTACCTGAGTGCTTAGAGTGCAAGTTGCACCCAGCGTTTATAGGTGTCTGTCAGCAAGATCCTTTCTGACAGACTTACTATAATGCAATACGTATACAAAATTTAAATATACTAGTCAAAATTTGTGATTGGAATTATATTGGTCAAAATAATGCAATTTTTAAATGTCAAGTCAATAATCTTGGCTGATAGCGGATTGTCAAGTTTGATATTTCATTTGTCACACAATGTCAAGTCATAATGCGTAATTGTGGCTGATAGCCGATTGTCAATTTTGATATTTCACACAAAAATGAATGTTCCTTTAGATTCATGACCATAAACTCGGTTATGCATTTACATCAAAGTTTTTTTTTTTTTGCTAGCTTACCTGATAGATACACAATTTGACAATAGGAAAAGCAATTTCAGTTTCTCCCTAATATCGAAATATATCCCATGAATTTTTCATAATAAATATTTATTGGAAACTTTGTCCTGGCAGTTATTATAATGAAATATAAATTTCTGTATTGATTCACAATTTGACAATCAGTTGTGAAATCCCATAATAACATAAAAGTCTAAAAATAGAGTATTTAATCAGGCAATTTATTCTCATTCTTAACAGGACAATCTGGCGAACGCGAAATACGCCATTTCGATGGCCCGCCGATGCGGCGCGCGCGTGTACGCCCTCCCCGAAGACATCACCGAGAGGAAACCCAAGATGATCATGACTGTGTTCGCTTGTCTCATGGCCCTCGATTACATTCCAACCATGGACGCACCGGTGAAGGCGTAAGTTGCTTTTAAGGGTCGATTTTAAGCGTATAACAGCTGCGGATATCCCCGTCTCTTTCGGTTACAAGCCGTTCGAAAGGGACGGGGATACTTTCGTCCGTTTAATTCGCTGTCATTTGACGTCTAAAGTTGTCACGAAACACGTGTCGTGGATGCTTTGTTTATTTTATAAGTGAAAATGAAATTTACAACGACTTTGGCCGGATTCACCTGAGAATTTAATTTAGTGACGCCATCTAGTGGCCGAGTTGTTGAGATTTTACCGCCATCTATTGGTCGTGTAAATGAAACTTGCCTTGGTTCGAGTTTAGAAGAATTCACAACGCGTGTTTGTGTTTTACATTTTGATAAATATTTTTTTGAGTGTTGAGAATTATTTTAATTCATTTTTATGGTTTATGTTATCAATATTACTGCATTTTACTTCAATTGAATTGTTTTTTTATTATATTTTACTATATGTTTTATTAAATGAATTAAAATAATTCTGAACAGGTTTTGGGCCTACACATTGTAAATGTATGTGAATTGTGACATCTTTGATATAACTCATGTATGTTATTTATAAGAATAATCATGTATTGAAAAGTCCACCCCACCCTAAATATTTCTGAAATAAGACATTTTGCACCCTTTTAAACTAAAATTACATTAGACACATTTTATTGGCTATCATATATCGCTGCGTTGACGAAGCTAAAGATTTGGGCTTGTTTTTTCATGTATTTGAAGTTTGCATTTCGTTGGATCATGGTACATTCCATATTTTGTCATTGGGTGTAGGATAACTATCGATTGTGTGTCTTTGTGGAATTCATTATATTAGTAAAATAAAAAATTAAGTACTCGAATTTTAAACTTAATAATCTTTTATAATCTGTATTAGTCATAAGCGTATCAATTCGTTTTTTTACGCGAAATTCTTGTGATTTTTGTTGGCTTATTACGATCAAAGTTTTATTTGTCTATGACATTTCCATTCCATGCAAAAACTTTTGTATGTATCGTGTTTGTATGTTCATCGTTAGTAATCGTAATTATTGTCTAAGTCTCACTTTATAAACTATGTAAGCAATATCTAGATAGGTAACAAATTAACATTATACTTGAAAAACACCTGAAATTGAGTAGATAGTTTTAGATACCACAATTTCCCCTTATCATTTGACGTTCGTTACAAAGTATAAATTTGGTTATTAATTATTATGTTACATAATAATTTGTATTTATTAAGTCATGTTCTTTTAAAAAACACAAATTATCTTTCAAAAGCACTGATTTTTTTTTAAATAAATAAGCATTTATATATTTTACGAAAGACACAAATATAACAAAAAAATGTCAATTGCCTATCTTTTAAGCATTTTGTTTTCTCATGTGATTTTTAGTGGAAATCCCAAAAAAAGTTCTCTGAACACGCTTCAGTTTCAGTAAATATTAAGGTCGTTTTTCTAATATGGTATTCTAATAAGTGTCATTTCGCTATACAACATATTGGAAAAAAAAATCGATGAATCACTCTCTTTGTAATTAAAGTCTAGTACTTATGAACATTAGTATTAATTTGTGTCAATGGTTTTATACATTTTTACAACGAATCATTTAGCTAGTAGGTACCAGGCTTTTTAGGCTAAATTACAATAGATATTTAAGCGTCCGGGTACTTAATATAGTCAGTTTTAGATGGTTTCCCGTTGGTCACACCGGTTGTGCCGTCAGGAATATTTTTGCTTCATTTCACCTTGTTTTGCCAGTTGTGTCTGTGAGAAATTATTTTTTTGTGATTCATTCTGGTTAGTTTCTGTGGTGATAATCAGATTCAAATACTTATTTTAGTGCCACCGGTGGTGTTGACGAGAATCCATCAATCCTCAGATGTTTTTACTACAAAAACATGTCTAAAATTGGTATATTGTACTACTGTTTTTACCACATATGGTATATTTCATTTTAGACTGCGTTTTGTGGTAAGTGCGTTTTATAATTTCGTCCTTACTTTCATTTGATTATATCAGTTGGCTTCCAAATTATGTTTCTTTACATTTTGTATAATCCGTATTTATATATATACATAATATAAAATTCATGTGGTGTGTGTGTTTGGGAATTGGCAATAACATGCGGATTTGTTTTATGTATCGTCATCTAAAATTAATGTTTTATAACTCATGACCAATATTTTTCGAGTTAACGATATTGGTGAGTTTTGTTGACTCCCGATGTTTCGACGCAGTTGCATGCATCTGATTCAGGTAGACTGTTTCAAAAATGTTAACAGTAAAATCTTGGTAAATCTCTTTAACTCTGTAATAAAGTGTATAGTCGCGTCACGTAAAAAGAGTGCAAGCGTTCAGTGACCCCGGACAATCAGGTGATGAGGTTATTGAACTCGGCGCAGTATTTATGGTTCTATTTGGTTTTGCTGTTGCACTATTGGTCCCTAAATGATTCATCATACGATTATATACAGTAACTTCCATAAAATATTTATGTGATTAAAATGACAGAACTGTCTGTCCACATGCGTTACGGTTAGCGGTTTGAGCTGCGTAGCAACAGCAATACGATCCCCTGCCGATGTAGAACCAAAAGACTCAAGTAGCGTCTCGTTCCGCCCGTCACTGTGGTGTAACTCTTGTGCCTGTAATTTCATCAGCACCCATACCCTCGCTTCAGAACACAGCAGCGGGAATAACCCACTGTTGAGCAGTGGACCAGGTGTGGTGGCAGTACTTATCACAGTGCAATAGAACCTGGCACAGGTTCTACTGCTACTTTGGGTTGCTCCATTCGTACATACATGGAGAAACTCTGAGGGTACTGACCTACAGCCAGCAACATGGACCCCCTAGATGCAGAAAAACCACCTCTTTTTATGTGACGGCATTTTTTTATTCGGATTGGTTTACATGAGTAACGTTTACTATTAAACTTGTGTTGATACAATGTCGTATCTTATGTTTATGCCAGACTTGTATTATTATACATATATATTATTGGGTCTACGCTATGTTACATTCCCTGTGTATTCAGCATTCCCTGTATTGGCATTTATAATCAATTTTAAAAATTCCCCTGTTTTAGTATTAAAATGTATATTTCTTTACATTTAAGTTTTGTGAATTATTTTTAGAGCATTTTATATGATAATATTCCTATGGGATACAACGATTATTTACAAAATATATTTTTAATTGTAAATTTTATTTTGTTAAGATTTTTTTTAAGCTTTTATTTAGATTTTTCGATACTTATCAGTTTTTACGTAATTATTATTAACTGAATAATATTAATCATAGGATAGTCGCTAGCTTACCTTATAAAAGACACTGTAAGCCTATAAATAAAAAGGAATTGGTAAATATTATATTTATTTTATTATCCTCATTAAAATCTACCATAGTATCGTTGCTTCTATAAGATAAATCTCGAACTACTAACTGCTAAGTTTATTTATATTTTTTGAATGAAATATGCAATTCTTCGAAATGTTCGGAGATTAGTTAAATGAGAAATGGAAGAGTTTTAGCTTTTTGCAAAAGTTGTCTTTAGTTCGAAATTTATCTCTATTTAGCGAGATTCATAGGCTTTGCCCCCTTCTGGGTTTTATAATATACGTTTGGAATTTTTGGGTCTCATTTATTTTGTGCTTTTGGGAGCGTTTTGTGTGTTTCGGCATTTTGGAAATATGGTTCATGGTGCAAGATATTGTATAATACAAGGGATTGCTTACGGCGCTATGGTCTATGGGGTGAGTTTATAAAATTATTCTTATCAAGTTAATCGGCGTGTTTCTAATATATTAAAATCTAAATCAATTAATTAAGATGTCTCAACAATCTAAATAACCAAAAATCAGACAAATAAACATTAAAATGATGTTTATTTGTCTGATTTATGACATAATTATTTAATTATCTTCTGGAGTTCTTAATAGTTTAATTCTCCGCAAAAATTAATAATACATACAATTAAAATTAAAGGGCTTCTTGTAGTTACTATGCTAAATAATAGTCATAACAATACCTAGCTTTCAAAATTAAAATGGTAGTTTTAAAATACGATTGTAATAAAAATAGGTGTTATTTGACCTCAATTCAATTTAAATGAAATACGTAAAAGAAAATATAGTGATTAACAAACAAAAATAAAAAAAAAATTAAACGGGAGTACTAAGAAAGCTTTCCTCTCGTTTTCAGAAGTGAACCAGTCGATGTCCTCCTCACCAACCAGTCCGAAGTCTTCGAGGATAATTCCGACGAAAGTCCAGCAGATTTGGGTCTAGAGCCCAAAGAGAGTCCCAAAGACCTGAATGGCTCAGGGCTAGAGGCTGTGGTGTCCATGGAGAAACCTGCTCTCCCGCCTAAACCTGACTTGGGGAGTCGGTCGACGTCCGTTGTGTCTGAATAAGCCAAGTTAATTTCTTTCATTATGTGACGCAGCGAAACAACCTCAAGATCACGAATTCTTTGATCCTTCAGCTATTTGAAATCTATCCAAATGTAGCTGCAGCATCAAACTGTATCCCCCGATATTGTTGTCATCAGTTTTCTGAATTGCTTCTCACTATGGAAGCAAGTTTAGACGTATTCACGTCAATATATTATTCCATGTTCCATGTACGTAAGTAGTATTTATTTTGTGTGCCAAGAGGATTTTTTATAAATTGTTTTAAAAAACATCATGTTTTATTTTCCTGCAAACCTACAAAATTTCGTCTTTAAACTTAATAGCTCTGATAGAAGCTTACTATACATTCGATTATTAAACTAAAGTAGTATAACTACTGGCCTTAGCTCAGTCGGTAACTGTGCCTGTTGCGCTGTAGGTCGTGGCTTCGATTCTCTCCCAGGACCAACCAGGACCCAGGACCAGGAACATCACGAAAATTTTTTTGGTTGTGTCTTTATGTAAATACACACCCAGGTGTATTCACATAAAATATAAGTATTCTGTCGGCTGGTTACCATAGTACCAGCTATGCTTAGTTTGGGTTTGTGTGTAATGCCCATGAATATTTTATATTAAACTAAATTGGATACAAATAAAACCAAAGAATAGAAAAAAATTGTGATGTTTTATTACAATCCATAGCCAGCAACATAGGGAGTACACATTTGTGAGAAAGCAACAAAAAACGCACAAATATAACAAAAAAAAACAAATCCTGCGTTTATACAATTCATATGTACTGATTCTGTTTTATAGGCGTAACGTGTCGATTCCGTTGGCGACAAACTAAACTAAAATCGAAACATTACGACAATTATATTCAGTATTTTAGTCCGTATCGAAACAAACGTAGTTTGGTTTTAGTTTTGAGTGACGCAAACTGAATGACGAAAGTATTCGTGTGAACAGATATTTTGGCCATTATAATATTTTCACAAAATGGCTTTTTTAAACAATTAACCATTTCACAATCATTAGAAATAACAGCAGGCAGTTGTTTCTTTATTATTTAATCAAAAGAAACTAATCATAACCCGAAATACACTTCTAATATTTCATGCTTACGATATGTCCCTACATTTTCACAAAATGCGGGTGTCACTACCATCTATCCACTGTAAGAAACATTTAAATTATACATTAATTTCACAGAGTAAAAAATATTTACAGAATATACACAATTATAAAATAATAGTTCAAGTAAAATGAATTTAAGATAATATACATTTTGCAGTGGGAACTGAACATTTTAAAACATCCTATTACTGCTAAATTAATAATAAAGATATATAATATAGGATTGTATTTGTCACAAGACCGTAAAATAAAACACAAATTATGTCAGTAATTTGGAATGTATTTATGATATATTTTACATTCTAAGATACGACGGATGGCTCTCTGTGAAGGATTAAGATGGCGCTAGCAATACTAGGAATTAGTTTTAGAGTAATTCTAGTCGCGTAATACGATTCTGTCTACAAGTAGAAAAAATTTAATATTTAGTACAGTGAATTTATTTGAGTATTTTTCAATAAAGAACCACCTCTTCAATTATAATTATATAAAACGAGTTGTAGGTACCCCAAAATATAAATCAGAAACTTTTTTCGTGGTACCACAACAAGCGTCTAGCTTTACATTGTATATAAGTCCCCCTGTCTGTTTCGCGCTCGATGGCGGTGAAAATGAACGACTTTTAAACAATCTCTAAAGAGTATTTAGAAGCGGTAGTGTTATGGTACAACAGTATATTTTTAACTTAATCTAACCTTAATAAACTTTAGTAATTTTATCACCTTTAGTATACTGACACATTTAAGACGTTTCACGAAATTAAATCTTTACAATCTCATCAGAAACCTATTGCTTTTCTCATGTACAACATTCTTATGACATGAATAAACATGTTTATTGTCATGAAACAATATTTTGTACAATGAATGATTACTTGAACGGCGTAAAAAACTTGTACTAACATTACAAAAAGTTAAAATATTATAATGTTAGCGTCTTACACGGTATGTTCCATAATTTCGCGAAATACATTTCCGCATCAGCGTGAGCCTTCACCAAATTGAGGCCCGGTTTCCACCAAAGCGGGCTGGCTACGGCGGGGCAGTGATGTCGGCAGGCAGCGGGGAGGACAGCGTAGACGCAGCCCCAACCATCTCACATCTCCATTTGCGCTTATAAATGGTATACATTTCTCCCCGCTCGAATGGTATCTACCGAAGCTACATACTTGAAGAGGATATGTGTAGCACTAAAACCGCCTCATTAAGTAGTTAGTTACATATTTATTTAATTAAATCAATGTCGTTTCCAAATGAAATTTTTACTTCTCTTACCCTCTCCGTTTCGGTGAAAACAGGGCCTTATCATTTGTCAAAAAACCTACACCTTCCATTATATGTTTATAGTTTGAGATATACATTTAGAATTTTGAAGATAATCAAATAACAAACAAACCAATAAAAATAACTTTTGAGCCATAGAAACTTAAATGATACCAATAAATTAATTAAAAAATAAAACAAAACAAATAGTTTGGAAAATCCGTTACCTACTGTATAAATTATAGCTGAAAATATCACAATAGATTGTCCTCAAACATGCTTTGAATCAATTGTACATTTCAATCTTATATTGGGTATTTATCTATGAAATTGCCGTTTTCTTGAGATGGTTCACTTTGATATGTACTAACTACTAACTGACCTGTCTGGAGTCACAATTTGACAATCAACTGTCAAACGACATCTGCACACTACTTGAAAATTATATTCAATATATTCCCGAATTTGTCATTAATTCTGAAAAATTTTCTTTCCATAAACACATTTTAGTTTTTCACAAGTGATGCGCTTACTAACGAAGTGCATTTATTTTTATTTATTATTAAATGTTATATTTAAGGAATGTCTCCTTGTTTCTTATGTGTTGTTTTTGTAGCATTTCATTAAGTATATAATCAAGTAAAAAAGGAAACATAATATATATAATAATTAGTAGAAAAAAATCAAGTCATTTTAAATAAGAGTTTATTGATGCTCGAATTGTTGTTTGAGATGCATGTATCCACGTTGAAAGTCTTGTAGCTATTACATTTGAAGTGGCCAGTCAAGCAAAACGTCAATTCATAGGCAAATAACTGATAACCTAATGCTTTCATAGACATTCTCGTATTTCGTGATGGAATCACAAAAAATTCTAACATTTACCTATATTCCACTAGACTGCCGTACACTGTCAACCACATAAAGATTTGCATTCATACCTGTGGTAAGAAAAAAAGAAAATAAACAATAAAAAAATAAAGCCAAAAAAACAATGGATATGGATGTAACGAAAAATGAACTTAACAAACATATTTTTTTTATAATTTACAAAAAAAAACCCTTTCTTGCGCATGTATTAATAAAATATATTATATATTTTTTGTATATACATACAAGCTGGGTCATATTAGCTCGCTTTCCCAAAAAATATTGTTTTATGTATAAGTACAGGTAACAAAAGAACAAAATACTGTTCTGCCTCTTGAAACATCAACGGTAAAAAAGATATCCCCATTGATACCGTGACAAATTGCTTTACTATAAATCTATAGGGTACCCTAATACTACCCTACTAGGTGTTTTTTGTTTTAAAGCTTATTAAACCATAACAAACAAAAAGACGTGTGTATAATCTCTTTTAGGAATCTCTCACGCATTTCGACTTACCGAACATAATTTTATTTCATTATAAAGCTAAACCTATTCTATAAATGAGTCCAACGAATATTTATAGTTATACCAAACATGCAAACATTACAAAAGATATAATACATAAATACAATAATATAACATACACAATTTACATAACAAGCGTTTTGAAATCGATGTGAGACAACATTACAAAATGTTGTAAGTAAATTATAATTTTTACAACAATAATACTTATAAAGGTAGATGCTTAGAAACACAAAATCGAACTCATTTCTCGTACTGCATTATTGTCTGATCAATAATTCAACATGGATTTACTGAGCGCAGATAGATTATGTTTCAAGTCTGATCAAAACAGTAATATAGGTAAATAACTTTATGCTTGTAATGTGTGTATTCCCAAATAGAATATTCAGTTTAACTGTCCATATGTAGACTAGGGATTCGGTATTTTATAGAATTCCGAACCGAAACGGTTATTAATCATAAACAAAACGCGTACACATCAGCACAACTAAAATATAAACTAGGTTTTATTTCATACAGGTCACGACCCTCAGCAGTGAGGATATCAAAGTCAAAGTCAAAGTCAAACTCATTTATTCCTTTAGATCTCAAGTGTGATTTGGAAACGTCAAATTTTACACATGCATATACACATATTCGTGAGCATATAACGTGTCACAGGATCGACGCACGGAGGGGGAGGTTTTGCTTAAATCTATTTAATATTGTGTAGATCTCATCAGTAGTTTCTAACATTACCCCTACCAGACCAACACGCCCCGTTTATAAAATAAGTGATAAATTTACAACTGTCACGAGCAGAGTTCAAAATGTGCTTCCAAGCCTCCAACTTCGCCCTCATATCAAACTTCCACCATTAATCAACCATCTACCAATATTTTCCACCGACCAAATTCAACGATCACATTCCTCTTATTTTTAGGACCCTCGGTAACACTCCTACTTAAACAAATTGAAGAAGACGAAGTGGTTTTCTGAGTTACAAAAGCGTTATGCATTTCAAAAAAATATCATAATCAAAAATAGCTTATTTGGAACAAAAACAAAGATTTGTGACAATGATTCAGCTCTGAAATTAAAACATACACCGTCAAAGTCAAAGTCAAACTCATTTATTCCTTTAGATTTCAATTATCATTTGGACATGTCAAATTTTACACATACATGTACACATATTCGTGAGCATATAACGTGCCCGGTTAGTAGTTGGATGGGTGACTTAATTGACATATAAACTGCCCGTTTCCGTCCTTCGCATGTCTGGAGGACATCTGAGGACCTCTACTCAGATGATTTGAAAGCGTTGATACAAAACTGACCACTAAAGGTTTGCATAGGCGACGCACTTTTTGTTTTAGAAAATGACATCTTTCCATAAAAGCTTCACGGAATTTGTAAAGCGTGGATATATGTCTTTTACTTTGTCGGATTAGAAATCCATCGCCTGCGAGCCCTTTACTCAAATTAAGAAAAAAGTTGTGACCAAACAAATACAACAATGCTCGAAATACCAAAGTTCAGTTTTAAGTAACCCAGTAAACCACTCCCCCCGAACCCCCCACCGTCCCGATGGATTACCTGTCGTGATGTTTGTCTAGCAGATATTCCTTCAGCCGCCGGAGGAGATGCTCCGACAACTGCGTCACCTCCGGCCACTGTTTCAGCACCATCACACCAACCATCACCGCTAGACTCGTGGTAATTACCCTCACTCTGTGGATAGAGAATTCTTTTTATGTTGGGGGGGTAGCATGTACTAACTTTAGGTACTAAAGTGATCTTTCAGTCTTAAAATGCATGCCCTTCCAATGTGTTTACCCCTACAAACAAACAACCTCGTCAATATCATTGGTTCCTCAGGCGGAAGCGCCGGACGAAATGTCCGATTTCGTGCAGCCGAGTTGTGAAATCGCTGCACGCACAAATATACATTGCAATATATATCTCTTTTAAATCAGATTTCAGATCGTTAACTAGAGGGGCGTGGTTTTAAACTGAAACATCTTTATTAGCGCAAATCAGAACCGCAATGAAGGTCCACAAAACTTGCTGATCGTAATGTGCAATTTGTTCATACAGATGTGAATCAAATGAGGTGATAGCATGATTTAATTTTTAAATAAGAATGCAATTAGATGCAAACTCGATTTAGTAATAATATTAATTTATTAATGTTATTATTAAATATACTCTAATTATTTATGACATTAATTTAATTGTCTGCGTGTGTATGGTAATAGGATCCATCTTCTTTGCCCACACACGATTTTAAACGGTTTTGATTTATTATCTCCTGTATATAAAAACTTAAAATAACTTCTAAATGTTTGCCAATGTATCGCCGTATCGCATTGCACTTCTCACTCTGAGACTAAAAGACAGAACATCTTACGTGCATACTTTAGGTATACATATATAAAAGTATTGTCAGTAAGTCTGGCTCCTAATTTGCGTTGGTAAATGTGTTTTACCTATGTACTTAGCAGTCTCTTAGTGCAAACAAACTGAACCGTATCCTACTATTTCATATAGTAAAGAAAGCTAGGAATATTTCTGACCGCCAATTTTGTAACTTTTAACTTAATTTTATAATATGGTAATTATCATATAAAAATAATCTTAACCAAATGCTACAATAGATATTTTGATGTTTGTCTCACTGTATGAGACGGCGGCGTTGTCGGCCATAGTCTTAAATATATTTAAGACTATGGCGGTTAAAACGTTTAGATGTCAGTATAACTATTGTTGCTAACAGATTAATCGAATTCATTTTGATATATTATAATTAGAACGTTGATTGAACAAAAGAGTTAAAATTACTTTTACATGCATGTATGGGTAGTGGGGAAATGCAAACATTGATTGGGTAAACACAAGAATAAATAAGGGTAAGCTTTATTTGGGCTCGCACACCGAGGATTCCGTACCACCGATTGTTTAATGTATGATTTATTTCTATATCTGGCATTGACTGGGTTGGTAGCCTTCTGCGTAGGTCGTGGGTTCGATTACCCACAAGCAATTGCGTGACAACCATAGATGTTTGTTCTGTCTAGGTGTTAAACTGTTAGTATGTATTTATTTACAACAAAAGTACTATATAAGAATTATATCGGTTATATAGTTCCCATACTCTTGCTTAGCTATAAGTAAGAGTGCCCAGAGTATGAGTAAGAGTATAACTTTGCTTATTTTGGGGCTAGATCATAAACGCCATCGTACGACTTATGTTTAAAAAAAACTGCGTTTCAATGGTTGGAGTACGGTACGGACAGGCGTTGTAGGCTCAGCAACAAAGGGCTTCTATTACCAGTGTGTACGGAATCCTAAAAATGATATACTTAGTATCCTATACTTACGCAAGTTTAGTATTGCAACGCACATATCTGTAGATTAGCTGGCTAATGAAAAGAAGAGCAAAGCAGTTATTTTATGAGATGAACATGACAGTGCTGGGTTTTTTTCTTGTAAAAACAGACGAGATTCGATGCTTGGTTAAATTATTAAAAAACATAGACATAGGCAGAAATAGACATTCATTAATAGGACTATTGGTATTTTTTCTTTATTGAAATGATCAACAACAAAAAAAATTTAAAAAAAACTTACAAAATGATTGACAAGCTTGACAAGCAATAAATTGATTAGAAATGCAGCCTATCTTTGCCACATCTATATTTCAGAACCCAGAAATAAAATAAAGAAGAAAAAATACATACATATAATTACTACCGCGTATTTTTCTTTATGTAACGAAATTGATTAAATGGTTACCTCCACCCATAACAACAGTAATACAACTTATGACTATACAAAGTATAAGAATACCCAAGCCGCATCCTGCTGCGCCCGTCACCCGAGACGGGAATGTCTCATGCGCCTGTCATTTCACCGGCACCCGCACCCTTCCACCGGAACACAGCAATGCGTGTGCACCACTGCTTAACGGTAGATTACCAGGTGTGATGGCAGTACTTCCGGACGAGCTTGGCACAAGCAACACCCAGGGGGGATATGGAGAGACTCAAAGAAAAATCACTTAGAGACGCGAGCAACGTAGACCCCTCAAAATAATATATTATTTCAAATCTGTCATCTCTTTTTACAAGAACATTGACCCAATGGAACAATGAAATATTGTAGATACACGCTATTATTTAATTTCAACACAAAGAACACACACTAGATTTTCATCTTTCGATTTTATCGTGCCAAGGTATAATATATATTTTATTCTATATATAAAAAGTGGTTGATTTCAAATGAAATGAAATAGTGTATGTTTTAGATAAAGACGTTCTATCAGAAGAAAGAAAAGAAAGAAAAAGACTTTATTGACAACACAAAAAGTAGGTACAAATAATAAACAACAAACAATAAATATCAAGTGAAAACAGAGAATATATAATAAATAAAAAAGAAAGACAAAAAATATATAATAATACACGAAATATATTATTAGACCTACTTCCCGGAGTCAAAAGGCACCTAACTCAGCATGTGTTGCACTGACGGGCAGTGCAACGCTGGTATTCTGTTAGGGCCTGGAGGTGGTTGACATCACGGGCAATTAGATAAATAAAAAAAAAAAAAAAAAAAAAAAATCACGTAAAAAAAGCACTGGAGCAGACACCCCGTCTGTATGAGCAATAACCGGCCTCACACATCAAGGTCTACTAGTTTCTACTAAGTTTCTACTCAGGACAAGCATTTATACGACGAACATAGATGTTTGTTCTGTGTCTGTTAATATGTAGATTTTTGACACTCCCCTGTTCTAGGTATCCCTGTGTCGCAGACAAACTTTATGCTCAACACACAAAGTCTACCCCGGCCGGGAATCGAACCCGGGACCCCTCGCTTCGAAGCTTCCTACTAAGAGTCGTCAAATTATTATACGTAGTTGCATATTTACAAAATCAAATCACGTGAATGGAATAGAAGAATGGAAATTATAGCGAGAAGGCAGACATGGGGCGCGTTACCCCTCACCCCTCACCCCATAGCACAAAATATTCCCATAAATCGTTTACAGCGCTAGTTTTCAAGTGCTCTTTTTATGTGACGTTAATAAAAACAAAGCATTTATAATGATCACATCAAGCTAAGGCATGTTGAACACTAGAAGAGAGTAGGTATCTGTGCAAAATAAGTGCACATTTTACATTGTATTGATATCAAAACAACTAGTTTAAAAAATAAATTTCACGTCTAACTTCCGTCTGGAAATGCCGCAATTTAGCGACCTCTATAACATCAAAATACCAGAAATAAAATATCGTGCTTCTATAGAGCACCATAATCAGTCGCTAAATAACGGTACCGCTAGACACTTACCTAGTTCTAAGTTCTAATCCGAACCCGAAATAACATCAGCAAACAGGGCTATCTTACTTATATTATAGTTTGTATGTATGTGTGTGTTTGTACCACCTTCACGCTCAATGGATTTGGATGAAATTTGGTACCAGAGTAGCTTATATCCTGTATAAACTCAGGCTGTTCAAAAGCAGTTTCCGGGATCAAAAGCAACCTATGTGTCAATCTAGGATATATCCCCGGAAACTGCGGGTAACACTGCGAGTATTAAATAATTTGACTTACAGACAGTGGCGGCCTTAGCGGGTGGCAAGCAGGGCAACCGCCCGGGGCCTCGCTTTTGTAGGGCCTCGCACCCTCGCAGAATAACCCGTTTTTTGTTTCGATGTACTGCAGCTGTCTTTAAGAGGATGCTGACTGATTACCAGTAGCTGTATACTTCCAACTCACTTAAATCCTCATACGCCAAGAGCCTCACAAAGATCTATCGCCCGGAGCCTCGCAATATCTAACGCCGCCCTTGCTTACAGACTGTTGCCGGCATTGCCTGTTAGTCTGGCGACTCCTTGATCTATTGAGACGGTTACGTCCAGATTTAAACCATATGACGGTTCTCACCTAGTCCTTAGGAAGGGCATAGCCACGCCCGCTATAGTAGCGACCAATAGTAACGCCAGTTGTAGCAGAGTGAGTGCCACGTTGAGTAGTTTGACTAACAGCAGTCTGGGGGGCAGAGCGCTGGCTCCGCCCGCGTCGCCGGCGCCCCCCAGGCCTCCGCCCCCGCCGCCGCTGCCCGCCATCCATTGTTCTAGTTTGCTTATCTGCGGGGGTTACAGACATGTGGTCATAGATTAAAAATTGAGATTCTTTCAAGAACGTAGATTAAAATTATCTTATTCACGCTCTTCTATCCTATGATAGCAGAGCGTGGTGGCGCAAGAGCTGACTACCTATCCAAAGGTAGCTGATTCAAATTCGTGTCAATAAGTTTTAGCTTCACAAATGTATGTGGGCAATATCACGTTCTCAAAACGGCGAAGGAAAACATCATGACAAAACCGGCATGTCCTAGAGAACCATTTAAAGTCATGACATCTACCAAAACCATAATACTAACTACTTGTTTATTTTACAGATCAGAAAGTAAGCAACTCTCCGCCTTCAGTGCTTGGATGGGTGACCATTTACTGAATTTTTCATTCAGACTGAGCGTTTTTGTGCTACCATGTATGAGGCCTTCGGGTGGTTTGAGACATCCGACGCCATAGTTATCCACAAACTCACACGGAATATGTAGACAATATAGAGTTGGTACGGTAAAATGTACTCACTTTAGTCTGACAGAGGTCCAATGCCTCGTGTATGTCCCGTATACGTTCCTCGCTTTGATATTGCACCTTCTCCTCGACGTCCGTGAGTGCTTGTTTCAGGTTCTCAACCTACAAGTAAAATCGTAATGCATTCAAAAACGGCTCCGTGGCTTAGTTGGTAGTCGCCCTGGATTCGAAGCGAGGGGTCCCGGGTTCGATTCCCGGCCAGGGCATACTTTGTGTGGTGAGCATGAACTTTTTCTCGGATCTTGGGTGTTTGTCCATGCCATCTGCGACACAGGGAATCCTAGTGCAGAGGTATGAGTGTGTAAACGTTTATTTTAAACACAGAAACACGCCTTTATCATAAAAGCTGGGTAGAGCTACGATTTATCTCTTATCACATTATCGTATAATGTGACTTGTCCACTAATAACCCTTTCATTAAATCATTTCGTGATAAACAAACAGAACAAACATTTATGTTATTAGCACACAAATGTTTGACCTGGCTGGGAATCGAACAAACGACCTACAGCGCAGAAGGCAGAGCTGATACCAACTGAGCCATAAATCCAGTCAGTGAGTATATATATATATATATATTTTATGTGACTGAGTGGCGGAACGAGCTGAGGGCCCACCTGATGGTAAGTGGTGACCGTCGCCCATGACAACAGTAATGCGCGCGACTCAGTATGAGATCCAAATCTTTATTCGCATTCATCCTGCTGCGTCCATCACCCGAGACGGGGATGATCCGTCTCCGGACGAATTGGCACAAGTTCTACTGCTACTTTTGGTTGCTCCTTTAGCACCACCCAGGGGGTACGGGCAGGGAATCAAAGGGTACACATCTACGGACGCGAGCAACTGGATCCTCCAAGATGATAGATATATTCATATATATGAATATATCTTATTATCCTTGATGATTTATTGGATGATTACCTCGTTTTGGTGCAGTTCCGTGAGATCATTGATTTGCTCCTCCAGTCGCTCAGTCTTGAATCGCTCCTCTTGCAACGCCGCCGATAGAAACGAGACCTCTTGTGATAAATTCTGAAACATTTGTGCACCAATACATTTATTTTGTTTCAGCAGTAGTTCACAACAAAGGCAGACTATTATTTATTTGTGGTCCAGATCGATAGATGGCGCAATAACAGCTTCTATTTATCTATCAGATCTAAATTGGATAGTCAGTCTTTTCATATGTAAATTGTACAAGAGAATTGGCTAAAATAAGATACTGTAGTTTTGCTCAGCGTGCTTACTGTAGTTTTGCTAAAAATCTTATAATTAACGATATCGTTACATTCAAGGGCGCTGATTGGTCAACATTCTAATTTCTCGAACAACGATTGAATGATTGATTGAGATATTATATTAAGAATATTATTACTACACTAATGCATTCAAAGAAGTGAAATGATTTTTTTTCTTAAGATAGGTCATTCCGAAAAATAGAACTTTATATATCAACATTGTACAAAAACGCCACAACTAAGGACATCATTTTGTAAACTACACTAATTAGACAATGATTAAAATTGAATGGTTTCCTTGCTAAAGAGGGATTTCTAGGCTTCCATTCTTAGGAGTTGATTAAAGCACAATAGAAACCATAAATAAACATGGGATTCTAACGGTAAAACATTCATAAATAAAAAAAGAAATATTATTTACAAACTTAATCATACAATTGTACAGGATTCATACATCATAATCTAATTGTAATAAAGTTAAACAGAACTCGCAACCTTTAAACCTTAGGAGCTACTTAAAACTGGTGAACTATTCTTGGCGACGTTAGAATTTAGAATTGGAGACGATCTGAACAGGGTAAAATTTAATATACCTCCGCTGACTTGTGATATATGAGTTTCCCAAAAACACAACTCCGTCTCGCAACGTCTTTCTACCGGTAATGTAAGAATAGGATCGCAGGGCACGATCTATAACTAAGTTGGCAATACTCAACAATATAAGCCACACGTGTTTCGCCTTTCCACGAGATATCTATATGAGCGTTGACAAATGATTTTTTTATTGGCAAACATACACTTTTTTGTGTCTGTGTTTTTTTATTTATTTATATAAATAAATAAATAAATATTCCTAGACATTTTACATCGCCATCTATCCTCAAACTAAGTATAGCTTGTGCTATGGGGATATAAGTGATATAATACTTTTACAAAACTTTCTTTGGTAGATACATACATATAATACATTTTAAATACCCGGACACAGAACAAGCATGTCACATATTTAAATGCTTGGTTGGAAATGAACCCTCAACCTACAGCGCAGAAGGCAGACCAACAACCAACTGATTTATCAGACCAGTCTTTTTCTCCTTTTAAAGCCATGTATGTATTTTTATGTAAATAAAAGTACTTTACGAGAGAAGTACTATAAAAGTATTGAATCAGTAATCTAAGTTAACTTTAGCACATTAAGCGGAGGTTTACTTCCATATCAGATCATCTTAACATGAACTTCTGCAAAGTAATACCTAAATCAAAATATCTTAAGATTGAAATCGGATCGACTTTACCGCTTACCCGAATCGAGGAAAAAGATGAAAACACGATTCGATTTGAATTACAATCGTCAAAGAATAGTCCACTGGGAGTCAGCAGTGAAGTTTTCTATATGAGCGAAGGGCACAGAATTGAGGATCACTACAAAGTTTTAAATTACTTGCCAATATTCTTACGTGTATCTATCCACGTATCGAAAAGGCATAGAACGAACACACATATGATTAATTAAACCAATTTTAATAGTTAATTACAATTATTGCTACCTATATTTCTAGTCTCGAGATAGGACAAGATGGAGATTGAATTTAGTTTCGTCTGGCGACAACAGAATCGTATAATTTCGTATTTGTATCATAAATAATAGTTTATGACTTCTAAAAGAAGGATGTAAATTCGGCTGCATGTTTCTTACGTGATGTCATCGGAAATAGTGAAGCGATTTGGATTTTTTAAATTTGATATAATAATTTGACTTCCAAGGCCATAGAAATTTTATGCAAAAACTCCACCTCTAGGGGTGAAAATTACGGGAACAAAGTCAAAGTTCATTTATTGGTGAAACACATGTACAAAGGATTTAGTAATTATCTTTTTCATAAGTTCCAATGTAAGTATTTAAGTCAGATTACACGATTTACTTCAAATTAGGATATAATTAATATGTAATTTGTATGATATCTGATCCATTTATGTTTTAAGCCCATGCAATCGATGCATTAATTCCCTGGGCTACCTCTACCGTACCCATCTAATTTTAAACGACAAACGCTCACAATTTTGCCCGTAGACTCCCTGTGTTGCAGGAGGTATAGACACGCAATCACACAAAACAAATATTGAAGGCCTACATAGCCACTATACATAGTTTAAGTAGAGGCCGGTAATCGAACCCGGGACTACTCAGTTCACACGAAGGGTAGAAAGGAACCAACTACGGAGCCTAACACTTTCCTAATTAAGGTCCCCAAGTGTTCGCATCGGCGATACTTTTGAACTTTCCAACAGACAAACAATATAATAACCGTTGATATTAGTTGGTATTGTAAAAGTTAATCACCTTGAGTGTGTCAAACTTCTCCGATAGGCGTTCGTAGTCTTCCCTGCGCTCGCGCAGCTCATTCAATATAGGCTTGATCGTAAACGCCGTCTCAGAGATGTTATTTGAGCCCGCTTGTGTTGGGTACCTATGGAAAATAATATTTTATAAAATAATTTGACATTATTATTCAAGTAAGAGAGATTAAAGTAAGTGACTAATTTCAATCGATACTATTACTTTCTCTTCTCAAAATTATAAACGGTTTACATAAACTTTGATAACAAAAACAGTGTTTTAGTAGCCTAGTAGTCAGCAATGCGAAAATACTGAATGCATGCGAAATTGCATATCTGTGTCACAATAACTTATGCCGGTGTATATACATCAGGGGCAAAGTCTCAGGAAATATATACTAGTTATGTACCATTATCGTTTCATACAATTCAATCATTAATTAAAGCTCATTAGTGTTAATGAATACTTTGCAGTTACCACAAATTAGCTCATAATTTTTTTTTTATTTGGAATCTCTTTTGATCTATTGTACGTCCGAGAGGACAAACTGTTGTTTCATAAACTATTACTTATAAAATCTTTGTATACACAGTTTAACAATAAAATGTATTCTTATTCTTATTCAATCACGGTATGTAAACTTGGCGCAGTGGGTCACATCACGGGGCAAAATGGATCCTCTCAAACCTAAATTCCCCGCTCCTAAATCTAGGGATTACTAATTAGCTGTATCTAAATTTGTTTACTTACGGTGCTCCTTCGCTAGTGACGGAAGAGCTGGGTGAGGCGTCAGGCGAGTACTTCGGGGCAGGGCTGGTCGCAGCGCGGGGTAATGTTGATCCTCTGGGCGCGGCTTCCCCCGCTTCCGACGCTCGGGAGCCTTCGGACGACGCGTTCGCTGCCACGTTGTAGAAAAACTCAATACACGATATAAAATACACTCTAGAATATAAGAAATCAAAAAATAATAATTGGCTTATTAAAAGTGACTTAAAAATAGTCCTGTAGTCTTGACAGAAAATAATAATACCCGAGAATCAAACCCTGTGACCTATGACAACATAGGTCACAGGTGTCTGTCACTAATCCATAAAGCAATGTTCACATTGTATGATGTGTGTCACATTTTAGTGAGATACTTTACTAAATCTAGACGTTTCATTCATATTTATGTCTTTTAAATTATGTTTTTATGTAAGTTTAGAACGTAGTGTTTTATTGTATTATCATTCCATTTAATGTTGAAATTCTAACAAGGCAAAATTAACTTTACGTTAATGAGTATTTCATTAAAATATTCCTACTGATTTGAATTACCCCACTCGCAGGGGGATTTTTAAAACGGACATTAATTACTCGTCAAAATTGATTAGCAACACCCAGCCCAAACGATTAATTAGAACAAATATTTGACGGTGAATGGACACATGGAATGAAGTGTTAGTAAACATAATTAGTAAATTATTAAGCTAAGCTTTGCGTGAGATATTTTAACCTGAATTCGTACATTTCATAAACAGTATGTCGATATGCTGTATTATTTGAAGTACTTTACGCAGTGATGCCAAAGCACACATTGTTCTATTTTCGTTGAATTAGCAATCTCAAGAAAACTGATGTAATTTTTTTTCACATATTGAATTACTAAAACGGAATTATAAACAATTGGCTGTTGGCAGGAAGCAGCATACATCAATTTTGTCATCCCAATATATCTGTCTTGTTGAGATTGTACCTACGTGTATTTACCTCTTAGTTCCGCGTGTGGTGGGGCTAGCGTGCAAGAAGGAGACGGCATATAAGCAACATTTCACAGAGAACACAACGTGGCAATAATTTATACATAAGCTTGACGATAAGCGTTTCAGAGCTGCAACTGCCAAAATGCAGTTGCAAAGCATGTTCGATATGCTCAAACTGCAAATCACAACTGCCAATTTCCAAATCGGTCGGGGGATAATACACTACCAAATATTTGATACAATTAATTAATTAAAAAATACAGACATTTCACACAGTGCTATCCTTTTTTTTTTTTTTTTTTTTTCTCCGTGGGGAAATGCACTCGCATTCCGCCCTGCCACGGGGAGACAGAGCGGTTATGTGGGACTAGACCCACTAAAACCCCACGATGTCCTCCTCTGCCGCTTAGTGGCGGGAACACGGGAACGTTATAACACACATCCGCGAACCCGCCGCGGCTGTCCGTTTCCGGACCCCCCTGTGTTGGCATCGGGTGCCACTCCTCTGTTTGCGACACGCCAGGACATATGGCGTGTCGCAACCACCTCGGGGACCTGGTCAGCGAAAGGGCGTCAGACGACCCCGTGTCTAGACGCCCTAGGTCCCCGTGCGACGGGTCAGATATGTGGCCCCGTCGCCTGCTACTACGGCCGCAGAGGATAGGGAGAGCGGCGCCTCGCAATACCGACACTCCTCTTCCCCTGCGGAAACACATGAAAAACACCCAAGACCCAAGATATTTACGCTAATCGCACAACGATTGCCCAGGCCGAAAATCGAACCCGGTACCACTCGTAACGAAGGCAGGGTACCAACCAACGAAGCCAGTGAGTATAAGTTTAACTTTATTATCACGTCTACTATAGACGTAATAATAAGTTAACCCACTAGCTTTTTCTCTATTATAATGAACTAGCTGTGTTACCCGCTGTTGGCCATCCTACGGGATACTTTGCTTTTCCAAAATAGACACATCCAGGGTATGAAGTCATACCCTGGATGTGATGGACCTTCATCACAAATTTCATCCAAATCCGTTCAACCGTCGAGGCGTGAAGGAGTAACAAACATTCAGAAAATCTTTCGCATTAATAATATTAATATGAATAAAACAATAATTACATTTCTTGCGACACTTTTTGCACTTTTTGAAAAACATACTGGTTCACTTGAAAATTCTACGAAGACACAATAAGACCTTTGTATTACCGTTAATGTATCATACAATAGGCACTAAAATATTACTGCTTCTCGTCTCAAAGCAAGGAAATCACATTTTTTCCACACTCTACATTAATACTCATGACGCTATATTTATATACTCTGACTAAACACTTTTTAGAAACACAAATATAAAAATTATAAATATTGAGGGAAAAAACCCTATACGTAAATCAGTTTATTACTAAAATCACTACTATACCGGTTTAAGTGTAAAACAAACTGAAGAACATGTGTTCTAAGATAAAAGATTATCTGAGAAACAACCGCGTGATGTCATCGCTTGTACTTCAAGTCCATCTTGCATAATACGAGATAAGTTATTCAGTAAATATGAATCGTTTTAGTCTCAGGTTAGTTTAAAGAACTAACTCGCGTAAAAATATAATATTAAAAACGGCATGATGTTTTTCAGATTTCCAATCTAGACTTTTGATAATTATTAGAACGGTTTAGTCCCTGTGTAGCAGATGGCATAGCAAACAACAAGCATCAAGGACCCCAGAATAAACATAATAACAACATTTTATCATTTTATAAATAAATAATTGAAAGGAATATTTTTTTTGCCGGTCGTATCTACTTCTTTTTTTGTTCATTACTAATTTTATTTTAAAATAAATTGTGGTCCATAGATTTCAGTTCACTTTGCATCCTATTTTTCTTTCTTTCTGTTTGTTTTTATACTCATCACACAAAGCTGACTTCGGCCGTGTATCAAAACTGGAACCCCTCGTTTCGAAGGCAGAGTAACTACCGTCAGTTTTACAGTCAGTTATATATGTTTGCAATACTTCGCTAAACGGGATAAAAGTATATAAAAAGTAGCTTATTCCAGACTATCTATCTCTGTGCCAAATTTACTTATGTAATATTTGTACGTTTGCACTATTTTCTATATCACTATTTTCAATATATTGACAACGGCACGTAATATTTATGCGCGCGATCACGTGGCACTACGCCAGTGTACTTATCTAGATTACATTGACCATGATGTTGTTTCAGGGTTACTCATTGCAAAAGCGGTTCTATTATATACCACCGGTGATTATAATACTTCTAGTTGTACCGCGGTGTTACCCGTGGTTAAAAAGGCAACATGAGACGATAGAAAAAAAAACCAACAAAATTTTTTAATAAGTTCACAAAAAAATCTTTTTTACGATAAAAAGTAGCCTATGTATTAATCCATGGTATGAGCTAGCCTCAAAACAAGTTTATCCAAATCCGTTCAACCGTTGAAGCGTGAAAGAGTAATAAACGTACATACAGAAAATACGAAATTTACTTGGTTAAGTATTAATACAAAAACATTGATAACATGGTCTGATTTTGATCGGCATTTCTATAAACTTTTAAAGTGTAAAAATGTAGTTATAGTTACATAAGTACAATAGTTGAACTGAATAGTTGACGCGAGCAACTGGACCCCCCGTCCAGTTGCTCGCGTCCGTTTTTTTTCATGACTCATACTTGTTTGTTGATATCAAACAGCAGGGGTGACAGAGATAGCAGGATACTTTGAAAGTGAAAGTGTCGATTCTAAAGCACAAGCTTTAAATGTGTGAAATGTCCATGAATATATATATTTATTTATTATCCCCGCTCTGATTGGACCAATTAGAGATTAGGGTCGGCCAATCACAGCGCGCGGACTGTCATTCGACTATCGTCGGCCGCCGCTGACGAACGCATCTGCGTCTTGTGCGATGTAGCAAACACATTAAACATATATTTAGTTGTGTACTAAAGAAACTTAAACAATATATATAATACATGTTAATTTTACGATTATAACAACCCTCGACTCGATGTAATGGTAATGAGCTGATCACCTTGAAACGGCTGAACCGATTTTGATAAAACATGTCAAGAACCACCGCTAGAAAGCCTGCTTTTAAATTAAAAAAACCGCACCCAAATCGGTTCACCCATTTAAGAGCAACGGTGCCACACACGGAGTGGTCCAACTAATAACACCCCTCTTTGCGTCGGGGGGTAAAAATGTTTGGATATGATGAAATATTTTGATGGAGTTAGTCACATTTTCTATTGATTTCTATGACATACTCACGAGGACCCGTGTTCTCTGTGAGAAGAAAATACACAAGTTATATACATATATAACGAAAACATACAACATTGACCATAAATAGTTAGAAGCTACAAATATATTTGTTTATTAGTTACGTTGAGATGTTGTATGACATGGTATAGTGTACTAACCCATCTTAAAAAAAAATTATCCTACAAAAAATAGAAAATAAACTACCTATAAATTAATCCAGTAATTCGTTTCGAAATAGCACAGATTGTGTCTTGTTTAAGGTTTGAAATTGGATATATTGAACCGTTTATTGTAATCGTTAATTAAATATGCGATCGGGAATTATGCCACAGATATCATTATCTCGATAAGATTTACGTGTTGTCAGATACAGACCGGCTAGCTGTGAGATGTTGTCCGCTGATCCGAAACGGTTGGACCGCGAGAATAGGTGGGCGAACTCTCTGGGTGCTGCCATTACACTCCCGCCAACGCCAGTGATGCCATCGCGAATGTTGCCGCCAATATTTCTGATAAACATAATAATAAATATTTATTTTTATTTTTGAAGTAAAACACTGTTATATTCAAGGTGTTCAAAAAGGTATGACGGTATTGAAAAGTGTTCATACAAATCAGATTTTGAATGGTATGCCTAAAAATCAGAAAACAAATCAAAACTGTTTTGTAAAAAAAAAATATAATAATTTGTAATTTTTTGGGCACCCCTATCGAGCGGTCATTGAGTGCGCTCGTCGTTCCGCACTCACACACGCATTCGGTTACCTACACCTAGGTTGAATTCCTAATGCTTTTAGGGTTGAACCTCGTCAAGTTTACGTTAAAGTTTGAATTGTGATAACTTGTGACTTAACATGCTGATGATTGGGAGACCTAGTGGAGTTCTAGATATATCTAGGCATGTGCTGTTTAAGTATCGTTACCCCTTTTTGAAACACCTTGTACACAAGATTTTTGTTTTTGCCTTAATAGAAACACATTTCAAAAATGTACCGTATCTATAAATCTAAACATAGTTAAACTAAGATGCGAAAAGGAGCATTCTTCATTAACCTTGCTTTTTACGCGTACACGCTGCACCGTTTTTTATTTCGCAGTACTTTATTCATACGATACTTACTTTAATCCTTGTCCCATATCCCGTAACACCTCTCTTGGTTGTCTGTGCGCCTGTCCGCTTGTGCCGTGGAGCTGAGAAAAAAAAATAAAAGTTTACAGACAGTGAAACTGTGACACTGAAATATAGTGCAAGGGAATACTACTAATCCCCTGCGACACACGGACAAACAGACGAAAAAAACTTAATGTCACATAAAGTTTGCCCCAACCGGAAATCGAATCCAGTACTTCGACGGCAGGTTCACAACCAACTAAGCTACTGAAAAATATATTGTTTAATGGTGCTTGAGCTCGCGGCATTATGATACCCCTTTGTTTTCCTATCAGGGATTTCGAAACTTTACGGTTAAATTGGTAGGTAGATACGATTTTTTTGGTGATTCATTCTCTTTCAGTTTAACCTTTGGGTATTGTGGAAAAATAATTTTGCAGGTAAAACAAGATTACATTTACATATACATACTATTACTTGCATATGATTTTTATTTGATAAAACAAAAAGATTATTAATGTGAATATATACATACATATATAATAAATATATACATATATATCACTAGCGGACACCCCACGTGTACAATACTTCAACACTAAAATAAGAAATGCATTTTAGTGGTCTAAAACCATCTTCAAATTGCCTATGCCTTTATATTAAAACCGGTTTGGGGCACATCAGTTGGATGGTTTCAAAGTCTATAACAGACATAGGTAGAATTTTTTTTGTGTGTTAGTTATAAGGATTACAAAGCTTACGATACGTCAGTGGTATGTTCGAATCCTACAATAATAAAACACTTTTTTTCATGCAACAATACTACACAAGATGTACATTAGGGGCCATAGAAAAAAATTACCTTAGTGATTAACATACATATAAAACAATGAGCTTAAGTTTCTGTTGAAGGAAAACATCACGTAAAAACCATAGCGTGGTGATAGGGCAAAGCCCTGAACGCTAGCCACAGTATTCATGTTAAAAACCTGCCACCAAGCATTGAACCGTGTCTTCAACCTCACTTGAGTCACTTCCCAATCGAGGCATGGTGTGGCGCCACCATCGCCTACGACTCAACTCCCCGGAAATTCCACACCGGAAACAACATTGCACCAGAATAAAAGGAATAGTTTTTTTATTAACTTTATATTCCCCCCACGGACGCGAGCAAAGTTGGCACCCAAAAGGATTAATTCAAATTAGCAAAGCGCATTCCATAGCGATTCAATAGAACGGTCTTATAACATGCGGTCCCTTCCAGTCAATCTGCGAGATTACTGCCCGTAAATACTTCCACCATTTGATTCTCGCGACAGTAATCTTTAAAACGAGGCTCTTGAATTAGTTAAACTAATTCAAAGGGCTCATTTGGTGCACTTTGGAAAGCAACGTGAACTCACAAAAACAAACTTAATTAAACAGACATTCCATAGCGTTGCAATCGAGCGGACTTATGACAAGCGGCCACTTCCAGTCGACCGGTGAGATACTGACTCTAATTACCTCCCAGCTTTTGATCCTCTTGTTGTATCCCTCCAGTTTCTTCTGCAGTTGTGCGATGCAAAGCGCGCTCTTCTGGTTTTTCTTCTCGAACACCGCTTTTATGCGCTGAAGTTGCTGCTTGTCCGCGTTCGCAGCTAACTTCAGGTATTCGTTCACGTTGTCTGTGATTTGGAGATAATTATTTGGTTGGTCAAGGTGTAATTTAACAAACAACAAAAGGTGGTAACAAAAGGTAGCAACCTCATCGCCATAAATTTAAAGGAATTTATTTTTTGTTAGGCAAATATTATCCAAATTTTCAATCTATAGTGGTTTTCAAGTAGGAATGGTTCCGTGACATTTCCAAATATCAAGTCCCTACGATTTTCTCAAGCTTTCTCGTACTTTAGTTAAACAATTCATCTCCATCGATTTTCTAAATAATTTTTTTTGTATAATTATGTCTTTATTTAACCTAACATTTAAAAGTAACATTATATTGACCAGTGTAAATAATTTCAATTCAAATCTTGACAATTCCAAATACCCTGTATTTGTGACTGGTTTAAAAATCGAAGCAACCGAATTCAGTACCATCTTTCAAACCCGTGTAAAATTCACGGGAAAAGTAATAGTTGTCAAAGATACGTACCATCTCGTATTGTCTGCTCTAGCCTTATCAGGTCCTTCGTGCGCTCAATCTTAGAGTTAAGGTGTGCGATCGCGTTAATAGCCTTTGATGACGTCACGTTCCCGCTGTCACTCTCGTCTGAAGAAAGAAAGACAAGAAAATTGTCACAAAACAATATCAACTGGACATAAAGTTGATAATTTTTCAGTTAGAGTTTATCCGACATTTTTAACTACTGTATTAATTGTTATATAATATATTCTTGTATATTGGTCAAATGTGTGGAATATTTGGTCAGTTAACAATGTATTGCGGGGATTTATATCCATCTGTTGAATATATGAACTGACTGAGATTTCAAAATTACTAGTAGGTATTGACCCCTAGAAATAGAGCTTTGTTGAAATGAGGATGTTATATTTTCAAATGATTTACAAAGAATTTTAACATAAGAAAATTCTAAATTTAGTCCGATTACCACCAAAACACAGATACGACTGTAATTTTATATTATTAATAGATAAACATAAAAACGAATTAACCCATTTAAAAGTTCTTTCACCCATAGAAAGCTACAATATCAGCAAGTAAGTTCATTTAAAAAAAAAAATAAGAGTTCGCTTGGAAAGATGCTGTAAGGTATAAAAATCCCCTAAAAGTCCTTTTTGATGGATACCTAAAAACTATTGTTTTATATTATTGATAAAAACTATTGCGCTGCGAAAACTATTGAAGATACGTATCTTATAATATACTACATGTTTAAAGTACCCACAAAAAAAAGTCCGCAAGGTTATATCAAACTATTATAGTTATACAAACAGACGTTGCAGGCTTAGTTATACAGTTCCCTCTACCCTTTAGGTACGGAACCTTCAAAACAACCGTTAATCCAAATCGAAAACCGACGAACCCTTTTAAATTGCGATAATTATATTAAATAATTACTTATACTTCTAATGATCGCAATACTTAAATTTTCAACCAACATTAAAACCAACACACCATTAGTAACACTTTTTCTCAAATTACTAATATACGTATGCACCAAATACATTGTAACTTAGTACTGAAATTGTATTGAGCAGTAAAATCATAAACAGGAAAACTATTGAGGAATATTAGACATATCATTATTTTTTTAATTTGTTTCGTAGTTGGCTGTACTGTTCCATGTGCTGCAATAAAATTAAACCGGTAGAGTGAATCAGAGTTGGACACAATGGTTCCGTACCAATTTTTTTTTTATTGGTCTCCTTACTCGCCTTCCTAACTAATATTATAAACTAGTTTTACCCCGCGTTGTTACTCTGTTTTCCGGGATCAAAAGTAGCCTTTGATCTATTGAGCGAGAAGGATTAAAAAACATACATACACATACAAACTTACGCCTTAATAAAATTACTATCTGCGCCCCGCGGTGTTACTCCCGGATAAATTTCGAAAAATTATAATAAAGGATTTATCTCAAAAATTAAAAAAAACAATATTGGCTTGCAAAAATCTAACTTTCCTGTGTTTCCCCATCGCATCATTTTGATTTTTTTAACGCGGGTAACACCGCTGCTTTTTAATAATCATTCTTTATTTGGAACTAAAACAGTGTATTTACAGTGTATAAATAATAATAATAATAAACATTTACAGACTCATACCTCTGCACTAGGATTCCCTGTGTCGCAGATGGCATGGATAAACACAGAAACACAAGACAAACACCCCAAGACCCGAGAACAAACTTCATGCTCACCACACAAAGCGTGCCCCGGCCGGGAATCGAACCCGGGACCCCTCGCTTCGAAGGCAGGGCTACTACCAACTAAGCTACGGAGCCGAATGTTATCTACAAAAGTGTATAACCGTGTCGCAATGTGTGTATCAACACCCTCCCAAAATTACCATGAGTTGAAGAGTAGTCTCCGTCTTGTCCTGAAACAAAAATATCAACTTATTATACAAAATATTTCTCTTGAGAATCCACTGATTGGATGCCTTCAACATTTTGATTACTACGGAATAATTAATTTTACTAAAAGACGTGTTTTCGTAATGGCAACGATGAGCACGCCGATTGTCATGTCTACGTTTCCACGACAGTATTAACCGCAGGGCTTTGATATGCTATTTACATACAAAAAATATGGCAAAAATGCGAACCTTACCTCTATACGCGGGAGATCCATATTCGTCCGACGACAGTCCGTAGGACACGTTCGGGCTGTATACGGAGCCAGAGTAATCCCCTGGCGCTATTATACTGGATATAATCTTCTTTTGTGGTGAATCTTCTAAACTGGAACACAAATATTGTTCATTAAACAAGGATTTATAACGATACTAGCTTTGCCCGCGATTTCGTCAGCGTTCATATACTTTAAACCAATGTTTTTCAACGTGTAGGGTCCCGAAGCCTATAGGGATGAGTATATCCCGGGTAGTTTTAATGTAGAGCTAGTGAAAAAGAGTTTTACAAAGGTTTTAAACATTTCTAAAATTATTTATCATGTAAGTTTTACTATATCAGGTGCATTGGGGGGTCGGTACCACAATACTTACTCTCTGGAGCTATTCGCCGTGTTGTTGCCTGAGAGAGGACTGTTGCCCAAATCCCTGGAATGCGATTTTACGTGATGCGATCTCTCGCCGTGCCGCGACGACGCGCTCGATGTTGGCTCCTGTAAATAAAAATTATAATGGTTAAAATACGGATGTTCCCAATAAAAAAGAAAACTGACAATTGTGAATTGCACTCGCGTAGAGAGTGATGGCCCAAGGGCACAGAGGCCGACATTCGCTGGTTCAAACCCAATTCACCAATGAGTTTTTCACTTGAGAAATTTATGTGAGAAATAATTTATTTATGTATCACGTTCTCCAAACGGTGAAGGAAAACATCATGAGGAAACCGGCATGTCTTAGAACCAAAAAATGGAACCCGGGACCCCTCGCTTCGAAGGCAGGGCTATGCCACGGAGCCGTTTGCCTAACAATAACATTAAAACTTTTGAGGTACAGAACCCTATAAAAGAAAATATAGGAATATAGGTGCCTAATTAAAACGATTAACAGTGATTAGGTATTTGTTGCCTGCATCGCTGTTACCACCACACATGTTCATTTCCTTGTTATGTACAGTCCATAGCGGCGCTGTCTAAACGAGCCTTTAGAGATTAAACCAATCGTAATTATAATTAAACGTTCGTTTAGAAACTTTTAGTAATTGATATTTAATTTATTTACATTCTTTATTACTGAAGTAAGTACCCCACTCCAATTATTATGTTTTAATATTAGTATAGACATTTATTTAGATTTTATTAGATTAATATCAATTTTTATTTTATATAGAGTGTATTCATACTGAGCTGAAAAACCAGTAATTATGCTTTTTACCAATTAATACTTATGCCTCAATTTGTTTTGGTGAGATAGGTACTATAGGCTATTTTACTATAGGCTTTTGGTGAGAAAGAGGCTATAGGTGTAAGAACTGGCACATGCTGCGTTTCGTGAGTGGGAAAACTTAAAATCAAAAATGTTTCAAAAGTCATTAAATTCGTGTGACGTAATATAGGAATGTACACCGATTACGTGCCACGTTGTTATGTTAATGTATATACAATATCTATGTACAATACCCATGTATTAATTTAATACTACTACTATGGTTCTACTCAAACTATCCCTATGGCTAAACTTATATATTATATGTTATATAAGTTTAGCCATAAATAACATAAGTTGATTACCATTTAAGTTTACAGATCGTTCGTTTATTAATTTGAATAAGTTTTCATTATTCCTAAGTTAGCTTTATGAAATGAAATTTTAATGAAAATATTGATTAAAAGATATTAGATATAACATTTGTTAAACTTAATGAGCAAAGTTAACTTCTATCAATTTTTCGTCGTTAATTAATTACATTCTTGGTTATAAATCCATTAAATAGAAGAATCACATCATTACACATCAATTTATTTCCTAGTCAGGCATAGTATAACTGTTACCTGTAATTAGATATTAATTAACAATGTTAATCATAGCACTAAGTGTTAATAAAAAAGTTTTTTTTTTTTTATTTACCTTGGTCCCCAGAAGAGTCATCGCAAAACCCACTTCTTTATTTATACATATGTTTGATGAATGATAAATTCTTAATACACTGAGATTCCCACGGTTGCGGTTCACGTCAGGTCTGTACAATCAACAATCTAATCTTCTCAAGCGACACTTTCATGATCATCTACACTTTAAAGATCACACAATTTTAGTATTAAATCGATTCCTATAAATTACTATTCACGGATGAATAAATTTGAACTGCATCGTCGACGCGTGGTAGATAAAATGTACAGAGGGTGTCTCATAAGTAATGTCGGTTTACATATTTGAAAATTCCAACGCCTCAATTTAAACATGTCGTAACTTGTTAAAACTAGTCTCTAATTCTATGAAGAGTACACAAGTGAGAGTACAGTTTTATATTAAATATAGTATGGAAGCAAATTATGTCTTAACAATACACGAATTTCATAACTATCGCATTCCATACTATTTATTATAAAAACGTACACTACGTTTTTATATCAATAAACAAAGAGAGAATGATTAAAAGAAAATAAAGCAATTTTATTCTACATAGAATTAGAGACTGGTCTTAACAAGTTACGACATGTTTAAATTGAGGCGTAGGAATTTTCACATATGAAAACCGACATTACTTATGAGACACTCTCTCCTCTCTCTATGAGACCTCTGTATGTATCAATGCGCCGACGACTACATTATTTAAAACAAAATCGGTACATTTAATAAGCGAATAAACTACTAAACGGCACGACTAAGCCACAATTGTGAGGCGAAAGTTGGACCACGCTTATTAGGTGACTACCGAACCCAAAAGTGAAACGGAGACTACCATTGTTATAATTGTTTTCGAATAACGTTCCTTACAATGATGCGATGACCTTTCCAATGATTGTAGGTTATTGAAATCGAACGGCTATCCAGACCCCACATTTTTGGGGGTCTATGTTGCTCGCGTCCGTAGTTTCTACACGTATACACTTTGTAGTACTACTAACTGAGTCGGTAGTACTACAAAGTCAAAGAAAAGAAAAGAAGAAAAAAGAATTATGCATGGATGGTATTCAATCAATTGCCATAAATAACTGGCACGATTTAATTCCAATGGGCTCTTTAAAATTAATAGCTTCTGTACTGATTGTACCCAATTTGAAACAAACACGTAAACGTCTAAGGCATAAATTATTACTCACGTTACAATAAAATTAAGTACCACGTAAATAAATAAACATTCATGGACATTTTACACAGCGCCATCAAGACCCGAGCTAAGTATAGCTTGTAATATGGGAACTTGTACAAGCTATGTACTTAAATAGTAATTTCTATTATTTTAATCTATTTAAGCTGGTTCAATAAAGAACGAATCAAAAATGGCGGCTTGTACTTGCGTTGACAGATAGTACGGTTAGCAAATACAATTTTGAATTGTGATGAACATCACGCCTGAACAAATATTTATAAATTATAGTTAAAAACCATCTCGAACATGTCAGCTTTCAAACACAAAATCCGCATCAAATAATAATCCATTTGGGAGCTAAGATGCCACAGACAGACATACACACACACTACAAACTGAAATATATGGGTATCCTATAGATGTTGTGCGAAGTTTTGCCGTAGAAGTACTGCTACTATATCTGAAAATCTGCCGCCAAGCAGTAATGTAAGCATAGTTGTATTCTTGGATGAGTGTGGATGCCAGCCACAGAAGCATGAGACGTTACGTTACCCGTTTAGGGTGACGGGTTTACCTGAGTCTTATTTATTATAGGTGCCAATAACCATTTAAGCCTTCAACTGATCTCGACACTATAGTTCCACTACATCAAGAAAATGTTTTGTTTTGAAACCGGGTCCCAGATTCGATTCCTGAGAAATAGTTGTGTGATGGAGCACAAAATTTGAGGCGATTTTATTTTATTATTCGGTTTTTGATATTTACTTGTTGTATCACAGGGAATCCTAGAGTGAAAGCGTTTAACGAGTAACAGGTAGTAAGGCTAGGGATGGAACAGACATAACCTTTAATAAAATATGTAACTTGACATATCTGTGTGCATGTAATGTGCTTAAGGAGGAGATACTGATTGCAATCATAAGGAATAAATAAATTTGAGTTTGAAATAAATTTCAAGAAAAAAAAAGGTAAAAGTAGACAATAATTTCAATTTTCTTGGCCAAGATCCATAGATATGGAAGCATCCCATGACCCTACTCAAACCCTGTCACTTTTCATTTGCGAAACCCAAAATAACTTATTATTTTTTATCAAAACAAAGCAACCGCCAGTATCAATATTCCTGACTGGAGATAGACAAAAAGTTCCTTACACTGAAGTATTACCATTGTTGCTACTTCCAACTATCAGTTGAATATTGGAACTGGCTGCAAGACAAACAGAAACATTTGATAAAACCGCTCTCATTTCGTACAGAACGGGCTTAGGGATTTACGATCTGTTGAAATTTATTTAGCTGATAGCTTTGATTCCTGGTCGTAAAATTGTTAATGGGACTGAAAGTGTGGAGTGCGACTGGGCTATACAGCTCATTTGGGTATTAGCTGTCTTCCGGGCTGTAGGTCGTGAGTACGATTCGCACACAGTACAAAAATTATTGTGTTTTAAAAGGACAGCCACGCTGTTTTTCAGCCTCGCCTAATCATACTAAACTAAACTTTTTTTTCTATTCCACACTCATACCTCTGCACTAGGATTCCCTGTGTCGCAGATAGCATGGACAAATACAGAAACAAAACAGTAAAACAGTTAGTAAAACAAACCAACAATGTGTCGTCTATTTATAATAATAATTTATGCTTATGAATCATCTCGTCAGTGATACAGAGAACCGAACGAACACAACAAACATATTTAATTCATTGTTATAAATAATAGTATATCAATGTACCTACTCCTTTGTTAGTCATAACTCTATAAGTATAGGAAAAATATTGTTGTAGTCCATCATCATGTTTTTGATAAAACACGACATCAGACTTATTAGGGTGTAAGTAAGATAGACAGACATAATATTAAGTAGATACATAGATAGATGACGCTTTATTGCACACAAAAAAGATAACAATAGGTTAAAAAATTTAAAATAAATATAAAAAATTATTTTAAGTAAATCATACTTAAGGCGAAAGTTAGAATGTATGTGTGTATGTTTGTTACTGTAGATATTTAAGTGTAATGATCTCAGAAATTAAAATTATAATATTGTTGTAATTTAATGGACAACAATATTACATATTTTGAAAATTCCTGCTGGTTTAAAGTTTAAGTGTAATTCTACGTATCTTAAACATAAAACGAGAATTCTTGTATATTTATTTCGCGTATCTTGGAAATGGCTGTAACGATTTGGATAAAAGTGTTTAGATAAGGTTTTACTGTATAAGTTTACCTGTGTAATTGTATTTCTTGTAAAAACGCGTATAGTCATAAAAAAAAGTTTTATACTATACTGAAAATTTCATACAGCGCCGTCTCGTAAATGTTTTTGGTAATTGATTTGTAATCTACTGTTTCAGATAAAACACTATTTTACAAAAAACAACGACCGAGGCTCGGTCGCCCAGGTACCTACTGTTTGTTTTATCTCTACATCATGTAATAACAACAATGCAATGTTTACATTTAATAAAATAATTGAATAGCTTAAAAATTATCAGAATGTACTTACTAACCACTAAATATAAAGTTGAACTAATGGCTATTTTCGGACACTATGCCAATTAAAGTGGATCAAATGCAATAAGAAGTGAGTCAAAAACAGTTTTTAACATTGTAATAGAATGCCTAGATCAGCCGCCAATAAATAAAAACGGCAATAATTTAAGTTGCAGTTTGTCTTTAATCTTTGGTTTAAGGACCCTAAAAATTATGAAAATTATAGTATTGTATTTATTAATAGCTTTTTCTCCTTGGGTGTCGATCCTGTCAGGGTCCCTTTTTGTGCCCCTAAAGACGTATATGCAAAATTTCATAATGATCGGTTGAGTAGTTACGCCATGAAAGCGTAACAAACAAACTCACATTCGCATTCATATAATGCAGTTAGTATATACGGAAAAATTCATTCTCAGCGACCTCAATATTCAAAGTGACTCGTATAGTTATTAATAAAAAACCGGCCAAGTGCGAGTCGAACTCGCGCACCGAGGGTTCCGTAAACGCATTTAGGTAAACAAGTGTAACTAATGGATTTCTTTACGTTGTTTAATTGTTTTAGTGATGTAACACAACGGGAAGTATAAGTATTGATTCCCGTATGTCAAAATATATGACTGACATAATAGCTATTGGTAGTAGCTCTGCCTTCTACGCTGTAGGTCGTGGGTTCGATTCCCACCCAGGACATTTGTGTGCGAACATAAGTGTTTGTTCTGTGTCTGTTAATATGTATTTACAAAAAAAAGTACTAAATGTATTCTATCAGTTATCTAGTTCCCATATTACAAGCTTTGCTTAGTTCGGGGCTAAATGGCGCTGTGTAATATTGGGTGTGTGAATATGACTCCGCCCTTTCTCAACAGATGTCGTTTTTAGTATTGTTTACGTGTACTAATAAATGACCATACTTGTATTCGATAATACTGAATGTCAGCTATCTAACGCATTTTATGATATTTGGTTGAAGTGTAAGCAACAATTGTTTTCACCTTTTCGAAAATGTCGGTTTTTATTCCAAATAAACGTCATTTGCGGGAAGTGTTATTACATTATTTTATTGCGAAGAAAACTGCAGCGGAAACTTATCGTTTGCTTGTGGAGATTTATGGTGAGCATGCTCCGTCTAATACAACTTGCAAGGAATGGTTTCGACGATTTCAAAATAACGATTTTAGTACTGAGGATAAAGAACATGGAAAACCACCAAAAAAATTTGAAGATGCTGAATTGGAAGCATTATTGGCGGAAGATTCTTGCCAAACTCAATCAGAATTAGCTGCAGCATTAAATGTTGATCGTTCAACTGTTGCAAAGCGTTTACAAATGATGGGAATGATTCAAAAAGCCGGTGACTGGGTTCCACATGATTTAAAAGAAAGAGACATGGAACGTCGGAAAACCATTTGTGAAATGCTGCTTCAAAGACAGCAAAGAAAAGGATTTTTGCATCGGATAGTCACAGGAGACGAAAAATGGATACACTACGAAAATCCTAAACGCAAAAAAGCTTGGGTGAAACCAGGCGAACCAGGCCCATCACAGCCAAAAATAAATATTCACTGTGCCAAGGTCATGCTCTGTATTTGGTGGGATCAGAAAGGTATTGTATATTATGAGTTGCTCAAACCCTCTGAAACTATTAATGGAGAAGTTTACCGACGACAACTAATGCGTTTGAAGCGAGCCATAGAAGAAAAACGACCAGAATGGGTGAATAGACATAACAAATTAGTTCTTCAGCATGACAATGCCAAACCGCATACCGCAGAAGTCGTAAAAAGATATTTAGAGGGACAGGACTGGGAAGTGTTACCCCACCCGCCATATTCACCAGACATAGCTCCTTCGGATTACCACCTATTCCGGACGATGCAGACAGACCTTACTGGAGAAAAGTTTACTTCATGTGAAAGTATCAAAATTTGGATTGACAACTGGATAAGCTCAAAAGACCAGGACTTCTTCCAGCAAGGAATACGAAAACTACCTGAACGATGGGCGAAGGTTGTAGCTGCAGATGGAGCATACTTTCAATAATTTTTTTTTAATTTTGTAAGCGAACAAATGTGTTTTATTTTGACAAAAAGGGGCGGAGTCATATTCACATTATGTCGATTTTGATTGCGTCGAAGTTTGATTTTCTCACAGCTCAAAAGGATCGCAGACGTATTTGATATTAATTTCATCATGATACAACTACTCCGCGCGTTCCTGAGAAAAAGGGTCTTGACAGATGAACAACGAAGCGATCCCATAAGGGTTCCTATATTTATTTCAAGATACGGTACCCTAAAAAACAAGCACTCATTTCCAGTCCAACCATAAATCAAAGGCAGTGTTGTCTTATCCATTAGTAAATAAAAAAAAGCAATGCACCACGTATTTGGGTCATTCATCAGTAAGCCCAGATGGTATCATTCCGCTCGCATTACTGAAAATATACTAATTAGTAATTAGCATGTACCGACGGTCTCATTACTTGCAAAGTGGTACTTGAACATCACCAAACGAGTAGGCATAATGACCCTGTAGTTTGTAACCCTTTTTTTTTCATCGGTACCCGCTCCCCCCCTTGGGGACGTTGGACGGGTTATGCCGGATTCTTACCGGCTAAAAACCCCACGGTCCCTTCTAGACGCCCATTGCTGGGGCTACGGGAACGGCTCGCACTCTTCCGCGGCGTAGTTTGTAACCTTGCCTTTGAAGCGAAGAGTCCTAGGTAGGATAAGGTAGGGTTCGATTGGCAGAGACAAACTTTGAGCGCCGAACATAAAGTTTTTCTCGGATCCTGGCATGTTATAAGTTTGTAGTGTGTATCTGTGTCTATCGCATTATAGCTCCTGAGCGGATATACATACATCCCAAATTTTCGCCATTTCACGGAACCCCCTCGTGGCTAAACGTTATCAAATAAAAAAAGAAACATCCAAATTGGTCCACAATTGGCGACGAAATTGCGTAACAAACCGAACGAAACTACGGATACGACGAAACTATAATTGTTCTGTTTTTGCCCTTTTGCTACGAAACCCTAAAAGGTTCCTAATTGTCTCAAGAACAAAATAGTACATATTGACATTTTCCCGAGCGCTGCTTGGGTGACATTAGATTTGACCGGTAATTTAATTAATTTGAGATGACCGGCTTTTTAGATATACGACGACATGTAAGACACGACATATAGAATATTCAATCACAATGATAAAAGTTTCCAATGAATTTCCACTTGATACTATAAGATCTATGGGGGACCATATTCCTCAAGCCCGTTCCTACAGGTGGCACCCGGGTGGTGCGAAAGGAATAACCCAAGTCGCAGTAGAACTTGTGCCAAGATCGCCCGGAGATGTGCTGCCACCACACCTGGCAATCCGCCGTCAAGCAGTGGTGCAGTGGTTTCGGTGGCAGGGTGCGAGTGCCGGTGAAATTACAGGCAAATGTGGCGTTACATCCCCGTTTCAGAGTAAAGCGTGTGAGCAGGCACAACACAATGTGGCTTGGATCGTCTCCTCTTCTATTATCTATGGGGGCGGTAACCACTTAATTTTCGCATTACTTGATATATCCCGTAGACAGTACTGTAGAACAATATTGATATCACTCTTGTTGCGTTTATAAATTCAAGTCTCTCTTTACCTCGAAATTGCAGTGACCAATCACCGTACCTAACATGCGGCATAATTATGACTTACTCACCATAAACACTAGAAACCACTTAGGTAGTAGCAGACACAATGTCTAGACTTAAAGTCAGAAATGACATAAGAGGTCCATTGAACTAATACTCAAGTCATTTAGCAGAAGTCATTAGGTATTGCATAGTATCCGCGCCGTACTACGAGATTTACAATCGTATGACTAATATACTCTTATGAGTAGGTTACCAAGGACTCGGATATTAATCAAACAAACAAACCAACTTGCTAAAACAAACAAACGTAGCCAGCAATCGATTGCGAAATTTCTCGGTAACTAACCAAACGTCAAACTTTGTATACATGTTGAAAAAAAAATCCATTACGATAACTGAGAATAGATTGAACGCGGAATCATCAAAATCTATATAAAAATGCTAAATAATTTGGCAATTACGTCGAATGTTCTACAATTCAACGTTAATTATCAATTTTCTAAGTACGGTCAAGGTTTCAACAGTTTGAATTTCAATAGTTATGCTAATTAAGCTAATGTGAACGAAAGATAATACAAATATTACTATGTGTAAATACATAGGCATAGTGAAACGGCCAAGATGCTGACAATTTTTGTCACGCAATCATTGTAATCTACATACAAGTTATATACAATAATATTTGAAATGCCTTAGTTTGTAAGTATCACTTGTACTTTTTTTGAAAATTTATGTGAACTTTTTAATTTTTTTTTTCTTATAAATCTTTTCCTGTTACTTCGAGTTAAATCCACACTATTTACCTAAATGAAATTTAGACCAATCTGAAAGTATATCCTTTCAAATAGATAAAGAATTTTTCAAATCGGCTGGTAAATGACGAACTTCCAAGGTTAACAAACAAGAGAAAACTCCTTTGAAAATTGACTAATGGAGAGTCAGTACAGTAGTGGTTTACTCACGCTAACAACATGGTGTACTGTCGACGGCGACTGCACCCTGGACCTGATGACGGCATCGTCCGTCACCACCTCGGGATCCCTCGCCAGGTCTGCGGTGGAGGGCGATTGGCTCCGACTCGAGCCCTTGCTGTGTCCGTGTGTCACATGCAGGGTATCCATCAGTGTTTGCAGCGTGCAGGAAATTCAGGAAGGCTTCTGGTGATCGATCGCCATTGTTGGTGTCTGAAAAGAGCGAAATAGTGAGGAAAAGTTTCAAAGAATACTGCCCAACTTTAATCAATAAGCGAACGACGTTACGTAACTTTCAGGTAAGCAGGTAGGTCGGATATACTCCGATGAGGAAGGATCACATTCAGAGAGGGTTTAAGTGTCTACCAAAATATAAATTGGAAGTTAAAAGACTGAATCCAGTCAAATACGTAAAGGTAATATCAACTTTCGTAATCAGAAAGACAGTTTCAATGAAACGCAGATAAAGTTATTGCTTTGTTTGTGATGATAGATAGACGTCGGCAACTGCCACCCAAGATCTATTTCCATCTTGCTAATAGGATGCAACTTTTTAGAGCACTTTTTGCGATACGACGTCATTAGTCTTGCAAATATTTCAATTCACATCTTCTTGGCTATGGACTGTAAACAATAATGAATATTACGAAGTGGTCACAGGTTTTGTATTACGCTGGCAGTTCGCCAGATATTGACTTTAGGCATTAGGGCATTCAAGTACGTGATATGAGATGTTTTCGATAAAATCGGGAACTCGACTAAAAGCTGTGCTTTCGAAACTACAGGCATGATTCAACTAATTATTTGAGGAAAATGACAAAAAAATTATACTTTAGTGATAGACATTTAACTCAGATTTTTAATCAGTAATACTATTAATGATCATCCCTTTTACAAAACATATTTTACTCTAGTATCACGATGATTACTACTGTAGTCAAGAGTAGGTTCTTACCTCCTAAACTACAGGAAGTTTCATGTTTTGTGCAGCGGCATCTTGTCAATAGGATTATTTTCATGTGATATCGTGAAAATTAGTCCAAGAAGATATCGTATCGGCGTTTCGTAATAATTTAACGATGACCTTTTATATCAATCACCTCGAGCAAAGTGTAGACGAAATTACTATTAGGGCACGTGAATACGGAAGTATACAAACGATCGACGCGATGTAGTGTGGGTTCGAACACCGGTTAGGGGAATTTGGGTACGAAGAGGAAACTAATCAAATGCAGACTCATTGAAGGGTGAGTACTAGCAGCGGAAGCAATGATTTCTATCCTGAAAGATATACTAAGTTACTGTCAAATGATTGTCATGACAACGTTTCTTAGGAGTTCCTATGATCTATACTAATATTATAAAGCTGCAGTGTTTGTTTGATTGTTTTTTTGAACGCGCTAATCTCTGGAACTACTGGTCCGATTTGAATGATTCTTTCAGTATTGGGGATTCCATTTATCGAGGAAGGCTATAGGCTATGTTTTTTTTTTTTTTTTTCAAATTAGGGATCCGTAATAAAATTGCTATTTTGTAAACACAAGGTGTAAAATCGAAAACCTATTTTTGGGTGCGCTGCAAAAACTATTGACAATAGAACAAAATGATGTACTACGGGTTTGTACAATAGATCCCATTAAGACCTACAAAAAAGTCCGCGAGAACATATATCTAGCTATCATGGTTTAATCACAATAACCGATTTTGTGTATCAAATTTGTACACCGTGTACAGTTTGATCCAACTTGAAAGATAGGATAGCTCACATCTCAATTTATGATCGCAATATTATTTTATTGTAAATTATAATATCGTATGACAAAAACGTTAGCCACAGCAACGCGTGGCCCGGTCAGCTAGTATGTATATAAAAATCCTAAGGAGAACTATAATCTTGTAAGTGGCCAACTTAGGTGTCGGTGATTTTAGCCGAATAACGTAGCCGGGACCGGCCACTTAACGTGTCCTCCGAAGTTCGGGAGCGCTCAGTTCTAATGCCACTAAACGGTCCCGATCCGAATACGAACCGTCTAAGTTATGTAACCGGAAAGTTACATAACTTAGACAATCTGTATAGAATATCTTAACAAGATTCGCCATGAGCGCTACTGGATCTTTGAAAACTCAAAATTCAATTTCAAACTTTAGTTTCACTTAACGAAAAGTCTACAGAAAACCAAAATTACTCAAGAAATAACACATGTTTATTTTTTTAGGCTGGCCTCGCAGCTCAGCTTGTAGAAGCTCTTGCTACTGCTGTAAGTCGTGGGTTTGATTCCCACTCAGGACAAACATAGATGTTTGTTTGGATTACGTGTATTCTACAATATATTTTAAGAGAATACATTTAATCCAAATAATAATCAAATAAATATACCCAATATACGCATACATATTATTATATTATAATAATAATAAAAAAAAAAAAGTTCTAAATAAATATTATATCAGTTATCTAGTTCTCATAGTACAAGCTATGCTTAGTTTGGGGCTATATGGTGTTGTGTAAAGTCCATGAATATTTATTTATATATTTCGGGCTTTTATTGAATCAATGGCAACCATTGCCGACGTATCAAACGCGAGAGATAGCGGGATGAGTCAGCGTCATCTGTGGTCCGTCTCCGATCCCAATTTCCTGTACAGATAGCGTTATAACTGCATCTGCTCATGTCGAGTAATTATTTTAATGGATCATTAACGGTCTGGATGCGGACTACATGTGGCTTCCGAGGTTGCAAGGAAATCGTATTTTAAGCGGTGATGTTTGTACTTTCGTCTGCTTATCAGATTTCGTAAGTGTATAGCCTTTTTTATACGAGTAATAAATGTGCTTTGTAACGAATCACGTACTTACAATATTTGAGTTTTTCTATAGTAAAATTGTAATTATATTAAAATCGTAATTTGTTAGCACGTTAACCTTTTTATCCGTCAATTAGGTTGACTGGTACAACTGGATGGAAAAATGGATTTAACATCAAGTCTTAAGTAGTATGTATTACGTAAATGAATAAATAAATAAGTTTAAACCATTATTCAATTGTCACGCAATTTTTGAGTTGGAAACAGTCAGTTCCTCAAAATAATGCTGATTTTTTTTTTCTTTTTTGTCAGGGTCACACGTTGCGTGACACACCCACCGTTTAGTGACGCGGTGCAATGGTGTGATCGCTCGGTTGATTTTCACCCCCGTTCAATGACATCGGTGGGGGTCACCGGATCAACCCACCGGTCACGACGTGAAATTTCTGGTCGAAAATCACACCGCTCTCAATTTGAATCTGCCAAAAAGGCGGTAAGAGTTGAAACGGAATTGGATTTTGAGCAATAAATGTAAAAGGAAGAATGATGAAACATCAAAGATAGTTGTATTCGCGTACTTCAAATTAAATTACAACCACCTTTACATCCCAAATGTGATGGTATGAAAATGTTCAGGACCAAGGTATTAAAAGTGTTCCGTCTTCCATAATTGTGTACAAGAACAGACTTTTCAAATAACTATGGCAACACAGCCGTAAACATCTTAGGTGCAGTCAAGAGAAAAATCTGGTAGCTTAGATTTTTCTCTTGACTGAAAACAATTCTCATTGTTTTTATGGAATATAAGGTATGAGCATAATATAAGAATCGCATCATAGTATACCAGTTTCATAAGGTAGCTTGAGACATTCATTCAATTTCCCAACAATTTTTATAAAGGCCAACTTGTCATAGCTCGAATAGAAATAACTGCAGTTATCATAGCGGTATGGATTTTATAATTAGAGTTAATGCGGCATGACAGATAAGGCATCAAGGCCGTTCAACGCTTCTGTTCTGTTTGCACAAAATATGTTGGATGAGTCTGAATAAGTGTTATTTTTGGGTATATTAGATAGATATAGATAGATTAGACTATCCAGATGGTCCAAGTGCAGTAACCTTAAATAGTATGAGACCTTCGGCCAAAATCGGACGGAAAAGTACTGCCACTATACCTGGTAATCCTGGAAATTACTGGAACCTAAAAAAACTCACTAATAATGATACTTCCTGATTTTGTTTTACTAAAACGGTGTCATAACAATCTTGTTTTGGAATAAGGATGAAGCGCTCAAGGCGTAGAGATGTGCAGCAACTCTTGGCCCAGTCAGTATTTGGGTCGGTGACCGTTTAGTGGCAATTCAACTCAGAGCTGTCATGCATCGATATCCGTCCAGGCTATTGATAAACTACGTTGGAGGTCTTCGGGCATCTTGCAAATTCCGACGCTGGCCCACTCGAGAAGGTGAAATAAGAATGGTTTATATTAGGTAACTCATATCAACATGTGTTACATATTTTTTTTATTTAACGTAATGTCCCACGTCTGGGCCATAATCTCCCCTTTTTTTCTACGCATCTTAGTACAGTCGATCACCGTGGCTTGAATGCATCCAGATCATCTCGTCACCTTTTTCTGGGTCTGCCGCAGCGTCGCCTACCATTCTCCGTTTGCCATTGAACTACGAGTTTAGCCCAGCGTTCTGTAGTCGATTCAAATGGCCCGCCAAATCCCATTTAAACCGAGCGGTTTTGTTTCCCACGTCCTGTATTCTTCTTAGCGTCAGTTCAGGTATTATAACTTGAAAATGTTTATGTGCGCAATGTAAAGCTAATACAACTATGAATAAGTCAGAGGGTCAGACGAGCTTACGAGATGGGCGCTCATAAAATATTAAGTGCTAAAAATACTGCAAATTTTTATATGAAGTATACTGTATAAAGGCTTGTAACGGTATCATAAAATCACGGGCATTCGGCAGAATGTTGAAATTGTGATTTAAAAGAGTCCTTATTTTTTAACACAGAACTTTATACGAGGACTTGTCAAAGTACATAAACTTTATTGCTATTTTTTTATGTATCTCACTGAGTTAAGTTTTATTTGTATGGTAAGATTTCTGTGTATTGTATCATACTAATATTATAAATGCGGAAGTATTTTTGTATGTAACTTTGTTACACCTTCACGTCTAAACGGCTGAACAGATTTGGATGCAATTTACTATGATAGGTCATACTCTAGATTAACACAGGCTCCTTTTTTCCGCAAAAAAAGTGAAGTGTTCCCCTAGGATGGCCAACCGCAGACACCGAGGGGCGCAGCTAGTGAAAGTATATACTATTTGTATCAGTAACCTGTTTTTATCAGTTTATCATTAATTCATCAGATATTAGTATGGGGTTTGGTATGGGTGGTTTGGCCGTAAGACGGTTTAGTTTTCGATACCACCCTTGCTTACATTCTCAACTTACAACGCTCCTTGGAACTTGTATTCAAGTTTACCGAACAACTGAACCGTATAGCGCCAAGCATCGATGCATCGATCGTTGGACGCGATGCACTCGTGTAACATCATTCTACCACAACTTCTACAACTCGAGAACTTTACCTGTATGTATGTCATTTGGTAGAACTGCTAGTTATTTTTACCCCCGGCGAAAAAGGGTGTTATAAGTTTGTAGTGTGTATCTGCGTGTTTGTCTGTGGAATTGGAGCTCCCAAACGAATGTACCGATTTTGATGCGGATTTTCTGTTTGAAAGATGATGTCGAGGTGGTTCTCAGGTATGATTTATGAAGACCTGTTCAGGCGTTTGATGTTTATCAGATTACCCCAAGTTAGGGGTTTTTACATTTTCATAGAATGAACTTGTAGACATATAATAAATATTCATGGACATTTTTCATTGACGGGCCTTACGGCTCAGTTGGTATTAGTTCTGTCTTCTGCGCTGTAGGTCGTGTTTTCATAAAATCAGGACCAGCCTTTGTGTGACGAACATGAATGTTTGTTCTGTTTCTGACCACACAAATGCTGGTTCTGAGTTGGAATCCAACCAACGACCTGCAGCGCATAAGACAGGACTAATGCCAACTGCCAGTAGATATATGTATATAACTAATCAATATCACGAGGTGGCAACAATGTACCCTGCTGAACGTCAGCTGGGGTTTCGCACAGCCTGGACTTAAACACCCGCGTCTTTTATATCGGCTGTAGGCTGTATTTTCTTTCAGTTTGGCACGAACTGCAATCGAGCACGAATTTTTATAATTACATATTGTTTGCCCATTAATAAAAGGCACGTAATCGCGTCGGGTGGTCTGTTCATCATAAGTACGTTCACAATAATTCTTTGGGTTAGCTGGTTATGCATGGATGTGCAAACACACAAAGTATTGCGGTAATCGAAGTCCTTCGGCCCGTTCAGGGTTTTGAAGCTGGTTCATACCTATTAATTACTAGCTGTGCCCGCAACTTCGAAACAGCGCCTAGGTATTTTTTTGTTATTGTTCAAAATATTTTTATAGAGTTGGACTTGTTACAGTTTTATTATAAGTATAGAAAAAGAGCGAGAACAGTAAAACTAAATTGGATTCACGACCCGCTAGCCTGTTTGTCGGTAAGTTTCGAAACATACAAGTCTATTTCATTTTGAAACCTTGAATATTCAGAGTATTAAAGTATAATCCCCCTGCCTATCACTCCATCTCTTACTCCTCCCTCCAGTCATCGTTCGCAACAAAGTTTTCGCCACCATTTGTGATGTCAACTGACTGGTCGTGGTATCCGGCCCTTGCGCGTATTTCTATGTCATTATTTAATTTTAATAGCCCAGAATCCTGGGTTGTAAAACTAATTGGCCTCCCATTTACTTTGCCAACCTCATCTGTTCTACACTACTCTCGTTTCACAGTTCTATACAGCTTTTAATTACAATAATTATATAGGTACCTACCTGACAAATGCTGAGGTGGAACCTTTTTGACTCGACTAATATCCGAGATAAAGAAATATTCATGGACATTACACTATCTAGCCCCTTAAGCATAGCTTGCACTATGGGGACTAGATAACTGACAGTCTTTTTTTTTTAAATACATACACTTTAACACCCAGAAACAAAATAAACATCTATGTTTATCACACGAATGCTTGTCCTGATGGGAAATCGAACCCCCCCATATACAAGTCAGAAATGAAAGATGGAAGAAGAAATTGAGATACGATCAACATATTTCTAACTAGCTGTTCCCCGCGAATTCGTCCGCGTGGAATTTAACAATTGTTTATCGTGGCACCATTTTTTCCTATTCTAAAATAAAAGTACCATAAGATACTCCTTATAATATCAGCAGCCAGTAAAAATCCTGTCAAATCGGTTCAGCCTTTTCAGAGATTAGCCGGAACAGAAAGACAAAAAGATAAATTTTAATAGATTGTCATCTATTTATTAAGTCTGCTCCGTATTTTATCAATGTAAGCTTTACATCTTAATCTTCGCGTGAGATTTGTTTGAGTGGTTGGGATATTAGATCTGGCCTCTGTTTCCAATAAAGAACAGATTCGAAATAATCTTATTTACGTCTTGAATAGATTTGTTATTCATCACTTTGAAAGTATCATAAATCAATACGAGTTCAGCTTTAATCTACGTGAATGATTCACGTTCACTACTCTAGCTATTATTCGATTTGTAAATCAATCATGAAGGGCATCAAGAATTGCAGTTCGCGCTTACTTTCAGAAGAGATGAGGGATAAAAAGGTAGGTAGTGTTTTAATTCAGGAATGGGCAACCTTCATAACCAAGTTCATCCAAATCCGTTCAGCCATTGAAGCGTGAATTAACAAACATACATACAGACAAACTTTCACATTTATAATATTAGCATGACATACGTGTCAAATGGATAATGTCCGAAAATGAATGTCCTGAAGAATCATTTTGGAATTCATACGATTCGGCTTATTCCCCAAGTACTCCAAGATTATTTCCCAAACTGCTCCACGAAGGAGTAAGATGCAACTTAAATGCAATATTTTTGAACAAGAAATTTAGAATATTTTATACTTTGGAGTAGTTTCAGAATCAATGTATGGGATTCTTTTTAGAACAAAAGAATGGAGTACTTTTGGAAACCCTACGATTCTTACGAGTTCACAACCCACCAATTTACGAAACCATTAGCCAAACACCAGACACTGGCAGATTTTTTTCTGGCAACGACACAAAAAGCCTCTAGAAGAATCCAATTCTAGTCGACGAATTTGTCAGTTTTATCCTAAAAGCACTCACTGCATATATCTTTGTATGGCAGATTATGCTGACCCCTAAATGCGGCCACTGCTCTAAGTGGAGCCGAGTGCAGATTATTCTTAATCCAGAGTGTCAGGGCCAATCATAGTTCCCTATCTCGATTCCTGGAACTGATAACTATGCATGTTACTTGTGCTTATAATCTCAAACTACAGATTACCAAATTGAAATCTTGTAATTGTATTAACGTAAACATCGACCTATGAATAAATAATTGTATTGTATTGATGTTAGTGGCGACATCCGCTCATAAAATTACTAATATACACTAATCGGGATGGTGTACTGCCTTAAAACCTGTAGTATCAAGGAAAAAAAATGGTTTGTTCGTACAACACTTTGTCGTGTTGTTAAAACAGAAACTTTTTTTTATTTTATATCAGTGAATTTTAAAATTTCTTTACGTATATCTCATCCAAACCAATGGACTAGATATTAGTATCAGCAATTATACCAAAACTAAATAAACACATATTTTTTGGAAAGAAATCATGTAGATAACGATTACGCGTTATCGTTTGAACGGTACGCGATTCCTAATAATGAACCGACAAGAATTATTATCGCGGTATTATTAGTATCATAAATGTTCGTACCTGTAGACCCTAGTATATCTACTAGGTATATCTAGGTATGTTATTATTAAAGCTAGGTAGGTGTTCGTGGAAGGACTCGAGATAAATCTAATTGGTTCTGTGTCAGCAGAACATTGGAAAGGGCAAGTGGGTAAGGTTTTTGCCGAGTCGAACCAGTGAGGTTGTGGATAAAATGCGTGTTTTTTTTGTTTTAACCAGTAAACTTGTTAACACAGAAACATACCTCTGAACCCTATTTCGAAAATCTTTATATTTTTTATTTTGTAGCCTTCAGCGTCGATTGGTTATAATTTCTTTTTTATGTGAGTAATGTATTGAAACTGAGCGATCTGTTGATAGCTCACCTGATGTTAAATATAATTTTTCCACTTCCATAGGCAGGCAGTAGAGACAATTAATTACCGGCTATCGAGAATTGCCAAGAGAGAGAACAGAGACCGCTGGTTATTACCAGCAATCTAATCTTCTTACAAAGGCCACATTTCACCGTGTAGTTACACTATCGTGGACATAAGAGCGTGGTGACCCAGGGGCACAGGCGCCGACTTTCAACCTAAAGGTCGCTGGTTCAAACCCACGCGGGCACCAATGAGTTTTTCACTTCAAGGAAAACATCGTGAGGAAACCGCCATGTCTTAGAATCAAAAATTCGAAGACATGTGAAGGAATTTTTCGATGCATTTAAATTTAAAATGAGCACATTTTTAGGCTATGTAAATCTGTCTAATTGGAATGAAAAAAACAGCATAGAATACTGTGCATATGCATTTATAATGGCGATGTGCCAGGACCAATAAAACCCTAATAAAACAACGCAGCAGTAAAATTACAATAACTGAGATGGGGACAAACTGGGCAGTGGATGCTACAAGAACGCCGAGGTTAGTTCCAATACCGATAAATTTGTATTTATTACAGTGTAATTTAATCCTGTACTAGCTGCGCCCCGCAGTATTACCCGCGGTTGACCATACTAAGGGTTTTTTTTTTAAATTGATGTATAGTCAAGCGTTTAGCCGCCATCTCACCTGATGGAAAGTGAAGATGCGGCCGACGATGGAGCACGGTTGTCTACATTTGTCCGAGATAACAAGTAGCCTATATATATTACTATTCTAGACTATAGTTTATTCCAGATCTGTTCAGCCGTTCTAGCTTTAACAAACGTCCATCATTTCGCATTTATAATAGACTAGCTTTTAACCGCAGCTTCGCTCGCGTTATTGTTTTTTTTTTCAACCAATTCCGGTTGAATCATGTATGATTCAAGTTTACACCTAAAATTGTTGAGTATTTACTTATTTATTGGGAGTTTAGCGAAAGTGTATTTATTACCCCATTCAGATCATTTTCTTAAGCATGTCCAGTAAGCGCTGGGAATGAAACAACTGAAAGTTACAACTGAAATTTCGAAGTGGGCGCTTAGCTTCTAGTGACAATTAGTGACGCCAACATTATCGAGATGTACGTATGAATTCTATTTATAACATTTGTAGCGGCATGTGTGACGATGTCGTTATGAACTGCTGTCATACATAGCGGCATAGCTTCTCTGATCATCCCTGATATTTTCAGTTCAGTGAAAACAAGTAACATAGATTTGGTTTAAAAATTTTTTTTCAACCAATTATTATTAACTTGTCTTTAAGTAAGTTCTATTTATATTTGTTCATAATTAAGGTGTACAATAAAGTATTTTTGTATTGTATTGTATTTTCTGGAGCAAGAAAGCCAGGAAAAATAATTACGCTACAAGATGAGATCGCTAAACATCACATACAATAATTACAGCTTCTAGCAGAATAATCCAAGGCTAACTGGTCTGTATAATTTCAAGAGATCTCAATTAATTCACAACGAGTTCACCAACCAGTTATATTGTGTTTTTTCATGATGTAGCTTTGTTCTAATATTTCTATCAAGGTTATTAACAGATGTTAAGTGAGGCTGAGTTTAGAAACATTACTAGGGATCCAGCAATGCATATAATAACAAACTTTAACATGTGACATCTAATAATCCAGATTAAGCCCATGTAGTAAATTGAGAGCCCAATTGTTGATGGAATAATCACTTATGAATATATTTGTTATAATTTTTGTGTGCCACCATAATTATCTCATAGGTCCTGATCGTCCAAATCAGGTACCGCGGATGTGGGGTGAAGGGGACAAATTCCTCCCCTAAAATCATAAATCTAAGTAAAGATGGTTTCTTTGTGCTATCCTTTACAGAGCTTTGTGAGATTGAAGAAGTGAATTTTGCCCCCCATCATGAAGTATTTCTGCGGTCCCTTATCCAAATCCAATCCCTGATTCAAAATTGGTTGAAAAAGATCACTTATAGCTCTGAAGTCAAGTTTGGTATCAGTTGCTAAACTATTATGCATGTTATTGTAGTGTCTATAGCAATAAAGAGTTGTATTATATTCCACTATTGAAAGTTAGCCTTGAACGAGTAACATTATCATCATCTACCACAGTCTAAATTTGCTCACTGCTGGTAAGGCTTCCCTTTTGTTATAGCAATGTTCTGTGCATTCGTAACAATATAGGAACAATTAAATTAATTAATCACATTTTACACTGCATAAATATTTTAAGCAAAGTTTTATAGTAACTATTAACTTAGAAGATATTGTAATGAGCTCGGCGCTCACTTAACAGACTGCCTAACAACAGCTAAAATCAAAGAAAGGTAGGTATTAATGGAGGAAGGTATTTGTCCAGTAGTGGGACATAATAAGCTAATCATAAAATAAATACCAGCTTGGGTTGAAAACAAATACAAAGAGATTTGCTAGAAGAGATTAACTTGTAAGCATAAAAAACAATTTTTTAGGGAACCATGTTTAGCATTATAAACAATAATAAACAGCACCAAAATTTATTTGTATATTTGCACTCACTGAGAGTAGCCCTGCATTTCCATAATAGGAACTTAAAACGCTGGTATGATTATGAGATCTGGTTTAGAATATGTGTACTTGTTTTAGATGTGGATTGCTTAGGCAACAAGAAGTCTTAGTGATAATAAGATTTATGTTGGAATGTGGAAATTGATAGGCTGTCATTATATGACTCAGACATCTAAGCTATTTTAAAACAAGGATCTACCATAGGACCAGGCAGTGTACTGTGAGTCACTAAGCACTAAAAAATAAACAAAGAGTTTTATCTCGTTTGATGCAATAGCAGTGCACTGGCAGACAGCCAAATATACGATTAGCCTTGGATTAAGCCGATTCGGTGGGAATGGGAAGTATATGATCCATTATGTGCCCTACCACCTTGGAAGGTTCACGTATGACGTGCGTATCCGCTATTGTGGACGCATTATCACGTACCGACATGATAATGAATCTATCTTGCTAATAATTTTGATTTTATTATTTATATGTTAGGTACATTTGTAATTGAATACGGTCAGCCAGAAGATTAACCCGGCACCGCACACTGACGGCAACGATACATCCCAAAATATAAATACAAATACAGTCGCTTGCAAAAATAAAATGAAATCACATACACAGCAAATGATTGTCAGGAAGGGATATAGAAACAATTACTCACCACTTATATGTAGTTACACTCTTCTTGTCTTTATTTCATTAATCTGTACCTTATGTTCTGATAACACAATATTTTCACTGCATTGATAAGTAGAAAAATAAACCGTCACCTAAATATATTTTAAATCACGATTTTTTAGCAAATGATGACCGAAAACAAGAAATTACAATAAGACGTGCGCTGTAGCTGGACTGGATGATCGAGTTGCTCTTTGATAATAATATTATTCGAGAGATGGCAGCACTGGAGCCTTAGTCTGGTACCATAGACAATAAACGCAAAAGTATTATGATAGACCTAATTTCAAAAACCTCAAACACTTCGATATTGCAAATGCCGACTACGATCGAAAGCCTACTAAATTTTACAATAATGCTACTATTTCAATCAAGTAGCTGATCAGTCGCGCTAACGTTAGGGACGTGATGTGGTACGTTTAAGAAAAAGAAATAGAAATTTAACTACTGCTAACTGTATTTGTCAAAAATTATGCATAAAAATGTGCTGGGTGTGGGAAAGGATCATGATAAGATTACTCTTATTTGGAATTAAGAAAACCTTAACATAGAACAATTCTATCCGTGTAAACGACGGTCATCCTATTTATTAAAGGAATAAGGATGTCTAATTTAATAGTGATACGGATCTACTATAAAAAATAAAAGATGCTAAATAATTAATTAGGTAATCATTTATGACAAATGTGTTGGATAGATTCTCCCATATATAAGGAGTGAATAAATGTGCCGACTTCGTTTTCCTTAGGTACACAGCTTTTAGCAGTAGGCGAGCTGCGTTGCGTTGCTTTGGCTAGATTTGCAAAAAAAAGTGTAACATCTACAATAATAAATACTTTTCACATTTTGTGCGTTATTGAAAGTTTCCAACTGATTTCATTTATTCCATTGGCTATTTCACTTCTTAATCTTCGAAGAAACTAATTTTATCTACTTTTATATTATGGAAATAGGAATGGTAGGTTACACTTCGCACCTAGTCCCAATCAATGTAAATATAGGAAGGATGAATATTTTTACAATTTTGTTTATTAAATCATTATAAAATCACTAAGATTTATCATCGTTTGCCTTCAATAGCTACAGATAGATGCTGCGCCGACTTATAATTATAGGATACTTTGATTTGCAATAGTCATTAAACTAAATGTAACTGTAGATGTAATGTAACTAATTTTTACTGGGGATCCTATTCTGGGCCCGATGTGATATGATACATTAAACTTAATTTATGCCAACTTTCAAAGTTTATGCAGTGAGGACATGATATGATGACAGGAATATTAAGCTTAATACTAATAAATAATACTAATTAGAAAGAAATTCAATTTATTCTAACATGATAGAATAATCCGGGTCCCAGAGTAAATCACGAAAATCGGGGGCATAAGTCAGTTATGACTTTTAGGTTTTTAATAATACCTCTCATTTAGATTTTTGCTGCTGAGCGCCATCTAGTTTGTCTTCAAAGAAACTACTGACACATGAATGCCCTCTCTCACTCGCTCTCGTGAATTCCGTGCGTTCGAACGGTTCAATGACTCTCTGGCGGCCGTTTCTATTTTCTCTCTGGTTCCGTCGTTGAGTCCGTCAGTCGGCCTGCAAAGAGGTGGTCTTTGTTTGCGTTTCACGTTCGCGTCGCGAGGTCCCATCAACGGTCGAAGCTCCTACGTATCACCGCCGAGACGGAATGTGCCCGCATAAGCGGAACCGCGGGTCTCGCTCCTCCCGGTCGTCGTGAGATGTGCACATAGCGCCAGGGTGGCGCCTTCGACGAGTGCAAGTGCAGTGAGGTGCAGTGGTGTCGGTGTGTGCTCGGTCGCGTGGGTCGGCCCGGCTACGGCGGGGACGGCGTCTTGTGGCAGCGGCCGCGCGGCCATGACCGGCGATATGCCTCTGGGAAGCGCGCACGCGTTCGGCCGCGCGCTGCTGCGGGACGGCGCGCTTCCTCCCCTGGAGCCGGGTGCACCAGCGGCGCCGCAGCCGCCAGCGCAGCCGCCGGACAAGCGTCCGCCGGCCGCCGCCGCTAGCCCCGAGCAGGTCATGAAGCTCTACATGAACAAGCTCACACCTTACGAGCACCGCGAGATATTTGATTACCCGCAGGTGTACTTCATAGGCGCGAACGCGAAGAAACGCCCCGGGCTGGTGGGGTTCCCGAACAACTGCGAGTACGACAACGAGCAGGGTTCGTACATCCACATCCCGCACGATCACATCGCATACAGATATGAGGTGTTGAAGGTGATAGGGAAGGGTAGTTTCGGGCAGGTCGTGAAGGCTTACGACCATAAGAAGCGCGAGAACGTCGCGTTGAAGATGGTGCGAAACGAGAAACGTTTTCACCGTCAAGCTCAGGAGGAGATCCGTATACTGGAGCACCTCAGAGAGCAGGATAAAGATAATACGATGAACGTGATTCACATGTTTGACTCGTTCACGTTCAGGAACCACACTTGTATAACATTTGAGTTGCTGTCAATAAACTTGTACGAGCTGATAAAGAAGAACAAGTTCCAGGGGTTCTCGCTGCAGCTGGTGCGAAAGTTCTCGCACAGCCTGCTGCAGTGCCTGCACGCGCTCAACCGCAGCCGGATCATACACTGCGACATGAAGCCAGAGAATGTGCTGCTGAAGCAACAGGGCCGCTCCGGAATTAAGGTAAGAATTTGTATATATACACAAATTCCTCATTGGGCCACTTTTTACTTAGAGAGCTAAACTATAGTGCTAATGTAGACATGTCTTAAGGATTCATTTTTCCACAAATAACTCGGCTAACACTTTCCTTCAGTAAGATTAATAATTTTAAAGCAAAACTAATTACCAATGATAATTGCTACAAGTACAATTACAAGTCTCATTTGAAGAAAGAAGAATTTAATTAATTTTTTCTTACTCAATAAGTATTTATAGGTTATCAATTCACATGTTCAGTTATTTAATATAATTTAGTTTATAAAAACCTGGCTCCTTTGGGTTCCAGTCATTGGCTTCTTGGTCGGAAAGGATTTTTTATGCTTTCACAAATCGACAAATAATTAAATAAACTTTGTGCACAGAATTTTTTGTTAGCTTTTGAAGAAAAAAATATATTTGTAGAGAAAATCTAGAGCTTTCTTTTTTCCGTTTCTGTATATTGTAAACAGTATAGGTTTCTAAAATTGAAATAATAACAAAAATCTTGTAACATTGCATTTGGAAATGATTTAGCATTTCAAAAATTGGTGGATTGTGACATATTATATTAAACTATAATATATTTTATTGGTAGACTCTCCTACATAATGTATGAATCTGTGAAAGATTATTGTGAAACTGATTTGGCGATAGCCTGCATGTACCTAACGGTTTTCAAGCAAACAAAAAAAAAACATACCACACTCATCCTTATTAGCGATTATGTGGCATTTTTACACAAGGATTTGCTGTATCACAGGTGGCATGGACACAATCACACAACACAAATATGCATGACCTGAAAGCAAACTTCATGCTCCTCACATTTTAGTCTGTATTGAACCCAGGTCCCCTTACTTCGGAGAATGTATTGCTACTATACATAGATAGAAATAGCTTTGTCTATGTTTTCATTGTAATATTGAATGTCATATCAACAAAGGTCCTCAATTATGTGCCAGTCATAATGAATCTATGTTTGGTCTTCTTTCGTTGGCCAAATGTTATGTCTATGTAGACGGCTTCATTGCTTATTTGGTAGTAGCCCTGCCTTCGTAACGAGAGGTCCCGGGTTCGATCCCCGGCCGGGGCTCACTTTGTGTGGCGGCGAAGTTTGTTCTCGAATCTTGGTGAGCCACAACCCGCCTGTGACACAGAGAATCCTAGAGTAGGGGGAAGAGAGTAAGCGCTTGTTAAAAACAAAAAAAAATGTGGCGGATCAAAGACTCAATTAGGTCTATTTCAAGTGTTTGAATGACAATACCCTGGGTTAACAAAATGAAAGTCTAGACTATTGACAGACTACAGTTGTTATTTCCTGCTATACACCTACGCAAACTGAACTAGAAATCTAGTTTTGCTTCAGCACTGTTTCAGTGACTACCTAGTTTTGTTATTTGAAAACCACTGGTGTTTTATTTAAGGACTTTGCGTCTTTCGTAAGGCTATGTCACTCCATTTATAAGCTAAACTTCTTGAACCAACTTTAATGTAGACCAATGCTTGAACCACTTTTGGTGTTCTATATATTAGGTATGGCATCAGTTTGACAAATCAGTATCGATATAAAATTATATTTATAATAACAATCAAAGTCAATCTTATTGATTCCGTTCAATCGTAACTATCGTTTGGGAACGCAACAATTTTAAATTTACGCTTACGTCAAAACATTTTTTTATGCGTCTAAAAAGACGCGACGATCTGAAGGCCCACCTGATAATAAATGGTTACCTTCACCCATACCAACGGCAATACCACTAAGGTCCTCCACGACCAAAGTATTAAAATACTTTAGTCGCATCCCGTTGCGCCCGCCACCCGAGACGGGCATGTATAGTCTCAAGTGCCTGTGTCTTTTATGCGTGTCACGAGATCTTGGTACATAACATGCACACACATATGTCAAATTACAGTCTGTTTTTATGGTTTAGCAAGTCTTCTTAAGGCCAACTGTTCTAACTCTAACCACATAATTAAATCAATCTCATCACGAAATAATATTAGCTGTTATGCTGAATATTAGCACTCAAAATATATTTTTCCTATCTGTAAGGTTGACTGACAGTAAGTGCTTTAGCATTAAGTCTCGGTATTTATCGTATCCAATAAAGTTTACACACTAATTCCTGGACAGGAGTCCCTGTCTCGCAGATGGACAAAAACAGAAACACAAGATAAACACCCAAGATATGAGAACTAACATGCTCACTACACTAAGTGTGTCCCGGCCGGCAATCAAACCCGGGCCGCTCGCTTCGAAGACAGGGCTACTACCAACTAAGCCACGGAGCCATTAATAGTTTACTACTCGTAATAAAGAATTTATTAAATAATTGAACTCCATATTTTGTGTATTTATGATGAAAATTTTGCTTGTAAACACGAGAAACGTTTAATCCAACAATCTATAATCGATTAATCTCGCGATTAATTATCTGTTGTTTATAGTACCAAACGTAGTACGCAGTTACTCAATAAAATTATATGCTCTGTGAAGACAAAAGCTTGTGTACCCAATGTTTCGAATACAAGGACATTGAATGAAACTACTACAACGGGAACTCAGCAGCAAGAGATCACCTGCAGGGTGAGTAGATAATGTCCTTGTATTCATGCCAGTGTCTCTCACCTGATGGCTCCGTAGCTTAGTAGTATCACTGCGCCTTCACTTATACTGTCGATTCCGTACCAGCCTCTAATGTTCCTGGGGGACACCGGCTTACTCTGGATAATTGAGAGTGAATGGGCTTTGATCTACTACGGGAGCCCAATCCGGTAGACAATTGGTAGATGTCACATGTCTTCGAATTTATGGTTGTAAGACATGCCGGATTCCTCGCGATGTTATCCGTCATTGTTTCGAGAAAGTGGTATTGCGCACATAAATTTTTCAAGTGAAAAATACATTGGTACTCGTTTGGGTTTGAATCAGCGACCTTCAGATTGAAAGTCGGTGTCTATGCCCCTGGGCCACCACTACCGATTTTTATATGCTACCGACTGTCTTATTAAATTACGCTGTAGGCTGTAGCTAACAGAGCCTTTAAACTTTATACGACATGGAATTCAAACCAGCGGTCTTCCGATCGAGTCTCAGCTGTCACCACTTCGCTGCCCGGGCACGTGAATGTATAATATCGGACCATACCAATCACATTAGTATACCGATGTTACGATGTTAGCATAGATTATTTACTAGTTAGTACATATTGAGGTCGAAGTACTAAACATTGTTCTTAGCTATTTCGTTATTTCCTTATTTCTTTAAGGTCACTACCGGTATCACAGAATAAGTAGTACTAAAGAGGGACATGTCGACGTTATTAGTAGAATTTAAAACAGAATTATTTGTGACAAAGTAAAATTTCTTTTCATGAATTATAAAAATTTTGGAATTGTCAATATTTATCGTTGGTATGGCGATAAATATTACTAATATTATAAATGCGAGTCAACGGTTAATTCATACCCTGGGGTACACATATGCTTTTTATCCCGAAAAACGTACTTTTATTTGTTTTAGAAAATCTTCTTCTTCTTCTTCTTATCGTGTCAAAAAGATCATGTAGTTTATCAAATTGCTAATCATTTACTAAATATTGGTATTATTAAAAAATACAATAAGAAGTACATTAACAAGAACTTCTTTTAAACATCCCCGTCTCAACGTGATAGCGGCATCGCGATACGACTTGAACTCATTCTTCATATTGTATTATTCACATAAAAATACATATCAAACCTATAAATATAACAATATAATGCTACTAAATGGCGAGATAGATCAGTTCCAAAATACTCGTAAACTAGTTTTAACACTTACAGATTTTGCTTGGAGCTCATTTTGTGCAGCTATGGATGATTTGTTCTGGCAATTTAAGATTATACTGGATGAAAACGTTGAGCTCATAGATCTTTCTTTCTAAGACTCAATGTGTACGTGTGCTCATGCGTTCCAATTGTTTAAATAAACCAAAACAACACCTGTTTCGGCGCAGACGGGATGAAATCAATAAGTAGAAGTAAACACTTTGATCAGCTGGGCCACACCCGCTGGCTTTACTAACTGATGTTTATTCTGTGGCGGGCGCCCAACTGCCCTTATTCCACCCTTGCCACAGAATATTTAGCAGCTCACGGCTTTAGGGTCGGGAGACGGGACTATTTTTGCATCCAATGAATTTTTGTTAGGGACCTTTTGCGTTTTACTTTTTCGACGTTGAATATTGAATTTATGCGCGTCAACTTTTACCTTTACATAGTTGAATATTGATTTTTTACGTTTTGCGGCGGTAGCAGATATTTTTTATTGGAGGAATACGGCTTGAATGAGCCCTCGACCACACCATTAATAGGTACCCAAAATACTTCCCCATAAGTTCATATTGTACTTACCGTTGTAAAACTATATTTTTTTTATTAGGTCTTCATAATGTTTGTTTGCGTTAAAAGATGGCTTATGTTTTTTAAAAATAAAAATAAAATATTGTTGAATTATTTTGTCAAATATTAGGAAAGTGCCGATGTCTCCCTTCGTTTAAAATTAAATCGACTAGAGGATTACCGAAGTTACAACTACTGTGGTAATCACCTAGCCTCTACAGTTATCGCGCGACGTCAATCTACAGATTATAGAATTACGTGTTCTTGTACACACTTAATACATAAAATAAACCACGTACAGAGAAATATCAATACATTATGAAGGATTATTTGCAGATGTCTCGCTTAAAGCACTCTGTATGGCAGCCTTTGTTAGCTAAACAATATTTTCTTGAGGCTTTAATCACTTTAATTTGACCACTGCCTCTAAATCTCCAGTGGTAAGATAACAAAAAAGCTAACAAAATAGGTTTCCTTATTGCTTAAAGCAATATCTCAGGCCTTTCTTGGGTGGAAATAGCTTTATTTTATAGAATAATGGTATCTTGTCATAACTAGCAATTGAGGAAAGTAGCTACATCTCAAGAAAGAAAATAAAAAAGACAGTTAATATTTACGCACTTATTGCTTGAAACATTCTCTTCCAGGCTTGTTGATGAATGGAAATAAACTAGGACCTTTGTTTCTACCTATATATTTTAACAGTGTGTAATTGTAGAAACAAATAAATGTTTTATTTAACTATCTATCTTGTCATTGTTATCACTACGCTAGAAAGAAAACTATTATTAATTGACACGGTATTGTTCTGTGAAGCAACATTCTATGCAGACGAAAAATAAAAAGGTTAAATGTATTATTTATTAAAACTAATTAAAAATAAAGTAAATAAAGTTATTACTCCTTATAACATCGGTGAAAGTCCCGTCGAAATCTAGCCGTTTCGAAGATTAGCTGTAACAAACAGATGACATACAGAAAAAGGTTTTATAAATTGTTTTACTTGTTATAAGTACCGTATAAATTCAATTGCATTTAGTAGAAAGCTATTTTGACATTACAAATTTACTTCAATTTTATTTATTCGTATAGATAGACGAAAGAAATCTCCCCATGCTAAAGAGATACCCGGCACTCGATAGTTATCGTCCGCCGTTCAATCTATTTTCGTAATCAAGATACATCTCTAGCCATGTGATGTCGGTTATTTACGTCACTACATCCGCGTTTAATGCGACTTCAAAACGTTCCGAAATTCTTGAAATATTGGACTTGCTTCATTTGACGAGAGTCGACTAAATATTGGAGTAAAACAACACCAAACAGATACACGAGTCTGATACTGTACTGACTCCTCAGTGTACTGTCTGGGTACCGGAATACTCAGAAGAGAAATTTTCAATTTCAATCTGCCTGTTTAAAAATCTGTTAACCTTAAAAAAGGCGAAGTGATGGTAACTTTCTGCCGCCAATCACTTGACAGTGTCTATATCACATTAGGTGAAATGTATGTTTAAATGCATACCGCATGTTCATACCACCCTAGCTTACTTTTTACTCATCTTCTGCATCTGTTGTTATGAAATGTTTGGTAAATTTCGAGCAAAATTATTGTAGCAATTCCTTCATGCCAGCCTCACCAATGCCGTTGCATTCACAAAAAAAGGTTCAACGCAAATACCGAAGAACCTTCGACCGCTCACTGAAACAAAAAGTTTGACCTACAAGTGGGGGATTTAGCTATTTAATATTTACCTGCTCACCAATTTGCCTTTACCACTATAATGATGTCTAGACATCATACGTCAAACGGGTCGCCGAAACGAATTTGTAAGTAGGGTCAACCGCAAAGTTTTTTTTTCATAATCCGGTAGCAATATTTCCTGATGCTTAAATCTCTTGGTTTAAAATTGCTCACATATACTCCGAATTATAAAATTTTACAAACGCTTACACACCCTTGAACTAAAATTCAGTGTCGTAAGTGGTATGGATACACACAAGTTGTGTTTTGTGATTATGTGTATCCATCCACGCAGGACTACTACTACCAACTTTGCCTTAGGACCATCGAAAAAGTATTGTGTCAAAAAATTAAAATAAAACCGGCTTCAATACGACAATACAAATTCTATGGAACCAATCTGAAAGCCAATTTCAAATAAAAAAAGAATTTTCCAAATCCGGTCGATGGTTTTTGCAATTGGTTAAAATATCATGTCATATCATATTATCATGTATTTTTTGACACAACCTTTTCCCCCCGTGTGGCATGTGCCATACAGGCATTAAACCCGCTCCAAACATTAGAGTGCAGCTGAATTTCTCATAACCGTTTCTCACTAAGAACAAAACGCTTCAACTGACGAATATTTTAACTTAGCATTTCTTTGCGCATAACGTTTCTATACATCATATTAATAACAATACACAACAGCCTTATCTAGTCCACGTTAAAGTCGTCCGATGAATTAATCTAGGTCAGTATTATCGCCGCGTCAAATGAGACACAAATGACACACTTGAATGGAGACGCGCGTCAAATTCACTCCTGAAATTTAACGATTCTTGTTCACTCGAGTAATATTTCGTTTGTATTATGTTCAAAGTCAAGAATCCTTATTTCCATTGAATTCTTAATAATTACTAATAACGTCTTTTACTTTAGTTATTTGTCGCGTAGTAGGCGTCGCGTATTCAAAGTGCAATGTGAGATTTTTAACTATTTTCAAAATCTGGAGCAAGCGTGAACTTTATAATTTTTTTTACCCGACTGTGCCAGAAGGAGGGTTGTGTTTTTTGAGTATATTTATATTTATTTGAAACGTTCTGTAGCCTAAACGGCTTGATGTATTTTAGGTTACAGTCCCTGTCGTTAGATTCGCCTTAATTGTGATTCGCACTTTAATTATTAAAATGAAACGGGCGATTTTTGGCGCTATATAGTTAAAAAAAACAACCTCAAAATATATCGAGCGTGGTAACAAAATAAAGGGTTTTACAACAATAAATACAAGTTATTATGTTTTTAAATGTAATTTGGAAGTCTTTTGTTGATTAAAATTATGTGCGCTAATCCTTATTGTAAATAGTCGATGACATATCAAGATAATTAATTTTTGCTCGTGGCTTCAAAGTCTAAAAATTTATTTCCGTTGAATAAATATTTGGTGACGTCACTTTTAAAACTAAACATGTGTCTACGAGATCACGCGTTCTTATTATATAAGTTTATCGCTTGTTATAATCCTATCCGACCCTGCACTGATACAGAGATAAAAAGCAGTATATGTCTATTGAATTTTTCTTTTGTGTATTGCACTATATAAATGTTTAGTCTGTTCTAAAATGAATTGCACCGATTACTGCATTTTAACCCAGTTTTCGCCCTGAACTCTCGGCAGCCGAGTTGTGTTCCAATTATTTTCGACTGAACAAAATTTTGACATAGGCACTGAATTCTCAAGTGGCAAGTGGTCAGACCGCATGTGATACATAATACAGGGAGCCGATAAGATACACGCTTCATTGGCAATACCTATACTAACGGTACGTTGGCTGTAACAGTTTCTGCCATTGTTGCCGTGAAATACGTAATGCTCGTTATTGTGAAAATAACTTGAAAGGGCAGACAAACAACGTCTGCTGGTATATCGGTCTATCGTTATTTTTAACCGGTATCGAGTGCTACCTACATGTTGCTGGTTTGGAGTTAGATTTGCGAGAGGGAATACGCTACTAGAATCATTTATCCTTGGGTTTGGCAGTAGAGTACTTTCAGAAAGATGCAGGTAGCTGGCGCTCACCGACTCGCGCTGGTAGTAGACGCAGGTGGTCTGATCTCCCAACTAATGCGTCGTGAAGGAATGCTGTTGGGTTTTTGGTCGGTAGGAGTCAGGCGTAACTCACTGTCCCCACAACGACAGAATATCCATGACGAATTCTCAAAAAAAAAGAATAGTCTGACTCTATACTTCGTCCCGAACTGTTAATATAAGTCCCGACCGGCTCCGACTTGACATCAACTTGACAAATATTATACATATATTAACACCCAGACACCAAAATAAACGACTGCGTTCGTCAAACAAGCATTTGTTTCCCCTAGGAGGGAATCGATCCCAACTACTCACAGCTACAGCGCAACAGGCGGAGCTACTATCTACTTATATTCAAGTTGTATAATTGCATTGACTTTTCTGCAAATTGTTTCTAGTGGAATCTAAATTTTTCAACTTTCTAAAATGATCTTTTGATTACGCGAAAAGATAAGCTGTCCCAAGTGGTACGAATCCAAGACGAGTGTCTTAGGATTCACCTTCCATATTCAGTCCGTGTTCGTGTAGCGGTATATTTTAATTTGTACCGGTTCACTGTTATTTACTGGCGGCGAGTAATTAAAGATCCTCTCATAAATAAGCATGCAGTATGCTTTTATGTTTGTTAACGGTCAGTAATCAACGTCCATCGCGAAAAAATTGCATCTCGCAGGAAACTTATGGAGTTATGTGTTGGTATTTAAATGATAATTTTAATATTTTATTATAATAATATATTGCTCCTGCCACAGCTTTGATTGATTGTCCAAGTTCTCCCACTTTGACTGTTGGGGTTTCATATCTGTCAAGCAAACATGTCCGATCCTTTTTGAAGTCGGTTAAAAATAGAACTCATTTTTGTTGTTTTCCCTACTTTTGATATATACAATATATATATATATATATATATATACGCGCTTACATCCAGAATACAAGATCATGCCTTATATATCTTGTATTCTGGATGTAAGCGCTGTAATGTAATATATATATGTTTTTCAATTATTTCACCGAGTGTCCAGTCCATTGTTCTAAAACGGTGGAATTAATTACCCGGTCGCTGATTAAACCATTAGAGCGTAAACTGAATTTATGATTCGCAACACGCTTCTTGGACGAATGTAAATTATGTCGGTCATTCGCACAGAATATACTTAATTGGATTAAGAATATCCTAATATTATAAACGCGAAAGTGACTTTATTTGTTCGTTTGTTACGTTTTCTCGCCTTAAGAACCGATTGTAGGAATTCTTTCAGCAATGGAAAGCTAAATTTAATTACACCACTATAGCTAAAGGATCAAAGAATTCGCGACTTTTAGTGAGGACTGTGAAGCATCGCTTTCTAGTTATTTTTTTAGCACTGTTAAAGTACACGTATTCACGTAAAACACTCGGCCGTGTCCACGACACAGCCACACCAAATTTTTTTATTTCATAAATTTGCCTCACACGGTATAACCCATAAATAATAGAGCGCTGTGTCACTACAACAATCGACAAGATAAGAGCCACCTTTGTAATTTGACTCCTGACCTTGTCCTCCAAGCTACACAATTAAAAACACTTCAATAAGAAACCACTTTGAAAGCGAAGACCTTCGTAAGCTCTCTTCAAGGCTTTTTTAATATCCTCGGTGTACAGCAATATATTACGTGCCACGTTTTCTGAATTTTGAAGCGGATCTTATATTTTAATCGAACTTTGTTCAACGGTGAGTTGAACAATTTACGTAATAACAATAAATGACTCACTGACACCATTTATTCCTCGCCCTCAGCTTACCAGACAATTTAAAATATATTTATATATACATATCGGTCTTCAATAGGCGAAGAATAAACTCATAGGAAATTAAAATACGCAACATATTCGGGTTTTTACTTGGATGCTGTATTTTTTCCAGTTATTTTGTATGGGACCCCTCCGATACTGATACTATCCAAAATTCCGTCCCGCCCCCTGGGCCGTGATAAACTCAAAAACAGCAAGAACATAAATTTTCATCTCTATTTGCCGACAATTGCAAAATAAATACACATCCGCTTAAAATTATTAAGTAATGAAGAGTCAAGTTATTTTAATAATTGTTGAAGCGTATCTTATCGTAAACAAACATCATGCAAACATTTAAATTTAAGCTTATTAGCGTACCCTTTTCGCATCAGAGTCCCAATGCCAGCTATTTCTGACTTTAGACGATTTGCCGCGTCGAGTTCGCCTACTCACGTGAATCGAAACTTATCCCCTCCGGTAACGACGTAAACGATTTTATTGAAATTCCTCGTGAATATCACTTTTTGAACTAGTCAAGTGTTCTCAACAAAGTTTTTTCTAAAAATCTGTAACACTTGCATGCTATGGTAGACTTACCCGTGCACTAAAGCTGGGCAACAACTTAGACATACCTTAGAGGTCATATTTCATAAAAATCTGTCACAAGATACTCCTAAGACATTGTCAAAGCTTAGTGTAACCGGACATTCGTATAATATAACAGTGTGCCCCATAAAAACCCAGAAAATCCGATTTACTATCATAGCGCATAGATATATATTCGCCTCAACAACAAATGCCCTTCAAATTAACAATAGCATCCAAAAAGTGCAACAAAGCGGGCTCGACCAACAAAAAAACATGTTAGCAAATAAAGGCTGACGGGATATGCACCGACTAGACACCTGTTCGTCAGGTAGATGTATAAATAAAACCCGTAAAACCAGCATAACTTGATCGGAAGCGCCCCACTCCGCCAGGGGTGTATATTCCTGGAGCGAATTGTAATTGTGCTGGGCGTGCAACTGAATGTTCACTTCGAAAAGGTTTCAATACAATTTCACGTTTGCTTTGCAACCCGAGCTTTTCGTGACTACATGGAGCTTTCCAACGAAATTGCCACACAATTTCATATAAATATTTGCACAACATACGGCCTTTCGTGACTGCTGTCATATTGTATGGTGCAAAGATTTCTCACTTGAGTTAAAACGTTACGTAGAAGCCACACTAGCTTCGCTTGCTGCTAAGAGCTTCTCTGATGTGACATGTTCTAAGGCATATTTTTACTTGCAATGACTTATCTTATCTTTGACAGTTACGTGGCAAAATTTCTTTAACCTTGCCTGCGAAGCGAGGGTTTCCGGACTCGATTCCAAGCCGGGCAAACTGTAACCTTATGTGTATCCATGCTACTTGCGATAAAAGGACACCTAGTACACTTGGCTTACTTCCTAATAATGCTTACGTACTCATGCTATGAACTATGCTATGAATGCGTTAGCGTTATTATTTTGGGCTCCATGTCATGACTTTATCAGTCCGATAGCGCGTCTCCCGTGTGATTAGGCGTATTGTGCATCGACAGCACTTAAGCACCTGTGCTGGAAACCTCGGCTTAAGATAGGCTATTTTCCAACCGTACCATCAAGCTAAGCTCCTGCTTGCCACGCTTGTCATTAACGATAGCAGGAAACATTCAGGAAAGCACCTCTGTCATTAACGCACCATAAAAGATTCTTTACCAAGAAAATTCATCAAAGGTATGTGGAACTTGTCTCGTTAATGCATTGCCGACTTGGTCTCCATATCTTATCATCCAGTTCTAGCGTCATTGAACTCCTGTTTTTGTCGTAACCTTACAAATAAAAACAACATAATTCGATATTTGGTTGTACGTTTTCTCGTTGAACTACTTTAGAAGTTAAATTGTCTGTTCCACTTTGAACGTTGTCTACGTGACTGTCCTATACTGATTACCAGAGGATTGTCATCTCCGGGAAAGTTTTTTAATATCCCAACAAGCTGTTAGAAAGTCCCCTGAAGCCTTATGACCTGGCAACAGTTGATACCCATTGTTAGGAAGCAGGTGCTTTTAACAAAACGGCTTCCGGTGCAAAGTTCTTTTTTAGGTCACGTTGATCTCCGTGTTTTGTTTATATCATCGAGTTTTAAGGTTTGACTAGAATGCTAATACATATAATACAATTCTGTAGTATAATACATAATTTTTATCTACCGCGTTAGGTTTAGCCAGTAATAGCAATGTAAACGCCGAAGAATGTTTTTTTCCTCATTGCAATTCTAAGCTTTTCTATAGTATAATATGCATTATTATAGTACATAATTCTAAACTAAACAGACAGATAGACGAAAATAGCGAATTTGTTTTACAATTGAAGTATATATACGGAAACGGAACAAACTTACGCTCATCTCACAAATTCTGCCCGGGAATCGAACCCCTCGCTCCTTAGGCAGGGTTACTAGCAACTAAGCTACGGAGCCGCCTAATTTATGTTTCTTATAAAGACGCTTATCAGTGGTAAGAAATACGTGACATTGTGCCGTTATAGAAACGACTGGCAACCCTGCGTCCTTAATTCGCCTTATTGAACGATTCCGAACAAAAGAAGTAAAATTGTAAGGTTTGTGTACGTGTGTATTCTCCTTGATTTTTATTATCTGTTCCTCATAGCCATTAGCTACGGAAATGGTACACGTCAAATGCATTATTACCATTTAAAGATTATTATCACGTTAGCATGCAAATTAAACCGCTGTATGGCAATTAGATATGAGGCCGCAATGTAATGTGGTAGCGACTACTAATACGGTACATTATTACAATGCCTATTTGCGAAGTATTGAATATCCCGCTGCAGCCAGAATACGAACGGACAAGACAATTATCTACAGATAATTCGCTCCCTTATCTTACTGAACTATTATCTCGTTATCAATAATCGAATTTAGCGTTGATAAAAATTTCAACATTTCTTTATAGAAATAAATATAAATATATAAATAATATTTACGGAAATTGTACACAGCGCCATCTAGCCCCAAACTAAGCATAGCTATGAGACCCAAATTACTCATAAAAATAGTAACATAGGTTATATTTTATCCGCGTATCTCCCCGGGAACGGAAATACGCGAGTAAAACCGCGCAACCCGCTGCGACTTGGTCTTCTCATACTTCGGTACGATTGTAACCACTTAACATGAGGTGGCCTGTCACCAAAACCACAATAAAAAAAAATTGAAGGTGTCGTTTGGATAGTGTTCTAAGTAAAATTCGATAGTGGCAGTCATTATAATATAGTTAAATACCTACTTGTTTAAGTAATGTTCTATGTTGGCGGTCATTATCATACTATCGAAAAAGCAATAAAGACAATTATATTGTTTGAAAATAAATCGACCAATAAATTACATGAACTAAGCTACTAATGACTATGGCATTCGAATAAACAAAAAAAACGCTCACTCACTCTTACTTCAGTACAAGTATTCTGCTTCGCAGATGGCTTGGATACTCACAACTCAAATATCGAAAACTATAGTTAGAGCATAAAACTTCAAGTTCATCCCCAGATGTTTGCCCGCGCTGAATGTCTATTCCCGGTCTCATCAAGCATGGTTAGGTTACTAATCTACGCAAGCCTTATTAGACTCGATCCTTATTGGGATATTTTTCACAGCAAACCATTAGTCCAATAAATAAATTATTTATTTATAGAAACCCGTTATGGAAGGATACGTCAACTATAGTTGATATCATCCGTTTTAAAAAGATTTCTCAGGACTTTCGATTCCCACACTCGTTTACAGAAAATGTTATAATGTTTGAGAATATAATTTCAGAAAGTAACTGAACTGATTAAATAAATTTAATAAAGTCTCTTGGTACAAACTAGAAAAGTAATTAAGTAAGTTGAGTTGATGATATTTTTTTAATGCAGAGAATTGCTGTGGAAGCTTTAAGATATAAATGTAATTAGGTTAGCGTTTTCTACCCTCATCGCAATGGAAAACTTTAAAAATATTTAAAAAGTTTAGGAAACCGATTCAACAGTGCATTCCGACTTGCGTTGACTGGCCAAATCGGAATCGCATTTATATTGTTAATTGATTTTAAAATCTTATTTTATGTACACAGAAGGGTGTGGGTGCCGGTGAAATTACTGCCAGTTGTGGCGCACCATTTCCCTCTCAGATTGACGGGCGCAAAGAGATGCGACTTGGGTCTTGTCATACATTTGTAGGGGAACACTTGATTGTTAAGAGTCGTGTTTTTGTTGTTTATGGATGGCGGTAACCATTTATCATCAGGTGGGCGGTCTGCTCGTGACCTTGGTTATATGAAAAAGGGTTAAATTAAATTACAATGATTGCCTTTGCGTCCCTCTAAGTGGCGGGTTTGTTATTGTTAATCGCGAGCATAGGAACTTCGAGCTTATTTTCTTCTGTACATTCAACTTTTGATCTAACAAACAATAATTCTGGGTTATTTGAAGAGTATCCTGGTACATTTTGGTTATATTATTATAGTGGTAGATGGCATCATCAGGAAAACAAATAGATTGGGTAGTCTGCAAAGTATCAGTTTTAATTGAAACGTAGTTTTCCTCATGAATACGGAAAATTGTATTATTCATGTCACCGTAAATATTATACATCTCATCACCATTATAGCATGATATTACTATTATATTTTTTCAAACATTTACATTTATAATCATGTTAAACAATGGATATTGAATTAAGGTAATTCTGAACGTACAAAAATAGTTTGATTTCGGATTGTTTAATCTTATAATTACCAGCCGTCAATTAGCAAACGAAGTGCTGAACGGCCCAATCGGTTCGCAGCGAAAAAATATTCATGTCTTTGTTATTCATGTATGCAACTGACCCGGCTGAGAGTTGCTTCGAGTTCCTGGGAGTTGCTCAACTTAGATGATCTATCATGAAAACCTTGGCAAGCTTAGCTACGAGACTACTACTCGTACTGTTACTAACAAAAGATCCTAAACAAATTACACGTGGATTCACAAGTTGTTGAATTAATAATAAAAATATGGGCTACAATATTTTTACGCATAGGGCATTATTACACTATTAGGGGTTCAATTGTTCCATTAAATTTCTATGGAACACTCGAAGGCACACCTATGAATCAAGTAAAAATTATTCAAGTTGGTTTGGAATGGTCGAAGATAGAGCGTATTTAAAAAACACAAAATTAAATTAGAACACCCAAGCTCCTTTTATTATGTCGGTTTAAAATAAAGTTCCAAGTATACACTCAGTTGACATTTACATACGTAATTAGAAGTAAACGACACGTTTATAAATTACAATTACCTAATTAAAATTGTAAAGACACTATTCTCACGAGAACAAAATGCTTAACTTGGCATTTCAGTTCAGAAATATTCCAGGGTCTTTCATCGATTCTAGAGAATAGGAATTTTATCTTATCTCCATTCAGTCAAGGTTTTTGATCTCCCATCGAGTTTGCTCATAACATTCTCGGAGATATCTGCTGTGGAGTCGTCAGTTGCAACTCTGTTTAATATAACTTAATTCTTTATTGTACACCATACAAATAGATTAACATAAACATGAAATAACTAGCCTGACCCTGAAAAGAGTTTTCTGCCAGCTAACCTAAGTAGCTAGAGAGAGCTGATAGAAAAGGTAAGTAAATAACTATGGCAAAGAATGTAATAGCTACATAAAATGTAGCTTGCTGGACGTAAAAGAACCAACCCCGTAGAGAGTAAGGCCAACTCGCGGTTGGCTGGAATTTACGAGAACCGTACATTTATTTACTTTTTTGATAATAGTATAGGCTATGTGCTATTCCAGACTATAATCTATCTCTGTGCCAAATTTCATCAAGACCCGTTCTGCCGTGGCGTGATTGAGTAATAAACATCCATCCATCCAAATTTTCGCATTTATAATAGTAGTAAGATTCTCTAACTGTGTAAGTCATTAGGCTGAGACATCTCGTATGCAGATCCGTATTGGAAAGTAATTAGATTTCAGATCCAATCTTCAACTTGTCGAGTGGAGCGCAGAGATGTACGGTCCCGGTTAGACGACATAATGAACCAAATGCGACAGAGGGAGAATTATGTAGCCCGCGTTTACAGATACGAACTGTGTGTGCTGTACGAACAATAATGTAATGTTCACACCTTAATGTCTGTATTTTTTAAATATTCATGGATATTTCATACGGCCCCGTCTAACCCCAAACTAAATAAAGTAAATTTATTGATAACACAGAATGATTAAAAATCAAATAAACAATTGATAAAAGTTAAATAAACAATTTTTTAACAGAACTACTACTAATTGAGCTGTGAGGCCAGCGAAAATGTTCACCGAACTTGATTTTTAAAATTTAAATCTACTAAATACAAAATCTCAAAGGACGTGTTTTAGGTGGAGCTACAAGATCTGTTTTATTTGTTATCACATTTAATTAAATATGAATTATGCAATGTAAATTATGGAATCTTAGGAATATATATTTTGAGGAAAGCTTGGAAACTTTATACATAAACAACTAACCCGCCTATTTCAAGTCGACAGAGCCCACAAATATTATTCATTCGTTCTCTTTGAATTATTTATGCCTGAATGTTGTGAAGGTACTCTTGCGTGACGTAGTTTTACTAGTTAGACTCTGATTTATCCTTCTAACCCCTGGTTTACGAAGGACCAATCATCGCAGAAATCAATGAAATTAATCAACGATAAAACCGAATGTCATCCTATGCAATCAAAGCCCTTGACAGAGTCATAGTTAAATTTTAATGTTTTTCTCAGACTCGCAATACGGACCGTAGGCAACATCTCCTGAAAGTATTGGGCACAGGCATAAAGTAATTAGGTATTTATTATGTGGTACAAATGTCAAATACACATAAGTGACACCCCAATACATCGTGCCCTCGTTTTAGGACAACGCCTATGTTTTGCATTCAACATCGTGTCGTATTGGATGCCGATAAATTCCTTTAGATCTCAAGTTTCGTTTGGTCCCGTCAAAATGTACACGAACAACTAACATATTCGTGCACATATGAGTCTCAGGATTACCTTTGGCACGTTACAAGTATGTCAAATTACAATCAGTTTCACGTTTCAGCAAGTATTTTTTTTTAACTGTGGATGAAAAAGAAGGGTTCTGTAAGTTTGTAGTCTGTATAAACCACACCTTGATGCGGTTTTCTCTATTTGAAAGGGGATGTCATCTATATAATTTATGGGAATTGTTCAGGCATTTGAAGATCATCAGCTAATTACCATTTACTAAGCCGGGGTTTTCACATCATGCGTAAAATGAACTAGTTTTTATTAAGCTTTCGTCTATTCCAATCCTAATCGGCCAACCCGTGGAGAAGATAATCAACCTAAACTCGCTTAATTGTAAACCGGCCACCTAATTCGTTGGAGAGAGTAAATTCCAATTTAGCTGTCGATCGCGCTGTATACTGCGTTATCCCTCTTTGCCAAACATCTATTCTAAATGCGTCGCAGGCGGGCAACGGGCGGGAATTTGCAGTAATTAGGTCACTCGACCAATATTTATTAATATAGTGAAGTGTATAACGCTAATGATACTAATATTATAATAACGAAGGCTAATCAGCTGATGTGGCTACATAAACGTTGGAACGTTTTCAGGCAACAGTTTACGCTTTTTGTATCAATTGTTTTAAAGATATTATGCAGCGTGATATAGCTTACATTACGATAGTTATGCCTTATCTCTATAAATACTATTTTTACCCTACCATACGTTTGCAAGAATAATAAATGTAAAAAGTTACTGGACGAGACCACATATGAACACTAAAGAACAAATTAATCATCTAGAAGAAAGACTGCTTCATTGAAATTCAATACAACGGTATTGTTTCAAACGTCTTCACGTGCGGTCAAGTTGAACTTCGGAACTCCCCCGACGAAAGTTTCTTCAAGTGAAGATCCTCAGCTGGCAACTAGCCCTCGGGCTCAATTGGCCACTTGCAGACGTTCCACTGTCTACTCCAAAAGCACTTCGACGTGTATTCCGTGACGTTTCGCTCTTGACATTGAGATCATCACACGATTGTTTTGCTTTCGAGTGTAAATGGCGTTTTAACGCTCATATTTGTTCTTACATGGCTTTTATGAGCGACTTCCGAAATGGAGTTGCTCAATATTTTGACGATAGATCCTCGCCAATTGTGTACCGAATTGGATGACGATTTTTTTTAGGATTTCTCTTTTAGGACCTTTGTAATTTGAAAAGAAAACTACACCTCTACGGACCGATAAATAAATAGGAAATGGATGACTTTGATTACTCTTTAAAAGGGTAGGACCATTGTAATTTGAATAGAAGCAACACCTCAACGCACAGCGGCGGTCGACGCCAATAGTGGTATGGATGAATCAATAAGTCTGCTATGACAACATTTAAATCAGTTGTAACGCAAGATTTTTTGCGATCCTAGTGCTTTTTTTCTGAATATTCTCCAATTTCAATTGCGCTTAAGTATGATCAGTCCACTTGAATTATATCGTGGCAATAATTTACCACGACCTCCTTTCGCCGCCGTTTTCATTAAGCCAAGAAGCGCCTGCACTCAATTATTTTATAATGCTGTATTACCAGCAATTACGCTACCTTATTAACTTTAACACACTTTTATTGTGTGAGCAATCAACTAATTTTTATGATTGCTGCTATTTTAGGATTCCGTACCTAAAGGAAAAAGGGAACTCTTTTAATTAGCCTATTACATGTGTATATCCTACCTTAAAACGGCTATTTCTTTTGTATTGTAAGCCATCATTGTTATTCTGATAGCGAGCTGAAACTTTCACAGAATATAACTTAATCCCTGGGTTTAGGCATCCACGTAGTACCGTAACCAGTATTTAAACTACAATATGAAAATATAGTTACAAAGTAAATTTTTTTTTTTTTTTTTTTTTAATATATAAATATTTATACTTCAATGTCACGCGTTCTTATTACTAAGTTAGTGCTCGTTCTAACTACCCGATCCTCCATGGGGAAGAGCCACAAAGTTAAAATTAGTTCTATAACTATCATCGAGCTAGCAACCATTTCAATAACACAGTTTTTAGATGCTGTATTTTTCTATTCCATTCTCACCTTTCTATCGTTGTGTGTCAATTAAAGCATGGGTCTGTAAAACAAGTCACAATGCCATTGTTAGCTGCCTAATGGTACGCGGGCATGTGATAGGCATCGGAGCAAATAGTGCGCCAGGATTTTTAGCGTTGAATTTTTCATATAAAACTACATGCACTTTTTTAAATTCGGTCGGGACGTCGTAGTTAAACTCGTCCGATGACATTATCCGTGATCAAGTGACCCTAGAATGATGTACGCCAAAAATAAATATAATATAATAAATAAATAAAATGGTTCTAAAAATAATATCACATACTTGTTTTATTAGATAACTTTTCATCGAAACAGGCACGAATTTAGTCTCACAGACTGGTCGTGGGTGAGATTCACATTCAGGAGAAGCATGTGTTGAATATAGATATTTGTTCTGTCTCTGGGTGGTTAATATAACCATGTATAATCTGGGTGCAATATAAGCATTCTATCAGTTATAATATAGGGTAATGTAAAGGATGCTTGGAAGAGATCATTTTTGGCAATAGACTGCCCATTGTTAATAGTTAATCGCTTAGCAATTTTTATGATTGGTGGTCATTAAAGTGTTATCCATTATATATAGTTCCTATAGTACAAGCTATGTTTAGTTTGGGCTAGATGGCGTGTCCATGAAAATTTGCGGGTCTTAATTTTGATATGACAATGAGAAATGGCAGATTGTGTGATGGGCGGTGGGTTGTATTATCAATGATAACGCTCCGATTTCGATCATATGCACTCGTTCCTTAACAACTAACAAGATCTTGGAGGTGGAGGTGGATTCCATACACAGTGCAACAAAGAGCCGAACATAAACTCGAACATGCCAATTAGTTCGGTACTGTCCGTAATAGAATCGTGGGATATTATAATGATGACTTCATTCGAGAGGCTCGTGTTACTCGGCTGTTATGAATCTGAGACGGTGTTATGATAGATGGCTGAACCGTCCAGACTTCATCTCAAAGTCAAAGACAAATCTTCCACTAAAGCAAAAAAAATGCTTCCCTTTTTAAAATAGGAAATATATACCTAAATTACCACGCGTTCTTTTTCGTGAGGCGATTGTTCATACCCTAATCGACCCTCCATGTGCAAGAACATACAACAATTATACGACTAAGGAGAACCCAAAGCAAGTATAAGCAGACCCAAGTCGAATCGCATAATGACAGGTGCATGAGACTCAACGTCTCGTGCACCTCGTCTCGTCCGGTATAACACCGGCACCCACACGAATGAACTTGGCAGCATTTCAGGTTGCTCCTTGACGAGCAAAATTGACACCCCAAACTGCGTCTTTCAAAAGTGTTTGAAGATAGCGTGTCTGTTCCAAAAATTCACCCTAGCCGAAGCCTACGGATCGTTGGGTATGAATGTCAAAAGTGCGTAATCATTACCCCGTGCAGACGAGCGGGTAAGTAGGTCACAGACAGGAGTAGGCGATCGATCGCCACGCAACGAGATAGACTCGGTTATTGCACTTCAGTGCTGTCTTGTGGGATGTCATTTAATTGATTGTGTCTCAGTATTGTATTATGTTTGTGCATGAAATATATTGTGGGTATAATGACTTTTGATGTTAGATTCTTTATGTGATGTCGTAGATTATGCGCACGAAATCATTCCGCAATATGAAGTTGAAGATTCTACTGTGTTTGTTTCGATCGTTTTTATCAGCGTTAATGATAAAAACTTTGTAAAAATTTATAAAATTAAAAATACATTTTAATTAGGTTCTAACACGCAAATCAAAGGTTATCGAAATGATACAATATGTTGTTCTGAAAATATGTTTAGGTGAAACTACGCCTCTACATCATTTACCTTGTCGCTCCTGGTAACGTTTCGGAACCGTTCAGAGGCACTTCTTCACAGACACCTTGGGTTCCCAATTTACCACCATTTTACCAATTCATGTATTAGGTTTTTTTATTGAATAAAAAAATTTACTTTCAAGTAGCTAAAAATTCAACACCAGAGATGCAACTTTTCATACGAAAAGAACAAGAATAAATAAATATTCATGGACCTTTCACACAGCGCCATTGGGAATCAGATTAGTACTTATATTTTTTAAATAAATACGCGTATTAACAATAAGACTTAGAAATAGGGTACCATTTTACGTTTATGTTCATAATGTTAAAACATGGAATGACTGTTTCTTTGAACAAGGGTCGGTTCGCCGAAAAGGACTATTGAATTTGTTTAGTCCGAAACTAGGTTTAGACCTTCCCCTGCGGGTTTGTTCCACATAAAAACAAACAAGTTTCTGTATAACTGAATTAACTTTAACGGGTTGTTGAAGCTGTGCCTATAATTTCAAATTATCCTTAGCCATTTCCCACGAGTCGACCTCTTTGCCGCAAAGCTTTAGGTTTAGGCTTAAATAAACCCTTCTACGTAATCACATTATTAAGTAGGTAATAATTATTATTAATAACATGTTGGTGCCAAGTTATTACTATTTTTTTGGCAACCGCTATTTCTAGCAACAATATTTTAAGCAACAGGACTTATACGCCAAGGATTCCGTTTCTCCCATTTTTTTTTTTTATACAAATACATACATAAATCGATAACGTTACCGTTTTAGTTTTTATCTGAACTAGATTTCTCTGTGTCGCTTTGGCATGGTCAAACTAACACACAAGTTGTCTTGTATGTTAGTTTGATCAATACCCAAGAATGTTAGTAGAATATACCAAAAATTATGATATGATTATTACCCAAATTTTGCACAGGCCGGGAATCGAACCCGGCTTCCACTTCAAAAGCATGGCCATATTCACCATTACAACTTATTCTGTAAACCTTTCGGTTACCGGTTCAAAAAATATTATTAAGCTGGTTCATATGGTTTTCTTTACCCTTTGAATATGAAGCCTTAAAAGGAAAGTACCAGGCTACCCTCTCAAATCACTTTTGCCAAGCTCATATTACATCAAACTTTCGTCAAACTTCAAACGTGCCGTTTACTCACCCGGCCCATCGTGACAAGTGGTCAGGTGGAGTAGCCTAGATTCAGACAGGGGTCTCAGCCACGAGAGCCCACAAGAGCACTTCCCGCCTTACCTTGTCAGGCTCTGATGTGGCTTAAGCTCTGAGAATATGGAGGGTAAAATTCCACTTCAGTATGCAAATTTTGAATGGTAGTATTTCGGACAGCAACCTCGCCGCCGGAATCTAAATCACCGAAATGTATATTTTATCGTGTCATAATTTTCTGCTTGGCGGAATCGGAAATTTCATGCATGAGCATAATGTGATACAATTGCATTGAACCTTGGACTCGGGCCAGTGGTTCATTCCGCTCTCGCAGTTATAAAAATATCTCTAACAGCTCTGTAGACCAGAGGTTACCATCGAGCGCTTGTAGCGCTTACCCAGTCGTCAACGATCATCTAAGCTAAATCAATTCTCCGCGCGGTCTGTTGGATGGACCGTTTAGTGGCGTTGGGACCGTTTGATTCCGAGACGAAACCGTAAGAATAATAGATTTTTAATTACTACAAACTGTCCGCTTTGATATCTCCGACCTTCATGCCGGAGGAATAAAAGGTGCAGCCAAAAAAAGCGTGTGATCCCGTGCTTCGGACGGCTCGTTAAAATGTTTATCGCGATACTAATCGACAAAAACGCATGCGCACGTAACGTGACATCCCAGTCTCGGGTGACGGGCGCAACGGGATAAGACTTGGCTTTTTTCATACTTCGGTCGGGGAAGACCTAAGTCGTATTGCTATTATTATGGGTGCAGGTAACCATTTAACATCCTACAGTTTGCATCGGTACAAAAAAGGCTGAAAAGGCTTGAAAACTCGACACCGGAGACGGTAATTTAATGACACAAAAGAAAGTGGCAATCGGCTTTATCTTGGGTTTAATCAGTATATTTACTGACGCTTATTATATCCTAGAAAGTTAACCTGGTCATACTTTTTAATTGAGGTCAGATTAATTTCGCTAGTTATAATTTATTGGCAAAAACGACCCACTTCGTGACCGCGGCAAAAAACCAATGCCACCCACAGCGGAATGCTTTTAACAAAAAGTAACTGGACTATGGCATTACCTGAAATACTTTCTTCCGATGTAGGTGTAAGTACTGGGTTGGCCTCCATTTCACTTTTAATTGTGACCTACTGCTGGACCAGTCTGCAGCGATTACGAAATACTAGTTAGCCCGTGCCAGTCTAATGCGTATGTGTCCCTGCAGTGGGAAAATGCAGGTACACAGCGCCCTACTCTCGATAAGTGACAGTGCTCTTCCGTTAGATATCAAAACGGCTCCGTGGTTTAGTTGGTAGTAGCCCTGCCTTCGAAGCGAGGGTTTCCGGGTTCGATTCCGGGGCACACTTTGTGTGGTGAGCATGAAGTTTGTTCTGGGGTCTTGGGTGTTTGTCTTTTGTTTCTGTGTTTGTCCATGACATCTGCGACTCATGAGACGTATCATCCCCATCTCGGATGATGGACGCAGCAGGATGAATGCAACTGAGTCGCATTACTGTTGTCATATGGGCGGGGGTCGCCACTTACCACCAGGTGGGCCCTCAGCTCGTTCCGTAACTTTTTCACATGAAGAGACATTGAAATTGAAAGGTCAAAAGAAATGAACTACCGAAAAATCACGATGACTGACAGTTCATCTTAATTTAATAAAACCACTCTAATCCAAACAGCGAGGCGACGACAAACAAACAGCCGTTTCAATGCCACACTTCTTATTCTTGAACTGTTGCAGTAACATTGATTGCGTACGCGCAAACAAAACCGCGCTTTTTTTTTCTCTTTTTAATTTTAGAACGGCCTCCCACGGGCGTACTATGTGGGTTAATGCCAAACCCACACGACCTGTGCCCCGCAGTTGAGTGACACGCGTCTCTTTAAACTGTGCCCCTATTGTTGTCTTTTTTGCTCATAGGACTTGCACAGGCGAGTGAAAGAGGCTGTGATGTAACCCGGACATGGAACGAGGCCAATGACAAGCCGATCAGCCTAGGTTTTAGATGCTATCGTCGGCTAGACTAGCTTTTTGTCGCTCAATATTTTCTCAGTATTCTCTCTGTTTAATGTTTTGACATGCCAACGAGACATTCCTTTTTTTAAAATATTCATGACGATTTCACACATTTAGCTCCAAATTATGCATAGTGTGTACTATGGGAACTAGATAAATGATTGAATAGTTATTTATATTTGTTTATTGTAGATAAAGACAGACAGAACAAAAATCTATGTTCGTCAAACAAATGCCCTGAGTGCGAATCGATCCCACGACGTGCTAGAAGGCAGAGCAACTACTAACTGAGCCAGTTAGTTCAGCCAACATCTCTCATACTCAATCTTAAACATTATGTTTGTGGTTTCGTCAAGGCTTTGGGTTCCAAAGTACAGTAAATAATGTCTTATTACTATGGCTTATAATTCTGTAACGATCCTGTTTGTAGGATAATTCCCTGCGAAATACAGGTTGTTATGCTTTATATCCAATGTTAATTGTATGCATAATTCATGAACTCCAGAAGCCTCGCTCTATTTGCTTTACAGGACGCTATTGTTCAGCTCGTTCTATAAGTTAGTAGGTCTCCGTTTGAAAAGGAAACATCTTGGTTTACATTTAATTATATTTCGATTGTAATAATTTTGGTGGCGCAACATCTCGCTGACATTGTTTGAGAGATAGTTGAGTTGGCCAGTGTGAGCATAAAGCTTGTTTTAAGATTTAAGTGTGTTCGACAGATATATTTATTAAAAAAATCTCAGCACAAATTAACAGCAGAAACAGTTAACATTAGAAACAGACATCATTTAAATTAAAACTAAGTAAGTATTAATAGAGATGTTGATTTCACTGGTAAAATAATTAACTTAATCTGCGGACTTCACATTAGGCAAGCCTGTATCGTGAAAACATGTCAACTTATAGAATTAAAAAAATCAATCTTTGCGCCAAGGCCAGAATAACATATAGTGAACAAATCTTAGATAGTCCTCAGTAGCATCGTAAGAAAGTGTTGATAGCCATGCATTTATTATGCATTTCGCTTCCATTACAGATTTATTATATCGCATTGTTTGATAACATTATTGCACACGTGTTCTCTACACACTGTGTCACTATAATCTTTACTTCACATTCCAAATTATACGACGCAACTGTTACAATACTACTCTTTATAATACTCAGAACGGCACACGTGAATGTGTATTTAATATTATCTAGGGGAGGCCTTATTATTACTTACACAGTTTAATACTAAAACAGGAATAAGTACATAACTTAACATATAAACATGATATATTTGTGCAATAAAGTAATTTGTATTTGTACTATAATCACTTCTCAATACTTAATGTACCTACACGTAAATATTAAATTTTATCCAGGTTCAAATTTACCATATATTTTCGTAGAGCATACCAGTATTTTTCCGCTTTCAATATATATATACTTTCTATTAATTTGACAGCTGCGCCCCGCGTTTTTAACCGTTGTTAAAAAGTCAACACGAGGCGTTAAAAAAATAACTGACAGAAGTTGTGTTTTATGCAAGCCATTTTATTTAATTTTTTCGGGATAGAAAATACCATATGAGAATATGAGTTGCCCAAATAAATTTTATCCAAATCCATTCAGCCGTTCAAGAAGTGAATGTTTGTATGTATGTTTGTTACTCCTTCACGCTTCAGCGGCTGGACAGATTTGGATGAACTTTATTGTGAAGGTAGGTTATACCCTGGATTAACACAGGTTACTTTTCCCGTACCGAAAACAAATCGCGGGTAACACCGAGGGCCGTAGCTAGTAGTGCAATATAGCATACGAATTTATGTTTCCAAATGTATACCAAGAATTAGCATCTATCTTCTTGCTTGCCACGAATGAATTGTCCTCATTACTTGATCGTATTGCATGCAAAAACGAGCCACTGAAAATCCCCTGCGTAGGTGCATGTGTTAAATTTGAACATGTATCATACACACAAGCGAGTACTTCCAAAAGAGCCGTTAATTGGCCTGGTCCCATTCTCATGCATACGACTAACTGATTTAAATGATGCACTCGCATACGCGATCTCCCAACCATTATGTGCTGAAAACCTTTTTATCCAAACTAAGGCTTATTCATTCGAAATGGCAGAGTAATATTTGCCAACAAAAGCTGGGACTTTGATGTATGAATAGCGTTAATAATCTTCTATCTAGGCCTGTGGATCGGAGAGGGAATTAACTTGTTTAGTTTTTCTAGTTTTATTTGATGTAATATTATATTAGGCAAGAGTGTGTCAACATTTTTCTTTTTAATTTTCTGTGTACTAGCGTCTTTATTTAACTACCTGAAGATTTATAACTCTTTGACTTTTTTTTATAAGATCTTAATTTTAAATGTAGTTTAGACCCAAACATAAACCCTGCTAAGGCATAGCCATGCTTTAGAACTTATAATTATTATTCCACAATTACAATACATTATTAAAGGTTATACCTAATAACAAATACAATAAAGGTTTTTTTAATTTATTTTTCTAAGTCTATAAATTTCATGATCGGATTAGTAATTAAGGCGTGAAAGCGTTACAAAAAAAAAACAAACTCGCATTCGCATTTATAATATTATAGTTCCTCAACTAGTTGATACATTTCTGAAGGACGCAGAATACGGAATAGTGACTTCCGAGGCCTACTAATTGAACCGTACACGAACATGTCCAAAATAGTGTTCCTAACTATTCTATATTTGGCTTCATAAATACCTCCGCGTTAATAATTGAAGACCATATTTCAATAGCCACGAACCACAATGATTATATGTTAATGCTCAGTCACGATCCGATTGATTCAAGGCTTCTGTCTCAATACCTATAAATAATTATGCAAAAACTGAATTTTTAACAAAGAATACTGTTAAGATTGCATCTTTGTTCTTGACATTGACGTGATTGCTTAGAAGCTAGCATTATTTCACTTTTATATAAAGGCGACAAACGTCTGTGTGTTGTTACTCCTTCACGTTCAAATAGTTCAACAGATTTGGAGGAAATTTGGTTCCTGGATAGCTTATATCCTGGATTAACACATAGGCTACTTTTGATCCCGAAAAACCGCTGGGCGCAGCTAGGCTCGACTACCAAGAGGAGTATTATAAGTTTGACAGCTCAGTGTGTCTGTCTTTGGTAATGTCTAGTCTAGTCAATTCATGATAAAAAAGAATGACCTCATAGGTCACAATTTACCACTCTAAAAGAGGCAAATTCGATTACTGATTTGTTTTTATTTTTATTAAATCTCTTGTAAGAAAGACTGTTCTTAACCATTGGAGCCTGGGAGATATTTTCATGAAGTTTTTATCTTGACTCTATTTGTATTTCATTTCAAATTTCAATCTCTTTCTCTCATGTGGCAACTCTAGTATTGGAATTTCAATTATCTCAAACTAAAATTCGCAAATAAAAGCTTGCGTGTTTATCTTTTTATTGGAAGGGCATTTCAATAAAATATGTGATATGTATTCCCTCACCAATTGAACACAGCCAAGTGGATCAATCTCCTCGGTCCAATGTTCAATAGTGCAATAACTCATTGCTCTTCAAACGATATGTTATTCTCAATAGTCTCGTTCACGTTCTCAATTGAGAGCATTTGCTGGTCACTTTGTATTGAATCTGTTGGTACATTAAGGTTCTGTACCCAAAGGTTAAAAGGGAACCCTATTACTAGTTCGTTGAACCTTTAAAGTAACTATCTTTTGTACACTACACTGTATCGGGGTGACATTTTTACAGAACATTTGTTACTAAGCGTGTAACGTGTAGCGTGGAATATCCTGTGTGTGAATCCAAATTGCACTTAACCGGGTTTTATCGTTTTTAGACATAAGCGAACATGGTTAACCGCGAAATACCTGAAAGCATTCTATGCTTGAAAATCAAAATAAATATTCAGAGCAATTTCGATAGTAATTAATCGGCTCTTTATATGTTAACCGCAAACACTTTGTGCTTCTTTCAAATTTGTATTTACGGCACCACTAAATACCAGTGCTACAGCAGTACTTTTTAGTTTAGGGGAGTTACTGGGGGATACTACGTTGTACTCACGATCTCCTCCACTCAAGAACTCGTCTACCCAAACTGTTATTGGTTATTCGGTATACGTGGCCAGCCCACTGCCACTTCTGCTTGATAACATTCTGTCGATAACTTTGGTCATTTTTCGGATTACCTCGTTTCGGATTTTATCCTTCAAAGTGACACCGAGCATAACCCTTTCTATAAATACTTTAAATTGGTGGAATAGCCGCATCGTGAGTGCATACGTAGTCTGTTTAATACAAATGAAATCTAAAGTGTATTAACAGTCGAAAGCCCTTTAGAAATTACTTAAACTCTCTCGGTTGGGAAACTTCAACCTGAAATTTTACCCGTGAAAAGCGTTCGTTGAAAGGGCCGTTGATTTCGAAAATAAACTTTATCCACCAAAACAAGTTTGTTATGAAATAAATTGAACTCCAGGTGAAAACGCCCGACCGCAGTGGACAACGACTGTCTCGGGATAAAAGAGCCATAGAATCGACGCGAACCGATTACGAAAACAGTTCGTAGTTTCTGTTGTGCTGTCTATCAAGTTTTAATGCAAATCATTATTGGCAAATGCAAACTAGATTCTGTTCAGAGCTTAGATCTATTAATCTTTTCACTTGTATTCATATCAGTTGATCTAATAATTCATTTTGTAGCTATAGTAGAAATCATGTTTCAATTCTGATTGTGCAGTTATGTGGTAGGAATGATTTGACACTAAAGAATCATTTTTGTCGCGTCTGTGCAGTATCTCAAGGATGTATTTAAATGTAACAATTTGTGAAGAGTTCAACTTTTATCAATTTCAAAGACAAAATGTAAGGATGGAAATTGTTTGAGAGGAATTTTATTTTTACTGATTTTATCTTTTCTTTTTTCGATGTTTTATTATTGTTTATATCCATATCGGAGGCCTTCTAGCGGTTTGGAAACTCCGACACTAGAGTTAGCCACTTTTTCACGAAAATAAGATTATTGTTTGTCCAAGTTCTACTTTTTAATAATGAATTTTTTACATGACTTACTTTTTCACACATAATTGGTCTAACTAAATTTACATTGGTACTAAACCAATATAAATTTTGCTGCGAATAGATAAATTAGGATTTGAACACATTGACTTTGAGTTACAAGTGTGTCTCTTCCTGTGATTGTGTCCGGTCGCTTCTCCCATTCCGGATGTCCGCGCAGAGACAATAGCCGGAATTCTATTAGGTAATTGTTTACTATTGTTTAGTTAGATATCTTACTTTTCAATGCTCTTCACATCACAATATGGCCATTTGGGTGGGGAAGGCGGGCGTTGCAGTACCACGAAAATGAATACGATGAGGAAAATTTTAAGTAGTACATAAATCTCTATTTTAAATATTTTTCCGACTTTGTAAAAGGAGAAGGTTTTCAATTTGATAATTTGTACCTCCAAGGTGGTCCCTCACAAATTTCCTGAAGAAATTCCACCCTCAAGTCGAATTGAAGTCGGCTTATTAGGTTTTTGAATGGGTCAATTTATTAAGCCCAATCATTTCCTGATTATGTCGATAATTTATCGAAAACAAGTCATAACACGAAACTCTACATTTATCTCTCTCTGAACGAACTCGTTAATCTTACTGCATATCATATTTTGTTTTATTTTTTAAGATTATCGCTATAATAGCAGATATTTTTAAAGATTTGGATATTTTTTTTTTATTAGTTAGGATATGCTTTCAGATTGGCCCCATACAATTTTTATCAACATCGGTTCAATAACTGGGAAAACATATGTCATCCAAGTAAACAAAATTGCGTATTTTGCTACTTTGAAAGTATTGAAAGCGGTTTTACTTCTTGTTTTTTTTAATCAGTTATTTGATTACTTATTAGGGTCTCAAAAATTAGCTTTTTAACGGGAAACGGACGTTGTAGGCTTAGTTAGATTTGGGTAAAAATCAGCCATTTTTAAGGTTCTTCAATAAATCAGTGTCTACCTCATCCGTCTCGCCTTATGATGATAATGACAAGCAATTATTGGATCCTTGTAACGATGACTATTTTCGTAGAGGTCACCGTTGTTTTGTGTGCTTAATTGTATGCGTCATTCCGAAGGGAAACGGATACGGTACCATTCGGACATTGATCGATGGACAATTGCATGTCTTCCTATCCATTTCGAGTGCTCCAAAATTTAAGGCGCGTATGTAGGAAGTAAACATCACGTGTTGGTGATTGCTTGTTGTACGCCATGTTGACTGGCACGCGTGTTCATGGTTTTCGATCAAGTGTTTGTACATGAATAATTAAATGATAATAAGAATTGTACATATAGGGGTTTCCTTTGTTGGTTTTTCTATTAGTTATCCAGCTAGCTGGTTGAAGAAATTTCGTTTTAGACTTTTTGATTAGTCACTACGTCAGAAATAAAATTACCGTCTTCTGCTCGGTTCAAAAATACATCAAAATGTTATCTTGATAATCGACAATTTTTCATTAGCTAGTTAACGACGCTACTTTAGCATTACATGGAAACATACTTTAATATCATTTAAAATTTTTGTTGAATAACTTCATCAAGAAGTCATTGCCTTAGTACATTGACCGAAGATTAAACCATGAAACGCGTTCAATGAATTTCGGTTTTAGGTCAGATTCAGTGAAAATAATTAACGATTTGCGTCACGAATGTTGTCGGCTGAACTGAACGGGTTCAACTTGAGAATAGGAAATTACCGGTAGTTAATACTTATAATTTAGGTCATAATTTATTTTACGATATTAACAGTCAAATCCTATGATCAACTAACGGATGACTGAAGATTGATTGTCTCAACATTGATATCCATCACAAAATGTATGGACCTTTTACGGATTCCACTAAATGGTCACCTAGCTACTGAGCGAGCCGAGAATTAATTTACTAAGATGATCTGTAAAGAACAGCTAAGCGAGAATATTATAGGCCAGACTAAAAAAAAAAGGCTTTTCACACAGCGCCATCTATCATACATTTTGATACTCAGAACAGAATTTATGTCGTCACACAAATGCTTGTTTGAGGGGGAATCCAACCCACGACCTACAGCGCAGAAGGCAGAGCTTCTGCCAACTGACTACCAATTTACGAATACGGTACTAAAATTAGAAAGAAGTCCAAACTCGATGAGTGCTTTTACAAATCGTGATATTTTCTCCCAAATGACTGTGCGCTTTAGTACCCGGCATATGTGTAATTTGAAAATCTAGACCGAAGCGTGAAGATGAATTGTCTGCATTTCGCACGGCCAGCGAGCAGCTGGGGGGAAAGTGGTGAGCACCGAGCGAACAATGCACCAACTCAATTGTGGAACTCAGATTTTAGTGGAACATTTTAGGATTTACGAGAATTTTGTCAACTGTAACTCCAGTAATTAATGTTCGTCGAACATTTTTATTATTATGCTGCATGAAACTTACTTTTATTTTGTCTGTTTGTTGCGTAGTTTTATGGATCTGATCTATAACCAAAGTTAAAATAAATCAGAATCCTCTATTATGATATACTTTTTTAGCTTACTTTAATTCATATTTGCTAATGAATTAAATGATTAAAAATAAATATCCCATCTTTTGAATCGCAATAGCCAGTTGAAAATTTTACAGAATTTGTGTTATGATGGCGATGCGATCATATTATTAAATATACAATTGTTGTAACGGAACTCCCTACGTGTGAGTCCAAATCACACTTCGCTGCTTTCGCTACATATACAACAACAGACACATCCTTAACAAATAAGACTCGCTTAAGCATGGTAACTGATTGTAATTGTAATTTGACTTCTTATCGTTTAAGTAAATGGTCTCTGGTTTTCGTCTAGCCAGCGTTCAATTCAAATGACGCTGAACGATCACCCATCCAACTATTGACCGGGCGGAGAGTTGCTTAACTCAAAAGATCTGTGAAGATCATCCAGACAAGCTTCGCCGTGAGCGCTTTAAGTAGTAATTTGACATACGTGTGCGTGTGATGTATCTAAGAATCTCTTGTGACGCGTTCTATCCGCACGAATGTGTTTCCGCGTGTATACTTTGATCCAAAGGATACGATGATATCTAAGGGAATAAACGAGGTACAGTTTGATTTCCATATGTGATACGAGTACTTCTGAAGTATGATGGCGACCATCAGTAGGAAATACTACAACGGTACTTTATAAATAGCAATATATTATTAACCTTCGGGAGCCAGCTCGGTAATGTATAGGCACTACAGCAAGGCATCTTACGATAACGAGATTGTATCAAGCGGTGTATCGCAAGACATTTCGGTATAACTCAATATATTAAGTTGATACCTTACTCTTATTATATTACGTGCTGTGTACAATATTTTGGTTTTTAAAGGGAATATAGAGCCGAGACGAGATAACAAAAATATGATTCAGATCTTCCTCTAATAATGTTTAAGAGACCCCAGTCGCTTAGATATGTCTTTTTCAAATATATGTGGATAACTAAATTTAATAAAAACAATAATAAAGTTTGCACACTCAAAACATTCTGATTAGAATTCTGTTAGATGCCCCGTCTTGCAAGTGGCAAGAAAGCAGATACACAACATAATGAGCCAAAACCCATAAACAAACTATGTTTTCAACCGACTTAAAAAAGAGGAGGTTATCAATTCGGTTGTTTGTTTTCCGGTTTGTGCCGGAAATCAAAATAACTGGAAAAATATGTCGCCAAGGAATTGCGTATTTTGCTTTCATGTGACTTGTCCTTCGTCCGTTGTAGACAATATGGGTTTTTTTAAATAGTAGGTTGTACCCCCTATAGCCGAGAAATAAGGGTCGACAGTATTGAAGACGGTATTTTCGAGTTTTTTTTTAATCGGTCTATTATTCACCCAAAGAGTTTAACTCTTTGAAAGAGTTTCTAAAAACTAAGCTGTAAAGCAGTCTCGATAGACAATGCCTGCTTATCAATAGTATAGCCAAACAATTTATTGGCAGAAAAATTACCTTACTGGGTTAATGGTTGCTCGAATGACCTTACCTATTGCGACCAGCCTCGGCGGTTGTCTCGAAATGTTGGCAATGAACTTACGATCTCCTTTTTCGTTTTGGCGTTGGTGCACAATCTTTGTAAATCTAGGTTACAAATGATAGTTCTAACACTAATGAATACCTCATTATTTTTAAAGAAGACCCAGTTATTTTTTTTTTTTATTATATAAGAAAGCGCGGGAAAGCCCTCATTAGAGCATTCATAAATGGCGTCACCCACGTCATCGGGGAATTAATAAATATAATCTCTTCTGAACAATATGCCTTTAATATTCTAGTAATTTAAATTATTCTTCGAGCGTGCGTTCTATTACGGATTACAAACACCACCAGTGTGCATTTTAAATACTTTAATTGAGGTATAGACATGGTCACAAACGTTTTTCTTCAAAAATATAATTTCAAGATGGCTGCCCCGCTACCATCATTGCGGCGTTTCGCCATAGTGAATTTCACGTCACGTCTGACTCTTGATGACATTAGTATTGGCGCTTTCTGCAGCCTCACTTGAAAGCCCGTTAATTGTATTGTCCCTGTTTTGTTATTACATTACATTCACAGAAAGGATTAATCAGCTAGATGAGATCAAAAAGATTCTCTCTCTCACTCTCAATACCGGCCATTTTTGTTAAGTATAGCCAGGTCAATCTGATCAAAACTAGGCGTTGAGTGTTACCACCAACAGTTACATACTTCACCGCAGGTGACCTGAGTCAAACGCTACACTGTCAGTAATAAAAAAATGTCCTGAATGGCGCTAGTATTTAAGTCACATAATTAAAAATACTTTCTAAGGTCGCCCATTATACATTTTCTTATCGCTTAGCACGATTAGTTTAGTTTCGGGTCTGGTGACCATGATCTACAGTCGCCCGATGATAAAATAAAAAACTGCCTAATAATCACTTAAATTATTTAACTGCCCGATTTCTGTTTTCTTTTTAACAACAGTCATTACAGAATATCTAGTCCGCGCCGCAACATCGTCAAATGCGATTAACGTATTCTAACTCAATATTGTAGCAGATAACGTATTTATTATATCGTTTCAAATTTGTGCTTCGTATGAAAAAGAATTACTATTTTTTACTTCGTTCTCAGTTGGATTCTCATGAAATATGAGAACTTTCGTCAAAATCAGTTTCAGTCAGTCAAAGACAGACGGACAAACAAAGTCTTCTAATTGATATCGTGAACTTCATTTGTTTGTCTTCTCACTCAACTTGTTTTGTGCTGTGTTTTGATTTTATTTTTCTCTTTTTCAGGTAAATATCTTACAATTTGTTATAGAGGATTCATCCAATTGGCGGTCTGCAGACCCAATGATTCTCGGACTATTGTTAAGTATGTATATTATAGTTTTTCAGAATCCTTATGATAGAATGTATAATTAATAAATAAACCTGGCAACTGCAATTCGGATTCGCAAATCGAGAGTAAACAGTGTAGCGAGTTCAATGGTTTTATTTCCCATTTCAAAAATGCCCAATGCGCCTAAAGATGTTTCAGTTTTCGAAAATTACATTAAATTATATTGTTCTATTATTTATATTTACGAACATTTCATAATATGCTATGTCTTACCTATCTATATGACAGATGGTATCTTTGGAATCTGTAGTTCAGTCCAGACGTGTTTCGGTTTAGAAGTCTACAAATCGTACCAGTCTAGACAACTATCTATCAACTTAGAAAATGATTTTCAAGTTCATGTCACTGGCACGTGTGGGTTTCATTGCTCATCATAATGTTCCAATAGGTTATTAGCGAATAGTTGTATTGCTCTCGCGATACTTGATCTTACTTGCTTTTAGGATTTAATTGCTCAATAATAGACGGTCTTTGCAAATCCGCCCTCATTTGTGCGTTATTCATCGTATCTGCTACTAAAATTATTTTAGTTTACAACAAGGGTGTTTATAGTGTAATAAATAATATTTTATAACAAATAAACAATATCCAAACAGTGAAATGCTAAATAAAATAGGCCGAAGTGGCACTATTTCTGTACGTACGTCAAAATGTCACGCAACGCTTGCGCAAACGCACCGACAGTCTATAAATACGCTTATTAAACGGCTACCCAGTAAAAGTGGCTTGAATGATTTAAATCATACCTTAAGAAATTCAATGGAGGGCGTAAAATAAATTCAAGATTTCAAAATGGCAGGTAAATTAAGCGTGTAATGGGTGGTATTTGCAGAACCGGCCGCCCCGCGACGGGTTATGAACGTCGCGGAAACGTTATTGCTGAGGGAGGGCAATTATCAAGCTGGGCGATTTTAATAAGGCTGGTTCATTCTGTTGGCGTCGAACTAATATTTAAATCGACTTTGACAGCTCTTAAATTACTGCCGTCTCTTTCACTCGATATGAATCCAACAAGAAGCCGTTTGGTTTTAGTTTGTCTGACATCAACTGACGGTACCAATGTATGGCAGATTTTGCGGCGCCGGCGCATGCGAGCGCCGCAAGAGTGCGCGATTTTGCTCGCACGACCTTGCGATTGCGATGTTTTCGCACGATTGTGATCATTTAGGGCATCTATTCGACATTAGCACGCTCGATCGCGGCGTAGCGCGAGTTATATTCGCGCGATGTTGCGAATGCGATGGTCGAGTAATTGTGTTCTATTAGAATGATGCGTAGCAGTTATAGCTGTACATAAATTAACTTTGTTCTAAAGTACCAGACACGCAATTCAGTACGGAGAATATCTGCAGTTCAGTTCGTGAGGCGCAACTCGTTCATTCACTGGTGAGCTATCGTCGAATGAAGTGAGTGTAGTCTGATATCAAATGAAGAATTTTTGAGTACAATTCGATCACAGATTAACATAATACTAACATGTCGCACAGTCGTACTATTACATATACTTCTCAAATGCATATCTATTGCATATAAGTCTACTGTCATCCTAAGGTTGTGTACAGTTATTAAAATGGTCTCATTATGCGGAACAGGTCAGACACACTTGCAATGATAAAGTTACAGAATTAAAACTACTTTGTATTTGTTGTAAATGTTTTTATTGCGAGGAACAAGCTTGTAGCCTACCTCATGTTAAGTAGTTACTGCCGCTCATACACAACAGCAATACCGAGGAATAAGAAGGTCACATTGCGCAAATAAGATTATTCGACGGAATAAACGGAATGTTTCGGCATGATTTTAAAAAGACTGCATAATCCAGAGCGGTGGAGCCTTCCGACCAGCCGTACATAATTTGATGCATTCATAACCGCTCGGATTTGTGTTTCCAATGAGGCCTTCATATTTTATTTATGTCTCCTGGCATTTGTTCGTCACAGGTTGCGGAGTAGTTGCTATGTATTTGACCTTTGGAACTTGGAATAAATATACTGTTGTTCAATTGTCATTTGAAATGTTCCTACTCCATTGCCTGGTCTGTTGTACCTTATAAGACTCTGCACAGTTCTTTACGGGAAAGCTTTGATAATTTTCTGAAGAAAAATTGCATTTAGATATTTTTGCCGGCACGTACTAGAACTAAAGATTCGAAGTCATGTGACATCTACCAGCCTGCCCAAAGATTTGCAGAGGGATTTTTTATATCACCTATACGTACGTATGCACGCATAAATTGCAAGTTGCATAATTTGAGTTTAATCGATATGTGTATAAGACAAAGACGACACTGTATTGAGAGATCTAGAATTTAGGCACATTTACTTTGTGGATATTAATTTCCAAGTAGGTCTTGTTAGTAATTTCCATCGCTTTCTAGGCTAAAGTGTTAGTAGATTTATTCATTGGAACGTGTTGGCTGCGATGAGCTCACCACGCGTCATGTCTTGATATGATAGTGTAACCCACGAGTGATCTATTTAGGCACTGCCTAACCCTTCCGCAAAAGGCGTGACACTATATGCTCTCCACTGGGTCTATGCTCCGGGCAGCAGTAAAGGAAAGTCAAGATTAATGTCTTTATCCGTATATGGGGTTGTTTTTATTGCATTCTTTTGGTGGCCCCTTTTTATATCCCTCCATTTTACGGATGCAGTGAACTCAATTTCGCAAGTGTAATATCACAAACATCTCATAATATCTTACCTTTTTCAGCAGGGAATTTATTTATAGAATTATGATTTATTACATATTGTTGACTATAATATCTATGATTAGGATGAAAACAACATATTGTTATCATATTTTTTGTATTATATCGCTTTACATACCCATTATTGGGAAGATTTGAACGGATCTAGATTTTAAATTTCACCGGCACTCACAGCCTTCCACTGGAACACAATAATGCGAGCTTGGCGGCAGATTCTAGGTGTGGTAGCAGTACCTCTCGGGACGAACTTGGCACAAGTTCTACTGCTACTTTAGGTTGCTCCTTTCGCACCACCCAGGGGGTACGTGTAGGCAATCAAAGGGTACACACGCGAGCAACTAGACAATAGCGAACCGGGTGCAGTTTTCCTCTAAAACGCTATTCTTGTTCAGCTCGTCACCTGACATCTTTTTGCTGCTGAATAGCAGCTATTAGACGCCATCATTGGCTTAAATCACGAATCAACGATTAAGTATAATCGATCGCTGATTGGTTATGCAATGATACGGCTGAGTGGTCATGTTACTTGCTAAGTTAGAATTCGGTTTGCATGTTACCTACAAAGCTTATTCAATCATGCAAACTAGTGACCTATTTATTTTCTTGCAGACAATCATGAGTTGAGTTTAATAGATAATGACTATGACTTGCCTGAGAGACCCATAGGGTCAATACAAAACTTTTAATGAAATGCCGCAATTTTTTTGTAAAAATGTGCGTTTTTACAAGAAATACAATTAAACAGGTAAACCTGTCTCAACACAAAATTTCATCCAAATCGTTAGGGCCGTTTCCGAGATACGCGAAATAAATAAATATACAAGAATGGAATATAAAATAATAAGATAAAAACATGTCAGAAATAAAAACAATGCGCCTGACATCTACTAACCGTATAGCACTGACTACTTTTCCATACACCACATTCAGTGACAGTGACAGTTATGTGCTTGGAACATAAAAATGGCGGACGCCGATTGTCCATAAACTTTTTCAGGTGAACTAAAAAATTGCCTGATAATAATCCAGTCGCGTGCAACATACAACCGAATTCCGATTTTACCAACCGATTTCGCTGTAAAACTAATTTACGTTAATGAATATGCGATACATAGGCTTGTTTACATTATCGAAAGCGTTTAGCCTAGCGTATATGACTTTGTGCGAACCAAGGTCGATTGAAGTGGGAAATGCATTATGGATTTGTTTTAGCGTAATCATGAACTGAATGAGTAATCATAGTTTGGATCATAGTGATACTGAAATGTATTATTGAATCGCTGTACGAACGCGGACCCTCAAGCGTGCGGAAAAAGATAAATTTCTGTCATTAAATTATGTCAAAAATTGATCTTCTTGCGGCATGCTTCAACAAGTCGAAAATGCTTCAGCACTGAAAAATGCATTGCACTTCAATCTCTAAAATAGGCCTTTAGAGGCGTTTATATCCTATATCCAGCGCTTTCAGGCGATAAGTCCCATTTTGTGTATTAGAAATTGATAGATTGAGCGATAATACTTGCGATTTACACAGTCAACTTTCACGCCCGACCACAACCACAACGTTTCTACACAATGCACAATACTTTGCAGCTACTGACAAAGCATAACTTGTTCTGATGCACAAGTTATTGCTTTCCAACACCACAAATTGGCTCTACTTCTGAGACTGCCTTGACTTTTCTCGCGAAAAACGAAAACCTGTTGTAGGCTGCGCTGTACTTTTCAACCGACTTCGAAAGAAGGAGGTTATCAATGCGGCTGTTTTTTTTTACCCCAGAATTTCTGTTTGTTAGTTACCTCAGAACGCCGAACTCCAAATACGTTTGGGATTTTTTTTACCAATATAGGTATTACGAACACGGCTGATTATAATCCAAAAATAGCCGCAAGAGTAATATCAGTCATACCATGATGAATAAATCACATCGTTATCAATCCATCCTTGCCGGTAGGCCAATGCACAATCGGCGCATTTAAATAAACAATTGTAATGCCCTAATATGAATTTCGATAAGGGTTAAAAAGGGTCACGCTTTATGCTGGTAGCAAGGATTACGTTTCATTTTTAAGTGCCTATTATCACGGTTAAAACTGCTTGACATTATTATATTGTCAATATGACTCCGCCCCTCTTTGTCAAAATAAAACACATTTGTTCGCTTACAAAATTAAAAAAAAAAATTATTGAAAGTATGCTCCATCTGCAGCTACAACCTTCGCCCATCGTTCAGGTAGTTTTCGTATTCCTTGCTGGAAGAAGTCCTGGTCTTTTGAGCTTATCCAGTTGTCAATCCAAATTTTGATACTTTCACATGAAGTAAACTTTTCTCCAGTAAGGTCTGTCTGCATCGTCCGGAATAGGTGGTAATCCGAAGGAGCTATGTCTGGTGAATATGGCGGGTGGGGTAACACTTCCCAGTCCTGTCCCTCTAAATATCTTTTTACGACTTCTGCGGTATGCGGTTTGGCATTGTCATGCTGAAGAACTAATTTGTTATGTCTATTCACCCATTCTGGTCGTTTTTCTTCTATGGCTCGCTTCAAACGCATTAGTTGTCGTCGGTAAACTTCTCCATTAATAGTTTCAGAGGGTTTGAGCAACTCATAATATACAATACCTTTCTGATCCCACCAAATACAGAGCATGACCTTGGCACAGTGAATATTTATTTTTGGCTGTGATGGGCCTGGTTCGCCTGGTTTCACCCAAGCTTTTTTGCGTTTAGGATTTTCGTAGTGTATCCATTTTTCGTCTCCTGTGACTATCCGATGCAAAAATCCTTTTCTTTGCTGTCTTTGAAGCAGCATTTCACAAATGGTTTTCCGACGTTCCATGTCTCTTTCTTTTAAATCATGTGGAACCCAGTAACCGGCTTTTTGAATCATTCCCATCATTTGTAAACGCTTTGCAACAGTTGAACGATCAACATTTAATGCTGCAGCTAATTCTGATTGAGTTTGGCAAGAATCTTCCGCCAATAATGCTTCCAATTCAGCATCTTCAAATTTTTTTGGTGGTTTTCCATGTTCTTTATCCTCAGTACTAAAATCGTTATTTTGAAATCGTCGAAACCATTCCTTGCAAGTTGTATTAGACGGAGCATGCTCACCATAAATCTCCACAAGCAAACGATAAGTTTCCGCTGCAGTTTTCTTCGCAATAAAATAATGTAATAACACTTCCCGCAAATGACGTTTATTTGGAATAAAAACCGACATTTTCGAAAAGGTGAAAACAATTGTTGCTTACACTTCAACCAAATATCATAAAATGCGTTAGATAGCTGACATTCAGTACTATCGAATACAAGTATGGTCATTTATTAGTACACGTAAACAATACTAAAAACGACATCTGTTGAGAAAGGGCGGAGTCATATTCACACACCCAATATATTATCTGTGTTAATCCAGAATAGAACATGAAGGCGAGTGCATCAATGCCTGGCGGCAGAATAATAGGTTTAGTGGCAAGTACTTCTACACCCAAACTTGCCACTAGTTCTACTCTGCTATATTTAGTTGCTGCTTTTTAACTCAGCTACGGACGCGAACAAATCGGATCCCCAAACATGTAGTTTAATTGACTCTATAATTCATCATTATTGCCGATTCACGGTATTAAGTTAAACGTTTATAATTGCTCAAAAGAGACTTAATTAAAATTTATATTATATGCAAAACAAATTTATATTCGAGAGAGCCACTCAAAATGGTGAAATTTCAAATGAATCAAAGCGGACGTTTCATCAATTAATATCGGCTCTATTGAGGTGTAAAAGGTCCGACTGGTTTGTCAGTCTCGATGCTCCACCAGCTCTCTGTCTTGGTCGCACCGCAGTCCTTGTTCAGTTTACGTAGATACTGTATGACAGATGAGAGTTGATTGCATAGAACTCCTGATAGAAGCCTGATAAGTATTATATATGAAATTCAAATAAATAAATAATCTTAAGGACATTTCACATAGCGCCATCATATTCCAGCGATTACAGCGAAAAAAAACCAAGCGATGCTCGGTCGCCCGTGTAACAATAATACTCAATGATACAATAACAATATTAACGATATTTAATTATTTTATTACGCCGGTTTATAAGCGCAAAAACATCCGCCATTACCTCAATTTATTAACTTCTTGTGACCAAAATTCCAAAAACTTCAGCCAAGATTATAATATCATGTGGAACTGTAATGAAGCTACAGATTAATATATCCAAGCTATTTTTACAGGGTAAGAGAGCTATCGTTTTTCTTATGAATTTCATAGCATAACAGTCGAAACTACATACTACTTTGATCTAGATGCTCACGTCCAGAGAACCCTTAGATACCCCTGGGTGATAAAAGAGCACCAAAAAGTAGCAGTAGACCTTGTGCAAAGTTCGCCCGGTGAGGTACTGCCTTCACACCTGGTTATATGCATGGTGCACTCGCATTGCTGTGTTCACATGCCCATGAGATGTAACATCCGTCTCGGGTGATGGCTGCAACGGGGTGCATCTTGGGTCTTCTCATACTGCGGTCGTTATTACGGGCGAAGTAAACTTAACATCAGTTAGGCTTTCAATTCGCCCGCCACTTTAGTAAAAATATTAATAAAACTATACAACTTAAAAAGTTAAGACTGATATGTAGTCTAAGTCGGAACTCGCCCCTGCCTCCATCGATCGAAGTGATTTATTGAAACGAAATCTCGCTCTCATAAATTTCCAATTAGAGGGAATGGAAAGTCTGTTTTATGATGTTCCATATTCATGCATATCGAGTCTCTCGTGACCTTGTCCGCTGCCCGAGGTTACGTGGCGAAATCCGCCGGCAGAGTCGAGACTTCGAACGATTCTGTGGCCAATAACACTTTCGCTGACACAGTGATATGGTAATACCTAGCTTATTAAGAAAAGACGCCACGTCGACCTTTCCTGTCGTCTAGTTTTTGAGGTCGCAAAAGTTCGATTTCAGCATATGCTGTATGTATACTTCGTTAAAAACACTTTCGCTGTGGAACCAACATGCGTGTCAATGTTGTTTACGTTGTGTGAAATTTATGTAAACCAAATATTTATGGTGTATCTTGGTGGTTCAGACTTCCGAGACCCGAAGGTCGCTTTTATGAATCGACATTCGTATAATGTACAGTCCTTGATTGCAATATCCCATTTTACTGAACTCATGAAACTATCCTTTATATATAATTAATATAAAAATACTTTTATAGTAAGAATTCACGGGTCTCACACCTCACGTTGGTTAGTAGTAGCTCTGCTTTCTTAGATTTCGATTCCCACCCATAGTAGTACAAAGCTATACTTAATTTGGGGCTAGATGGCGCCGTGTGAAATTATTATATTACAAATGAATACTTTTTTTTCAGAACAGCACATTTAATTCTATGGAAATGGTACGAAATTTAATTTTATATCCTAGACTATCTATTAAATTAGTCTGTGCGTTTGTATGTCAGTCAGTCAATCAGCGAGAATTTCACCTTTTATATGTACAGGTATTGATTGATGGATGACCGACCGTAAAGGCTATTATTGTGATGAAGACGTAACCCCCCATTGTCGCGTGTCGGTTACGTTGGTTATTGTATTGTTGGAGTTGAAGAATGGACACATTCCGTGAAAGTGTACCTAATTTTGATCAACAGTTTTTGTGAGATGCGACACACAGACAATGGTGGTTTTGATGAAAGACCATTCAAAAGCGAAAGTTATGAAATACATAATAGTTTTTGTGACTTACCCGCGGTTGCGTAAGGCGAATTAGATACGCGTTCTGATCAAGACGCTTTATAAAATAATTATGGTATTTATAATTCAAACAATGAATATATTTCGTCACGGAGATTATGTTGAAACTGGAACGTAAAAACGTTATGTGGAGTTACTTTAGCTAATCGTTTTTAAACAAGTCTAAATACTAATTAGTCTCGATGCCACAATTGATACGTTGGATAAGATGTAGCTTATACAACGTATCAAGATTAATCAACCTTATTTGCCTTCGAAGTGATGGTGTTTCATTTAGTTTGTTCTTAGGATGTTTGTGATGTGTGTCTGGGTTTGTCCATGACACCTGCAACACAAGGAATCGTAGTATGGGGTATGAATGTGTATTACTTTTAAAACTAGATAGATGGACCAAATGTTTACCATGATTTGTGAGATTTCACCACTCCCGATATTCCGACGCAGTTTCATGCGCCATGACATGATCCCGGGTATCGAAGTCTTGTCATAAATGTAGTGTGTCTAGTAGTGTGTGTGTGTTGATGTGAGTCTTTATAATGCCAATCATATGCGATTAAATATTTAGATTGTTTACCATCCAATGATTAAAGTTCAGAGTTTCTTGTTACCGTCTAACATTGCGTCAGCATTACAAACTTTAAATAAATAAATCGTTTAATTACAAAAGACTCATTTCAAAGTAGAATAAACTGATTTAAGTTTTTCATTTCCTGTTTTTAAACCTTAGGAGCGAATTTTATTCATACAATTTCATAAAAAAGTAACAGCCCCGTCGGTCCACAATTGGCGAACATATCGCGTAAAACATATAAAAAGAATACATGCAGCGGAATTGATATCACCTCGATTTTTGAAGTTGGTTAAAAAGAAAAGTCAATAAATATGGCCTCACTGTCCGCTATAATTTAGCCCAGCTATGTTTGCAACTCTGTTAATGTAAATTATCGTTGTCTTAGACGCGGAAAGTGATAGTATCTAGACCTGCAAATATATGTTTCGCTTACTATAGGTAAACTGCCATGATAGCTAAGTTTTTGCTAACAGATACTGGGTCCACTTTATTGACGACAAAGCATAGGAATTGCTATCGGTATCGGCCAGAACAAGTGAAAGCATTACCTATTACTTGTAATGACTGACAACTTTCAATGTTTTTTGCAAATCTCATTTCGTATTGAAAGTTTCACTCAAGTAGAAAAACGACGTAATGTAAACCCAATTTTCTCTCTGTAGTACGTTTAAGTATGTACTTCAATTAATTAGCTTGTGTTATATAATAGTATCTATGTAGAGATGTTTATTGTGTATATGTATTTTTTATATTCTCTTTCACCATGGCTGGTCGAAACGGCAGTGTATAAAAAAACTTTTGGTGCCTGAAAATTACATTTATCGACTTTGTATTGGTAGAATATCGACCCGCTCCGGCTTCACACCGGTGCAATTTAATAATAAGGAAAATAAGAAGTTGGTTTAGCAAAAAATACCCACAATTACGAACGTAACAAAATAAATTGTCTTGTTCTCAACGGGTATGCCCAGTTTGAGAAGACTATTTTATGCCCATTTGTTAAAGCCAACTTAGAACGTTTCGTGTAACACTAAAGACATGAAAATATGGAGAACTTCCTCTTTTAATCAGAAATAAATTTAATCGTAACATCGAGAGAATATACACATACATAAGGATCCCAAAGCATAAACAACAAAAGAGAATAAGACAAAAAAAATGTCTATGGGCGGCGGTAACCACTTAACATCGGGAGGACCGCCAGACGTTGTCCCGTCATTGTTACCGAAAAAAAATTGATTACAGTTATTGTTCCTGTATTATATTTGACGTGTTTAGTACAATAATTTAATGTTTTATGTATATTTTATAACACTTGTGGTATGTGTCTACCCATTTAATAACCCTTTTTTCTTTAAACCGTGAATACACGTACGTACCTACGTACATACGTACGTGATTGGAGAAACAAATAAGTGGTATTTCTATCTCTATCTATCTACTTGGTCATACCGGGTACTGTACGTTTTTTGTTCTGCCGTCCTACTCTACGCATAGTCACTACCTGGAGTTTCTAAATAGTTGAACATCATTAGATTGCGTACATATTAGCATACCAACTTGTGAACTAATTAAATTCCGCATCATCTTGCCATATTAGCCGCGTGATACAATACAATCTCGGAATACAAATTGTACAGAACGCGCCCCGTTTGGACCTCCGTTGATTGTTCAATTGTATATTAAACAATCGCTTACACACTCATAGCCACTAGAAACCCATTTGTCGCTGGTGGCATCCAATACAGAGAAGAAATTTTATGATTTTCACAAAAATATTGTCTCGGCTGTCACTTGAGTATGTAGTTTAATTTCTACTATTATCTTTTTACTGCTTATAAAATAGAAAGAATCATAAACTTACAAATTAAATATTGGCGGCTACTCGCTAAATGTAAATATCGGCAATTTTTATCCCAATAATTGCAGGCAGTATTTACATTAAGATTTCAAGCCTCGACAATGAACCTTCGCTTAATGTTCATATCGGCACGGTTCATCCACACGGGTACAGTTGTAAAATCTCCCTCTGATGTACAAGTGGGCACAGAACTATGCAACACGCCTCAACAATTTATCGCCTGAAACATTTACCGCGCAGCTGTACCGGACACGGCGTGCATTATGGAGTTCGGTTCTAATGTGCCCGAATTATGTTACGTTCATTATGAATGACTAAATGCTTTTAGCTTATTAGTTTAAGGGGTAAGGTTATGCATCGTTTTCCATGTCTTTCATGATGTCAGTATCATTATCAGCCTGTTCTTCTAGGAAAGTTCAGAGGGCGTAAAACTGCCACTACGCGAGAATAATATGATTCTAATACAAATTATATTTTTTTAACGTTTTATCACTACATAGTATAAAACAAAGTCGCTTTCTCTGTCCCTATATATATCCCTATATATGCTTAAATCTTTAAAACTACGCAACGGATTTTAATGCGTTTTTTTTTAATAGATAGAGTTATTCAAGAGGAAGGTTTATGTGTATAATACACTAGCAAGTAACCCCGGTTTCGCGCGGGTAGTTTCTGATACGACAATGATGCTTTACTAACCGTGCGAAGCCGGGGCGGGTCGCTAGTCTTTTATAATACTCATTCCCCTGCACTAGGATTTCTTGTGTCGCAAGTGGCATGGACAAATACAGAAACAAGGCCTAGAACAAACTTCACTCTTATCAAACATAGTTTCCGGATGGGAATCGAACCCGGGACTTCGAAGGCTGGCTACCAACTAAACCACCCCGATACAGAACATGTATCTACACGTTTGTCTTGGGTGGAAATCGCACCCATGACCACAGAAAGCAGAGAGAGCCACGTAACAGCTTTGTCATAAAATTTGCGTCATTAAAAGAAAATTTCTCAACTGTAAATGTAAAAGCATTTCTAGGGTATCGAAAACAAAGTATAAAGGAACCCTTACAAAGTTAACAAAAAATATCAACCAATGAGAAAGAAGTTATGCACCAACTGCTGACGTGAATTACTTGCGAACAAGTAATTGTTTCAAAGGTAAACAATACAAATGGTTTTATTTTAAACGCACCTTTAAGTTCTCGACTCTTTGATGTTACTTATTTTATTGCTGGCAACAAATATTGTTTCTAGCTGACTTGACATATGTTTTCCTGTCTTGATTCACAATTTGATAATCTGCTGTCAACGAGCATAAATTCCATAAAAAAATTAAGAAGTTTAAGCATTAAGAAAGGTCACTCTGATTCGTAGTCTCTGATTCGTTTTGTGCAATAAATAAATAAATAGTTTCTCAGTTTCTGGTACTTAACAAAGTACTGACTACTATATAATTGGTGTTCAGCTGGTACATATAATGGAATTTTTTGTTTGGAACCCTCTTTGTGCTTTTTGGCTCACACTTGGCCGGTTTTTATTATTTATGGATGTCAGCCATAAAAAATACTATTTTATGATAATTTCAACCGGCTTCGTTTTACGGCTCCAAAGATACAGCTTTTTCAATGTAGGCAGACAGACGTTGTAGATTTAGTTAGAAATTTACTTTATCATTTGGGTAGACTGACAAAAAAATATTACACACAAAGTTTAACAAGATATGAAGCTGAAAAGAAAAAAAAAGAAAATAAGCTGATTACGGGCCTCACAGCTCAATCGGTAGGTTGGTAAGTAGCTCTGCCTTCTATGCTGTAGGCTCGATTCCCTCAGGACAAGGATTTGTGTGATGAACGTGATGTTTGTACTTTGTTTGGGTATTAATATGAATGTAGTTACTTACAAAAAAACTGATAGAATATTTACTCGTATATATAAGTATTTTATCATTTATCAAGTTCTCATAGTACAAGCTATGCTTAGTGGAGCTAGATGGTGCTGTGTGAAATGTCATATTTATTATTATAGCAGTACAAGTAATATCTTCGCCCTTATAGTACCTGGTCGTAGCCTTGCTGGCAGGAAGTCTTAATTGTGGGTTTCATTAAACCAGTTCGGACTGGCTAGAATGGATGGGGGCGCGGCTCTTTGTTCGTACTGAGAAAACAATTTTGCGATATATTTGGACAATGTCCACGGTTTTGGGTTTTTGCTTTGAGTGATTATGTGTGTCCATTCCACACGGGGTCAATCAATTTTCATAAGTATTTCTACCATATTATAAAATACTTGCCTTATGACTTTTTTTCGAAAATAGCCAGTTTACTAAATACTATAATATATAATTATTTTAATATTTAATAAGATATTATTCTTCAGTTATTTTATTACTGATTTATGACCTCACAGCTGAGTTGGTTGTAGGGTTGCCTTTTGTCGTCGTGGGTTCGATTCTCGCTCAGGAGAAGTATTTGCATGACGAAAATATATGTTTATTTTGTGTATTATATCATATAGTAAGAGCTATACGCAGTATGGGGCTAGATGGCGCTGTGCATAATATCCATGAAAAATAATTTATTTAAAACGAGCTTTTAACGGCTTTAAAATTATTTGTTTTTTAATCGAGTACTTATTACGGCGATTTCGATATAGCTTCTCGATGTAATCGTCCGATTAAATTATTCAGTAGTCGGCAAATCAAAGGTAAAAGCTGTAGAAGTCGAGTTGTGTGCAAAATTGATGGCAATATTATTCAGGTCGGCGACCCAATTTGCGAGAATCATTCATGATGTGGGATTCATTTGGCAGATTGCTTGGGATGTTTTCATTTGATTTGATGTCGGCGGAATAGCTCTCGAATATTGATACAGTTCCCGCTGAGCATAAAAGTCGGAGTTTTTTTTTTGAAGTACTACTCCTTTGCTCTTCTAATCGAACGGCAAGCCTAGTATTGGGCTCGCGTAGCGTATTTATGCCAAGTGATATAGAAAAATGAATACGGAAATAGACTGAAGTACTTACCAGATCATAATAATTATTAAAATAAAAAAATATTCAAAATTAACATAAATGATATAATTATTTGATGATAAATAATGCAATATTCTTTAGCCATTTTAAGACACTAGATGTAAGTATAATTAGTTAATTATTATATCTTCTCGTTTTTATGACTTAAGTTTCCGTAAACATCAACGGAGATAAGAAAATAGCAATAAATGACATTCGATCTTAATTACTGCTTAATTTGAAGAGATTTGCTTCCGTCTGCTAAACAATTGAATATCGAAACGGATACCAGTAGAGTATGTTCAACTTTCAAAAAATATTCAGTGTTGATATCCGGTTTGCGCAATGTATGCGCCGGCGCCGATTGTCGCTAGATCATCGGGCGCTCATCCGCGCGCTTATTGTCTGGTAGAAAGTGTTTGGGAAATACAATATTACTATACGAATAATGCTAATATCTCGTTGGTTCCTCCTTTAAATATTAAGTTCTTATTGCAAGTGTTTTTTTTTTTGGGTTCCGTACCCTAAAATAAATCTCTTACTAAGCCTACACCTTTGTCGGTCCGCCCTACTCCTAAGTTAAGAGTAATCTTTTGAACTATAAGAGTTTGGACGGCTATTCGTTAAAAATTATTAAAAAAAGCCTGATAAAAAAATAATTTGTATTCCATACATTAAACCAGCTAACTCACAACTGAGTAACGTGAATAACTTACACGTATATTAAGATCCGTTCTGATAAAATTACTGAGTCGAGTGCACCGGACCGTCTGAACATGAGTTTTTCGCTTTAAACATCATTATAACCACACATCAGCCAAGCTATTTTCAAACCTACACGTAGTAGCGAAGGCAGACTTTAGCACGGTGAGGGAAGATGGTGTCGATTGCTTTTCACGCTATACAGAATATGATTTTCATCTGAGTGAAAGCGGTGGCGTATTTTTCTGAGAATAAAGATTGCTAGAAATTGTTGACCTTAAAATTAAATTTTGCTCTTAACATGGAAAATGAAAGAGAATAAATAATGACTTCTCAATTCGAATGTGTTGTTGTTTTGGTTGATTAATACGCGACACGTCGAGAAAATTCTCACTTTATCCGCTCGTTCAATTATCCAGTATATCAATCAGTACAAAATAAATTGAATTTCAGATGACATACACGCGCCGGTAGCAGAATCAATTACATAAATTCATGGCCATTATACTAAGTGAAGTGCTTAAAAACAGGTGTTTCCCAATTAAACAAACAATCGTGTGATATAGGCACACGAATGCAAATAGCTGTAAACACAAACATGCGTACAATTTAGCGGCTACAATCGGAACTTCTTAATTACGAAAATATTGCCGCTTTCGGCACAATTTCAGACTTACTTTTGAAGTATGTTAAAACTTACAAACGACTAATAAAGCCACAAAACGAGAAGGCTGGAAATGTGGTAAAAATATTATTTATAAAAATCCTACAAAATACATGCCTGAATGTTTGCAGCTTATGCTAAGTAAAGTACGTTATACTTTATCAGTGTCATTACAGAAGGACCCAAGTTTTACTGCTCCGTTGGGTTGCTCTTTTCGTACCATGTTTAGGAAATGTAAACTTTTATAAGAATAAAATTTAAAATCTACCAAACCGGATCGGTTTCCCGTTGTAGATTGAAGCCCATTTACTCTCCCTTGTCTAGGGTAGGCTTGTGTCCTTGCAATGGGAAAATGATATGCCGCAAACCTAGTTCTACAGGTATTCAAAGAAATTCTTTATTTCAAAAAAGGTACCGAATCGAGGCCAAGTTATCGCGATATCTAAACCTTTTATCGGCAGGCTATTGGGTCATTTATTAAATTACAACCCTTTCTCGGGGAAATAAATTTATCCCTATCTCAAAATGGATAGATGATATCTACGAGAGATGTACCGGAATTACGGAAAGCCGGCTCATTTTTTATTATTATATTTTTATAATCTCTTTAACCGATTAAAAAAGGAGGAGGTTATCGATTCGATTGTTTGTTTGTTGCTCCACTCTTGACGCAGGACCATCTTGGCGAATATGTAATACTGTCTGCGACGGGTTTCTTGGCTGTATTGGCCTCGCGTAGGTCGGTTAGCTTACCTTAACCAATAAGGTTAATTATCTAAAACATGAAAACTAACTGAATTTGACATATCTGTGTGCACTTAATGAAAAAACGTGACAACGGAGGTCCCGTAGCACGTTACTATGCGCTCAAAAATGTTTATTAACGAGTCCAAACGATAATTGAAATTTAAAGGAATAAATGATTTTTTTTCTTTTGGATAGGGTTCGAAGTGATACTATTAAACATTATTGAAGAAATTTAAACCTGAAGGGCGAAAAAGAAGGGATGAATTCATCATATATCGTAATGTTTCTCGCGATAAACTTGGCACAAGGTCCACTATCAGGTGATTCCTTTCGCACCACCCGGGGAGTGTAGACTCTAGACTAGGGGGTACAAACAAAAACATGCAACCGAATAACCGGCTAATCCCCACTTCCTCACTTCGGCATATCACTGATCACACAATGGAAGCTACAGGATTTACCTGAATGTATTGCGTGTTTCCAGGAATCGTAAGAACAATGACAATCGTTAGGGATCGCAGCATGTTTTCCTTTTCTGACGTTCTGTTGCTCATTAATTTGTCGACATTGTCATGTCGAGAACGTTTTTGGTCTGACGTTTCATTATATTATTGAATATCAGTGAATCAGTGAATATACCAATATTTCTTCTTTACATAAGTTTTGATACAAGATAATCGTTGGTAATCCAAACGTAAAAACCGTTCTTACTTTCATTAATCATGAAATTGTAGAAGACTGTCAATAACGGTAATTTTTAATTAATCAATGGTTATATACTGTATAACTATTGTTGTTATACATCTAGTCAAAGTTTATCTATATATATTGGTGAATAAGTTGAGCCACGCAATATAAATTAGTTAATTTGTATTGTGGATAAACCTGAATTAAGCAGTCCCGATTTAATGGTGGTTTCACTTGGTAGTCTTGGTGGTTTTATTTAATAAATCAAGTATCATTATCATCTGGTACATTGTAATATACATTGTGTAAGTAAAATATGAAACTTGCTTGAATTTCGTGAAGACTGTTTTAAGTATTGCGGAAGAGTATTTAAGATGGGAATTTCCGTTGTGTTTGAAGGCTTTAAGAAATGAAATAAATAACATAAACTTCACAGCATAGCAGTCAAAATTACAAAATGTTATCGCAAATAATGAGGTGAATGTTATCATATCAGCCATATCACAGACGGAGCGCCCTCGATTACGTATAAATTAAATATTGTTTTACTGTAGGTAATGTCGGTTCGTTCAGATATCGTAGTTAGTTTATTTTAGCTGAGTCGATGTCTGTATAAATGACTGATAAAAAAAAAACTAAAAGACTACTACTCGTACTACCTTCTACAACAGACTACTATTACCTTCATCCCTTATTTCTTGCCCTTAAGGTGTGCACCCTATCATTTTAAATAAGAAACATTCAGATCGGTCTAGAATGGGTATAAAAAACAGTCACAGGGCAGCAAAATGCAATGCAATTTAGTTTACTTGGATGACAATTTTTTTCCAGCAAAAAATCAGTTGTGGGATATTTTTAATATTATTTTTAAGCTTGACCTTGGAATTTAAAAAAGTAGGAACTTTATTTACACTCGTAATTATTTTTTAACTGTGAATTTATTTTGTCCATAGGTGAGTAATCTACAAGTGACGCCCGTTTGCTGCATTAGGTAACTTAAAGTAATAGTAGAACTTGTTCCAAGTTCGGTCGGAATAGTACTGCCGCCATTCATTCTATCATATGTAAACCATCTTTTTCCGATCTTAGACGACCACTCCTCGGCTTCGTAGAGTATTTGAGAGTACATGAAGCATTTTCCAAAGCAATATTATTTATATTATAAATAACAACTAGTGTCCGATAATTTAGCCCTGGATTCACTAGGAGTATTTCCAGGACCACCAGCAAATACCATATCGATCAACATTAGGCGAAGTGACTGATAAAGATATAAGTGCTACGAAAAGCACGATATGTTTATTTAGGCCACAAATATAGGTGTGTGGCTCGTACAAAAATTTCGCCCGTGCTGCTCACCCCTAAAGTAAACAAGTTGTTTATACTGTAACTTATTCCTGCTCTGATTTGCATGAAGCATTTCAAACTTGAATTGACTTGGTTTGTTGCTACACGGACTACGAATAATTGTTTTCTAAGCAAGCTACGCACAATACCGATAACCATTTCGTAAGGAATGATGACGCAAACACTACTGTCCTTTTTAATCGAAATGCAGTGTTATATCCTTGAAGAGGCTATCGTTTTTATTGCTTCCTTTGCTGGACAAGTCTGACTCAATGAAAAAACAAGGTGCAACTTCCGCATTACATGCTATTAGTGTAAACACAACTGCATCGCAGGTGTCGTGACTGTAATAACAAAAATGTAATATGACACAGCAGCGTTCTGAACAAAGCCTATTAAGAGATGTTCTTTATCTAAGGCTAGCTGCGCCCCGCGGTGTTACCCGCGATAGACATGAGACGATGGAAAAAAAAAGACTTTTTGGGACTAAATGGAGCCAGTGTTAATCCAAGGTACCTTCATAACAAATTCCATACAGATCCAGTCATCCGTTGAAGCGTGAAGGAGTAACAAACATTATGAAATATAAACTTTCGCATTTATAATATTAGTACTCGTCTAAGTAGTAAGCCTTGCAACTCTGTTGTAAAGCGATACCCGAGGTTTGATCCTAGAGGTAAACATTTGTGTGTAGAGTCTGAGACGTTTATTGCGCATCGGTGTGACACTAAGCCATTTGCGAAACGAGAAAGTGTTTAATTAAACATTATTAGACAATAGCAGAAGCCAAAATAATTATAACAGTAATCTATTCTATTTTATTTATTAGGTTTCCCAGCAATTTGCACAATAAACAATTCCCTTAAGGTTAGCTACAATTGGAATAACTCTAAAAATTTATAATTATTGTATATAGTGGCATAATATAACCATTGAGTTAAAACAGTGTTTTAAAATGAAATTCGCTACAGTTACTGTGTTTACACTACGATCTTGTGTTTTGTTTAATTTTAAATTTTGTAATCAAATATTATTTGTTGTATACAAAATTAGTGTATAATTTTAATTTTAACGTAACCAAGTGTACCTTATGGTTCCTACGGTGAAATAAATGAGTATGAGCATGAGTTAACTATTCTGACTGAAAGAGAATAATAAGTAATTCATAGTGTAATTTAAGTAGTGAGTCAGCAACCAGAGAAACCAGTAACCAGCGGTTAGGCAAATGCAAATACTTCCGAGCACGTTGACCACCTCGTGTCGAAGAACTCGTTTCCAGCAGCTGTGCACAGATAGCCAGTTGCAGCAGATTAACAACGCGGATACGGCGACATACGTGCACTTGCGAACGTTAAACAGTTGCGAAATGATTCACTACGCGAGATATGAGCAATTGTAAGCGGAAGCCGTGATAGTGATTGGGGATATCCGGTTGCAGTTTCTCGGTAAAAGGGTTATGGATAATTCGAACATGGTTATTATCTTTGATCTTTATCTAGCCGAACGATAACGATGTTATTGTTGACCAGTCTATGCTAATGAATGACTATTGCCTTATTGTATGCTTTTCGATTTCGTTCGATAATGATCTTGTTGGTAATATTTGGTATCTATTGTTGGAACACATTTTTGTTAACTTTTTATTCTTTGAAATGTATGAGCCATGATATTTGTATGCCATATACCTATTTTGGTCATTACTTATTATCCTTATGCATGAACCATTTTTAGTCTCTATAAAACAGCTATGGTTTTGAAAATTAAAATCATCAGGCCATAATATATAAATACAAACGGAACACTGCAAGAGTCGACATACAAAATAATATATTTTACCAGTTTTTTATGGTATTTATTGATTCCAATATTTTTGGCGATCTCTCCATTTCTTTTGTGTTTATAATTATCTGTAAACATCATTATTTTTATTATACAAAATGTGACGTTCGGCAATAAATAGGATCATTGGTGTCACGAGTCGCTATGAGAAATTAAATTTTTTCTCAGTACTTTTATGGGGTCTCAGGTTGTGAACAACGGGGTTGCCTACCAATAGTTCTTGCGTCACAAATCGCGTTTCCCGCTTGTTCATCTCTGTCACATTTGATTTCTATTCGCTTATTAAAACGACTGTTGTCTATGAAGTTATTATATTTGCCAAGAAATTATCTCGCTATCATTTAGAGTAATGAGCGCGAACATTTGTAAATAGATCTAGTTACAGGAGTATTAGTGTCATGATCTAATTGAAGCTGCGTATTCCGTTAAGAGTATATATTCATTTATGTATCTTCACTAGCATTGTGTTGTGATTTTGTTAATTGTTGGGTTACACGTTGTTGGAACATACAAATGAACTGTCACGAGTTATGTCTACGGTCATCCAAAAATATACAACTGCTAGTTATTTCATTTCATTTGCAACATAGTAATCCTATGGATTTAATCGCGCTGCTTACAAAAATCCTTGTCCATCATAAGAAAATGTATTTTGCACGCTCACGCGACTTCTACGTCACAAAACTCGTAAAATGCCTGGCAAGTCTCACTATTACCATATTTATCTTGTTAGAATTTATAAAGGAAACATCTTGAGATGTTCCGTGTCTTTGTGAGATTATTTTTGAGATCACCACTGCTTGTTATGATAACGTAGGTTCTCTTACCTGCGGAACTGAAACTGTCGCAGTCTCTAAGTAGGTTATGCAAACAATAGTTAAGTACAGTGATAGGTACGCGAACATTTGTATGTACTAGCCGATATCGACGATCCAAGATAACCGCTGCGATAAAATTTTATTACATTTCGTGACACGGTTTCTTTGGTATCATCGACAATCAATAATCCTTCTGCCGTGTTCGGTCCTTAGAAACATGGTGGTACAAATGTTTTGAATTACATTAAGAGATTGTATACTATTATAGCATTTTCAGTGTTTACTCTGCGGAGACAGGCCCCTTTTCATTATACATTACATCTTACAGTTAAACTTCATTAATCATCATTAATGAATACACTGATGACTCTTCAAATCATGATATATATTATAATATCAATATATATCAGCGCTCATCGTCTTTCTGTCTCATTAACCTTGCCAATTTTATTTTTAATTTTTCTTAGTTGTTCGGTGACACGTCACGGTACGAACAACGGTTGTCCTGTAGCAAACAAGAGGCTTAACTGATTGGTTGTCTACTGTTATCATATTATGATTTTCTACTGTCACCGCGGTATGACCTAAAACCGAATGTAGCTTATCTGTTGTCTTGTTCTAGTTATTGGTCGCACACAGTTTTGATATCTCAAACAGATTGGATATTACTGTGACAGTTTTTCGAAATCTTCATCCTGTTCAACAAATTAATATCCTTCAAGGTCCTTTATTAGTTGCTGCGACCTTTCGAGGCCATTTCCATTATCCCCCGTAATCCAACAGGCATTTAATTACACTAAACTTCTCGTAATCCATCCAAAGTTGGTCGACTTACATGACATCCGAGAACTGGGTCGGAACAACGGTCCTTTTCATCCTCATTTCACTGTCATCTGTATCATTAAGAACGCCCACATTTGAAATAATCCACTGTCCTCATTTCGAGATCGTTGGCCCAATCAATTCGTCATTACAATCGCAACACCGTGCGAATAAAAAATGACACCCACGTGTTCACGAATTTGGCTCGGAGGAACAATGGCGAGGGCCAGTAACGGAGCACATTGTTAAATTGCGGGAAAAAAAAAATGTGTCAGACGAGCTTTATGACGTCACGCTGTCATAAGGCTTACTCTCGATTTGGGCGGGCGCTCTATTCATGGAAGAATAGAAAGAAGCTATTGTGTGGCTAAAACAAAATAGCAATACGGAAGCAACAATTTGTTCTCGTGTTGTATTGTGCATAAAATACGGTATGTCATTGTTGTTCATTTGTTCAACAAATAACCCTTTATTATTATATTCATGTGTATACATTTTATATTAGATATTCAGATTCTTGACGTAATTTAAATCACTTTCATCTAAGTGATTTAAATTCCAACCAACCAACCATTCCTATTCAAACTCTAAGCTTTCTGAGAGATATCTCAGTTAAGATCTAGGTAGATCTTGCCAAACACTTGATCCAAGTTTCGCATCTACAATACTTAAGTTGGAGATAAGCTCGACATAACCACCAATTGAAAATCATACTGTTGGAAATCCAGTTTCTTTATTTCAAAGTGCTTGTGTAGCTTATGAACCGACTTAAAAAAGGAGGGTGTTCGAACATGAAGGTGCACCAATTACTTTTATACTTAAATTTTTGATGGCTGTACCACGTTATAGAAACGTAGCATCGACTCTTTTTTAACAAAATTTGAGAGAAATAACGACATCTACCAATCCGGATGGGACTTCCGTGGTACATAAAAGCACATTCACTCTTGCTTGTCGATAGTTGGCCTGTGTCTCTTCAGTGGGAACATCAGAGGCTTGTACGGTTATAGAGAGCACAAAAGCCAGCTAATTGGTAACTGCAAACACACGAATTGGATTATCTCGTGGTAGGTAATCGGTTTTATTAGGTAGTATTAGTCCCCATTTTCGCGATTAAACATTATCGCCGGCACCTTTCGCTTGTTAAATGAAATCTCGTTAAAGTTGATTTTAGTAACAAAATATTTGTGCATTTTGCAAAATGATATTCACTGGAGATTGCTATTCTGCCTCTTCTAGCATTAAGGTCTTCTTTCCAGCAGATATGTGTAAGCTAGTTATTTAATTTTAAAGATACAACGAATCTGCTAATCTAACGGCTTACATACTCTGGCATCGAAACAGAGTACACATAGGAAAGGGCACAAACACTCACCCCATACAAGTTCGGAAATGAAACCTAGGAAACCCTGCCTTGCTTCGCAGGCAGGGTTTCTACCAACCTAGTAACTGCGAAATCTAGTAGGAGTAGACGTCCGCGATGTGACTTGGATTTTCTTATACTTTAGTAGGGTGAATCGTATTTTTGTTGTTTTATTGAGGGCGTTACTCACTTAACATGAGGAGCGCTGTCTGATTGTCCCGTCGCATAAGAAAATAAATAATAATAATGTTTATTTGATCCTACCACGAATAATCGCTGCTAAGATCCACAGATTATCATAAAAAACTAATTTGCTCCAAGATTTCATTAGAATTTGCATCCTTCTTTGATAAAATGCAGTAAGAAACATATAATCTTTTACCTGATAAAAACCGTATAATTAAACATAATTGCATATGCCCGCAATAAAGTCGAGAGAGCCGTTAAAACAAAACTTCTCAGAAGACACGTTGCAGGGTATGACAGGGTCTTCATAAGGTAGGAGGAGTTGACCAGAATTCAATACCGAATCTTAATAAACTTGATATCGAATTACGTCAAGTTTTTAGTTAGGTTCTAGAGACTTCTGAAGTTAAACTTAGTATGCAAAAGCTCAGGTTTGTTCATTATCGCATATATGTGCTCAATTGAACAACAGTAATAAGATATCATTGCGTGGCGATAGGACAAATGCCCGGTTGCCTATAAACACCTTTGTAGGAGAGCAGGTTATTTTTTTTGTAATCATTCAAAAGTCTAGACGTCGTATCTATCACTTAAATCTTTTACACAACACAATTCTTTTAAAATTTCAACGGAAATAAAGAAAATATGTTTTACTTCGACTTCGATCCTATCCTGCTTAAGGGAACTGGGCGAAAGTGCCAAAACTGCGAGGAATGTACAAGATAGCCTATGCCCGACAATGAAGTACAATTGGTTAGATAAGATTTGCTTTACGACGCCTATACAGTTTCTGATACACAACCGAGATACAGAGATGCCTATGCGGGGTCAGATGTGTATCATAAGTGCTAAATCCCCCTAAGACCAAAGCCTGGCTACCCATCTGTGGTGTAACGGTAAAACTGTGCGGTTCGAGTCCTCAGCGCATGCGTAATGAGCGCAAAGGTGGTGAGCTGTGTTTTTAGCATTTTTATCACGGCTGAACCCATCTGGAAAGAGGCGAGATGAAGCGATTGCGGACGGGTTTCTCGAAAGTATTTTTTTTTCGTCACTTAATACGGTAATTTTTAAAGCAAAAGTGTGGTTCTCTAGCAAGATGGATATTTAGACTTTAAATACCAAGAAATACGAACACTAATTACTTATTCTTGACAAGATGTTAAAGAAATAAAAATACACAGAAATAAAGGTATTATTGTTGTTAGCATTTGTTCCAGGCGGTTTCTTGTGATGCGATTATCAAAGAAATCGGTTATCGGTTAATTAGAGTAAGTGGTTTAGCCGTTCTTATTATAAATAAATCATAATAAATCAAAAACAACTGCTAATTTTTAGTTCTTGCCAGTAAATTGCTGCTAAAAAGCGAGATCGGAAATAAATCTTTCTCCCGTATGGACGACGCGACTGACTATTCAATCAGCTTGAACAAAAGACAATACAGTTTGTGTCCGATTTACAATATAGCTCATAAAATATGGTTTAAAATTAATTTACTTCATCTGTCTATCATAAGAGTATTTTTGAGGTAAGTATGTTCGTCGATACGTTTACTTCCTATTCAAATTATTTATAGATACCTAGAGTATCAAGAGTCAAAACCCTCCAACAAGAAGGTCATTAATATTCCACCATTAGAAGTTGCTGTAAATAGATTTGTTATTCCGATATATAATAAATTGCGAATCAACGTCCGATAGACATATTTATTGAGCACTCGAACCGATAAAAAGAAACGGATTCGATGCGCAGGAGTTGCGGAACATCGCGAATATCCGCTCGGGTCAACGCACCGGAGTTTTAATATGGCGCCGACACACTGATTGAAATAAATCGCCCATGAGCTAGGTTTAGAAATTTATAGACTTTCGGTAAAATACTATAAAATGTTCCCACGATAGTCCAAGGTAAATCGAGGCTATTGTGGCTTGGGCCAAAGGAACAGGTGTGATGTGTGATGTTAATTCAGTTCAGTTCAGTAACATGTATTTTTAATATCATCGAATCGACTTTTAAAGCCTTTCCGTTAAAAATCTTAGTTTACCAAAGTTTTTGCAGCAGTAGAACTTTTCCGGAGTTCTGAAACTTTTCAGGAAATCACTGGTGCACTTGTATTGCTGTGTTCTGGTGGAAGGGTGTGGGTGCCGGTGAAATTACAGGCGCATGAGATGTTACATTCGGTCGGAGAGGGTCAATGGGTCTGAGAGTAACTATTGGTTTTGGGGTAACTACTTAACATCAGGTGAGCCATCAGCTAACTCCGTCATTACATAAGTAACATAGAAAATACTACCAACTCTACTACCTTTTAACTAGTAATAACCATCACTTAACCTTACCCTGAGTAGGTATGTTTTGGAGAATAAATAAATTAAAACTAATATACACACAGGCTGGTTTGGAATCTTTCAATATACGCAAATACCATAAGTAAAAGCACAAGCAGCAACACAAACGAATATGTCGCCGCTGACCTTGTCGGAACATGTCTAGACGTGTGTCTACAACATTTTAGCGCTGCTCCGTGCTCCTATTCAGGGTCGAGCACAAAACGTCTAAATTCGTAAGGTCAAGATTCTGCTCATGACGAATTATTGAACTGGCTAATCTTCAATTACCTTGATTCACAGGTCAAAAGCCTGAATGGTCGTCTACCTAGTGGTAACTGACCTCACCTTCCTAAGTTCCTGTCTAAAACAATAGCTTTGGTTTGTAACCAATGAGTTTGAACGCGTGAATCAGTGACTTCAATATTAAGAGCATTTGTCATTCGCTACGTTATGTTGCTGATCAACTAATAATTAAAGTATAAGTACTCATAAAAATATGTATCAGGTGCACGTAATGTATCCTACACAACAATAAAGAAAAAACAAAAAAAAAATGCCATCTGGAGTACATTCGGTGGTTTTGTTGCTAAGAGCAAACGTAGGTCTAAAAATAAAAAATAAATTCAGACAAACCTGTAATAAAAATATTACCGGTTTGTCTGACAAAAAAAAAATACTGAAATTTTATTATTCTACAATAAATTAATAAAAGATAAAATAATTAATAATGTCATGTATTGTATAGTACAATCTGCGGCTTTGTTGCGTTCGACAAAACTTACGAAGGTCTTACAAATCAACAAAAAGATGTTATTAACATAGATAAATCGACAGTCTGGAAAAAAAATAAGGTTAAGATTAAGGCAACATCTTCAGCGTAGAAACTTTCGCGATATTTCACAAGTAATCGTGAAATTCGTCACTCGGGGGTCAATATTCGACACAGTGACGAACGAATTCACCCAATTTTCGTGAATCAGGTGTGTTACTGCGAAAGGGAAACGACCATAAACCACTAATTTGCATATGTAAACGGCATTTTGTGCCTCATTGTTTAGTTTTCGTACAAATCACTTCGGCAAACTTGCCGGTTGTCCGGAATTTAAACAGCTGCTAGTGGAAATGATTTTGCGCTCAAATATTTGCTGATTTATGGCGATTAATGAAAAGACAAGGTTCGTTTTTAAAAAATTGCTTCTGAAATTGATGGAGGGATGTTTGTTCACGCTAGAACAGCGGAGAACAGAGGGATGATCAACTGCGGGTGTGTTACCCGCGGTTGACGCGCGCGCAGCCTAGTGCTTGAATATTTTTGGGTCTGTATTTTTTATGTTACTTACACGTAGGCGCGTAACAGGCATCCAAATTAAGTTTAACTCTCTGTTTGAACTCGGCGTTATTACGCCCGAACTCATGCTGACTGGAAATAAACTGTGTAACTTTCCACAATTCTACAATAAAGCCTGTAATGACTAATTAGGTTCCATCATAAAGAATTTTGCTGAACATCTGAAACGACAATATTCGCTTTATTATCCAGCCGTGGTAAAACATACGCGCGCGTGCCAATTTTAAGCTAAATAATTACAGGAAATGTGGTACGTACTTTAAATTCTTTGTTCATAATTTACAACAGACAAAGGGAGGTAAATGAGTAATGTAGTGAGTGAGCTTAGCATTTAACGTATGACGATCCCATTAAGTCTATTTCTGTACCAGTTTTTACTTTCTACGCGGGAGCCATGCGTTTTGCGCGTTAGGTGACAAAGTGATTATTCCGATCGTTTTAATCGACTAATATGAAAGAAAAAGTTCACAATTGTATGTTGTTAAGTAAATCACTTAATATCAGGTGGGCCATCTGCTCGTTCCGTCACTTTATGTAACTTATATATAAAAAAGTAAAATATCCTTTTGAAGTATAAATTATCAACGCGGCATCCATGCGAGTTGTGTGAATCCAATTCCATACAATCATTAAAATCAGTTGAATGTATTAATCAATTGTAAGCGTTTATGTATTGTAATTACAAATTTAATTATCCCTACGTAGCCCATGTACAGCAGATGTTAAAATAGTTTTAATTTTATTTGTTATACAATGATACTTTTCTGTTTATCTCTACATGAATTAAACAAAAATGTTTAGTCGTTACAATTGTTGATCATATTGTCCTAGAATTCGATATTGTTGAATAAAATAAAATAAAATTGTATGGAATTGGCAAAATTAATAATATTTTGCATTGCAGTACATAATTTATAAATGTTTATTGAAAAACTGTTCATTGGTATCGCTACCAGGAAATACTGTGGCGTAGATGCGATAATGAACTTGGTTGAATTAAACCACTGAAACAAATATAACCAACACGGTGCAGCCATTGATAACCCGAGCGTTCATTTAAATATATCGTAATGTTTGTAACGATAATGTTTTTATTGCTATTGGGAGTATTGTATGCGATAGGGATATGAATTGTTAGTTAAAAACGGACATATCAATGACGGAGATGAAAGCCGGATTCTTGATTGCCCGATGCTTTTTAACCGACTTCAAAAATGAAGGAAGTTCTATGTGTTCCACTGTATATTTTTTTTATGTATGTGCACCAACTTCTCCGCCATTTATCAACCAAATTAGAAAATTCTATAATTAGTCCTATAGAATTTTATAAAATTATGAAAATCGGTTCAATAGTTTAATTGTTAAATCAAAATAACTGGAAAAAAATGTGTCATCCAAGTAAACGAAATTGCGTATTTTGCTTTAGTTTTATTATATAAATATCATTACTAAACTAAATTAGCCTGAATCAATGTATAATTTTTTTTACAACCTAATAAGGTGAAATTTCCTATGTGCCTTCTCCTTTCGTGTAAGTGGCCTTCTAATCGTTGTTCCTTAACTGAGATAATCTGTAAAGAACAGCTAATCCCTGTAGCTAAGCTTCCCTGTAGTAGCTATCTGCTGACCACGAAAGTAATCCAGTACCGGAACCGTTTCAAAGAACAAAATTTTATAGCTCTTTGGGTTACTTTCGTAATGCCCATTGCTTTGTTTTATAACTTGGCTTGGTGGTCACTTTTGAAGAAACCACCACAGTACTATACTGTTTTTTTTACGCATTCGTGTCTATTTTAAGTTTGCTAACTGCTGATTGGTCGGCGGCTACTACAATAATATTTAATTTGCTAGGAAAAGGTATAATCGTGAGCACAAACACGTGCTCACGATTATACCTTTTCCTTTTTCTTCTTTCTTTACCTTTTTAATCGTGAGCAGTAAACACTTAAATAATTAAATTCCATTTTCTTCTTAAAGTATTGATTGTTATTATATGTGATTGTGAAATAAGTCTGAAATAATCACTGTTTTACGAGAAATATATATAGAGATCTATATTATCTTATAAGTTTAGAGATTGTTATTTTATTAATTTGTATAGGTTTTTATTATTTGATAATTTACTCATATGTTAGCCTTATTTCGCCTGTGACATAGGATTTCCTAGTTCAGGCATAGTGTATTTATTTTTACTTTTAATAAGATGTTAGTTTACAATGTTAATCTTAATACTAAGTCAATTAATAAAGATTATGAAAAAATATTATTTATTAATTAATTATATTGACACAAATCATATTCTGTCTCGGGTGATGGACGCAGCGACTCAGTAAAGTTGTTTCTCATACTGAGTCGCACGCATTACTGTTGTCGTGGGCGAGGGTCACCACTTACCATCAGGTGGGCTCCCAGGTCGTTCCGTCATTGACTTAAAAAAAAAGATTGGGCTCTGAGATTGAGATGTCTTCTTCTCATATATATTTTCATACAATCCTCAATTTCATACAGCCCTCTGTAATAAGCACGCGTGATCTCGTATGTATATAATTATGTTCAAAAAGTGACGTTTCCAAGTATTTCTAAGAATTATCTATTAATTAAAGTTAACAAAAGCCTACCATAAACATAGAAAATTAAAGTGCCAAGTCCCGCTAAAACATAAATCCTCATGTTTATTGTCTGGTGTTGTACCCCCTCAGATAACGAGTATTGTGATGAATATGCGCATATTCGGCATGTCTTACGAGTACAATTGCATTATAACAGTTGAACTGTCAGGCCTCGCTTTAGCTATAGATCATTACGGCAGTAGAAAGTTTACCTGTGTCTGTCATCAGCGGTCAATCATCGGCACTTCCGCGGACGCAAGCTATACTTAGATCAAACTGCTTACTGGATCCGTGAACTCTTTCTTTTGTTGGAAGAATTGGCTCTATATGTCGGAAATGTTGTTCGCTGACAACAATATTGGGATCCTCCCTGTGGGGTGGCATTAATCGTTGTAGTAGTAAAACTTGGTCGTTTGCCGGTATCGGCTGAATCTATAATCTTTTAAACGACTTTTTTGAGTCAAAGGATCTTCGTTCATAATAAAACGGCCACGAAAGATATGATTAAAAAGGATGTACGTACGAAAAAGCTATGTAATAACAGCTGTTAGAAGATAATGGAAGAAGAAAACATGTTGTCGGCCACACCTAGAGTAGGATAAGAGCAGGAAGATGATGATTGATAATCTAGACTGATATTTTAGACTTGTAATAGGGATTATCTAGGCCTAGATCCCTGATATTTATTACAAAAATGTTATTCACTACAAAAAAGTATGTTATCTTCATCGCAAACTATTGCACAAGACTGACCTTGACTTCGTACTCCGCCTAGTATTGCAATTACATCATAACACAACTATCGATAAAATTTTATGGTCTACACTGAACTTGAAATTCTTAATTAATTGCAATCTATTGGCCGAAGCGACATTATTCTGTCCCTTTACGGTCTACTGTATGTAGTATTGCTGCTGTTATAGGCGGAAGGTGGTTGTTTTTTAATGCTTGCTGACGGTCTACCTGATGTTGTTAAGTGGCTGCCTGCGCCCACAGCAGTACCACTATGGTCGTCCCCCACTAAAGTATGTGAAGACCTAAGTCGTATCTCGTTGCGCCCGTCACCCGAGACGTCAGCAGTGGCGGCAGTACTACTCCGCACGAACTTGACACATCGTCCACTGCTACTTTGGATTGCTCCTTTTGCACCACCCAGGAGATACCTGTAGGGATTCTGAGGGTATTCATTTCCTACGGATGCGAGCAACATCAAACCCCAAAACCACTCTGTCCACTTAGCATGATGCAAGCGACGAACATTTTTTGCGCCAAAGCTTTCCACGTCGTGAGACAAATTCAAATATCTTTATTACCTTTGTATTGCTAAAACAAAACTCGGATACGTCACGTTTTTGAAATAAATATCTACCTTTAAGATTACGCGTTCTTATGACTAAGTTTGGCGCTTGTACAAACGTACAGCTAATACAGTATCGTTTTGGCGGACATCAATTTTGTCGTCTGTTTCAGGCCTTAATGATAACGTAGGCTTTCAAACGCATTCCGACAACTTCCCCATTAAAAAAGTAGAAATTCTTATTAAGCACATTATACTAATACTAGCTGCGCCCCGCGGTTTCACCCGCATAGTTCCCGTTCCCGTGGAGAATACGGGGATAAATTGATTTTATTTTTTTCGTTAATTTTCCAATGTTTTAATAGTTATTCTGCTATTCGGGACGGAAACAAATCCAACAAATCAAAAACCATGGCAATCGGTCCAGCCGTTCTCGAGTTATAAGTGTTGTAACAAACACGACTTTCTTTTATATACAATATATAGATTTTATAGAAACCTCGAAAATTGTAGCCTATATGTTATTCTGATGTATAAGCTATATTGTGGTAAAGTTTCATTCAAATCCATTCAGTAGTTTTTACGTGAAAGAGTAACAAACATCCATACATCCATACTTACAAACTTTCGCCTTTATAATAGTATTAGGATTGTCAATGCGGAAATTTGTCGGAGGAGTAACATTCATATATAAATGAACTGCTGAACGGATTTGGATAACATTTGATATGAAATTAGCTACCCTGGATTAACACATACTTATACCTTTTATCCCGAAAATGTGAAGTAATATTTTTTGTGTCTTGCTAAAAACACAAGTCTGTCAGTTTTTTTCCATCGTCTCATGTTAACTTAACACCGCGGGGTGCTGTTCCAACGGCTTCATAGCTTGATTGGTAGGAACTCTGCTGAAGCGAGGAGCCTGGGATTCGGCCCAGGACGCTGCAAATAGTGTATTAATGAGAATGTAGTTCGTTCTGGTCTCTAAGTATTTGCGTTGTATCCACCCCATTTGTCACACGGAACACATGGAAAACATGAGTACACTCGTACTCGTAGTGTTTGTAATGGGCGGAGACTACCACAGCTCGTATGTACGTACGAAAATATAGACTCTGAAGCTCAAATACATTGTATTGTATGCAACGATGCTGCTTTAATCCGCCTCGTAGCTCATCCAGATCTTCCATCCTGCCTTGACATGTAAATTCCTCTATATGCTCTTCCTTTCCTCCGTGAATAAAGCTCTCGGCTCTCAAGAGTGAATGTATTATATCCCGTACACGTTTCCAGAAGCACGGTGCTTCTTATATTACGTGCTCGCCATTTCAATCAGTTCGACTTCGCGAAGTATTGTGTCGCTCGCGCTGTCTCGATACAGGATTGTTTATGCATGGCCTACATGTTGAAGCACGACTACCTTAGCCGATTTAGAAGATCTTTATTTTGATTTAAAACATTGTTTCTTGTTATAAGTTCTCATTTTATAAGGCCTTATTTGATGTGACAATTTCATTGGTTTTTGAGTTTCTACATAATCATATACATGGCTCCACGATTACTTGTAGTAGGAATAGGTGGACAAGCTCCACAAGTTTTGTTTGAATCGGATCTTCTCTTTAACTCTTTTTGGCAAAATCTCAAACCAAATGAAAAAAATAGTCGATCTAATCCCAATTTCGATTCCAAAGCCCTCCAAGGTAAACCACCTGATCAGGAGCTTGAAGCGCTAATGACGATGCTTACTTAGATGTTCTTTACAATACATCAAGATGAAACAATTTTCCGCCCGGTCAGTACTGTGCCTGACTTGGTACTTAGTGGCATTTGAATTGACCACTACCTTGCTCCAGAGGGCACGTTGTCGGGCTTTTAGGCGGCTTAAAAACCGATATCAGTAACCACTTACTCACACGAAAGAAGGAGGAGCTTGCCGCTGCTAGCAGGAGTGACAACCCAGTGCTTGTATTCAATAGTCTTCAGTAGTCTCCTGCTTGCTGTAATTTAGTTAGACGTTGAACTAGATCTCGACTGTTCCCCCTCGGTCGTCTGCCGGACATCTAATTTGCTCTCGGGTATTTGTTCCACATACAGTTACCTAACTGTATGTTGACATAATAATCAGCTGGGTTTATGGGGTCAACGACCGACCTTCATCACCTTATCTCGCAAACAAAGACTTTTTGCTGAACAAAACTGTATAGTATTACATTTAGTAGCGCAGAAATGTGTTCACAGAAGTTTGGCTCGCACTCGTAGCCAAACTTTATGTATACACGACTTGCCCTGGCTTCGCACGGGTGCAATTTAGAGTTGTAATTTTAAAACATAGTTCAATACCATATGAAACGTTTAGGTAACTAATAGACTAAGCTAGGGCTCATCGCTCATACCGCGGTATTTTTCTTAGTTTTAGAATTATTATTATAACCGTCGTAACTGCCCCCGGTTGTGCGAAACGAGCGGGTTACTCGTTTCGCACCCCCACTACAGTAGCAGTAGAACTTGTGGCAAGTAAGTCCGTAGAAGGACTGCCTTCACACCTGGTAATCCGCTAAGCAGTGTTGTGGTGCGGAAGAGTGTGGATGCCGGATAAATTAAAGTCACTTGAGGCGTAATATTCCCGCCCCATAGTGACGCAACGATGTGCAACTTGGGTCTTCTCATACCAGACTTGCGTCTTATTTTTTGTTTATGGGCGGTGTTAACTACTTTTCATCAGGTGAGCTACCCGTTCACTGTAGTTGCATAAAAAACACCTTTTTTTCTGGGCTATTTGTTTTGGCCGGAGATGGCCTTGAAAACTTACGCGGGTTTTGATGAGAGCAGAAGACTCTCGATTAGATAGGCTCTCATTTTCGTTTTATTCTGCCGGGTCACTCACTCTAGTATACATGAAATACAGTTTTATTGCCAAATTTCAATAGCCATGAGAACTGTAATGAAAATTCGGACGCACAACAATAGCAAACAACGGAACAAAATAACGGTGCCTGATTTCCCACAGTACAATAATGTACACAAGCGAAATCACTGACCCATATTCAGACAATCAACTGGAAATAAATATTTACGCTAAAATATATTGATATCGTCCAAGTTGTAACAAGCTTTACATATTGTTGCTACTGTGGGCAGATAAGGCCGCTCACAAACTATTGGTAACACCGTAGCCATCTTTTAACCCATTTCAAAACACGGAGGTTCTTAATTCGCCTGAATGTTCGTCTCGCTTCACTAATTGCAAGGTGCACTTGCATTGCTGTGTTCCGGTGGACGGGTGTGGTAGAAATCACAGGCGCAAGAGATGTTACATTCCCGTCTCGGTTAACGCACTTTGGGTCTTCTTGTACTTGCGTTGAGGAGGACTTTGGTCGTACTGCTGTTGCTGTTGGCAGCAATACGACCAAAGTCATGGGCAGAGAACCACTTTACATCAGGTGGGCCTTCAAATCATACTGTCACTTTCTGTGAAATACAAAGAAAGGTTTATTTCATTCTCTTGAACAATTCAAATTATATAATTGATAGCGTATATCTATCTCCAAGGTCGACCCATAGAATTTTGAAGAAAATATTCCACCCAAAAAGGCTATAAAGAGAAGAAAGTATTAAAGTTATTAAACTTTTAATTTACGTGTAACTGAGAAGTAAGAACTTTACAGCGGAACATTGGAAAACTTCAACATTTGCCCTTTATAAATATCACCCGACCTCCCCTTTCAGATGCATTGAAATTAAATGGTTAGAGTCTGGCAAATCAATAGGCCTTGCACAGTTCTAGGTAGACAAAGTAGGGCGAAACAGTAAACTTGCATTGGTTATCGCTAGGAGTCGACCTGGCCTGGCCCTGTGCTCTCACTAACCTTTGGGAGACCTGATATTATAACGTTCTGAATAGATAATGTCAAAGCGGGAAATTGAGGGCAAATTCTCCCTATCTTATTTCTTTTGTAATTTAGAAACGCCTTGTAAATTACTTTTATAATATTGTAGGATGTTTCGACGTTCTTGTAGACGTCACGATTCAAGTTTTTTTACCGAGTTTTACCATGATTTGTGAGTTATGTCAATGGAGAAGAACAAGGAAGAAACCTCATGCGTCATGGTCCCGGTGTGCACATCATTGACAGACATATCGGTCTACAGTAGCAGCGACGCAGTTAAACGTAAAAAAAAGAGTGCGCAAGAGGGTAGATCGGTAGGAGACCCGAGGTCACGAACGACCGGCTCTCCTCTGAACCTTTTTAGTTCTTAGCCGGATTTTTAAACCGTCGTCGGCGTTGCGCGCTTAACTTAATACAGCCACTCGCAAAGATTGCGTCTATCCGAACCCTATATTATCAACCCGGAAGGAAGACGGAAAGGGGAGGACCACAGATACAGGCAGTTCATTTGTAAACGTCTGTTTATTACAATAATCCTAATGATATAAGATATTATTGCCAAAACCCCCGAGTCTGTTCTCTTATTAACCAGCTTCAAAAAGGAGGATATTATCAATTCGGCGATTTTTCACTAACTGTGGTCCGATTTGGATGATTCTTTGACTAGATAAAGTTTACCTTGGAGGTAAATTAAAGGTCCATAGAAATTTCATAAAGAAATTCTACCCCTAAGAGTAAAATAAGAAAATAGTTTTGAAAGTTTATTTCTATTCTTTTATATGCTTATAATTTGAGCGACATAAACTTACAATTTATCATTTAAATTTTAAGCTCTACGAGTCATACAAATTTCCGAGTTGATGACCCTGCAACCGGCTCCATCATTACCAGCCTTCCATAAAGCAGTTTGAATTAAAAAAAACAACGCAAAATTACGCTTACGTTTACTCTTTTTATTTCAAAGAAATTTACCGTATATACCTACAGACAAACCTAGCCGTAAAACTTATAACACCCCACATTTTAGTCCGCGGTAGGAAAGAGAAATAAATCTGAACTGCAAAGAAAGCCTGTAATTGAAATAGGAGTATCTTTATAGCACCCTTGGTGAGGAGAGCAGTAAAGTCGCAGTCGCAGGATCTAATGGCGCCTTCATGATAAAATCAAACTTAAAGCTAATAAACTTGATTTTTCCGGGGTAAAGGTCGCAAGTTCGGCCTCGCGCCAAACGCACCAAGTTCCGAGAACAATGATCGAACGAGGAAAAGTGAGTCAGATATTTACGAAATATCGGAAGAATTATCACGAAACATACATCATTATGAGTTATTGAAAACAATATACGCGCATTATATTCCTCCGTGATATTTCATTATTGCCAGCCCATAAAATAAAACGAGGGCCAATCGAATAGATAGTTTTATGTCTATTATAAAGCCGCATAGCATAATATGCCTTAGTATTCAATGAGATTTTTATTAAACGTTGTTGACTGAATAAGTATCAGCTGATGTTAAGTGTTTAACCCCCTGACAACAATATGACTTAGGTCCTCAGTCGAAACGGGGTAATGTCTCAGGCGTATGTGATCCACACCCTTCCACCGGGACACAGCAATGCAAGTGCACCACTGCGTGACAGCAGATTACCAGATGAGATTACCTTTACTTCTCCAGAAGAACTTAGCACAAGTTCTACTGCTACTTTGGGTTGGGTTTGGGTCTAAGGGACAAGCATCACTTGAGGGGTACGTGCAGGGACTCAAAGGGTATTCGCCTACGGACGCGAGCAACATGGACATGACATGAAACATGACCGATGTCAAGGTTTTCTTTTTTATGACGTCTAAGTAAATTATACTTTCTCTTGTCACCTCGAGTGCTAATGTGTCACGTACGTATGCGTACGTAAAGGACGGCCTTTATGTATGCCCAAATAGAAAGACATGCTTTTACGTAATTCAGTCTTAAACGCTTGAATATAATTTTTGTGACAATAATACGCCACTACACAGGCAGTGTGTAAAATAAAAAATTGAAGTTGCTATGGTTTTTATACACAATGGGAACTTCTTATTTATTTTTCAATGTTAGCATTTCACATTTTCCATCTACCCCCAAACTAAGCATAGCTTGTACTATGGGATACAGATTACTGTTGTCAGCCTTACTGTCCCATGGTAGGGCAAGGGCCTCCCGCCATGTACACCAGTTGTCACGCTCTGGAGCTATTGTAGGCCAGTTTTTAGAAAAGGTGTGTAGTTCGTCCCGCTATATTCTGCTCTTATGTTTTGATGTTTTTTTTTTGATAATACATATTAACTCAGAGACTCAGAAGAACCATCTATATTTGTCCCATAAATGCTTGATCTGGATGGACATGCATTAGCACTACTACCAACTGAGCTGTGAGGCCAGTAAAATGTCTGTTTATTCCTTTGTTATGTTAAATGTTTATCATTAAAAATCACTTTTCGGAAGTGACGGAAAAGTCGGAAGACATTTCCCCTTAAAAATAAAAGATCTCTCGCATTAAGTAGATGATTGTAGTCTTACTAGCTCGACTGTGTCCAGTTCAGTGTTGTCTTTGCCCTTTATAGGTGCTAGGAGACCATGTACTGGCTTCTTGATATCTTATATCCGAGGATGCATCTCCTGGGAGCGACTACCCTCCAGAGTAAAGCTCTGCAGTACATGATATCGTGTGTAATAGATTCTGGCACAGAATAACGAGTCTTCGCGTGTGGGATTACATGTGTGACTAGTAATTAATTACTTTTTTACATCATCATTTGTGCCACCTTTCTTTTTAGATAACAGTTGTTTTAGGATTTGGTTGCGTTTGGAGATTTTCTTTACATGGTATCCGTTTTATTTAATTCAGGTGGGATGACTTGTTTGTCACAGAGAAATAATGATCTAGTCATAGCACATTTTTTTTACTTTCAGGCGGTGCAAATTCTACTCATGCATCGGTCGGGGAGGACCTAAGTCGTATTGCTGTTGCTATTAGCAGAAGTAACCACTTAGTATCAGGTGGGCCCTCTGCTGGTCCCGTCACTTTTGATACATTAAATCGTCGACTTTTTTTGTGCGCGTGCGTACGTAGACCCTTAAAAAATTGTGGTCAGGCGTCAATCAATTGAAACATTAAACGAATAGGAGGTGGTCCAACAGTTATGTCAGTGTGTCAGTCTAAACGTGCGTATCCTCTTGAACTCGGTGAACCATCTGAGGCGGCGTGCCACGGACGTCGACCGCTCGCATGTGGGCCATGACGTCATACCCATACACACGCCGGGGACGGACTCGGGAACAGCCAGAGGGGGCACGCCTGGATTCTGATGTGGGGTGAACAACGGTTTTGTTACAAAATAAATAAATAATCTTGAAGCGCTCGTGGCGTAGCGTCGGCTCGGTCATCAAAATAGCCAAAAATAAAAAATTCAGGACATGTCGACATTAAGAAGGTTTATAACTTGTCACGAAAGTTTACAATCAATTAATTAAATTAGAATTCTCGGTTTCTAGCAATGTATTGTATTTGTATGTTTATCAGCATCTTACTATTACGACAAATTTTATAATGAAGCATAATTTCAAATTAAACAAAGATTTGATTGCTCAGACTTCACAAGTCACAAGTAAACACGTAACTTTTAGAATAGTTACCAAAACATGTGGCTGATTTAAAAATCGGAAAAGCCGGCTACAATTCTTTCATTCCTAATTTTTCGCCCTTAAAGGGTACAGCCTAGTATTTTATTATATATAATATGGGTAGGCCATCTTAAAAAACTGCTCCAATGAGACAGCGAGGTTTCGGAGTAAACGAACATATCATCAATGTATACAAGTTTTAGATTTTTCAAAAACCATTACACCGATTTCGATAAAATTCAAATGGGACCACCTGAGAAGTATACCCGTTGAAACAAAAAAAGAATTCCAAATCGGTTCAGCCGTCACGAATACAGTCGAATTGAGAACCTCCTCCTTTTTGAAGTCAATTAAAAATATATTTTTAAACTTGACTTCCCTTAGTACGTTAACGTTAATGTCGTACACACGCCGTTACACACGCAATGAAAATTGGAGATGTTGATTTTTCTGCTTAATTGTTCAATTCAGAAGCCGGCATAGCGGTACTATCGAGTTTCGTTGAGGACACAATCTTCGACGCAAAAAAACATGACATTGTTTGGCCAGTCAATACACGTTTACACAACCTACACGATGTTTTTTGTCAGTCATTATATCGAAAAGTAACGGGCGATCATTCTGAAAGTAAGATGTGCTCACGGAAAAGTTTTTGATGACACATCGCCGATGATTCCGATTCCGATATCGGTCCGCTACATATTATTGTGAAGCCCTCCCGTCTGGAGGGCTGTATTATTTCATAGGGGGGTTTGCCTTGAATATAATTCCATGTGATTTTGGCTGTGTGTGAAGATTTGTTTTTGATCAAAATCTTGAAAATTACACCTTTTCTGACCACAATTAAACTGGCCGCTTACTTTCGATAAGTTAAAACACATACGTTTAAAAGTTTCGCAATAATGCGACGATATAAGTCACGTACTATTTTCGTATCGGCGCGTGGCCGTGATCTTGCGATATGTTTTAAAGTCAAGGAATCACGTTGAACTCGTTAATTTGGCAAATCTAATTATTATTGTCTTGGCATCAATTTGACATCACCGAGTTGACAAAAGGCGCATACGATTCGATTTATACACTGTACAGGCCTGTCTTAAATGTCATCCTGGTGTACATTACTGTCGCCCTTCATATTTGACGTTGACAGATAAATCCTAAGTAATTATAAATGCGAAAGTGAGTTTATTTGTTTTCACGCCTAAAACTCTTAACCGATTTAAAAAATGTTTTCACCAATGCTAAATTATCATTATCAGCGAGTAACACAGGCTATATTTTATCTCCGTATTCCCACGGGAACGGGAACTACGCGGGTGAACCCAGGGGCGCAGCTAGTAATAAATAAATATTCATTGACAAATGTGTGAATACACATCGCCATCTATTCCTAGACCTAGCCAGTCATTGTTCAGCGACTTCAAGTTTTAATTTAGTTGGGTTAACGCGAGGCGAGGATAAGAAAGCTCTATGGCCTATACGTTTTTATTGCAACACAGCCTAATGCGTATATAAACTGTTCAACCTTGGATAAGTGTGAATTCGCTTGTTCCATTTCATCTCGTTTTGAAACTGTACCTGAGATTAAAGCTTGCCCGGAATCCATTGAATCGCTGATGCACGCATGATTCATGATGTGGCATTCTTGGAATGGACGGAGACGGATCGATGCCCTTTCGTCATGACCCCTGTGGTCGCAGACTGGTCTGCAGCCACTGAGGAAACAAACTGTCAATAATATAATGTTTGTTTATCGACTTGGCACATCTATACTTATGTTTCTTTGGCATGCCTTCGAAGGTATTAATAGACTTTCTTTATTCAGAGATCTGATAATAGAAGTAATATAATCATATCTGCAAGCTCGAAGCACACTTCGAGTAAAGCAGAACTGTGAATATTTTCGGATTGTGTACTTTGTTTTTTATAACACGATATAAAAATATTACAAATGTCTAATAGTAACTTCTTTGGAATAGCTAAAAATTGTATTGTATTGTATTTAAAATTTATTCAGTACTTTATATTTGAAAATAAATTGTTCATATGAAAGTAACAGATTTTATAATGTTCGTTTCGCGATGTTTTCCTTAATGTCAAACCGGTTTTGTTGATTCCTTTTTACATGGAATCGAGTGAGTTGTACCATAGAAATTTCAGACCAATTTCCACACTTAAGGGTAAAAAAGTGTAGACGTTCGTCTTTCAGTATGTATCATTCCATATTAATCCAGCCAGGACATAAATTATACCAACAAAAATTACCCCCAAGCCCGGGTAAATTTTTACTATCACTCACAATAAAAAGAAATATTAAGCAGGTGTTAGCACTCAGAACATAATTAAATGACTTGGAGCCAGCGAGGTTCGTGGCAAATTGCTGTTAAATTACATTGGCTATTTCCCAGCTCCGAAATTCATGTGCCGAATTGCCGTTGGATCGCGCCTTAATTAGTGTGTCCCCTGGGAACTGAAGCTAACAATACATGGACCACGCTTCAACCGGAGTAAAATTAGGAATTGTGTATTCACGATTTAAAATATTAAAACAAATCCCCGTTCAAATATTGGACTACCTTTCCGCTGAACATTATCTAGCTGTTCAAGCACCGGTGTTTGTTCAGAGCTTATCGAGTGCATTGAATTTTTTTTTCATTGGTTTTATTTAATTGACAACGGTCTAAGAAGCGTGGTGAAAATTAATAGGGGCACACGTGGATTTCATTCTCGCACATGGCAAATATTTCTGTTTTTTTGAATTATTTAATTAGTCTGGGGGTTGTAATCATAAAGCCTGCACAGATATCTAGCCAGCCCGTAATTCCTTAAAATATGGGAGGAGTTAGGATATGGATAAGTTGTCAGAACTAACAGAGACATGTAGGACACAAATGCTTTATTATCTAACTACTAGTGCTGACCCCAATAAATGTGCTTAATTAACAACACCTTGCCGTGTTGTATTACGAATCGCAAATAAATTGTTGCACGATGATAGTTACAAGTTGCACTGCATTACGTCATTGCATAATGTTACTGTTTGGTGTATAGCGATTTCTCAATCGGCTGCACGCGTAGGCGCAAAAGAAATCTACAGATGTATAACTGGATGTTTGGCCTCCAAACAATAATTCACTCTGTTTATTGATCGCTTGTAATTTCCAGTGAGAACAAAATTTTCGTCCTGGTCGCACGGGTGCATGAAAACAAAGAAGAATAAACGGCCAAGCGCGTATTTTAATATTGTATTTTACTCTTATATGCCCCGTTGTAACATATTGTGTGAAATTTCAACTTGCCAATCTTTTATGGTTAAAATATAAATTATTGCCTTTATAAATGATATATTGGCAATAAGGTGCCCCATAGCACTCATACTCAAAGTAATTTGTTCCTTTAGATTTCAAGTACCGTTTGGAGACGTCTAATTTTACACGCACTAGTAAACATATTCGTGACCATATAACGTGTCACAAGAGCTCCCTAGGCACATTACATGCCCAAATAACTGTCAAATTTAAAGTGTACTGCAAGTATTATTTGATAACTTTACGTCTTTATAAAGAGTATTTCATCGAATTGCACTAAACTGCACGCAGTCTTGTACCGTAGTAAATAATACAATAACGTTTACACACTCATACAAGGATTCCCTCTGACATAGGTCGCATGAACAACATAAGACAAACACCCAAGACCCGAGACAAACCTTACCATCACACAAAGTGTGCCTCGGGCGGCCGGGGCAAATTTTATATTGCAGGGAATCGAACCCTTCGCCTGGATGTCACGGTTACTACCAACGGCTTTGTGGCTTGCTATCAAGTTCCGTAATGTTTAAACGCGTTTAATAGAAAAGATCTTCTGAACTTGAACATAATCTGTCTGCTTTCGTTACGAGAAGACCCTGCCTTAGACACCTTGTCATTATAATAAACATTAATTGCTACCGAGAACAAATAATCATTTCATAATTCAATTTTTCGTGGAGATAAACGGTGCTTTACGTCACAAACAAAATATTGTTATCAGTCGACAGCGCCTATCGGTTACTGAAATACTGAGCCATTAAGTTGCCATCGTAATTGTCATTACCATAAGCGGTGGGTCAGCGCACCCGGGTGGTTTATTGTACTCAACGTGTACAGACGCGTAGAAACGGGTTAGTCACAAATTTAACAAACATTAAGATTTTTTTTATGCGTATACTGTGACGTGTCTAGCTAATGGCTCACCTGCGAGTTACAACAAGTTCATTATACGAAAATGTAAAAACCCCCGACTTACTGTAATGTTGATTACTGATGGTCTGATGATCTTCAAACACCTAAACAAATCTTCATAAATTATAAGTAAAACGCCAGCTTTCAAACAGACATCCGCATCAAAATAGATTCATTCGTTTAGGAGCTACCATGCCACAGACAGTTAATCTTATTTGTCGTATTAAGAATGCAACTTTGACATATTTTACTACTAGATTCACCCCGCGGCATTACCCGCAGTTATAAAAATCACATGAAAGCCAAGTTTGCCATCCTACGAGAATATTTCACTCTCTCGTGATAAATAGTAGATTATTGCTACCGTTCTTACAAAGTTCATCCAAATCTATTCAGCCGTAGAGGCGTGAAAAGTAACAACAAAAATATATATCCGCAATCTTTGGCATTAATAATATTAGTATGATTACATGGCATACGTAGGTATATTTTTTAAAATTTTATTCACTCTGTTTTTGCTCTGACATTACGCGGAAAATGAGACAAGCGTTGAAGTGACCTGATAGTTTACAATACACCCACGCATTAGATTCCATGTTTGTAACTGTTATTGTTGCTTTTTGCGTACATACTTAGTATTCGATTACGAGTGACGGATCTGTGTCACTGGTGAATCATTATGACTTGTGTGCGCAATTGTACATCCATGGTTGTACGGTATAATACTTATATACTTACAGCGCGATCTAGCCTCAAACTAATCATATCTATCCTATGGGAACTAGATGACGATACAATAAATTATATAGGACTTTTTTGTAAATACGTTTTAAGGCCCAGACACAGAACAAACATCTACATATGCTAGTCAAACATGTGCTTGTTCTAATTGAACCCACGATGAGGTTTAGCTAAAACTAATCGATTTAAAATAATATTCTAGTTGCTTAAAAGCGTGTTACAAAAATACATTAATTTTAGCTTTTTTTGATATGATATTGCTTTTTTTAACCAAATTGGAAAACGTTGGATCTCAATTCAGCTAATATAAACCAGGTGCCCATCTGTTCATCCCATAATTTATCCACGTTGTAAAACATTGTGCCAGGAGTTTTTGTGTTTAAAAATGCCAAGAATCCCGTGGCGACGAAGCAACTATAAATAATAATAACCATCATTTAATTCAGATACGAGATTCATAGAATTGTTAGAACACCAAAATTAATATTATTAGTAACACAAAACAATCTTAAAAATAATAAGCATACGCTTATTACGCGACACTAGGCTGATTTTTGGCTTAATTAGTGCCACGCAGTGCCGTATCTGCAAAGAAACGTGTTTTCGGCAAGAATGATCAGAATGCAGTTGGTGATCCCACGCAAGCGGCTAATCAGGGATAAGGTATTTTGACCGGTATGCATGTATGTTCATCTGTGCCCTCATAACTTCTAAACTACTACAAATGAGGTGTTGTTGGAAGCGCCTTTATTTTCGGCTGGTTATAGGATATTTGAAGTCACATTACATTAAATATGGCGCCCTCTAGAGAACATAATTCTCATCTTCTTATATATATTTTTTTTAATATTATAATGCAATGCGAAATTGAGTTTGTTTGTTGCGCTTTCACGCCTAAACCGCTGAATCGATTATGATGAATTTTGATATAGAAATAGATGGGACCCTGGAGGCGGTTATAAGCTACTTTTTCTCCCTAAAAACTTAAGGGGGCCCCACCCCCTTGCATAAACATGCATAAATCGAAACAACCGGTTGACAAAATCAACATCAATGCGAACAAAGCCGGGTGTAAAAGCTAGTAATTGCAAAAATGAGTATAAAGTGAGAAACAGTGCAAAATGACAGCGCAAGTCATCCAAGGCAGGGGTTGGTGACCCTCCGACGTGGCCACCAGGCAAGTCTAGACCGTATCATGGACACTGTGGCACTTGTTTTGGATATTGGCGATTGAGGAGTCAGTGAACTTCGTCCGAAGACGTTCGATTAATATGTACTCTGATCTTTGATAAATTCAATTAAGAAATTCTATGGTCTCTAGAAAGCTCTCCTAAAAATACAATCTCTACTTTTTATTATATGAACATTCGTTGAGAATTTGGTGTCAGCTATTCATCATTGACTTTGCGACCTGTGTCTGACGAAGTATAAAAAAAAACATGGATATTTCACATAGCGACATCTAGTCCCAAACTAAGTATAGCTTGTGCTATGGCAGATTACTGATAGAACACTAAAAAACATCTTTTTAAAAATTAAATGTCTATAATTGATTTGAATACCCACACACAACAAACATCTATGCTCGTCACAGAAATCTTTGTCCTGGATGGGAATCTAGCCTACGACCTATAGCGGCAGAAGACACCACTTTACTGTGAAGCCAGACCGGATAAATTTATCTGCAATAATTCTGCGCATAAAATAATTTACATCATATCGTAAACGTATATGAACTGTGCATGAAACGGTGTGCTTGTACGACTGCATTGGTACAAACTCCTCTTTTACCTCAGGCAAATGTATGTGTTTATCTTGTTTAATATCATATAATAATAATAAATATTCACACAGCGCCGTCTAGCCCTAAACAGCATATCTTGTATAATGGGAACTAAATTACTGATAGAATACTAATATATTAACACAGACACAGAACGAATATTGTTCGTCACAAAAATGTTTGTCTCGGGTGGGAATTGAACCTACGACGACAGAAGGCATGCTACTACCAACTAAGCTGTGAAGCCCCAAGTTACTCGAAGGCTGCAATATTCCAGTTGAAATAAGTGAAGCCCTAAGTGGGAGTTTAATCAGAAACTTTATAATTGACTGTCCGTCAGATGATTTTATTCAAATAATTGAATTTTAGATTTTAAAATCACCTTTTAATTATGACATTTACAACAAAGTAACAATTTAATATATAATGGCGACAAATATTGGACTAAATTTACATGTTCTGCAGTTGGAGATCTTATCCTTAGTCAGGATTTATTGCAGACGACCATTTCCGCTAACAATAATCTGTAATTTTTTTTTTTTTTTTTTATACTAGTCATCTCATACTTCTTATTTATTCCTTTAGATCTCATGTATAGTTTGGGCATGTCAGAGTTTACTAAATACCGGAAAATAATAACACACTGACACGTTATATGCTCACGAATATGTGTAGATGCATGTGTAAAATTTGACGTGTCCAAATGATACTTGAGATGTAAAGGAATAAATGAATTTGACTTTGACTTTGACAGGAAGGCTGGACGTAGATTGCGTCTTAACGAAGCACTGGACAAGACTGCACAGTGTGCGCTCTTGACATCATCTTTTTTATTTGTAATTTTCCCTGCTTTTGTAAATATGTCTGTAATACTATGTGTGAAAACTGAAATAAAATTATCATTATTATTACGAATCGAGGCTGAAATTATTGAAGTAGGTTTATTCGATATTTAAAGCTGTAATTTCTGGCTTATTATATTTTTAAATCATATATGTGTAAGGTCACTTCAGCACCACTTGAGTGTCGAGCCAATGGACCTCTCGATGTCAGATGTCCGTTACAAATGGAGGCGGTGTCGACCTCTGACATTTGCCGATGAGAAATCCCGTGCGGTGTGGAAAATCAATGTTCCACTTGCGGACACGACACCGCTGAAATCTCTGTTTAAGCTTTGCACAGTGGTTACGCTTGCAAAAGTTAGCTACCCGATGAAAATTACTAACTGCCTGTGGTGGTCTTGGGTAAAGACCTCTCCAAATTAATTTAATAAGTAACGTTTACACACTCATGCCCCACTAGGTTTGCCTGTGTCGCAGGTGGCATGGACATACACCCAAGACCCAAGCTTAAACTTTACGCTCATCACAAAAAGCCTACCTCGGCTGGTAATCGACCGCGACTCCTAGCGACTAGCTATGGGATCACCGTTTTAAGAATTTCAACATGTCATCTTTTATACCAATATCTTATACCAATACTTTTGAAAGAGCATATATATAGAGTTTTTATTAGACTAATACGCTAGTTCTTGTGATATTAACGGACAAATATCTAAACTTGTAAATACAAGTTACAAGTTATCTTAATTTTTCAATAATCTTTCTCCAGTCATGTGTTGTTGAATATAGAAACTAGCTATTGGTCATCTACCAAGCGAACCACTATTTATAGGTAGCATAATTATTCTGATAAATTAGTTGGTATACCAATCATGAACCACAATAAAAAAAAGCTTATCGTATCTCGTTTATCAAACGATATTTAACCATTGTATGTTTTTTTGTTGCAGGTAATTGAACTTGGAGTTTTTGCATAAGTTAATCACGTCAAATTATGGAAGGCTGTTTATAAGTAAGTGTAACGTGTAAAAACTCAATCTATCTATCACATAGCAGCATGACGTAATATTTAGAAATCAAGATCAAAGTCGCGCTAAAGCTGCGCGTTCAGTTGATACGCCTCAGATCGTACGGATTTACTATGTATGGTTTCATAGAATGCAATTATGCGCCGGAAATCAATATGAACGCCTCCGTTAGGTTGTCCGCTCCTCCGCTTAGTTGGAAGTAGCCCAGCCTTTGAAGCGAGGGGTCCCGGGTTGAATCCCGGCCGGGGCACACTTTGTGTGATGTTTGTGTTCTGTGTTTGTAAATGCCACCTGCGTTACAAGGAATCCTAGTGCAGGGGAATGAGTGTGTAAACGTTTATTTATTATTTTGAACAAGAACTGATAATGTTGTTATCCGCAGTGCATAGTGCCACCATCGTCCATAATGCGAGCCACGCCAGTCAAGTACTGCAATAAAAATGTCAAAACAAATTTTATTAAAAAGTAATTTCACCATGTGAAAAGAAATTAAAGATTGAGTATTTAAAAACGACTACATAAGTAATCTATCAGACACGTGGTTGACCATACTTATTTTGAGGCTAGATGGCGCTGTTTGAAAAGTCCATGAATATATTCATTTAAAATAAACCGGCTGAATGTGATTCTTACTCGCAAACCGATAGCAGACCGACAGGTTCTGTACCAGCCGCTACGGCGTATCGTTGAAAAGACCTTTAGTAAGAACAAATACAAGCGATGTAAGAATAGGGTTTCCTTTACCTTTTGGGTTGTAACTTTTAAACATAGTGGACGCGCACCCCTTGATCCATCACATAGCAACATGACGTAATATTTAAAAATCAAGATCAAGATCGGGGCGCAGCCACACAGCGGCGTGAAATTTGACGTTTTGCGGCGGTTAAACGAATTAATATGGATTTGAAGATGCGAAGCTGGTATCGACGATGTCCCGCTCCCAATTAGAGTACCTAATGTTCTAATAAGTAGTAGAATTTTCCCAGCATCATTAGGGTGCCAAGCAAAAAGGCAAGCGGCATAAATTTCGCTTGCTTTTTTGTAACTCATTCACATCGCTTTGTTTAGTTAGAAATTAATACGTCTAAAAGTAGAATTGTATTTTCACAGAAGTAATATAAGACTAGAAGACTTTCACGCAAGGTGATGACTGATGAGGCTCTATATAAGTCTATGATAACTTAGTTGAACAGGCAATTCTAGTGGCCGTGGCGTTGAAATTTAACAGACATTTTTAATGTTATTGGACTGACAATAATTTGTACTGCAACGCTTATGTGCGTTAGGGCAGTGTAAATACATGACACTCACGTGCACACATTGGTTATGTTCTTGCTTCACTATTGAGAAAAATTTTGTTTGACTCTTTCCTTCGTATACACTAATTCTATGTGTATTTTATTTTTATAGCCACAATATTTTCCTTATGCCATTCAAAGCCTTTATGATCACAAACACATCATCATAAAAAACTTTTAATAAATTGGATAGTTTTAATGTGACGGAGAGTCATTGCCACATCTTGATTTTTTTACTACCAATCAAGTTGTTTTTATTATGATTATATAAGGTCTTTAAACAGATAACGGAAAGGTTATCGAGTGTTAACTGAATGCATTTTTATAAATTACTTACTATTAATGTCACTCGCGTCCGTGTGACCTTTTGGTGAGCATGCCGATAATTGTAGTGTTACAAATACATTTAAATTCGACTGTTCACTGGTGTTGTGCCAGATGATGTGGATCGTGCTTGGTAACGTTTTTTAACGGATTTATAAAAAAAGAGGTTCGATTAATAAGAATCTTTATATATAAAAATGTACGGTCCTAAGTATTTTTAAAGAATTCAGCGGAAATAAAGTATTTGACTTTGACTCGTGGCGGAGCTCAGCTGTTCTTTAAAGATCATTTAAGTTAAACAACCTCCGGCCCGGTCAGAAGTTGGATGGGTGACCATTTGGTGGCATTTGAATTGAGCGCTGCCGTGCTTCGGAGGGCGCGTTTAGACCTCGGTCCCGGCTATACTAGGCCTCCGACACCAGAATTGGCTCACACGAAAGAATTGCTAGTTACGATATTCAAATGTGGACCGAATTGAACAATTATTTTTTGATATTATAGGGTGTGCTTTTGAGTTTTTCCCATTTTACCCATTTACCCTTAAGTGGAAAAATTTTACCACTTAAGGGCGAATAGTAGGCGATGAAAGTAATGAAGACGGTTAATTCAATTTTCAAATCGCGGAAGTGGAGCGGTCCTCTTCCTGACGGGGCCAGTAAATGGCACACCTGATGGCAAGCTGTGTCCACCATCCATTGTCATCCATGTTCTTTGCCATTCACTTCCGAAGACATAAGTATCGTATTGCACTCAGAGACATAAAGGTGGAACGTGTCGTGTGACTGTAATTTCACCGGTGTATACAGTTAGTTCTACTGGTTAGACTACTCTTAAGTGTCTGTGTGATTTCAAGCGGATAAAACGTCGAAAGGCGAAACATCACCAACCTTTGACTAAATTGAACTTCGAAACTGTATTGCGACAGGTTTGAGACTATGTAGGTTTACATAGTTACGATGATTTATTGTGAGTGCTGAAATTCAAACTGCGCTTTGAATGACTTCGAAATGAAGTAACACGAAGTGCTTCGAATTTATTCAAATTTAAATATTATGATCGCAAAGAAATAAATTGTTAAATTTACGACACGGGGAAGATTTGTGAAGAGATATGAGTGTGATTTTTTTATTTACCAACTGTGCCTCACAGTGTTACCAGCGATTAAAAAATCTAATTTGAGACATTGGAAAAAATCTGTTAGATGTTGTGTCATTGCATTTTTCGGGATAAAAAATCCAAGGTATTAATCCAAGGTATGCTAGGTGAGGCTACCTTCATGACAAATTTCATCCAAATCCCTTCAACCGTTTAGGCGTAAAGTAATCACAAACATACAGACAAACTTTCGCATTTATAATATTAGTATGATACAGTTTGAACTATGCATAATACTTACTATTTCTTTTAAAGATATTATACTGTATGTCACAATCAAAAGTTTCTCAACGAAAAATAGTGTAAAACAGAAAGCGGCACTCCACGGTGGTTGAATTCGAGCACACTCACCATTGTTATGTTAATGCCTTTTAAACATTGTTTGTAACGTAAATAATGTCTAGTTATCTATGCACTGTGCACGTGTCATGAATTTATTTACGGATGCCAAATCAGAATTAATCAGGGACTTATTTTAAAGCGACTTCAATCTTTCAAGCCCCATTTTATGACCTAAGGTTTCAATTTTTATCCATGGATTTGTATGGGATCATGTCAAAGGGTATACCTATTAATTAAAAAAAATAATCATTCGAAACTGACTTATATTCAGCTGTTGGACCTCCTCCTTTTTTTAAGACGGTTATAAATATAATTTTTTTAAGTACACTATCTAATTTAATACGAATTATGACGGATTGGGTAATGTGATTGATGTTAAGTGGTTACCTCCGCCCATAACAACAGAAATATGACTTTGGTTTTCCCCGACCAAAGTTGAAGACGTGAGTGTAATCTTGCTCAGCGGCAGACTACCAGGTATGAAGCCAGTACTTCTCCGGACAAGTACTACTGTTAGAATCAAGGGGTACTCACCTACGAACACGAGCAACTGAACTCCCCATATATATATAGAGATATTAAATACTCACGTTTTTCTATGAGAATCTATATATATTTCTAAAGAACCATCAGCGCATATCTCTGTGCCAAATTTCACCCAGATCCGTTCAGCCATTCTGGCGTGATTGAGTAACAAACACCCATCTAATCTTTCGCATTGAAATAGTAGTAAAGTAGTGAAGTAAATGAACTTGTATGACCACGTCTACTCGTATTTGGACGAGTTCTATCTCTAACTTTTGTCGGACCAACGGCGTGGATGGTGAAGCGTGCGCCTGCGCCGTCTCTATTTCATTGATATGACGAAATTCTTTTATCTTTACGATATCGCTGTATGCGTTATCATTCCGATGACGTTGGCTGTGATTGCGTCTATCGCCATAGTTTGTGGTCATTCAATGATGTTTACGTAATTTGATTTCATTCTAAGTTTTACATCATTCGTTTTTTTTTATGTGACTTAATTGACGGGACGAGCTGAAGGCCCATGTGATATAAAGTTGTTACCTGAGCCCACCATAACAGCAATACGACTTAGGTCCCTAACCAAAGTAAGAGAAGACCCAAGACGAATCCCGTTGCGTCAGCCACCCGAGACGAGGATGTAACGAATTAAGTGCTTGCAATTTCACCGACACCCGCACCCTTCTAACGGAACACAGAAATGCGAGTGCACCACTACTTGACGGCGGATTGTTAGGTGTGGTGGCAGTACTACTCCGGACGAACTTGGCACAAGTTTTACTGCTACTTTGGGTTGCATCACCCGAGGGATATGATATGTGGATATATTTTAATAATGAATTGTAACATAAAGCTTGGGTAAATCATAGTTCACCATCTAGCGATTTTACTCGTCATTCATATATCAGAAAATTAACTTCAATTTGCAGCAAAATGCCAGAGCCATTACTTATTTCTCGTCAGCACCAATTTCTCCAATCAGAAATCCGATCGAGTTTTTTCCATTACTCGATCTCTGAAATGGAGTCATTGGACTAGGTCATCCATAACTCGTCATTCTATATCGTGTGCGGATACTATTACGTATGCTATGATCATGATCATGTACCATAATTTGTGTTTTAGTGCATAATTCTCAGTGCTCAAATGAAATTCTCAAAATAAAAATGAAATGCATATGGTATGTATACGTGTCGAATATCAGAGATTTAATTTTAAGCAGCTTCGGTAAGGGAGAGCAGATTTTATCCAAAAAGGTGGCTTAATTGGTTAAATATGTTTCATTCTTCATTCATGCTTGAGTTAAGACTGATATTTTATTCTCAACACATTTCATCACACATTAATTTCTCATTGATGTAGTTCAACAAACCTGTACCAAAAATGTCTGAAATAATCGACTCACATAATAAACCCTGAATTATTAAATTACCGAGAGCTAAATTTTTTTCAAAAAAGCTCCATCAATACGTAAAGTCAAAATAAATAAATATTGCTTAAAAAATTTGGTTGGTTTAAAAAAAACAAACCAGCTGACCCGACAGATGTTTTTTCTGTCTTGTCCTCAATTTCGCTGTCGGCTGTCAAACATGGTGGCAAATCTGCCATAGAAAAAACGTGTTATAATGATTCAAACTAAGCGCTTGTTCAAAACCCTATCGCTGGATTATTTGTAGGTAAAATTAATCTATCGAATAAACCCATGCAAAGTAACCTGACCCTTCGCAGTGATTGATAACATCGAGAGCAAATACAGGATATTCTATTCGATCATTTCATTTCCAAACCGCTTCAATTTGCCCGAGCAAGTTTCAGATTACACCGAATTACGTTCCTGTTTCAATATTACGTAAGAAATAATTTAGATAAACCTTTGATTCAGTGCCGGTATCCTAAAATCAACATTATCAAAGCGCAAATACAGTACACACTGTGCTGTTATCTGCGGTTTATCTACAGTTTCACAGCAAACACTAAACAGTTATCCAAACATTTAGACTGGCCCAAATACTGTTGCCAAAAGCCATTCGCATTCATCAAGTATCAAATCTCACTTGCTGTGTGAACACGCCGATTTTATTAGAATTAAATCGTCAAAACACACTGGTTTTGAAGAGCACAGGGCGTCGACTGAAAGTAAATTTATACTTAGTGTTGTGCATTAGCCGATTTCTTATCGATTATTTTCAATCGATTTTAAATCGACGATTTTTATTATATGAGTCTCAGGCTGGCATAACCTAGAGTAGATGACATATCTTACAACTATACATACTCAATTTTATAACATTAATATCAATCACTCTACTTAAATGAACCTGAGCCACTGTAATTTATCAATATGCTGTAATCTGTAATTATTCTTCGTTTGTTTGAAATCGCTTCATAAATGGTTTATTTTGTCCAAACTGGCTTGAAATTACGTCGTAAAGGATACTTTATTATCGTTTGTTACTTGCAAATAAACCGCTTTATTTCTTGCCATTATGGGTCACCCTTTCAACAAAAACATCATTACGCCATCTTCCCTTTAGTTTATTGCGGTCACACGAACCCAGTTTCATTGCTCTATGCATGGCCTACTTTTTTCTTTTCATTACTTGATACGATAACCTGAAGATTAAGCATTTTGTATATATACTCTGTCTTTATTACCATTGTGACTTAAATAATTTTATAGTATTGACAAATATTTAAATGAAATAATATCGATAATTTTTAATCCACATTAATTTATCTTTAAAAGAAATTAGAAAATTTTGGTGACGAGTTACGAACGAGACTATTTCCATACCATACTACATTACAATGTTTAATATGAACATATAATAGAAAAGGAGTTAAAATAAACTGTCATCAAGTATTCAGAATCGATTGCAACTCGATAAATTCATTCGAATATACTTTCTATCGATTCTCACAAACGTGTTCATCACTACATGTTAATCTATTTTCGCACACCGCCAGTCTCGCGTTGCGCCCGCGCATCCGATATAAATAGTGTGCGTAAAATCACGTGTTTCGTTTTCGTTTATTAGTTCAGTCAGTTTTACACGAGATTTAGAACGAGTTGCACGTACTGCTCCTAATTTTTTTTTTCACTTGGGTCAAGGTTTATTTTTAAAAAGAAAAACTGGCTGAGGCATTGCAGAAACACAACTTTCAAGACTCCAAAATTGTGCAGATACTGTGGATTATAAAAAAGGCTTTTGTTACGATGCGTTTGCTGTGATGTATGTGTGTTGGTTACGATTGATCTTTGATAAGTTATTAAAGTAAGAAGTCAATTGACGTATGTCTTAAAAATAAATCTCTTATGTAAAAAAACTTGAGCTTAAAAATTCACCCTCCCAGTGGGAAACACACATTTTAGAGACCCTTTGCATGTTTCTTTGTTTTTATGTTTTTGAAGTTTTTACCCTATTAATTTTAATAATTATAGACTATTACAACTCAAAATCCAGCAGCTACAGTTTACTTACTCCGAATTAAAACTGGAACTTAATGACCATTCAATATCTGATAAATATATCATGTTGCAGTCTAGTGGAAGTAATAAATTACTGATATGAAGATGGAATACTTCCATCCCTTTAATCTACCCTGAGGGATGAAATATGACACGAAGTTAATAATGCCATCAATTCGGATCTACACACAATCAAACAAAGAAGTATCATTCAAATCACATCACAGCATTGAGTACCTCTTCCTTTCTTTAAAGTCGGATATAAAGAATGCCAAAACAAATTTAAATAAACATGAAAATGAAGAGTATGTATATTATAATAATAATAAATAAACGTTTACACACTCATACCTCTGCACTAGGATTCCCTGTGTCGCAGATGGCATGGACAAACAGAAACACAAGACAAACACCCAAGACCCGAGAACAAACTTCATGCTAACCACACAAAGTGTGCCCCGGCCGGGAATCGAACCCGGGACCCCTCGCTTCGAAGGCAGGGCTACTACCAACTAAGCCACGGAGCCGTCGTTATGCAGACACAACATGCGTGTGCAGAGTCGTGTCGTAGCACTTGTGCACTTGAAATGGCATCGATCAACGCGTTGATTCCCCACGTTAGGGCGTGCAAACCCTATTAGGGGTTGCAACCATTAACAAGGGTGTGAGCGACCACGAAACCCATTCGCGTTCGCCATAACAATTTGAGCATAGATTTTACAGCTCTCTTCGTAAAAAGCAAACAGGGTTAGACGTGTACATACGCGAGTTTATTAAGGAAACAACTAGCTAAGTGAACACCGAGGGTTTTGGAACACCAATTTTTTTACTTTGACTTCATATTTTAGTAATGAAATGAAATAATGAAATAAAATTATTCATTTTATACAGCTTTACTTATATGATGTAAAGAACAGCACTATTTTTTAAAAACATTTATAAATATTGTACATATTGACACTCAGACAACAAAACCTGTGTTCGTTTCACATATGTTTGTCTTGGGTGGGAATCGAACAAACGACCCTAAAAACAGGTGTTATAGTAATAGGTACATTATGATCCCTGTAGGGCAAAAGTTTTTTTTTTTTCTAAAATTTTCTATCTACAGAATTACCGAACAGATCATCGTTCCACAGATTGTGTGTCTGTTCAAAGGGCTGTCCTTTAAATGTAGCACGTTAATAATAGGGCTCCCTCTGCTCTCTGTACGGAACCGTAAAATGCAAACAACAGGTCTTTCCTGTTACACGAGTTGAAAAAAGAAAAAATTATCACGAATGCCGTTTTAAATTGGACCAAAGCCATGTTCATATTTCATCTCGTAAACTACGAACCACATCCCACTAAATTACGTTTGAAGGATGTCGAAGTTTTGCTTCAGAAAGATCCCGTCATTAATTTAATCTTTTGAGTGAACACTGTCGAGACGGTGTCGTCTGTTGGCTTTTATATATAACTAGCTGTTCCCCGCGACTTCGTCCGCTCATAGAACTTTTTTTTTGTGCGGCGCCCTTATTTATTTTCCTTTATCTAAAATGTCTCTTAAGTTAAGTCTTAACAGCAGCTATATGCCAGTGAAAGTCGCGTCAAAATCTATCCAGCCGTTTCGGAGATAAACCGGAACAGACAGACAGACAAAAATTTTAAAAGTTGTTCTTTGTTATAGCTTCCCTTTATACTTCCAAATGCAATTAGTAACAATCAGATGTTTTGACATTACAAACAGAAACTGTAATTTTTTTTTGTATAGATGGTCATTATTTTTATAACGTCGGTACCTAAGTGCACTTTCTAATCCGAGCGAACACCGCAGCAAAACAAGATCTGTTTCCCAAACCGTACTCTTTATTTTCGAAAAGTAATCTTTTACAAAACATCTCTTATTTTTCTTTTCACGCGGCAACGACCTTTCCCTACTCGTGGCCGAGACGCCGCTTTGTTTCATCCTGCGGGAGCTCCGTATCACCATCTCTGTCTAAACCAATTTAGTGTCTTGATAATAATCGATTTGTCTCGCTTTAACCCGGAGGAATGGTACAGCCATCTCGTTTCAGCTTTTTAAACCTGTCCCTGCAGTGCCAGATTTAATTTTGCCTTTTTTTGCGGCGAAGCTAAGCCCCTGGTTTTAAAAAGAGCCTTCACTTGTGCAACGGGCTGGCTATTTCTTGCATCATATGATCGGAACTGGTTTTGAATCGCCGTATTTTGAAGCTTTTATATTTTTTCAGCATATATTGCACCGCTTGGTAATGTTGCTCGTATCTTGACGGCTCCTTAGCTTAGTAAGCCCTTGCCTTCAAAGTGAGGGTTCGATTCCCGGCCGGTCAGACTTTGTGTGATAAGCGTAAAATTTGTTTGTCTTGTGTTTCTATGTTTGTCTATGCCACGTACGACACAGGAAATTCTAGTGCAGAGGTGTGTATTTGTAACCGTTACTGGGGTAAACACGGTAGCATTCCTGATTTTATAATTTTGATAGCAATAAATTTTAGGCTTGTTCAACTTGTTGCTCTTTTAGCGTTACATTATTTGGGTGGATTTACAAGAAGTGTTCAGTTTCATTGGCTCAGTTTTTGTTTTTAATTTACGCTTAATTGTTTTGTGTTAATGATAATGGCTGTTTTCACCGACTTTCTCTAATAAAGTGGTTGCGATGTGGTACTGTTCAGTGTTAAAAGCACTTATATTTGCGTCTACCAGTCTGTGTCTTATTAACCGTTCATACCATAAATCTTGCTTAATACAAATTAATGTTTCCAACGTCTACAACGACCTAAACCAACTACTATAAAAAAACGAAGCAAATAAATTAATTTTTATCAAAGGATTATGAACGGAAAAAGTCTATTAGACAATCGCCCAAAACTTTAATGAAAAATTCAAAAATTTAATGAAAATTACTTGTCTCCCTAGTGATGTAATATTTTTTTTTTATTATAGGAACATAATTTTAATACATTGCCTTTATAACATCTTCTATTAATGAAATGACTTATTATCTATATAGGAAATAAAAACCTATATTATAGGTAATTAATAATATCGTCCTCCTCTTAATCATAATTTATTATTATTGTTGTGCCCAATAGGGTCCATAATGATCTGTACCTATTACTGTAACATCTATTTTTTATATCATGGAATACAATAAACTATTGAGTATAAATACATTATTTGACTAGCTGCGCCCAGCGGTGTTACCTGCGGTTTTCCAGTATCAAAAGCCTATCTGTTAATCCAGGATATAAGCTGTCTTGGTACCAAATTTCATTCAAATCCGTTGGAACGTGAAGGAGTAACAAACACACAAACTCACGCCTTTATAATATTACTCTGATTGAGTGCACCCTTTAATGAGAACAAGTTACAAGAAAACCACAAGACAGTTTTAGTATGTGATGTTTTTACCAAGAGATGATGACTTCCATGCGGTGGCGAGGCGTCGTTTTACGAGCCGCACATGGGTATCACGAACAGCTGTTCTGGCGAGTTGAAAGAAACATCCTTGTCTTAAAATTAACATACAACATAACTGTAATTATTTGACTTTTTACGATACAAAGCTTCAGTTAAAATCATATTTTGTGACCGACGTGATGTATTACTGCATAATATTTTCTAATATTTTTGATATATTAGCTAATGTAATGTAAGAATTTTTTATATTTTTTCCAGTTATTTTCATTTAACAACCAAAATGAAGCTTTGGGATTAATCTGAAAGCATAACCTGTCAAATAATTTTTTTTTTCCAAATCGGCTAATTGGCAGAGAAATCGGTGAACATACATAAATATATCATTACATACTCCTCCTTTTTTGAAGTCGGTTAATAAAATCGATTTAATTTTGTCTTTGGATGATTTTGCTGGTATTTTGAACAATGTTTTTGACCTCAACCGCCTAGAGTTGAAAACACCACACCAAAGTTTAACATTAAATCCCCACACTCTTGGTAAAGCTTGCACACTTGCTTTTTGAAGTATTTCTAGAGTAAAAGGTATTTTAAGAGCAAAAATAACGATTTCCTGTTAACGTGTGCTCTGGTTTTAATAAAATATTCCTAGCTGGGGTGAGCTGGACTGGAAGGGGGAAATGCCTAAGGGGAATAAAACCGTTCACTCGAGAGTTTTTAACTAGAATATATAGCGCTATAAACTGCACTTTAAAAATATTTACGTCAAACTATTTTATGTGATGCTTGCATCCTTAGGTGAATATACTCAGAATTCTTACACGTATCTTAAGGTTGGTGCGAAAAGCAGCAACTCAAAGTAACAGTAGAACTTGTGCCAAGTTCGCTGGGGGTAGTGCTGCCACCACACGTAGTAATACACCGCCAAGCAGATGAAATTCGATGAAATTGCAGGCAATTGAGACGTTTCATCCTCGTCTTGGGTGGCAACTAATACGACTTAGTGGTCTTAGTGGTATTGCTGTTGTTATGGATGGAGGTAATAACGTAACACAAGGTGGGCCCTCAGCCCGTTCCGTCACGTTAGACTCATAAAAAAGTCGTAATATTTTATGCAGTCACTATTGACCATAAACAAATGTAAATTTGACAACAACAAAGTACCTTTGTAAATACTTTGCAACCATGAATACGCAATATTACCAGTGACTAACAGCCAAACCCTATAATCAACTATGACTGACTCGAGATAGATAACCCTCAAACAATGTAATCTGATAACAATGTTGCAATGGTAATCTATCTGCACCATCTGTAACTAGATTGTAGGGTCTATCTGTAAGGCATTTTAGTAGTAGTAGAATTTAAAAAAAATTAAGTGTTTTAGGATAATTACAACGTCGTATCTTAAATTTAAAGGGTTGAATCTTGTGAACCATCTGCCGTAGAGGGCTGTAATTTTCACAGTATACTTGCCAATATAAGGAAACTCAAAATAAAAAAAAGTTAATTATGTGATACGGAACTCTCGGTAGTAAAAATTGACCTAAGGTCGTAACAGCCAAAAAATATGCTGGCACGCGACCAGTATATGATTTCTTTTATTACGAGAGCGACTTAACTATCTATACCAATAAATAAAACTGAATGTTTGTTTGTTCAGCTTTTTAGTAAATGCATTTGAAAGTATATTCCGTACCTATAACAAGAAAACATTATACAATTTTTGTCTTACTGTCTGTCTGTTTGTTTCGACTAATCTCCGAAACGGCTCGACCTATTTTGAAGGGACTTTCACTTGCAGATGATGTTATAAGGAGAAACGAAGGATACTTTTATTTTAGAAGAATAAATAGGACAAAAATATTGTTCAATTCCCCGCTGTCGAAGTCACGGGGAACAGCTAGTAGTTTAATATAATGTGTCATAATCTCATGCTGCACTCGTTACAAGAGTTTCTTTCTCAGTTAATAATTATAATCATTATAATGTCCGCGATTAAGTGAAAGCCACCATTTTTCGTTTGTTGCCGTGGTTAATTCATAAATTGTAAATAGCATAATTTAAATTAACTGAACTTAATTTTCAAATCTTGTTGCGTGATCATAGCGCCTTTTGCATAGGAATGGGCCGTAATGTGCTGACAGTGACTTAACTGTAAAAGCTCTGAGATATAACTGAGTGAAACTATTGAGTTTGCGGTTGTTTTCGATACAAATATTTGAAATCTAAACTGAATCCTTCTACTTCTTCGTATCGATGGTTCAAATAACATTTGTTACTTCGATAGCGTTATCAGTTCGTTCATACAGTTATTGGATCAGATTTACACCTTTTTCGCCGGAGGCTAGAGCAGAGCACTTAATTTCACGTCAGGATGAGCAGACGAACGGCTCAGTGCTATCCTTACCTCGAAATACCACCTATTCGTACGAAACGGTTCGCGTCTGCCTTCGTAATGCGAACATTTAAGGAATGGAACGAAGACGGCGTCTGTTTTTCCTGAAAATTACAACCTGGCCATCTCCAAGTCTAGGGTAAATAGGTATCTTCTAGACCTACGTGCTTCATCATTGACCTGATCACTCAACATCAGGAGAGTTTGAGGTCAAGCGAAGATCTCGCTAGTAAAAAAAGAGATTTAAGGGCCGCTTTTTACGGTAATGAAAAAAGCCCGCAGCCCATATGTTGCTAAAGTGTTATTATAAGAATTAGTTTGAAGGTGAACTCTCTTAAGACGTCTGCACTAAGTCAAAGTCAACGTCAAAATATTTTATTTCCGCTGAATTCTTTAAAAAATAATTGGTAAATAAATGGTCCTACTTTTTAAAATTAATATGTAATTGCAAGAAAATAAATAAGAATGTATTTCCCCAGATAGAAAGTAAAAACATTTTGGGACTGTACTGAAAATGAATGCGTTTTATAAACATTACGTTTGTGAAAATCCTTTTTGATCACGGTACAATCGAAATACACAAAAATCAAATCCCGGCTTTACGGTTTGATCGTAACGCAGTAATTTCCCCGTCGTCAGGTATACCTCCGGGAAACAGGTAATGTGTGGTCTGAACGCATGAGGCAACTCAAGCGCAGCATGGCGCAACGCACTTCCGCTAAACATGATAATAGAGCCTTCCTGTGACGTAATCACTGATTCGAACCAGTTGTATGCATGCATTTTGGGAAAGTTACATTGAAGCTTTAAATTTTCCGGTAACTGTCAGAATTCATGATTGTATTTTTTTTTTATAAATTTCTGTGTTTTTACAGCGATGTATCGCAAGATCGTGGCTATTTTGGTCCGTTCAGGATTTTGTTGACTACTTTTGTGATTTGATTAATGTGACCAGAAGAGCAGACGGCCCACCTGATTTTAAGCACTTTTCGTCGCCCATAAACAACAAAAATACGACTCAGGTTCAACGAAGTCGCATCGTGTTGCACCCGCCACCCTGAGAGGGATCGTAAGCCTCAATTGCCTTTAATTTCACCAGCGCCCACACCCTTGATTGGTTTTGATTAATTTTTTATTGTTTTTGTTTCAGGTATGTATCATTATCATCCTTTTCATCTTTGACAACGACCTAATCGTAAGTATCTGAATGTCTTATAGTTAATTACAATACAATTCACAAATAAAATTATTGTATTTGTGAAAATCATAAGTATTTTTCTCACCGAGTACATGTACTTTTAATAAAATTACTGACTGTTTGTCACCGGAGCTGACCTTCGTGAGGCGGTGAACCCTTAGATGGGTTCGAACCCACGCACTACAAATCGCAAGCAATCTAACTAATAACTGAGATGACATCCAAACTTACTTTTCTGTTTACGGGGCTTTATCGCTTACTTAATTATTTTCGTGAACACGCGTTTTGTCCCTTATTATATTACTTTAGGCACTAGAATTGCCCGTGTCGTTGTGTAACTACTTCCAATGGATAGCCACAATATTTCTTGTTAACAGAAAACACGGTTTCAAATAAGTTCAAGTCCAGATTGCGAGACTACTACTTTTTCGAAGGAGAGTTTATTAATGAGAATTAAGGGACGAACGGGGCTAGCGGTTGGCCCAATACAATTTATGTACGAGTATATTGATGGCTTCGTAGCTTAGTTCTGTAACCCCTCGCGCACAAAGTTTGGTTCGATTCCCGGTCGAGGCAAACTTTGTGTGGTGACTGTAAAGTTTGTTGTTGGGTGTTTGTTACCACCTGCCCCAGAGGGAATCGTAGGGCGAGGGTGTGAGTGCTAACTTTAAACGTGTATGTCCCCTTATATTATAAATATAGGGACATAACCTAGCCGTAAACTATATATGACTTATATTACGAGAACCAGATTACTGATAAAATACATAGTACTTTTTCTTTGTAAATATATAAATGTATATTGACACCCAGACAGAACAATCATCTTTTCGTCACACAAATACTTCTTCTGACTGGGTATTAAACCACGGCTTATAGCGCAGAAAGCACAGCTCCATATAGAGACTTTCTTTTACAATTTAATTTAATTATGTTCTTACTGGCACTGTCTGTAGTGTAGTCGGTTTAGTATTTCCGGTGATGGTGAAGTTAGTGTCCATTTAGTTTAATTATCGCGTTGTCAAATGCTTATAATAGACGCGTGACATGCGACAGTGGGAATGAGGATTCATCACGATATTACACATAAATAATTGCTAATACCGTTAGCGATGACTGGATCGAAATGAACAGTCATTTTTTGAGACTTGAATTTTTATTTTATTTTAGGAAATCTGCTTTAGATGCTACTAATTCTACGCACAGAGTGGAGCGGATACCTCACCGCCTCATCATATAGTTGTAACGATCTGAAACTGTTCTTTTGAGGGTCCATGGTACTCGGACACGTGTTCCCCGGTTGGTACGAAAGTAGAACTTGTGCCATATCTGTCCGGGGGAGTACTGCCACACACTGGTGCACTCGCATTGGTGTGTTTCGGTGATAGGGCGTGGGTGCCTGTGAAATAGGCAGGCACACGGCATGCTACATCACCGTCTCAGAATGACGAGGATATCGCAATGCAAAAGTGGAAAATAATTCCGTAAAATTGGAAAAGATACGATGACTGTGCCTCCTATAAATGTATCCATATTTACGCCAATAAAATTCTGATTCAGTTTCTTGGGCATTTTGGCTACTACACCTGCAAATGTCGTTTGACATCTTAGTGTCAAATTGTCAATCGAGACAGGGAAGCGTGTGTTGAGCTTAGTTAATACTACTGCTGTGGCATACCGACCTAAAGATAGGGGCCTGTATTATCCTCTACTATCAGAGTCCGCCAGGTTTCCCGGTGCAATGCTGTATATTTCCAATTTACAGCTTCAAGTTCGCGCAAGTCCTTTTCAATAATATTTTATTATAACTCGTCGTATACTAATCATAACAACTGTTGCTCCAACTATTAAACTTTAGTGTTGTCAATAAGACGACGATGGAGGTGTTTAAAAATAATCGCCAACAGAACGATATGCAAACGAGACCATTCGTATTTATACAATGCTATTAGTTTAATCGGAAGCCAGAAAGTGGTTTTAGCACCGGAAAGGATAGGACCGCGGACCGGATTCTCCTTCAGGTTGTAAACAGGTTTAAAACACAATAATAAGAGCAGTTAAGCATATCGGACGATCTGCTTACGTTACCAAAAAATCGCGAATTCTATGGTGTAGGAATGGAATTTGGAACCTATGTCAGTTTTACCAGAGTCTTTTCAATAGCGTGAGTGAACAGGAGTTTTCGATATAGGCCTTCATTTTAAAAATAAACTTCTAAAGTAGTTTTAGTGATAGGTAGCCCGATCTAAAAGGAATTATGATGAATATGATTAATGAATGGGTTGTGCCTGGATTCTTTCAACTGCAATAATATGCTGAGTAACACCTGTAGGCAACAAAATATAGTATTCCTGTCTGGTATTAACCTCTGCTCACTTTAATAGTACAATATAAACGAGACGATGACAGAATTCGTAATGGGCCTGTAATTTCACTGGCTTTCCCGCCCTTCGACGTTTCGAGGTTGCCTAGCGGAGGGCAATGACTGATTTCAGGGTGACCGACTTGTTGTTATGTCAACGCCATCTATGTGTGACATACTTATGAAATTTTTCAAATAATTTTATGGTTATGGAATTTTTTGAGATTTTGAGACGGCGGATATGTACGGCTATGCAACGACAGAAATAATGAATTATGAAGAAAAAAATACAATTTCGATCTCACTTTGTGCTAAACCGAATCGTACTTGCTGTTTTATTTTTGTGAATTAAGTTGTGCAATAGTGTTAGCTCGTTTTATAATATGCACGATCTTTCAATTAAAGGACAGACCCGTATTTATATTTTACTATTGTTGGATCGCAGGATCAAGACCCAGTGAGTCTCGGGTCTTGGATGATTGTGTTGTGTTAATCGTGCCAATGGCAATGCGACACCGGATATTGTGCAATGGTGAGCGTTAAAATTCGTTTCTCGGCATTCGTTAATTCAAGTTAATTAATAATTAAAATACGAAAAATGTTCCAAATATAATGTAGAAGATAGCAATTTGATGAATATATATATAAAATATCTTCGATCTACGCTAATTAATATTTCCATAAAATACCTACATAACGTTTTCTAAGTGGGCGACTTATAAATTTATGAGGAACAATTTCTGTTTAACAAGGCTCTTATTAGACGTGTTTCTGTTCGATGTCATAAACAGCTGATGGGATCAATGACCCGGTGTCGTTGACACCTATGGTAAATCTACCTAATGTTGGGGGTGTTCTTTACTGGCGATAGTGAATGGGATATATTGTGACCTACTGTTTGTCGGGTCTAGCAGTGTAGTCGTTCATGGCAACTGGTTGTTAAGTAATTAATAGAATTGTCCTTTGGCGGCCGAGGATCTAGATAGACTAGACTAATGTTGATTAAACATACGTTGGTATGTTGTATTTAATTTTTCTGTTTTTTTTTTCGACCGTCGCCGTAAAGTTGCATGGCTTTCGATCTTTTTTTTACATTAGATGTTCTTTACTAATCATCTATGTTAAATAACTCTCCACCCGTCAGCATTTGGATGGGATACCATAACCGAGAACATGATGATGATGATCCCGGTTTTACTAGCCGATAAGATATGTTAGAGACCTTCGAGCGGCTTCCACTCCGACCTGAGTTGTCCTCTTACTCACATGAAAGTATAAGAAGAACAGTAAATTACACTTTATAAATTGAACACAGAACAGAACGAGCATACGTACTGTTCAATACCATCCTTACCTCGATACGCCACCCATTCGTACAAATAGATTCGTCTCCACTTTTATAATGCTAATGTTAAGGCTGCCTGCATCTGTCTTTCCTGATCATTATAACCTTAAAAATCACAGATGCTAAACGAAAAATGCTATGGTTTTTTAAAATGCCAGTAGAATCACTTCCAGCAGGCCATTTTGTTTAAGTCAACTTAAAAGTTAATCCATGAACTACGTTGAATAATTTTCAGACTACCGCGTCTCCCTTACCTGTCTCTGAATATGTGCATTCATAGTTATACGTTTTTAATATACGATTCTTCCTTGAAGATACCCTGGTTTCACCATCGTAAGCTTCAGGAAACACATTTTGAATGTGGCGCTGACCCTCAATTAACATTTACTCGCATGCCTATTATGCCCTACACATTAAACTGTGACTCAATACTAGCAAGGAAAATTACAAACTGACACGACTATTCAGTCTTCACTTGAGTTAAAAGTGACTAGTTGTCTTCTACACCTTCGTGCGACATCATCGGCCTTATCAATTGTTGGGAGGGTTATAAGTTCGTAAGCGTTTTAATTAGTATACGACTGTTTAACTTTAGAACCAGCGACCTGCTAATTGAAAGTTATACCTCACTGCTCGGTAGCAACATCTGCGGTCATTGACGTTCGGGACATAAACAGATTCCGTTCTGATCGATGGTTTATGAAGCCGGTGGAATTGGTTCGTTGGAATTAATTGAGGTTGATTTTATTGATTGTCAGCTGTCGGAGCTAGATTTATTGTAACTATTTGAATATTTTATTGATCTACTTTATTTCGGCACCATTGATCTTATCTCGGCCTTTGATATCGGTGATAGCTCGCGGCGTATTTTCTCCGGTCTCACTAGGTTGACGAAGTTGGTAGGTCAGCACTAGATTGAGCGACCGTTAGGACATCTGAGCGAATATACTTAAGTTAGAGAGATTTCTGCGTTAATAATCCAATTATGGTCTAATGATTTGTACATTATAGAAAACGCTGATAATAAAAATGAAAATAAATTAGGCAGGTATGGATAGTATTGTTTTTCTGTCTACACAGTATGGTGGCCCACACCGTCCTAGGTCATTAGGTTCGTAGACCTTGACCTGTCGCGTCGAAATTCGCATCAGAGTCCGTAGGTCCGAGGCCTTCACCATTATTTTCTGGTAAATATAACACTGTCAACTTCAGGATCTTTGTTTTTCAGAACGGGTCATCGTGCTGTTTGGAAGACTTTTTATTGAATGGAAAATACAACACAGTTTCGTTCTGTGCTTATTACGCCAACGGTTGAACAAACAAAATTAGTTTTTCAGTTTGAAAACGCCTTTATTATCTTTTGGTTATAGGAAAAATAAGAACATTCTTGTTTAAAAACAATATTCCTTCATACTTACTCGATAGTCTAAACTTTGTTTACTTTTAGTCTACCGTATTTTACTTGTATGTAGGCGTATATCTATGTGTATGTCAAACCTCTATTCTCTGTTTGCGCTAATCATCAGATATCGTGTCGCACGGAAGGGGAAGCCAAATGAACAATTAAAATGTAATCTTCCGTGCGAAACCCGGAAAATAAACGTGTCACCCCCCAACAGGGGTATCGGGCACCGGACAGCGTCCGTCGTCCAATGCGCTTGTACGCATATCTGTATTATCCGTATACCTTCATTAGGGTATGCCTGTTGTCGGTTGTTGCAGTGCTGGACTCAGGATACTATGGGCTATATATATGGGAGAGGCTTTTTATGAATATTTTTATTTTTTAATTTTTGTTGGAAATTAACGCTGCACGATTCAGATTAGATTTTTTTTTACATAAAAAATACAGAAATTCTCATTTAACTCAGAATTTCAGAGAGTGCCCCTTACTTTCTTTGGTACGATTAATGTTCTTATTTTTCACTATTTTTAGAGTTCCGTATTCAAAATTAAAAAACCGGAACCCTTATGAGATCACTTCGTTGTCCATCTCCACGTGTTCCTTTTTCTCAGGAACACGTGGAGGTATGAAGTTGAAATGAATATCAAATACTCAGGCCTGCAATAGCAACAGATTCAAATTTCTAAGTCAATGCAATAAAAGATGCGGCCAATTTATGCTCCGCTTATGTCGCATATTTATCTCTCGGAAGGGAATATTACTTCTCGTTGACTTAAAACTTATCAATGCTTTAATTTTGGCATTTCTCTTATATTATTGTCTAACCAGCAGCCTGTTATCAGACTTTATCTACCCGTGTCCACAGTCCTGACTACGTTCACGCGTCTCGTATTGTTGGCCTGCAATATACCCCAATTACCGAGTGAGGGGCCAATGTCCTCCTGCGGTTTGCGGTCTAGCAATTTGAACACTGCAAGTCCTCTATTCCTCGCCTTGTATTGATAATTTCTATATTATTACAAAGTAGAAGAAAATGTACCAAGTTCGTCAAAAAAATTCCTACCGCCACACCAGGTAACCCCCCGCCAAGTAGTGGTGTACTTGTTATGCCGTTTAAAGAGATTTCATGTTTAAAGAGATTTTAACAGTAACTGGCTAAATTAATTGAAAAATTGTAATCGTTATTTATATTTTGATCTGATAAAGCTATATTAAGTATCCCATTTGCTTTATCAGTTGATGGGAGAGCAGACAAAGGATCTAAGACAACTTGCTCAAGCTTTGAAGTTGAACATTAAACTTTAGCTCAGTTTAGTTCTATTGAAACTGTTTCTGAAGAAGTTTAACTTTGTCCGTAGGAATTTATAGGGCGAAATATTCAAGTTCAATAGAGGCTATTGAAACAAATTATTTTATCTAGATGTTCAAATCAGGGGATTTTCGGTAATTATTATAATTTAATTGTTTTGTAATAGCTCTGCTCTCTTCGTTTACTCACGAAAATCTGTAGTTCAAGTCACAACAGGAAATCTGTGCACAAATCGTTAGACGATCACGGAATACATATAAAATAACAAGAATTTAGAATTCAAACTGGCACGTGTATCAAGTTTACGTCGAGGTTTATGTAAGCGAATATACGAGGGGAAAGACAATACACAAGGGCAAATACATAAACAAAGGAAACATACCGGGACTAAGAAAGCTCTGGTTTTTCCAACATAAATGTTTCCCTTCAAATACTGGCGAGACAACAAAGGAAGATAGGTCTCACAAATTAAGTAGCCGTCTGTTGACCTCGGTGCGCTGGTTGTTCAGGACCTATTTCATGTGGGCGGATTGGGCCACTTGCTCCCAGACCTGTTTTAAGGCTAGTGCGGTATGATGCTATTTTACTGTACGCTTGTTTATCTTGAGTTCGAATGGAATGGGAATATGACAAAGGAAAACTCACAAATGTTTTATTATGTTCTAAATAATAAAACTGACGTAGTTGGAGTGTGGGATAAATGACACTGTTCCTTTGAACTACAAATTTGTTAAATTTAATGTTGAACGCAACAATAAAAAAATATATATGTTCTTGATCTGGAGAGGTAAGTTGAATTATATAGTCACAAAAGCAAATGAAAAAAAAACGCTCTTGACAATGTGAAGACAGTGAAATTACGGCCACGGACCATCATCGATTTTTGTCTATGCTGCCTTTATAGACGGAAGACACACCTTAACATCAGATGAACCTGGTCGCTTAGTCACTTTGTTTCTCATTGCAAAATTCCAGGAACCGGCTGACCAATCTCAACCGATATGAATCTTTCAACGAGAATTGTCAGGACAAAACACATAACTAAGTTAACAGGACGTCCTCATTAATCGAAACAATGGTTTGCAACTTGCAAGTTACAACTTAATTTGTGTCGACAGATAAATTAGTCTGAATTCTGCGTGGGAGTGACTTACTTCAAACCTGCGGTCGCATCTAGAACAGCCGGGTCATTATTTGCTATGGCTTCCTTGATGAGTACGATTTAATTATAACCATAATTTATTACCATTACAAGTGGTTTGATAAAAAGCACAGCAATACGACTAACTGCTTAGCATGATCTAAGATGGAACACGCTGGTTTTTTTATCCTACTAAAGTACGAGACGAGCTAAAGGAATATAAGTGGTTACCGCCACAAAAAATACAACTCAGGTCTTCCCTTACCGGTGTGTGAGAAATCTGAATCGTAATGCGTTGCGCCCATTACTCGTGACGTGGATGTAACGCTTCAAGTGGCTGTAATTTCACCGGCACTGACACCCCTCCACCGGAACACAGCCATTGCTTGACGGTGGATTACCAGATTTAGAGGCAGTGTTTGTACTGACTAGGCATAACTTCTACTGCTTTAGATTGTCACTTTTGCTACTTTTGAGGGTATGATCTTGCAATCTTTTTTTTACTGCGAGTTGTTTTCATTTGCGTCGTCTGATCGTGCTGTCACCAGTTTCGCATAAATTGCCACTCGCTGTGTCCTGTGTCGACACGCCTCCGTGTCCCAGCTGTTCTGCCTTAATAGCAGTGCTGTGGAGCAGTCGTCGTGAATGAAATGTTCAAGCAAATCTAAATGAAGTGGGCTGCGGTTGCGTTAATGTTTACTTGGGAAGCCATTTCGAAATTATTGTAATCACTTTGTAGGAACAACTTTAGTGTTTGCGCACCAGTATTTGCATTCATCAATTCTACACCTTAATAATTCTCATTTAAAATTGAATGGATCGTCTTCAACGCTTATTTTAGCCACGTATGATGGGTGCTATGAAATTTTTATGTATAAGCACTATTAAATAAAATAATCATCTCAATCGGTCCCCACTATTGGCATCTCATAAAACGTACAAAAAGAAAGCCGAATTGAGAACCTCCAATTTTTTCGTTTATTTCACCTTCTCATTAGAAAATGGGTATTTTCTGCAGTAAAGCTTGTCGATGACTGAGTTGACTGTTTAGTGTTACTCCGGGGAAAGATCACGAATTCCTGTGCTTCTACAAAGTTATCTTATACTGAGTTCTGTTTCAAAATTGTGGGAATGGACGTAACGGGCATGATACAATACAATTTGTAGTCTAACTGTAGACCGATATCATCAGACGGAGGTTCGTCTGTAAGTAAGAACCCTCTAATATCCCTAACCTAACGCCTGGGTGATGCCGAAAGAGCAGCTAAAGTAGGACTTGTGCCAAGTTCCGGAGAATTACTGCATCCAGACCTGGTAAACCGCCGCCGAGCAGTGGTGTACTCACGTTGCTGTGATCCAGTGGAAATGTGTAGGCGCTTTTGAAATCACAGATGCATGAGACATAACATCCTCGTCTCGGGTGACAGGCGTAAAGGAATGCAGCTTGGATCTTCTCATACTTAAGTCGACGAGCTGAAAGCCCACCTGATGTTAAGTTGTAACCTCCGCATATAGGTGACAGCAGGAACACGACTTAGGTCCTAACCGATCCAAGTATGAGAAGAGCAGAGTCGCATCCCGTTGCGCCTTGGGTTTGCTACGTTATTCCTCATCCAACAACCAGGACAATTCGCTTATCAGCGGAACATTTTGGACAATTCCCCACGAGTGCTCGTAACTATATTCCAATTGATAATTTAATAAAGGGGAATCCATTCATAAATTTTACGAAAGTGAACATTGAATGCAGCACTATATTAAAATCATTATATATTGCGTAGAATTGCGTAGGGCGTCGGTAATCTAAATATTAGCTCTCCCCCTTCCACAGAACCGACATATAGATTACTCAATATTCATATATTTACAGTGAAATATAGTTGATGATTAAGTTTTGGTTATTCCATTACTGATAGAGGGAGATAAACCGTTTGATTGCTTATTCATCATGGGGAAGTCAGTGTTGTATTATCGTAAGCTGATTAACCACCAAAACCTATACTATAGTTAAAAAACACTGCATAAAGTTCGTCCGGAGAGGTACTGCCACCACACCTGGAATCTGCCGCCAAGCAGTGGTGCTCGCATTGCTGTAATGCGGTGAAAGGGTGTGGGTGACCCGTATCATCCCCGTCTCGGGTGATGGATGCAGCAAGATGAATGCGACTCAGTGTATGATCCAAATCTTATACTGAGTCGCATTACTGTTGTCACGGGCGGGGACCACTTACCACCAGGTGGGCCCTCAGCTCGTTCCATCACTTATTCACATAAAAATAACCGTAGCAACATTGTAACCGTCTCTATAAAGTTTTATTTTATTAGACAAATATACAATTTTCTTTGGCCGTTATGTGTTGGTTGGTCATTATGACAAAAGGCTTAGTACAAAAACGCATTTGAATAAGTCAACATTTAAAAACTTATTTAAATAAAACGTTTCAAAACAATTTGTTCACAATCACCACGAAAACAAACCGTTCGTGCAGTTCAAATTTGGATACACATCGCGTCCTTTTCCTTTCTAAGGCAATCGAAAGGGACCTAAATAAATTAAACAAAGGACGCTCACGCGCAGCCGCTCCTTATTTTCGGAATAATGCTATTTAAAGGCGATAAATCAATGTTTTAGTTATTTTATTCCATGTGTCAAAGCCATGGACATAAGGCACCAACTCTTTGTTTTCGAATTTGCAAATGAGAACACATTATTTGTTCAAATATTTGTCGTCTTCCGCAAATCAACTGTCTGCGATTTCTTGGGAAATTCTTTAGCATTTTTTGTATGGTATTATGTCGTTGTTTATGGTTGTTATTGACATCTTGTCAATTTTTTTGCCATAAACTCATGTTGACTTATTAACCGCGGGTAACAACGCGGGGCGCATCTAGTATCATAGTTGACGTAATTCACGTGAAGACTATTAATGTAGCACGAGACCCGATTATAAAACATAACAGTTATTGTTATTGTATTGTACACCTTGTTATACGGTCGTTTTGTAATGTTATTCATATGAGTCGTATGACCTGTTATCTTGTTGTATTTTATCGACTTCAAGTATTGCATAGGCTTGTATAAGTTCTGCGCAATATAGTATGTTTGTTGTTCATTTTAAAGTTTTTATTCATATAATACTAGCTGCGCCCCGTGGTGTAACCCGCGTAGTCCCCGTTTCTATGGAAATACGGAGATAATATATAACCTTATTACTCGCTGATAATGTAGGCTTCCGTTGATGAAATATTTTTTTAAGTCCGTTCAGCGGTTTAGGCTTGAAAGCGTTAGAAACAAACAAAGTCACTTCGCATTTATTATATTAGTTGGGACTAACTAACCTGATAGATGTTTTCCTGTCTTGATTGACAATTTGACAAAATCGGTCCAGCCGTTTTCGTGTTTTAGCGAAACTAAAGAACAGCAACTGATTTTTATGAGTAGGACTGGTGTCAATTTTGCCGTTGTTTATGGGTAGTAATAACCACTTAACAACAGGTGGGCTGTAAGCTTGTCCCGTCACTTTAGTCAATTAAAAACGTTTAATTACCAGCATTGTAGCGACTATAGGATCAACTGACAATGTCTTCTAAAACCTCTGCTTATAATTACTTAGCCTATTTTTACGTCGGCTATAACAAGCTTGCGCTTGCTCATTCGCACCACGTACAGAAATATTTTTTCTTTATTTTCTCGCTTGTTCGCTGACCGCAACTTTTCTTATAAATAAAGGCACGTGTGAGCAACCACAGGCTACCTATGCTTACAATATTACTCAGGTGACTCTTTACCAGGTGACTACCACAAGCACCACATTTTCAACAATCGTATCGGCTAATGTATGTGCACGTGATGGCAATAAGTCACTACCCGCTTAATTATACTGCTATCTGCTTCCTTTTGAGCAACCCGGTCGGTAAAGGTTGAAACAGATGTAAAATTAACAAATAAGACTTGGCTAAAACACGAAAACTGACTGTAATTTGACACATATTATGTTAAATATGCGCACGAGTATGTTTACATTTGTTAAATGTTGCATGTCCAAACTCAATTAAGATCTAGAGGAATCTCATTCGAGTTTAAGTTTACCCAACCACTGTTGCGCTTTCAAGCACTAACACGTAAACCGATCATCATCAAATTTTGCATACACCTTTCGTAATTGACATAATCCACATTGACGCAAGCGAAGGCGCGGGCGAAATCTAGTTATAAATACTTATGGACATTTCACATAGCGGTAGCCCCAAACTAAGCAAGATTGTACTACTGGAACCAGATTACGGATAGAATGCTTAGTGTAGATATTTTTTTGTAAATACAAAACATACAAAGACATCTATTACACAAAAATCATTGTTTTAGATAGACATCGAACCCAAGCCTTAGCTACCTAGCGCAGAAGGTTACTATCTACTGAGCCATGAGGCCAAACAAAAGCTATGGAATTGTATTTGCACCTTCCGGGTCGGGAGGTAATGCCACTATCTTTACCTATTTCTGCCTCGAGCATGAGCGCCCGTATTGCTGCGAGTACCGGTGGAATTACAGGCACGTCAGACTACCTCATTGAAATCATTTATAGTTTCAGTTTTCTATAATTTTGTTGCTGTCTACGGTACGGTTCTAGACTACGGTTTTAGATTACGATTCTAGGCTAGATCATCAATCGAAATCATGCGAATACTGGGTAAACGAACCAGTATTCTCACGTACGTACTATCATTTGATCACACTCTGTCAGTCATTCATGTCTAGGTCTCGGCATTGGTCTGTGATTGCGTGTTACTCAAATCCATTGTTTAAAAGAACTTATCAAATCAGTAACACCATACCCTTTGTTCGTGTTTGCATCAGTAGCGAGCAAGTGGTGATTGCTTATTAAACAATACCTATCGCTTATATCGAGCGCGTGTTGCGACAAAGTTGTTTATTTATTACTAACTGGCCATCCTTACACTATTCGCATTAAGAATATATAAATACAAAAATGTGTTAGCTATGGTTTTGATTGTGAACCCAATGGTAAATTAATTTTATTAATATCTAATAAAACAAATACTGCTGCAATCGAGCTCATTTTTTACAACAAAACTGAAACCAACTCATGGCCTACAACTAATTACAACCTACAACCGGCATTTGAGACGTTACATCCCCGCCTCGGGTGACGGGCGCAACGGAATGCCACTTGGGTCTTCTCACACTTTGGGAAGAAGTAAGTGGTAATGCTGTTGTTATAGGCGAAGCTAACCAATTAACAGCAGGTGGGCCTTCAGCTCGTCCTGTCGCATTAGTAGCATAAAAAAATACTGCAACCTTTAGTCCTAGCCCCCCGGAGTAGACTTTATGCAATCGCTAAATGTCAAGTGCTCATACACTGGTGCACCAACAATAGTAGGTTTAGGTTAAATCATAATTGTTGTCTAAGTCAGTACCCTCTTGTTCAAGTTTCGTAAGTTTTAAAGGTGAAAAATTATAACGCCGTTAGCTTCTGACTGCCGCCTATAAAATAGCTGTATTTTTTGTTATGAGTGTAATACGAGGAAGAAGAGTTTTATAATTTTCACAGAATAGTATTATACATTTCACAGAATAGTAATAATACTCTTTTTTTACGACGCCTCGGTAGCTTTCGAAACGAGGGGTCCCGGGTTCGAATCACGGCCGGGGTAGACTTTGTGTGATGAGGGTAAAGTTTTCACGGGTCTTGGGTGTTTTTTTCTTGTGTTTCTGTGTTTGTCCATTCCACCTGCGACAGGGAATCCTATGCAGGGGTATAAGTGAGTAAAGATTACTAAAAATATGTCGGACATTCTTTCAAATAGTTGATGCTATTGGTGGTTGTATGTGTTAGTCATAGCTAGTGAGTGATGAGTTGATGAGTGTGTAGTGTAGACAAAACTTTTACGTTTTATCTCCGTTATTACGTTTATATTTTTACGCCTTTGTCTGCGATGACGTTGGCCAAGAGACGCAATAAGCCACTTAAATCAAATTGTAGTAAGAAATGGCTTTTAAATACGAACACACATACATAGTTGTAGTATCAGAAGAGATAAAGCAGTGTGGTACAAAGGTCGAGGGCTCAGCCACGCTGTTTTTCAGCCTCGCCTGATAAAGAATCTTTGAATCTCTCAGTTTATGTGATAATACTGCTAATACTTCCTTACAGTAAAATTTTTTAAGGTCAGTTGTCGTGAAATGTTGTAGGGAAAGTTGCTTAGAAGCCTTGCCTCTCAGCTAGTGGGTGAACGGATTCCAACCCCGTAAGGCGCCTTCCTCATATAAAAAACAAATCAAATCGAGTGTTTCATTTGTCTATGTCTATAACACTCACGTCACCCACATGGGGCCACGTCCCCGAGCCCGTGGGAATACGGGGATACAGTATACTTACTGGTTATTGCCCATTTGAAACTGTTTGTGTTATGAGTGTCTCGCCCCTTCCGATATTTTTTTATGGGGGTCATTAGTTTGATTGGTACCGATTGTATGTTGGTACATTCTACAAATAATAATTTATTTATTAACAAAGACAAAGATATTACACGATCAAAGTGCACTGACATTACTTATATATGATACTAGCTGTTACCTGCGACTTCGTTCTCGTGGTTCTTTTTTTGTGTAGACCCAAATTTTGTTTTCCTAAGATAATAGTAGCCTAAGTTATTCCTTATAACATCAGCTTTGTAGTGATTTCAGCTTGCAGAAAGATAATCTTTCTAATTGCAGATATAGATCGATTTTGGTAACAAGCTTAGCACTTTACATTATTATAACAATACAAACGATAAAACGAATGATTATACTTTAGAGTTTACCGCCCAAGAACGTCGGTTAAACAATTAAAGAGGTATGGAATCTTCATCAAGTTTCTATGTAAGTGCAGCTGTTTTGTTTTGTGTCGGCGAATGTCTAAGTTCGCAGTACAAATCCCGGAATTAACTAGCGATGCAAAACTGTGCAAGTAAATGTATTGGATTCATTTATTTATTTTCAGCATAAATTTACCCACTGCAGGACAGATATCTCCCTCCTTTTTTCTACTTTTCTGGTCTTCCAATGCAGTAAGCCTAGTGGTTTAGTAGCTTACATTTAATCATGCCAAATTGCCGTTGGGGAGGTAACCAATATCTAGTTTTATTTTACAATAGATAACGTAGATAAAACATTCGGGCTAAATAATAGTTTTTATAGAATAGGGTAAAGGGTAATAGGAAAACTCAAACTAGTTTTATTTCTTTAGAACTGAAGTATCGTTTGGTAACTACTAGGTTACCAATCATCGTGGCATAGCCTGACCATCAGCAGTACTGGGATGTATATTGTTTACCCTAGAGACTTATCCTATCCTATCCTATGTCGTAGGTACTTCGGCCTCGTTTGCACCTCTTGAAGCAACCTATCTATTAAGTGTAGTTAAACATTTTAATGTTTCAAACAAATGATTATTACAAATTTTATTTCTTCCTTGATGTAGCTGCACGCACCCACTTCTTACTTTATTGCTTGCTTGCGTTATTATCCGGCATGAAGTAATAAAATATTCCCAAGAATTAATAGTTGAATCACTTGTTTTATAGCAGCCCTTAAAAGCTTTGCATAAAAATCAAACTGCGGTAAAACTATATTTCCAACCTTCGTAGCTCTTTATTCATTGCCGTTATCATAAACAGTACATCATAAATGTCTACAAAAGCTATTTTCATCAAGGTGACCTAAAGGTCGTATATATATTAAAACGGTTTTTGATACCTACAATACATAAAAAAATGTTAAAATGCACTTATAACGCATTTTTAGTATTGTAGTCATTATCAAGATCCATATGCAAGTAATTATTAGGTAAACAAGGCAAATACTTTCAATATCATACTTTTTAAAACTTTGACGCCGCCGTCAGGCACCCATAGTATTCAAAGGTTGCTGGTCGCGTTACGCGATTACTCCGCCCATTGTGCATTTCTGTTCCTTTTTGGAATAGTTAATAATTCTATGATTATAGTTTATTTTTGTTTTCTTAAGGTTCAATAGAAAACCATAAATGTATTTTTCATGGTTGGCGCCCCCATAAACTTATACCATAGCTAAATATAGACTACTAATCATAAAATTCCTCTGCCGTGCATCATGTCTCATTTACTTTATAATCAAAACAAACATCACATTTGTAAAGCGATTATTCCCGGTAACGGACAGACAGTCGGACATACATAAATCATGTGGCTAAGCCGCAAAACAGGTCTGAACCTAGGCTTACCATTTCGATGGTGTACTTATAAGACGACCACAATTGGTAGACCATAGTGGTTAGAAGTACCTATTGAGACGCATATGCAAGAGATTTGCTTAGTACACCTCTTGGTTAGTAAAACAGCTCGAATTGGGCGGTGTGGCTTGCTGTACTCTACGCTTAACATGCTTGTGTGCACGTTAAGCTTCTTCACTTGCAGCGTCAATGTAGCTATTCCAAGAAGTAAAACCACATTGTCACCTACCACGCAGCGGCGCTGCAGGCGCAAGTTCCTTCTCCTGTGTCTTCTGTCTGTGTAAGAATAATATTTTTTTGTGCCACACCATAGAATTGAAAAATAACTGTAAATATACAATTTTAATCGGAATCTATTTTTAGGATTCCGTACCCAAAGGATAAACGGGACCATGGATATCTGCAACATCAAAGGCAATGCTGATGAACTGCCGGCCTTGCATTAAAGATAAACTCGCCGCGCCGTTCTGAAACTACTATTAAGTCCTCGCGATTTGTATCTGGCCCACGAATCTTCTGAATATGGCCCTGCGGTAGACAATTGAGTAATAATGGCGTCGCCTTCCACTTGGCACTGGGCCAGGACAGCCTTTGTCTGCCCGTCTGTACCTTTGTTTGGTCTGGGACCGTGTATAATGCGGAGGTGCCTGCTTAAGCGTAAAGGATACTGTATAATTATTGTGGTAAGAAAATGAGGTTGAGCTACCGTTTCTATAACAATAAAATATGAAGATAAGAATTACGAAAGAATACTTGATTTATGTTTCTTTATTTATGTTTTAAATCTGGCCTCGGCATAATGGAAGATGACGAAGATTGTTCGACACAACAATATTGGATTAAAATTTTCACACACTTGCTCACAGAGCAATTGTGAAGCAGCGTGTTATCGGATGAAATATTTATGAGAGCATTAGATTATCACGACTCGACGGTCGTGCATGGTAAGGAAACCAACATACTCCCTTTAGGCTAATGAATTCTTCATTGATTCATTTTTCTCCTTTCGAGCTAAGCCAAGGTATACCTTGCACTGGAAAAACCTACGCAGTACGTATACCTCCGTATCCCTTAGACCGCAAAAAAGAGCGCGGTGATTTTCTCTCTCTTTTATATGAGTAAGTGGCCAATCCTGGTCGTTCTTTAATCCTTATAAATAAATAAATATTCATGGACATTCACACGTCACCCGTAAGTAATGAAATAAATAATTTAATTAAGTTTCACTTAACCTTTCAGTTAGCATGCCCTCCAAAGCAAGTAGGTACGCTAGCCAAGTATTTATTTATAAGGTTTTACTAGAAAATTTACCACAATCAAAGTGAAAATATTTGGGTAATTCTTTAAAAAACCATCAAGTACCATTTGTTTAGGATAATTTCTATTAGACTACCGCTTGCATTGAGATTTTTTAACAACATTCCATCCTTTTTTTGCTCCATTTACCTAATCCCCATTGACCCATTTCACGAGGATCAGCGAAAACAGGCTTGTTTTTCAGACGCCTAATGTTCAACAGGTACACACTGTACGTACAAAGTTAGCTGAGAATGATCGGTTTTCGGTTTAGCATGACAAAGAGGCCGCGACAGCGCTTTCTGCTTTATTGCTTTTTGATGGGGTTTGAGTGAATTTTAATGCTTACTTTGCAGTAAACATGTTTGCTGCGGCAACTACAGAGTCTCTTTCAGCATCCCAGGCACGTTTGAAGATCTTGTTTAAATGTTTATTGTTGTCCGCAATATGCCATCGCTTACTGATGTAAGGGAAAATTGTGTCATTGGCAGATTTTTCACACAACAAATAATCCCGGCACGATTTTTCCTAATGTCCCTGTCTCTATTACGCATGTGGACAAGGACGGGATGATTAAATCCCACATTATTATAAAGACGAAAGTTGTATGCATGTGTGTGGATGTTGTGTATGTTTTTTTGTTACGCTCAAACGGCTCAACGAATTTAGAGTTGTCAATAGCTTATATCCTGGATTAACACTAGGCTACTTCTTATTGCGGAAAACCGTGAGTAACATCGCGGGGTGCAGGTAGTTATTAATTTATAATGTATAATTAATTGTACTTTTAAAATACTGTATAATGATGTATAATTTTAGTTCTACTTGTTAAATTTAGTTATGTAGAGTGATTTTTAAAAGATTTCTAAAAGTGTTTCAGTATATTTATTATATTAATTTGATATACGGGGCTTTTAACTCGGCAGTAATCCTAATATTACAATTTACTCTTTATTTCTAAGAAAATATCAGAATCTTCCTCAAACATATACACGCGCGCTTTTGGTATAATATTCACCCGAGCAGTGAAACTAAGGAAAACGCGTCAATTAATCGCAAGTCACGTGTATGGTATAAAATCTCGGAGTTTGCCTAACGACAGGCGTTGCGTGACGCGGCGACCTTGGCTCAGCCGCCGGTCTGTCTGCCTCCGCAATACAGACAGACGGATCAATCACTTTTACGTTGGTGGAACTGACTTCATTGTTGCCTTCACTTAGTAACAGAATACTGAGGTACAGAGTAGAACATTTTTTATGGGACTTTCAGGTATACTGTATACCTGACAGTCCAACCAGTCAGGAATTACTACAATAGTAAATCATTTAATTGACTATGTTAAATTTTTACATGAAATTTCTATATGATCTTTGAATTATATAGGTTTCTATTTATTTATAAAGAATAGCCCTTGTCGGTCCACAATTAGCGAAGATATCGCGTAACAAACATAACAAGAAACTATTGAAAAAACTGCGTGAAAAATCCTAAATTATTAGTAGCCAGCGTCTGTCTCACAATTAAGTCGCATTTTACGATACCTCTAAAATCCATCAAGTTTACTCTCAAAAAGCATAATCCTAATTCTCGGGCAGTTGGGTAAAAAAAAATTACAAGTGTCCCTTTGGTTTGTTTCCAAACCATTCACATATATTTGGTGAAGACATCTTGCGTCACAAAGATCCAACAAAGTGTAGCCGATTTAAGAACTCCTTCTCATTCGAAGTCGGTTAAAAGCTTTTAAATTTTCTTTCGTTTAAGTGCAGATATTACATTAGATTGACCGGCTTTTTCGATCCTCCTAAAACAATCGCGCTTTGATGGACTTGAGTGTGGAAAAGCTCTAATGGAATTCGAGATGTGATGAGGTGATCGATGGAGGACATAAAGTGTGTTTTAATTCTGGCTAGAGAGCATCGTGGATTTTTTCAATATTTTATGTTTCGATATGGTTAGGCCTTGAAACTTTGCGAGAGTTGACCATGAGGAACCGGCTGTGGTGAAGTGAATGTCAAGTTTCCAATTTGCCTCGAGGACATGCCAGTTCACTATGTGTTCGTTTACTTTGTTTGAAAGTAGCCCGAGACGCTGTTATCGTAGAAAGCTTAATAGATCCAATCTTAAGCCGCTGACTGAAATGTTTTCTAAGAATTAGTAATTAATAATTTCAGCATTATCGTTACCAATAGTTATCGTTTTACCTACATAACAAACCAAAGGTCATTTTTATATTCCGCACGGTTCCCGAGATCTAAATGATACTTGAGATCAAAAGGATTAACTGAGTTTGAGTTTGACTCCATACCGTTCTTTTCCTAAACGACTTTTTTTAGTTTTCACCGCTCTAGTTCTATTTAATTTAGAAACAATTTCAACTACTATGAACTCTTAAGTATACAGATTAAGTAAAATGTTATCTATATATATATATAAAAATCAAATGCCACATGTATAAAAAATTTCACTTCGAACGGCTCGACCGATAACTTTTTTTTTGTTATTATGTACATTGTCAGAGCAAGGTTTGTATGTTATATGTTTTTGCTTTTCGTAAGATTTTTAAACTCACGTTTCATTTTCGTCGTCACGCGAACGAATTTAGCAAATAAAAATAACTTTATTGCCTATCACAGTTAGTGGGGTCTTTAATATAGTATCAAGGGCTGGTCGCTATTTAAATATACCGTGATAAAGGTACAAGTAATGTACAATTGTTTGTATTTTCTCATCACAGTCAGTATCGTTTTTATTAGATTTACAAGATAACATAAATCATGATTAGTTTTCATTATATTTTTTATGACGGCGAGATGAAAACTCATAAAGATATATTGTTCCGAGTATTTATTAGATTCGAGATAACAGTAAAAGAGCTGAATGATGAACTATAAAAATGTTTATAATTAATGAAATAAAAATAGTTGTTATTGGCAGTTCGAGATTGTTGTGATACGAAAAACATGTGGCACGGATACTGCGACTAACGGCCAAACTATATTATATAATCTACTAAGAAATTACCTTTTAAATTAACAGAATAGAATATATAAATATGCGCCCTGTGCCGAAAACAGTTTAAGTTATCAAATACAGTTTTTTAAACCTGTAATTTCCCTCTGCTGGGAAAAGATATCCCCCATTTATTCCACGATTTGCGTTCTTTGGCTTTCTCCCACCAACCTTCTTGGAATTCTTGTAAGTCGTCATACCAACGACAAAAGTCTGTCCTTTATTACATGTAATTAACATTGCTGGATAAAATTTACAAACTCATAAAGAATCTATGTACATGTGACAAAGATTTTAACGAAATAAAACATATCTTATCTGGTATCGATCGATTGATCAAACCATATCCAAAGAATCCCTTGTTTAGAAAGTTTGAGAAAAATTGTGTAGGTCAATGACCGTGGAGTACAACAAACAGCTGATTTTCGAATGATTTTAAAATCAAAATTTTCGAATAAATGTTTTTGTTTCTAAAATTCGTAGAACAAAAATTGTTGTTTATTATGAACAGAAGCTTAAAAACCGTTAAAAAGTTGTTATTATGCCAGAATAACCCTGTATAATTCAGCAATAAGTTTTTATCCCAGATGGGATACAAAAACTCGCTAATCACTTATTATTCATACCCAATGATTTATGGTACATCATAATGTGAGCAATATTTCAAACCTTCAACATTTTTAGTAGCTAATTTAGTTTTGAGTTCCTTCCTTTTGTGTTTGGTCATCCATTTTTGCACAAGGGTGTGATTGACGATCCATCCATGGCTGGCGTCACAGCTCAGTTGGTAGTAGGTCTGCTTTCGGTGCTGAAGGTCGTTGGTTCGATTCCCCCCCCCCCCCCCCCAGGACAAACATTTTTTGTGACGAATATAGATACGTGTTTTGTGTCTTGTAAAAAAAACAGTAGTCTATAAGTTTTCAATTAGTAATCCAGTTCCCATAGTTATGTTAGCATAGCATTAGTTAGAGGTGTGTGGTACCGCAATGTGGAATGTTCAATAATATTGATTTATTTGTTTATATTCATATCAATCGTTTTCTGTTTAAAAATACATTGAAGGCAATTAATTTTATTAATATTACTGTACATGACACATTTACTTTTTATTATTTTCGGTTTCGTGGTATCCAATGAATACTCTCTTTTTATATAACGTCGGATTTAAATTAATTTTGTTTTTCTTGTTTTTGCAGGTAAGTTGCTGTCTACAACCTACAAGTATTATTACACATATCCAAACCATGGGCCATGATCTTTGCTGAGTAAGAACTAATATTGTAATTCAATAAAGTGGTACTAAAGTGGTCAATAAAAACTTAACAAAAACATTACTTCCTTGTTTGGTCGCTCGGTTAAATAAATTGAGTTCGTTTAATTTTACAACGGCAAAATGAGAGCTGTTTTAGGATTCTGTTATGTGATTTCAACCATTTTAGTATCGTCTTGTTTGTAAAAGTAATATCATGATGTCAACGCGATAATTTGTTGGATCGTAAAATTTTAAATCGTTTCGTTACAAACTTATTGTGAGAACCTACTGCTAAATGGAATATCTTTTATTTTATGAGTCAACAGTTACTATATAAATTATTTTTTGATGTTGCGTCCTATATTTTTTTTTTTTGGTACAATTGCCGTCTTCCATTTTCAATTTTGTGCTTGATGTAGCTTGTTGTTCTGAAGCTTGTTTCATTGGTATTTCCCAATAGTGTGATTTGTTTTTAATAAAGCAACTGGCTAGTTAACTCAGTTGGTAATAGCTCTGACTTCTGCGCTTTAGGTCGAGGATAACATAGGTGAGAAATAGCCTATGTGGTAATCCAGGGTATAAGTTATCTTCATAACAAATTTCATCCAAATCTGTTAATCCGTTGCTGCGGATAGGAGTAACAAACATAAAAACAGACAAACTTTTACATTTATAATGGTACGATTTTGTATGTGGATGAGGTGCAGTTTTCGAGCGCACGATCTCTTTCTCCAAGTAAACAGTTGGTATCTTACCATCTTCAACATTACTCCCAAAAAGACCTTCAACTTTACCACCATCATTCCTTCCGTGCACGATCTTCATCTATCAAAATCACAATCATGATAGCGTCCGCATCACGAGTCGAGTTCAATTGCCTAATCTCTGAATCGTGCAATAACTAGCAAGGTGAGGAGACCCTTTTATATTTTCAATTGGACCAATGTCACTGGCAAGGTCTTCGAGATGTTAGAAGAATGGCTTCCACGAATTCTGTTTGTGTGTCGACCCCGAAATAACTATGATATCTTCAATATCAGTGAAATTTACAAATCATACGTGCGTACGAGGGGAACTAGTATATTTATTAGATTTCTACCTTGAGCGTAGTATTGTTGTATGAAATTCATTGTTCTTGATTTCATTGGTATGTAATATCATTTTCAGTTTGATTCCGATATTTGATACCAAGAAAAGGTTAATAATTGATAAAAACTAAAACTACCTGACGCATCACAGATTGATTTTCTCGGCGCAAAATTATATTCCATAGCATTGAAGCTTTCAAAATGGCAAATCATGCCTTCGTGATCCTAATTACGAGGTATCAGAGATTACGTGTGAAACCTTGAGCGCTTCGCACATGAGAAGATTGAAATTATACATTGCTTTATGAACAAAATGACGTCAAGAAATAATATCTATAAATATTAAAAAGGAATGTACTTTTTACACAGAATTTCGACCCATGGGTCTTCTTATAATTGATTGACTCTAAATATCGGAAATACGACAGGAAAAGGTTTTTATTGAGGTTTTTAATGTTATTTATTTTATATATTTTGTGCGGTTCTATTGCATACCAACCTTTATTGTTTTTCAAATCATACACGTTTAGATATATGTACGTATTTGAAGAAAATGTAATCAATGCAGAAAATCAACAGCTACTTAACATCAGGGTAAGCCGTCAGCACTTCCCGTCACTTTACACGCATAAAAAAAGGTCTTGTGGTAGGTCAGGTTTCTATATCCATGACACAGTTCCGACCGTTAATTACAATCATATCCGCGACTCATTGTCGTCATGTCAATGCAATAAAGTCAATTCACTTATCAACCGATCTCAAAAGGGCAAGAGGTTTCACTGCTGTTGACCTTTACCGTTATTTCACCGTTGTAATTAACCCGACTTGCGTAATTCCAAAGATAGCAACATTGTATTGCCATGCGCTTGAACTGCAGACATATTTTCAATAGCAACATTGTTGCCATCTTCTAAATAGTACTTTTTTTTATTTTGAGGAAATCGTACTTTGTGCAGAAATTCATAAGATTAAGTTATATTGTTGTATATCGCCCGGAAATATTTTTAGTTTTCGTTGGTAAAAGTTTTTTGTTGGATTATTTATACAATATAATATAATGTATAAATAAAAATAATGTATAGATTGAAGGGAAGTTTTAGCCGTGTCTTTTATAGCAGTGATGACCTCATTACTTGTCAAGCCGACGTTCCCACGATAGCATAAACGAAAAGTAAAAAGTGGCTTGGCTAGTGAATCTATTTATGCATTATAGGTTGCATTCTAGTTGCGTCAATTTGACTCTGTCTGTATATTCTGACTGAACACTATCGGTTCTTGACAAAATATCGTAATGTTTATTGAGTAGAAATCCCAAAACTAAAAACAACGAGTTGAAACTCACACATTAAAATATCTTTTTTAAACGAAGGTAGCGGGGGTCGACGCCCTAAATTGTCACTTTAGTTTTTATCGTACAAATTAAGGTGAACCAACAGTAATCGATTAATTAATCGGCCGGCAGTAATTGTAATCTCTATTATTACTCCTAATCTCGGATTATTACGGTCAGCGGCGTGCCCGACTCACTGATTAATGACTTAAGTAGATTTATCAAAGTAACGTAAGTTCCTAACTTGTAGAACAGGACATTCGGATCACATGAAGGTATGATCTAGCATTAATCGCTGGCATGAGAGGCTCCACGAGCCGAGATCTCTACGCCAGCGCGCCGTCGCAGCTGTCCTGCCAATCGTTAAAGTCTTTTTGTTTGTTCCAAAAGGTTTTAGAAAAAAAAAACTGTGTTATGCTCAAAGAAAATGGTTTAACTCAAAAAAATAATTCAATAAATAATAATTAAATTAAATTAAAATTACTATTAAAGAAGTAGAATAAAAAAAGATAAATTAAATTTTATGAAATATGAAACTTTCTGACTTGGCTTGAATTGAATTCAATGTATCATTTCACATCGGCGAGAATAGGGTCCGTGATCATGAATCTCGTTTTTAAGCTTAAGATAAGTTGTAAGAATGTAGAGCAAAGGGGGAAGGTCGACCCCGGCACAAAAGCCAGAAAAAGGTAGTTTATTTCTGTATTGCGAGAATGTGATTGCATGTCATAAGAACATAAACTTATATTAAGCTGTTAGAACCTACGATAAAGCATGTTATTGTGCTAATTCTGTGACCTAAGCAAGTTATTTTTCATTTCTTTAACTTAAGAGAGAGATAAAATTTGACGGCTGGTTGACGGTACTCTGCAACTTTTACGTCCAAGCCTGCATGTTGGCAGGAACTGCGCTTGATTCAACTAGCACTTGTTCTAGTGAACCAACGCATTATTTTACTAATGAAATGTCCTCACAGACGCTTGGTGCCACGGTGCCACTTGAACAAGTGGCACCGTGGCACTCGCTGACAGATTAAGCTAAATATACAATGCGCATGCGCAAGCATCGGCGGTGTGTTACCTAGCACTTGCCCAACGAGCCACACTGGTGGCTTCAGTTTTTTCCCTACAGAGTGAGCGAATCCCATGTTTTCTATGTACTGTGCAAGTGCGTTCCCTATTTTAATTATCTCCGTTCGGCTTCACTGAGAGGGGTTCCCACGGTGGCCAGGCTCGTGCCTGGCAGTGCACCAACTGTATTCAAATGTTTGAGAAATCATTTCGTTGCCTTCCTGCAACCTATCATACGCCGCTCCGCTAATGCCATGCAAAATCATTGATATAAGCTAACTTTTATTCCGTGGGCTCAAATACCAGCTGATAGCAATATGAATATCATCGAAACTGTATTGGAGATTATGAGCTCACCGCAATTCGTATCTTTGTAGCTTCTTTTAAACCAGCAATAAAAAGAGGGTTTTGTAATTTTTTTCACCGAATTGGCGTGATTTATTCTTTAAGACTTCATAACTCCGAAATGAATAGTCCGATTTCAAAGTAGTGTAAGGAAGATAGTTCTTATTCTTAGCCTTGTTTGTGTGGAAATCTGTGTAGCTGTACCAGCGCCATTTTTAGTGGATTTTACTATTCATGCATTTTAGAAACAAGACTGATAAAAGTCACAGAACCACATTTAAAATTCAAATATAAGGCCGAATAACTAATGAAAATTTGCAAGAATTGACAGCTGACATTGTATATTGATTTGGTGGGCTATTATGATTCACCGGAAATTACATTTGGACTTCATCCGCCCTATTTCTCGGTATTTGTTTCTTTAAAGGGTGTGTTGAGTTGGGAGCACTACTTGAAACATAATATTTGCTATGTGTTGGTTCTCACTATCATTTGGTTTATTATGAAGGATCGACTTTAAATAGCTAATAAACATGTACCTAACATATAGTTTGACTCAGCTCTGGGTGCCTTTTACCGGTTACTTAATAGTAATAAATAATATATATGAACGTTTATTTCAGATCCGTAAAATATCAAATCTAATCAGTTAGTAGAAAATATATTATAAACCAGTGTCAGTTACAATTATATTTATTTATGATATGCTAAGTCGGAGAAGTTCTTGCGGCTTGAAAACTCTGTCATAAGAAGATGAATTTACCTTTTGCCTTTTATATGTTTCCTGAACGGGTTGACATAAGCCCCGGTGAATTATTAATACAAGGCATTTCATATTCTCGTTTCTAAAACCGGATAATAAAACTTTTAAGACACGATTCACCCGCAGCAATCGAAACCTTCTCAATAAACTTTAAAATGGCTCCATTCCCTTGTTCATAAACTTGTCAAACGGGAAGCCCGAGTTTATTATCTATGTTTATTCGTACTGAAATAATTCGATGTCATTGCCCTTTATCACTGGCAAGGAAGAATTTTATTGTATTCCATTGTTTGTTATTTCCAACTATAGGTTTACTGGGAATATTTTCCTTAATTCACATCATTATTCTAGAAATAGTGACGGGACGAGCTGAGTGCCCATCTGTAGTTTAGTGGTTACCTCCACCCATAACAACAGCAATAGGTACGACTTTATATCTTCCCCGTCTAAGTGTGTGAAGACCAAGTCGAGATGTCTAGGAAAAGAGTACATCTGACACTGAAATGAAATCACAGGATTTCACTGGCGCCCACACACTTCCACCGGAACACAGCCATACGAGCGGGGGACGGACGAACTTAGCACAAGTTCTACTCTTACTATTGTTTGCTCCTTTCGCATCAAGGGATAACGTGTAGGGACTCTAAACTACGGACGCAATGATAGGATGTTATATTTTACTCGAAATATTGCACGTAACGCCATCTATTGGGTTTAAGTGTATGTCGAATATATAGATCTTAACTAGCAGTTCGTTTTCAAAACAATAGATGGCACGTTGTCTTTTTTATTTGTCTCCCTGAATGAAAAGTATTCGTTGTCACTAAATAACACACAGGATTGTAGTAGTGCTAATTTCACACAACACAATACAATTTTGTTTGTAATTAGATTATCTTTTATTAATTGAATATGTTAGTTGCCGGCAGTGGTATCCTTAGACCTAGACTAAACAAATCTCCAGATATCTGCCACTGATCTAAAACTTATAAAGTGAATAAAGAATACATTTTATTTACCATACAAATAACAAAAAAACTTGTGTATACATTAACTTATCATTAACTTAACTTACAATCAAAATATTAACAAATGTTAACATTTTTTAGTAAAAAATTGACGGGAAATTCAGAGAAAACATTACCTCCCGTGCTGTTTTGAAAACAAAAATAAACCCACCATTTATTTTTGTTCTCGAAATAACGGATTTGTATTGATATCGAAAATAGATTTTATTTGCATAAACTATAAATCGCTTTACATTGTCAGACATGTTTCAATTCTTAACATGTCAGCTGTCATGGATTGATTTCATTCGTCAATGCCCTTCGATTGCTTGCGATGTACAATGCCACGCGAAGCATCTCCTTTATTGATTGCATGCGATACAATTATAGTACTACCTTTACTTTCCCACAGCTGGGAAACGGTTCTTTGCCACCCTTCCAGGAAAGCCAACGTTTATTTGGTAAAAAAAAACGATATTTATATTTTTCCTTGTTCAAAAATTTCATCTTGGATTTCTGAATTTGGAATTATTATTGTGTATTATTTCAATAAGTGACTTTTACCAAAGTATTTAATTATTCGCAATACACAGTGTTGGCGACCGTAGAGTAATACTGTATACTGTATGAGAAATTAAAGTTAAGAAATAAAACTCCTGAGTTACTTTGACATAGTATGATTTATTTATGACATTCATTAATATCGATCATCCGATCGTAAATTAACCAATTTTAATTGTCATGGCAGTATACAAAAATATCCTTACATCATTATTAAAGCTAATAAATAAATACCCTTATACTTAAAACTTATTGTAATTTGATATGTATATCCGTAATTAAAATAAAGTAAACTTAATTACAAAATAGGAATGAAATCGTATTATACAATTTGCACGATATTCAATTTTTACTTGCACGACATATGCATTAAGCAAAAAAGATTATTAAACTTTAACTAAGATTTATTATAGGTATTAGTATACAAAACAAGTATTGTATAGCAAAACTAAATATAACATTAAAAATGAAATATTTTTCTATGCTCTGTACTAATTTTATATTAATATACAATATATAATAGCATACGATTTTATAATACCATAATTGCTTATAAATATTAGTTTATTTTTATTTTCTTGATAAAATAAAAATTACTATATATATTAACAGGCCTGTGGCTACTTTATACTTGACTCCGCATGACATTTATTTAACTAAATGCAAGGAATAAAAGTTACCATTTTGCTATTACCTACTATTGATAATACACATGTGAGTACCATTTACAAGAATTATTTATTTAAAAATAATCAAATAAAGGTGTTGCTGCTGTTGAATTTAAATGTGTCGATATTTGTATGTTACCATACATTATCGATACTAATTCTTGGAAGCCTTAACTACTTATCACAAAACACGCAATATCACAATAATATATATCATTAATACTGGATTAAATCTAAAATATTTACTAAAATACATGTCTCTGACGCTTCAAAAATTTGGAAGTATTCAATCTGGATGTAGACCGAATCATTTTGACTAGATAAATCGATTAATCGAAACATCTATTCTGATTCCATCAAAATACTATGCCGATTATAAAAATGCATCAAATTGAGCAATTTTCCCGTCAAGGTTGTTCTAACTAATTAACTCTTCGAACCGAAAATATTGAGGAATTTGGTCTTGATATTCAATAGCGTTGTAAAAGACCTCTTCACCTTGTTCTTCTTTGGGGAGGTCTCTTGCCTCAAGAATGGCTCAGAGTTCGTCTTCCTAAGCGTTGGATGCATAGCGTTCTCATATTCTTTGGGAACTTGGTACTTGTACTCTTTAACCACCTTCTCTTCATTCGCATCGTACCTGTACAGAACAGAATACGTACGTTTCACTTTTTTCGGGACCCTTGCACAGTTGGCTGTCCTTTCACTCTTGCATCTCTTCACCTGGTTCCTGCCATAGTAGTCTTGGTAGGAATCCGCATCGACGTAGATCACCCTCTTTCCCAACGCCTGCTCGCGCTCCTTCTTCAAACTTTTCCATGACGCGATCACAGATTCCCTGCGGAATGTCTTGTTGGGGTTGTGGCGGCTGATGTAATAAGCCTGGTCATCCTGAACGTTGGATGTGTCCTTCAACGGAGAGCCTCTCGGACTAGGTGTGTACTCTACTTCGTAGTCGTCTCTCGACACCTGAAAAGAGATAAATTCACCATGAGTTGTTTATAGACACTATCGACCAATCAATCTCCTCAGTTGTCTCGTAAACAACCTCGGACCACGGCTCATCAGGATTATCTTGAGTATTAATAACATAAATTTCGTACGTGACTGCACTGACGTGAGCGTAGGAATCGTGTGTCCTCCTCTTTCACCGATAGATTTATATTCCGTCTCGCTTATATCGTCATTGGAGCCCTTCGTGCAGTGCCCACATGTCTGACACCACCTGTCTGTCGATCACGCCATATGTCTCATGGTCTCACTGACGCGAGATTAGGATTTCTATAAAATTTAACCGTGAACTGTCCCGGAAGTTTATGTTGAAAGAGTAATCTCCCGCTATAATTTAACTAATCACGGCCGCTTACAGAAAAACAGAGTCGTATCACCAGTATAAATAAACAAAGGTTGGAAAGGGTCGCGTTAAAAGTCAAATTTATTAGCTTGTCCTTCGGCAAAATATTTGTTTATATGTTGTGTATCTTTTGAAGTACTAAAAGCTTTCGACTTAACGAATCAGTTGAATAACTATTGCACAACAACTCAGTTTCGTCCGTTTGTTGTGCGTTTAAATTCGTCGTTTGATTGTGCAATGTTTTATGGGATTTGCTTGAAATTGTGAGATATGACGGAGGCAGCCGGCCACCGGTCAGATAATGGGTCACGCAGAAATAGCAAACGTATTATTAGAGTTCATTGGAACATGGTGTATGTAGATGGCGCGTGAGAATTATATGGACACGCATCAATTATCTTAAACAAAATGACAGCTTATATTGATGCTTTTCTTTTATCGCGAAACAAATTACAGCTATTAGTTGTTAGCCAGCATTATATTTATTTTGGTCTAAACAAATTAATAGATGGGGCTTATTTGTCACCGACGCCACATAAGTGGATTTATCTGAAGTCATCCATAAAATCCACTACGTTTTGTCCCTATTTCTTGACGGGTAATACAACTTTAAGTAAAATTAATTTTAATTGCTACCGCTACTGACACGACAAATCTGTTCGGCTCCACTTCTTGACAGGCCGTCTTGTGTAACGTTGTTTTAATGGGTAAGAGTTAAAAAAACTGCGGACCGTTGCGAATTTAGGTCGCACAAGTAAATAGGTCACATTTCAATAGTTGTTCTAAAAACTAATGTAACATTCACATGTTCTGACGTAACCTTGTATCTTGTTTCAGGTATTTTTTTACTGTCCGTCGTATCGCAATGGTTGTCTAGTATAATTGATGTTGGTAAGTCGACTTATCCACGCTCTGATTTCTCAGTGTATCTTGTTCGGTGTATGTGTTAAAATTTAAATGTATTTCTGTAGTTCTGTCGTTACGTGCACAGTTATTTCGGTGCGTTATTATGAGACGAAGGTGATAACACTTAAAGGTAAATCTGTCACAAGCTATTTTGAACAATGCGTTCAATGCAATTCCATTATTAGATTCGAGTGTATTTCGGTTTCGCCGCCGGTGAATATTTAGATTTACACCGACAGATACATCATTTTACAAAAAGTTTTGAACATTTATTATTTTGTCTATCTGTGAAACATTAGAAACTTTGAATCCCGTAACTTTTAATTGCGCAACTGTTTCGCTTTAAACATAATTTTGATTGTGCTGCACATGGCACCTTACATTTACGACATAATATAAACATTTTACAGTTTGCCCTATATTTAAGCGAACGATTCTGCATTCGACCGAAATACGGTTTCGATAAATACACATGGATCTATTTTTGTCTGTTCGAGTATTGACACTATTCTTAGGTATTCGTGTAAGCGCTATTATAATTAGGAGGTTAACAACCGAAAAGATCAGGGCTTTATCAAAACATAAATTTTTGTTATTGGAAATTTGATGAAGGAGTATTATGTAGATTTCATGTATTTATTTATTTTTTTTTTTTACAAAGAAAGTATTTAATAATGAGAGAACTTAGAGGTATAGTATTTTCTATAAATCAACCCACTGCTTATTAACAGTAGATAATTAATCCGAAGAGTTTTTTATACGCCTAATGTGACGATACTATTCGAGGGCGCCCATAAGCACGTCTCAATTCCTCACTTTAACCGTCCGTCAGTTTGAGATCTGGATGTAATGTTCATGCGCCTGCAATGCACCCACCCTTCGACTGCACAGAGCAACGCGAGTGTACCACTGCTTGGCGGTAAATTACCAGCTATGGTGGCAATTTTTCTTCGAACGAAATTGCCACAGGTTCTACTGCTATTTTAGGTTACTCCTTTTCCTTCACCCAGAGTACACGTCGCCTACGGATGCGAGCACCATGGATTGACAAAATACATTTTCTTACATACTTTTTTTAAAATAATCGAAATGAATCATTTATATAACTGAGCAAATGTATGTGATGCGACACCCCATTAAGAATGTGACGAAACTATCTGAGTAACAGTTAACTTGCCCACGCACTTTTTCTGGCACATTAGTTTTACAATGAGTAATACGTAAAAAAAATTTTTGTTCATATTGCGCCATAATTATATTCGGTACGGTGATATTGACCTAAGGTTTAATGACACAGTTTCACAACATACCTAACGAATAAATCGAATGTAAATGTGATCTGGAATGCAATGTTTTTAACTTCGTTATATTTTTGTTTAAGACATCCTTTCTTTTTATATCAAAGGTAATCTAACTAAAAGTATGCTCATCATATTGATCTCCCTGGGTACCCAGTGAGCTAGAATTTCACATGTTCCTTTATTCTATCTCTAATATTATAACCATTCACAACTGTATTTTATAATGACCCGCCCCAACTTTCTCCATGGCTGTTTCACATGTGTCATCAATATAAGCACAATTACACACTAACAAAGATCCACGATAATATCACCAGGTTTGTTTCATTTTAAATGTCATTTATCAAATCGCGGTGCCGGTATCGAACTTTCGAAATCAACAACCGGATTGACAGCTCTTCCTATGTACCCGCCCGGTCGTGACAAAACGCCGCTTAGCACTCGCTTACCTCGATAGAACCTGAATCCACCAATGCGAAGATAAATAGATATGAGATGTGTCTCAAACAACCAATAGAATTACATTATTCACAGCTTATCGGCGAAAAGATGGCTGAATGGTGCATAATGTAATTCTATTGTTTATTTGAGACATCTCTCCTCTCCGCCTGTGTCCGCTTTGGTGGATACCGGGCCTAATGCTGAGAAGACGAGAAACTTTTTTGCGATACGTTAAGCCCTGGTGAAAGGAAAGAAATTAATTTCGCGAAAACCCGTTGGCATCAAATATATTAAAATTTATTTTGACGGCTATTAAAATGTTGTGCTGTTTTTACTCCATATGAATAAGGAGATAAGTGACATTGTTGGCAAACTAAATCGGCAGTAATTAATAATATGAATAGTTATAGCATGTTAAAAAAAATAATACAATATGAATGACAAGAAAATATGTGCCTTAAACGGTAAAAATAAATAGCTTTGACTTTTTGACAAATATGTTATATCAGGAATAAATCCCAAGAAAACTTTCCTTAACCATTTGCAAAATTTTAAGTGTTTGCCTATTTTCAAAACTGTTCTTTCCAACAATTGTGCACAAAGACAGATTTTACGTCGTAATTCCGTCGTGAAATGATACGATCGCGAAACAACGATACATTTCAAATGACAGTTTCTTTTAAAACAATAGCTTCGTGAGAGCTTCTATAGACAAAGCTTTAATTGTTTTTTCATGAGCGCTTTTCGTTTCCGTTTTGATGATTGCAGGAACTGGCCATTAGTGCAAGCGGTTGTTTTATTTTTTATTTTGTTGTCTGCAAGAATGGTGTTACCCATTTTGCTTGCGTAAGTTTATTGAATAAAAAAATGTTTTTAAATGGCGTGGGAAGATATCATCATGTATAAATTTGGATGAAACATTGTCACTTAAAATGTCCAAACCATTTCGTAACCTAAAAGCTCCACAGTGCTTTTAAAATCAGGTTCCGAGCGGTTAAGTTGCATTATCCCAAAACAAGTTCTCGATCACATCTACCGAACCGTAAGGAATCAGTTTTGATGGTAGCTATCTCTTGATTAATCTGAAACGTCCATCTGTCCCGGATCGATTTGTGTCATTGATTTATTTCACACTCGAGGTGTCAGTAACCGTGAAAGCGGCCCAAAGAGGCAATGTCAAGAGCTTTAACCACGGTAAGAACGTAATCCCATATTCAAACGCGGGGCACGCACGCGCCTCGGTTCAATGACTTGACAGCGGCAAAGTCAGCCTTCTAAACGCATTACACTGGCCGTGCACTTTGAGTAATAGTTCCTGGCCGCAGCCGTGCCCGCGGTTTCGTAATCCAAACGGGTAGACAAACTTCAACTTTTCCTCAGAACTTTTCACGGTTTTTTAAACACATAAGTTGACACTTACCACACTCTCCCAACTGCCACCGAAGATAATCTTCTCCAACATTGTTGATAAACAATCACGAAAATCCAAACACAAAAAGAATCGGACGTGGTTCCGATCACGTTGTCACTCGGGAATGGCGAGATTTGGCACAGTGCTCCCCTCGGGCTTTCCTGAACGACTGAAGCGGTCAAGACTACAGGCATCGTATTTATAGCGTTTCATTTCAGGGCGGGTATCAGGAAGCTCACGTCACAGTATTTTAGGCTGAGTGTAGTAATATAGTTCGGGGAAGCCCGTCTATAGATAGGAGGGGCGGTACATATTGTCCTTCTTTTCCCGAAGTCTGAGAATCAAGGATGAGAGGCGTGTTCTTGGAACGACAGATTTTGGGCGTGCTTCGTTCTAAGCTTCCTTGAATATGTTCTCGTTTTCTTAATTAAGTCCACTTGTAATGTAGTATTTCTTCGTAACCATCAAATTTTTAAAAACTTCAGCTTGACAGCCAAGTTTCCGCAAAGAAGTGGCGCAAAAGTTGCGAAAGAAGCCTTTGGAATCTTTTGTTTGGAATTCTCAAATATTAAGTACACAAATTTATAACAATTGTATACAGTCTGTAAAGTAATTTTTTTTACCCTCGCCTTATTCCTATCGCTCACTTAACTCTTGATGTTATTTTGAACTGAAATATCCTCGGAAACTCTCCGACCTCTTCCAGTTGCGTCCATGGCGTTTTGGTTTTACTACCTGTTTTACTGTATCGGTCAGCCGTTAAGCGCTTATGGTCGGATGCACTCGGAGTATTGACGTCATAGGCTGCTGCAATCCTCATGTACATTAAGCGGAGGAGTCCGCTCAAGTGATTACAAGCACAAGGGGGGAGGGGGGCTAAGAACCACCGCGCTTAATGCCGCGGCTCTGACGCACAATATCCAAATTAAATTCTATTTATTCGCATATTGACGTATCAGCAGTTGGACCTAATTGCAAAACGACGCAAATGTGAATTGGAACATTATGTGTACCTAATTACTAAAAGAAAAAAAATACGCACTGGCAAATAGACAATACCTGCATATTAGTATCAAAAATATTGTACTAATAAGAACTTGTGAAAATGAAGAACAATGAAGAACCTTTTCTAATAACTTTTCATTTCTTTTGTAAACTGAAAGCCATCCGGCATAATAAGTTATTTATGGTGATTCGTTAGAAATCTGTTTTAATGCGCATTAGTAATCATAGTAATATTAGAAATACGAAAGCTTGTCCTATTCTTATTCTTGTCGATATTAATGTTTGTTAATCCCTCATGCCGCGACACCTGAACGGATATGGATGAAATTTGTTATAACGCTTGTTCATACCATAGATTTGGCATAGATTACCACTTAGTCTATTTTTATCTCGAAAAAGTGAAGAATTTTTTTAGTGACTTGCAAAAAGCACAGCTGCCAGTTTCTATCTATAGTCTCATGTTGACTGTTTAACCGCGGGGGCGCACCTAGTACATATATGTGAAACAGTAAAACAGCCGTCCGCTGTATGTGCATTAAGCCTACGTCGATAACCCGAGGGCTTTCAATCCTCCGTACTTTGCTGTCATTTGTCCGATACCATAGTGCTTGTTTGCTTCCACTTGAACGTCAAGATAGAAATCCAGATTGTAGATAACAAATAAGAAAGCTTGGCAGTAACTTGTACAAACAGACAGATATTGGATAAACTTCAAAAGGAACAATGGCGATATTGATATTTGTAACTGTATTACAATATTTACTGTTCAACTCAAAGTTAGCAATGTTTTAGTCTAGTGTTATTTTAACGGCGTAAACTTACTGAGGGCCATTGATGTAGCTAAGATATTGAAGACCACAATGGACCTACAGGTAAATTGGCAGGTTTTGGCTCTATTGATCTTTGGATTTCAGGCCCAAAAGGAGTTGGGTACATTTTGTGGAATATCTCGATTCAGTTGTCAACACTGACCCTTGTACGCACCGACTCGAATGCAATTTAATCGATGTTATTAGATTTACTCCATAATCGACTAATCGATAACGGGTGACTGACCCATAATCGATCAGGGCCTAGGTCAGTAATCCATAGCGCATAGGGCCCGTCGTCCACAAACGCTATAACAGAATTTTACAAGTGCCTTCCCTGACCTTGAAGAGGTGTAAATAATAACACATCAAACAAACATTTTTGATGAAGATCGATGGAACATCTCTTGGTAAATGTAACCACAGTTTAAGTATGTAAACTGAATGCGATGAAAATAGAAAGAGTTCAGTTAACTTTGCGCATGAAGAAGGATTTTGACCGCAAACCGTTGGTTCATTTGCGTTTTTGATTCCTCCAAATTCGAGTTTGATCATGCAAGTCTATCAACGGGAAATTAGTGAATGAATTGGGTACCCCAATCGAAGCCATACAACAAAAAAGGCGAAGAAAGAGTTTGATCGTTTGGGTACCTTACAGTGCTTCATTTTAGGAAATAGCATACAGCCCATTTGATTTGAAAGGCAACAATTTTTACTCAATTTTACAGACCAGCCAATATGGTCGGACGCTTCAGGATCAATGTAACTACAATGCCACCACGCACACAAGAGTTCGAATTATGTTGCCTATCCAATAAAATTCCGTCAAAGATAGCGAAAATCAAATAAATATCGTAGCTTGACATTCAAAGGCATGGCTTAGCACACGGGAGTCAACTAAATCACCAGACTTATCCGGGGCTGCATCACTTTGCCTCCCAAGTACTAAGCTTCTTGTCTTATGTTAATTCTATGCATCTATCTTTATAAAGTGGCCGTTCTTCTTCCCAAGTAAGTACGTATAGGCGCTTGTGGTTCAACTGCTACTATCCCAAATAAATTAACAAAATAATATAAAAATATGGATTATACATACGAAATATTGAAGCAATCCTTTGTTTGTGAGCAAAATAGGTTACCCATTTAATATTCTCGATATTTTTAACAATGAAACATATAACGGCGATTTTGAGTAATATAAAGTTGCTTCGCAGCCATAGAGTTGAAGTTTATTATTCGCATGGCAAACGGAACATTGTAACCTTGTCCTATTTAATATTTTCATGTATTCTGAGAAATGGTTTTGAATTCAGTGCCGGCCCCCACCTGTGGTTTTACTTTCCTGCGAAACTGTTTTCATTTAATTGTTAGCTATTGCCCGAGGTTTTACTCGCTTTGATACCGAGATAAAAGGTAGCCTGTGTGTTATTTCAGGTGATTATGTAGCTGTTGAATTTCAGCTTAAATAAGGTAAAAACATTTGGCATTTGTAAATTATGTTTAAACAACATCGTAAGATTATAATGCCACGCTCTCAAAACTGTGAAGGAAAACAACGATTCGAAGACCAATACGGATTCGGCTGTCGTGGTAGATCAAAGCCCATTCTCTCTCAAATGTCGAGATTAGGCCAGTGTCCTTGTAGGAGGAACTTTACAGGCGTATGTACAGTAAATTACTCAGATGAAACCACGTTAACAACCGAAATGACACTTACATATTTAATTTTACACCGAACATGGACTAAAGATCCCGGAGTTTCCATTAATTAATAGTCTAATAATAAAAAGTTTAATAATTACACTAAACAACGTTAAAATACGTTTTTATGTTAACGAATCGAATTATCAAACTTTAAGTCGATTTCTATTAGGAGCGTGGCCATGCAATTAAAATACCCAACTCGCATCGCATTGCGCCGGTCATCCTGACACGTGAAGATGGAACTACCCGCATGCCTGTAATTTCACCAGCTCGTCAAAGCGAGCGCAATTCTTGTTGGCGACAGTGCTTTTACACGACTAGAGTACAAAGTGAATAAATTAGCATGAGATGTAACAGTTAGCTGCGGCTACCAATGTCAGTTGTCTGTTATGTTGTCTTTGTATCATGAATCTCAAGTTTCAGCATCCGCTAGATAAATGATAAATTGGCAACGCATTGTAATCTACTTTGTTAGAATACAATAACGTTCGAACAACGTTAACACACTCATACCTATGCTCTGGGATTCCCTGTGTCACAGATGGCATGGACAAACATAGAAACATAAGACAAACACGCAAGACCCGAGAACAACCTTCATGTTAACCACACAGAGTGCCCCGGCCGGGAATTGAACCCGGGACCCCTCGCTTCGGCTACTACCATCTAAGCCACGGAGCCGTCAACTCAAACAAACGTCCTAATGTAAAGACAAAACATCTCCTTTAGATTAGTGTTCATGGAGCGTCACGGGACAATGGCTGGACACAGAATGTTCCAGTACAATTGTAAGAAAGCACAAGGAGCGAGCCAAACCGTCGCCCGTATTTTAAAGACCCGGCTTTACAAGGTAGATTTGTTATGATTTAGAATGGTAATAAAGCCATTGCTATGACCGTGTCCCTTCTAGGTCGTTTAATTTATTTAGCTAGCTAGCCACCGCATACAATATTTACACCCGCCGCCGATGGTTCTATGCTTCAATATTATCTAGATTTGGTGAAATGCCTCTGGAATAACATACCTCAGGAATTTGATTGAGCCGATACTCGTCTTGAAATAAATGTCTCTTATATAAACGTTAAACGTTAAATAAATGTCCTTGTTCGTGACGGTACTCCATTCTTTTGTTCTATATCATATTTTTATCACAAAATAGCTACACTGGTTAAATTTTAATCAGCTTTGATGACGAGCATCCCATATATCTTACTTAATAGTTCATCCAAATATTAAAAGTCATTAATACGGTGTTGAAAATCTTCTGCCACCAATAAAACCCTTTGGTATCAATCTTTATAAAATATATATCTTTATTTTAATGACTTGTTTGACATTAATAAAAATATGGCATTAATGAGCATAGATGTTCGAGCAATTAGCTCCTCACAAAGGGATGATTTATTCTCTCGTAAACTAGATCTTTGTTCTTTTGGAAAAGCTCCAATTTGTTAGTTGTGTAATGTTGTGTTCTGTTCGTTTTTGCGCAATTCTAGAACTGCATCTTTTGAACCACGACCCTGTTTTATGTGATAAATTAATTACTTTAAATTTAAGCAATTAATGTACTTTTTTAGGATCAGTCATTTTCAGAATGCCTAAATTATAAAATAATAATTTATTTCTTTATTATTTAATAATAATTTAACAGAATTATTTACTACTTTGTGTCTTTTGTGTAATACGCCCTACCTAGCTTTCTCGCTTGTGTCATTACTTTCTTAAACTGGGAAACGTCACTTTTAAAAATATATGGTACAATATCACGCTTTAATTTTTATTTGCTTCTTCGCTAGTTTGTCTTTATTTTATGATAGATGACACTGTGAACTCCGTACCACATTTTCCATACAAAATTATTCTAGATTTTTCTGATGTTTCTCTGGGTATCCTTATTTTCTTTTTTCTCAATCCACACCAGAGTACAGAGGCGAACAAAACAAAAAAAAAACAATACTTTCGAGCTATTTTCGAGTTTTTGCGAGACTAACGCACGGCAATTGATTTATTAATATACAAATAGACAAGGTGAATAACGGCTGGTAGTCATCGATATGCACCTAACTCAACCAGCTGGCAGCTGATCCGCGTATACCATCACTCATCGCTTGTCGTCACAGCCTTAAACTAAACGTCTGAACATTCTCTTCAGACAGATTTGCTTTCCCAATGCGCTCGTTCCGCTGTGTCACAGTAACACGTTACACGTTACGCATTGTATACAGGCAGGCGGGTTGCACCGCGTGACGTGCGAACTATAAATAATGTATTGACCTACATCTCGAGTTGACCAGCATCGTTCAGGAAGACTGAGTTTTCGAGTGGTTGTGCGACTGGTTTTGACTGGATTGAAAATAATGCTGTTTTTGATGACTTTTAAACACGAGACGAACACCCAAGATCTGAAAACAAACTTCATGCAAAAACCACAAGGGGTGACTTGGCCGGGAATCGAGCCCGGGACCCCTCGCATCGAACGCAGGGCTACAACCAACCAAACCACGGAGCCGCCACTTATGTAACTGTTAGTTTTTGACTAGAGGAGGAGAAGGAGAAAGCTAGATGATGTATTATAGTATGTAGCTGATGGTGACAAATGGTTTGGGAAATCACTTAGTTCAACAGATGTAAACGTTTGTACCTTATATATTAACAAAGTGCCGCCACCAGTTCATCATTTAACTTTAATGTTAAAATCAATCAAATCGGTTTGGTGCAAAGGACTACTATCTCATTCAGCGAAACAAACAGATTTTCGTATTTAGCAGGATAAACTTATTCACTTTTTTAGTAACCTCTTTGTTTGTTTCTCTTAAGAATTGGTAGTAAATCAGTTAGGTAAATCATTGCTACATAAAAAAGAAATCTTAGTGCTTAAGTTTCTGTATAAATTACCGTTGCCTCTCGGTAGTTCGCAGAATTATAACCCATTACAAAGTTAATATTTTCTCAGTAAGTGAATAAGATAGCTATAAAAAACTGGCGATTACGATTTCCGTTTGTTTTGTTTGTTTTTTGTGAGAAGATTATATTCTAGAGACACGCTCCAGTTCAGTCTGAGTGCAGTTTAAATATATATAAAAAATCATTGCCGTATCATTTTGTTTGTTTAGTTTTTCTACTAACTACATACATACATTATGTTTACGTGTGATCTTGAGAAAGTCCATGAATAACGTAATTATTATTATAGTATTTAGCCAAAATTAATACGATTATTTAGTACAAGTTTAGAGTTTTTCAAAAATTATATTTAATACTAACTATACGCCGAATACGTATTAAATCACCCCGTTCGATGCGATGCCCAATCATTTTGTCGAGTATCGCACTGACAAGTCACGTGACGTCTCGTTCCAATGGCATTTTCTCCCTCTAATCTTTTTTCAAAATATATGAAACATCCTGAACCTATATTGTATGTATGAAATTTTTATAACCGCTCGTCACAGTCCAATGCGACCCATTTGCGCTAAACCGACCCGACATGTTCATTAATATTAATCACTACTTGGAATTTTTATACTCCATCTATTTTTCATGTGAGCGACGAATACGATGAATATTAATTTAGCAGTTTTGATGGAAAGGGATGGGGCGGTAACACATTCCAAGTTTTTTTTAATTTAAGAAAAATTTTACATGCACTTTACTTGTAATTAAAATGTGATTGAAAGCATATTTTATTTTTGACGTAAGTTTAACGTGTTAAAAATGTTCTGAGCTAAAAATAATGATCTTTAAGCCCACATAAACCATTACTGGCTTTCACAAGCGCCATTTGAGCCAAGTCTTCAGTTTTCCATCTAGTTTGTGTAATTTACGGAAAAGCCCTTTCCACATTTTGTGTTCGACATCGGTAGTTCCTTAAAATTTATTAATATTAATGTAACATGATCTTTTGTTTAATTTCGAAATGTATCGCTTGCCAAGCGTAATAACCGATGTACGATTAATGTTAATTTTATTTCTGTCCCACTTTCTTGGTACTAATTACCCACAATTGATTTTTTTTATTTACGCTGAGGCCGTAGTTACACGAAACGTGTTTGCTCGCAGCGATCTCTCGCAATGTGTACTCGCTTTATTGTGAATCGCCACTGTTGGTTGCGAGAAGCGTTTCACAGCAAGCTAGTTTATCGCGGCGATTGCATTTGAAGCGATTTGACATATCCACTCTCGCACGAACACTCTTTTGAACACTATTAATAACAGAAAAGTTTTCAAAATAGCCGATAGATAAAGTCACACTCAAGTCAAAATCATTATTTCCGTTAGTGTTGAAAAAATATTTTGGATTCGTAGCCAAAAGAAATTCGATTCTTTACACGCTCTTATGACTAAGTTCGGTGATTATTCAAACCTTATCCCACGTCGTACTACCTGTAGTCGCTCCAAATGCAATCGCCGCGAGTAAGCTTGCTGGCTTTCGTATGAACTGAAGATATAAAGTACCACTTTGTCTATACGCGAGCTCTCTAAAACTATTCGATATCATAATTTTGACTGAATAATTGAGTAGGTACTAAACCACGGTTCTGATAGCGTAAGCGAGGGTAAAAGCTATTCCGTGTTCAGCTGTTATGGAATGGGGTATGCCATATTTCTGGGGTATATTCGAGTGCCACTTGCGTGGTAAAGGGAAGTAGAGTGCTATGCATTGTATTTGTGAACATAACATTTATCATACTTATTAAGACAGACTTGCTGAGGTACTTTCTCGTACGTCGGGGATCTATGAATCGCGGCTTCAAATACTACGATACTCATTAGCTTGAGCTTTTGTTAAAGTAATACCCAAGAAAGCCTTTAGATTAATGATATGTCCTAAAATAGAGAAGAACAGGACTACAGGATCACCTATTTTTAGTACCAAGTTCAGCGATAGTTCAAACCTTATCCGACCCTTCATAGAACCAGAAACCACTAATGGAAGGATCCCTTTTATAATGACTTGTGGATTTAGTAGTTTATATTAGCTAAATGCTTCGTATCTATAAAGGCATGTCTTCACTGAAGGAGACAGTAGCAACAAGTATAGGGAAAGTGCGGACAAATTGGTGGTATCCAAACGGTACATTCATGTTTTCATCATTATGGGTGTCTATTAAACAAGTTAATTGGCGAACAACAAGAAGAGAGCGTGACGTCGTGATCGAAAGTATAATGCGCTTAGTGATTTCCGCAAGGTGAAGAATATAGCTTGTCGGAGACCTCTCTTGAGACTCTATTGACCAGACTTTGTTCTGGAACTGGGTAATGGGCTACGGGAAAAGTCAACACCATATTCGTCATCGACCCATCTTAATTTCATTGTGTTTAAATTCGTCTAAGTACGTCTTTTGCTTAATTACTGTATAATTCATTAATATTTCGGTATTCTTAAAAAAATCGGATCAGAAGTCTGTTATTTCAATGAGAATATTAAAATAAATTACACTCAATAGGCAGACATAATCCTGATTGGGAACCACACTAGGAATGCTGAAATGCTAAGAATTATGCTAGGAATGGCGAATGTATCAGTTATTTGGGTACCAAACTCGCAACTCTTGCATTATGATCTGTCGCTCGATCCACTTCACCACCGAGGTTATCAACACGAATCCGTTACCGGCCTAATAATTATTCCAGACTTAACATGAGAATAACTCTGTCCGCTGTCAGATTTTAACGAAAAAATATTTTCGTCAAGCGAATTTTATGTTTGTCATTTTTAATTCTGTATTGAAATTTATTGCGAGGTATCTGCGGCAATAAATGTTTTAAATTACGAAATGTTCTGCTTGGAGCTCACAAATAAACGTTCTCAGTTCACGTAGTAGAGCAGGCATAGAGGAGAGAAAAAGTCAAATTATATATTTATTATGGTTTCATCCATGTAAACAAATTTGTGTCAAGCGGTAAACGCACGCGGGATTGAACCGCATGCGTGTATTCACGCTTCTACCACAGACTTAACTAGTTCAAGATTAGACTGGTCTGGTCTGGTACAAATCTTAAATTTTCAATCAATTTCGAGCGTTCCACGTGCATATTTTACGCATCATAGTTAACACAAGGTGCATTGCAATTGCCACGCACGCGAGCTAATTATTTACCAATCAGTAAAGCACGCGGGATTCCGCATGCCACTAAAATACCCTGACAAAGAGCACCAATAGTCCCACAACACCTACACAAGTTTGATTGTCACATCAGTTATAATAAAATGATTTCGATGTATTTATTCACCTCATGCGATAAAATAGTTTTGCTACAAATGAATAAGAGTTTTTTCCGTTGACGTATTATAGTTTCTTAGAACACGTGTGTAATGCTCTCTGGCAGACTTTTTGGAACCTCTCAACAAAAACACAGTGGGCAAGGAAAGAGCTAGATAAGTCAATGATCATCATACAATCCTACACCAATAGCCAGGAGAAAACAATTCCACGCGACAAATTTTTATAAAGAACGAAAATAATTTGTCGATATTAAAACAAATTAAATATAAAAACAAATTAAGCGCATCACTTGAGAACCGATTAAGCTAAGGTTTTTTCAAGTGTTGCTCGTAGCTCGAATAAGGTTTTAGAGGAAGTTGCTTGAAAAATTAAACTTAACGTGCAGTTTTTCTATGAGATTTTTACTACTACGTCGTGCCATTAAGTGATGGCTTAGTTATATGTTAAGAAAGTGTTATTTTTTTACGAAAATTTGTTTTATCTATCTGTACTTGAAATAAATAGTATCTTATCTCTTAATATCAAGACAGGACAACGTCTCTTCGGTTAGTTAGTTAATATTATCATTCGCCATACGGTGGGTGTGGTACTAAGTTAGTATTAAAACAAAGTAAGTGAGCCAAGGACATTCTGGTAGCTACCTAACGGACTGTAGCTAAGAAAGTGATGTAGCTTTATTCCGATGGCTGTACCATAGCGGAAAATTCCGATAAAAAGTAATCGCAATGAAGATAGAGATGAGAAATAATTTAATTGAATAATTTACAACAAAGCTCGGGCAGACTTTACAATATTAAGAGTTTTATTCGTATTACACCATCCGATACGAAAGTATCAAATTGTTTTATATTACTGTTCTTAAAATGAGTTTATCGTCTTAAAGTGTGAAACATTTGCCAAACGATTGGATTAAATGTTCTTGTCAAGGGAATTTCCCCTGATAATGCTCGCCTATCGTTAGATGAAACTTGCCTCGATTGAATTCCGTACCAGTCTCTACTCCCCACTGCAGGCATGCCTGCTCACGAAAACCGAGAGTGAACGAGCTTTACACACGGGAGTTAAATCCGGATTGGCAGGAAGCACGTCTTTCGAAATAGTTTACCTGCCGGATTCCCCATTTCCTTCGACCTTTTTTGTACGTGGTATTTGGAGGTTAGTCTAAGCAGGTATATTTTCGTAGTTCGTAAGACCAGATTTCTGAAATAACAAAATTCTTTGTAGTTTCTCCTTAAGTTTCATCATACTTCATTAAATATTATTAATTCTATTTTCTAAATGTTTTTTTTTAATTATCAAAAGTTACGACACTAGCTGAAGTCCCACCTGATTTTAAGTGGTTACCTCCGCCCATAACAACAGCAATACGACTTAGGTCCTCTCTGACTGAACTATAAGAAGACTATACCCAGTTGTGCCCGTCACTCGAGACGGAGATGTAACGTCTCATGAGCATGTGATTTCACCGGTACCCGCACCCTTCCACCGGAACACAGGCATGCAAGGGCACCACTGCTTGGCGGCAAATAACCAGATGTGGAAGCAGTACTTCTTCTATACATGTAAACTAGTTAACTCCTTATTTATTGACTTGTCATTTATTATAACGTTCTGAATGAAAATTCAAGCGATAAAATTGAGTAAATTAATTCCATATGCTAAACAGTGGATACCATAAACAGATCCTCAAGAGAATTGTGTGTACCGGATATGGAAAGTGGCGCCTATTCGACGACATCACACGCAAACTAAACACGCTATTACACCCCTTACTCAATTGCAATAGAGACTATTATGGCACCAAATTCAAAGCTCTTTAATTGCCATGAATTCTTAAAAATATACTTAGAAAAGTAATTATTTAAAAAAAATAAGTATGTATTTACGTACACACGTGATTACTAAGTTCGGCGATTGTTCTTACCCCGTTCGAACCTCCACGCGAAGGACCAACAACCCCTGATGGAGAAGAAACCAAATTCCACTCGCGAGCATGATCCTGTTCATATATCTTGAATATCATATCAATATGTACTGAAATATTAGGTATTACAAGCCAGTTTGCATGTACTGGAGCTCAACAACAGTAGGCCATGCCGTTCTTTCATTAATTACTCCATACTCGACGGAAAGCCACCCCTAAATGATTAGTTTACAAGCATAAAGTGGTGTGATGAGGTTTCTACTCTAGACCACTTTGTTAGCTTCCCGGTAGCGTGAACGTTACCTTTTCAATTTAATTTTGCAAGTCTTTTTACGTTGATATTATAATAAATGTACTTCTCATAATGAAATTTAATACTTTATATATCAAATGAAATCTAAGAAGAATACGTGATTTTATACCAACAAACAACACTTATTAAAATTATGAAGATTTATCCTGAATATGTTGGATATCAAATAATCTTAGATAATAGTCTATAAGAAGGATAGGCAGAAACGAAAAATTAAAAAGATAACATTTCATTTCTCTTTTTGTGTGATAATTGTTTGCAATACAAAAATACCATCCCTCTTCGATTGAAGAATTGATTCATAACAATCATACTTCAAACGAAACATCTGCATTATAAGAATATCTATATCGGTCTGCTATATCGAAAATAGCCGTGTGTTTTTCTAAATCATTCTCAGTTCGTCGTGTAGAATATCGTTTCTTATATCGGGCGGCGTTTCAACGGCGGGTCAAGGCTGATCTGAAATAATCTGCAGCTTTCTGTGCAATAAATATTCTATGAGATGAATAATAATAAATGGAGTGTTCCTCAGTTTTTGTTACTCTGTGAGAGACAGTGGTGTATTTGAGGACAGTCGGGTTGTTTGGGTTCTAATTGTAATAATATTTAATACAAAACAGACTTTAAAAATGGAGCCATTATTCAATTAGGGTGTATGGCTTTTTATGTGATTTCTTCGGTAGTTATAGACCGATTTGGGTGATTAATTTTCTTCTTTTCTTGCATAACTGCCTTCAAAACGTGGGGCCCCGGATTCGATCCCTAGCCTGGGCAAATATTTGCATCATGAGCATACAATTTACTACAACTTCTAAGAGACCACCTCAAAGGTATACCGGTTAAACAAACAAGAATTATTCAAATCGATCCACAATTGGAAATGAAATCGCGTAACAAACAAATGAAAAACGAATTCACATACTCCTTCTATTTTTGATGTCCTTTAATAATGAGATACCACTTTATATGAAATAGAATGCAGCACAAATTTTACGCGAATCCCAAAATTAAGTCCGTTACGCGAGGGGTCCCGGGTTCGATTCCCGGCCGGGGCACACTTTGTGTGGTGAACATGAAGTTTGTTCTCGGGTCTTGGGTGTTTATCTTGTGTTTCTGTGTTTGTCCATGCCATCTGTGACACAGGGAATCCTAATGCAGAGGTATGAGTGTGTTAAAGTTGTTTTTTTTTAACTTATAACACCCCTCTTTTTCGACGGGGGTTAAAAATCGCCTAAGGCAGCCCAACTTTTGCGATTGCTTTCGAACTAAGTCGTAAATCAGGACAGGACAGGTGCAGGACTCCTCAGTTCTCGGAGACCACCGGAGCGTGGACTCATTCAATCACCATTACGTGTACGTAAACAACACTCTTCTTCAAACACTTTTCACCAGTCTTTATTGGCCGAGAAAGAAATTAATGTTGATTCGATGAGATAAAGTGGCGTGTTCCAATAAAATACGGATGCCATCCGTCGGCGATACGATCAATTTTTTCTTTGACGTATGAATAAGTGACCAATCTTGTCAAAGTTTTTAAGCAGCTTCCGACATTACTTGCCAGTAAGGCTTGACATTACTTGCTAGGCTGGTTCTGATAAAAGAAAGTGAAACGCCAACTAAAAGTATGGCGTATAATTTTAAATGAGAAAAGGAAATTATCACTTTAATTTTCAAGTTATTGATTTTTAGACGCGTGATTGTATGGAAAGTTGTGAAAGCATCATAGAACAGTGTATTTCCAATGAACCTATGAAAGTTAATTCAAAAGTGATAAATTTTACACCGAGTGTGCAATGTTCAGAAACGAATTAACTTTACCAAGAACCGGTAATGAATTGTTAGTTCATTAACCCCTAAGTACTTACCTGATTCATAACGATGTATTAAAGATAATATTTTGGAACCCTTTTTATCTCCCAGAAATCTGAGAAGTTCCCTTATGCGGCTAAGTGCTCACTGTTTGAACAGCCTTATGGTTTGAGTCACATAAAAAATGAAAAACAAGGGACCTTTTCTCCTTAATTCAATGATCAAAAGAAAAACATCGCTGCTTTTCGCAGAAACGCGTTGGCCGCGATTTTCCAATTAATTGCTAATAACCGTTAAGATTTAATTAATAGCTTAACCGATAAACCTAAATATTATGCAAAGCAAATTAAAATATGTTGCGGGAAATGTTGTAAATCTAGATTTTATTTTGCGAAGGAAACTTGAGATCTCTGCGGCCGGTTATTTAATAGTGGGGATATAAAAGCTTCTACCACATCCGCCCTTCAAACTGCGCAGTACACTATCGAGGACCACATTCACTAATTTTTTAGTTAATACGTCGTCAATATTCTGCTATTTTGGGATGGACTTGTGACTCAAAATTCTCCGATGTTCTCTCGACAAGCGGTGGTTACCTTTTTAACGACATCATTGTCAATAAACTAGCAAATCGTAAAATTTTAACTCAACGTAAAATTTTGATTGTATTAATTGTAAAATAAATATTGTTTCATGCGGTTATCAGTTATTATTGCTCGTAAATCCAAGTTTCCAGTGGTAAATTATCAATTATCGATTTTACACGTCCTCAATTAGATTCTCGTGCTGTTTTGTTTGACCTTGTTTGTATTCGATATGTTGAAATCCTGAATAATATTACTTACTTGGTCTGGTAATAAAGGCTATTAATTAGTAATGAAAATATTTATTTTTGATAAAATCCTTTGTATTCTTATCTTATTTACCTATCCTTGGCAAGAAAGTTACCCGTTATGCATTATATCATATTTATTAAATAAAAGAAAATGATGAAAAATTAAAAATAAAACATGCATGATTTGGACTAAACATATTGCCGGGTCCCTATCGTTCGTTTTAAGCAGTGAATAAACGTGATAGTAGCTTTCCTGCTTTGTCTATTCTTTATTTATTTATATTTATTGGGAAATTAAGACTGTTACTTATAATAATATGCATGTGGACAAAGTTGTATGGTAAGGCCAGTCATAGATTTCCACGTAATACCACGGTACACTACAATATATGATCAGTGTAAGACAAACTCTTCTTAGCGAGTCAATGGGCCAATGTTCTTTTTTTGCGTTCCATTTTTTCAATACTGTTGCAATTCTACTCGTATATAAAAATATGTTAACACTTTCTTCCTAAAGAATCTTATGCTCTCTCTCTGCGTGTTTCACGACTGATTTATTTTATATATTGTACATCCTCATCCTAACATGAAATGGGCGTGTTCACAAACGCTACATCAATTCCGATTTAGCCCTCAATGTCGATTTTTACTGCACAGTAAATCCTACAATTCAATTCCAAGATCAGATCGTAAGTGCTCATTGAGAAGAAAATATTTGCTTAACGAGTGGATGGCGGTATTTGTTTACTAGTCCTTGGTTCACGGCCGAATTATTCGCATCCATCAATTTTGTTCGGCGTTTTAGCAATTTCGAGTTTTGTTGTTGTTTTTTCAAGCTCGCTGTTGCATTGGAATGTCATGGTCTGTTCAATTAAATTGTTTCAACAAATCACTTCGAGTTTTACAGATTGATTTTACTATTGTTTCCGCTATTTGCCTTGGGTTGCATTTTATAGAAGCCTCTTAGCGAAACTATGTGTTTAATTATTTTGGACATTCGTGGTTCAGATATTAACCAATTATTACAATATACTAACCGAGCTTTATTTTATTTCAATCCATCATCGAATTCTCTTGTCAGACGACAAGTCAGAAAGCTTCGATATAAATCATTTTGAGTATTGAAACATTGAACAATAATAATTGGTCAACAGTTTGTTGTTTATCCTTTTATAATCATGTTTATTCTATTAATAAACAAAACGATATAAATATTTATACAACTGCTAATATCCTTTTACAATTTTATACTATTATGTATAATATAATATTATATTATGGTAATCTGGTTCCCATAAAGCTATGCATCGTTGTGGGCTAGATGGTGCTGTGTGAATTATCCATGAATATTTATTATTATATTCTATAATATTAATAAGTTAAATTATGTAAACAAATACTGTATAGTCTTTTTAACAATTAAGGATTTATTCAAACAGATGAACGTTACGATTACGTGTGCAAAACAAAAAATAACTGAATCTGTAATAATAATATTGCCTTCTGCACTGTAGATCGTGTGTCCGATACCCACCCAGGACAAGCATTTGCGAGACGTTGACTGTTATAACAATGTTATCGTAGTACAACATAATAAATACCACAATGATTTATACAAAGTAAATAAATGAATCACGGACAACGGTACTTCTGGCGGCTGCCGGTGACACATTGCGCAACGCTCGCTCGTGCCTCTTATCTCACTATACACTACCTAAATACTACCTAGTACGCACCGACGCCAATTACGTACCGTTTGTCGGTTTGTCGAGTAAATATTATGATTTGGCTTTACGATTACCGGCTGGTGGCGTTCATACTTTTAATATCGTGTTCGCACTCCGCCGTTGCCACTTTGTCGCTTATGATCGTGTTTACGATTAATTTTGATGTCGTTATTCATGCGCGTTTAAATTTTAAAAGGTTTAATCTTTGTTTTTATACTTTGAATATTGAATTTTGTTGTATTGAAGCAAACTAAACTAATATCAAATTTGATAGGTCTAATAAATAATAATATATGAATATTCGTGGACATTATACACAGCGCTATTCAGCTCCAAACTAGGCATAACTTGTACTACTAGGCATACATTTATAATATTACATATTGGTGATCAGACACAGAATAAATATCTATGTTCGTTATAATAATGCTTTTTGGTATTATGGTATTAATGATATCTCTTCCTGAATAGAAAGTGAAAGACAACCCAGTAAATTTGATTCTGATACGGTTCAGGGAAGAAAGTATCGAGTTGTTGATCACAAAACGTGACCCCAAATGCTCGGTTCATCAGAATCGCTCTTAAGCGAACAACCTCAACTAATCACCCTTCCCACATTTGGGCATCGCTCCAAAAGCTACACTTTCCCCGTCTAGTTCCCCGCAGGTCGGCCATTTCTCCGCAAACATGACGAACGAACGCAAGAAATACGCGGAATTTTCTGCAGCCATTAATTATTCACAATCAGCGTTTTCCACGAAAATTGTCTTTTTCTATTCATCTCTGCCGACTCTGGGTGACTTTTAGAAGGCGTGTTAATTACAAGACGTGTCTCTGTACGTGTTATGCTTTGCTATCGGGGACGTAGCCCACATCTGTCCGTTGATTACTGACATAACATTTTGTCTACTTAGCTAATATTATTACACTGTTTTTTGTTTACTAACTCTCACGCGACTTTGTCCGCGACGTAAGTTATAATATATTCTGACTTTTCTCAGTGAGGCTGGTCCCTCGCCTCATAAATTTTGTAAAACGTTATCGTCAATCTTCAAACTGTTTTATTACATATATGTGATTTCACTCATGTTCTTTTATGTCGTGGTCTAATCCCTAAAACGGCTGACCCTAGGAATTTCATCATCAATACCGAATCTTATTTTTCACCGACTTCGATTTGGATGGTTTTTGTATGTTCACAGATTGTGAAGAAATCGGTGTCAATTTATCAATGGATTTGGAAAAAAAATATTTGAAAGGATATGCTTTCAGATTAGTCCCATAGATTTTTTATGAAAATCGGTTCAATAGTTTGGTTGTTAAATCAAAATAATTGAAAAAAATATAAATCCAAGTAAATGAAATTGCATATTTTGCTACTTTGAAAGTATTGAAATCGGTGTTATTTTTTAGATTTTTTAAATTTCTGTTTAGTTGTGATAATTTCATCCGACATTGCATTTGATTTATCTTTATTGATCAAAGCATGAAAAGATTTCTTAATCAACATTTTCGAGCACCAATATGACAAATACAAATGGATATGAATTCGAATGGGTGAATGGGTGAATTATATTCAAAATTTCACCCTCCCTATGTATGTAGATCCAAACTAAGATTGTGCAATGTTATTAAATCAGTCAGTCAAGATTTTATCTTGCATGTATCTATCTTTTTGATCTCTAAAAAAGATACTCCACCACAGTATCCACTTTAAAAATTAGTCGTTGAAGGTTATTTAAATTGTTTTTCTGCGGTTTCTGATTTTCTTGACCCGGTTTCTTTGTTAAAATAAAGTTTTGTAATAGATTAATTACGCTCGCGGGTATTTCGTAATTCGACGAATACAACCAGAATAGATCGTGCTAAATAGTCTTGTTTCAAATGCAGGTCGATAAATATTCAATGGATAAGACTGTAACGAATGTGTTGGACCTTCTTTATCTATTAATGTCCAAAGAACTTTGCGATTTTCTCCATTGTTTTTTATAAGAACATAAATCAATCATTTATTAATGTATTTCTTAATAAAATTACGAATAGATCTAATCTAGGTTTAGTTAACAGTTTATCGTGTACAACATGTATTTTTCATCTAATCTTCTCTGCTAGACGTCATCTCAGCGCATACTCCTTGCTTACTCATAGCATAAATAAATAAAAAATCATGGATATTTCACATAGCGGCATTTAGTCCTAAACTAAGCATGACTTGTATGGTAACCATATTGAATACTTATACATCTAGTACTTTTTAAAATACATATAATACACCCAGAGACAGAACAAACATCATTGTTCGTCACACAAATGATTATCCTAGGTAAGGACCGACCCCACGGTGTATGGCACAGAAAGTACACCAACTGAGCTGTGAGGCCAGTCATAGGAATGGCATAAGGCCTGAGTAAACAATTATCTAACATTAAGCATAATGATAGAACCTATATCTATTGTTAGTTCGACAGAACCGTTCATCTATCTTATTAAATGCCTCATTCATGTGCACTAGACGAGGTCATACACGCTAGATAATGTCATCTAATGACTCGTTAATTAGTATGTAATTAAACATAGAGCATGCGATGCGTTTGATATCAACCCAGATCGAACAAATGATGATGAGCGTATACTTTTAAATGAAATGTTGGCTTGGCGCGCCATCGAAAAAAAATTACATTGTCTTATGCAGTAATGGAAATGTATAATTACATGCAAATGGGTGCCCTAAGATTTATTATGAAGTAGTACCAATTAAGGGGGAATTTGAAGAAAATATTTGCGTGATCATTTCGTAACTATATGTTAAATTTTAAATAATTTTTACTGGGATTTTACTTCCGGCACTAAGTTATAACTTATAGATGACGACTTTCGTACCGAAGGTCGCTGGTTCAAATCCACACACATTGGCAGTAATGAGTCGACTTGAACAATTTATTTGCGCAATACCACCAATATGTTACCATTGCCATGTGATATCTACCCTCATTGTGTTATTAACTCTCTCATAGGGAGTAACTTATATTCATCACAAAAAATATGAAATTTAAACAAACTTTACTGTTATAATATTGCCCATAGTCTTTTATTAGAATAAAATTTCTTAGATTTCTGCTTCATCCCACGCTTTCGCAGAAAATGTTTTGTTTTTCAGCTATACAGGATCCGAATCCGATATTATAATGCCTTTTAGATAACCAAACTTAGCAATAAGTACATACATATACGTAAAAATAGTAGCTATTGAATTATAATCCTTACCTGGCATTCAAGAAATGTACTACAATCATCATGTCATACCTAATATTATAAATGCGAAAGTGTGTCTGTATGTATCTTTGTTACTCCGTCCAAACGGATTTACAACTTCTGTCATTGACCATTTTCATCGTCTCATGTTGACATTTAAACCGGGGGTAACACCGCGGGGCGCAGGTAGTAAAATAATATGAAACGTAAAAATTTACATAAATTTCGTGAATTTATTTTCTACAATATAGTACATTCATACGTTCATACGTTCACAACGTAACCAACAACAAGTAATAACATTTTAATATATGTTTTCTGCGAACGTTTGTTTGTTGGTGACAAAACATATTGTGTTGTTAAATTTAATTAACAAATTGTGAAACAATCGCTGTTGAATGTTTTTGTTGGAAAACCGCAGTTAACAGACGTTGCCGTTATTAAATTGTTGCTAATACTTTAAATTGTATTTCTTAGAAGCAATGGTTTTCTAGCAACTCTTTTAGTGAGGAAAAGCTCAGTTACTATTATACAATTGAATATACCTCATTTCCTTTCAGAAATTGTCTAAATATTTACTGACGTAAATCATTTTCCCCGAAGTAGAGTACTGGCAGTACATATTTATTCCATGGTTCCAGCTATAAGAGTAACGTTTGTATTTATATTACGCTCTTTGTTAAGTACTTTCAATAATTCACTTTTAATGCATACTTTTGTATGCATTAAAAGTGAATTATTGAAAGTGAAAGTGAAATTCTTACATCAATTCCCACAAGCTCTAAAAATGGTCATAAAATACCTATGAATTCATATTTATATCATCATTCATATTCATAGCCGAACTGAATATGATGATGAATTTCAGAACTGAGTTAAGTGGATCTTATAGCAATTAAATTAATCGTCACAAATCTGTGCTACATGTGTTAAGGCTTTATGTCATTGATGAAACTTTTATTCTAATTTTGGTCTCCAGATTTCCCTGTTTGACGAATCGAAAACATGCTTCGATTTTTTTCTGTATATGCTAATAATATTTGTTTAGAAAGTTTAGGTACATATCTCTTATGTTTTTGTTTGTAAACACAACACCTACACGAACCAATCATACTCCTTCACGCATTCGAGCAATTTGCGGAAAACACGAGACCCCGTGACGTCATGGACGCCATATTGCCATAAATCGAATACGTGTTTGACATTCACCCAATTTCTCGACCTGTTATTGACGTTAGATGGGGAGTGGTTCCGCGTCTTTATAAACAACATACCGCAAGCCTTTCTCATCTGTATCTGTATATATCTTGCCTTAAGAGTGATATGTATTGCAAGAGCTTTTACATAGATGAAAACTCATAATTCTAGATTGTTTATCTGTTTGTAGTGACTCTACAAACAGATAAACAAATTAGGCTAAGACAAATTAGGTCTTGTTGAGATAAGCTACTACAGAGCGTAGTATAGAATAATATAAAATGCGCAGAATATAGAATGCGCAGAAATAATCAAAATCTTTTTTTTTAATTTCTTAAATAAACATATTTTTTATTCCTCTTGCAATTTTCCGCCGACAAATTGATGGCAGAAAATATATTCGTGAAAAGATATTGAATGTCTGTCGGAGCCGGGACTGCCTTATTTCAATGAATAAATTTCCAGGACGAAATGTTCTGAGAACAAATAGATTCAAAGGTCTTTTTTTTCCAAAGAATTGAACGTATGTTCGTAGCTTGGTCCAAAGAATATGCAATGAGAACGGTTGAGCTAAGTTAACAAACTTCTGACATGCGTCGTGATTGACGCCCGACGGGAGCAAACATTTGTATGAAGAGCATAATACTTTGCATAATACTTTTAATCGGGTCTTGTATGTGTATTATATATCTGTGAGTGTATGGGCTACCATATATGCAATAATTTTTTTTATATTCTAGTCTTGGTAATAAAAAAAAGTAGATTTTCACAGAACTGAGTAATCAAATCTCATCTAGCGATCAAAAGTTTATCAGGTTACTGTGAAAATATAGAAAAAGGCCTTTTTGGCAAGCTACTCGTAATGTGAGTAAATATTTACACGCGTTTTTAGGGTACCGTAGCCAAATGGCAAAAACCAAACACTTATAGTTTTATGCTGTCGGTCTGTCTGTCCGTTTACTATTGGGACTATAAACATGAAGTCAGTTCGACTGAAATCAAATCAACTAACCTCACAGCTCAGTTGGTAGTAGGTGTGCCGTCTGTCCCCCCCGCGGGTTCCCGCCTTGTCGGGGCGGGGGGGCTTAGTAACCGTGGTTTGGCTGCCCACGGTGAAGCCAAGAGGAACCCGGGAGGGGCTGCTCCTTTAGGCTTTGCCTCCAAGCCGACTAGGAGCGGCCACAGTAGGTGGCGGTGCCTTATGGGGGGCACCGCAACTGAGGCGGGCTGCGGTGTCGTATGGGCGGCACCGCAGCTGAGGTTTAGGGGCCGCGGCGGGAGAGGAGTGCCGGTATAGCGGTGCGCCGCTCTCCCTACCTTCCGCGGCCACGGCGGGGTCGCCACCGCTAGATGGCGGACGCGGTGGGGCCGCAGGGGAAGAGGAGTGTTGGTATTGAGAGGCGCCACTCTCCCTATCCTCTGCGGCCGTAGTGGCAGGTGACGGGACCACAAATCTGACCCGTCACATGGGGATCTAGGGCGTTTAGATACGGGGTCATCTAACGCCCTTTCGCTGGCCAGGTCCCCGAGGTGGTTGCGACACGCTATGTGTTCTGGCGTGTCGCTAATCAAGGAGTGGCACTCGGTGCCAAGACGAGAGGGGTCCGGAAACGGACAGCCGCGGCGGGTTCGCGGATGTGTGTATAAACGTTCCCGTGTTCCCGCCACTAAGCGGCAGAGGAGGACACCGTGTGGTTTTAGTGGGTCTAGTCCCACATAACCGCTCTGTCTCCCCGTGGCAGGGCGGTATGCGAGTGCATTTCCACACGATAAAAAAAAAAAAAAAAAAAGGTGTGCCGTCTGCGCCGAAGGTTGTGGATAATCTGGTTACCATAGTAAAATATTCTTTTTTTGGGGCTTAATGGCGCAGTGTGAATTGGCTATCAATAAAAAAAAAAAATATATTCCACTATATTGTCGCCCATGCAACTACTACCCGCGCGAAAACATATTTATGGAAAAGAAATATATATTAGCTGTTCCACGCGACTTCTTCCGCGTGGAATTTAATATTATTTTGCGCGGAACCCTGATTCTTGTTCTTAAATAAAAGTAGCCTAATTTACTCCTTATAACATTAGCTATTTGAGAGTCCCGTTAAAATCGGTCCAGCCGTTTCGGAGATCCGGAACAAACAGACGGAGCAGATAGAGACAAAAATTTTACAAAATCTCTTATGTTACAATAACAGCTTTTTTTTAAGTAAAAGCTGTTATTTCGACATTAGAAACAGACAATTCGATTTTATTTATTTGTAGATAAGAACCATATTCTCTATGTTTTGTACTTCAATGCCTTTTCATTTTGCACTCGACTATGAATTCTCGTTATAATAAAGAATAGTAACTACCTTATTAATTAATTAGTTACAAGTACAGTCATTAGAGTCATTAGAGTATAAAGTTAAGTCGCTGTCGTCCGTCTGGCTGTCTCCGCTAACTTCTTCTAAACAACGCAACAGATTTTGATGCCGTTTTCACGATCTTTAGAGAATTTCTTACGGAGGATTTATATGTATAATACAACAACAACAGCAACGTTAAAACACTCATACCTCTGCACTAGGATTCCCTGTGCAGAGGTATGTGTGTGAATAATACATTCATATCATTGTAGAGAAAACCCGAAAATTTCAATGATTTGTTTCGATGTCGTAAAAACATATTGTTGGACGTTTACATTGCTAATGCTGGCTAAACCTTACGAAACAGATCAAAATGATGAACTACGGAATTGTATTACGACCACTAGTTTCGTATAACTTTAGCCGGGGAAGTACGCCACATGAACCATCTTTATCGCCAAGAGTTACACTTGTTTTATCGTTGCAGATTGAAATTTATAGCCACTGAGAAATTACAGGCACATAAGAAATTCCTTCGTCATGTTTTCGGTCAGGGTGGCATGTTACACCTGCCACGTTAGTAAGAACTAGCGACCCGCCCCGGCTTCGCACGGTTGTATGGTGTAGTCGTAATACTATTCCGTAGTACATTTTGATCTATGTCGTAAGGTGAAGCATTAGGTAAGCATTAGCAATGTAAGTGCCTGAAAATATTTTTGTTACGCCATCTTTACAAAAAATTTAAATTATCGTCTCCTTTCACTAAATGCATTTGAAAGTATATGCGGCACTTATTTATTTGTATAGATTACTATCGAAAATCTCTAAAGATCAACCAGACAAGTTTCGACACGAGCGCTTCACCGCTGTACTCATATTACCAGGTGGTCCAGTAAACACGGCGATTAGGTCATTGGGAGCATGCCAATGACTGGCGCTTCCCCGAACGCGTCCCATCGGTTCCACGCCAACTGTCATCGCCTTTCTACGGAATATGCCAACGGAATTACACTTTGCGGAATCGCATTAGAGGCATCATTCATGTTACCGCTTTCGAGCATTCAGTCTTAATATGGTAGCTAAATAAAAGGTGGTGAAGCAGAAGTTTTTCAGGGATATAAGTTTGGTTTCCATGATATCTAAATATCATGAAATAAAGTTATTTATTTTTAATTAGTTTATATAAAACGGTTAACTATAAATTACATTTATAAGAAAAATACAATTAAAAGATTTGATTATCAAGAATTTAGAAAATAATGAAAGAAAATTGATTTACACAAAAATAATTACAAAAATCATCTTAATTATAATACTAAAATTAAAGTTAAATGTCATATTATTCGATAAAATATCTGAGGGCATGTCAAAAAAAAAATATTTTACGTAGTACAATAATCAGTTCTGTATTCAACTTCTTAAACGCCTACGGCTATGCTGTAACTAATTCTGCAACTACGGATCACTCCATTGTTTATATTTTTTTAAATTAAATGTTAAATGCTTGCATTGAAGTAAAGGCATTTACCATTTAAAACATTCATGATAACGGATTAAAGTTCAATAACAGTTCTACCTAGAAACTGACTACCGGTTCGTCTTGAAACCTTTCGCGATTCAGTGATATATATCTAGAAGTGAAGATGTCTTCTTGGTATAAACAATAGGCTATTCATACTAAGAATCGATTCGCGTGCGTCAATTGTTTCATTGCGCCGGCGCACTTACGAGTACAATGAAGATGCGTGAATTTTATTGGCTGTCAGTAAGCATTGGTACTTCATTAACGAAGATAGCCTACATGAATTAGGCCGTTGTCTCCATCAAACTGTCAGAGTGATATACTAAGTCTAAATAAAATCAATTAGCCCATCGGTAATAATAAAAGACTATTCAGAATACCCATTCAATATCATCAGTAATAAACAACCCACTAGTCCAATTTCTATAAAATTTCAACCGTATACGATAGTTTATGGTGCACTGTCAGGAGATTCGACTAACACACTCCAAATATGTTCACCCACTCCCAAAACAAAATGGGATAATCGATCTTTGGGGCAATGGTGGCACGTTAATAACGCTTCGAATAAGTGTTTAGAAGTAAACACATTCGCCCCGAATATGACCTGCTTTTTATACATCCTGTGAAAGACGCATCTGTCTCGGCTCTGAATCGCTTTCAATATGATAAATATTAGGGAAAAAAGACGCTTTTCTTGATGGTGCATCATTAATATATCGCTACATTTATTAATGCTAACTTCATTTCGCCTTCAGATGTTCTTTGTTTGGTCATTTAGGATGCTATTTACAGTTTTCTTTGAACTTCGAGTTTGATTGATTGAACTTTATGCCCGATTTAGGAGTTTTTATTTTGTGGCAAATTTACTGACTTCTGCTTACTTTTAAGATCGGTCGCTTGTGAAAAATATCGTTTGGTCAAAGCTTACTTAGATTAAGTGGTATTTTTCCATTAAGCCGCTTATGCACTTTGTTGTTTTTTTATGAAGTAACCGTTTCTTTCTTTTCCAGGTCATAGACTTCGGTAGCTCGTGCTACGAGCACCAGCGGGTCTACACATACATCCAGTCGAGGTTCTACCGCGCGCCCGAAGTAATGATGGGTGCGCGATACGGCATGCCCATCGACATGTGGTCGCTTGGTTGCATACTGGCAGAGCTGCTCACTGGTAAGCGAAAAGATCTTTTATTCTGGACCATTACAATCTGTTATGTCTCTTCCAATAATATGTGGTCCATTGGTTCTGACAGACATGCTTACGACAGAGACTTTTACTATACAGAGACTTAGGATATTACCGGTCATGGCTCGTAATACGAAAAGGGAAATATAACTTCGACTACAACTTTTCAAATGTTCTGGCTCCTTCATTTAATAAAGCAGTGTAAGCGTGAAATAGGTGTTGAATTAATAATTTACACCGATTTCGTATTTCAATATTATTAAAACCTTGGTTTATCATAAACTATAGACACTCGTTTATGGAAGGTTAGTCGGACAACTTTCTAACAATAGAGAGTAAAAGTTTTTCGTTCATCAGAAAAACTAAAAGCTCCAACAAAGCATAAACTACGTAACTTCAAAACTGCCATAAAGTGTCGTTCAACTCCGTCTTCGTCTTTTTTGTCACCTATGAAATCACCAAAAAGACATGAATTTTACGAGTCAGTTCCTCACCATGACATGGCTTTCAAGTTTCCAGACACGGAAACGCAAAGGTATTGTCTGGCGTTCCGGTTGACGGCACCGACTGTTTAAGTGCTGACTCAAATTAAGTAACCCTGTCTGAGCCTAGGTTAGAACTCTAGAAAACAATGCCCGTCTTATGTGCCACGTATTCAGGTACTTTTAACTATTTTCTATTGGTGAAGCTAAAAGTTAACTATGTACATTTATCTTATTTAGTATCCAACAGTGTTTTAGAGTTTAGTTGCAGTTATAGCGGCATCCATTTGTTGGATAGCGAAGGATATCCAACTTGGTATCTTCTGTCAACTATGGGTAGGCCATTATAGCATTTGCGTCTGCCACTCTAAAATTTGAACATATAACGTGTAATGCGCCTGTAATTTTGTAATTGCTAGCATATTGTACAATAATATCAAAATTTACAATAGCATAAATCATCATCTCCTTCCGATTAAGATTCCGAATATTGAACATGCTTTTATTCTCTTTTCTAGGCTTTCCATTACTACCAGGAGAAGACGAAGCCGACCAGATGGCGTGTATAATAGAACTGCTTGGCATGCCGCCTCAGAAATTAATAGAGCAGGGCAAGCGGGCGAAGAACTTTATCAGCAGCAAGGGTCTACCTCGGTACTGCACGGCGACGACACTGCCAGACGGCACGACAATGCTAAATGGAGGTGAGTGTTCACAATATTGTCATGTGTCTTTTGTAGCATGCAATACCAATGTCGTTTTTTGGTTAGAAGATATACCGCTCTCTGATTCACATAGCCAAAGAGCTGAATATCGTTTTAAATTGGTAGAACAAGCTTTCTTCCTTTGAATTTTAATTCACCGTTGACGTTTTTCGTTGTGACGTTTTCGTCATAGAAGGCATGTTTCAATCGTCCAAACCAAATTTTCTTAAGGTATTAAAGAGACAAAGAACGAAGCTAATGATAATCCGAAAGGATATGGGAACAGAATATGAAAGGCATATGGGGCTTCACATATAAGTGGTAAAACTGGAATCGCATTACTAATATTCCAAAAGAAACTACGCGTTCATCCGAAGTCAAAATCTCGCATCTATTCATCGCATGTCTGCAAGCTTTCGGAGAAGGTTGGTGATGTAATGGTTATTCACATTCTTTTTTAACTTGATGACTTTAGCCTTCCGGGATGTCATGGAGACGTACACCTTGACTCAGACGTCTGAATCGCTAGCGCCACTTCTAAATGTGACTGGCGACTCGTTTTGACATGACTGAATTGAGAACTTTAATATACCGAGACAGTAAATGCTTTCATCGAGTGACGTCATTGTAAACCTCCGGAATGACTATTTGATTATAATATACTGCTCTGTTAGCACACAACTGACTATTATCACTGCTCATGTTGGTGTCCATGAATCGCAATCGAGTGTGCATCTCGTTCACTGTATTATTTTAAAATTCCATCTCTATGACGTGAACCGCCATTGCCATCATAATCTGAAAATATCCCAAATGTCACCGTATTTACATGAAACCTACGCGACAGTTCACGTACTCCTCACCGCTGTGGAATGCAATCCCTGAATCATATACTATCCTAAACTTTCGCTAAGCGTCTCTTACATTAATGGATGAGTTGTGAGTCAGAAGTAATCAATCGCAGTTGAGCCGATTACTGCGTAACGTATTTATGTTGCAGTTATAGTATTAATTCGATATAATTACAAATACTTAGATCAATAAATGGTCTGCCATAAAACTTTATAAGTGATGTTACAGCATAAACGTTTCCTTGTCATACTTCTGGTCTCTTACCATCTAGTGTCATTATATAATAGAGGTTTAAATGCTAGAAATATAAATATTTACTTTCTTATAAATGGAAACAATTTTATTCAAGAACAGAAAGCTAATGGAGCTCTCGTTTCAAAGACTTAAGTAAAGTACTGCCCCCGAAACAGAAAATCGAGAAGTAGGTTCCACTTCAATATCAAACTCAATTTCATAAGCCCAGCCAACTTTTAATCTAGCTGAATTTACAACTTGGCTACGGCAGTCGTTTGATAAACTTTTTTTGATATTGTGCCAAATGCGGCGTGTAATGTCTCGAATAATAAAGTCTCGCTTGTCTGTCTCGTCTCGTCGTTGATTTCCGCTACGATTTCATATTTTGCTGTTTCGTGACTAATCGGTCATCAGCTTGTAGTAGTGTGTTTATTCTTTTTTATGACCACTATTATGTTTATGTCGTAAGATTTTAAATCGTAGCTGTTAGCGGTTACTTATGCCGTGTAAGTAGTGTAAGAGTCATGATGATAAACAACATCAATATTATGCAGTAAGATCAGGTGTCTATCATCGTCAGCGTTAAGAGTAAACTCATTTCATACTAATACTTTTCGTGTATTGCGCAGCGATTTCCATGTTTTTAACATTTTAATGATTCATAGGTATTTTTGCAACAGACGAGCAAAGCGGTTTTCAAAACCAAATTATTTAGCTGCATTATCGATATTAGTGCTGAAATAATAATCATACAATTGCAACCTTAGCTATTTGGTTGCTTAGTTACTATAATGGAACTATATATCTTTGTTCTCTATGTTTTCTATCATCGTCCCTAGAATGCTTTGTGAAGAAGCGAAATATGTGAGGTATAATTCTAATTATAAGATTTTGCTTGTGATGTTTTGGTGTTATTATAGTTTGACTGAATGACTGAGTGCGGTGTTTTTGACTTAATTATGGGATCGCGGTGGTCTTTCCAATTATCGTAAGTCAAATTAGAAAGTAATTTATTCTAAATGACGTTTCGATATGGTAGTGACGGGTTGAACGCCATTTCTCGGATTTTTCTGCCCATAGCAACAGTAATATATTATTATAATATATATAAATCTTACTCAGTACTACTAAATTCCAAAGTCTAAAATATTAACTTACTTCTGATCCGATCAAGCTTATTAACATTCACAAAGTTGATGAAATGCAATGTACCAGTGAGTCTTGTAACAATAGAAGGCTGCTGGCTACAGAAAGTCCGTTCTACCACTCGCAGTCCTTCAAAGTTACGGTAAAATTTTGTACTGCCCGGTACTAAGCTGTTACCGCAAATCCTCGCAATACCAGATTTGTCTTCCGCTCGTTTACTACCATTAAAAAGGTAAACTCTCTACAACTCTCGTGATGACGCTTGACGCAAAACAATAAAAAATGTTACGATCCAAATGACCTTTTTAAACGTAAATCTTATTGATTTTTTCAGGTATGTCAAGAAGAGGAAAGCCGAGGGGACCGCCGGGCTCCAAGAGCTTCGTCACAGCACTGAAGGGATGTCAGGACAAATTCTTCATCGATTTTATTAGAAGGTACGGATCAAAGACATTTACATGTTATATTTGTTTTCAAATACTTATTAAACTCTGATTGTCGCGTACTGCTGTGCCGAATTCTAGTCAACTCTGAACTAACGACAGTGAACAAGCTATAACAAACCACAGAAGTGTAATCCTTATAATATAAGTACGCCAGGTATGTATAAACAAAGCATAGTTTATTATATGGGAAACAAATTGCTGATAGAATACTTTTGTTTTGTAAATACATGCCGAATTATCAGAACTAAGACACAACATCCATCATACAAATCCATCCTAAAATTTGTCCTGAGTGGGAAATAAACCCAACAAGGCGAAGTTACTACCAACTGAGCTGTCAAGCTAGTCAAAGTACATGCAAGTATATAAAATGTTAATCTATATTTTATTGATAAATTCAAACTTACAATTCAAACTTTGGGTAGGTTTGAATTTACCAATAGAATACATGAGAGATGTAAACAAATCGTTCATACTTTAGTAAAGGATCCGAAAAATTCTCGAAATCAATCGGATCCCGGCTGTTATGATACACCTGTGTTTTTTTTAATTTCCAATAAATATATTCCCGAGAATGAATTCCCGATCCCATTTATTTAGATTAGTCTGGCCAGTTAGTTCACTATTTCGTGCAAACAAAAACATAAATTATCGGCTGAACGGTTGTTTGGGCACTTTGTGTGACTATTCTAGTTCGGTGATGTCAGCGCAAAAGTTTAGTATTTAAAATGGATTTGTTTAACTGTTAGATGGGGATAATCATTTCCTATCTTTATTTAATTGTGTATTTTTTATCTGGCAGGGCTCATCATTACGCCACAGACAAAATTATCGTTACTACCAAAATGTGTTGCTTAATTAGACGACTGATATAACTCAGTCACCAATTTGTGTCCACTACGGCGAATTTTAATCCGTGACCACTCAGTATTCGTATTTGTGCCCACTCTGTATTTACGTCGTTCCAACGCACATGCTTGACGACTGCGTTAGTGCGTCTTGACTCATATCTATCGACTAGAGCTAACAAAAATCGGATCAAATCGAACATACTTTTCCCATTTATTTATGTCAGTCTTTTTTGTGGGACACCTGCGTTACTTCAGGTATTTATTGAACGGGTTTTAAACACTTGGTTACACATTTGTACCCTGCACTAGGATTCCAGAGAAACACAAGACAAACACCCTCAAAGCCGTCAACGTCCTGACTTTTTTGCGGAACGTCTTCGTTTCCTTGTGTATTAAACCGTATTCTATCTATGACAGACTATTGCTGTAAACATCTGTTACATAAATAAATAAATTTTGATGGACATTTTACCGCCATCTCGCCCCAAACTAAGCATTGATGGGAATCAGATATACTTATATAGTACTTTTTTTGTACATACTTATGTACTCATAATATATAAACACCCAGATACAAAATTACATTTATGTTCGTCACACAAATGTTTATCCTGAGTGGGAATCCAACTCACGACCTTCACGCAGAAGGCAGAGCTACCAAGGCTGAGCTATGAGACCAGTCAATCACAGTCAAGTTGACTAATTTGCAGGTGCCTAGAGTGGGACCCCGAGAAGCGGCTGACGCCCGCCCAGGCGCTGCGGCACGCGTGGCTCCGCCGCCGGCTGCCGCGGCCGCCCCACGACGACGAGCCCGCGCCGCCGCCCAATCACGTTAGTATTGCGCTGCCCAAGCGCAACCAACCCAAGTGCACTGACAAATAGGTTTGTTTTATTTTGCCCCCTTTTTGGTTTGCTGCTTGTTTCACGGTGAAGGACTAACTTAGATTTTAATTGCGTTGCTCAATTGCGACCAAGTTCACCAACAGATGGCGGGTTTTTCTCTGACCTCTTTTTGGTTTGTTGCTAATTTTACGGTGCTGGACTTACTTTGAATTTAATTGCGGTGCTAAGCAATCAACCCAAGGAAAATGGCAACGAGGGTATTGTTTTTCTTTGCCCCCTTGATTGTTTACTGCTTGTTAGGTGCTGGACTAATCTTACTGATTTGTTTTGTCATAATTTATAATGGCTAACGTTTGATTCATCGTCTTCCTATTATATGCTTTCCTATTATTATATAATATAATAAGCATTCATTTAAAAATACTTTTAAGATTCTGCGATACGGATCTTACGCGTATGGCATAAATTTTAGTTTTCCTCCCTTCTTTCCTTTGCTGCTTGTTTTGAGAGTTGCACTAACTGGTGTCTTTATTGTTTTTTATACCACTAATGTAGCAAACATGCATTGCATACAGCCACTTGATGGTCCTTTGTTCTGATGCCATTATATATTTAATGACGTCTTTACATAACTATTTGCAAATCATTAGTACTATATATATACATGTACACGTTCAGTGCGAGGTCAGTAGCAGATATAAAATAATCTGCGCCACCCGCTTATTTTTTCGAGATGTTTGTTAATCCAATTTCAGCCAAATCCGCTCAGCCGTTGAGGCGTGAAGGTGTAACAAACATACATACCGACAGACTCTGCATTTCGCATCTTTATTATTTGTATGATAATCGTATCTAAGATATTTTAAAGGAAATTTGTATTAACCTTAGGCTTCTCACTTTTTCTATGTTTGTGGTGCTTTGGTAATGCTTGTTATTATCATAATTATTTTAAGATTTGTTTTATAAACACTCCCACTTGAACATTGTTTTCTAGCAACGGTAAACGAACGCATACTTTGTTATAACAAAGTTTGTACATAATATTCCACAGGGATGCTTTACCAAGACGGTGAGTGGTGACCGCGGTTCCGTAGGGCACTGACCAGCGGCTATTGCCAGATGCCAGTGATGGTGGTGAACGGTACTGGTGCGTCGATTCCAGATGTGACAAGGGCAAGAGCCACCGGCAGACAGAAGTGATTGTGCTGCTCACAACTGAACCTGGGTCTTGACTGAGAGTTGTAAGACTTGGTATTATGACGGAACTGTATGTGTGACAGAACTTCTGCTGAGACAGATAAAATAAAAATTGGCTATGTGGCATGTCTCTTACAGAACGTATTTCATTGCGTGCTCTGTTGGATTTTAGACTGTACCATATAGCCTAAAACTAAGCATAGCTATGGAAACTAGATAACTGATAGATACTTTTTTTTATGCTACTAAGTTAACGAGACGATCATAGGATACCCCTGACGTTAAGTGGTTCCTTCGCTCATAACAACATCAATTCCACTTAGGACAGAGACATGAGAAGACAAGAGAATGTATGTAACAACTATCTTGAAATACGCGGAGTATGCAGAAACAAAAGCGTGTCTGTTTTGTTTGTAAGAAAAGCTTCAATGAAGGTTTATCATCATATGTGATCATCAAAAGTTGGGCAGATTTATATAAATTCAATGACTTTTGTTGAACAGGACAGAGAATAGCATTTGTTTGTGTTTGTCATCAGCAAACGAGCGTGTGTAGCGGGAGCGGAGCGGGCAGCGGCGGCCGCGGCGGTTCGCTACGCACCCCTCTCGCTCGCACACCTGTCACGTTCAACGTGTCTCAAGTCGCCAGTGAGTATTGCCCTCTCGTTCGCACTTCATCACCCCACGAACGTGTGTAGCGGGAAAGCAGCGACTGCTTATGCACCTCTCTCGCTCGCACACCCGTCAAGTGTAGTATATATTACTAGCGAGTATTGAAACTATTAAAACACCTTGTGTGAGATACAGTTCGTTTCGATCGTCATACCGCCGGCGTTTTGGCGAACTACACGTTTTGTCATCTGTTTTGAAATACCTGATACGAACAATATTTTGCTATGATGTTTTAAGTAACGTTTTTTAACTAGTAGTTATCTAGTGATTGGTTTCTTTGAGAGAATTATTAATGCCTTATTTATTATATTATTAATAGCCTTCACAATGAGGCAGAATGTATAGGCTCGCTTCAAAACTGACATGTGATTATGTACCTACATTCTTGTAAATAAATATAGTATTATTCTTAAAAAATCTTTAACTGTTGTTATTTCAGAAGCGAAACAACTCCAAGCGGCCATGTCTGAGGAGAGCGGCTCGAGTCGGTACTGGCCGCCCACGGCCGCCAAGCTACCGCACCTGCCCGCGCCCTCCTAGCCCCCGCCCCGCCGCCTCGCTAAGGTAATCTTTAGCACCAGGAGAACCAGCAGCAACTTGAAACAGTACAATCAATTTTCAAATCAGCGGAGAATCAGTAGAACCAACTTTCGAAGCATTGGAACTAACTCTATATATATTTAGTACCAGTATAATAGAAGTGGAAGCAACTTGAAAAGCATTACCTAGAATTGAATTTACTTTTGTGTACTTAGAACCTGTACAACCACCATTGTTTAATTGTGGACAAAGTGACGACATCAACTGGTCCTATAATTAACAGGTTTATTAACAATTATCTAACTAACGTTCCCTTACATAGGCGAGCAACATGAACCTTAACAGTTGACACATCCAATTTTGCACATTAGCTGCCAATATACAAGTTTTAACAACTTCATTTTGGCATACAGATTTACATACGAGAACCAATTTTATAGGTCACACTTCCAATAGTGCGGTGCGAGCGGTGCTGCATTCGTTTATATTTAAAACAGATTCTGTGCGGTTGCAGGTGTCGTCGCTAGAGGTGCCGGCGGGCGCGGGGGTGAGGCGGCTCGAGCTGGAGCGGCGCTCTCTCGACCTCGAGCGGGAGGCGAGGCCGGACCGAGACTCGGACGCGTCGCTCGACGACCGCGACCACCTCGTCTAGCCGTACTCCCAACCCACTGACCGCCCGGCGGCTGAACTTGCCGTATTGGACATACTCACAGGCCAGTGAACGTACCGTGCGGGTACTTGCCGTATTTTTACACAGGGCGGTTGGACAACTCGCTGGACTGCTACCATCCGGATGGACACACCGTGCTATTGAACTGACCGTAAACTTGGACATATTAGGCGATTGGACACATAATTCGTCCCGAGAATTAAGCTATTCATCATGATCATGAAATTAAGCTATTCTCTAAATAGTCCAAGACTAGAAGATTGATGTGTTCGCAGTCGAAAATACCTTGAAGGCGAGAGAGCCCGTTTTGTCCAAGTCCCGTGGTTTATGCGGTGTGATTGCATCGGGGCTGATCCAGTTCTCCATCTGTGAATATGGCTACTGTGGAAGTGTCAGTTAACTGTGCTGTGTCAGTGTGGTTGACTTTCTGCGCACAAATTGAACGTTACACCGACTCTGTTTCGACGAGCAACTCCAAACATTCGAACCTTTTTTACGAAACAATCATTTGTCTTCACAGAATGTTAATCGAAGTCGCTCGAGTCCAAACAGAGTCGTTAACGTTGAATGTGGTGTACTTCGTCATTGTCTCGTGTCGTGAATATCTCTATTAGAGATTTCTGTGCAACCGGGATCGATTCTCTTGGAACGATACTAAACTATACTCCCGACCATAATCAGCGTGTCGTTTCGACAGAATCGAAGATATTTTTCATGTTTCTAGTTCCTACTTAGTGTATACAAGGTGTTTGAATAGATAATCGCAATGTGTAAGGTAGAATCAGTAAGCGATATAGTCATTTAGAGAGCATTTGTATCTTTATCGCGTATTGATTATTTCCCATGTTATATGTAGCGTAGCTATTGAAACACCATGTATTTTGTACGGAGGCAACGGCGAAGTGTAAAACAAAGCATACGGAGTCAGACGAGACCTTTCGCTTGGCGGCGAATCCAAAATAGTGCATAGAGGCAAAATTGATCTCAATAAAATAAAGACTATGAGTAATAGTTAAGTTATACGGACATTAGTGGAATTGTGCATAACCTAACTTGTTTAACTGTTTTCTATGTATTATATATACGTACGTATGAGTAACGGGAACGTTCCGATAAGTCGGTGTTAGTGCCTAATAAGTCTGGTTTAGCTATAGGAACCCCGACCACTTTATGGAACCCTTCGAAACGAATCAGCTCGAGAGGTACCTACCGCTTTGTAGGCGCCCCCCGAATTAGTGCGATCTTGCTACGAGAGCGAGCAAGATTTTTAACTGAATTTTTTGATACGTTTTACCCAAATACGCTTATTGGATTGTGTTCCGATACGAGTGATATTGTGTGAGATGGTGAGCGTATGTCCTTCTGTTTACAAATACGAAAAGCATCCCTCTCGAAGCTATTAGTGTAAGCGAGTTTAACTAAAGTTTTCTACAAAATGTAATTTGTAATTTTAATTTATATATAAGTTCACAATTTGTGTAATTAGTTATTATTTCTCTCAAGTGATATAGTGATGTTGTAATTATAACAAAATGGTGACCTTAAACGGAATTTTTAATGCATATAAGGGTAGGTAGATAGAAGGCCTTCTAATGAATAGTTAGGCTAAAGCTATGCGTTTCGTTATGGTGGATAGCATAGGTGTTGTGATGTATTATGTTATATTATATATTATGATTTACTAACGTATTTGTACCAGTAGATAAACTGTACTCTCGGCCATACATACATGGAAAGTTACATTTATAATACTAAGGATAAAGTACATTTTTCAGCATTTTATTATTGACTACTTAATATTGTGTTTTGTTCCTTTTGTCGACATGTTGACGATACAATTGATGCTAATTCACATGCCATTGTCTATTTAGACTCCAGTCGGATTTTGGAACCTGTTAGAACCGTGTCGCAATAAGACTGTATGACAAATACTTTTAACGGTAGTGGTCTAGTCAAGAAATCTCATTATGGCATAGTTAGTCAGCGTTGGATAAATTCGACTGTGTATAAAACCTTTATATACCTTTATATATGGTACCCCATGTATATGTTCGTATGTTACGATAACGATATTTCAGTGCAATAAGTTCGACTTTTATTATTTCGTCTTCCTTACCCAATATTGTAATATTTTACAAAGGCCTATTTTGTGTATTAATGAGCATTTTTTCATTAAGTTTATAGATATTATTTTGAATATGTATGTGATTACATAATGAATACGAAATTATTATTACAAATGAAATGTAATTTTTTTTATGAATGGCTTTCTGATTTTTTTGTTTTTTTAAAGTGGACATGTTATTAATCTGTCGTGTTTGGAATTCATCGTGTCATTGACCAATGCATACAAATGTTAATTTACTTATGAGATGATATAACCGACATCATCACATCAGGTAAATTTGCGGCAAAAGCCACAAATGGTTTATCACAAATTAATAAAGATCGACATTGAACCATGTTTCATTGAACCATCAATGGAAATCATTACGGCGAATCTTAGACAAATTTCACGATATTATCTTAAGGGCAGATTCTTACGTTCACTTCATATGTAACATGTCCACTTTTTTTTTCGATTGACCGAACCTCACTATACTCAAAATGGCATTTTTCGTTGTAACACTATTTTGACTGCCTTACGTTATATTATGCTCAAGAATAGTTTGTATCGTGGTAGTCTTCTCTTGTTTAGTGACAAAATGCGATGACATTAGTGTTTTATGTTGTGTATGTACTTGGGGATGTGAGAATGAAACGATCAAACGGAATTTTGGTGATTTTGTCTCTAACCAAAAAAATTAATCGAAATGAAGTTAATTTTTGAAGTATTGTGCAATGAAGAACGTTTGTTTCTATTTTGGAATTTAAAATATTATGGATTAATAAAAAAAATACACCTGTTTGAACTCTAAATTGTCACAAAAATTTAATGAATAAATGTTAATCGTATAAAAATTTTACGATAAGCTGAAATATGACCAACGAATTGTCGGATAGATTTAAACTCTTACGCAGGTTGTAAAATAGGTTGTATTTAGTTCAATGTAGAAATAAGTTTCGCCACATTGTTTCGGTGATATTTCTAATATTCCCAAGTCCATGCCGTTATCGATTTAAGGTATTTAGTCAATTAATGTATAGCTTTCTTTAATTTTACTGTGGTCTGGCTGAGAAGAGTCAATTCATTCCCAGCCTAGAGTGAATGTGATAGCTTATGTTTCCGTCTCTTTCGTAGCAACCGCATTTGTGTTTTTATTGGCGTTGTGACTGCTCTATATTAGATCTTGTATTCAACCTGTTGTGCAAAACTGTAAAGGTTATTGACCTGTGATAGGGTAGTTTTTCACTGGTTAAATACTCATTGCGATTTGTAACATGCATAGCAAGAGTTTATGAATAATTTTGTATAAAGTTACTTCCAAATTAAGTGGTCCTCTTGAAACTGGGTCAGTGTTTTGTGATATTACTATAGAATGGATCTAGGAACCACAAGCCTACCTAATTATCAATATAGGTCGATATAAAGGAGCCAAACATAAGCTATCCACTTGGCACCGATCAGTATTAAACGCTCATTGTATCCCTTCAGAATATAACTGCCAAGTACATCCGACAGAGTTTCATTCAGAACGAACATTATGCGAAATTTCAGTTGATGTTTTACAGTCACTCTCGGCTACAAAGCGTAAATACTCAAATACTTCATTTTGTTGTCACGAGTGTGGGCACACTCCCGTTCCCAAAGCTTTTAAACTCAATAAAATGTTCCTGTATATTATTGAGCCTTACATTTATAAGTATAGGTTTGAGATTTGAGCTTGCAGACAGGTCAATTCAAATCACAAACTTTCGACTTATGGTTTAGGTTCAATTTCAATTATATATAGGAACATTTTATTGGGCGTTTGAGCTCCGAGGTACGACAAAGGTGGCTTCCTTATGCGCGCTGCCCTCATTTTGAAGTGACAGGGTTTTGAGTCGAGTTTACCAAAACCTCTGAAATGAGCCTTCAAGTGAAAGAAAATGTATAATCGTACCTTGTAATCAGTTCTTGTATGATTTTACGCGAAGTTTCTCCGAGGATCAAAATGATAGTGAAAGACACTTTTACCGTGATTTTTCTGCTGGCGCTCCATGTGAACGGACAATGTTGAAACCTGATATATATTTGAGCTTTGTGACAACGAATCGACTCAATTTAATGTGGCAAATGTTTGTTCTCAATCAGACTCGGTATTATATTATTGCGTCAAGCAAGACCTAGTTGGCTTTCGTTGGATCGCTGCATTTCTCTTGAACCTAGTTATTTTGTGAAATTGTGTTTTTTTTAATGTAATGCTAATGTTTCAAGTCTTGAAACTTTAGCGACAATGTGAATACTATACAATTAATAAATGAATTATATAAATAAACTGTGTTTGATTATTGAATTAACTATCCAAGGTAAGTGCTACCACAAATCAAACTTGATTGCGTTGACTTAGAAGTTTGGATTTTTCTGTGTCTCTAGGTAATTGCAGACTTGAGTATTTGATATTAATTTCAATTTCAATTTATTGACAGATGGACAGACGGACAACGAAGTGATAAGGGTTCCGCTTTTTACTTTTGAAGTATGGTACCCTAAAAACAACAAAGCAATGTATACAATTATTTGAGTCTATATTCGTTCCCTAGCCCGCGCGAGCCTTATATAAACGGATTCAATAAGTTTTCGTCAATTTCCGAAAACTATTCAATCGGGTTATGTACGGCTGTTGGATGCGGTCGTTGTTTTATTAAGAGTAGTATATATATAGGACTCATATCGATGAAATCTCTGTTGCAATCTTGATAGAATTAACAGGAAAAGACAGTATGAAAGATATATTTTGTTAGATTAGATAGCATGAACTTACCAGACGGCGTGGAAACAGGCGCTTAAATCACTACAAATAGTACCTAGGTAATAGAATTCAATTATAACACCAGTGCCCCTAGATACTGATCTGTCGGTTGGAGGAACCCGCATTTGACCTTTACTTGTAACATTTTACGTAAAATGTTTGCGTGTACTTGACAAAATTTAAATGTTTGATATTACGAGACATTCTGGGGTTTTACCATTAATATATTCATTACTAAACATTACCAAGTAACTTCTTTACAAAAATGTTTATCTTGGGTGATTTTAATGTCCTGGTTGGAAACTTGGTGGCTGTTTTAGAAAGTTTTGTATCTGGGCCACCGAGCTTCACTCGTTTTAACTGAAATTATAAATGTTTTCAAGCAACAGTAGATTACTAATCAAGTACCACAAAAATTTACGAGATGGCGCTGTATTCAATTTTCAGCACAGTTTTATATAGCAAAACACAAGACAAACACCCAAGACCCGACAACAAACTTCATGCTCAGCACACACATATATATACCTATATATTTATATATATAATTCATTTTGATAGATATACTGAGATGACGAAGGCGACTACAATCTCATTTCTGCCTAGTGATAAGATACAAAGATTGTGAAAACAAAAAGGAATTTCTACATGTATGTCCCTAGTCTCAAGGATGTGAGATTATTATCAAGATAAACTCACTCGTGTCTTTAAATATCGTATACCAGATTAGCGAGATGAAAAACGTTCATTCAGATTGGTGTTCCACGAATATTATATCATTTACTTAATTATTTAGTATTTTTATTTAATTGGCGGTACCTAACAGAATCGTACCTGCTATTAAATCATCCATACCATACCTATCTACATATAAATAAATTTGTGTCTGGTGGTAATTTTAAAATAAAAACTTTTTACTAAATTAATTTGAAAGTAATACGGTACATACATATATATCAAAAACAACTTTTCTTTTTACTTTTGTCTGTGTCTGTTTGTTCCGGCTAATTTCCGAAACGGCAGGACCGATTTCGACGGGAGTTTCATTGGCAAGATAGCTGAGAGTAAATTAGAAATATTAATATTAAAAAAAATAACAATTAGGGATCCGCGCAAAAAATAGTATTAATTTCTTGAAACATGTGACTTGTATGAATTCGGATCCGGTTCGCCCGTTCAACCTCGGTTGTGGACGCATTAGAATTTTATGATTTTTAATTCTTGGACATACCGATTTCTTCGCGATGATTTCCTTTATCGTATTGAGAAAGTGATATTGCGTATACAAATTTTGAACCGAAACCTCATTGGATTTTGATTGTATGGTCGTACAATAAGCGGCCGTACTCTTACGCGTATTAAAACAATAAGCCTCTTCCATTTTCTTAATCTATCAAATCCATTTTACTATATAAATATTTTCCAAATTATACATGCCCTCTGCAACAATTTTTGTTTATTGTTATTTACATGACTAATACCTTATCTCATTATTATAAATATACTTACGCTACCGTAGGAAGAGCAAATTGGTGAAAACTAAAAACTTTTACTCCTTGCCATGGGCACAGGTATTATAATACTATACTAGATGGGTACCTTAGTAGGAAGCTCAACAAAATCACGGCCTGTGATTCGCTAATATCAACTGTCACCGGCGCGCAGTTGTCACCAAACTAAATCAAGTGCATGAACGGTGCAAATATTGCGCCTATTGCTCCTTGTTTCTGTTGCTATCTGCACTAGCTGCTATGCCCCGTATCTTCGACCTTCCTGCACGACAACTCTTGCGACAGTCCTGTGCCGTCCGCCATTACTGACACCGTGTAGTGCGCGGCGCGAGCGTTTTGGCGCGAAATTAACTTTTTAATAATACCGAAAGACCGACTAAGGAATATTGATTATAAAACTAAATTTGTGTTGTGAAGTGAAGGTGACTTGCTGACAGCGCCACGGACTTTTTTGGTGAGTCACTATGTAATTTTTCAAACAAATGTGTCGCTTTGACTTACTAGAAACTTTCGACTGTAATCAGTTGTGAGCTAGGAAATAAATTATGTTAGCAAGAAATTATATACTTAGCTTTAATATTTGCAAAATAATAAACGGAGGTTGAAAAATTAATATGCCTGAACGGACTATGACAATGTAATCATGGTGCCCGATTTGGCAGTCATTTGTGTCGTCAGGAAATAGCCAAGGACCTGATTCTGTGTTTGAATGAAAGAAAATCAAAAATTCTGTATTTGTATCTTAGCGAAAAATACTTAAACATCTCACTTAAGACCGGATTTAGATCGTAATTTCAGCTGAATACTTGAAAAATATTTATGAATATACACGAACTGATAAAATGCGATTGTGTGAACTTTAGAAGGTAAAACTATAGGTATATAATTTAGACAAAAAAGGAGAAAATGCCAAAGTTTAACCAATTTGTGTGAGTGAATTCCATGTGTTAAGACTGCCGCCAGACTGACTTTTGTTCGCTAAAAGTAGCGAAAATATCTTATCATTACATTAGATTCAAAGCCTTGCGCACTAGAGTCACTCGTTCAACCAAGTGTCTTTTATGCGGAGATGCATCACTAACCTAGTACTGCACCTAGTATTTAAAGTTATATTTATTGTAAAGAAAGAAAGAAAAATATTTTCTGGAATGCAAATACCAAAATTTTAGAAACTACATACTTAAATATCTTAAAATACGATTACGATTACGCCGTACGATTACAGAAAAATATAGTGTCATTCATGTTTTGGCTGTCTCCGCTGTAGGCTGGGTCTGTACTGTGGCCAAAACAAGTTCCGCGAAGTTACAGTTACGCCTCATATAATCTATGATGAAAGTCAACAATCTAACAAAAATCAAAATACTGGGTTGTATTTTGGCCAGTGGTTTGGCTTTTATTTGGGAATGCTGGCAGCATTGCCACGCTGGAAGGCAATGCTGCCAGCATTTTGGGGACACTGGCTGCCACGAAGTGACGGCTCAGTAATTTAGGTGGATACCCAGTTATTTTATTATTCGTCCTTCGATGTCCACGAATATTTTTCGTGTCAATTTGTATATGAAATGAAGATAGCCTCCGCCTAATCCTTTAGAACTCAGGTCGTGGAGTACTAAAGCATCATAAAATCCAAGTATCATTACAATGTAAGACTGATTGATTTAAATACCCACTAGCTGCGCCCCGCGATACCACCGGTGAAAAAGTCAACATTAAGCGATGGGAATAAACTGAAAGATGATTTTTCAATTTATTCCTTTCGTTTGTGAAATTAGATAAAAAGAAAATCAGACTCATAAAATACTTTATTTTCTTGTGTGTCTTCTATACCGTGATAACTGATCTGTTTCGAAAAATAATTTACTTTATTTCTGGTAGATTCGGATACCGTGATCAGTAAAAACATTATTTCCTTTTTTGTGAGAAATGGATTCCGTTATCAGTGGATACAACTCGCCGTGATCCGTGGCAAATTCACAGTGGAAACAAACCCTTTTTGCAAGTCACTAATGTTACTAAAAATATTCAATTTTACGGGATAAAAAGCCTAACACAGGCTTTTTATCCAGGGTACCCTAATAAAATAATCATGCAGATCCGTTTAGCCGTCGAGGCGTGAAGGAGTAACAAACATACATACAAACTTTCTCAGTCAATATTATTGTAGTATTACCGGTATTACGGAACACAGTGAAGAGAATATACGCTTTGATACAGAATTAGTACTTCCTCTTAAAAACACAGCAATGACAAGCCAATAGGTTCTACTACTGTGCCACCACAAACTCTTTACAATAATGTACCGTGTACACCACAAAGTATTTTTTCATTTGCTGCCAGAATGTACACGTAATTTTATTTCTTCATACATCGTAAAAACGTATTTGAGCATGTTATGTAAACAGCCCAGGCAATTTCATTTGTAATAATTATTATGTTGACGAATTCTTTCTCTGTGAAACGGAAATAATATCCTATCGACCGAGTGCTGTAGTGGTTCTAGCGACTGACTAACCCGGGGTCGCAGGTTCGAAACCTACTAAGTACCAAAGTATTTAATTTACGACCATCATTAAATTAAAGCTAGTGAAAATGTTTTGTTTAGATTACGTTGCTTGCGTCCGTAGGTCTCTTCAGTCCCTACACGAGTCCCCCCGGGTGGTGCGAAAGGAGCAACCCGAAATATCAATAGAACTTCGCTAATTCGTCCGGAAAAGTACCCACTGCCGTCAAACCTTGTAATCTTCTAACTATCGGTCCAACTTACAACACCACTTTTTATTTTGGGGTTTAAAAGTAGTAATTTAAGGACAAAGGACCCAATTAATAAACTAATATCTACTAATACGGACACTAATTACCCTCTTTTGGATTTAAATGGGCTTGTTGGTGAAAAAATCATGAAACAGGTGGATAATATACCGTGGCCTTCAAGATAAACTTAAGTGGTGTACCTACTTAGGAAATAGCCGCAATTCTTGTAATCACACCTATTTAGCGATAACCTAAGCAGATGTTAGACACGATTCTCTTTATCATAATATGTTGCCATCATTATTTCTTTCCAACTCAACTGACAGACGTTATCGCCTTTTTTTTTAAATGGCACCTTTTTGATTCAAAATGTGTTAATCAGCTGTCAAACTTCATGCCTTGTCCACGACCTTTTTTGGGGGCTGAATCCACGCTTGAATTCTTATGTGGCCTTGGGAGGGATCGAAAATATTCAGTGGTTTTATAAACAAAACAAAACTATCGTGAAAATTAAAATTGATAAACAGTGAAAATTTCTAATAGCTTTTTATATATATTAAATATATATATATAAAACATTTGTGATAAAATGTTCATTAGGTAAACATGGCGATGAATCATAGCTATATGTCCACTACACCAAGCAACTTTTTTAAAATGAGTCCACGATAAAACGTAAATCTAAGCTAAGCTTCTAATATTTTCTGACCATCATTAATTTACAATAGTCAGGAATTAATTTACTTAAACATGTTTTAACGGGCGTAGCATAGGCCCAATGCAACAAGGGTTGCCAAATGTATGGTTGCCACAGGATCAATTTGTTATTTTTCTTTTTTCTTTTTCATTATATGTAGAAACTTAAGATAAATTAAAATAGTTTTTTTTTATGAATCAAATTTAAAAAAAAAACAATATACTTAGTCAAATTATTCATCAGTGTATACAAAAAGCTAATCTTTGTGTAGAATATACCTATTCTGAATTATTTTTATATATTTTACACATAAAAATTTAAAATAAATCATCATAATCTTAGAGGAAAAAAAAATTTCGTTCTTGATTTTCCCGTCTTAGAAAATTATTTTAAACTAGTTTCACTACTAAATTCTCCAATAAATTTTCATAAAATTTGCTTGTTTAAAAAAATATTATGTTACAATTATGTACAAGTGAATTAAGCCCTATCACGCAGTGTTGCCATGTTGCTTGTAACAATATGTATTTAAGTAATTAGTTTATGGGTTGATTCAATGATCACGTCAATGGAATGAACTTGGTATCGTAATATCACCTATCTCACATTTCGCGCACGGTCTATAGAATTTGCATTTATTTTGATATAAAAAGTGGTTGCCCTGTTATTTATGGTTGGGTGATATGAAAACGGAACCTAGGCACACATAATTAAAATATATTGAATTGATTATAATAGATATAACAATTGTTGAGCTAAACTGAACTAAAGTGGAGTCCTTCTGCAGATTCCGTCTGTTCACATAGGGTGATACATCGCGGTCTATAAGCAGCGGAATTTGTGTCTTCTCATATTTCCGTAACCGTGTTGTTGTATATAGGCGTTGTTAATAAGCCCATAAGATTATGTGAGCCGCCAGGTCGTACCGTGACTTCTATAAAATAAGTCTAAATTCTGCTTGATTTCCACTATTTGCAATTCATTGATGCATCTGGCCTGGGAACCATACCATACTAGGGCATACCAAATGCCCCCACCCCGGCCAGATGCAGCAATGACTTTGATGATGATGTTGAACTTTGATGAATTGATGATGTTATTGATACTTTTGCGGAACATAAAGTTCGGAGAAAATAATTTTAAGTGTCCAGTTAACTACTTCCTTATTCTTTGGGCTACATCGATATACATATTTGGACCCCTGTCGTATCTTCCAATTGGGAGTTCAAGACGCTGCAGCTTGACCACGAGTGTCTAAATTTTGGGCATGTTAAAATGCATTGGTTCTACAAAGTATTAATCAAATGTTATACGTTTGTAGTACTTACATATCTGTGTTGGGGTTTTTTCTAAACACACTTAAAGCAGCCAGTAGTCCAGAGTATGAGCTATTTGCATAACAGATTTCATCTATATCCGTTCAGGCGTTTAAGCGTGAAGGAATAACAAACATATCCACATAACATTCGCCTTTATAATAAACTAGCGACCCGCCCCGGCTTCGCACGGTTAGTAAAGCATCAGTGTCGTATCAGAAACTACCCGTGCGAAGCCGGGGTGACTTGCATACATATAAATTTTCCTATTGAATCACGCATCAAAATCCGTTGCGTAGTTTTAAAGATTTAAGCATACATAGGGATATAGGGACAGAGAAAGCGACTTTGTTTTATACTATGTAGTGAAGTAGGCGACGAAAAGAGCCGAGATAACTTCCCGAAGGTAAAAAAATCCAGCTGAAACTCTTTGGTAAGCGTTTTGATAAGTATAGGTATATAATAATGATATTAACGACATTGTAGACTGGCCTTCTCTCCTATATCCGGGTATATGCGTTTTAATCATGTTCATCCGCAAACCAATTTGTTGAGAAAAATCAGCACGCTTTTTTATAGACAGACAAAATACGACTCTAGTTCTCCCCTACCGAAGTATGAGAAAACCTAAGTCTTGCTTTGCGCCCCCAGGCGTTGCATCCCAATATCTAAGGCGGGGATACAAAGCCTTAATTGCCTCTAATTTCACCACCATCACCGATAGACAAACCGATCCTTCAATGGGGCAATGTTGCTCGTATCCGTAGGTGAGTTTATTAATTATGATTTTACAAGAAATAGTTGAAAAAAGAACCCGACCGTGGAAAATTTAACATTTGTACAAATAAGTTGTATATAATATTTAAGACATATACCATGGCGCCAGCCATGTAAATTTTGATATATCTAGTGTTACTCTCACAATTAAGACGAGCCTAACGACAGCTGTCAAGCTAAAATCCGTGCCGTTAACGCTAAAGAGCGTGCCAAAGAAATAAACTCGAAAAACATAAAACTCCTGGCGCTGTCGGGTAAATAATGCGATACAGAACGGTTTCGATTCTGCAATTTACGACACGGAATACAATTTATAGTATGTAGAAATATATGACGCGATTTACTAACAAAATGGCGTTGCGTAATCATAACACAGGTTAATAATAACTCCACTTTCACCGTGACTTAATACTAATTGCCTGAGCTTTGAAACCGGTTTTGAATTTGAACCGGGTATAATTTGGTGGGGTAATACCACGCCTACCACGTGGCTCCTTCCCGCCTGCTTTCGAACTTTTCTGCTTGTTAGCAGTTTAGTAGCCGACGTACCGCTAACTTAACTTCTGAATTCAGTTATTTTATTCCATACCTAGATGACCTGGTGAAGATCTAGGGTGTTGTGGGTTTCATGAGACACTTAGTATTTGTATGAAGAACATAGATGTTTCTTCTGTGTTTAAGTATTTATTAGTTATCTAGCTCCCATAGTACAAGGTACATGTGGTTTGGGGCTGGGTGGCACTATGTGTAATTTTGACGCGATTAATATCCGAGATGGGTGGATATGAAATTCGGATACGTGGAATCATCTGATTTTTTTTTTTAATAATAATAATACTATTTTTTCTGTCACCTACTCTATCCACTGTATTTCTATTTATGTCATATCGAGTCAAAATAAATATTTTTCTATTCTTTTCTATTCTAATATATAAAACACAAAAATAAGTTGTTAATGTTTTATAGACTTTGAAACCATCCAACCGATGTGCCCCAAACCGGTTTCAATAGAATGGTTTTTGACCACTCAAACAATGCATTAAGGCATAAAAAGTATTTCTTTTTTTAGCGTAGCGCACGCCGAGTATTGGCTTGTTATTTTTACCTAATCAAATTCGCGAGCCGGCAGGAACACCAGATTCTGTGTCAATGTCAGAACCTATTGGCGGTTGGTGTCCGGATAGAATAATTTCAGCCAATATTACCCAGCGGGGATCGGTGTCATGTCAGGTTCAATGGCAACTATTTATTGTGATTTATTTAATAAATAATTCTTTCGCTCATACCCGGTGTATTAATAGAGAGGGCGCGAGCGCATCCACCAAGGAATTGCAATAGAACAATAGTGTTTATATAAAATTACTGTCTGTCGTGGCCATTACTGGTGTTTAAGTTGTCAGACCGCCCGAAGATCTCGCTTATCGACCGACAACGTGCCCTCCGAAGCACGGAAGCTTTCAGTTCAAATGCTACTGGTCACCCATGGTCACAGACCGGGCGGAAATTGCTTAACTTAGATGATTTGTAAATAACATATAATCAAGCTATGCCATGAGCGCTTCGATATTCGAAATTAGAATAGAATAGAATAGAATAGAATATATTTTATTTGACACACACACAAAGACAGTATACAAACAAAATAAAATAAACCTAAATACTAACATAAAGAAAAAGAAAAAAAAAAAGAAATGCAATAGTATCAATAAGAATATGTGGTCAAATAGGACACCGTCTCAGCTTGAAGCTGCGTCTTAAACATACCCGTTTAAGACGCAGCGCTGGTTTTCAGACGGCGCCTATGGGATGGTTGACATCACGGACGGAACCCTCCTCACAGTACACAAAATAAATAATAATATTAAAAATTAATTGAATTGGTAATGTGTCTACAAAAATTGTGTATACTAATATATATTTTATCTGTGTCAAAATAAAGAGATATAAGAGATCTCATAGAAATATCTGACAGCGTAATACTTAAATTTAATTTAATTAATCTATGTAGTCTAGGTTTATCTGTGGTTGTTGTGTTTTTTAGTCTGCCTGATTGTCATAGTATTAAAATTAAATAAAAAATATCATCAAATTAAGAGTAAAAAGAAAATAAAAAAATAAAAATAAAATAAATAAATAAAAAAACATTGAGTATAACAAAAAAAGTTATTATTGTAAAATGTTTTTTTTTAGTGATGTACGTTATGGAACGAACGCTTGGCCCACCTGATGTTCAGGGGTCACCACCGCCCACAGACAACACGAAATAGGTCCTCCCCGACGACCCAAGGCCCAAGTCGCATCGCGTTGCGCCCGTCATCCGAGACGGGCATATGTGCGCCTGTGATTTCACCGGCACCCACACCATTCCACCGGAACAGCAACGCGAGTGCAAAAATGACAAAACAAGTGGCACGAAAAAAAAGTTGTTTTTTTTTATTTGTGCCTCGGATGCAACGGACAGTTTCATTAATTAGCAATCACCTGGTATTTATCTAGGTAAGTGGGTTCTGAAAATAGTTTACTTTCTATTAACCTGTTTAGATATGATATCTTAAGTGCAGTGAGGTAAGTAATACACTGTTCACAGCTAAAGTACTTTAAATATTAATCACTAACTGTTCCCCGCGACTTCGCGTAGAATTTAACTTTTTTTTTGCATGAACCGTAATTTTAATTTTCTTAAATAAAAGTAGCATAAATTACTCGTTATAAAATCAGCTATCTACCAGTGAAATCCCGTGAAAATCGGTAAAGCCGTTTCGAAGATTAGCTGGAACAAACAAACAGACAGACAGACAGAAAAACAAATTAATAAGAGATTTTTTGTTCTAAGTATCATACATACTTTCAAATGTATTTAGTAAAAAGCTGTTATTTTGACTTTGCAAACAGACACTTCAATTTTATTTATTTGTATAGATAATAACGATATTTTATGTTTTGTACGTAAGTGTCTTTTCATTATGCACTCGATAATGAATTCTCGGTATAATAAATAATAGTAAGTACCTAATTAATTACGCTCAATAGACTTTCTTCAAGATTAATGGAGCATTGGCATCTAAATAGAATCAAGTTAAGTCGTCCGTCTGTCTTCGCTTGATGCTGTTTCCACGATCATTTAGATAATATACTCCGGAAAGTTTAGATGAACAACAATTAAAAAAAAAAAAAAAAAAAAAAAAAAACATATTATATATAGTATAGCCGAAAATTTCAATGATTTGTATCGATGTAAAAACATATTGTTGTACGTGTACATTGCTAATGCTGGCTAAACCTTACGAAATAGATCAAAATGATATACTACGGAATTGTATTACGATACATTTTAAAACTATCATGGTTATGAATATTATTATTAATTTTGTTAAAAAAACTCACAAATCACGGTAAATATCTCGGTAACACGAATAATTGTATTACGACGTCACACACTACACAACCGTGCGAAGCCGGGGCGGGTCGCTAGTTTCGTATAACTTTAGCCGGGGAAGTACGCCGCATGAACTATCTTTATCGCCAAGAGTTACACTTGTTTTATTATTTTATTGCGTAGCCGAAAAGTTTATGGGCACTGGGAAATTACAGGGACATGAGAAATTTCTGCGTCATATTCTCGGTCAGGATGGCAGGTATAACATGCTGCCACGTTAGAAAGAACTAGCGACCCGCCCCGGCTTCGCACGGTTGTATGGTGTGAATGAATGAATGACTGAATGAATGAATACTCTTTAGTGTACACCTCGATAGAAACATACATAATAAAAATAAAATTAACAAAACAGTCACAAAAAAAAAGAGGTTACAATGGGCGGCCTTATCGCTAATAGCGAGCTCTTCCAGGAAACGTAGGTCGTAATACTATTCCATATTACATTTTGATCTATGTCGTACGGTTAAGCGAGCATTAGCTATGTAAGCGCCCAAAAATATGTATTTAAGACATCTATATAAGTATATAAAAGACAGTCGTGTTTGTTACAACACTTATAACTCGAGAACGGCTGGACCGATTGCCATGGTTTTTGATTTGTTGGATTTTTTTCCGTCCCGAATAGCAGAATTACTATTAAAAACATTGGAAAATTAACGAAAAAATAAAATCAATTTATCCCCGTATTCTCCACGGGAACGGGAACTATGCGGGTGAAACCGCGGGGCGCAGCTAGTAGACATATAAACCTTTCGTGAAAAATTATCTAAATGATGGTGAAAACCGCATCAAAATCCGTGACGTGGTTTAGAAGTTAGCGGATAAACAGACAGACAGACGCGGGTAGCGACTTTATTTTATACTATGTAGAGATTACATAGGGTCATTACGAAGCCCTCATGGCTATGCTTGCCTGAATGATCTTTACGAATCATTTCAGTTAAGCATCTCCGCCCGATCGCTAGATTGATGGGTGACCGTTTAGTGGCATTTGAAATGAGCGCTTTCGTGCCTCGGAGGGCACGTTAAAATTTCGGTCCCGGCTATTCAAAAAGTAACATATTACACTGACTTTATATGTTACTTGACATTACCATTTGACATTTTCACCGATGCAAAGCTACTTTATAGTAACATATGCTATATTTTAGCCCCGTATTCCCTCGGGAACGGGAACTACGCGAGTTATACGCGGGGCGCAGCTAAAATAGTATAAATTACGGACTTTTGTTATCCGAGAATAAAATAAATAAATAATAATAATAGGCTCTCTTACTTTACTCTTTACTCTTCTTTTTTTCTCTCTCTCTCTGGTCGATCCTTCATGACTGAAGATCGCGATCACCATGTACAATGTGTTGGTGAGTCGTCTCCATCGGTTTCTGTCTGTGGCCATCCGGACTGTCTCAAACTTAGTAGAGTCGCCCTCTTTAAGCTGGTCTGACCACCGAATTGGAGATCTTACCCGGGACCACTTGCCTTCGACGTTTGCACATACAATATAACTGCACTTTATCTACGGAACCTTAAAAACGATTATCTTTCACAGCTGAGTCACGTCACAGATTGTAAGTCAGTTAATCACCCTGTTAGATCGGACAGTGATTGGGGGGGCGTCCTAAAGACCTTGGCTCCCCCACCTTGGATGTATACAACACTCGTTGACCTGGCATTCGACAATTAGGTTTTGCGAATACTGCTGCCGTGGGTACGATTCCTTCATCGGATGCATTTAATGCGCATTATTTATTCAGGGATTCCAGTTTCCGATGGTATTCCTGATTCTTCTTTTCGTGTAAGTGGGCAAGTCTGGTGTCGGAGTTTTCTAGCCGCCCATAGGGTATGCTATGACTTATCGACTATAGCCTGAGACTGACATTTTAACGCGCCCTCCGAAGAATGGAAGCGCTCAGTTCAAATGCCATTACATACTACATTTTGATATTGTAAATAAACTTTTACACACTCATGCCTCTGCACTAGGATTCTCTTTGTCGCAGATGGCATAGACAAACAGAAACACAAGACAAACACCCAAGACCCGAGAATAAACTTCATGCTCACCACACTATGTGTGCCCCGGCAGGGAATCGAACCCGGGACCCAAGGTTACTACCTACTCAGAGCCGTTCCGTTTCCATTGTGTTGTTTGGTAGTGGTTTGCGCGGAAAAAAATCAGTGTTATGATTCTTTTTGAGTAACTAAAAATATTTAAAAAAGAGAACTAGTTATTTAATAAGGTCAAATAATTAGCCCAAGAAATCGTTTAATAATAATACATAGGGCGTGTCTAGTACAAGTAGTAGTTAGTCATTAAAATTTATAAACTAACCCATAACCCCTGTACGAGCCGACTCGTATTTACCGCAGTCATCAAACATGTGCATACGTAGCACATAATTACTTATATTAATAAAGCAGTTTACAACTCAAACCCAGACCACACGGTCGTATTATCATTTCTGATCCGGTCCCATCGTACTTAGCATTTATCATCATCATCACTGTACAGTGATCAGCACACCGTACACCCCCCATTCTGTAGTTTGGGTACACCCGTGCTCATTACCACATGACATAATTTGTTTCATAATTACCACAAGTAGGTTCTACTACACGTCATGCTTTTGTTATTAAAATTAGCGTCAGTCGACAACCTACAATGAGTGTTTTTGAAGAGAATATGACGGAAAGGCATCTATCTGTATAAACATGAGTTAAATGTTAAACTGCCTTTGTGAAGAATACAGAATGGGTTCAGAGATCGGTCACGGTAGCGGTTCCTCTCAATACCTATATGTCCTTCAGCGTCCTATCCAATGAAGCCTGACGAACTGTTATGTTCCTAATAAACCTACGCAACTGGACATATCTAGCAATAATGTACCATACATTATTGCTAGATATGTCCAGTTGCTTGTGTCCTTAGATGAGTACACTACACTTTGAGTTCCTTTTTTATAGTATTGGCTAAGTGATGAGAGACAAAGGCCTACCTGATGTTAGGTGATTACCCCCGCCCATAACAACAGCAGTACGACTTAAGTCCCGAACGTAGTATGAGAAGACTCAAGTCGCCCGTTGCGCCCATTACGTCTCTTGCAGCTGTGATTACACCGGCAACCACTGTAACACACCAATATAAGTGCTTGGCAGTAGATTACCAAGTGTGAAGGCAGTACTTCTCCGGACAAACTACACTGCTACTTCTTCTACTGCTACTTCTTTTTGTTGCTCCTTTAGCACCACCCAGGGGATACATGTAGGGATTCATATGTTATTCACCCACGGACGCAGGCAACGAGACGAGTTGCCGTAGAAATTAAAATAGGTTTTCGTATCCGTATCAGCCTCTAATGTTCCCACTGCTGAGTCTCACGCCTGCTCTCGACAAACGAGAATGAATGGGCTATAATCTACGTTGGTAGCTGAATCCGGATTGGTAGAGGTCTGTCAAATTTTTTGTTCAAGGCATGCCGGTTTCCTCACGATGTTTTCTTTCTTGAAGAAAAACATCGTAAAACAGGTTTTGGTGGAACCTGGCACTGCGCACATAACATTTTCAAATGAAAATTTGTATTTGGATTTGAACCAGCGACGTCGTCGATTGTACGTCCGCGTGCGTACCACTGGGCGACCACATTCAAGAGACGTATCATCCCCGTCTCGGATTATGGACGCGCAGCGCATAAATCGCGCATAAATGCGACTCAGTGTAATCAAAATCTTATAATGAGTCGCATTACTGTTGTCATGGGCGGGGGTCGCCACCAGGTCGGCCCTCATCCGGTTCCGTCACTAAATGACAAAAAAAAAAATATTGGTACTATTAAACCCCTCTTTAAAAGGGGAGTTGTATTGTGTAGTACAATACAATACATCTTTCCTCCCCGTTACATCCATGCATGTCATCATACATGGTGACAGGCGCAACGAGATGCGACTTAGTCTTATATTGTACTTCATTCAGGGAGGACCTGAGTAGTATTGATGCTGTGGGCGCAGGTAAAGTCATAACATCAGGTGGGCCTTAGTCCCATCACTTTAGTATTGTAGTTAAATGTGGATCTTTGAAACCAGTTGGATTTTTAATCTCTTTCTAGCAAGATGAGATGATCAACCATTATAAAAGTAGACAAAAGTTGATTCGATTTGGACTTTTTTTTAATTTGTTATTCTTATTCTATTTTCAGGAGTACGTCAGACGCGTTTCTATAAAAATTTCATGGCTAAATTTAACCCCTAAAAGTAAAAAACAGTATGAATCTTTTTTGGTCTTCTTTAATGAAAACATTTGACCACTTTTTATTTGACAATAGACTAGGATACCCTGTGTCACACACAAGAACAAACACCCAAAACCCGACGACAAACTTGATGCTCAAAGATTACCCTTGGCTGGAACAAAACCTTCGACCTTTGCTTCGAAGGCTACCGATTAGGCTTAGGAGCCGAATTATATAATAGCATAAAGCCGCCACTTACAATACTCCTATGGTAGATATTATACTTAGTTAGTTGTGTGTATGAACGTAAAACCTACTAATCAAGAGATATCATTATATTTGCATGTAAGAAACTGTACATTGACCTACAAAGCTTGGCATCTTATGGATGCATATACTTTGTAAAATACCGGTCGATACTCTCGAGACGCAAGTAATTGAACACAATCACTCGGTTAGGCCTTTACGAAAATTTCTCCTTAGGTGTGTAGTGTACCCTTTGATTCCCTACACGTACCCCTGGGTGGTGCTAAAGCAACCAAAAGTACAGTACTTAGCACAGTAGAACTTGTGCCAAGTTCGTCCGAAAAGTACACCACACCTGGAATCTGCCGCCAAGCAATAGTGCTCGCATTACTGTGTTCCAGTAGGATGGGTGCCGGTGAAATCACATAGGCATGAGACGTATTATCCCGTCTCGGGTGATGGACGTAGCAGGATGAATGCGACTCAGCGTAAAATCCAAATCTTATTATCTTATCTTTTCAATAAGACTTTTTGTCCGTATTCTCCAGTAAACCGTGAAACTAATCTGTACAAATTCACTGAGCGAATAAGAAAATGGAAATAGACAGTTTCGCCTCTATTGTCTATTCTAGATCGAAAGAATCTTTGTATTCTTCGATAATAAAAGGAATTAAAATGTTAAATTTGGTCGTAAATCGTGACTCTGACGGCAGCGAAGGCTCTGTAAAGTGTTACGAGGCTGAATGTAAATGTAACATCGTAATAAAATTATCCTTTTAGGTTTCCGATTCCAACAAAAGAAATTCTAAGGCCGTAGTCACACCAGAGCCACAATAAAATGCACCGTTGATGTATATACATGGCCTTATAGCTCAGATGGAAGTAGCTGCCTTCTGTAGATCGTGGCTTCGATTACTACCCAGGTCAAACGTTTGTGTGGCGAGCCTTTGTTCATTCGGTACCTATGTGTATGTATTAGCTTTTACTTGCGGCATCGCTTGAGTTAATGTTGTTGTCATCAACCAATTCCAGTTGCTTCATACTAGTTTACCCCTCCCCTATAAGTTTTTAGCGAGAAAAAGTAGTCTCTTAATCAAAATTCAGAGATTGTTTTTATGCAACTAACGACTTGCCTACCTGATGTTATTTCGTAAACTAGTTTACAATATCTTTATATTTTGACTGCAATTCTTTGAAATATTTACATTCTGGACGAAATTGGAATAGATAGTCTGATCTTCTAAGTGTGCCTATATAGCATAATGTTATGTAAAAAAACTGCTCAAGATATATGTGCGAATGCGATGACCCCTGCAACTATGCATCTCATCGCTAAGTTATAAAAACACGACAGCAACCGTTATTATAGTAAAATAAAACAAATCTCCAATAAAGTTAAACCTTAATTTATTCTTAAAATAACAAATTACTTAAATTATTATAAAAAAAAAAAACTATTTTTCTAATGGCGCGTAGTTAAGGAGTTTCTCGATGAGGTCCACGTGTCCTAACAGCATCCTTCTGCAGCAGTACCTCTTCAGGCCCAAGGCGTCGAGTGCATCACTGGAAGAAAGAGTTTATTTTTATTAAAGTAATACCTATTTCCCGTAGCTTCGTCCGTGTGCAATTTAACATTTTTCTTACGCGGAACCCTATTTCTTGTTTCTTCTAAAATAAAAGTAGCCTATGTAACTCAGACCACAGAAAGAAAAAAAATCGCTTTTTTGTTCTATGTACTGTATATACTTTTAATGCAGTAAAAAGCTGTTATTTTGACATTACTCGTACAAACAGACACTTTAATTTTATTAGTTAGTTGGATAAGTGACCGTTTAGTATCACAGATGAGCCTTCTGCGCAAGTCAAAGTAAGAACAACTCTGATTCTACTTATAATCATTGTATAATAATGCGGCCGGGCGCCGCCACAATCGCGCCGTCCGGTCGTGGAAATATAATACATTAAAAATACGCTATGTAGGAATAACACCAGTTTCATTTTTATCTTAAAAACATGCTCGAAAAAACGTCAAAAAGAATATGAGCATATATTTCTACCCGTGCGAAGCCGGGAGCGAAGTAGCTTATTATAATGGGTGATTGCCTTGCCACAGCTCACTTGACATATGTCGAAATATGTAAAACACAATAGGTACAACTTAACAATTGAAATGGTAGTTCAATTCACACAGATGTCAACTGTATACACAGTGGTAGGTATTTATCTTTTTCATATTCACAGCAATTACAGTAAACGATCAAAAACACATCAATGTAATAACGTGCGTCGTAAAAACATGTTTAGGTAACTATTCAAAATTGGATACTTAGTGGGCCAATAGCCTTAAAAACCCCCTTTTTAAATCTTCAAATGGAGGTTCTCAATTACACCTGGCGAAACTACAAACGAGAGTTTTTAGATGATTAGAAGCGAATGTTTTCCAACATCCTAAAGACTAGATCAAAATGAAATCTTTCTTATATGACAAAGTTTTGTTGGAAGAATGATCAACAAGATCCTAGTTGATCATTCTTCTCACGAAGTCTACAAACAGGAAGCCAATATTGTAGACTTACTAGGATATTTCGGGTATAATTGTCGGGTGCCGGGTATAATTAAAAAATAAATTATTTTTGGGGGGTCCTGTTGCTCGCGTCCATAGGTGTGTACCCTTTGATGCCCTACACGTACCCCCTGGGTGGTGCTAAAGGAGCGACCAAAAGTAGCAGAAGAACTTGTGCCAAGTTCGTCCGGAGAGGTACTGCCACCACACCTGGAATCTGCCGCCAAGCTGGTGTCTGGTGTAATCACATGTGCATGAGACGTATCATCCCCGTCTCAGGTGATGGACGCAGCAGGATGAATGCGAGTCAGTGTAAGGTCCAAATCTTATACTGAGTCGCATTTCTGTTGTCATGGGCGGGGGTCGCCACTTACCACTAGGTGGGCCCTCAACTTGTTCCGTCAAATAAAAAAAAATAAAAAATTCGATGCACTTCTTTTCAGGCAACTGTTCTAGGGTAAGTGGTACTTACTAATATACTTAGTGTGTCTTATATATTATTGCTAATCGGTTGTCGTTAGAATAATAACAGGATTAGTTATTGTTAATAATAATGACTAATTGTGTTATTATTCTAATGACAGCCGATAATATATTATTTAAATAATATATTATATAATAATACATTTAAGATTTAATTATTAATATCTACCACAGTTATTTAAAAGAAGAAGAATGACCGACATTGTGTTTTGCCACGTCACTTTGAGACATTTTGAAACACGAAGATGAAAGACAGCGGCAACGAAGTTACGTTACTGCTTGACGGCAGAAATCAGTATCATACTCAACAAAATTTACTTAAAATTTTATTGTAGTCAACCAATTTTTTATTTGTGTGTTGTTTGTTTGTTTATTGTGTACAAGACCCCATTATAGATAGATATTTATTTAAATTTAATGTGAATTTTCTTTGGTTAATGAAATTGTAACTCAGTTGTTTTTGTGATGTATTTTGAATCTACTAATGACATTGATACAAAAAGCAAGAATAAAAGATTTTAATTATTACTGCTGTAATTTATTTTATTACTGCTGTACAGCATAATCTGAATGATGTATTCTGTACAACATGATTACATGACACATAACTATGTTTTAACTCACATGTTGACATTGAACATTTTTAAAGAAACAATAATATATACATACTCTGTGATTCATTGCCTGGCAGGTGGCAAGTGCACACACCAAACCCATGACCCAAGATAAAATTTAATCTCATCAGTCTTTCGACTCTCAGTGCTCTGGAGGGAATCAATGATGATGGTTTGAATCCCTCTCTTTGAAGGTTACCAACTAAGGTATGGAATGGTATTATTATCATATGAAGTTTGTCTGTAGCAATAATATTTAAATAGATCCGACTTAATAAAATTTAAAACTTAATAGAAGTGGGTAGATTCATATTCTGTTAAAGTTATTTGTAACATATGTTTAATCGATAGAAGAGATGTGTAATTGTATCATTGAATTTATTTGTTCTTAGGTTTAGATTGGCACATTTTCTTTCAAAATTGATTATTTAGGTATATGCACAGCTTTCTTCTGGCTTCACAGCTCAGTTGGTAGTAGCTCTGCCTTCTGCGCTGTAGGTCTAGGTTCTATTCTCAGCCAAGACAAGCATTTGTGTCATAAACATGATGTTAGTGTGTTTTATAAGTATGTATTTACAAAAAATTGTTTATAAGAATTTTATCAGTAATATGGTTCCCATAGTACAAGCTATAATTTGGGGCTAGATGGCACTGTGACATGTCCATGAATATATATTATTTATTTAATAAGAGGTTAAGCATAGTCAAAGATAAGGCTCAAAACTAACAGAGGCCTATGTCCAGCAGTGGATCAATAAAGGCTGATGATGATGATAATTTATATCTAATTATAATATAATTTATTCGCATATAATTATAATACTCATATTTGCTTTAATTGTGTTATTATTAAATTTATTTAAAAGTTTAGAAAAGTAGATAGTCAGCTCCTATGTTATGATTAGCTTTCAAGTTTATGTTGCAATCAAGTTCAGAACTGTACAATTATTGTTAACCTATAATTTATTAGTGGTTGTAATGTGTTTTGTAAGTCTAAATAAATAAAAAAATTAGAAGAATTTGGCTGTAAATTGGCCCAATATGTTCCAAATAGTGTGCAACTTACCCTTCAGTATATTCAGCCTGCAACAGTCCGAGATAGGCCTCCCACTTGTTGCCAATCACTTTACCACATGTGAAGCAGCGCACTGGTATAATCATTGTGGATATACTGTAAATAAATATCTATGTACAATACTTAATTTATACTATTAAGTGAGTGACTAAAGCCTTCTTTTTAAGCGTGCTATTCTTTGAAAGTTTTTCTTATTCAGACTAAAATTATCGTATTTCTTAAAACGTACTTTATAAATTTCACGAAAATACGAACGGATAATTCTATCAGATAAGCTATCGCTTCTATTTAATTTGTTCCACTCTAAAATAAATATCATTGATTGACTGGGACAAATCCAATATTTCTATGGTTATAAATCGAAGTGTACAAACCCGAAATGTTTAGTATTGATTTGGCAGGAATAGGTACCACGTTACCACTTGAATACCAATAATGCGAGAATTATAAAATATGCTACAATACTTAAACAATGGATCATCTATGTATATCATCTATGACGTAGTATCTATCCACTACTTCTTCCTCATAACGGAGATGATGTAAAACCTTTTCGAATAATATCGTGTGGTATACATATAAGTTTTACTGAAATGTTCATCAAAAATGTGAGGTTGAGGTTACATATGGTTTTTGTATTATTAACTGTAGTTAACGAAGTCAAACATTAAAGTTTTAAAGGAACTTACTTAGCTTACAGTAATAAATACAAAACGACGAGAAGCGAACAAAATAGATAATGTCAGAAAATTTTGGGGAAAATTGATAAACAAATAACACGGAACTCGAGTCCACCACAGATCAATTAAACAGACACAGACTACATGATGATACAGAGAACGAATGAAAATAAAAAAGCGGAACGTGTACGCTACCACAGATTATTCTATGCAGGACAAGATAAGGACATGATCACATGATTGCTATATTTAAATAATTTCGTATTTTACAATTTTATCACAGGTAAAGATTTTTTTATTCTATAAATGCTATAGCTTAAGAATAACCACGCGGACTAAGTCTCAGAGAACAGATAGTTCATTTTATATAATCATAGTTAATATGCAGTAGCAAACTAATTAATGCATTATGAAATGCTATAGCGGTTTCTGTTCTTTGGGTTTTCTGTTATGTGTGGAACCCTATTACTTTTTTCATTTTCTGGATTAAATGTAGCTAATGTTACTTCTTGTAATATCAGCTATCTGCTAGTTAAAGTCTCATCAAAATCGGTCCAGCCGGAATAAGCCGGAACAAACAGATAATAAAACAGATAATACCAGTTAACTACTATAATCTAATAACAGATTAGTGAAGATAGATAGATGGCGCGGTATAAAATAATCATCTTGTACATTTTTGTTATAGTTGATTGGTTAAATATAATTTCCGATAAAACATGATTTTATAAAAACAAAACCGAACAATGCACGGTCAGCCAGTTACTTTTATGTGATACAAGTTAGACATGATTAACAATGGAAAATGTGATTATGATACTAATTATTAAGCATTGGTATATCATCTATCTTCACTAATCTGTTATTAGATTATAGTAGTTAACTGGTATTATCTGTTTTATTATCTGTTTGTTCCGGCTTATTCCGGCTGGACCGATTTTGATGAGACTTTAACTAGCAGATAGCTGATATTACAAGAAGTAACATTAGCTACATTTAATCCAGAAAATGAAAAAAGTAATAGGGTTCCACACATAACAGAAAACCCAAAGAACAGAAACCGCTATAGCATTTCATAATGCATTAATTAGTTTGCTACTGCAAATTAACTATGATTATATAAAATATATATATATATATATATTATATATATATATATATAAAATTCGTTTTACAGGAAATACAATTATACAGGTGAACTTATAAAGAGAAATACTATCTAAACACAAAATTTCATCCAAATAGTCCATACATATTTTTACAGATAACAATGCTACTATGGCAATCGATCCCCAGTCATTATATTACTTGATAAAAGGGTTTCACTTAGTTTATGTTAATAATTAGAATGAAAAAACTTACTTATACAGGTTTTGTTATAAAGTTGAAGTACTCATAGTTACCATTAAGAGGCATTTGAACTAAAAGCTCCCGTGCTTCGGAGGGCACGTTAAGAGGTTGGTCCCAGTTATACTAGTCGACAAGCCTTCGGGGGGCTAGAAAACTCCGATACCAGAATTGGTCACTTCCTTACAGACAAAAATTTATAAAACTTTTGACGGGTAAAATGAAAACATGACGTTTTGTTACAGGTACAATTGCAAAGCGCCTCGTAATTAAAGATGACATTGAGCTTCGAACAGCATATCAATATAGAGGACAGTGAAATGGTAAGATTCAAAAGTTTGTGTGTGCAAATATGTTCAAAAGAATCGCTCGTTACTCCGATCCTTAAATTCTCGCACGCACGATTTCCTTGCGTTGTAAGTGGCAAATAAAACCTTATTTAATCTGTGCAATATTTTTTTACTTCTTTTGTTGTGGCTTCGAATGGGTTATTTTCTTACTCCACATGTAAGTAGTAGCTCTAACCACAACTGAAGTTCACTTTGGAAAATGGCGAATGCACAAGAAGTGCGAAGCCAACACAAGAGCAAAAAAAAAAAAAAAAGTAGCTGTCACTGTCACTGTCAGTCAGTACGTCGTACCGTACGTTCGTACACGAATACACGATTTATACACTGCTACTAGTTATCAGGCAGTGTTGCTGTTGTGTTGTGTTGGGTGGGATTTCGCGCGCGACTCGTTAGTCGATTCGCTTGTTTTGTTTGTTACACAGCTGGAAAAAAAGAAAGTACAGAACAGTTCTTTTGTTTGTTATTTGAATAGTTAATACTGATGTCATATCGTATAAAATAAAACGAGTTCCATAAATGAGTGGTCTAGTCCTCGTAATCTAGTCGTTTTGATTCCGACTAAGCAGAATTTATATTATAAACATCTTCTGCTTACACTTCGCATCACGTTAGGAATTGAAACGGGAAATGAAACAGCGGAGCGTCTAGTACAATGAAAGCTTTGTAATGCAAACAAGTCGGCCTTGGGTCGAAAACTCACTACGAAATTATGAAAAAACGTAAATATTGTGTTGAAGAAAATTTGAAAGTTTGCACTGCCCTATAACCCATCTTCCATGCTCGCCACAAAAACAAATTGTCCAGAATATCCAGAAACATGGTCACTAACAATATCTACCTAATAGAAGATTAGTCATTTCTATTTAATAATACAAAGAACATCCATTGAATGAACCCAGTATTTCCCCTGAAAACTGATAACATTTTGTGTGACTGTATTATCATTATATTCATGGTCACATGTAATGGGAGGAATTAAAATAGATAAAACACATTTGAAAATGGAACAGTAGAAATGTAATTGACATTGCTTGGTTTTTAAAAATTGATCATGGATTCAGAAGATGATATTCAACCATTAATAAGCTATGAGGGTGAAACAAGTAGGGATTTATACTTGGAGCTACGTGTCCAACTTATATGTACAGACCCTGAATTTGAACAGGTAATTTTCATACCATATATATTATCCATAAATTAATCATACCTCTATGGGATCTCTGCCAAAACCTTTGGTGACTTGGATTTAGTAACTGTCATGAAAACATCATCACTTATGTTTAGTTTTTAACAAATTGTTAGATGCTTTTCTGTTTTCATATTGGAACATTCTTTGTGTGTGTGGAGTGCACCTACATAATTAGCTGCCAATGCACTCTTGCTATGCTGCAATGTTCTGGTGAAAGGCCATCAATATTACAGGTGCATGAAATGCTATTATCTATATCTCCATCTCAGAAGATATGCCAACTGAATAATATTGGGGTTTGGTTGTAACTACTTAAAATCAGGTGGGCCCTCTGCTTGTTCTATCAGTTTTAACAACAAACATTATCGGGTGGCTTAAGTGTCATCCTCCACCATTCATGCAATAAGTGCCCACTAGCTTAGTAGCAGAAAACAGTCCGCTCTACAAGTACAACAAAACATTGTTCAAAAAGCGATCCAACAATAAAAGAGTAATTAATTCCAACTCTCCAAGACATGGCGACATCAGTAAAACTTTCTCAAAATAAATAATTACACAAAACTCTTAACATATTATTGTGATAGTTTAAAACTGCAGACAATCTGATCAGGTGATGGGTATGATGCCTTTGAATTGTATTAGTAGGTAGGTGTATTGTATTAATCCTCTTTAAGAATGCTTTGACTGTGAATGTATCTCTTGTAGTTTTTGGTTGTGTTGCAATTGTTTTAAGTGAGTATTTCCAACCAAACAATCCAAAACTTCCCAATCCTTTGAATTTTTACTGAATACTGAATTGAATTTTGATTACCCACACAGCCCATACTTATTGTATTTATAGTCATATTCACAGTATCTTGCCTGTTTCAGTTTCAGTGTATTTAATACTTAACTTTAGATTTTTGATGATACAGAGTGTTCCATTATACCTACCAAATTGATGAAAATAAATTAAATTAAATGAAAACATAATACACCCACATACAGAACAAACACACAATAGCTGGAACTAAGTGGGTGGATGCCAGACAAATTACCCAGTCATTTTGACTGCTTGAAATAAAGTTTGATTATCCATATTATTTTCAGTGACTTTCTGTAACTTTCATATTCATTATTTGAAAAGCATACAAACAAATTTGTTTGTAATGAGGCATTTCATCTTTTATATTCAAACCTCATCTATAGCTCTGTGCCTTCTTATTTCGAAGGATTTTGTAGGCATTGTCCCATCTGGCAGAAAGCGTGGATCTCGCCACCCATGTAGCATTCATGTGTAGATTGGAAAATTACTGTGCAGGCAATATCGTCGGTTGAATTAATTATCGGAACTTTTCACGTGTTTAGGGTTAGGTATCGTAATATTTGTATGGCTTATAAAAATTTTACGATTCCACATTACACAATTTTTTTCAATTAACAGGAAACAGCTTATTCTAGTAAAACACAATTACAATAAGATAAGATACAAATAAGCTTTAAATCTTATAATAGTTACCACACATTACACACTCTGACTTAAATCAGGATACCTATTATTAAAAAAATATACAACATAATTAATTTTAAAATTATCACGCAAAATATTTTATTAGTCACAGTTTAAATGGTAAATTGTGGTAAAAACATAATGCTCATTCTGTCAGATTGAATTTCACTTATCCAGCTTATCAAATTGATATAACATTACTTAAATTATGCACTTTACTGAGTATGTTATGACATTTACTGATAAAACCGAAATTATTGTGATGTATTGTATTACATTTTATTATTCATTATCAATCATGTAATATTTGCGTTATTGATATAATGTTGTTGTAATTACTAATTAATACATAACATTCTTCATTGGCCTCATAGGTCATTAATGACCTATATAATTATAGGTTGACATCTATTGTAGGTACTCGAAATTTTCTGTATTACTAGTTCTATTGCAGAATCTCGTAGTAAAAATATATAAAATAAAAATGTAATAATATAATTCACTTATTAGACAACAATATTCATTGATGCAATAAAACAAAAAATGCAAGTATTAAGTAACTTAAAAGGCCTCTGAATGAGTTTGTTGCCAGAGGTGAATCAATTTGAGTAAGAACAGTGTTTAGATTCAGTTTCATTAGGGATGCTGTAGCAGCCCGAACAAGGTCTGCAGCAATAAGAGTGTCTTTCTCCAGCCTCGGAGAGGCAGATCAAAGATACATTGGCATGATGATCTACTAGCATAGCAAGGATGGTGGGAGAAGTTCAAATAACGCAAGATGTCAAAAACGGGGTCAACCTTAACCCAGCAGAAGTTAAAAAAGGTTATGTGAAAAAATAACTTTTGTGCTATAATTTCAGGTGGTCCACGGCTACAGGAAAAGTCGATGGCGGACATTCTTGGTGTATTTTTTCTCCGTGCTGGGCGCGGGTATACCTTTCCTGGTGTTCCACTGGGTTCCAAAATGGTTCCTCTTCGCTACATCCAAGAGATGTGCCTTCCAAGTCGCCGATCAGGTGCTAGTTATAGTGAGTGTTTAAATATTTTACCATAAACTAGTGTTTACAACTTAATAACAAATAAGGCTAGTTTTAGCATGAAAACTGATTGAAAATCCTGTGACACGTTATTTACTCACGAATTAATATATTCACTGTCCCAATTCAATTTAGCCCCAAACTAAATGCTTGTACCCGGCACTAGGATTCTCTGTTTTCTCAGAGTTACAACACAAACATCCCTGAAAATAAGAACAAACTAAGCAAAAAACACAAAAGTTTTCTATGGCCGTGGATCGAACTCTGGGCCCTCGCTTCGAAAGCATGATTACTACCAACAAGGCTTATGGGGTTAATTTGCAGAAAAAAAACAAACACAAAATGTATTTCACACTTTTTTTTTGTGTTGCTCTTGGATGGGAATTGAACCCACGGACTACAGGGCAGAAGGCAGAGTTACTACCATAAATAAAAAAATGTTTATTAAATATACTTACTTCCTTTTTTTCAGGAAACATATCAAAGGAAATGCAAGACATTTTACATTCACAAAATATTGGAAAAGAATATAGGGGATGCGAGTGGATTACTTAACGAGGCCTTCCATGATGAGTTTGTCAAGGAAAAGGAGCCGATCGAGACTGCAGACACAATTAACACTCCCTTGCATTTTGACGATGGCTCTACTATGAGTAAGTTTAAAACTGACTTCATAAAAGGGGTAGATTCATAATTTTTAGGTCCCATAGAAATGTCATTTTAACAACCGTACGGTAAAACCAGGGAAAGAAAATATTGAAGTAGGTTTTTTCGATTCTAAATTAGAAACTTGTTTTTGGTAAGTTATTTTTCGACTCTTCCATCACTGCCACTTATAGAGGGTTTGCAAAATAAACATTTTATTTGAAGGTCAACCAATTCTAAGGAAAAATGTTCATATAGCGCCATCTAGCCCCAAACTAAGTAAAGCTTTACAGCAATTTTCCAGACCACAACACAGACAATTAAATCTTCTTTCTAGATGTACAGAAGTATCGTTATTTCCGTCACAAAAAGCAGAATTTGATTTGGGACACAGTCAGAGCGCATTGGATCAGACTCGCTGGCATAGAAAGTGGCGCCACCTGCGCTCAGCTGCAAGCTTTGGGCGCGCGCCCGCCCTCTAGCGAGCGGAGGGCCAGGATGTAAGTACCCTGAGTGAATAAAGTAGGATTTACTATAGGAGCCTGATACAGATTATATATGACATTTGTACTTCTTTTATTTGTATTGGCCAGTTTGTTTACGATTAATTGTTAGTAAAGTTGATAAGGTTGATTAGTAAAAGACTTATCAACTTTAATCAACTCAACGGGAGGGGGTCGAGCCAAATCTCACGACATCTCACACAGGGGATGGGGGTGTCAGAAAATCGTCAAAAACCCTCACGTAATTAATGGACCAATAATATTAAATACAAACATTTATTAACCATTCATTCAATCCACAGGCTAAATATCTACGGCCTGAACGAGATCAAAGTGCCGGTGCTATCTGTGGGGACCCTGATCCTCCTGGAGGTGTTCAATCCTTTCTACGTGTTCCAAGTGTTCACGATAGCCGTTTGGCTGGCAGAGCCGTATTACTACTACTGTCTAGCCGTCGTTCTAATGTCCACATTCGGTGTTACCACTTCTGTAATACAGACTAAAAAGGTTTGTATACGTTAATGTACCGTTAGAAATAGTTTTATTTTTAAACTAGCTATTGCCCGCGACTTCGTCCGTTTAGATATTTTATTTTAAATCATAGGTGACCCATCAATAACAATAACATCATACATTACTCGTATATTCGTGTAACTCTTAGATTTTGCACCGCACGCCAAAACAGCTCGCAAATGACAGATTTTTTTTCCGACTTACCTAACACTTATCGCCTTATTTTGGCCAATTTACACAATAGCTTAATTAATTATAGCCTATGTGTTATTCTGCTGTATGAGCTATTGTATATTATTGTAAAGTCATTAAAATCCATACAGTAGTTTTTGCGTGAAAGAGTAACATCCATACATCTTCACAAACTTTCACCTTTATAATATTAGTGGGATTTTAACGTGTAAACAATGTTATTTTTAATTCGATTATTCGTACCCCTGTGTTAATCCAGGGTATGAGTTACCTTCATAACGAATTTCATCAAATTCCGTTCAGCCGTTGAACTGTAAACACATACACAAACTTTCGCGTTTATAATATTGGTTTAATTATGTATATTCAAATTAATTAGGATTGCGTTTGGCTAATTACGCGATGAAGTTACTTTATACGCCAATTTGTCAGTGATTAAAATTTTTTCTAGTGTAATAATTTCTCTAATATCCGTAGCGATACAATTATTTAGTTTTGGTTTGTACTACGGTTATAATTCGTTATTCATTAGCCGTTAAATACCGTTGTTGTAATGTTTTGTTTTACTTGCCTATTTTTTTAATGTTACTGTAGTGACGGGACGAGCTGAAGGCCCACCTGATGTTAAGTGGTTACCTCAGCCCATAACAGCAATATGACTTAGGTCCTCCACGATCGAAGTATGAGAAGACCCAAGTTGCACCCCGTTGCGCCCGTCACCCGAGACGGGGATGTTACGTCTCATGCGTTTCTGCGTCATGTTATTTCTATAATTTTCCTGCATGAATAAATTTTCAATCAATAGTTGCATTTACATTCTTTCTGGAATCGGAATCATGTTAAAAAATATAAATAAACCATTGGTACATACTAAATAATAAGATATTGAGTAATTAAATACATAGATTATAAAGGTTTAATAAAAGGGAGTATTTTATACGTATAATTTTTCATTTATTTATTGTTTTATAAACTTATGTCATAATGAATTATTAATTACATGATATTTTTAATATAATCATACATTAGTTGTTATGTGTAACCTTTTTCCTCATTCATTAGAATTCCTTGTTGTAGAAAACTATTATATGCGTTTACATAGGTTTGAAAAATCTGTGTTACAGGTTCGCAGGCCCCAGCTCGCTATGTAGGTTTAATTTAAACTTTTACTATATAAGCTTGTATCTAGCATTATGAAATCTATTGTGAAAGGAAATGAGTATATTATTATGAGCATTTTAATTTATCATTTCCAGAACCAAACGAATCTCCGTGCGACGGTGGAAGCCCACGACTCGGTGGAGCTATGGGACGGGCGCACGGTGGACAGTCGCGCCGTCGCGCCGGGGGACATTGTCGTGTTGCCGCAGAGAGGATGCACCCTGCACTTCGACGCCGCGTTGCTGACAGGAGCCGCCGTGCTCAACGAGAGCATGCTCACTGGTGAGGCATTTCTACCCAGCCTATATTTGTCTGTTGAGTAAAAGTATACGTGGCATACAGGATATGCCCCGTTTACTCTTCTGCCCATTGTGTCCTACCTGTACCCGGGAGGATCTGAATGACTTTTTTCTTCGCCCGTTGTTTACCGATTTTGATGTTTCTTTTTTAAATTATTGTGTATGGGGTACACACAATTTAAAAAAGAGAAAAAAGTATTGTAGACTTTTTTCGATTTGTTTTTAAATATTTTTTTTGTCTGTTTTCAGGTGAATCCGTGCCGGTAACGAAAACGGCTCTGCTTCGAATCGATAAGAGATTCGACATGAAAGAGCACGCTTCCAGCATACTCTTCTGCGGCACCAGGGTCATACAGACGCGGTACTACAACAACGAGCCTGTCAAGTGAGTACTGTAGAACCAACCAGGCAAGGGCGGCCTTAGATATTGCGAGGCTCCGGGCGATAGATCTTTGTAAGGCTCTTGGCGTATGAGGAATTTAGGTGAGTTGGAAGTATACAGCTAGTGATAATCGGTCAGCATCCTCCTAAAGACGGCTGCAGTACGTCGAAACAAAAAATGGGTTGTTCTGCTTGGGTGCGAGGCCCTACAAAAGCGAGGCCCCGGGCGGTTGCAATGCTTGCCACCCGCTAAGGCCGCCACTGCAACCAGGCGCCGATGAGATTACAGGTACATGAAATGTTCCACCCAGCGTTAACAGATTCATACGAAACTGTATATTACTATAAAATTCTGAAAAAAATGCTTGTTATAGGTACCTACTATTTTAAAGATTCGCAATTTTTTTTTACTTTTGTCCTTTTATATATGTATTAATTTTAATTTTACTTTTAGACATATTAATTCATTCATATTCTTTATTAACCGTAGGGACACTTCGGTAGCGGCTGTACATAGGCTCAATTATTATTATTGTAATATTTTATAAAAAAATCATTAATTATATATAAGTATAATATATATGATGACATGTTGACCTGTAATATATAATTTACAAATAAAATACAATACTACTATGACTATTGTTATATAATAGGTGTGTGAATATGACTCCGCCCCTTTTTGTCAAAATAAAACACATTTGTTCGCTTACAAAATTAAAAAAAAAATTATTGAAAGTATGCTCCATCTGCAGCTACAACCTTCGCCCATCGTTCAGGTAGTTTTCGTATTCCTTGCTGGAAGAAGTCCTGGTCTTTTGAGCTTATCCAGTTGTCAATCCAAATTTTGATACTTTCACATGAAGTAAACTTTTCTCCAGTAAGGTCTGTCTGCATCGTCCGGAATAGGTGGTAATCCGAAGGAGCTATGTCTGGTGAATATGGCGGGTGGGGTAACACTTCCCAGTCCTGTCCCTCTAAATATCTTTTTACGACTTCTGCGGTATGCGGTTTGGCATTGTCATGCTGAAGAACTAATTTGTTATGTCTATTCACCCATTCTGGTCGTTTTTCTTCTATGGCTCGCTTCAAACGCATTAGTTGTCGTCGGTAAACTTCTCCATTAATAGTTTCAGAGGGTTTGAGCAACTCATAATATACAATACCTTTCTGATCCCACCAAATACAGAGCATGACCTTGGCACAGTGAATATTTATTTTTGGCTGTGATGGGCCTGGTTCGCCTGGTTTCACCCAAGCTTTTTTGCGTTTAGGATTTTCGTAGTGTATCCATTTTTCGTCTCCTGTGACTATCCGATGCAAAAATCCTTTTCTTTGCTGTCTTTGAAGCAGCATTTCACAAATGGTTTTCCGACGTTCCATGTCTCTTTCTTTTAAATCATGTGGAACCCAGTCACCGGCTTTTTGAATCATTCCCATCATTTGTAAACGCTTTGCAACAGTTGAACGATCAACATTTAATGCTGCAGCTAATTCTGATTGAGTTTGGCAAGAATCTTCCGCCAATAATGCTTCCAATTCAGCATCTTCAAATTTTTTTGGTGGTTTTCCATGTTCTTTATCCTCAGTACTAAAATCGTTATTTTGAAATCGTCGAAACCATTCCTTGCAAGTTGTATTAGACGGAGCATGCTCACCATAAATCTCCACAAGCAAACGATAAGTTTCCGCTGCAGTTTTCTTCGCAATAAAATAATGTAATAACACTTCCCGCAAATGACGTTTATTTGGAATAAAAACCGACATTTTCGAAAAGGTGAAAACAATTGTTGCTTACACTTCAACCAAATATCATAAAATGCGTTAGATAGCTGACATTCAGTACTATCGAATACAAGTATGGTCATTTATTAGTACACGTAAACAATACTAAAAACGACATCTGTTGAGAAAGGGCGGAGTCATATTCACACACCCATAAAAATAAATAAATGCAGACATAGAGCAAACATCTTATGTTTGTCACATAAATACTATTCTAATATAATGATCTGTACCTTTTGAACAGTAATAGCTATAATTTTGACACAGTATATTTACTATGGCGGATGACTTAATACATATAAAGTACCATGTATTTTACAAAACCGGTGAAAATAACTCACAGTTATTATCGCATTTGACGCTTTAATCGTGACATAATCCAGCTCTGTATGACCACATAAACCCTACTTTGCGTGATCAAGGTGATTTCTCTCGCAGGGCATTGGTCCTTCGAACCGGATACAACACGAGCAAGGGCCAACTCGTCCGCAGCATCCTGTACCCAGTTCCGGCGGATTTCAAATTCGACAGGGATTCCTACAAGTTCATTATTATTTTGGCGTGCATTGCTGTCTGCGGTCTGGCCTACACTGTAGCGTTGAAGGTTAATACGTAGTGTATAGCAAATCATTCAAAAACTTCAACATGTTTTGACAGTTGCAGAGATGTCTGTTTAATTTATTTGTGACTCTTAGTTTGGGAAATTTTTCTGGTACAAACAATGAGCATTAATACATACAAACAGCGTTGCCCAGACAGTGTCTTTTGGAATTACAAGGCATCAATCGTTGACCACACATACCTACAGACAGACAGATTAATCAACCTTATGTGACCTATTTTTAGGTCGAGAAAATTACCATATTTATCTCCCTGCCTGTATTTTTCTTCCATTTCGATCTGTCAGACGTTATCTCACTCACTCATTTCAACTTTTACACAATACTTGTTTGGCCTACTTTTTTTCCTTCCACATCCATACTTCATATTCTTGGTAATATGGCATTCATCCCTCCGCATAATTATGTCCATACCACGCTAACCTATTACTCCTTATTATTTCTGTCACTAATACTACTTTCATACTAAAAATGTACCATGATCTACAGCAATCTATTGCAATATCCCAACAATGGTTCATATTAAAACTTACTGCATTATCAACAAAATAACATGAGAAATGCAATTGATTGAGTATTGTAATATTCAAAACATTTTTCCTTTACAGGCGTACCGTTCGTTAACCCCGGGCGACATAGCAATCAAAGCCCTCGACATAATAACTATAGTGATTCCCCCTGCTCTGCCCGCCGCCATGACGGTAGGGCGGCTATACGCGGTGTCGCGGTTGAGTCGCGCGCGTATCGCCTGCCTAAACACGCGGGCCGTCAACGTCAGCGGGTCCATAGACTGTGTCGCGTTTGATAAGGTATTTAAAAAAAAAAAAACGTTCGCACACTCATACCTCTGCACTAGGATTCCCTGTGTCGCAGATGGCATGGACAAAAACATAAACACAAGACAAACACCCAAGACCCGAGAACAAACTTCATGCTCACCACACAAAGTGTGCCCCGGCCGGGAATCGAACCCGGGACCCCTCGCAACGAAGGCAGGGCTATTAGCTAAGCCACGGAGCCGCCGAAATAACGTATTTGTCAGTCTTATGTTTCGATACCGACTTACTGTCGAAAAGTGAGAGTGAGTTTCTTTTTTTTTAATATGAAAATATGACTATCGGACCCTCTATGGCGAAAGAAACTAAGCATAGCTTGTAATATGTAAAACGGATTACTGATGGAAAACATATAGTACTATTTTTTTGTAAATACATACTTATAATACATATTAAACACCCAGACACAGAACAAACATTGATTTTCGTCACACAAATGCTGTGTCCGAAAGATCAATATATATTTCCCTTACAGACGGGAACACTTACAGAAGACGGGCTAGATATGTGGGGCGTGGTGCCAGTCAGCCAGTCGACGGTGCCGCTCCGGCTGGGGGCCCCCGTGCGGGACCCCAGGGCCCTCAACGACCTCCACGAGCTCAAACTGGGCATGGCCACATGCCACAGCCTCACTCTGCTGGATGGCGTTCTGTGTGGGGACCCCCTAGACCTCAAGGTGAGTCGTGTTCTTTAGAACTTTTTTATACTACTATCTGAAGACCCACCTGATGGTAAGCGGTTACCTCCGCCCATAACAACAGAATTACGACTCGGGTCTACCCCAACTGAAGTATGAGACCCAAGTCGCATCTCGTTGCGCTCATCACCTTAATAATATAAGTGTGATTGTTCTCTAATGGTGTACAATAACGTTTCATATATCATTCATTCATGATCAGATGTTCGAGTCAACCGGGTGGACGTTGGAGGAGCCGGATGTACCGGAACCTTCCAAGTACGAGATCCTGATGCCGACCGTCGTCCGGCCGCGGAGGTCTGCCAACATCAACGTGGACGATGTCAATGTGAGCCACCCCCCCACTCGTCCACTCCCCCACTTGTCCACTCCCCCACTCCTCCACTCCCCCACTAACCCACTTGTCCACTCCCCCACTACCCCACTTGTCCACTCCCCCACTCCCCCACTACCCCACTTGTCCACTCCCCCACTCCTCCACTCCCCCACTCCTCCACTCCCCCACTAACCCACTTGTCCACTCTCCCACTCGTCCACTCCCCCACTCCTCCACCACCCTAAGCGCTAAATGAATACAGTACAGACACCGTGCAACGCGAACAACACCTTAGATCAAGTCAGACGTAGGTGAGTTCGATTCCCACCCAGGACAATTTTTGTGTGATGGACATTGACAGACTGCAATACTTCCAGTTATTATGATTTAACAACCAAACTATGCATGGGCCAACCAAGGGGGGGGGGGGGGAAGGGGTAAGGCAGCTGCCCCCCCTGAAAATAGAAATCAATACCTATGAAGCTGGATCGTTTGCGGTTGTTTGCCCTACACACTACACTACATATACCTAATGTTTCATGTAGGTGTTTTTGTGTAGTGTATATGAAAAAAAGCCGCGAACGATTCGACCTAAAAAATCTGACTTGCCCCCCCCCCCCCAGGCCAGAAGCTGGGTACGCTCATAGGCGTAACTATGGATATCATAGGCGCTCATAACTATGGAACGGTTCATAAAGAGTTCACTCTTTCATATAGAGTAGTATTTTTCATGTAAATAAATGATCTTTCACCTTAGGTGCCTCTAGAAGTGGGCATAGTGCAACAGCATCAGTTCGTATCGTCGCTGCAGCGGTCGTCGGTCGTGGTCCGGCTTCTGGGCGAGACGGTAGCGAGAGTGTATTGTAAGGGGGCGCCAGAAATGTTGACAAAACTCTGTCTCCCGCATACCGGTGAGGATTTATTATATGAGACGTATCGTCCCCGTCTCGGGTGATGGACGCGGCAGGATGAATGCGACTCGGTAAAGATTTGGATCTCATACTGAGTCGCACGCATTACTGTTGTCATGGGCGAGGGTCACCACTTACCATCGGGTGGGCCCTCAGCTCGTTCCGGCACTTATTAACATAAAAATATATATATATATTTTGTGCCTGGCCTTATAGCTCTGTTGGTAGTAGCTCTGCCTTCTGCGCGGGTTCGATCCCCACCCAAGACAAGCATGTGTGTGCGAACAGAAATGTTTGTTCTGTGTCTGGGTGTTAATATGTATTATATATGTATGTATTTACAAAAAAGTACTATGTGTATTCTATCAGTTATCTAGTTCCCATATAACAAGCTATGCTTTGTTTGAAGCTAGATGGCGCTGTATGAAATATGTCAATGAATGATTATTATTATATTCTTGCTACGCCCCGCGGTTGGCCGTACCGTACCGTACCAGCCTCTAATGTTCCCACTACAGGGCCATCGGCCTACTCTCGACAATTGAGAGTGAATGGGCTTTGGGCCACGGGAGCCCAATCCGGATTGTTAGATGTCACATGTCTTCGAATTTATGGTTCTAAGACATGCCGGTTTCCTCACGATGTTTTCCGTCACCGTTTCGAGAATGTGGTTTTGTTAACATAAATTGCGGGGCACAGATAGTTATTGAATAAATCAGTCGATTACTTCTTATTTTGTGTGATCTTGTAACCTTTTCTGGTGTCGGAGTTTTTAAGCCGCCCGAATACCTTTGACATGGCTTAACGACTTTTATACGATATCCAGAACCGACATCATTACGTGCCATACCTCCGTAGCACGGTAGCCCTCAGGTCACTAAATATTCACCTATCTAAGTTCTGACCGGGCCTTAAAAGCTAAGCTAGCTAATAATTTATAAGTTAATGAATTCTTAATAAACTTATATAATTAATTCTTAATAAACTTATATAAATCTATTACTTAAGACGGTTTTCATTTCAGTTCCGGACAATTTGAACGAGGTTTTGAGTTCCTACGCGGAAAAAGGATACAGGGTGATCGCAATCGCGTCTCGAATGATGGAAGTCACGTTGAAACAGATACAGAAGATGACGCGAGACGAGGTGAGGCATCCTCATTCTTTGACACTTAATGCATCCTTAAAAACTTGCGCGGAACATGAACCTTGGATTCACCGTCTTGTGCTTTTTAATTGTGCCACTAGGCAGTCGACGTTGCGCGGTATATTTAAATGTAAAAGTGTTAATACTGAGTGTGGTTAATACTATAAACAATAAAATTCATTAATGAAAAAAACAAAAAACCCGACTGCGTGAAATTCCAAATTACATTCAAACAGATAAGTTGTATATGTTTTTGTAAGAAATTTAAAAAGCGACACTCAATAAGATTTGAGGAAACATAATTTTTTGGCGCCAAAAATAGGACATTTTATTTTTTATAATTTTGATATACTGTGTTACCAGCACAATTAAGACGAATCTAACACCTTTCAAGCTAAAATTCATCGAGCCGTTTATGCTACAGAGTGTAACAAAGACATACATACAGAACACGCATTAATGATTTTTACCCCACTGAAAGAAAAGAAAGAAAAATATTTTATTTGTGCCACTAGGCTTACAATCTGACATTACAATAAGTATAGTAATAATAAAAAATAAAAACTGCGCCAGGAACTGCCTTCATCCTCGTCTATCGACCCAAACGAAAGAGGCTTGAAATTGCTCCCATAGATGGCGTACTTAACAGATTTACAGATTTGCAATCACAAATTTTAAAATAAACTCTTTTTGCTCTATAATATTAATATAGTGTATATAGTTAATTAGTAACATTATTATAGTGTATCTGGTTAGGTACGGGTAGGATTCCTAGATTATTATAATGTGTAGATTTTATTTCCAGGTTGAATGCGAGCTGGAGTTCCTAGGTCTTGTGATAATGGAGAACAGGCTGAAAGCTGCTACCACCGGCATCATCAGAGAACTGAAGGAGGCCAATATACACGTGGTTATGATCACTGGTGAGGATCCATACATACAAACATTCATATACACACAATCTAAGCGGATACTTCGACGGTGGTCCCCTCTCCTAGATTATCTGCCTAGACCCCCAAGGGTCCACGGAAAACTTGATGGGGGTCTACGTTGGCGTGACAAAAAATGGGGTTTATTAATTCGTTCTTGGTAAGATCAGTGCTTAATTTAGGGCAAGATGGTGCTGTGTGAAATATTCATGTATTATAGTTTATCCGTCAACTCCGTGGCTTAGTAGTAGTTCTATTTGCGGAGCGAGGGGTCCCGGGCTCGATTCCCGGCCGGAGTACACTGTTTGGTGAGCACGAAGTTTGTTTTCGGGTCTTGGGTGTTTGTCTTGTGTTTCTGTGTTTGCGATACAGGGAATCTTGGTGCAGAGGTATGAGTGTGTAAACGTTTTTTTGTAACAGGTGACAACATCCACACAGCCGTGAGCGTGGCCAAGGAGTGCGGTATATTAGTGAGCGGCGAGCGGATCGTGCACATGCAAGCGGACACGGCGGCGGGGGGGCCTGTGGTCTACTGCGAGAGCACCATGCACGGGGTATGTACAAACAAACAAACAAACAATAATACCTTCCTAGTCTCTTTTGAGTTTTATAGACAAGTGGCCGGCACTAAGTGCAGATGTTATGAGTAGTTAGAATTCAAGTAGAAGTTCGTATTTTATTTTTAAAAAGTATATTTTTAAATTTTTTTTTCTCTTGTTAAACCGGCTCTTGATTTTTGTATCTTTTGGTCTAATACATTTTGTACAATACATTGTTTTAGTGGTCTAAAACCATATTCGCACGCCTTTTTAGTGAAACCGATTTGGCGCACGTTAGGTGGATGGATGGTTTCATAGTTTTATATAAAGTATTAAAAACATTATTTTTATTTTTTATAGTGTGGCAGACAAACTTCGTATACATAATTCATATGGAATTATATATGCAGGTACCGGTTGGTCGCCGGACGACATTGAGCTCGTCCTGCTTGTCGGGGGACAGCGGCCACGGGTCGTGGCCCCCCTCGCCCCCCGCGCCCCCCGCCGACTGCGAGCTGGGCGCGGCGGGGGAGGCGGGGGCGCACTACAAGATCGTCATGACCGGGGACACTTGGCGGGTAAAGTATAACCTTTCGCCCGCGGCTGCACTGGCGTTAATGTTTTGAAGGCTTTAGCTAACACGAGATTCGTATATCGAGTTTTTAATATAAATTTTTTGCGGGACCCAGATTCTCGCGTCCTTAGGAGAATAGGTTTAGAATTCGTAAACGTGTCTCCTAGTTGGTGCAAAAGGAGCAACCTAAAGCAACAGTAGAACTAGTGCTAAGTTCGCCCGGAAAGGAATCTGCCGTCAAGTAGTGCTTGCATTACTGTGTTCCGGTGGAAGGGCGTGGGTACCGGTAAAATCACATGCGCATGGACGTGCCATCCCAATCTCGAGTGATGGATGCAGCGGGATAAAACTCAGTCTAAGAGTCAAATCTTGTATTGCTGTTGTGAGGGTAGCCACTTACCACGAGGTGGACCATTTGTTCGTTCAGTCACATCCACACATAAAAAAAAACTATTTTTAAAATATAATTATGAATGGGGGATCATTTTTGGGGGGTCCCGTTGCTCGTGTGTGTGGGTGAGTTCCCTTTGAATTCCTACACATACCCCTTGGGCGATGCTAAAAAAGCAACTAAAAGTAGCAGCAGAACTTGTACTAAGTTCTTCCGAAGAATGTCTCCACACCTGGTAATAAGCCGCCAAACAGTGCTTTTGAATTTCGATTAAAAACTCGATGAATGTAATACTCTTGCAACCGAGGGGCCCAAAAGCAAGATATATGATTATAATTATTTACCGACGTTAATTAACTACATGTTAACTTTAGGTGTTGCGCGAGCACTTCCCCGCGACCCTGGGCCGCATCGTGTCGCGCGGCGCCGTGTTCGCCAGGATGTCCTCCGACCAGAAGCAGCAGCTCATTGTCGAGTACCAAGCTTTGGGGTACTACGTTGGTAAGTCCCCCCACCCCGGACGCAAAAACACCCCTCGTGTTATAAGTTTGACCGGTGTGTGTGTGGCACTGTAGCTCTTAAATTGGTGAACCGATTTGGGTGCGGTTTTTTTATTTAAAAGCATGTTTTCTAGCGGTGGTTTCTTGGACATGTTTTATCAAAATGGTTTCAGCTGTTTCAAGGTGATCGGCTCATTACCATTACACCGAGTCGGGGGTGGTTATTTTCGTAAAATGAACTAAAGGGACGGGCTAATGGCCCACCTGATGTTAAGTGGTTACCTCCGCCTGTAACAACAGCAATACGTCATCCCCGACCGAAGAATGAAGGGTAAAGTCGATCCCCGTTGCGCTCATGACCGCGACGGGGTTTTTACGTCTCATGCGCATGTGATTTCACCGCATCTAGTTACACCATATTTTTTTATGTGACAATAGTGACCGGCGTGCTGAAAGTCCATCTGATGTTAAGTGGTTTCCTCCGTCCATAACAACAGGTATGCGACTTGGGTCCTCTCCGACCGAAGTAGACGACAATAAGTCGCACCCCGTTGCGCCCGGATGTTACGTCTCAAGCAGAAACGAATGCCGTTTAGTTGTTGACACTAATAACAGAATCAGCACCATTGTTGAGAAAGTAGAGATTCTATAGTGTTTTTATGTATACAGCGATGTGCGGCGATGGAGCGAACGACTGTGGCGCCCTGCGAGCCGCCCACACCGGTATCTCACTCTCGGAGCTCGAGAGTAGCGTGGCGGCGCCGTTCACATCCGCCCACCCCGACATCGTCTGCGTCTCCAGAGTGCTCCGAGAGGGTCGAGCAGCCTTGACAACCAGCTTTGGGGTCTTCAAATTCATGATCGCGTACTCCCTAACAGAATTTTTGTCCGTCGCATTCCTATATTACTTCGACTCCAACTTGACCGATTTCCAATTTCTATACATAGATGTCGCTTTGATTGTGAACTTTGCGTTTTTCTTCGGCATGACCGAAGCTCACTCCGGGAAATTGTGGAAGATACCGCCCCTTACGTCTCTGCTAGGTTTGGTTCCGTTGCTGTCTCTGATCGGACAGCTATTCCTGATAGGCGTTGGGCAGTACTTGAGTTATTACGCGTTGACTATATTCCCCTGGTACGTGAGGCATACCTACGAAGGCGAGGAAGCGAACGAATGCTGGGAAAATTACGCTATCTTCGCCGTTTCGATGTTCCAATACATAATCCTAGCTGTAGTCTTCAGTCACGGATCTCCGTATAGAAAATCTGTGATAACAAACAGACAATTAATGGTCAGTGTTTTGATAATGACCGGCATTTGTCTGTATATAGCCGTGTCGCCCGCGGAGTGGTTGGCGACTTTCCTACAATTGCGAATGCCTAAAGACGTAACGCTATGCTACATAGTTATAGCAATAGCGTCTATGAATTTCGTCATAGCGCTGTTTTTCGAAAGAGTCATAGTGGAGTACTTGATGGAGAGGAAGCAGTGTATACCGCGGTGTTTGAAGGAGAAACGGATACAAAAAACACCGCATTTGATGATAAAACGCGAGTTGACTGACTCGGATTATCTCCATTAAAACCTTCGGTGTTATTTGAGAGGTACAGTTTCTGTTACTTCGGGTAGATGAAAGTGGATTTCGAATACTGTAAATACTTTGCGAAGCAAAAAGCTTCAGCAGAATTTTTCGAATTATTGGCGGGAGTTTTCGTATAAGATTCTTGGTTGACTGAAGCCAGTTTCAATGTTCAACCTCAGACTAGATTATAAGACTATAGAAGATAACTATATTCAAGAAGAGATAGCAATCTGCCAAAAATGTCCATACATTTTTTGACAAATAAGCTTTATCTATTAGCAGATGACTGGAGCATCCCCATACAAACTTGGTTTTAGTAATTGACGTTATTTCGCCCACGATGCATTCGTGGTTATCTTGGAAAGACCACTTATCGTGGTTATCTTGGATGACATTATTGTTTTATCTTTCGGATACAATAGTTTTTTTATTGGATGACTTTATAGCAAGGAAGCAAGGAATTTCTGGTTCGATTTTTACCCACTAAAGCTTCTCCTTGTCCCCTTCCGCCGCATAGAGACGGGAACACGGGAAACGTGTGAATAGTGTTTTCCATCTGATATTACCAGGTCTGACATGACCGCATCGCCGATGTCAAAATATGTATGGATATTTTTAACATAAACAAACTGTATGCTGGCCGTGATGTATTATAGAAATCAATAATAATCAATAATACAAATCTTATGATTGTTTATGAAATTAGCTGTATATTATAAATTTTTGAGCTTTTTGATAATGAGTTATTAATTCATTGCATTTTGAAGTATGATATATTTTACTTAATGTATTTTTTATGTTGTACTTTTACCTATTAATCATGTTTCAATTATAAATTCTTATGACATTGAAACAATTACTTATGAATTTCTGTATTACGTGGAGTATTTTTATTTTAAATTTTAATGTGTTATCCTAGAACGCTTTTTAGAAATTTAAGTATGTGTGGAATTCCGAAATGAAATTAACATTGATTGTCTGACAAAAAATTAATAATTTGTAAAAAATTGTTTAACCTATTTAAATATGTATTTAGTAATTTTACATTATGTATATTTCTTGGCCAAAGACTATTCAAAATTAAGTTTTGACGAATCAACTTTCTGGTAGTTTTTTTTGCCAATTTAAATAATGACGTACGTCTGATGAAAAAGTGAAGGACTTGGATTAATGTTCTTGTCAAACAAAGCTATTACGTAACTCACTGACCCGATCAACGTTGTTCTGTCAAACAACATTTGCTGACGAAGCAGCAATAAACAGATCCCTATTTTTTTCTGAATTTAACAATTTTACGGGCAACTTTAAAACTTTTTCTTAAACATAATACACAAATTGTTCCATCCCTTCTCAAGTGATGCGCTTACCAAAAAACAACATTTAATTTTCCTTTATATCTTCTTTTCTTTCTCTTTTCTTCTCCAGTTACATAGAAATGCTAGATTATCGGAACGGTTTGTGGTTCTGTGGAGAAAACATATCAAAAACTTCTCGTCACGCGTTCGTTACCATGTGTTTGACACGGCTTCACACCGACAAAGTAGCATAGATAAAATAAGTATTTAATTTTAAAGTATTTTAAATTATATATAAGCACAATGTGATAATCTATCGACGTACACGAGTAGGTGCCTTAATAGTTTTAAGACAGAATATATTAGTATAAGAAAATAATATATTAAATGTACTAACATAATGCATTCCTAAGTATTTCTATGATTTTGGTGCTGTGTATAGTGTGATAACTGCCTAACATTCTTTTTTGTAATAATATAACCTTCAGAGAAATATAATTTTTATTTATTAAGTTTATCACATGCTTCAGTTGTTTTAATTTAATGAAATATTATGACAATAACCATTACACTTTTGTTGGAAGTATCGAATCAAATCTTGCACACATTGCTATTGTCATGGGCGAGGGTCACCACTTACCATCAGGTGGGCCCTCAGCTCGTTCGGTCAATCATTCACATTAAAAAATAAATAAATTGAGACTAAACCTATATTCCCTGTCTCTGAGTGGTGGACACAAGACAATGAGACTTGGGTCTTCTCATACCCATATCCAGGTTCTATGGGCAGCGGTAGGTTCTACCCGACCGAGGTATGAAACGACCCAAGTCGCACCGGCAGACTAGCTAAAACATGAAAAGTGGCTGTAATTTGACAACCTTGTGTATGTAATATACGTTTACACACTCATACCTCTGCACTAGGATTCCCTGTGTCGCAGATGGCATGGACAAACACCCAAGACTCGAGAACAAACTTCATGGTCACCACACAGTGTGTCCCTGGGAATCAAACCCGGGATCCCTCGCTCCGAAGGCAGGGCAACTACCAACTAAGCCACGGAGTCGTAATGTGCCTAAGGAGCTCCTGTGACACGTTATATGCTCATGAATACATTTTACTTGGTGTGTAAAATGTGACGTGTCCAAACGATACTTGAGATCTAAAGGAGTATCTTAATGAGTTTGAGTATGCGGACTTTTAGGAGCAAATAAAACAACAAGATTCGCAATAACTGTTTCATTACTTACTATGAAGCAATAAATATTATTAAACTCTATTTATAAATTAACAAAACTATATTTTAACTTTACAACTTCATTTGGCATCATCACAGTATTCCCGAATTAATAAGTAGGTATGCAGCTAGACAAAAAATAATACCAATCATAATGTCAATGCAAAACGAGGATTTTTTTATATAATTTGAACTCGCGTTTATCTAAACTGGAACCTAGATTATAGATATATCATCCAATATAAGAAATTTCTCAAATTTTACCATCTATTTCGTAGCATTTAATTAACTACCCTAGATACAGCTTACATACCTACAGAAATCGAAGACAAAATTACTCTACAGGTACGAATCATTATTTTTGGACATTTGAAAACATGTTTCTAGGTTTATAAAAATAAAATGCAAATACAACTTATGGAATAACAATAATGAAAAGGTATATACGAAAGTGAAAAATTAAGGTTAGAGATGTTTCAACATTGATCTAACAATTTTAGATTGATCAAGTATTTGACATGAGACGTATGCCTAGAATATCAATTATTTAAAATCACACATATAGTATATATATAATAAAAAGTAAATACATAAATATAACTAACATCGAATAGATATTTGATAAAATACACAGATTGAAACACAAAAAAAACATTGATTGACATTTACTTATTATAATAATATATTTGACATAACATTTAGGTAAAGTATTTTTATAAAAGTTACTTAATGGTTGTAAGTATTTATTTGGTTTATATGCTATAATTATATGGAAGGGTGCATAGAAGAATAGTGATGTGAACTGTTCTGTTACATCTATTCATAATCACTTACACAATTGCAAGTAAGATACTTGTAATCAAGCTAATTGTACAGTTTTATATGACGGATAAATAACAAAGTTCGACTTTATCAATAATTTAATGGTTTCCTTGAAAGGTGGGGTGAAACCATTATTTACACTTACGAATTCTAGCAATATTTAAATACTATATTCTATGGGACAAGGTTTCCTTGAATTTTCAGCCACCATACTAGAGCACCTAACTTGTACCTACAATAATAAAAAAATAAATAAAAGCTGCCAAATGTGTCCGAATCTTGTTTATATATAATATTTGTGTTCCGTACCAACTTATAATTATTACAGCACAGTTTTATTTATTATGTAATATTATTTTTGAGAACTCAATAACACACAAAACATTTATATCAAGAATTCATTCAGGCCCCGTTAGAGCCATAATACCTAAATATTTAGGTAAAACGATAGAAAATAATATATACGATTAACTTAAAAATAGTAAAATAGGTGTTCTGCTGTTCCATTTCATACGTAAATTTGAGATTGTTAGTAAAAGTAGTCTCAAGTCTTACAAAATTTACACATTATGTTCCGCACACTATATAACGCAGATTACTTCGAAGCGATGCTGGCGTTCCATAGACACTCATTGATTGCGACGAAGCTTGGAGAAAAAGCTGTAACATAACACATACGTTCACATAAACAAAAAAACCTTTTGAATCTGGTTTGTTTCAGAACGTTTCAAACAAATTTATAAAATGAAAGAGCGTTTTTTCTTTCAAATATTTTCTTAATATATTGAAATGTCCTGAAACTTCATATGAAATGATAGCAAATTATAATAAAATGCAACAAAGGAAACTTACCCAGTGATTATGTGCGGTGCAAACATACAAGGATGGCGGAATGATAATGTTATGTTGTGCTTTTCTGTGCAGAGAACAAAATAAATGCAATATGTCTAATTCATAGCATAAATATCGGTAAATCTTAATAGTGAAATTTGGTTGGTGTATATTTGTAACCAAAATAGAACTACGGCAGACTGTAAATGAAAAAACAAAATAGTTTGAGAATGTTCTCATATAATAACAACTTAAAGAGAGACATCACAAGCTTCGCAAGCGCTTTACAAACTACATTTCTGACGGTTCTTGGCATTCTGAAATATGCTGCAGAGTCAAATTATTCTGTCTATATATATCTCTGGCATGGCAGAGACAAGAATTTCAAATCGCCAAGTTTCGTGGTCAGAGCTGTTGTTTGCAGTACATAAATCTATTCGATAAGCGTCGATACTTTTGCGCAAACATTTAGGCGAATAAATACACTTGCTTTGTGACATTTTGTAGGACAAATTTTTACAAAATTGTATTGGATATTTAGACAAACAATAAATAACTAGCAGATCTCTATATCCAAAATTAAAACTTAGGCGAGGTCGACGCATGCTTGCCCGACTACTGTACAAAGCGTAGTAAACATTTAAAAGAAAACATAATTAAAATACAATAAATTATGCAACACAAAAACACTGATAGTGATCTAAAAACACTTAAAATTTAATATAAAAATGCAAGATTCCAGAATTCCAAATAACAAAATTAAAAAAATAATTTCGTTCATTGATTTAATACAGATCTGTGTAAAAGATGATTTTAGGCAAGATTACAGACGTAATTAATCTTTCAAATAAATATAAAATCAGTTTTAAAATAAATTACAAATTATTAAATAGGTACATTTAATAACGAAACATTGATAGTAAAAAGATTTCTTTGAAATCAAAGTTAGTCAAAGTGTTAAAATATAAAATTGTACTCGACGGTACGCACATGACGATAAACGACTTAATATATATAGGTACAATAATCTCTTTCTACATAAATATAATTTTAAATCCACTGGAAGATTGTGTTTTACGTGAAAATAATATTTTATACAGTGCTCGCTACAACAAAACGATTATTTCAAATTAAATTTATCAGCGTTATTTTTTTTCCGCTTATTTTATTCTTACAATTTAAGAAGAGATCAACGATCGTTCAATAAATGGTGATGAAATAATCGCGTTGTCGTCTATATCGTAACGATAATAAATATTAAATACTAAATAATATATTACATCGGATCAGGTTCGTTCGTCCGTTCGCCGCTTATTTCTTATTCTTCTTCTTAAGCTTCGGGATTCTGTAACGCGGTGCGAGTGGTGTTAGATGCAGCCATTAGTATATTCAAGGGGTCGAGCTAAAGAGCGCTATCTCTTTCCTACTGGCGGATAGCTATCAGCGTGCCGTGGGATAATTTTGTCGTCTCTGTCTCGCATGCGAACGATAAAAACGTATAACCCGATGAAACTTCATGGATATTTCACACAGTCTCATCTAACCGGGAACTATATTACTGATAGAATACGTATGTAGTTTTTTTGTAATTACCTACATATTATAACCCAGAAACAGAAGAAACATTTATATTCGTCACACAAATGCTTGTCCTGGGTGGGAATCGAACCCACGATCTACGGTGCAGAAGGCAGAGCTGACAAAGACCAGTCTAAATTTCCAGAATCATGAGGTAATTGTAGAGCGTGGTGGCCCAGGGGCACAGACGCCGACTTTCAATCTGAAGGTTCAGTAACCTTCAGATTGAAAGTCGTGAACCAGTGTTCAAACCCACACGTGCACCAATGAGTTTTTTCACTTGAAAAAATTTATGAGCACAATACCACGCTCTCAAAACGGTGACGGAAAACATCGTGAGGAAACCGGCATGTCTTAGAACCAAAAATTCGACGATATGTGACATTACCAATCCGGATTGGGCTACCGTGGTAGATCAGAGCCCATTCACTCTCAATTATCGAGAGTAGGCCGGTGTCCCTGCAGTGGGAACATTAGAGGCTGGTACGGTATGAGATAATTGAAACCGACATATAAATTAAAATAGCAATGGTGCTAGCGTATTTTCCCATTCTTTTGGTCTTCCAAATCAAAGAGCAAACATATCTTATGCAATGTCGCAGAACTGAAATCTCATACAATATTTTTTGTAAAAATAGTATATAAACTATAATATATAATTTGATTGGCTCCATTCTGTATAGCTCGACTCCTTGAATGTTAATGAAAGTTGGTGGATTTGTGAAACTTTGCCGTTCTGATAGACAAAGGTAAAGATAAACCCTTTCGACCATCAACCATTGCAGGGCTCAACGATGCGATGAAGTGAATTAGTCAGTGGTATTCACGTGCTATTATTTACATCTGTATTCGCATACGAAATAGATAAAGAGGGCGCCGCGTACAATGCGCGAAAACGCACGCACACAGACGCGTCTACAGGCCGTCTCTGATTAGTTCTAGATGCGCGTGCGCCGTTTTGTGTAATACACGGCCATTCTGTATCTATTAGCATTGTGTTTTGTACTCATGAGTTTTTTATTTAAAATATATGAGTCGTATATTGTATTTCAGTGTGTATTTGTATTTTGACTTTTTGATTTCTTAGAATGAAAACGCTAGCTAGCTTGAGTTTAAAACACCAAATCTATGTTCGATAGAAAATAGAAATTGGCTTATTGATACTCAAGCAAAGACATTGACGGTAAACTATATTAGTATTGGACATACCGTAAATATGTTCTTTCACTTTGCCACTTTTTTATCTTATTTTAAGTATGGTTCAAATGAATATATCTTACCCAGAGTTCTTCTTATGTGGTGATGGCGATGACTGAGCTTTCTCAGACTCTAGGAGCATGCTGGTGGAATCTTTCATTAATCCTGAAAAACAAATCAAAATATACAGTTTCAGACATATTTGTGGTTATTAGTAAATTAAATATTCATGGACATTTTCACACAGCGTCATCTATCTTCAAAGTACTATTGTATTCCACTGGATGTACTATTGCACTACTGTATTGTATCAGTTATCTAGTTCCCATAGCATACAAAATTCAATATTTCTTGCAAATACATTTAAAACATATTAAAACCCAGACACAGAACAAATATTTATGTTCGTCACACAAATGCTTGACCTGAGTGGGAATCGAACTCATGACCTACAGCGCAGAAGGCAGAGCTACCAACTGAGCTATGAGGCCAGCCATGTTAACTAATAACAGAAATTTCAGGGTATTTGTACTTGTAAGATTTATGATTTGCTTTTATATTGGCGCGAACTCGAATAAAAGAAACCGTATAATTAGATGATGCTCACCTTTCCCTGAAGATCCAAACACAGAACTGCCCAAGTTGTTCAAACTGCTGGTGAATTTATCCGCCTCGTTGCCCACGGAGTCCATCATCGATCTCTCGGTTCTCACTACACTATCCTTCACTCCCTCAGAGAAATCCCCTATCCTCTGTCCCGTTTCCTCGAACCCATCCTTCGCCGTCCCTCTCACTTCCTCCAACTTATTGTCGGCCGAAATTTGGAAGCCTTCGAACGAGTCTTTCGCTTCCCCGAACAATTCCTTAGCCTGCGTTTCTGATGATTGTACATTCCCAAAGATTTCTTTAGCGGAGTCATCTAAACTGTCGAACGTGTTTCCGGCGGAACTCTGAAAGCTGTGCAGCGTGTCCTGCGCCGAGTTCCCGAGACCGTGCACGTCATCCCTCATCTCTCCGTACGTGTCTCTGGTAGAACTCTGTAGGTCCTCCCACGTGTCTTTGGCGTCGCCCACTTTATCCTTTGCTGAGCTTTCGAGCTTATCGAAAGCACTCAAGGTAGATTCTTGCGCGTGGCCGAACGCATCTTTCGACGATTTTTGTAAATTGTAGAACTCATCGTTGCTAGCTCGTTGCAGATCGTCGAATTTGTTTGTTACGTTTGTTTGAATTTCAGCTTTCTTGTCTGCAGCGGCGTTCAGAGTGTCCTCGGCTTGCTTTTTTATTTCGTCAGTTGTTAGTTCAGCTTCATGCCTTATTCTTTCCAATTCACTTTGAGTTGCGTTTTGTACTTTATCTTTCTTCTTACTTAAAGCTTCACCGACTTCATCTTTCTTGTTTGAAATGGCAGTTGTAGTATCGTGGAACATTTGCGTCATTTCGCTAGTCTTATTCTCTACAGCACCTTTGAGTTCATTGGCTTTGTTCTGCATAGCGTCAGACGCTTGTGCTGTTTTGCTGGCAATGGCGTCTTTAGCTTCATTCGCCTTACCCTGGATATTATCTTTGATTTCTACGGTTTTATCGTGGATGGCACCTGTTATTTCACTCGCTTTATTACTAGCAGCATCTTTCAAATCACTGGCCGATTCTTTGACTTCACTAGCTTTGTTGATTACGGCTTCCTTCAAATCACTGGCTTTAGCACTAGCAGCATCATGGATGTCATTCGCTTTAGCACTAGCAGCGTCATGAATTTCACTGACTTTATTACTAGCAGCGTCTTTGATTTCTGATGTTTTATCTTTGATAGTATCTTCAGCAAAAGTTACTGTTGATTTTAATTCTTCCTTCTTATTGTGAATAGCATCTTTCACTTCATTCGATTTATCATGAACAGCGTGTTTGATTTCACTGGCTTTATCTTGGACTGTGTCCTTAATTTCATTCGCTTTGTCGTTTACTACAACACTTATTTCGTCTGATTTGCTTTCAACTGCTTTTTGTGCTTCTTTGGCCTTATCATGAGCAGATTTTTCGATTTCATTCTTCGTATCATTTACAGCTTGGCTTATTTCTTGCGATTTAGTTTGTACATTTTGAACCACATTATTAGCACCTTCTTTCAAGTCATCTTGTTTCTTAGCAATATCATTTTTGAGCTCGTCCTTCTTAGTGTTAGCTTGGTCAAGCAAATCATTTGCAGATTCCTTGGATTCGTTGAGTTTATCTTTCACTTCACTCTCAATCTTTTCTTTCTCACCAAAAATACCACTAACAAGTCCAGTGAAAAAGTTCTTGCCTTCCTTTGCTTTTTTCTTGGCTTCTTTTTTAGCTTTCTTGGCAGCTTCTTTTGAATTTTCCTTTGTACTATCAAACGAGTCCCCTAAGTCTTTGAGTTTTTCGCTAGCAGCCTCTTTTGTTTTTTCAGCCATGTTTTCAGCATCAGATTTAAGGTCTTGTGTTTTCTGGCCCACATTATTTTGCACATTGTGTACAGAATCTGCTACGGCGTTAGCACCTTCTTGAGCTTTGTTTTTGAGATTGTTAGCTGTACTTTCAACTGAGCTCTCAATTTTGCCTAGTTGGTCCTGTCCTCTATATTTCAATTCTTCGGCTTTTTCTCTAGCAAGAAAGTCTAATGCATGAGCTTTGTTTTCGATTCCATCTTTAACATCCCCTGCCTTTTCCTTGGCATGATCAACAGAATCTTTTACTGTAGTTTTTGCATCTTCGAATCCTGTGGCAACATTTGACTGAATGTCAGAGGCCCTAGCATTTACATTGTCATGAACCTTATTAGCTGATTCAGAAAATTCATTCAAAGTATCGTTTGTGAAATCATTTAGTTCGTGAAATTTGTCTTTAGCACCAGATTTGATGTCATTACCCTTATTTTTGATGTCACCTTTGATACCGTCAGTTTTTACAATAATGTCTTCAGTGACTTCGCCAGTTTTTTGTGCCAGATTGTCTTTTTCTTTGTCAAGTTTATTCAAACCATCCGTCAGGTCTTTGTTCACTCCATCAGAAATTTCTGCAAGTTTTTCCTGAGCTGAAAACTTTTCTTGTTCTATTCTATCCAATAAAGTGGATGTTTCATCATGTCGGTGTTTTTGCCCATGGGCAACCCTGCCTTCGCAGCATCCGATGTAAAACGCAAAAGGATCAGATTTTTTGACTACTCCTGGAGTTTCTACTGGCTGCATCATCGCGTATTGTTCATAAAGTTCCTCTTTATCGTGGTCGTGAGGTGCATCTTCGTCAACGATAAGCTTAGTTTTGTATACTTGGCTTTCTAAATCTTCTTCCTCCTTATTGTGAGGCTTGGTCTTCAGATCTTTGAACATGTCTTCAACTTTGTCGAGCAGATCTTCATTGATGATTCTAGGTGCGGGCTTAGGAGGGCTCTTTTCCTTTGATTCGCGTGGTTTAGCTTGAGGGGACGAGTCTTTAGGTTTAGGGGAGGACTCCTTGGATTTCGGCGAAGACTCTTTAGATTTAGGAGATTTTGGGGATTTTGGAGATTCTTTTTCATCCTCCTTGTCTTCACTGTGGCTGAATACATTCTTAACTTTGTCTGTGAAGCCACTGAGGAAACCGCCTTCCTTCTTCTTGCCTTTTTCAAGTGTGTTCATTGGAGTTTTGTCTTCATCTGAGTCGAAAGTAGCTTTTGTTTTGTTCGAGTCAACATGGACTGTGTTGCCATTAACTGTAACATAAATTGTGTCAAATGTATGTTTTATATTAAGCTAGAGAGCAAATTTATATAGGACGTAACATCACATAGTAAAAGCTGTAACTACCAATTTGACATAGAATTCAGTGACGTTTGGGGTGATTTTAGCTTACCTTGTGGCTTCGGATCCTTGATATCTGTGACGTCACCAACATTAGTTATGTTAGTGATGATTGTGTCCTTTGTCTCGTACTTGACGTTGCCGTTGGTGATAATTTTGTCCTGCAAAACATACACGCTTGATTTACAAATGATGTTTACTGTGAGTGTATCACAGCTTACGGGCTGATTACCAGGTGTCTCAGCAGTACATCTCCAGACGAGACGTATCATCCCCGTCTCGGGTGATGGACGCAGCAGGATTAATGCGACTCAGTAAAGATTTGGATCTCATACTGAGTCGCGCGCATTACTGTTGTCATGGGCGAGGGTCACCACTTACCATCAGGTGGGCCCTCAGCTCGTTCCGTCACTCATTAATAAAAAAAAAAAAAAACTTTGCACTCATTCTAATTTTGCAACACTCGGGGAGATAACCTGTAGGGTCTCTAGAGGGTTCTCACCTATAGATGCATTCTTTAAAAGTTACTGCATAACCTATAGCGATATTTGCTAGTCCTATACAAACTACACTTACAGGGTGTCCGTTGGTCTGTTCCGGTATGTAGGGCAGTGAGGCGGGGCCGAGGCTGTGGTTGTGGTCGCCCCAGTGGAAGCTGAGCTCGTCCTTCAGCGCGTCGAAACCTAACACAAATATTATCTCATGGTCATAAAAAAAAACAACGTTTACACACTCATACCTCTGCACTAGGATTCCCTGTGTCTCAGTTGGCATGAACAAACACAGAAACACAAGACAAACACCCAAGACCCGAGAACAAACTTCATGCTCACCACACAAAGTGTGTCCCGGCCGGGAATCGAACCCTGGACCCCTCGCTTCGAAGGCAAAGCTACTACCAACTTAGCCACGGAGCCGTTTATTTAATACCACTGATCGATTGGCCATTTACCAATTACCAACAAAATTAAATAGATAGGCGGTAAAAAAATAGAGAACGTTTGTGTACGTTTGGATTTGAAGCAGGGATATTCAGATTGAAAGAAACCCCTGTCTCCCCTGGGTGACGTTCTCAAAACGGCCAAGGAAAATATCGTCAGGCAACCGGCATGCCTTTGTACCAATAATTCGTAAACGTGACAGCTACCAACTAGGATTGAACTTTCGTGATATATCAAAACCCATTCACTGTCACTTGCCGAGAGTATGTCGGTGTTCCTGCAGTGGAAACATTATAGTATAAAGAAATAGTGTTCTTTGGTTCCTGTTCTTTTTCGTTTTAGGCCGTAGTTTCGATTCCTACTCGGGCCAAGCATTTGCGTGACAAACGTTAATTTTTGTTCTGTATCTGAGTGTCAATATGTAATATGACTCCGCCCTTTCTCAACAGATGTCGTTTTTAGTATTGTTTACGTGTACTAATAAATGACCATACTTGTATTCGATAGTACTGAATGTCAGCTATCTAACGCATTTTATGATATTTGGTTGAAGTGTAAGCAACAATTATTTTCACCTTTTCGAAAATGTCGGTTTTTATTCCAAATAAACGTCATTTGCGGGAAGTGTTATTACATTATTTTATTGCGAAGAAAACTGCAGCGGAAACTTATCGTTTGCTTGTGGAGATTTATGGTGAGCATGCTCCGTCTAATACAACTTGCAAGGAATGGTTTCGACGATTTCAAAATAACGATTTTAGTACTGAGGATAAAGAACATGGAAAACCACCAAGTAAGTATTCCATAATCTAGTTCCCATAGTACGAATTAATTTGGGTCTAGGGGCTGTGTGAAACATTCATGCATATTTATTTATTTTGTGGCATACCGGACTGGTCCAAGTTGAGGTAGTCGAGTTGGCTCTTGGCTGCGCGCGGAGCGATCCTCTCCGGCAGTTCCACGTCCAACACGCAGGTTGGTGTTTGAGACTGCTCACCTTTTGGTACCTGTGCAACAGCATCCTTAAATATGCTACTGTGCTACCCAAATATCACTTAGGCCTTTCTGAAGAAATATCAGCTTTTCAGAAACCGAGGATTTAGAAGTAGGTACATTTTAAAAGAAATGGAATACCTTCAAGTTTATAACATGAGTTGGAATTAATAGTCAACCAACGCTTACACACTAGGATCCCCTGTGTCGCAGGTGGCATGATCAGACACATAATTTAAACACTCGTATACCCCGGAACAAGCTTCATGATCACCATACAGAGTTACAAGATCGACCCTTTGCTTTGAAGTCAGGGTCAACCAAGTAGGCCTCTATTGTTGAGACACAACCGTTAAAATCGATATCTCTTAAAAAGTATTAATACCATAACTCCAAAACGGCTGCATTTATTTCACCCAAATATGATACTAACCAACAATCTCCCATACCCCAATTTTGATAACATTAAAACTATCAAACTTATTTTTATCACACTAATATTATAAAGGCGAAAGTTTGTATGTATGTTTGTTACTTCTTCACGCTTAATGTACTGTATATTAGCTATCCTGGAACCAAATTTCGTCCAAATCCGTCGAGCATATAGGCTTAGGATGGCCGACCGGGGAGCGCAACTAGTTTATTTATGCGCAGCCAATACCCTTATCTCTCCCATGAACATGGCAATTTAGTTATGCTTTGTAACAGTGAATTTATCCTCTTTTTGGCCTATAATTTTCAAAATGCAACAGGGGTACTTGTGAGAAACAGGAAAAAATGGGAAAATTTGGACTACACATGTATTGTACTTACTTTTGGTTCATTCATGAAATAAATCCTGCCAGATGGACTCTCTTCGTGGTGCTTCACCCTCACCGTGAACTCGACGCGGTTGTCTTTGAACGACTGAAAAGGAAATTAAAAATATATTAATGAGAAATTATCATTGTCTTAGAGGCTACTTAAGAACAAAAATGTAAAAATGAAAACAGAAAATTTTGGTCGTGGGGTAGGGTGCCAAGAACACTGGCTGCATTCCCGCGTTGGACGGCCAAAGATAATCTTTGGGCGAGGAACGAGCCAGCCTTCTTGTCCCCAGTGGCATCACATAAAAGAGTTGAAATTTTTTTTGATTGATAATTGAAAAATTGGTAAAAATGAGAAATCTATATATCTTTTAATGCTGACTCGGACCTGTTCGTTTGTTGGTTTGTCTCAAGCTTATATCATTGAAAACTATACATATCGAATAAGAATTAGTGTGAATTAAGGTAATTATCCCCAATAACTAAATTCTAATTAGATCAGTAGAGTCGGACATAATTTCACGTATGTGTAACGCGATGTGGGGATACATGGGATCCCATATGGAATTCAAATGGACTTTTTTCAAGGTTAAACCCATTTTTCTATTTAATTACTGTATTAATCCGTGTCTATGGTTCACAATAACCAATTAAATAAAAACAGACGCAGTCATAAGGACTGCCAACATAAATTAAAACTCAAAACGATTAAATACATGTACACAGGCCGCTATACTACGCGTCACTAGACTGGCGCAAGCGCAATACGTCACGAGCATGTCGAGGTCATCGGTGACGCGACCCCAAAAGTTTTCCCCCACCAAAAATCACTCAACGCGGCCAAAGTTTTCATGAATTAAAAACAAACGACTCCGAAACAATTGAACCTAAATCGAATGGTTCAAAGTGGATATGGTACAAACCTCGAACGTGAACATGGGCTGGGATCCGGACTTGGTGACGGGCACCAGGTTCCCGCTGAACTCAAGGTACACTTCCTTGCCGTCCAGGAATCGAACCGACGTCGAGTGGGCCACCTCCGTGTAATGCTCCTGGAATTAAATGGATAATAGAAGAATATTATAATACTTTATTGTACATAGTCAAAGTCAAACTCATTTATTGCTTTAGATCTCAAGTATCATTTGGACACGTCAAATTTTACACATACACGTACACTCATTCATGAGCATATAACGTGTCACAGGAACTCCCCAGGCACATTACATGCACATGTTACATAACATCAAAAGTAATCATAAGAAAATAAATAAAAAATATAGATGGCACAATGGGCGGTCTTAAAGCTCGCTAAAAGCGATCTCTTCTAGGCATTATTATCTATACAAATAAAATTAAAGTGCCTGGTTGTAATGTGTAAACAGCTTTTTACTAAGTTAGTATTTACAACTATTGTATTAACAAAAAAGCTATTTTTGAAGTTTTTGATAGCTAATGTTATAGGAGTAATTTAGAAACATCATTTCCACTCTTATCCCACACTAAGTGGGGTCGGGACAACATATATTTTTTTCCATTTCCCTCTGCCAGACATCATCTCAGTACTCACTCATTTCTTACGCATATTATCTTTGAGGGACCAAATTGCCCGCGGCCTTAGGTGAGTACCCTTAAAATCCCTACACAGTGCCCAGGGTGGTGCAAAAGGAGCAACAGAAAAGTAGCAATAGAACTTGCCCAAGTTTTTTTTTTGTTTACATACTCATACCTCTGCAATAGGATTCCCTGTGTCGCAGATGGCATGGAAAAATACAGAAACACAAGACAAACACCCAAGACCCGAGAACAAACTTCATGGTCACCACACAGTGTGTCCCAGCCGAGAAACGAACCCAGGACCCCTCACTTCGGAGGGATACTGCCAACTAAGTGAAATTAAAAGCGCATGAGATGTAACATCCCCTGTATTATCGATTTTATCACTTGTTACAATCAAATACCATTTTGTTAATAGCAACGGTATTTGTATATTTTAAGGAAATAGGAAGCTAGTTTCAATGTTGATATCTCTGTTACCTATGGCCTTATTAACATACAAACATCTTACCTGTTGCAGTAGTGTTTCGTACGCGTATCTGTCTGTGATGTACATGACGAGTAGTCTTCCTTCTAGGGCGTCCAACCTCTTGCCGAGCACCACGATGCGGACATCGAATGGCACCAGCAGCATGTCTCTGTAACACGCATTTGGTTATTGTAGCTCGGATTTCGTACCCAGAAGGCAAAAGGAACATTTTAGGGTTCATGTAGGCCGCTTTCATCTCACCACAATAAGTGCATTTTGCATTGCACTAGCAAATAATATTAGTATTGTTAAGTAATATTGAAGAAGTAGTATGTATGTATTAGCATTAAATATTACTGCATAAATATTCAGTTGCACGCGTCCGTAGTGGGGTACCGTTTGATGCCCTACACGTACCCCCCCCAGTGGTGCTAAAGTATCAGTAAAAAGTACCAGTAGAACTTGTGCAAAGTTCGTATGAATTAAAGCATCGCATTCAAATTATACATAAATATTACTGGTCCTTCTTAAGAATAGTAACATAATTTTCTAGTACATAAATATTGCTTTTAGATGTGACTTTCTTGCCATGTTATATGATTATGATGGTAAGTTATGCAATTTTACAGAATAACTGAACAAGATATACTCAAACATCGACTCGATAGAAGAAGATTCAAAAAACACAATTTTTATCCAAGATAGGTTAGGGGATAAGTAGCAAAACTGAGTAACAATATTTACCTGTACAACTCAGTAGCTAGCTTCGTAGCATCGCTGACATTTTGACAGTTCATCAACCAGAATCTATAAAAAAACACATTTTGAAAATATCGGTGCAAAAATATCGGATTTTTATTAAATTCTTAAGAAAATCTTCCACATCGCCACACATTCACAACCAATACCTTATAAAGAATATCCGTTACAATTGCGACAATTTAATTTTTTTTTCGTCATTTACTTTCTAAGCATTGGCGGAAATAGTTGTGACATAAGGAGTAGTACCAAGCATTGAGAGCGTGGTGGCCCAGGGGCACAGACGCCTACTTCCAATCTGAAGGTCGCTGGTTCAAACCCACACGTGCACCAATGAGTTATTGCACCACGTTCTCGAAACGGTGACGGAACACATCGTGAGAAACCGGCATGTCTTAGAACCAAAAATTTGAAGACATATGACATCTACAAATCCGGGTTGGGCTCCCGTGGTAGATCAGAGCCCATTCACTTTCAATTATCGAGAGTAGGCCGATGTCCCTACAGTGGGAACAGTAGAGGCTGGTACGGTGCCAGTGTTCCTATAAGCTACATTACCTGGCAGAGACGGTGGTGGTGAAGGAGGCGCAGTCGCCAGCGAGAGTGAGTGGCGTGGAGCCGGTGACGTCCTCCCACACGGCGCGCGCCTGCCCGCCCATTATCGAGCACAGGAGGCGCAGGTTCGAACTGCTCTGCTTGTCATTACTACCGCTCTGGAACAATTAACTACATTGATAATACATCCTAACTTGACTGAAGATGGAAACCAACCTGATGTTAACATAGCCAATAAACAACAGCAAAACGACCGAAGTATGAGAAGCCCCAAGTCGCAAGTGGAGCAAATTCATTCCCAAGCAAAAGAGCTTGGGAAATAATTTGCTCCACTCTTGACGCAGAACAATATTCGCGAAAATGTAATACTGCCTCCGAGGGTTTTTTCTGTTTCTTCCCCTCGGGTTGGTCGGCTAGGGTTGAAACAGATGTAAGCTTATCAAAAAACTGACTGTAGTTCAGTTTTTTTTTATGTTTTAGCTGATTTTGACCAGCATTCTTGACAGCAGAAACCGGAAATTACGACCGCGACTGCCTGAGTCAAAGTGCAGTGTTGCGGCAACACGCGAAGCACGGCGCTCGTGCTCAAGTCGCTCACATACCTGCGGCAGCGGCGCGGTGAGGGTGATGGACCGGTGGAACTTCCTGCGGCGCGGCTCCACGGTGATGACGGGCGACACGGCCGCGTGCCGCGGCAGCACGCGACGCACCAGCGACTCGCTGGCGCCGTGCGCTTGCAGTCCCACGCGGATGCGTTTTGTTAACGCTTGCGCCGGGAATAGAGCTTGGACCTGTGAAATGTAAATGTGAACGATATAATTTTTTTGGATTACTAATGTCTGTTCAACTCGGACCTACACGGTGCCTAACGCATACCATGTAGTGAAAGAAAATATCTAAATATAGTATCGTATCTTTCTAACCCGTAGCCTATGGCCTCAGGGTTGATGACGTGCACTTCTTGTCTCACTATCGAGACGCAAGCCAAGTAGTGAAAAAAGAGATCTAAATATAGTGTCATCTCTGTCTAACCTGTGGAATATGAGCGCTGGATACGGTGCCGCCCTCAGGGCCGATGACGTGCACTTCTTGTCTCACTCTCGAGACGCAAGCCAAGTAGTGAGGGAAGTCGCACGTCACTATTCTGGCCACACGCTCGCCTGCCTCTCCGGTCGCTTCGCCACTCCATCCGTATTCTTGACGCTCGCGTTGTAACGCCTCCTGAAATTACAAGATGGTGGTGATTATATAGCAATGAAACAGGGGGCCTACTGCCATTCCCAAAACCCAAACCACGTTCCATACTTAAAAAAGGATGGTGTAGTGTTTGCTCTGACCTGACTGGATGTCAAGAACAACTCCGGATAGTTGGAGGTGATCTCGTCATTGGGATCACCTAGAATGTGTCTCGGTGTAAGCAGGCACAATTTGCCCGGAGGCTCTAACGGGTAGGATGCTGTGGAGACAATGGCCTCGAGAAGTGAGAAGGGATGGAAGGAAGCAACACATCTAATGCTTAAAAAGTCAACCTCAACTGCACGTGGTGCAGTAACTGACGAGGCTCTGGCCACCGGTTCATGGCAGTAGCCCTTTCTAATCTAGGCACAGTTCTATTATCTGGCCGCTGATGGGCAGCAGCATTCGCGGAACGAAAACCTGTGTCCTGCAATCGCCAACACGTCTGCCCAGCGTGGTGATTAAGGGCAAAATCCTAATATGTTAAGCGCGCTAACTTGGAGAGGCCTATGGCCAACAGTGGGCCAATAAAGGTTGACGATGATGAGTCGAGAAGTGAGGTCTTGGTTGGCTCCGGTCAAAAATAATGTTACCTGAATCATAGGGTTGTCATTGTTGTGCAAGTAATGATCCTGCCAGGTTTCCCCCGTGTCCGAACGCAGGATCACAATCTCGCGTTCCTTGCACGGGGACGTGAAGATGGGCACTTCTATGATGACTGGTCTGCAAAAATAAACAATTATTTAGCAAACCGGGTTCGAAGGCATAGCTGCTACCAGCTAAGCTATGGAGCTAGTAATAAGGTTATCTAACAAATAGTAAACAATGGTGGAATGCACTGTATGCGAGTTTGACTCACAAATAGAAATGAATCTTACTAAACATTAATTACTGATTTTTCACATTTTAGGCACAATACTTACGCCAAGAATTTAGCTCCCTGCGGTTGTAGCTCTAGCAGTCTGGATGCTAGGGCTTCGCCCTCCATTAGAGGCGGAGGCGCTGCGGCCGGAGCCCTGCGTGTTGCCGCTCTGGAATAAAGGAATTAGATCTAAGTTTCTTTTTTGTAGGAGTAACACCTGCAATTCAAAAGAAATGTTGGTGTTTGATTTATCTGGACAAAGAGCTTAGAGCTTAGAGCTCTAAGCTCTCTAATAATAATATAATACACAATACCTGCAGGTGACGCGTGTGGGGGCTGCGCATGCGGCGGGGGGCACTATGACCCGCACGCCGCCGCGCCGCTTAGCTTTCATGGCACCGCCGCGAGCGTCCACCACGAACGAAACCAGGAACCTAAAATAAATAATATTTTACTCATTATAATATACATATATATGATTATTTTTTATACAGGGAAATCTAGTCCCAAATTAAACATTAGGTACTACAGGAACCAAATTACTATTCTATCCTATCCTTTGCAGTATTTTTTTTTTTTGTAATTACTAGATTAGTTCCCACGATCTACAGCGCAGAAGGCGGAGCAACTATGAAATGAGCTGTGAGACTATTAAATGGCTTGTCTAAGTCTCGAATCAGTTTAGCCAAACTAAACTTGGTACAAGAGAACAGAATAATGGTGGCAGTGTTGCATTTCCATCTGCCGCACATACAGAGAACCTCGAAGAACACCCAACACATTGGTGCAAGAACTCTTCAACAGATGACGCTGCAATACTACTAATCCTACATCCCCAAGCACAACCCCACTCGGTAGAAGACCTTCCCTTTTCGCAAGTTGTTCTCTGAAGCAGTACTTCCCCGAACGGACACGGTACAAGTTCTACTGCTAATTTGTAGTTACTAACCCGATATCGACGGGCTGTCGCTCCATGGTGGCGACCTTCTTGTCATTGTTGCTGGGCCACAGGTGTCCATCCGTGACGCTGTCTTCGAGCGGCTTGGCCCGATGCAGGGTTCCCGCTTCGCTGTTCATGTAGCGATATTGCTGTTGCTGTTGAATCGGACACTCTACTTCGCCTGGAAAGTACAATGAAGACTAAGACCTGATACTACCTGATAAAATCGACTATTAAGCCAAAAACCGTAGAAACAACCGTATAGTATGCCATATTGAATAAATTTGCATACGGCTTTTACGTCATAGCCTACACTATATTTTCTAGCCTAATTCCAAAGTAGTCCAAACTTTCTGATTTGGAAGACTAGATCAAATCAAATATTAAGCAAATTACATTGATATCTAAAGGATTTAAGAAAGGGTTCTACGGACCAGTTCAACTGTGAATTATGGCACTTAGGAATGGTATTTGCTTGCTAAGTCGCCTTCTAGTTATAGCATTATACTACCTTCCTTCCGAATAAATGGGTAAGTGTTTAAAATACTGTTAATTGCTCGTAATAATCACAAAAAGGATGGAAATTATGGATCATGGATAAATCAAAAATAAAATATGGATAAAAAAACAAGTTATGACAAGGAATTATGTCCAATGTGTTTTTTGATTATCTTTTTTTGTGTTTGCGACCGATTTGTGTAAGAATATATGATTTGCGCAATGCAGAAAAGATAGAGGAAGCCAAATAAGATTGGCGAAGATGGCATTGGATATATCTATATACAGTAGTAATAATAAGCTTAGATCATCGTCTGATGATGATAGCAGATAATAATAGACATGAACACAAAGTCTCATGTAAAAACAGGATATTTTCATTCACAATTCAAATAAAGTCACGTGGGAAGATTAGGTATGCTGGTAAGTAGCAATTGCGCTCGTCCAAGACCAACAGGTACCTACACATGATTGTAATGACCATTAAGATTGACATTGAACATTCTGGACCACGGGATCAGGGGCAAACTAGGAGTCGAGATTTCATCGGATGCACAATGTAATTTATGAAGTACTGGTGCGATTAATGGCCTCTTGTGTCAAGGATGAATTTACTTATAGCAATTTTTTCTTTTGTGATTAAAGTGACGAGCGAGCAGATGGACCACCTGATGTTTAGTGGTTACCAACACCCATAAACAAAAAGAAATACTCAGGTCTTCCGGTATTAAAATAGGAGAAGACCAAGTCGCATCGCGTTGCGCCCGTCACTCTAAGACGGAGATATTACGCCTCAAGTGCCTGTAATTTCACTGGCACCCACAACTTCCACCAGAACACAGTAATGGAAGTGTACTTTCAGGATTACCAGGCGTTGAGGTAGTACTTCTACGTACGTACTTGTCACAAGTTCTACTGCTACGAAAATTGCTTAGTATCGAATTGGAATATTATAGGACTTATGCTGCAACAATTGCCTGATAGCTCAAGGAGTGGGCTAGCTGAGGCAGGGTTAGCTACAGGGACCAAGAGGGGGCGCGCGCGGTATTTCCGTGCGCCTTTTAAAGAGGGAATAGTTTGGAATAGCTCCAGCTCCAGCAAAATTGGGCGGGGCCTTGAAAAGGGTCAACGCTGCCGGGGCCGCGGAAGAATGTTTCACGTGCCCGTAGCCTCGGCAAAAGGCGAGATGGTGGATCTCCGTTGGGGTTTAGCCGGTAGGAGTCCGGCATAACCAATTGCCCCCGCAAGAGGCAGGGTATCATCTGATGATTCCCCAACGTAAAAAAAAAAAGGGTTAGCTACAGGCACAAGGACACTCTATAATACACATGTATGCAGGACAGAATTGCACTAGGAAGGTTACGAAGACAAGTACTACGATTTTTGAAATGAAATATCGGAAAACAAAAGAAAAACTAATTATTGCCAACCGAAGTCTAGATTGTGGCTGAGTTTGAACATGATCACATGCATATAAGAATTACCCAATGTATTCTTACATGAATTCGTTCAGAAACATGGCGAATTATGTTCATACAATTTCTCAATGTCAACTTATTTACTTAATCATTTATAGTGTAAATAAATAGGTAATCATCGTGTTTCACACAAACGATCTAATCACCCAAAATAGCTACTAATTTCAAAATGCCACTATATCTAGGTTTGAGCTAATAAAACACATACCTGTTCGTTCTGTTTCCATGTAAAAGAGAGAGAGGAAAGGCCTTACAATAGGATACATAGTGAACATACACGGAAATACATCGAGCTGATCTTACCTCCTTCGTCTTCGGAATCACTCATGAATGTGTCCTGCATCAGCTCTGGTGCCGCCACTCTGTATTTGCCTTCCAAGCCACCTGGAACAATATTAAATGACATTTATAACGACTGCGAACTACTTTAGTGCTAAAACTATTAAACTTATGTTTATGAATATAATTTATCGAGTAAACGCGATATATACTTTTAATTTATTGATTTAGTTGACGCTCGATATTTCAAAGAACCTTAGAAATCAACAAAACAGACTAATCATGGTATTTATCTCGTTAACGTTGATTTGCTTTTGATATAATAATTATCATATAGAGGAGATGAAACTCGAATGTTTCTGATAAAGGAACCACCAGTAGAACCAGGAAATTCCGAAGAATCGAGTACTAGGAAAACATACTAATATAAATACGAAAGTTTATCGGTATGTCTTACTGCTTCACGCCCCAACGGCAGAACGGATTTCGATAAGGTTTTATAAAGGTACCTTCGATTATCACTTGGCTACTTTTCAACCCGAAAAAGTGAAGTCTGTTTTTTCCCGTCGATTCTTTTTCACTTTTTAACCGCCGGCTACAACGCGGGACGCAGCTAGTAACCTATAAGTAACTAGTCATTGTACTCGAAAATCGCGAACGTATTACTTGTAGAAAATATACTTGTAGCACGTATGCCAAGTTCGTAGAAAAATACTGCCTCCCCTATCATCTGATTAATGAGTCTGAAGTAGATGTCATGAATGGATATCATACAATGAACTTAAACATAAAAATTTTAGCATTTGAATGATATATTTACCAAACTATTGTACTTTATTGTCAAACTACTCTTTACAAACTAGTATCTGCGCTTATTTATGTAAAACATTTTTTTTAAACATACGTTTTTAACTTGTACAGCAAAACTCTACCTAAACACAAAATTTCATCGAATCTCTACCTAAACACAAAAATTTTATCGAAATCCTTAGAGCCGTTTGCTCGTGCTAAAATGAAAACATACCGCTAAGCACGTAATATAATTTCATGTATTTTGTTTTAAGATTCATTTGGCATCATTAGAACTGTCACAGTTTTCTAATCCCTTGTAGGACCCCTAGGTAACACGTGTTTGAAAGGTATTCGTATAAAGCTACTGGCAGAGAACTTTCCTTAGAAAGTGTCATACCATACTCAAGTTCGACATTACAATATATATTTGGCGGCGGGCTCGCTTGCCGTCATGCATACCAAATCCTACAAGACTTCGGATGGAGGGTACCATTTTAAACCGACTTCAAAAGAAGGCGATTAGCTATAACTGGCCTCACAACTCAGTTGGTAGCTCTGCCTTCTGCGCTGTAGTTCGTGGGTTCGATTCCCACTCAGGACAAGCATTTGTGTGACGAACATAAATGTTTGTTCTGTGTCTAGGTGTTAATATGTAATATATTACCAAAAAAAACTATGTATTCTATCAGTAATCTGGTTCCCATAGCTATGCTCCCTAGGGCTAGAAGACGCTGTGTGAAATGTACATGATTATTTAATAATTAATTGTGCTGTATGTTTATTTTTGTTTTATACGCAATTTCTTCGCAAGTTGTGGACCGATATGCATGATTATATTTTTAATTTGATAAGGTTCACCTCCAAGCCTATAGAAATTTCATGAAGAAATTCACCCATAAAATAAGTGATTAAGTAATATCGAAGTCAATCAATCTATTTAAATAAAAATGAATGGCTGAATGGTTTTGTGTTGCTCAGTGCAAAACTCGAGCACGGCTGGACAGATTCGGCTATTTCTTTTTTAAATATTCGTTGAGGTCCGAGGAAGGTTCGTATGTAGGCGAAAATTGGAAAAATTGCACGAAAAAACGTTAAATTATAAACCGCGGGTTTCACCGCGGGGCGCAGCTAGTTATAAGATAATAAAATAAAGGTAAAATAAATTGGTAAAAAAAAAATACTTGGAAGCGTCAATGTTTCTAATAATTTTCTTCAAGATCTGACTTTTCTTATTATTGTACTATGTATTTATCTTTCTATCGGTGTAAACTTACAGATACAGTTTATTGTATAGGTACAGATCTGCTAAAAAATAGCTTGTCTCCGCGACTTCGCTTAATTTAATGCAAATATACACTTTAATTTGCTTATGAGTTTGAATCGCCCTTATAATAAAAACTATTAATAATAAAGTATCACACTCATACCCCTTTTTTTCAATTATCTGTTTAATCTGCACAGAACGAATTAAATCACTGCGAATAGAGATTATCCTTATTCCCAGCGGGCACCTTTAGATAAGTGAGCTCGGTCTGAACTAGCAATAAATGAAGATTGATGTGACCTAGATTAAGCGTGTCTAGGTAGATAGACCCCCACTCACATACTGCCACCGTCATAAGTATGAAAACTCCTGTTTTTTTCCAAGTGAACGGCTCAGACGCATTTAAAACTCTACCTAATTAAGGCCTTAATAATCACGTAATAAACTACTAACTTAATTAGTCAAAAACTAGCAGATTCTACTGGAGATCTTAATAATTTAACTTTGTGTACGCTAACCCATTAAGTACTAAAACTAAGCGAATTCAATACGTAATTTACTCCTCATTATTAATTTTTATACAGCTAAGGTTTCACAAGGGGTGGATTGGTCGTTTGCAATATCAGCCACAAAAAAGCGTGTATGTCTATCCCATGATATTTTTCCAGGAAACACCTTAGCAGGGAGATCATTTCACAACCTGAGTTTACCCAGGAAGCAGTTCCTCTGAAAGCTTACGGTGCGTGACCACTTGGCTCTCAGAGTGTGGAGAGGACTCACCTACCGATGGCGAGCATTGTGGTGATAATAGGTAGGACAACAGTTGGCATCAATTCATCTCTCCAAATAAGTGAATGCTGCGATAAAGTTGAGTGCATATATATATACGCCTAAGAAATATGTCACACATTATATGCGCACGAATTTTTCAACCACTCATGGCGTAGTTTGCTTAGCAGTTCTTTACAGATCATCAAAGTTAAGCAACTCTCGGCCCGGTCAGAAGTTGGACGGGTGGCACAGCGCTTCCATGATTCGGAGGGCGCGTTAAGATGTCGGTCCCTCTTCGGGCGGCTTGAAAACTTCGACAACCAAGTTAGCTACTTAATCATCTTAAGGAGAATATTTGTAGCTTGTGCAGTAAAATTTGACATGTACAAATGAGTTGAGATCTAAAGGAATAAATGAGTTTAGGCCTGGCTTTCCTAGGCACACTATGTATTCTCACGGTGACTGTACCTTTATGTATACTGTATTGAATGGAAGTGCATTTTGTATTCGACCATCCGGTGGAGTACAGTTACACACAGAATAATAATAGTCAAGGGTCAGTGGCAGCTTCAGAACATTAAAACAAACGCATACATTAGAGTACAGTTAAGTATTTGATGGCTTGTGAGTATAACGTACATTCATAAATAAATTCACGTCTCAAAAAGTTAGGTAGGGTCTTCATGGGCCACTAACCACCTAGTGTTTTATATTAGCTGCGCCCCGCGGTGTAACACCCGATTTTCCGGGATCAAAAGTAGCCTATGTGTTAATCCAGGATATAAGCTATCCTGGTACCAAATTTCATCCAAATCCGTTGAGCCGTTTCAGCGTGAAGAATTAAGAAACATACAACAAACTTTCGCCTCTATAATATAAGTGTATCATGGACATTTCACACAGCGCCATCTAACCCCAAACTAAGCTTAACTCGTACTATGGATGCCAGATTACTGGTAAAAATGGCTCTGACGGAAGACCAGCGTTGATTGCCAGTCAATCAACATTATCCTGAGTCAGAGTCCTTTTTGTGTCTGCTAGGTTAAGTTTTTGTATTTTTTTTTCTCTTAAGTTTTTTTTTCTTGTTTTTTTACTATAATTATTGTGCTGTCTGATTGTAAGCCTAGTGGCACAAATAAAATATTTTTCTTTCTTTCTCTTTCTTTAAAATACTTATAATACACGAAACAAAACTTTGGGTTAGAATTGTGTCATTGATATATTTAAAGAAATATCACAGTATCACTTCTTCTGTGTGTCAGATAAGGTAAATAAGTGTTTTTTAAGATTCTGATGTCATTGTATAGCTGTTTATAATAATAAAGTGGAATCGCCTAAAAGAGCATATGAATTACTTTAATGTAGTGATCGGACGAGCTGGTGCTAAGTGGTTACCGACGCCCATGAACCACATGACTTTAATAATATAAAAACAAGCTATTTTAGTTTAGTTCCTCGCAAAAAAGTACTGTCTTTAAATGAAAAACATATGCGTTAGTAGTATTACATGATATGTACAGAATTCTTCATATGCATAAAAAAATTGAAAGTTAGGCATCTCATTCTAATACCAACCGATGGTTCATCGATTGCCATGTATTATTCAACATGCACTCTGCATTCATGCCATGCAAAGATCATGATATAGCATGCCATTCCATGCATTTTAAATTTATCTAAACACGCAAAGACGTAGATTGGTGACATAGTTACCACAGTAATACGACCAAGCTATATAGTTAATGTATGAACCAGTACAGAACATTTGATAACTGAATCATATTTTTTTTGAACATGACCTAAATATTCAGCACACTAATTTCGCAGGTAATGAAACAAACGCTAACAACAGCGTCAAAGCCACTTATTTAACCCACTTATTTAAGTGGGTTTGACTCTGATATCTTTACATGGACGAGTAGGAGGGGTTCAGAAATCGCCAAATCATCCTTACGTAATTAGGAATGGCCCTTAACTACGAGATCACGCGTTCTTATCACTAAGTTTAGCGCTTGTTCAAACCCTATCCGAGCCTTCATGAGGACCATAACCAACTAGGCAACGGGGCCGGTATGTTCTAAAAATAAACAGCTTACGTTCAAAGTAGGACATTGCTGGCTTGCTTAATGCTACTCTAACTCGCAAGCAAGTCTGACTGATGTCACCGCCGTGAGTTCACATTAATTGACTCCATTTTTCATGACTCCTGACTCCTGCGCAATTGTCAAGTCAATGATGGGGTGCCCTTAAGTGTAATTGGGCATCATTGGTTACGTTTCGGGTGTCAATTTCTATTGCATTTAAAAATCATTACACGAATCATTGGTCGACTTGTTAAATTTACTCACTGATATTATTACTACGCCCTTACTTTTAATACTGACTGAGTGACAAGTTATTGGTAGCTCTGCCTTCTACGCTATAGGCCTTGGAAACATTCTTACTCTAATTACCAATCAACTTATGTCAAGTTTGTTCGGAGAAGTGCTGCTTCCACACCTGGTAATTTACCGCGAAGCCCTCGCATGGATGTGTTGAAGGGTGGTGAAGGGAATGGAAGCCGGTGAAATGACAGGCACATAACACGTTACATCCCCGTCCCGGGTGAATGCGACTTGAATCTTCTCATACTTAGGTAGGGGAGGACCTAAATCGTTTAATATTGCTTTGGGCGGATGTTCAGTGGTTATTAACATCAGGTAGGCCTTGAGCGAGTCCTTTGCTAAGAAGCTAAGAAGTGTGATTTTTACACTGCCCCTAGGGATTGCATTTGATATTAATTTCAACTTGTTACTTGAAAAAGGGTCTTGACAGGCGGACAGACAGGCAACGGAATGATCCTATAAAGGTTTTGTTTTGTATGGAACCCTAAAAACGAAAACTATTTATAGCAATTTGTCAAGTGACGATTATAAATGCTAATTGTTCACAAGCTTTTCTTTCAAATTAGCATTCAAATTAGCAATTTCTATGAATAGCTCATGAATAAAAACACAATGAATGTCTGCTGTGCATGATATTACGTCACCGGTATTAGATCAGCAGATTATCAAGATAAATCGCTTTAGCAATACGAACTAAATGGACAGGAAGGAAGTATTTTACATTGACGAGCCAAAGCCAAGGGTCGAACATCAACTAAGGCGCGCCAAGTGAGAGTCGGAATTAATATCCATACAAATAAATAAAATTAAAGTGGCTGTTTGTAATTTCAGCTTTTTACTATATGCATTTGAAAGTATATATGGTACGTTTAAAAACAAAAACATTTTTTTCTGTCTGTCTTTCTGTTTGTTACGGCTTATCTCCGAAACGGCTGGGCCTTCGCTAACATATAGCTGATATTTTATGGAGGACAATTTTATTTTAGAAAAAGAAAAAAGAATTAGGGTTCCGCGCATATTAAGTTATGCTAAAATTAATTCATAAAAAAATTATACCCCGCTTTCGAAGTCGCGGTGAACAGCTAGTATAATATTTTAAAAAATTACTTATCAACGTTATTTCGGTTTAGTTGGAAATAAATAAATGATGATGAAATGTATACTTTTTACTCGTAGTAGCGGTCTAAGGCCCTGTTAAAGTCGAACAACATAAAAAAAAAACTAAAGTTAAGTTTTTGCTAATTTGGTACTAAAATAATCAACGACATAGACCATAGCTTAGTAGTTGTAATATTTGCTACTATCGTTGTAGTGCCAGACTAAAGAGTAGATTGACGCGGCACTATGATGTCATCGAGTAAACAAAACAAGAACACGCAGGTTTGACATTGACAGGTGAGTTTTGGCGCCAGAAAAAACAACTACCATGCACAATGTAACGTTTTTTATTTGTATTTAGAAATAATTGCGCGAATGCTTTATTATTGTAGCAAAGTGCTTATTTCCAACGCTATTAATACTAAGTGGCTTCGTATCAGAATTGTATTTGTATATCACAAAGCCGAGAGTAATTTTTGCTAAAAATATACGCTGACTGTGTAACATTGAATCTTTTGTAGACAATTGAGAATATGGGTGACGCATAACTTGGCATTGGCAGAGGCGAAAGTAGTAGGAAAATTGTATCAAAGTAATTTCGTCGAGACGATATACCATTAATATCACTATCACTGTCTGCCAACAATCACGCATGGTTTCCGTATTGCTCATATTTATTTCATGCACGATTGATCGAAACCCACTGTCAAATAATACATACTATCTTCTTCATCAAATATTGTTTTTTGTGGCTCAAACAATAATATTCTGTAACGCTGACAAGTATAAATAAAGAAAAAAAAATTTGAAGAAAAGGTATGAGAATCGATGAATTCACGTTACATGAGTTTTACTATCTTTACGTTACTTAAAATGCTGCAAACGCCACTGGTTGCTGTACCAATATTAGTATTATTGCTGTTGTGGCACACAGGAAGAAACATTCATCACGCGGGCTATTTGAAATTTCCGTGACATTATCATTACAAAACGTGGAACCTACGAGTAATTGTTATAAAGTTCCCTAAATATAGCACAAAATCACACACAATGTTAGTATCACGCAATCCATAGCTTTACGAGTTACTCTACAAAATAACATAGTAAGAAAATTGGGTCCGTATTTGTTTACATTCAGCGCTAATATTAGTTTTGTTTTGGATATTAGTATTCATAACAAAGTTTGTTGTGAAAGAAAATATAAGGGACGAATGCGCTGACCCAATATTGGCGAAAATATACGTGATTATTTATAAACAAGGATTTGTAATCTATACGACTGTTTTTGCCTTGAAGATGGGCATTAAAATCAAGTCACTGTATAAATTTACTGAAATATTTTAAATTTAAGACAGAAAGGAGGAATCACTACTGATTCAGAAGTCACAATCATAGAAAAAAATACAGTTCTTCAAATTAAAGCAATAATTTCAATTTCATATCGTTATAAAGCTGACAATAATTTCACCCTAAACGATAAAGATAAAGACAAACGTAGATATATAACGGATAAATAAAAGCCGTTGCGTGTAGAAATTAAGAGACATATTTATGAATACCGAATGTTTTTTTATGGTAACGATAAACACTAGGTTAGGATTAAAATGAAGAATGAAATCACTAATAGGGTAGGTTAAGTAGATACGTGGGCAGGTACATAAAGCTTTATTTAAAACCGCCTTTGAAAAGGCGCGGCAACTGACATCACCAATGAAATGAAAAAGGTCGCACTTGAGGAAAATAGGTACTTGGCGAATGCAATTGGGATGACAAGAGTATGAATGAATATTTTGTATAAAATCTGAATCGTAAACGAAAGAAAGCACAAAAGCAAAAAAACCTAGCCTAAATTAAGGACGTTGAAATTATCAAGTCTGCTGGTTATTTTTGAAGTAAATTGCTGTCCTTTGCTTTTCCTGTTTGAAAACCAAGCAAACGACCTTTCCAAGCTGAAATAGATTTTGCCGTCTATGATGTCTTCACAAAGGTCACACAATACATGTTTGCCAGAGAAGTTGTTTACCCGTTTAGCATGTTAATGGACAAACAGTCTTCGTTTGCATTCATAATGCAACGATAATTATCAAGGGATCATATCAAGGCTTAGCCTGACACTGAGTCGTTTCTGAAGGATTAGGATTTCCTTATCATCACAGAACAACGGTCAATTAAAACAATCTTTTATAGTTTTCTTGTGTGCTTGTGTAATGGTAATGACTCAAAAGAAGTGTTCAGATAAGATTCAGAAGTGGATACTCTACTTTAGATCACATTCACGTTGTGAAGCAATTATTTGAAAAGAGCAAAGAATTTAATATGACATTTAAATTCGGCATAATTAGAAGTAATTTATAGTGATTAAGTTTAGGGATCAAAATATTACTTGGAATATGATTATTAAACTCTTACAAACATCTATAAAGAGTCGCTTTGTCGTAGTACAGTAAGAAACATACATTGTACAATATACAATAAAAACACAACACACCAACAGTCGTTTCAATTGTTGACGAAATTCGGTATAGTTCATTTCAAAATGACCACAAATTGCTAGCTAAGTTTTCTGAGGACTTGGATCACTTAAATGAGGATGTATGAAATTACAGCTAAATGGATCACTTTGCTCGTGGGAACTGTGGAACCACACGCATCTCGATTATACCTAAGCCATAGAAGAAACACGGCTAAGGGCAGGTCATGACGTCACCAGTAATAGCACTGCACTGCGTCATGCCTAGTTCTTCGATGGTTTCTAATTCCGATTCTACCTCTAGATTTCCGTTCGATAACATTTCTAATATACCTCCGACCTTCCGACCTAATGACCTGATGTAAAAGGAATCACGCAAAACAACTCAAAAGATGACGTAATTATAAAAATGGTGCTGGTGATTTTATTGTTCGCGATTATGTTGGAACTATTTTAATATCACTATAAAATCTTACATGAAGTTGATAACAAAACAAAATGAAAACCTGAATCATAAATAAATTCATCCCATGTTAACGTACTGTTCTGCGGTTACCATCTCTGTTGGTTTTTACAGAAAGCAGTCAAAACTCGATTTTTAGTGTTATTTCTTTTTCTAGTCCGTTTTATTGTTAGCTTCCACAAAGTAGACATTGCTGAAGAACAGAAGGAAAGACGGTGATATTTCCATCTTAATGACTCCACCATTATTGAAATAAATAGCTTGAAAGAAATAGAGAGACTGCGAAATGGTTGTGGTGGTTGCAATTTCAAATCAAACAATCTTTATCTGCCCCCTACAGAAAATATCGGACCTAAATAAATTATTTTACATAATCGGCAGGTGGGTTTGACTTCACCATTGAGTAGATTATCTACTCAACGGACATAGTAGATCATTAATTAACTTTTATTTAGGTTAGGATAGGATACGCTAATTAAGAGTTAGCTGCCAAGCGAATGTTAACGGGATCAGTAAACTCGGGGTCAAAGTTATTGAGATACGATAGTTATAATAGTATTCCTACTGCATACATTTTTAAGAAGTATAGGGATTTGAGATTAGATAGAGGCTTATTTGAAAAATAATAGAACAAGTGATCAAAGCAAGCGATTTTTTCTAATTTAGGCTCTTCAACACTTTTGGGTATGTATGTGTTTGTACGAATACAACATACTAATTTTAAATGCGAAAGTTCGTCTGTATGCATATTTGTTACTCCTTCACGCCTCAACGACTAAACGGATTTGGATAAAAAATTTAATCAAGGTACCTACCTCATGCCCTGGAATAATAACACTTAGGCTACTTTTTCCCGAAAAAGTGAAGTAAAAGCAGTAACACCGCAGGGTGCAGATAGTCCAAAATATTTGTATCTAGCAAGAAGTCAAAGCGATGCCAGTCAATATAATCATGTAAATAATGAGTACACTGTTTACCCATAAAACACGGATGATGGACATATGTACAGTAATGTCACAAATTATTCCATTGTACGGCAGATGCAGGCCGATTCTATCTTTTGATCGTTATCATTGTGAACTTGAATGGGATCGCAAATATTTACATGGTTCGTATTGTGATTTATATAACGTATCGTACCCACATATTTGAATAGATGTTGTATAATAAATTGTTCCATCAATATATAGGTGGGTAAGTCGAGTAATGTAAGGAGCTCACGTGCATACGACTGAACCAATGGCAAAAAATGGAGACTTACATACAACAAATAAACATGATCAAACATGTCAAAACTGGAAAAGAACGTATCAAAATTTACAGTTGCCTACACGCAACTATTTCATTTGTATTATAATTTTACAGCTGTTTCATTCAAAAGATAGTTTTATGGTAAGAAAAAAGAGCCACCAATGTCTATATCTGATCATAGTCTACCATAAGAGTGTTAATATACCTCGGATTTCGTCTTGCTCGAATCCTGATGCAAATCTTGATCATATATCAATTATAATAAACATATTCCATACAACCATCCACACACGAGGCCTTACCGAAGTAAACGCGAAGGATGTTGAATTTAACACCAATTTACGCAGTTATACCGTGTGATGAGATCACATCGCCACAGCTCCACGTTAGTCTCTATGCTAATGTATAAACCAAACACGATGTTTATGTAAATACAATCGTAAATTTATCAAAATCGTATGCAAGTATGAACACGTTTCGTGATCTTTTAAAATATTTATCTCCACTTGTCCGAAAAAATAAGATCGTCAATATATATATTTTCTTTTTTAATACTTCTATATTATTTAAGCTGTGCATCTTAAATATTTTATTTGTTTGACGAATATTTAAAAAAGTCACTTTAAAGTTTATAAAAAAAATTCAATTGATTTTTAATTTTATGACCTTGGTGACGCTTGGAATTTTGTGAGAGAGTAGAGTTTGAGACGTAAGGGGTCGTAACCCCTGCGTCACAAACTTGAATCATGCTTTTACGTTTTGCATACAATTGTTTTTGATTATCAGAGTTAAGTCGATAATAATTTATAAGACCTAAGGTTAGGTATATGTTACCTAAGGTAGCACGGTACCTCGATTTGATAGTGACAGTGATTACGGGAATGGGGCCAAAATTATGTACTGTCCATCGTTGAGCACAAATAATCAGCCATATAGTCTAGTAACATACGCTTTGTAAAATTAATGCATACAGAAAAATAACTTCGTGGAGAAGCATGTTTTACTAAAACATTTGAATTCAAAAACCTAAGTCAAAAACCTAGCCTAAATAGAATCAACAGTTTTCAGTTGGATCATGAACGTTGAACACTCGTTGAATCAGGTACTGTTAGACTCGGACTCGGATAACAAGCAAAAAACAGTCCAATTTGAGAGAGTTTACCGAGCTTGAAATTATTTTTGCATAATGAGAACTGAAAAACCTCAACTACCAAAAAAGTTATTCACGGTCTTGATTGTTAATAACTAGGTGGTCTCTCAATACATTTTTACTCATAACACAGATACGACTTAGTCCTAATATATCCAATAATTTTTAATCCTCGACGAAAAGTGGGATTTTATAAGTTTGTGTGACTGTGGTATCGTAGCTCCCGAACGAATGGACCAATTTTGATGCGGTCTTTTCTGTTTGAAAGGTAATGTGATCGAGATGCTTCTTAGCTATAATTTAGGGAGATTTGTTCAGGCATTTGAAAATTAACATTACCATTGCACCAAGTCGGGGGTATTGACATTTTCGTTAAATGAACTTGTTCTGGTCATTATTAAGTTTGGAAGACATAACATCAGGCCCATTCATATAAAAAATAAAGATTAAATTATGAAAATAGGTAGTGATTTTGAAATAGTAAGGATTTGAAATAGTAAATAGTAAAGGTTACAAATAAAAGAGGGCCGAGTACTGTAACTTGAGGTACACCAAAACGAAATATTAGAAAATTAATGGGGGGGGGGGGGAAATATTCAGCTTGTATTATATTGTACCCATATAAAATCAAACCGAAATGTACATTTTTAAAAGTCTGCAAATGTACATGTGCAAATGTATACTTTTAATAGATCGACGGTCAGTCATCTGTATCCAAATGCGGTAACGATGATGTAAACCAAAACATTTGTGCAACCTTGACTGCTTTGCTAGATACGGGCCTCTTTATGATCTCGTATTCATTTTCAACAATGCCCAGTCTGACCGGGTTTGAATCAAATTTGAAAATGCATCTTAAAAAATTATTTACAAATGTATGAACCGGTTGAAAGTTATTTTAACTTACTGTTTTCTAGATGACTCTCAACGTAATTCTACAATACGATTATAATAAATTTTCAATGCCTAAAATTATTCTTGGTTCTTGCATTCTTCAGTAGAAGATTGATGGTTTAACAATCTTCAGATTTTCAGCTCATTCCGTGACTTAATTAAATAAAAAGACATGGGTTCATTACAAAATTACTTAATATTCAAGAATCTATGAGCATTTTATTTCGAGATGTATGTATAGAGAGAGATATTCAAAAACGTCCAGGAATTTCAATGCAATTTATATGTAAACAAAAGCATCAGTTTTGTTTACATAGGAGTTGCAAAATGAATGCTCTTCTGTTGATATTTGCCACATCTGCGTGAATAATTTCGATTTGATTATGATCGACAAAACAGTGGAGATTATAAGCGTCATTATGACCTACATACCAATGTTTACGTCCCGAATAGCGGAGATTTCGTAATATAACTGGGGAACATGCGTGCAAGACCTCAGCATAATATATAGAGATACAAACATAAAAAAGGAAGATAACGACAACGTAATTATTGTCATCAATATACCATGTCATTGTATATTACAACTATGGACGGCGATAACACCTTAACACCAAGTGGGCCGTCGGCTCGTCCCGTAATTAAAATGCTTCACTGTCAAGATGTAGAGATGATGTTAGTAGGATTTGATGAATATTTGACAGATTTCTTGAGTTCAATCGATTTGGTGCATCAGATATCCTTGACATATACTGCATCCTTTCATTCAGGCTTCAGTTCCTTTATCGAGCCACCTATTGTGCCTAAAGGCTGTAGTTATAATTTGCAGTATATCTTCACAAAAAGCCCTTTTAATAACGCTACCGGAAAACCGGATAGCCTTGGTGCTCTGTTTACGAATTGCGTAATATTTGTGGCAGTCCATGTGCTGTCATTGAAAACTTGTTTGATTATTTTATGGCTTTTAATTTGTTTACCTTTCCTATATAAATAATTTAAAGTGGTTGAGAGAAAACCATGTGTGCGAAAACACATCGTGTATACATATTGCTGTGACCTACATATTTTTGAAATGCACAATCGGTATGTATTGCGCACATAATAACAATCCTTTATAACAGTTACATTTTACAAAATTTTTTTTTTAACTCAACCTCACGATTCTATGTTAATATTGCATTATAATGTATGACACTTAATGTTTATGAAAATATAAGATTTAAATAAGGAAGAAGAGATAACGAGCAAGCGACGAGCGAGGAAAAGTGTCAACGTTATTCATAGAAATCTGCTGATACACCACCGGCAACAAAATAATCCGATCAAAAATTACACCAAGAGTTACATAGTAGTCGATTAAATAAATCTACTTATATCTAGCACAATGGCCGGTCTTATCGCTGAAAGCGATTTATAATGTGTTGCTTTAAAGGACAGCGGTATATAATATACATACACAGTCTAGACAAAAAGAAAAGCAAACCTATCAATAATTTACGGGAATATTAAGACCATTGCAATTATGCACTCTAATTGTTACAAATATTTTTTTCGAAAGTAAGCGGTTAATTGGGTGAAAACTGCAGCACTGTTTTACAATCAGGTTAGAAGTAAATAAATTGCCTCACATAGTAAGGTTTCAGTCACTAGAATCGCAACAGTTATCGTGTGCGGTGATTCTAAGTGACATGTAAATTGTGATGTTAAATCTGCCGATAGTTTTTATTCAATAGGTTTTCGTCTTGTCATACTTCGGTTGAGGAGATCCTAAGTCGTAATGATGTTGTTAAGGACGGAGGTAACTACTTAATATCAGGTGGGCCTTCAGGATGTCCCGACAATTTTGAAATAAATATAAAGAAAAAAATGTATATTAAGACGAATATTACATTTATTATTTTCGTCATTTTTTTAAGCCATTATTTTTGATTCTTTGATTCTAATATTGTACATAATCCTCTCCCTTTAATAAATAATATAATAAAATCATCCTTATATCCGTGACACAATGTTCACAACCCAACTTTGTCTATGATTAGGATGCCTATGTTTGGATCTAATTCTTCCATCAGGAATTAATTAATAGCTCATTGTTTACCAATTCAGAAACGCTAACTGTAAAAAGTTACTAATAAAGAACCTACCTACTATAATATAAGTATGCCATAGTAAAGTTCATGTAAATTTGATTATCATAAAAGCAGTGAAATATTTAAATGAAATGAAATCGGAATAGGAACAATTTTACAACTCAACCGAATCACAATTCTAGTAATTTTAATCGCTTTTTCTTATCTAAGAATATTCCAGCACAACGCACGAAGATTTTATTAGAAACTAATTAATTATGTACCATCTTTGACCGGCTTGATGCATTGTAAACACGACACTGTCCTTTTCTTTTTGACTTTTTCCTTTGTCGGCTTTCCATTCGGCACATCTTTCTTTTCTTTTGATTTTTTGTTTTTCACCACACCCATTTTTCACTGAACTGAAAAGCGCGGGTTTGTCAACAAACTTTTTTTTTTAATTTCTCGGCTTAATACGCGCGCCGGAACAGTTGCGCGTTCAAAAACTAGTGCGGGACTAGCAACGCTAACTGAATACGCGAGCGAGCACTGGCAGAATGAAATCCGACAATGTGCCTGGTGGTTAGAATACTTCGCGCAGCAGTAGCGTCTCAAGTCTAGAGGTGCGACTGTGTGAGCTCACCACACCACCGGCGGCCAAAACGACCATCCCGATTGGGAATCAAGGCCAATAGTAGGATTATTATTCCGTCTGTTGACACTTCCTAAAGATTATGTTAATTTCTCCTAATTAATATTTCGAGGATGTCCTCTTTTGAAATCAAAATCACAGTTATGAAATAAATGGTCGGGAATAGACTGTTGCATTGCAACAAAGTATTTTTTTGGATTGCTAATAACATCGTAAACAAAACATATGGCGGAATAATTGCAGCAATGAGTCGGTAGCGGCGTTGGAAACCCCATAACTTGTTAATATTGTGGGTTTTTCGTTAGTAATTAACGTAACATTGTGAAAATTTAAACGAGAAACGATACAAATTTTAATATGCGTTTGTGTTTTTATAATGCAGTTATTCATAATTCTACGATGTGGATATTTAATAATATATTATTCTTTATAGATTTGTTCTCACTGGCACGTAAGTAAGTATATACAATGGCGAAGAATGTCGGAAACATTGAGGTGCGTTTAAAATCTGAAGTGGATCTATATCTGGATCACTAATCAATAGATTTGTGCTGGGCCCCGTATAAATAGCTGAGGCAGTAGCTATGGAATCAAGGGCGATGGGCAATCGTATAAGTCAAGGTATGCGTGACTGAATCGAATTACTCTCACTCGCTTACCTACCTTATGTTCACATTAGTAACAAACAAATGTAGTTCGTAAGGAACTGGTAACCGAGCGTAACTGAAGGCTAAATATACAGTTTATTCAGTGTTTATAATTAGGTATTTTACAGTGCTTGATGATAAAAACTGTAGGCTAGCTTTTGTTTCGACTTACATCGCGATCCGTCTTTTACGAGTATGTACCTCCGACTACAGACGGGTGTTGTAAGTTTCATGGCTGTGTTTGTCTGTTTGTGGTTTTGGGTTAATTGAGATGGTCTGATTTCGAAGCGATCTCTTTTGTATTAAAGCTGGTACCCACCCTGAAAATAGGTTGGCGTTTGCACGGTCAACAGTTGAATACTTTTTGAAAATATTTTGATAATTTAAGCCGCTCAAAAGTGTCGTAATTCAAAACAATCTTTTAATAAGATTTAAGAAATTTCACACCGAAAACTCCGTTGAGTTATTAATCCTACTACTATTATAAAGGCGAAAGTTTGTAAGTATGGATGTATGGATGTTTGTTACTCTTTCACGTAAAAACTACTGAATGGATTTGAATGAAACTTTACCACAATATAGCTTATACATCAGAATAACATATAGGCTACAATTTTTGAGGTTTCTATAAAATCTATATATATTTATAAAAGAAAGTCGTGTTTGTTACAACACTTATAACTCGAGAACGGCTGGACCGATCGCCATGGTTTTTGATTTGTTGGATTTGTTTCCGTCCCGAATAGCAGAATAACTATTAAAACATTGGAAAATTAACGAAAAAAATAAAATCAATTTATCCCCGTATTCTCCACGGGAACGGGAACTATGCGGGTGAAACCGCGGGGCGCAGCTAGTTTTATTATAATAATGTATTTGAATGATTCAAATATAATTTACCTGATTAAATTTTATCTCAGTTTTCATTTTGATTTGTTTGACCTATATTTAATTTATTGACTTGCATTTTATTATTATCATTATTGCTGTATTTCAATTGAATAAATTTATAATATTTAAATAATAATTGGTTCAAAATGTTCTGATTCAATTTCAATTAATCAATTAACATATTACTTATTCTAAATTGAATCCGAATCTATGGATTCGCAAATATAAATAATTTATGTAAAATTTATTCTTAATGTCTTTTGTAGCGCATTTATTTACCGGATTTCAAATCTTAATCCGTGAGAGTAGACACTAAATCCGTGAGAGTTTAGTATGATCGTGACTTCATAGTATTATTGTGCGATCCAACAACAGTAAGGAAAACTCGGGTATGACAGAATAAATGTTTTATGTATCTACATCCACTGAAAATAATAGTAATGACTATACGAAGGTCGATACAGTTGTTCAGTCAATGAAACGAAGCAGCTATGTCAACATCATCTACAATAGTTTTACAATAGTTGTTTCCACAATAGGTTTCACACATACAAAATACAAAACCAGTAGGCAGTGGTGCACCGTGAAATTCCGGTGAAATTACAGGCACATGAGGTCATCTCCGTCTCAGAGTCCTCAGTCCCGTCACTCTGACGCGACTTCGATCTCTTCAATCGGTTGGGAAGGAAGACGTGACTCGTACTGCTGATACTTACAGGCGGCGGTTTAAGTTTTAAAATCAGGTAGTTAAACGTCAGCTCGTTCTGACTTAGTCACATTAAAAGGTTCACCTTTCAACAACTACAATCAGGCTCTCTTTAACAGCTTCTAAATGTTACTTGAGATCTAAAGGAATAAATGACTTGAGCTTTTCGGAGGTGCTCATCAATTCGGTTGTATTCTATGTACCTCAGTACTCATCATTTATCAATCGATTCGGATAATTCTTTTATTTGAAAGGATATGCTTTCATCATGGTCGCGTGAAAATTTTATCAAAACCGGGTCAATAATTTGTTTATTAAATCAAAATAACTGGAAAAAATGTCAACCAAGTTAACGAACTTGCTTATCATTATCCAACTAATATAATAAACGCGAAAGTTTGTAAGTATGGATGGATGTTTGTACTCAATCACGCCGGAACGGCTGAATGGACCTGAGTGAAATTTGGCACAGAGATAGATTATAGTATGGGACAGCACATAGGCTACCTTTTATCCCGGAATAAATGTAGGGTTCCTGTAGGAAAACCAACCGCGGGTAACACGGCGGGGCGCTGCTAGTTACATATATTGTGGAGAAATTGGGAATCGAACCTGCACACTACAGCGCAGAAGGCAGAGCTACCAAATGAGCTGTGAAGCAAGACAACAAAGTGGTGGTGATGGAGGAAAGAAATAGGTATTTTGTCTACTTCCCCGAGTTCTGACCTACTCACAGGTTCCTAATATACTGTGCCCTACTAAGTAGTGTCCAAAACGGCAGTGGCTACATTATGTTACGGCGATTTCGTGTCCAAATGAGGCGCGGCGTTTGATGTATTAATATTACCCACTAAAACATCACTTAGCAAAATCGATCGTTGAATGACATGCTACTAAACATTAACATTTATCTGATTACAAGGCAATTTATGGATATTTTGGCACATATATAGTTGTGTTCTATCTACGAGGCGCTGCGGTGACCTAAAACTACTACAAACTGCTCGGGGGGTTGATCGCGGTCTATACCAACCCTACTGTCATCATTTACCAAATCTGGGCAACATCACGTGGTGTAGATGCGGTAACACTTTTAAAGGATCGGGGTTCGATGACGCGAGATTTGTTCCTGTGGTTGGCAAAACCTATGAGATTGATGGTAACCAGTAACGCATGCATTAAGGGCTTAGTGCATTACCTTAATCATTGAATTTTAATGACATTGATTGATTTCCACAAAAACAGTTTACACAACACAATCATATACAAATCATATGGAAAAACAAAAAAAGAACAAAGCTATCCAAAACCAAAACAATTCATCAAGAAGTTCCTGCTGTGTACAGGCTGTGGAATAGCACTGTACTCGACATATGCTGTGAAGAAATTTGCAGCGTTGATTTCCAGCACAGGCTTGCGTGAATTCCCGCACGCAGAATGGCGCACAAAACAGAGCATACAAAATGAAGTATCCAATTCATTCTATTAGTAAACAATACTAAACATTAGAAAATTCCAGGTATAAACGTAAGATTAAAAATAAAACATGTGCTAATTCCGTCGGAAATGAGAAATCGATATCGATTCCCCCAAAATCGCTTCTCATTTCTGAAGTAAGCGGTTTAATGTATTTAATTATAATAACAACCTTCTGAAAGTCAGGAGTCCATACCACTCAGCTCCCACCTCAGCATCATCAGCGTTTATACCGTCATTAGTCACGCGTGATTCAGAAGGCGTGATCTGAACTGTGGGGCTTCCGTTCAATGTCATGGTATGACGTCATTTATTTACCTTGCTGGTACAAGTTTTGAATGGCCTTTTCAAATTGTCTTGGCTCGTGAGGTCCGAGTAAGTTGCTGCTTGTAGCCCCCACCACTAGGAATTGGCCATTTATTTACGGCCACGAAAGGAACCCACGTTTGCTTTAGGAATTGATTCTCATGTCGACCTGCTTGGAAAGGTCGTTGGGTGATCGGCGGCAGATTTTTATCAGGAGATTAAAAATTGCGGTAAAGTGTTAAAGTACAGGGCCCGAAGTTTCAGCAGGCAGCTGAAGCTTCAGCTTTCGAAAATCTTTGATAACTGCTTCAAGCCGGTTTAAAGAACCTTTTGTAGCACGGAAATCTCAGTTTGATGAGCGGTGAAACGCAAAATGTTATTTCGAAGTTAGTAACGACATCTAGTTGGGACGCGTGCAACTAATAACAACAAGCGAGAGGTCAGAGCAATTTCCATTCCATCCCACATAATCTTTGAATGAATCAAATTAGGCGTCTATTTTGATAAGTACTTTATTTTTAAAGCACTATTTTGTTTGAATACACTCTTAAATATAGAGCAAGTATGGGCAACGTTCCAAACGAAAAATTTTGGAATTAATGCAATCGCGTGTTAGATTAACAATAGAAAAATAGTAGACACTTATAAACAAAACAACTAAAGTTGTATTTTATGTATTAACTAACCTACCATTAAATTATATTATAACCTAATATTTTCACAGCTAAACTATAAATTTACGTGTTATTACGCGACTAGTAACGCCATCTAGTAGCAGCCGGCGGAACTAACACGAAGCAAAGCGCGGCACAACTTGAATTTCCTTCCCGCCATAACACGGATGGTGGCGCGCGTAGCTTGGCGCATGTCCAACACTGGACCAAAAGCTAGCCATCGTAATGTTACTTCAACAATTCGTTGCGTTTATTATGATCAGGCAAGGTCAACGTGTGACTAAGCAATTATACTCGGATCGAATACGATAGCTGGATCTATAGTGTAAGGCCTTCTTTCCGAATAGTAAAATGAAACCATATTAGCATCTTATATATCCATTACAGGGACACCGGCTTGAATGGGCTTTCTACCACGGGAGCACAATCCACATTGGTAGATGTCACATAACTGCGAATTTTTGGTCGAAAAATTCGAGAATGTGGTATGGCGCACATAGATTTTTTAAAAGAAAAACTTATTCACTTAAAAAATGAAAATGGTTCAACTTAACCCGTGACCTTCAGAATGAAAGTCGTCGTCCCCTTGGCCACCACGCTCTCACAATAAAACCAACAACAAAATAATGCTGAAGAACAATTTTTCGCGACTTCCTGCATTTCTACATAACATAGTGTAAGCAATTTATTCATCGTAAAGACCTTATTAGTTCTCAGTAGGTAACAATACAGCAAGTGACTCTACACTCTCTACCATACATACCATACGTCAAATGGCATAACAAGGTTTTGTGTTATATCGAACATTTTGTCGAAATTTAATGTGGAACTCTAAAAAATACCGGCTGATCGAGGCAAAAAACGTCTGTTCTCTATTATAGTAATTACGAGAGCAATTTCGTAGCCTTCTCGCTTTATGCTTCACGCATTTATGTGTCCCGTTATTATATTTTTTTACTACATTATTACAATGACACGCCCATTTTCAAGGAGATCCATTCATTCGATTGTTTATTTTAAAAAGATCAAGGTAGCGCTACTGTATTTATATTAAATGATGAAGAATATCAAACGGGGATCATGGAATGGCGATCCATAATTTTTATGTAAAGAATGTGACGGGACGAGCCGAAGGCCCACTTGATGTTAAGTGGTTACCTCCGCCCATAACAACAACAACAAGACATAGATCCTCCCCGACCGAAGTACGAGCCACTTTTGTAGTATAAAAAAGAGCCAGTTAGCGGATAAGCGCCGTTTACCATGCTAAAAAAATAAATACATTTTGTACCTAAGGCATTGTTTTAGTGGTGTAGAACATTCTCGTAATGAAACCGGTTTGGAGCATCAGTTGGATGGTTTCAAAGTCTATAACGGACATGGTAGAAATAATTTTTGTTTTATATAGCTATTAGGATATTCAATATGAAAACACGCAACGCAGACTTAATTTTCCTCCGTCAAGTCAACTGAAGAGGAAAACTAATAAGCATTTACATAAATAACGGTTGGATGCTTTCTGATAGTGTCAAACAAGGAAACTTTACACTTATCAATATTGTTCATTGAAATAATAATTGTACCTACTATAGTTTCAACATTGTTTTTATCGTAGTTCAGACACGGTTCACTACGTGTTGTATCAGCAAGACAGTGTAATAATAAATGACTGATTTAAAAAAATTAAAATATAATTGACTGATTAATTATTATCATGCCTTATTTCTCGCAATTAGGGGGTACAGCGTATCATTTTAAAGAAACACATATCGGTCTACAATGAGTGAATAAAAAGGCACAGGGAAGCAAAATACGCAATTTCGTCTACTTGGATGTCATATTTTCCCAGTCATTTTGATTTAAAATCCAAACTATTGAATCGATTTTATATATATTTCTTTCGATTTTATATCGACTACCTGCCGGGCAGACTAGTGTGACTTGGATGAATGTAAAGTTTGTTCTTAAGTCTTGGGTGTTTGTCTTGTTTCCGTGTTTGTCTATGCCACCTACAAAACAGGGAATTCTGCAGGGTGTAAACGTAATCATCAAACTAATATTAAAATACGAAAATTTGTATGTATGTTTGTCACTCTTTCACGCCGAAACTGCTGAACTGATTTGGATGAAATTTGTTATGAAGGTAGCTTATACCCTGGATTAACACATAGGCTACGTTTTATCCCGAAAAGATGTTTTTTTTTTCCGTGGTGTTGACTTTTTCATCGCGGGTAACACCGTTGCTAGTAATCACACTAATATTATAAAGGCGAAAGTTTGTATATGTGCATGTGTATGTTTGTTACTTCTTCATACTGAAATAGCTCAGAGAATTTTGATTGTATTTCGTACCAGCATAGATATTCTAGATTAACACATAAGCTACTCTAATCCCGGAAAATAGCAGGTAACAAAACGGGACTTCTAACAAATTAATTAACTAAACGTTATAAATTATTTCACAGGCCAATGTAGGTGAGCTGACCTGGCCATTTCTCTCCGAGCCAGGTCATGTGAAGGTTCAAGCATGGTTCAAGGGCGATACAAAATCCATTTAAAAGTAGCTATGGCAACACTAACTAGACCGTGAAGATTAAAGAAAATACTGATAAGGTTTCCTTATCCTGCTAACTAAACATACCGAAGGAAAGTACCCGAGATACTGTTTCTTGTAAGCACTTTCCACAGAGCCTTTAAGTATTGAGGCTCAAAAAATTACACAAGCACATCCTTTGTGTGGCTAATAGAGAATTATGGTCTGAATCACATTACTAAACATGAAAGCTTTGTATTACAAAGCTGTACGGTACAAAAACGCTTAAAAATATACGCTTACACACTAGGATTCCCTGTGTTGCAGGTGGCATGGACAAATATAGACACAAAAGATGATAAATTGTGTTTCATCTGAAATTAAAATTTTTAAGTAACAGTAGATTACCAATCAAATACCACAAACGTTGACGAGATGGTGCTATATTAAATTTAGCATAGCTTATTATATTTTTTTTGTCCTGGCGATTCCAAACACTTCTAAAGAAGAATTAGACAAATAGATGCAGCCGTTAGAGTGACGCGCTTACATACTCGGCAATTGATTTTTATTATAAGATTGAGAAATAAAAGCCATCTAAACACATTTAGTTCAGACGCAATCTAGCGATACCCGTTCGCCGGCAGCCCACATACAAGTGATGGAACAGGTTCTTATGAGATACCTCATACGAAAGATCTGAGGTCAAACCGTATGTATTACATCACTCCATAGTTATTTTAACTTAGCTGTCAAAATAACCAATGTATGGAGGCCGATGTTCGTCCATATTATGCTATGGGCTTTGAAGTTAAAATTGAGTTTATGCAACAATTAAACCACGTGTAGCCACCAGACACAGTAAACCAGTAAATTATCACACTTTTATTATAAAGGCGAAAGTTTGTATGTATGTGTGTATGTTTGTTACTCCTTTACGCTCAATGGATTTGAATGAAATTTGGTGCCAGGATAGCTTATACCCTGGATTAAAACAGGCTGCTTTTGATCCTGGAAAAGTGCAGTGTTCTCATAGGATGGCAAACCGTAAGTACAACCACGGTGCACCGCTAGTATATATAAATAAAAAATATTTCTTGGACATTTCACACATCGTCAAAGCCCCAAACTCAGCATAGCTTGTATTATGGATAACTGATATAAAACTTTACAGTACTTTTGTAAATATATACATATGATACACATTGAACACCCAGACACAAAACAAGCATCTATGTTCGTCAAATAAATACTTGTCTCGACTGGGAATCGAACCCACGACCTACAGCGCAGAAGGCAGAGCTACAACCAGCTAAGCGGCGAGGCCAGAATATAATCTGTTACGCAAAAAAATCCGCATGTTATGCTATGATAGGACTATGTTACAATTTTGCGGGTTCATGTAACAGTAGAAAACAAGGTGTAACATTTCCAGTTGATCAAACTATTAGTAACACAAAACAGAAGACTTGTGGGACGTAAATATAGTAAATCGCAACAGTTTATATTTTTAGAAAGGTTTCTCGAATGTGCTGCATTCAGTAAATATGAATGATGTGCAATATCATAACCCAATACGACGTAAAGGCTGCCAAAAATAACTTTTACATTGGCGGCGTAAAATTAAAATTCCATCCGCCGGTTTAATAATACATTTTGGCGAACCGCCACAACGTTCGTGTATATACACTTATATGAGAAAAATTATAAACAATGTTGTGGACACAAGTGGCTCAGCCCCACAAAGTTATCTAAAACAAACATACCGGGTGGAGCAACAGGCAGATTTCCGTACTTAGCGTGTCACTAACACTTTCAGTTTTCTTCTTTGAACACTGCTGATCACTGAATACCACTGAACAAAGGAGCCGTTCAAATACAGTTACATCATCGGAAATTCGCGGAAATTAACACTACCCTGTACCTCAATCAGTACGAGTAATTAGCACGAACAATCGAACGCAAACTTCTAAATTATGGCCACATTAGTTTTCAATTTGTTCGAGAACTCCGTTTTGAACTTCAAAAATGGAACGCGCACGTTCTTTATTTGGATTGGATTAACTTGATTGGTTAATTGAATTGTGTGTGTCGTGATAAGCGCAGAGAGGTCGCGTCGAGACTGCCCGCCCGCTGTATCATTCACGCCGGCTCACGTGCGTTTGCATGCAAAAAAAACTTTTACACAGAGCTCAGATTCTCATAGAGTACGGACAACTTCGTGAACTAAGGTGTCAATATTATTTTTACATATTAACCGCACTATTAACTTCAATGACGGAACGCTAACTGATAAACTAATATTTTATCACGCGGATATTTCACAGCTCTACAGGATGAATTTGTAATTAATGCTGATAACGTAGCTTAATAATAAAATTTTATAGCGATATTATTTTAAAACTCTACTCAATTCGAATCGCCATCTCTAGATTTCTATTCACTACAACAGAGTCGTAAACAACAAAATTACGGGTTCTGAGATATCCGTTGACTTGAATGTCAATGACGTCATAAAACTAATACTTTGTTTTGTATCGGCCGATCGTAAAGCACGCGTATATATTTTTAAATATGATCGAATACCGTAGTAATCCTAAACGTGAAACACTTGAGATGCATGAAAACTGGTTCTATATTTGCGTGAAATCAGCAGGTATATATATATCGAAATAATATGCCGGATATGCGGTTTTATACCGCATATCCGCCCACTCCGCACAAAAGATAGGCCCAATTCTCCCTTCCCGTTTCAAGTCCTGCTGGTCTGAAAAGACGCAACCAAATCCAGTTTCGTTGGAGTTGAATCGGATCAACTTTTTACATCTTTCCTTCTTTCTTCGTTGTTGGAATTCTCGACAAGAGATATATAAAATATATTCGCGAATTTCAACAAATCAGGATGCCGGGCTTAGCCACCTTACGCTTACGCTCATTTCTAATACGAGTAGAGTACGTATGGAAAGTGACTCCAAGCCGGGGAAAGTGCCTTTCTACGACAACTTGTTGACACATTCAGTCAACTCTGACATTGACAATAAACTAACTGCGTTTTTGACCGGAAGTACAAATTAAAAAGAAGAGAAGACCGGAAGTACAGTGTCTTAAAATACTGGATTGAAGTTAAGCTTATTTTCTCGATGACGAAACCTAGGCCAATACGGTATTGATTTACAGTCAGACTTGAAAATGGGTATTAGCAAATTTTAAGAGTCAGGAAAACTTTATCAAAATCTACTTATTTTCCTCCTTACCTATTAGCATATCTGTTTGAGAGGCACTAACTGTATTAGGTAATTGTATTAGCTCGTCCTCATATTCCCTCGTAATTTTTATTCCCGGATTAACTTGAGTTATTTTATTAAAATCTTATGTAGTCAGGACATGAACCCACTACCAAGCCTCGCAAGCAGCAATTTTAGACCTCTAATTACAACTAGTACTGCAAATTTAGCATTCTTCGAACATACGCCAAAATAAATAAACAACTAAGTCAAAGTAAAAAAACCAATGTCAATTTGTGTCACTACTGATTTAAATCTTCGTTTCGGACGGTTGTTAGCGCTCTCAGGAGAGCTAAAACTAGGGTGAACAGTGAGAGCTGAAGTTACTGCGTGGACGGTATACGAGGATGTCCCTCATCACGCCTTCCTGTCCAGTCCCCTCGGACCAGGTAGAGCGTAACGCCAATTACACCGTATCTACCATCTGGTAGGGCTTCGGCACATAGAAACTGGGTACAATGACTCGTGTTGTCGCTTAGTGATACACGCCGACTCTCAATGATGAACGGGAAGGCAAGTATTGCAGACTGTTGTTGGGCTTTCAATCAGTATTGGTGGCTGAAATCAGGAACTCTGTACCGTATGATTATCAAATAAGATGTTTTTCAAGGAACCGAGAAGTTCTTAACATGACAGGCGTAAGATACTTTCCTATGTTCCAGGATTTTCACTTGGTTTTATCATGATTTGTGTTCATTATCTATGTCTATACAGGGACAACAGAAAAAGCGAGATTGCCCACCAGATGTTAACCTGTATCCATTAATTTCACAACCACAATGATTTTTTATTATTAATAGAAGAGATTTATTTATTATCATGAATTAGAACGGCTTAAGCCAATTAAAAGTCAGAATAACACACTAAATGTCAGAAGATAGAAGCTTCGAAATTATTAAAATGTCCAAGATATATTTCGAACTGTCATTTGTTCTTATCGCAAAACCTCAAGCACTGCGTTATTGTCGTTATTTAGTCACATAAAATCATGTCCAAAATATTTATTATAGTTGAATTAAAAAAAAAAAAAATAATAATTATAATAGTTTTTTTGAATACGTGTGTATTTAATAAAAATAACTGACCTTTCCACTGACCTACGAGATCATGTGTTCAAAATGACTAAGTTTAAAGCTTGTTGAAACCCTATCATAAATTGCGCCCGGAGTCCTGAAGATGGAAGGCATGTCTATTTTACAAGCTTTGTTTTTGGGGCAGAATGACGCGGTTACTCAAATTAACTGAACTCTAGTGAGATATTCAGATAATTACGGAATTCTGCGATTTAATGGATGAAGATCAAAAATGTTTTTCTATCATTATTTTGGTGAGATATTTTTAGCAGCGCATTCATCAGAGAAAATCAACAATATATTTTCGGCTATTACAAACGCGGTGTTCATCTACATCGCGTATTCCTGAACTTGTAACAATGGCTTGGAGCCAAGAGTCTACACGTGACGCCACCAGACAGTGTGGTCCGACGAATCTCGGGATATTCAAGCTTGTGGCTAAAGTGACGGACGAGCTGCCCACCTGATGTTAAGTGATTACTGCTGCCCATATACAACGATACGGCTTCGTGCCTTCTCATCCTGACGTATGAGAACAAAGAGGTGGTAACGTCTCAAACGTTTGTAGTTTTGTGAAAACAGTATTACGTGTGAACCACTGCTTGGTGGTGGATTACTTCTCTGGACGAACTTGGCACAAGTTCTACTGTTACTTTTGGGTCTTTGGGTTTTGGGTCTACAAATCTACAGCGACTTTCGTATTAAATACTTACAGAACGCATAAATATCCAAACTTACTTGAAAATCAGAATTGTAAATAGATTTTATTTTATTCTTCATTTATTTTTTAGTATAACGCATGTTTTTTTGACATGTACTAGTGATGTGACTGTTGTTACCTCCGTCCATAATAACAGCAATACAACTTAGGTCCTCTTCGACGTTTACGTCTCTGTACCTGTGATTTCACCGGCGCCCACACCCTTCCACCAGAACACATCAATACGAGTGCATCACTGCTTGGCGGCATATTACCAGGTGGCAGGCAGTACTTCTCCGTACGAACTTGGCACAAGTTCTACTGCGGGTTGTGAGTTTCGTTCTCGTTTGTAAATGCTTTTCAAGTCTCCTCCAATTTCCAATTCGGATAGTCTGAGTCGGACATTACATTTGAAGACAGAGTATTTGCATTGATAAAACCTGTTTTATGCTTTCATTGAATATTATAATGTTGTAGAGGTTTTTGAACGTTCTCGAAACGGTGACTGAAAATGTCGTGAGGAAACCGGCATGTCTTAGAACCATAAATTCGAAGACATGTGACATCTACCAATGGTAGATCTAAGCCCAATCACTCTCAATTATCGAGAGTAGGCCGGTGTCCCTGCAATGGGAATATTAGAGGCTGGTACAGAGAGGTTTTTGTAGGTAAGAAATACATTGCAAAACTATCCCTAGGCAAGACTAAATATATTTTCTATTTATGGCATTAGGTTGACGCAAAACTTAGGTCTGCTATCGTATTACGCTCGCCTACGTTTGATATGTTTTTGGGCATAATATTTAACCTGAATGAATACTGGTTTTGTAGGTACGAGTATATCTTGATTTTTATTCGATACGGAGAGGATTTTACAGTTTAGATTTTAGATTTAGATTTAGCTAGTAACAAATGTTTGCGATTTCCGTAAGTTGTTGTTCAAGAGTTGAGACACGGGTATAATCTCCTTTTTAAACGACTTCCGAAAAAGGAGGTTAACAATTTTTTTATTATATATTTTTTCCACAGTTCTCCATCATTTATGAAACGATTTGGGAAAATATTTTTTTTTATTTGAGAGTATGTGCTTTTAGATTGGTCTCAAAGAACCAATCAAAATCGGTTCAATACTTTGGGTATTCAAATAACTGTAAATCAAAGTAACTGTGAAATATATCATCCAAGTAAATAAAATTGCGTAATATTCTTTCCTGCGATTATTTTCTTCGTCCGTTGTAAACGGATTAGGGTGTCTTTAATCAGTCACTTGTTTTCGTTAAAGTAACCGACTCTGGTATCGGAATTTTAAAAGCTTATTAAGACCTGACACCTTTAATTTGACCCCCAAAGTACGGAAGTGCTCAGTTTAAACGCTACCATTCTATCAAACCAGGCGTAGAGTTACCGAGGTAGTAATTTATCGACGTAGTTTTGAAAACTGTGAAGGTTAAAAGAATTATGCATACATTATGCATAGGTACATATAATACGTGTCAAGTCAAGTATTGTATGTACCTATAAATATAAAATGTCCCTTATTGTTAAAACAGCTATTGCTGCATTTCTATAATATATGAAGAAACCCAATTAATTTTCCAGTATATTATATATACCTATAAATAAGTTGACACTACATTTATCATGAACAAATTCCGTAAACTTCCTATTCTTATAAAAACCAATTCATAAAATCATGTCAACATAAAAACCAATGACAAACAAACCGACAGCACGGAACAGTGACTCGTGTGACATTGCGCATTGATTAGATAACTGTTGAATGGGATGCGCCGGCGCATGCACGTCGAATGATGCGTCTATATAAAGGGACGAAGTGTAACAATCAACGATAAATATATAGAAATATTCTCAAGCTCAATGGTTATTACAAATATAAAAACCTGGATACGCTGTATTTATAGACAATAGCAGATGTGTTTTAAAACAGATTAAAAAAAAATTGTCTCTCTTAACAAAATAAATTAAACTTATTTAATATTCTTCCTTGTTGAATTTATGAGTACATCAATCCAGATCTATAAAATCTTTTCTTTTTAAAATCTTCCCTTCTATTGAGCTATTTACAACTAAATATTATTAATCATTTTAAATCGAATGTTCAAGAGAGTCATTGAATATCAAATCTCAAAGAGACACAAGATTTGTCGAAACATGTAAAAAAAATGTGGGACGCTGACTTAAATTCCGAAATACAGTGGTCCAGATCTCATTGGAGTTACAAAAAATATGTGGGTTGTATGAAAATCTTTGTATCTTAAGGATGATACGAATAATCATGGGAGGTTTGGGAATGAATTTGCTCCACTCTAGACGCAGGACCATAATCGCAAATATGTATTACTGTCTCCGCGGGCTTTCTTCCCCTCGGAAGAGTCGGTTAGAGTTGGAACAGACGTAAACTTAACAAATAAGATTCGCTTAAACATGAAAACTGACTGTAATTTGACATATCTGTGTGCATGTAATGTGCCTGGGGAGTTCCTGTGACACGTTATATGCTAACGAATATGTGTACGTGCATGTGTAAAATTTGACGTGTCCAAATGATACTTGAGATGTAAAGGAATAAATGAGTTTGACTTTGACTTTGTGTTGACCAAGCTTCTGGTCACCCTACACATTCCTTAACCGCTACACAACGAAAGCCAAGTACCTACATACGTTCTATGCATCGATCAAATAACGTTTCGGTACAATAACACACTAAACACTATGAATAATGCATAATGTGCATTGTTACGGCAAATATATATTTGCTTACAATAACTCATACCATCCAGAATGAAAATTGATTGTTGTATGATCTAATCAATGACAAAATGGCTTTGTATGAATCTGTAAGTTTGATTTCTTGGGCAGGGCACATCAACAAGCAAGACGCATTTTTCGTCTTTTGTGCTACACAACATTTTTATGTAACAAGTTTGACAAGACGAGGTGAAGCCCCATCTAATGTTAAGTGGTTACCCCTAATAATAGTATTATGCTTGAGGACTAGGTCATAGACCAAAGTATGAGACTTCGGTCGGGGAGGACCTAAAATTTGGGTCTTCGTCGGCTAGGAAGGACCTGAGTCGTATTGAAAGAACTAAGAACGTGATACAAGCAGGAAAATCAAGTGCAATTTTTTTTAATGCGAATCTGGATTTGTACCAGCGAGCTTCAGATTGAAAGTAGTGTCTACCCGAACCACTACGAACCATCGACTACATATTCACTTACTTACAGGTTACATGTACCAAACAGTTGTAAAATTTTCTTGATAGAGATTATTGAACAATAAGCTGAGTCAGCGATTTTTTCCCTTTTACAATTAATTATCCAATAACCCCACTTGATATCAATTGTTTTTCCTGATATTATGAGGTGCCATCATAGTAACGTCATCCATTACTAGTAAGCAGGCAATTTGAATACACAAAACATAACTAATATATAACATTATTTATACGAACAAATGTATTAGTCATAGCAGCATAATGATTTGTGCCGTTTTTATCTGCCATTCGGTCAGTACAAGGTTTTGTGGTGACTCAATGTTATTCTTCGTCATACTAATTTTAAAATTATACACTTAATATTACGTTCTAAAACATGTTTTAAATGGTTATCGTCTCGCTAAACGTTAGCAATACGAATTAGGTCCTCGCTCCTCCCCTACCAACGTGTGGAATGACCTAATTCTCATTGTGATGCATCTGTCAGTGAGTCGGAGATTTTACGTCTCATGCTTGTAATTTCAACGGCGTTTTCTTGCTAACAGAATATAGAATTCGCATTTTAATGCTTGCGCTACTGCTTGGCGGCAGGACCTATGGTATGATGGTCAGGTATGGTGGCAGTAATTCCCCGAACGAACTTGGCACAAGTTCTACTGTTAATTTAGGTTGCTCTTTTGCACCACCCCGGACCCCTCTTATTTTAGAAACAAAACACATTTCTCTATGTATGAGATAATTATTGGTACCTACTGTAAATTTGCTTCCAAATAATGCCTATTAAGTTTGTACCAGACCAAACTAAAACTTATTTAGACTGTTTTATATGAAAAAATAGCAATGGCAATCATTTCAGATTTTTTTTTAATGTATTAAGAAAAGATTATTTATTTTAAAAAGTGACGTTTCCAAGAGCTTTTTGAAGAATTCAAAGGAAATAAAGTATTTTGACTTTGACTTTGATTGAGGTTTATAGGCCTATACAATTTATGAAACTTTTCATTGTAAATATCAAGTGGTGAATAACACTGCTGACCTTATCTTTCGCAACATTGAAAATCGATGATGTAATTTTCAAAACCAGTTTCACTCAATACTGGACCATTTTGCATAATTACAGTTCAATTTGTTGTTAGCTTTATGGCAGTCATAATGACTCCTAATTACGTATGTGAGGTTGATTCAGATTTAACCGTGTACAAAGCACTAGCCAGTGAATATGGCATTGCCCGCGTAGACCAAGCAAATCTATAACTTTTAAAACTATCATTGTTTTAACAACTAAGCAAAATCAAATAAAAAAATTAATATAATTTGTGTGTTTTGTAAACTCGATATTTCGATACAGTTTCATGAGTCATGGTGACGCATGAAAATAAATAATATAATATTTTTTTAAATAAAATACAAATAACCTATATTGATAATTTTGGGATTTGTGTTTGTACTGGCCAACGCCAGTGCAAACTGATTTCTTAACTAAAACAATTGTTATCGAGACAAGCAATCCTAGTGCGTGGGATCGAGTTTGATAACTAATATAATTCAAAAACCTCAAACGTGTTCACGTTATTATATATAGTCCTCAGATTAAAACTACTTAGATTGGTAAACGAAATATATCGTAGTCAGTTTAACAGAAACCTGTAGCGAGAAGAAAGTAATTTATTTAAAATATCATGCAAAATATTATTATATGGTGTCTTGCCACCATAAAAAAATATTTTTCATCTATAAAAACTAAAAAATTAGCGCAGGATTAGTGGTGGAACTAGTTTAGCCCAATAAGTTTTAATAAAAACAGTGAATGTTTGGGTGCAGATGAATCTTAAAAAGACCGTAAAATAATTCAAACTTTAGAATTGAATATGAACACAGATAGCGTAGCGTTTAGTAATCTATTGTAGTATTCTATCAGCTGGGAATATGCACTAAAATTGCAGCAAACGTATGCTTTGTTACATTGAATCATACCAATACAGTTTAAATAATAGTACAAGGTAGGCCATCTGTTCGATTCGCCACTCATTAGCGTGTTATTAGAATTATTAACCGGCTTCAAAAAACGAGGTGGACCGATTTGGATGATTAATTTGAAAGGGTACAAAAAATAATTTCATGAAGAATTTTTAACCATAAGGGCGTAAAATATGTAAATGAAAGTATTGAAGTAGGTTTATTCGATTTATATATCGGTCAATTATTTTGCATGATAAATGATTGGGCGAGCTGACGGCCCATCTAACATTAAATAGTTACCGCAGCCCATAGACAACGTAACTCTGACTCAGGTCCTTCCTTACTAAAGTATTAAAAGATCCCCATTGCATAGCGTTACACCTCGCGTCACTCCGACACCAGGATGATACACCGGCATGACACCCTTTCAACAGCAACGCAATTGCACCTCTGCCTGGCGGCAAATTACTGGGATGAACTTGGCACGTATACTGCTTCTTTGGGTTGCTCATTTTGCACACTCATACCTCTACACTAGGATTCCCTGAGTCACAGATCGCACGGAAAAATACAGAAACACAAGACAAACACCCAAGAAAACAGACTTCATGCTCACCACACAAAGTGTGCTCCGGACGGGAATCGAATCAGAACCCTCGCTTTCAAGGCAGGGCTACTACCAATTAAGCCACGGAGTTATAGTTACTTATTAACTGTAACTTATAATATAATGTAATTAAAAATATAAGTTACCAATTAGCATAAAGACGCAAAACGGTCCCCCAGAAATTAACCAGAAGGAGCTCGCAAGCGGATGATATTTCAAGAGTTATTATTTCTTGTTAGCCTCAGAGCTTCAACTTGCAATGCATATGATATAAACTTCATTCCGGAAATATAAGACTTGAAACTACAGAACAAACTTTACTGGCCGACAATAGAATATAAATTTCCAGTGCAAGTACTGAGTCAAGTAGCTATTTAGGTTTAGAACACTACTCGTCTGGCGAGCGTCCAGTTTCCCAATTTATGCGCCTTTTGACGGATATCATTAAATTCAGTCAGAAATGCGTTAGAACGTGTTGCGCGCAACAACAGAACAATGATTTTGTTGTTTTCATTGGTTTGCTAATGTTCGAAGACTACGTTATTGATTTTGAATAGAATATTGGTCACGGACGTTTCTTGGTTGGCGAATGAGGTTAAATATGACTTCGCGACTTCGTACGCGTGGAATTTATTATAATTTTTTTTTTGCGAGGAACACATTATTTTTTTTTTCTAATATAAAATCCTAAGTTACTCCTTGTAACATCGGCTATATACCAGTGAAAGTTCCGTCAAAATCAGCCCCGCCGTTTCAGAGATTAGCCGGAACAAACAGACAAAAAGAATTTATAACTATGGTGCTGAATAAAATTTTATATATCTCAGGAAATACAATATCAAGTAAACTTATAAAGCAAATCCCTATCTAAACACAAAATTTCATCCATATCCTTAGAGCCGTTTCCGATATACGTGAAATATGACGGCGCCGTGGCTTAGTTGGTAGTAGCCCTGTCTAAGCGAGGAGTTCCGGGTTCGAGTCCCGGCCGGGGCACACTTTGTGTGGTGAGCATGAATTTTGTTCTCGGGTCTTGGGTATTTGTTTTGTTTCTGTGTTTGCCCACGCTATCTGCGACACAGGGAATCCTAGTGCAGAGGTATGAGTGTGTTAACGTTTAGTTTTTTTGCTTGTAAACAAGAATTGCTGGTTTAAAAATATTTTAATTTTCGAGATTATCTGTACCCTTCATTGTCGCGGCTCGTGTTTGGAGGTGAGGTCACGGATGTCAAGTGGATTGGAGGTGAGGTACGCAATGCGTTTGATGTTATCGAAATATACATAATATACGAGTACAATAATATATTTCATGTCATAACATTTCACAAATGAAATAAAACGGTTATCAACTTACAAATTGAGTGTATAATCAATACAGTGCAAACAATAAATAAATGTTAATTGGGCAGATCGTCTCAAATTAACTAAAGTACGTAAGAAAAAATGGTATATCTAGCGATACGAGCCGGAATGCCATTGTGAGACTATGTCTTGCAAAAAATGCTTGGATGCCATAGTTGACGTGAAATTTCAATCCACTAGTGTTCGAGAAAGTTTGAGATTCGAAATCAGACTTTATGGCCTTAATTAGCTTATTATGAATACTACGAAGATTTAGAGATTTAGATATACAATTGGTCTTGTCGGAAGATCGAACTCATGCTTAAGTAAAAGCGATGAGGAAATATCTTTGCAATTTCTTTTCGTTGTGAACCAAATGTGATATTTTTTGAGTGAGAATGGGCCGGTGTCCCTGTTGTGGGAACATTAGAGGCTGGTACGGTTGGCACCCCTGTCTCCTGTGGCAGTAGCGACTTACCTGTGTCTCCGACGGCTTGGCTAAGCGTGTTCTCCGTGAGAGGCCGCAGCGCCTCCACTGCGCTGATGTAGCCGAGGCGGTCGGCAATCGCGCACGCCGTTTGGCCGTTCTGTTGACAATTTTAATTTTAAATTACACCAATACTAGTGTTTGATAAAGTCTATTTATTTATCAACCAAAATACAATATGATACTTATATAGTAGTGTTTTTAAACCTAAAAATCTGGTTGAGGGTAGTTGGTGATTCACCACCGCCTTCGCTTGAACGCGATCTGCGTCATATTGTATGACAGTCATTGAGTCATTGCGCGCGGAGGAGAGCAGGCGTTCTGCATATTTCTTTGCTTCGACCGTGTCAAAAGTCTAGCTAGACGCTCTAGCCCTATCCCACCGTGTTTCGATTGTAAATATCCACTGCCGTGCTGTGTGAAATTTTGGATTCCCAAAATTTGCTCTCGTTAATGTTGTTTTGTCAACCAATTTCGGTTGGTTCATACAAAGTTTACCTCTCCCCTTATAAGTTTTTAGCGAATGTGGCCTAGAACCGTCTCCAGGGTCCTATTTATTTAAAATCAAAATTCATCATAACCCATTCAGCGGTTCAGCGTAAAAGCGTAACATAGAAACAATCTCATTTTCGCATTTATAATATTAGTTAGGATTAGGATGCAAAAGTTTGGATGGATGGATGGAAGGATGGATCTTTGTTATTCAATCACGCCACGGCTGAACGGATCTGGATGAAATTTGGCACAGAGACAGATTATAGTCTGGAATAGCACATGCCATCACGGACGCCGCCCGGCAGATGTGAAACATACGAGTAGGATTTACTGCCAAGGCATTCCAATACAAGTTTCACACCAATAAAATCTCACTTACAGCAGACAATGCGTTCGGATCGGCTTTGTTCTTCAGAAGCAGTTGGATGATCAGCGTGTGGCCTTGCTGAGCTGCCTGGTGGAGCGGAGTAAACCTGGTGGCAAAATCTTAAATAAATATTCAAGGACATTTCAAACAGCGCCATCTAGCCGCAATTAAGCACAGCCTATATTATGGAAACCCTAGTGCAAGCAGAAATTTATAAATCTCACTCACTTTAGCTGCGTCGTCTATCCGTAATAAAATTAGCCGTAGATATAGATGTATATTGTTCCGAGTATTCACCAACGTGACAAGTTCTAGCTAGTCTAGTTCCAATCTCACTCACCGCTATCAGGACTTTGGCGAGCGTGTACCCAGTACGAACAGAATTGGCCGTAGAAATATATGTAGCAGTTTTATTAGCAGTAGTACTTGTGTCAGGGTCGTCCGGAGAGGTACTGCCACCACACCTAGAATCTGCAGTAGTACTCGCATTACTGTGTTCCAGTAGAAGGGTCTGGGTGCTGGTGAAATCACATGCGTCACGCATCATCCCCGTCTCGGGTGATGGACGCAGCATGAATGCGACTTAGTAACATTCAAATCTTATACTGAGTCGCATTACTGTTGCCATGGGTGGGGGTCGCCACTAACAACCAGGTGGGCCCTCAGCTTGTTCCATCACTTATTCACATAAAAAAGATGTATATTGAGTTGAGTTCATCAACGTGACGTTGCAAGTTCTACCTTGTCCAGTCTCACTCACCCGTGGGCGCGAGCGGGCGCGGTGACGTCAGCGCCGGCCGCTATCAGCACCTTGGCGGCGGCGTGGTGGCCGTGGTGAGCGGCGGCGTGCAGCGGCGTGTACCCGTCGCGGGTCCGAGCGGAGCACTGCCCGCCGCCAGAGATCAACGCTTGTAGCACCGCTGTGCGGCCCTCCGCTGCCGCCAGGTGCACCGGGGTCAATCCTAAAATGTAAACAAGGGACTGTTTTGAAAATCGAATAAACCTACAATACATTTACTGGGCTCATAGGTCAGTTGGTGGTAGCTCTGCTTTCTGAACAGTAGGTCGTGGGTTCGATTTCCAACCAGGACCAATTCATCGTTTATCACCCCGTCCATTTGTGAAAACTGTATCGAAATCGGTTACGTAGTGAGTTTATCGTGTTCACACAGACAGCGGGAGGGCTTGTATTAATATATGTAGTGATAATTTTCTGGCAAGTGGAACTTATCAACTTACAATTTTTAATTCCCGACGAAAAAGAGGATGTAAGTTTTTGGTGTTTATCTGTGTTTCTGTTGCATCGTAGCTCTGAATTTTGATTTTTGATTGTTTTTACTGAAAGCTGACCTGGTCGAGATGGTTCTTAGCTATTATTTATGAAGATCTGTTTAGGCGTTTCATGTTTAACAGCATACTACCTCGGGAATCTTTAAATTTTCTTAAAATGGACTGGTTTTTAAAACAGTCCTACTTACTACTCCTTACTTACCGTTGTTAGCAGGGACATTGACGTCAGCACCGCGCTCTATCAACATCTCGACGCAGTCTTCATGCCCCTCCTGCGCCGCCATGTGTAGCGGTGTGAAGCCCGCCTTGGACTTCACGCTCGGATCCGCATCTATTTATAAAAACATTAATTTATTTCTGGCAACACCGTTACACAGATCCCAGTATTTTCTGCAACATGGTCCGTTTCGGCACCGTTGGTGGCACGTGTAGGGATTCAAAGGGTACTCACATACGGACGCGAACATCTGCACCCCCTTTTTGGTTTTATGCGGAGAGTCCCACTCGACTCGACTCACTGGGCGCAATTTGGTATTTATACGTGACACATATTTTTGAGACTTCGGTGGTGAAATCGGGTGGATGTTGTAGGTATGCATATTGAATATGACATGCATCCTGTACAGCTAAACGTAAGTACACAGTAAGCGCTTTCTTTTAAACACAATCATGTCATTAATTCCGTATCAGCCTCTAATGTTCCCACTGCTGGGACACCGGAGGATAATTGAGAGTAAATGGGTTTTGATCTACCACGGGAGCCCAATCCTGATTAGTAGATGTCAGATGTCTTCGAATATTAGGTTCTAAGACATGCCAGTTTCCACACGATATTTTCCATGAACGTTTCGAGAACATGGTATTGCGCACATCAATATTTTCCAGTGAAAAAATCACTGGTGCACGTGTTGGTTTGAACCAGCGACCTTCAGATGGACCACCACACTCTCTGCCATGTATATCACATCTGTTTTGTAGACAGGAATTCCTAGGCAAATCTATGGTTCTACTACTTAATGATAGTACTGATAAGAAGTTTATTAATTGTAAGTGTGCGAGAAAAATCTGTAAAATCAAATATGGCTACTTGTGTGTTATTGATATTGAAAGTGTAAGAAAGACAAGGAATTTCGTAGACAAGGCGGTCACATTTTCAAGCGTTCAGACGTAAACAGACCGAGAGAAAGTTCTTATAGTTGAGAACCAGTCCGAATACTGCCGTGACAGAGACCAGGTATAAAACAAACAACGCATATTACGTCATATTGTATATCTATGACGTATATATGACGTAATTTTTGTTCTTTGTTTTGTATAATGAACGTATAGTACGCGGAACTCCTCATCGCTTTCCGTCTGCGAAATTTCCAAGTGATTGCAGTAAACGTAATTTAGTGATGTAAAGTTGGGACTATCTTGGCTACTCTAAAGTTGGCTGTAGAAGGTCAAAATATATTGCTATATGTATAGGCAGACACCACACAAATAATAAATATATGACGTGTCAATTAGAATTGCCACATGTTGACAAGTCTCTTCAACTAATATAAAAAATTGCTACTCAAGTTAGCAATAGTTCTTTAGACACTCGTGGTGTTACCATGGCTTTTCAGCGCCAAAATGGCGTCAGTCAAATATGGACTAAGATTAAACAACAGCGCTCTGGTATAGCCAAAATCAAATATGGACTAAGATAAAACAACAGCACCCTGGTATAGATATAGGGTGCTGGAGTCCCATTAAAAAAATCGAGAAAATCTACACCCTGTCAAGGTCTTTTCACTCTTACTCCTCTAACTTTCCCAAATACTCCTTTAAACTCTGGCCTAAAATTTAAAGACATCTGCTCCAGCTTGGAAGCTAATGTTCATTTTTGTATTTTTCTAAATGTTTATAATTTTTAAAACACGTTACTCAGATTTTTTTAATATTGTTTCTGATAACTATTATGACAGCCTGTCATCCAATTCTGGCCTGACGTAGCCTTCTGGGACACCCTGTAGAATAGAGACCAGTGACGGTGTCAGATAAAATCTTTTGCAGCCAACTTCAGAGTGCTCATAATCTTGTCGGAGCTGTGGTAAACTCACCGTGCTCTAGCAGAGCGAAGGCAATGTCCGGGTGGTTGTGCCGGCAAGCAATGTGCAGCGCCGAGTGGCCATTTTTCGCCAGCGCGTGAGGGGACGCACCTACAGACATACATACTAGCTTACAGGCCTATCTTGGCCAGTCTGAACTTGGCTGCGAAAGCGTTGTCCCGCACCATGACTAAAACATGGGAAGACTGCAGCCAAATTCAAATTAACCAAAATACATCGGCTCAAATGTCTCTTACTAGCAAAATACAAAAAGGGTCTGTTTCACCGTCGTCAGTTCCTGATATCTTGTTTTACAAATGACAAATTATAATTTTCTATACTCACACGAAAATCGAAATGGCAAGTCTTTGATGTCAATTGACCATAAGTGTGAAGCGAAATACTTGTTAAGAGTAATTTTATTATGTACAATAACTTTTTGTTTTCACCGACGATATACACAGTACCTTAGCTTTTAAGATATAATTAGCATAATTACTAACACTAAGAAATGAGAGAAAAATACCAGAAAGTGATTTCTCAGAAATCAGGAAACGGTAATAGTTTCTTGATATCCAGTCATCATTGATTATTGCGCATTTTGTACCTTTAATTCAGTTTCACAACTTTCAAATACGAATTTATTTCATACCAAGAAAGATATTACAAAATTTAATACAGTAGCCATCATATTTGTGGGTAACACTATTGTTAAAATAGGGTCCCAAAATAGGCGAAGCTTGTATCTTGGTGACCCTTGATTTCCTATTAAATGGTTGCTGGTGGGATTAAGGTAGAAATAGTTTACTTTGTAACATGCTTGGCACATCATATGATCGTCGTTGTGTCGGCAAGCAATACGGTGTGGCACCGAGTGGCCATTTTTCTTAGTGATATCTGGTACATACATATACCTACACTATCATTTACTTAAAATATGTGAGGAAACAATACAATAAGAATACAATGAAATGAATATTGTAGCAGAAAATCTTGTTTATACCGATTTTACCTTTATCTAGAAGCAGTAGCGCAATATCGGGGTGTCCGTAGTACGTGGCCATATGTAGAGGCGTGATATGGCTCTTTCCCGGCGCGTCGGGCTGTGCGCCTCTAGCCAGGAGCAGTCTCGCTACGTTGATGTCTCCGTATTTCGCCGCGAGGTGCAACGGAGTAAAACCTTTGCGAGTTTCTGCCTCTATGGGCGCGTTGTTGTCTATAAGTATGGCGGCCACTTCTTCTTTGCCTGTGTGAATTTAACTCGGTTAAATAATAGAAAAACCGTGAGATGGGGCAAACCATACTCATACAGTCATAATCTTAATTAATAATACATTTTTTAACAACACTATAAATATAATTCCGTTCTATTTTCAGTATTTATTTTACTACATGTAGACAGTTTAATACACTGTTTGACTTTGTGAATCTTGTATGTAGTAAGATCTTGTGAACTGAAGGTAGGAAGTATGCCTTACCCTCTTTAGCAGCAATATGTAGAGGTGTGTATTTGTCTTTGGTGGTGGCGGTGACGTCAGCGCCGTGTTGCAGCAACAACGCGGCGATGTCAGCGTGTCCCAGTCTCGCTGCAACGTGCAGCGGAGTTTGTTCCTCTCGCGCTCTTGCGTCCACCTGAAATGACGTCATTTAATTTCCGTATCCCGTATAGGTTTAAAGAACTTTACAGTTCAGAACATTTCTCATAAAACCTACAGAACAGAACTACTAATAGTGTTCTATAAATTTTAACTATCATGTTCACAACATTGTTATTCGAGCTACCGAGATATTTATAATGATTTGTGAATTTTGTTGACACCCGATATTTCGACGCAGTTTCATGCGTCATGGTCCCGGGTAAACTGAAGTCCTAGCGAGGTGCGGTGTGCAAATCATTGGCAGACATATCGGTCTGTGAATGTCGGCGTCTGTGCCCCTGGGCCACCACAGTTCTGCTATGTTAACTAGACTAACTTAGAAGGTAGAAGGGGATGACGCAGTACCTTGGCGTTGTTCCTAAGAAGGACTCGCACAAGGTCCGTCTGGTGCGCTCTGGCTGCCAAGTGGAGGGGGGTCTCCCCGCGGGCGGTGGCCGCGTCTGCCGCTGCGCCCGCGCCGACCAGCACCAGCGCTATGTTCATGCATCCCATGAATGAGGCTACGTGAAGGGGGGTTAGCCCGGATTCTGTTGTTGCCGATTTACCTGTAACATACGTTAAACAAGTGGATGATTAGACTTCTAAATTTTTATTTTTTATTTCTCGTCCTCAGGTGATAAATGCCATTTAAAAAATAAATAAATAAAAGATACATCCGAATCCAAATTACTATATTACGATCGAACTTTCATGAAATTTTGTGAATCTATTTATTCTGATGTCACTGTTATGGATCTTTCCAATTATTTTGTTTTGTATTAGGAGAATATTCATAACAATTTAGTCCAAACTTATTTATATTATAATAGTAACCCGACAGATGTTTTCAACTTGATTCACAATGGGCTATCAAACGGCAAAAATGGTGGCAAAAATGTCATAGAAAAATGTAGTTTCCGTTTTTCTCGGATTTCCGACTTTTACCGTGAATTTTCCAAATAAATTATACTAAACAAACCTTGTGGCGACTATTACGAACAACGCAATAGAAATCAGCCAAATCGGTAAAACCGTTTTCGAGTTTCAGCGACACTAACGAACAGCAAGTGATTTTTGTCAATAGATGTAATATTACCCAAAAATTCTCTGCGTTTATAATTTGTTCCTTGCTCGTAATCAAGCTAGATTCATATTAAAATAAATATACGTACTTGCGCCATACTTGAGGAGTAGTTCCACGACTTTGAGCCGGTTCTTCTTGCAAGCAATGTGCAGCGGCGTGAATCCATTGAGTGCCCGTGCGTTCGCGTCCGCGTTTCTGTCTAACAGGAGTTTTGCCACCTGAAAAGTTGGACATATAGTACGGTAAGATAAACTTATGATACATATACACGTAGAAGAACCAGGGAGCTCTTAGAATTAGCAAACTGAAGTGGCAATGGGCAGGCTATATAGCTCGAAGAACCGACAACCGCTGGGGAATAAAGGTTCTTGAATGGCGACCACGAACCGGCAGACGCAGTGTAGGAGTGAGTACTGATAGTACTGATAAAATACATGTGCCGACCCTACTTAGTGCGGGATAAGGGCAGAAACATGATGTTGAGTTGAGAGCATGTGTGGTATTTGGTTGTGGTAGTAGAGCCAATGAAATGCTTCAATTTTACTTGTAATATATTTACACAACTTATATAAACAATTTAAGAAGGTGCGAGGTATAATTAAACAGTAGAACTAATAAAATATAAAAATTTGAATTGAGGAAAATTGCGTCGAGGAAAGCTAGAAAAGAAGAGACCTTTTTAAGTCTGCGCGCGGCGGCGCTGACAGTTGTCACTGCGCGCGCAGCTGACCCAAGAAGAGTTCCACCATGCGCGTGACCTTCTCTTTTATTTATATTGTTATTCATATTGTTTATTTATTATACACACACACCACAGCATGCTTAAAACCTCCGTAACTCTCAGTGGCAGGAATAGTGGTAACAGCCCTTATTTAAGACAATACTTTAGGTCGATCACTAAGACTTTAGTTCATTTGGACATGTGTGTTTACCTTGACGTGTCCACAATGGGCGGCGACGTGCAGAGCTGTCAAGTAGTCAACCGTGACGTCATCGATAGGGGCGCCCTCGCTCAGCAAGACCTTGGCCGTCTCCACGTGTTCGCCTTGCACGGACATGTGGAGAGGAGTCAGTCCGTTCTGAAATTAAAACCACAGATCAAAATCACTTCTGTCAATAGATAAATAGCTCTTGCATTTGAGCCAAAAGTACCGTCATATTGCATACTAACAAAATCGAATAAAACTGTCACAGGGCCCAATGATATTCGGTCCTGTGACAGTTGTTATTCTAGTTTGAAAAAGTCAAAATATTACACTTTTATACATATATCACGCACGTACGCACACACCCACACCAAACCATGGAACTATAATTACAGGTACAATGTCACAACGCTCGGTCTTACTCCAATACTATTTATTTTGTTTATTATAAAAGTTGTAAAAGTTTGTAACTTTTACTTTTATTTTAATATTTGTTTTTGTATTATAGGTATACCAACAGTAATCATGTGTTTTATTTGTAATCGAAGTTTTTGGTATATAAAGTATTTTTATTTAAAGTTTCACAACGTGACTCGCAACATGTCTCGAAACATATCTTGCAACATGTCTCGCAACATGTATCAACAAGTTGTACGAACAACTGTACACAGGATTTGATATGCTTATATAGATCAGATACGGTACCTGGTTGGAAAGAATGCCGATTAAATTACATGCAGTGGATGAATAAATTGAATACTTTCAAGTACAATAAGTTACCTTAGTTTTGCTAGTGATGGGCGCGCCGTGGTGGAGAAGTCTGGATACGACATTGCTGTGGCCCGAGCGGGCCGCACAGTGCAGGGGAGTCAGCCCATCCCTAGTCACCGCTGCTATGTTTGCACCTGAAAATCATTATTCAAAGCTATACTACAATTTCTGTGGTTGGTTATAAAAGTAGTGAGTACATGTATATGAATCCACACAATGATTGGTAGTAATTAACAAGAACATCATTTAAAAATCGAAAAAAAAACACCGACTTTAATACTTTCAAAGTTGCAAAATACGCTATGTCGTTTGCTTGGATGACATATATTTTAACAACCAAACTATAGTGTTTTCATAAAAATAACTGGAAAAAATAATAGAACCGATTTTGTTAAAATTTCTTTGGGACCAATCCGAAAGCATATCCTTCCATAAAAAAAAATCCAAACCGGTTGATAAATAACGTATAAGTACCTAAATAACGATAACCTCCGGAAGGAGATTGAAAAAAAAAAAAAAAAAAAACAACGTTTACACACTCATACCTCTGCACTAGGATTCCCTGTGTCGCAGATGGCATGGACGAACACAGAAACACAAGACAAACACCCAAGACCCGAGAACAAACTTCATGCTCACCACACAAAGTGTGCCCCGGCCGGGAATCGAACCCGGGACCCCTCGCTTCGAAGGCAAGGCTACTACCAACTAAGCCACGGTGCCGCTCTAGCGAATAACATGTTGTCTTACCATGTTCCACGAGTAAATCCAGCATCGCTAGCTGCCCCCATTTGCTGGCCACATGCAGCGGTGTGATGTTGTGCTTGGCCGCCCTTCCAGCGTCAGCGCCGGCAGACAGCAGCGCCTTGGCCACCGAAACATTGCCGTAGTGGGCCGCTATGTGTAGCGGTGTGAAGCCGGATTTCGAACAGGCGTCCGGATTGTGTTCATTCTGGAACAATACGTGAATCATATCTCTGCACCAGGATTCCCTGTGTCGCAGATGGCATGGACAAACGCAGGAACACAAGACAAACTCCCAAGACCCGAAAATTTCATGCTCACCACACAAGGTGTGCCCCGGCCGGGAGTCGAACCCAGGCAGGCTACCAACCTACTTCGAAGGCAGGGCTACGATCAACTAAGCCACGGAGCCGCCATTAATATTATTTTTAAATTTATGTAACTTAAGGAAGCGAATGAGTTGATTGCCCACCTGAAGTGGTGACCCTCGTCCGTGACAACAGTGATACGACTTGAGTCCTCGTCGAGCTACGAGAATATACAAGTCACAACCCGTTGCGCCCGTCACCCAAGATGGGCATGTTATTGTATATTAAAGAAGTCAGTCAGAACAGGCTTACTAAAGCAAATAGGACTTAATTCACCAGGGGAAACGCTGAAACAGTGCTGCCAACAACCCAGAGTCCTTCTCCGGTACATGAAGAAGTTGAGACGGCTGCGGTTGATTCCCTACACGTACCCCCTGGCAACCAAAAGTAGCAGTAGAACTTGTGCCAAGATCGTCCGCAGAGGTACTGCTACCACACCTGTAATCTCCGCCAAGCAGTAGTGCTCGCATTATTGTGTGAGTGCCGGTGAAATCATATGCGCATAAGACGTATCATCCCGTCTCAGGTGATGGTCGCAGCAGGATGAATGCAACTCCGTGTAAAATCCAAATCTTATACTGAGTCCCATTACTGTTGTCATGGCACATAAAAAAACACCTCTATACAGGCTTAGTCACCTAGAATTAGAATCAGATCCTGGATGTTCTTCACAGATCTAATCCTAATTCTTCCGAAGCTACCCCAAGAGTACCTCAAGTAATAGAGTAGCTGCTTTGACGTCGTTCTTCTTGGCTGCAATGTGTAGCGCGGGCAGGCGGACCTTCCCCCTGGTGTCGGACTCCAGCAGCTCCGCGACCACCCGGTCGTGGCCCTGCTGCATCGCCACCGCCAACGGCGTGAAGCCATCCTGAAAGTTATCACACTTATATTATAAGGAGGAATGATTTCTATGTATGTTTGTATCGGAGTCGAAAACTACTGAATGGATTTGAAAAGTTCTTTCAAGTAGAAATCTACATTATCAGCGAGTGACATAGGCTATGTTTTATTTTCAAAGTGCACGGAAAATTATATGGCCGCCGAAACGAAGTTCGTGAGAAACTTATGTTTAGTAAGTAAGTGATAAAGGTTTATTTCATTTTAAAAAAATAATCATACACTCTTTTGAAAATCTGTTTAACAAAACACAAAACGTAATGAAATATTGAGATAAAATAAAGTCTGAATAAAAATACTTCATTTGCGTTGAATATTAATTAAAAATAATAAGAGCGCGGTAACTTGCAGATATCGCATTATAATTTGGCGCTTGTACAAACCATACCATGGAGAATAGTTAGAATGGGGGATTTCACCGGGAAGAACGAGTAAGAAACCTCGAATAAAAAATAAGTTACGTACTTGAAAGGTTTACTAGCTACGGATAACAAGGATGATCACGATGACGGAATCTCTCTCGAGAAACCTTGGCAATATCACAAGTTCCTTACCTCTGTGGCCAGGGTCTGGCTGGCTCCAGCAGCCAGCAGCATCTTGACACATCCGGCGTGGTTCTCCTGAGCTGCCATGTACAAGGGAGTGAAGCCCGCGGCAGATTGCGCGTCGGCCTTCGCCCCCGCGCCGAGCAGCGCCTTCGCTACCGACTCTTGGCCAGCTAGACATGCTATGTGAAGTGCTGTGTTTCCTGAAAAGGATCAAAGCGACGAATCAAGGAAAGGAAATATCAATTATACAATAATATTATGAACTAGTTGCGACCCGCGGTGTTAACCCCGGCTGACTATCCCATTGAAATATTTCACTTTTTAGGGATAAAAAGTAGCCTATGTATAGTATACATGTTGCGAAACATTCTTTGGCGAGCCTCATAGCTCTGATGATAGCTCTGCCTTCTCGTTGTAAGTCGTGGGTTCGATCCCCACTCAGGACAAGCATTTGTGTGACAAACATTAATGTTTGTTCTGTGCTAGATGTCAATATGTATTCTATAAGTATTCTATCAGCTATCTAGTTCCCATAGTCCCATAGTTTGGGGCAAAATGGCGCTGTGTAATAAAGCACACAAATAGAAAAATAAAAAAAACTTGTGCCCTTTACACCTATTAAGCCTCTGTTGTAAACGAATATCAGTTTTTTTTAATTATTATTGTTCTGACAGGAAAATCTCCCCATCTATATTTAACTGAGGGCCTAAGATGCAGATTTTACCCGGGAAAAGATTGGAAAGGAAAATTATAGCAAAATTTCTCACCTTTTTTCGTGGACGAGTCAACGACCGCGCCTCTTTTGAGCAGTTCCTCGACAACTGAAATGTGGCCATCTTTCGCGGCGAGATGCAGAGCGTTTAGCCCGTTCTGAAACAAGAAAACGATTTATTATTACCATTAATTATTATGACAGACCAATAGATTTATAGTTTGACCGAAACTGCTGTACCATGCCATAGGTATGTGCGCGGCGAGGAGGGGCAGGACAGATGGGTGGTGCGATATCTCGTGATATACAGACCGTTATTTCAGTGGCCGAATATTTCAAGAAATGAAAAGCAAAACAAGAAGGCTTTGAATATAATAAAAACTATGTATTTTTTTATATATTTAAATATTCACTGTGAATAAAACGTGCCTAATTACTTATTTCATTTTCCATTAAAGTAGTATTATAATTCCAGATACGAAGCTATCTCTATAGCTGTAAAATATTCCAAACTTATATCGTCAGACTTCCGACAATACCCAACTCATGCTCTTTCTTTCCCGCTCCGCACTTCTCCGCGCCTTCCCATAGCGTGGTTCAGCGGTTTCGGTCATACAGTAATTAAAGTTGCGCCTTCGCACTTCCACTAAAAGTCCGCGTGACGCTATCAAGGTCATCTGCGGTCAATAGTCCATACTTTGTCTCCAACATTTTTGGGGCGGGCAGGTTTTAAAGCGCAGATCGCGTGTCTTAACGCTTTCTGTAGGCCATTTGTCATTCTATCCCTTTTTAGTTTATACATTCATGTAATAAATAACACCCTTGGGGGCGACCAAGTTGCCCGCTTCCGTAGGAGGGTAAACTTAGAATCCCTACACGTGTCCCTGGGTGGTGCGGAAGTAACACTAGAAAGTGAGACGTTACATTCCCGTCTGCTGATTTCATGGGCGTAGATTGCTGTTGTCATGGGCGGGAGTAACCAGTTGCCACCAGGTGAGCCCTCAGATCGTTCCGCCACTTCCACATATCCTAAGGCAAAGCAAAATTCCCGCACGGTCAGCTGTCATGCCATAGCTATCTGCGACAGCTTATAAATTCATGAAAAAGTTTTTGTGTCGAGTGGGGACTGCGAAGACTGATTTGCGTTTTGTTAAACTTTCCCGTATACCAGCTGTAGCACATAAAACTGCCTGTAATGTTATGATGTCCAAAATTAAACAGCCAAACAAAAGGAAGCTGAGATTCTTTTGTAAAAATGGCAGGTGGACCTTATCTCGTGCCAGACATTAATAAGTTATGGCAGTAAATATACCGAGGAAGTTTGGAAGTAAGCTATAAAGTTTAAATGCAAAAGTTAATACCCCGTCTCAGAGTGACGGGCGCAAACAGCGCAATTTCGTCAATTTTTGTGGTACTTGATTGGTGATCTACTGTTTCAGATAAAACACAAAAAACCGAGCGATGCTCCTTCGCCCAGTTAATAATAAATAAACGTACCTCCAGTACTTAACGATATGATTTCTCATACTACGCTACCGGATGTGAATGTTTTTCACACAAATCTACACCATCAGCAACAACGCTGCAAAAACATTCCTACGGTCGCGTTTAAATGAAAAAATATGCGATCAATAATTATCGTGGCAAAAGCTCAGTCATGCAGAAAATGTGCCAGTCACACTACCCAAATAGTCACCGGTTGTAATTTTAATTATCTGCAGAGCAGTATTGATCGATTAATTTAGGTTTATGATATGCAGTCTGTGCTACACACCGCGGCGCTATTGAAAACCATGGACATCGAGAATGAACTCACAAAAAAGTCGAATACTATTGTACTGTCTGTTTTTCTGCAAGCCTGTAATAAATAGCAAAAGCTCAGTGCCCGTAGTTTCTTTCTTTTTTTTCAGAATTTCGGGTTCTGTTTCACTTCGGGAACTCGGCTGGTGGGAACAGGTATATTCCTCTATGCTTACCAGAACCCACGTACTATTTTCATGTTCCTTACAACAAAATGCAAAGCATTGGGCTTACAGTTGTAATGCATGGATAGCTGTTATAAAACTGATATGGACCTATCTAGAAAATCATTAAAGCCAATTAAAAATATTTTTCCTAATTTATAATTTTAATGAGTATTCAAAAAATTTAAAGTGAAACCATCAAAAAAGGTTGCTGGTCACTGTAGTCTGTTCAAAAGTCAATGCACGAACTTGTCTTGGGATTTGAAACAGACTATATGCCTAAAACCAACGCTGCATCGGTATTTTCCTGCAGCAATTGCTGAGAGGTGATTTTTTTTTACAACCAAACTATTCAACCGATTGTGATAAAAATTTTATGGGATTTATCTGAGAGCATATCCTTTTAAACTAAAAAATGATTATTGAAAATAGACTTTTTCTATAATATGTTATATAAAATGTTTAAGTCTATGTTCAATAATAAATACCCAACCTCAGCTCAGTTGGTAGAATCTCTGTCTTCTGTGCTGTAGCTTTTTTGTATGACGTGTGATGAACACAATTGTTAGTTCTGTCTGGTAATATGAATTTTATATATTATATATATGTAATAAAAAAGAGTGTATAATGAGTGCTTAATATTTCACAACTTTGCTGATGACTATTGATACAAAAAACTGTCTAATCATCAAAATAGTTCGATTCGTTATTGCCCCCGCAGCTGTGACCAATCACGTATATTACTATCACGGTTCCAATCAAACTTATTTATCAAGACAGAAATAGATCATAATAATATGATTTATTTGTACCATTCCGTAATGAATATTTTCCATGGTCAAACAGGAAATGATATAATTTGTGATATTGCTGTCGAATTGTGTTTACATAGAAAAATTACGTATTGTTTGGATGTTTTTAAATAACAGGTCTACGTGGTTTGACAGGTGATTGTCAAATTGTGAAACAAGAAAGGAAAGAATCTGTCTGTCCATGAGAGTGAATTTTAATTTTAATTATTGTTTATAAATCATTCTGCTCTTCAATATTCTTGTAACTTCTCCAAAATAAACTGGCCACATTTTGTTACAATTAACCCAAATGCAGAAAAAAACTTGCGATAGCACATTAACTCGAAAATTGACAGAATTTGTGTGGCTTAAGACACAAAAGACCAAAAAGAAAATGAAGAAGAACAAAACATCTGTCGTATCAGTTACCAGTAGTTACTTATAATTATGTCAGCTCAGAATGGATAGCGATATATTCGACCCCGTGATCTGTGGGTCGAAAGTAGTAATTAACTCTTCCTTGTCTACTTTCCCTATAATTAGAAAATACTAACATAATACAGCTGTAATTAATTTTGGTTCAGTAAGCTCTCAATGCAAATTAAATGCACGGTTAGCCACAATGTAAATAATTACCAGTAAGCCCACAACACGAAATAATAGACGTAGCAATTATCATAATAGCAGCTTAGTAGAGTATCCACGCGTAAACGATTAGTGCGATGCGTAATTGGATCATATTATTTATGCTCTGTGAATTTTCTTTTCTAAGGTTGTATCCCGTTATGGAAAATTACGATTTTCGAGGTGTTAGAGACTGAGCATGGTGGTAGGTTCGATGCCCGTGTTATGATGATAGCAATACTTATAAAGTTCGTTCAAAGAAGTCATCAACATATTTTTTATGAAACAAAAGTGACGGGTCTTGCTTCAGTCTGCCTGATGTCAAGTGGTTATCTCCGCTCATTACAACTGCAATACGACTTAGGCCCTCCCCGACCGAAGTATGAGAAGACCCAAGTCACACTCCGTTGCGCTTGTCACCCGAGACGGGGATGTTACGTCTCATGCGCATGTGATTTCACACACCTTCGGGCGAACTTTGCACAAGATCTACTACTTATTTTTTACTCCTTTAACACCACTCAGGGGGATGTGTAGGGATTCAAAGGGTGCGAGAACCCTATGGACGCGAGCAACTGGACCTTCCACAAAGTTATAACATTGCCACAACAAAGCATTATTTGCTTATTTATGTTCCGATTGTGATCGGCTAAATGTTAATAATGTCGGCTAATGTCGACGGTGGCAACACCAAAACCCAGAGGTCCCAAAAAGTTGTATTATACTTAATGTTTGTCACGACTTTTCAATTTCTTGTTACGTATCAATTTAGCAAGAATCTAGAAGCGCAGGAGGTTGGATTTCAATTAATACTGCATCGAATCGATCTCACTCATAGCAGGAATATATTAGAAATTAACTATCAGTTCCATTTCATAATGACATCCTGTATTTAACCATTAAATTACTCTTAATTGGATGGACCAAATATCTGCAAAAAGTTCGCACGGGAAAGTCCGGAAACGCCTCCAACCATAATTACTGTCTTTTAATATATTTTTCTCGTTGCTGGCAATCGTAGCATAAGTACAGATAAATCCTGTATCTGTATTAATTTACGCAATTTAAATCGTATGATATTTTGATCATAGTCATAATCCTAATATATATAAATCACTAAAATGTTTCTACCTGTGTCCGTTATAGACTTTGAAACCATCCAACCGATATGCCCCAAACCGGTTTCATTAGAAAGGCAATAATGCAATGATGATTTTAGACCACTAAAACAATGCAATAGGCGCAAAATGAATTAATTTTTCGGCTATCCGCTAGTAACACTAAAAATGTGAACCAAGCTATTACGAAAGCCCTAATAAAAAAAAAATAATCTTCAATTCGTATTAGTTTCAAAAAAAACCATTGTTGAACCATTGTTGCCTGGGAACTAAATAGATGACCCTGGTGGTATCATAAACTAGCTTCATTCAAATAGAATAGGTACCTACTCTTTCATGATCACCGCACCTGCCAGGATGTCCTCAATATGGTATCTGATTGCATGCACTGCATGAAATTATGTAATCAATTACATACAACGCGTACCTGATAAATATCAACGAACGAAAAGATGAGTGAACCGAATCAGCCGGTTTGTTAACACGAGCGAGAGAAAATCGAGTTAGTTGATTGAATTATCCGCGACTCGGGAGTGTTCATTCGATCAATCACTCCGGAATCACGGACTGATGTAAGTCAGATGTAGACAATACATCAACGTAGTCAAGTTAAAGTAAAACAAATCTTTATCTCCGTTCGATTCTTAAAAATTACTTGCTAACATTTAAAAAAATATATGTATCTATACCTATTCAAGCTTGTACGGCTAGCGCTTGTTCAAACCCTATCCGACCCTCCATTGGGAATAATAAGCAAGAAACCCCTAAAGGAAGGATTAATTTATTTCGCCAACAAGCAGACTCCTATCTCAAACTATGTAGACCCAGCGTAGATAATTTTTGCATCTGTAGCGGCTTGCTACTTGTAATTATCGATTAGATGGGGTGATTAGAGATATAATCTGAAATCCTACGATTGACTTTAAAGCCACTATTTTTTTTATTCTTTAAAACTGACAGAACGAGCTCACGGCCCAGCTGATGTTAAACGGCTCCAGCCATTACAACGAGGACTTAGGTCTTTTAGTTGCTCCTTGGCAGCAACCATAAGATCCGTGTAGTAGTAGGAACTCACATACGTACGCGAGCTAATCCCCCCATTTTTCTGGTCTAAATTGTAACCAGTGCCTACTCAGTTTTGATATGGATTTATTAAGTCTAAATTGATGGCTTTATATCGCTTGCGTGCTTTAAAAGTATTTTAAAAGGGATTCAACGGTCTTTACTTAATGCTGATTTAGCAATTGTAACCGATGGGCCACAATCTTCGGGCAAAGGCAAAGGAGGAATTCCTCCACCAAGACAAGTGAAAAGAACGAAGTACATTGACTAATGAATGCACACGTAACTGTTCGTTCTAGTTGCGCAGACGCCGTTTCATTAATGGCCCCTGGAGATTGTAATGGGCAACACGGGTTCGAATCCGCAGGGACACGGTTTACTCTCATTTGGATTTGTAGGTGCAAGAAAGTGTTGGAACATTCAATTGTTTTAAAATTTTCCGTGTGATGACACGGCCACCAACTTGTAGTGGCTAATGATGACGGCTCCGTGGCTTAGGTGGTAGAAACCCTGCCTTCGAGGCTGGGACACACTTTGTGTGGTGAGTATGAAGTTTGTTCTCGGATCGTGGGTTTCTGTGTTTGTCGATGGCATCTGTGAGACGGAGTCCTAGTGCCGGGGAATGAGGATCGACATTTTACCTCTTTCTTAATTTGTGGGATGTCTTGCCAGAAAGAGATAATACAGTATATCCAAATCCAATCAAAAGGCATCCAATCGAAACTGCCAACAAGCTGAAACCTAATTCCCGTTGGGACTTGAGGCCATTCTTCTCGTAAAAACTCACCGAATTGCATGTGTTGATGTCCTTAACCGCTCCTGAGTCGAGGAGGTCTACTACAGTGTCGAGTTGACCTGCGCGCGCAGCCCGCAGGAACGCAGTGTTCGGGTCTATCTGGAACCAAGAAAAAAAAACATCAACTCTTCCGATCTTAGCTAGTCTTGCATTTTTTATACTACTGAAGTGACAATCATTACAACAGCAATATGACCTAGGTCCACTCAAGTCGCATCCCATTGCGCCCATCACCAGATACGGGGATGTTACGTATCATGCACCTGTGATTTCACCGGCGCCCACCTTTCCCCCGGAACACAGCAACATAAGAGCATCAATGCTTAGCTGCCGGTTACCAGGTGTGGGGCATTGCTTCTCCGGAAAAACTTGGCACAAGTTCTAGTGCTACTTTAAGTTGATCCTTTCGCAACATTTGGAAAGGGAAACTAGAGAGTTCTCACCAACGGACGCGAGCAACTGCCCCCCATTCGATTTTTTGTCCATCGAATTAATGAGCTTCGACAATATTATAATAAAGCAGTGTCAGTTATTGTATGAGCCAGTGCATAAAAGACCTTGTCTAGTTAATTGGTCCAGTTTAGTCCGTAATAACTACACGTCTTATTTACAGTAAATTATAAATCATTTATAATTATTACTCGTACACCTGGCTAAATAAATGACCGCGTTAATTAGTAGTAAAAGTTCATAAGCAACATTTTGCTTGAAAATCTTAAGTAAAGTGTTTTAAGGCTACGAAAATATATTGCACTTTCTAGTCGTTCAACAATGTTTTTATTATGTAGGTAGACATACCTCTGAGATCTGAGTGTGAATTTTACGATTATACGTAAATATCTAAATATTTCTAAAATTGTATGAGTCTGTGAGGACTATACATGTGCTATAGATGAACCTACTTGTAGCCAAGTAGGTTCATAAGCTTGTTCTTATTCAGGTACAAGTATAGTTTTTTCCTACGATACCTTTTAAGAAGTCAGAACATAAACCTAGCTAGATAGATCACAGAAAGAACATAGTAGGACAGTACAAGAAGGCACAGCTAAACAACCGGTGCTGGATCCGGAGTTCATTAGTGGAAAGCGTTCAGATAACAATTTACTACCGTAACAGCCTTCGCAGAAACGTGGGCCTACTGTCGGCTAGCGAGAGCGGATGGGCTATGACATCAAGATGTCTTACTATCGGAAAGTAAAAGGTGCTTTTAATTGGTGCATGTCACTTGTATTAATTTATTTTAATTGAGAAATTGTTCGCTGAATTATTTATGGGAAAACAATGGCTCACCCCTTTTTACGTCTACGTTTCCTTGATGGTGTAAACCACAAAGTGTCTATTGAGACCCTGCCTAATCGGGGAAAAGGCGTGATTCTATGTATCTATGTTCTCTCTTGTGCGACATATAAATGCAGATCATCGCAAAAATAAGTTAACAACGGTTATGTCAAGTCATCTTCGTATCATCACTCGAGAAAATTAAGATAAAGCTTAGCGAATTCTCGGAAAGTTATTTACGAGACGCCTAATCTTTTTGTGGCTTCGTACTTTTGAAGCTCCCACCTAACGGATGGACTTGTGAATTGGAGCTATTAATCTGTCCAGCCGTTCAAAAGGTGATGAGCTCTTTTCCAAAAAATATCCACAAAGTCAGGACTTTGAATTTTCCAACTTGTTAACGCTAAACTCATTCCTTTGACGAAGAAGCAAGCGAAACAGTTCACATTTTACGTGGAATTTTGGACAACCTACAAAATAGATCAAATAGAATCCGAATTTGTCAACAAAAACAATTTTTGGACGACGGTCGTGCCAGTAATTTCACGGCTGGAACACGATCCAATCATTTGGCGAGACGATAAAATATGGACTTTTCGAATTTCTCGCTCCAATTACTGCATGACATGGGATGCGACACAAGTTCAGCTTGTGTGTTCCCACGATAGATAAACTGAACTGATGATGATATCTTTGGAAAAATACCGGCAGGGAGATTACTTACAGATCTGTCTCTGCTCAGAGGAATCAACTGTAACTATTAGTAAAAGCGTTGTTAAGTTGTTAAGAGCCAACTTTTATGTTTAAGATTCAGGAGCGGAAAATAGACATAAAACATGTCTACATATGGGACAGTTTGAATATAATAAGGGCACTTTGATAGGCGATTACTCCATTACGATAGCGTACATTGCCTTAATTAACTTTACACTAGTGATCAATTTCAACAAATCTTGAATTAAATTCATTCGCGTAAAGCAGCCCGCCGGCAAACGCGCCAATTATCATTTCATCAGTAACCTAAGTTTATCGTTAAAAATATCAGCTAAAATTTATTTCCTAGGTTTACTGATATTTATATAGCTTAGTTATTATCCAGTTGTACGGACCAGTATATTCCACTTAACTTCGCATTTTCATTTCCTTTTCAGTATATTTGTTTAAAAGCTCTCTAAATGTTATGAAAGGCCATAATATTATTACTTCGAACGGGATATTGAGATCGTTTTCAGAACATCAAGCAGGTCATAAAATTATTTAATGGGTTCTTACACGGCATCCATTTTATATGAAACAGAATACACTCATACATTGTTGGCACACTCATACTCATGCTTGTAGGTATAAATTGAATGTACTAGAAATAAATGGATAAGTAAATACTGGCCTAAAATATGCAGGTTGCAGATATAAGAGTAATACGGGCAAAATAATAATAGTTCTGCAGTAGAGATTCTCTCGGGACAAAAGACGAGCCAGAGAAGCAGGAAGTAAGAAAGTACAAGATACAATAAAACAAACTTTTCAAAAACTCTTAGCAGAATTGCTTGCTAAGCATTATTTTTTCCTACTTTAGTCTTACTCGCAAATTTAGCTGAACTAGCGTAAGTACAATTCTTATTAAAATGTACAGAATTGTGTCTCCAATTACACTTTTGAGTTGAACAACTTCCCAGACTTGGAGCCAGCTCAAGTTTATCGCATAACTGGAGATGACAGAACACTACCGTAAGCTGAATTGATTCGGTCGAGATAAGTTCGTGACCGCACCGAAGGCCGGGGTCTTAGAGATTTGCAAAGCAAACTACACAAAAGAATGTCGGGGAATATTTTCACAAGAATTTTTTGAGTTAAATGTATTTAGTAAGGGTTAATTTTACATTTAAATCCATCCTAAAATTCTACTAACCCTTGGCTTAAGCCCAGTTTGGGGGTTCAATTCCCTGTGAAATGTTTAAATATTCGCTGAAAATGTCACGAACCTAGCCTAAAATTCTGAGTTATTCTAGGTTGTTCCCATATATTCTGATCCACCCGGGAACCGTCACTAGTCACTAGTCCCCGGGTTGTAATTGGCAGTGGGTCCGATTGAGGGATCAGACAGGAACAACATAATTATGTAGTCAAAAAACTTGCATATATAGAATATAAAGATGATAATCATACCTTTTTATGATATAATTTACCATCTATTCAACAAATTGAAGAAAAAAACTGGTAATATAAGACAAAATATCAGTATGTAGGTGCTGTGAAAAATCACAGCGCTATTAAAACACCTAGATTGATCGAACTATTTTAGGGTTTAGAAAATTCATGGTTCGTCTAAATCGAACCAGCTAGAAAAATGATAAATGGATTTATTGATCGGACCACAAGAATTATTAAGAGTGCATAATTCGATTAATTAAACAAACGGTAAAATATTTCAAAAAATAGTTCGATTGTTGCAGTCTTTGCTATTGGCCCACGCGCACTCAGGAGAATTAGCAGTGAATTATAACTGGATTGAAGGGGTATATTTTGATTCAAAGTATAATATTTTCATGTTCTAAGTAGAATGATTGAAGAAACTTTAAACTTAGGTTATTAACAGCTTGCCATTTAATTTAAACATAATTTAAAAAGTTACAGAGCTGTTTGAGTTTTACTATTGTATAATAACTAAGAGTGTTTGCTCAAACTCAAATTTAAACTCACAGGAGATCCTTAAGTACTGCTAGCGTCTTCTAGGTAGAAGGCTTTTCAATCTAGAATTAAGACGATCAAGACCTAGTAAAGATATTACACGATTATATTTTTACACGAATACCAATTTTTAGACACAGAAATAGGGGCGAAGCAATCTCCTTCGCTAAGAAATTCAATAGCACGGTAACGAGATGAAACTGTAAATGAAGCTGTACGATACAAACGAGTGGATTCATGATTGCAACTATTTTTAACAGATTAAAAAGAGGATATTTTAATTCGGATGAATGTTATTTGCACTAAATCTGCGCCATTTGTGAACCTATTTTGATTATTCGTTTTTATTAAATATGATGTGAGGTACAACCTTCATCAACATCAACATTTTTTTCTTATTTCTATATAGTAATAAGAAAAAAAACATATTTAAGGGCAAAAAACAGGCACTTCTGTGTCTGAGTCGGTTATTGCGATTTTTTAATCACATTTTCGTTACTTAATACTTTCCTATACCAAAATAACTACATAATCAGACCATAAGGTAACTGAAAATATAAAATGAAGGAGAATTAAAAACGAGTCAATCCTAACCAAATATTTATGTTCTCGTCACCGTTTTGGATAAGAAGAAATAAAATATGAGCCTAGCTCATTTAAATTACCCTACTCCAACAATCTTTCAATTCCAATCAAAATAAATAATCCGAAACAGAAGCAAAATATTTTGTATCATAATCATAACATAAAATTTCCTAGAAGTCTAGAAATTAAGAGCAGTTACATCGTAAATAACAACATTCTAGACTTTGCTATCGTACAATTAAACAAAACAAAAAAAAATTGGAGCTCCTGAAAAACCCTTGTTCACTCCTGAAACTGTTTAACTCAAACACTTATGTACATCGCAACTTCACATCACACGCACAAAATGGATTGCATTTTCATTATAATAAAAGACCAACCACTAGAGTGATGGAGTACACCCGTCTCTCGAGCGGCAGAATACGCGCGCCGCACCACACCGCCATCGCGGCACTGGTGCTGCGCGGGCGCAGTTGACACCGTCACGGACCAGCGCACCCGCATCGACGCCATCGATCGCGGCGGCGCAAGAACTGATAGTGTAATAGTTACTGTGCTAAAACAGCTTAGGACAAAAAATCTTACGAGTTTTAACATTGTTTTCAGAACTGTAATGAACCTTGATTGTTTCGTATGTAATGATTCTCTAAGGGGACAGGCGGCTATAAAAACCTGTCTGTTTTTTATTTTTTGTCTTTTTCACCTGTCCCTCTTAGTATTTCCCTCTTTACTTTCGCATTGATTCCGTTTGCGAATGTTCAAAAACATATTTAGGTTATCTTCAGATAGTACCTGGTTCTGGCGATAACCTGAATAGGTTTTTTTAAAAGCACTATTGTGCACATAAAAGACGCAATGTTAGAGAAAGGTATAAGCTTGTTTAGAAGATCAAGATCTTTTGAGTATTTAACGAGGCAATAAGATTTCGTTGAAAATGAGTTCACTTAATCGTAAACAATGTTTCGGATAAACATATGTATTACGTGCATTGTCAATATTTACCTAACGTTTGGAATTTCTGGAATATGTATGCATCATTTGTAAAAATGCCTTTCAGTTGCCTTGTGTAACAAACACTATAATATATGGGTGTCTCATAAGTAATGTCGGTTTTCATATGTGAAATTCGTGTATTGTTAAGACATTATTCGTATTCCATACTATTTATTATAAAAACGTACTGCGTCGTCAATAAACAAAGAGAGAATGATTAAAAGAAAGTAAAGCAATTGTACTCTCCATAGAATAAGAGTTAGTCTTAACAAGTTACGACATGTTTAAATTGAGGCGTAGGAATTTTCACATATGAAAACCGACATTACTTATGAGACGCCCCTATATCTTCGCTTGCGAGACGGCCGAAGCCAAAATAGCTATTTTATTAAATACTTCTTACGAATACGTGTAGAAAACCTATCATCATTAGCACCATTTTATTTTCAGCTTCTTTAAATACGTCACTGAATGCAGAAGAAGAGGAAGGGATCCACGGCACATAAAATAATATTTTTTCAAACAAATTCAAAGCTATAGCCTCGTTTCTATTGGGACGCATAAATCGCGGGTTCTCGTAACCCTAAAACATAATTTAATATTGCAGGCACCGTACTTCCGCGTTACATTTGATCTACTAACCATAAACTAGAGTACAAACATTTGAGGGACCATTTTGGTGTACCTTCAGAGTCCCTACACGTGTCCCCTGGGTGGTGGAAACGGTACAACCCGAAGTAGCAAGAGAACTTGTAGCAACTTCGTCCGGAGAAGTACTGGCATCACATCGTCAAGCAGTGGTGCTGATGAAATTTCAAGCGCATGAGAGGCTACACCCCTGTACCAACGTAATGGGCGCAACGCAACACAACTCAAGTTTTCTCAAACTTATCGCTTATGTCTATGCGCGGCAGTATCCATTTAACATCTGGTGGCCTGATCTGTTAGCTCGTCCGGTCAGTTCAGTCACAAAAAAATAAAACTTTTTCTTCAAACGTTCAGATAAGATGCAATCAAAAAGTCACGTTTAATTCGTACAACCTCACGATTTGATAGTACCAGTCGGAATTTAATTTAATTCACCACGGTACCCAGGTAAGTGGAATGGGCAATTGGAGGAATCAAAATTTTCCGTGGAACACAAAACAGTCATTTCACGAAATAACTAGCGTTATTATAGACAGAATGCATTGCGTTAGAAAGCAACGTAATGACGGCATTGCAGTGGGCTGGAGTTTAGCCTGGCGTTCTGTACGTTCGCTTACTAGTTTTGTTTACCGTAGGTAGGACCCGATGGACTAATGATATCATTATGGTCGAGGGTTGACGGTGGATGGAGGTGGCTCAAGACTGCTGGATTTGGAAATGTATGGGGGAGACCTATGTCCAACAGTGGATGTATTTCGGCTGATACGATGATGATGACCTAATACTTTATCTATCTTTATAAATAAACATCAATTGCCGCATGAATGGAAGATTATCACTCAGAACGGCTCGATTCTGGCCCATTGCTAACTAAGTAAGAGAAGAACTATTGTCAAGTTCGCCAAAAAGAAGCACTACCACCACACCTGGTAATACGCCGCCAAACAGTGGTAAACTTACGTTACTGTTCCGGTGGAAAGGTTTGGGTGCGGGGGAAATAACAGGCGCATAAGAAGTTATATTCCCCGTCTCAGAGAGACGGCCGCAACGCGAAGCAACTTGGATATTCTCATACTTCCGTAAGAGGGAACCGGAGTCGTTTCGCTGTTGTTTATGGCCAGTCACCACTTTACGTCAGGTGGGATAAATAAATACTAACCCAGCCATGCTTGCTCTAAGCTGTGATACATCAGAGAATACGTGATTGGCAACCCTGACAAATTACTCGTTATCAACCCATGATAAATCGAACTACACAGTCTGTCTGTGTGATATGCTATCTATCATCACAAATCTGGGGAAAGCTTTTTATATTGACGCGCTATTATATCAGGTTTTTATGCTGCTTTGAGTTTGGTTACATACCGTTTGAGAATTGGTTGAGCACAAAAACCCTAATATATGGTTCGGAGTCTATAATGGCTTTGTTTATAAGCTACGATTCTCAGCCGGTGCCAACAATTGTGTGATGAGCACGAACTTCGTTTACTGGTCTTGATTATGTGTTTTGTGATGTCTTGCCACCTGTGACACGAAGCCTTGCCGCCTGGTATGATTGTTTGTGCGTTGTTGTATCAGCAGTCCCTACACGCATCTCTCTCAAATAGGTAATACGAATGTCCTAACAAAAGAAACTTGTTCTTAAACGTAATATCAAAAAACAACGTAATGTTATGCCCATTTCATACAACCCGCGTATAAAAACCGCTACTTTTACATAGTTCCTACTTAAACGAACCTATTAGCTCTAGATCTAATATCTAGAGACCTAATAGGTTCGTTTAACTAGCTTATTTATTTACTAAGCCGCGGCGTATAGTATTATTATATCTGTTCCGCGGCGTTATCCGCGCCGGGTTCAAAAGTAGCCTATGTGTTAATCAAGGATTAAGCTGTCCTGGTACCATATTTCATCCGAATCCGTTGAACCGTTTGAGCGTGAAAGAGTCAAATACATAAAATTACTTGTAATGAATATAATTAGTTGAAAGTTAGGGTTTTATAAGACATAATTTCTATTACAGGCAGCCAAAACATGCGCTTAGAGGTACCTGCGTACAATAACAAGTAACAATGCTTTCCGTGAGTACCACTAAGCCAACGAGATCGCTTGTTTCAAAATACACAAACTTTCCTACGCGATAATATCACTTGTCAAGTTATTTGCTCCAGATAAAAGTATGTCTACAGTCTAGACCACTGAAAGCGTTCTGATGTTGTGTCGCACTAGACTCGAGTATAAATAAAATAATAAATATTCATGGACTTTTCACACAGCACCATATAGCCTCAAACTAAGCATGGCATGGTACGGAAACTAGATAACTGATAGAATACTTGTACTATACTTACACATAGAACAAACATCTTTGTTCGCCACACAAATGCTTTTCCTGTTTGGGAATCGAACACACGATTCTCAGCTAGTTAAATAATTTTTTATTTTTTTTTATTTAACTAGCAGCTCCGCGACTTCGTCCGTGTTCGTCCGTGTGCTACCCTAATTCTTTTTTCTTTTTCTTTAATAAGCAGCCTTATAACATCAGCAACTTTAAGTCCCGTTAAAATCGGTCCAGCCGTTTCGGAGATTAGCCGGAACAAACAGAAAGACAGACAAAAAAAAAAATATTTTTGCTATACGTGCCTTAAATACTTTCAAATGCATTTAGTAAAAAACTGTTATTTTGACATTACAAAGAGACACTTCAATTTTATGGTAGTGTGATGGTACGGTCTACGTTGGAGCTCGTCTAGAAAAAACTTACGAAGCAGAAGGCAGATCTAACTACCAACTGAGCTGCGAAACCAATCAGTATAGTACCCTTGTGCTAATGAAACGGTTACTTTCCTCAAACGATTTATCGTTAAGCCTCCTTTGGGAACTGTGGTTTTGTCTACAAAGACTTAAGCTGGCTTCATTCAGTACAAACAAGCTTTATTTTGTTTGATCTCCAAAGGAACAAGTATTATAATATCTCTACAATTAAAATTGAAGTATCTGTTTGTTTCGTCTAAATAACTCTTTACTCAATGCGTTTCAAATTAATAATTGGAACCTAAAACCAGGTTTTCTGTCTGTTTGTTGAGGCTAATCTCTTAAATCTTCTGGACCGATTTTGACGGGTTTTTCACTAGCTGATATCTGATGTTATAATGAGTAACTTAGGCTTTTATTATATTGATTAGTTTGCTTTTATTTTATAAAAAAGAAAATAGTTCAGGATCCCGAAAAAAAATCCACACGGACGAAGTCGCGGGGAACAGCTAGTTACAAAATAAAACCCTCGAATTGTTTTTCCTCGCATACTTCGGTCGGGGTGGACCTACTGCCGCTAAACATTCACCCATCCAACTACTGCCCGGGCTTAGAGTGGCTTTACATAGATTGGTTATGAACACCAAACAATGATCCCCACAGGCGTTTCCCTTAGCTATCTGCGTAGAACTCTTTTAATCATCTGCACCGGACACGGTTGCAGCCAATCCTATTTCCAGTACATCCGATTCCGAGCGGCTGTCTCCTGCCTGATGCAGGATTTTGCCGCGGAAATCCCGCTTTGCGCATGCAGTACTGCGCATTTGCTGTTTTGCAGACACGAAATTAGCACGATTAACAAATAGTATTGTTCTGTTGCAGATCTTGTACATTTTATGTTGACTGGCTACATAGCTCAGTTGGTAGTAGCTCTGCCTTCAGCGCTGCAAATCGTGGGTCCGATTCCCACTCAAGACAAGCATTTGTGTGACGAACATATTATCCGGGTCAGAGTTACAATATATTGTGTGTATTGTATATATTGTGGGTGTGTGAATATGACTCCGCCCTTTCTCAACAGATGTCGTTTTTAGTATTGTTTACGTGTACTAATAAATGACCATACTTGTATTCGATAGTACTGAATGTCAGCTATCTAACGCATTTTATGATATTTGGTTGAAGTGTAAGCAACAATTGTTTTCACCTTTTCGAAAATGTCGGTTTTTATTCCAAATAAACGTCATTTGCGGGAAGTGTTATTACATTATTTTATTGCGAAGAAAACTGCAGCGGAAACTTATCGTTTGCTTGTGGAGATTTATGGTGAGCATGCTCCGTCTAATACAACTTGCAAGGAATGGTTTCGACGATTTCAAAATAACGATTTTAGTACTGAGGATAAAGAACATGGAAAACCACCAAAAAAATTTGAAGATGCTGAATTGGAAGCATTATTGGCGGAAGATTCTTGCCAAACTCAATCAGAATTAGCTGCAGCATTAAATGTTGATCGTTCAACTGTTGCAAAGCGTTTACAAATGATGGGAATGATTCAAAAAGCCGGTGACTGGGTTCCACATGATTTAAAAGAAAGAGACATGGAACGTCGGAAAACCATTTGTGAAATGCTGCTTCAAAGACAGCAAAGAAAAGGATTTTTGCATCGGATAGTCACAGGAGACGAAAAATGGATACACTACGAAAATCCTAAACGCAAAAAAGCTTGGGTGAAACCAGGCGAACCAGGCCCATCACAGCCAAAAATAAATATTCACTGTGCCAAGGTCATGCTCTGTATTTGGTGGGATCAGAAAGGTATTGTATATTATGAGTTGCTCAAACCCTCTGAAACTATTAATGGAGAAGTTTACCGACGACAACTAATGCGTTTGAAGCGAGCCATAGAAGAAAAACGACCAGAATGGGTGAATAGACATAACAAATTAGTTCTTCAGCATGACAATGCCAAACCGCATACCGCAGAAGTCGTAAAAAGATATTTAGAGGGACAGGACTGGGAAGTGTTACCCCACCCGCCATATTCACCAGACATAGCTCCTTCGGATTACCACCTATTCCGGACGATGCAGACAGACCTTACTGGAGAAAAGTTTACTTCATGTGAAAGTATCAAAATTTGGATTGACAACTGGATAAGCTCAAAAGACCAGGACTTCTTAATTTTCTTTATTTAAAATAAAAAAAATTATATGTATTCTATCAGTTATCTGGTTCCCATAGTACAAGCTATGGTTGGTTTGAATATTAATTATTATTTTAGTAATATTTAACTATTACTTTTAGATTAATTTATTAATTTTAGTTAAGTTTTAGATTTTAGCGAATAATAATAATAATAATAATCCCAAGAAAGATTTAAAACTACAAAATAACCAAAAAAACCACACACAAAAAAAGATCTGTATGTTTGTTAGGCAATTGTGGACCTATTTGGATGGTATGGTTTTATTTGACAGGGTGTTATTGCAACCTAATTAGTGTTGCTCCAATTGCAATTAAAAAGGTTAAAAGAACAAGAGAACGGTCTAAAATACCGTTAGAAAAAAGTTACAATTGAATTGGAAACGCACTCGCGGCCCTTAGTAGGGCAGTCGCCATAGTTATGGACGTAGTTAGTATTGCTGAGACACAGGCAATATTACAGTTATTACTAAGCTTTACAGTTCGTTACACGCTATTGAAGAGTACCTACCTGATTTCGATCTATGCTGTGTATTATATGTATAATAGATTATACGATAGTGCCAAAAAACCCTTGGTTTTTATGACAGAGATTAATTTAGTTTGTTTTGTCAGTACCAATATTTTGATGTAGTTTTAGTTTGAAGTATATTTTTATATGCACATATGTAAGTCTTTATTTTCTACGGCCCGTTTTTGTATATTGTGTGCAGTAATGTTGCCTGAAATATATAGATTAAAATAGTATTGTGCGTGAGTCAAGTCAATCAATTTGACGATTAAGCAATATGTCAATTAAATTAACGATATTGCGCAAGTGCTTTTGCTAGCTTCCAAAAGCCAGCGCAAATTGCTGCTCTTTGTCGCCCGGAAAATAGTCTGCCAAGATAGAAAACGTTTTAAAATTCAAACTCATTTATTCCTTTAAATCTCAAGTATCATTTGGACACGTTTAGAGAGGTACGGAAACGGAAGGATACGGAAGAAAAACTGCCTAGTGAAAGACACGTGCGCTGTCAGCATAAATCGCTCACCGACCACAGATTAGGAACGCCCGTAACAAATCGCCGATTATAATCGATCTTCCGAATAAAGCCTTACCCGAGCTCTGTAATCTACTACGCGATGACGAACACTCACCCATAACCCGCATAACACATGATAATAGCTTAACCGAACTACTTGTAGGCTATTCAGAGTTCACCTTGGGCCGGTATGTCACTGCCAAGGCCAATCAGTCAATCACCGGCGATGGGTGCTTCCAATGTTTTGACGAAAGTATAAATAAATATAACTATTCATTGACATTTCACACAGCGCCATCTAGTCCCAAACTAAGCATAGCTTGCACTATGGTAACTAAATAACTGATAGAATACATAAATCGTTTTTGTTTAGTAAATAAATACACATAGTATATAATTCATAATAACACCCAGACATAGAACAAATATTTGTTCGTCACACAAATGCTTGTCCTGAGTGGGAATTGAACCCACGAAATACCCACGTCAGCTTTCAAACAACAAAAACCGCATCAAAACTGGTCAATTCGTTCGGGAGCTACGTTGTCACAGACAGACACAACTTATAACATAACTTATATCTTTTTCGACGGGGGTTAAAAAAGCCTAATGACTTCTAATCTTAGAATTCAGGTGCACTTCGAATTGTCTTGGTTAAAATACGTACAGAAACCTTGTTTGAAATATTGTAGAATATTATTTCAGAAGTGCATTGCTTCACTACAACTGCATTAATTCCTACTTATTATGTAGTTTTCGTGTTATTTCGCAGCCCTTGCCAAATTGCTTTCTTACATCCTGAAAATACTATAGCTCCATAAGCTGCGAGTAAATCTGTTTTTACTAATGTACCCCAAATAAAAGATGTATCTAAAATCGTTAGGTTACATCTGCGGCGATTTCGCACACTCGGTTCAAGGAAAAATAAGACAATTGGATAAATACCCAGGACATAGTAGTACGTATATGAGCCGGCAATTGAGCAGTTGACCTACTAAACTGTGTCAATTAGGTGGTGTTACTCCATTTGTACGCAACAGACGTGATTCGCAAAGATAATAAGCAAGTCTTCCTGTTTGGGTAAGCAATCCTCAATTCAAACTTTGAATCGCAAATTACGATTTGCGAAGCGTCAACCGAGTTATTCCCAGGAGAGACTGGATTTGCAAACTCCAAAACTATTTTGGGCAACTATTTAGTGTGAATCTTGGACTGGGCTTAGCAACATTAGGTTCTTGCTTAGCATTAGCAATTTGGGGATGTCTAACGATAGACGAATGTTAACGGATGAAAGAGGCTGTAAGAAATGTTGATGCTTCGCAAATAAAAAAGTTAATGGGTTATTAATTGATGATGAAGTTCTCATTCTCAGATCACGCAGGTCAAGGCAATCTATGAACAAGGTCGAACTTTCTTCTGACATTTATGACTGACATAAAACTAAATCTGAAATATACTTCCTGTTAGATAGCTTATTAGATTAGCTGTTCCCAGCGATTCGACAGCGTTTTTGCGCGGATCCCTAATTATTTTTTTTTTTTGGCAGATAGCTGATGTTATAAATATAAACGACAGTGAAAGTCTCTTCAAAATCGGTGCAGCGGTCGGAGATTAGCGGGAACAAGACAGACAGACCAAAAATTTAATAGTGCTTTTGCTTTTTTTTTGAAGTATGACCACCGCTGCAGTAATGTAGGTAGACCCAGAGATGAGTTAGTAAAAGCGTAATTGTTATATTGGTGTGTGAATATGACTCCGCCCCTTTTTGTCAAAATAAAACACATTTGTTCGCTTACAAAATTAAAAAAAAAATTATTGAAAGTATGCTCCATCTGCAGCTACAACCTTCGCCCATCGTTCAGGTAGTTTTCGTATTCCTTGCTGGAAGAAGTCCTGGTCTTTTGAGCTTATCCAGTTGTCAATCCAAATTTTGATACTTTCACATGAAGTAAACTTTTCTCCAGTAAGGTCTGTCTGCATCGTCCGGAATAGGTGGTAATCCGAAGAAGCTATGTCTGGTGAATATGGCGGGTGGGGTAACACTTCCCAGTCCTGTCCCTCTAAATATCTTTTTACGACTTCTGCGGTATGCGGTTTGGCATTGTCATGCTGAAGAACTAATTTGTTATGTCTATTCACCCATTCTGGTCGTTTTTCTTCTATGGCTCGCTTCAAACGCATTAGTTGTCGTCGGTAAACTTCTCCATTAATAGTTTCAGAGGGTTTGAGCAACTCATAATATACAATACCTTTCTGATCCCACCAAATACAGAGCATGACCTTGGCACAGTGAATATTTATTTTTGGCTGTGATGGGCCTGGTTCGCCTGGTTTCACCCAAGCTTTTTTGCGTTTAGGATTTTCGTAGTGTATCCATTTTTCGTCTCCTGTGACTATCCGATGCAAAAATCCTTTTCTTTGCTGTCTTTGAAGCAGCATTTCACAAATGGTTTTCCGACGTTCCATGTCTCTTTCTTTTAAATCATGTGGAACCCAGTCACCGGCTTTTTGAATCATTCCCATCATTTGTAAACGCTTTGCAACAGTTGAACGATCAACATTTAATGCTGCAGCTAATTCTGATTGAGTTTGGCAAGAATCTTCCGCCAATAATGCTTCCAATTCAGCATCTTCAAATTTCTTTGGTGGTTTTCCATGTTCTTTATCCTCAGTACTAAAATCGTTATTTTGAAATCGTCGAAACCATTCCTTGCAAGTTGTATTAGACGGAGCATGCTCACCATAAATCTCCACAAGCAAACGATAAGTTTCCGCTGCAGTTTTCTTCGCAATAAAATAATGTAATAACACTTCCCGCAAATGACGTTTATTTGGAATAAAAACCGACATTTTCGAAAAGGTGAAAACAATTGTTGCTTACACTTCAACCAAATATCATAAAATGCGTTAGATAGCTGACATTCAGTACTATCGAATACAAGTATGGTCATTTATTAGTACACGTAAACAATACTAAAAACGACATCTGTTGAGAAAGGGCGGAGTCATATTCACACAACCAATAGAAACACTTTAATGTCCTTTAAATCTCATTCGCCCACCCAAGAATAGAAGGTAATAGGGGTCCAGGGAGTGGAGCATACCTCGGAACGCTTCATCAGTAAGTAGAGGTACGGTCGTCGATAGTAACTTTAAGTCTGAACTGAACTCCCTAATCAGGGATCGCATCGTGAAATATTTATCTGGAATCGTATATTTAACTCCTTTCATTTTAATTCTAAAACTAGCGGATACCCGGCGTTTGCTAATGCGCTACAAAAAGAAATACATTTTATGACTAATGCATTGTTTTAGTGATCTAAAACCATCTTCGCATTATTGCCTTTCTAATGAAACCGGTTTGGGGCACATCGATTGGATGGTTTCAAAGTCTATAACAGACATATGTATTAGAAACAATTTATGTGTTTTATATAATTAGGATTATATATATTTTATATATTAGGATAGCTCTAGACACCAAGTTAACACACAGAGAAAACAATACAGAGCCACAAAATTTTACGATATTCTGAAAATGGGTAAAGTTAATGCGAATCTTGCCCAAGACAGATATAGCGCCTAAGTAACAGAATACAGCAAGTGCATTGGAAACGGGCCAATAGCTGTGTTCGCCTTGAGGGTTCAAGTTACGTCCCATGGGTATCATATCCTGCATATCCGGTATCTAAGTAAGTAAGTTATACCACTCAAGTGTATTGATTACGAAACTGACCTAATACTTTGACCGGTGGGCGTCTTGGAAGCCATTCCCTGGTGGCAAAACTTGCAATAATGGGGTTGTAATCAAGTTAGGCTTCATCCATTAATAAAAGCAAAATGGATTATGGAGTTTCGATCTGGATTCGTTGCAGGAACACCCGCTATTAACAAACGCTGGAATCTTACTCGGTTTGGCCGAATTGATTTAGTTTGGTTCAAGTAACTCTTTTTATTTTTATCTTTTACCACTTAGAGAAAAGGTAATTTGAACCAATTACTTGAAATAATGAATCCTGTTTAGCCTGATTCTGATCCTGACTAGCGACACTTAAAGTAAGTTTTATTGGGTGAGCTTATATTTTCAATATCTTGTCATTAAAGTACAAATAGTAAAATAATCAACCAGGTAGTAGGTTTCCAAAAATAACCGAAAACAATAACAATGGAAGCCATAAAGAATGTCCAATTAAATCAAATTGGACCCGTCTGCTTTTTGAAAGAGGAACGCCTACAAAGAGCAATATCACTAATTGAAGCCGTGGTTACGAGTGTCGCTGTGATATTTTATCAGGCGCTCGGACACGTTTACAACAGACATTTTACGATGGCTAGTTTCAAGTATACAAAGCGGCCACCTGTGTTCCGTATCAAGTATCAAATTAAAAGAACGGTAGGTGAGAAAGTAATTAAGTACCTAATTACAAGCGTGTGCGTCACCCGTAACTACAGTCTATAAGTTTACTAAGCTGCTACCAAATAGAAATGCGCTTTGTATATCGCTTTTCAAACAACTTCCAAAGGAGTTTATCAATTCGGCTGTTTCTATGTTTGTTAACTCATACCTCTGTAATTTATCAACCATTATCAGTCATTTATTTAAAATTTATTATACCTTCGGATTCATCCCACAGAAATTTCATCGCAATCGGTTCAATAGTTTATTTATTAAATCAAAGTAACAAGAAAAAATATGTCTTGAATGACATGTTTTGAACGAAATATACTCGTATAAACGATATTATAAATGAAACTACGTATTTTGCTTTCCTATGACTATGCCTGTCGTAGACGCAGTTGGATTTAATTATTTTTAAAATGCCTTCCATTTTTTGTACACGAAATAAAGAGATGAAAGTATTGAAGATGATTTTATCGATGTTTAACATCGGTCATTTATATTGTATTTAACCCAATACCAAAGATTATCTAGAAAATTTTGATATCTTTGATGATTTGTTGTGAGTGGCCTAATTATATCATTAACGTCATTAAATTGTGATTTAAATGACATTTACCTGACTTGTTTGCGATATAGGCAATTATGAGTTAAAATTTAATAACATGACAATCAAATAAAATAAAATAATATTAAATAATTTAGTGAATCATGGTTTCCTCACGAAATTTATATGAATCTCAACCTTGATGTATCATGGTAAACAGTACGTCGTGTTTGTAAACAAAGTCTGAATGCTTCAAGTAGAGCGGGTCATTTTTGCATAATTTAGCAAGCTCAGAGTGGTATCGCAGTATCGTGCCGATCGATATCCTACAAGTTTTGTTCGCTTGCGTCATCGTATCACGGAAACGGCATATGCTATTAATTATCTGTGGTGAAGTTCCATATCTTCCGCCTACATAGCAGCATCTCTACTATACAAATAAACCCTAGTTTAATAAATAAGTATGTAATCACCATTTCAAAAGCTTGCGCTGGAATAATTCATCAACCCATATCCAGCCTTTTCCCTTCGGGGAATGTGGTCCAGTGAGCACCAATAGCTCAGTCTTCGGCTCTTCGCAACCCATTTTTCAGTTGGAAGGTAGTCACGCAACCGCTCGTTCGCCCCATAATACGCATTACTACACTGGAAGCTTGCGGTGAAGTAAGCTTTGTTTTTCGTTGAAAAGTAGTTTCATGGGTAACGGTTTAAGAGCAAGCTCTATCAGTTAATAGGCTATGTTAACCACTCACTCAGACGAAGACAGAAGACCGAGGGGCGCCCTATGGTAGTCTTGCTTACTCTGGAATATAAAAGCTTCATACAACACTGTCATTCCGTATCACTTTCGTCACAGCTACTACCACTCAACTTTTGATTGTTGTTTTGTTTTGTTTTTCTTTCGCATGCATTAACCTATTTTTCTTTCTTATATTTTGTACTTTTCTTTTTTAAATGTTGTCTGGTTGTTCTCCATTAACACGCTGTGACGCCCTATAATTGCGGGACCACTATTGTTTAAGACCTTATATTATTTTAAATTGCATGTTCAGTGTATCTTGTGTTGGGAGTCCTATATAAATAAATAAAATAAATAAAACTGGTCTCAGCTCTGTTGGAAATAGTTCTGCCTTCTGCGCTGTAGGTCGTGGGTTCGATTCCCACTCAGGACAAGCATTTATGTGGCGAACATAAATGTTTGTCCTGTCTCTGGGTATTAATAGCTATAATATGAATGTAATTAAAAAAAAAAAACTATGTATGTATTGTATCAGTTCTCTGGTTTCCATAGTAAAAGTTGCTTAGTTTGGGGCTAGAATACGCTGTGTGAAACGTCCACGGATATTTATTCCTACAAAACCTACTTCATATTAAATGAAACGAGCTAATTTAGATCTATTCATCCACACGCGGCGATGAAAAGATAATAGATTAATCTAGTTAATTACTAGTCACTAATGACATGATTATACTAACTAGCCGGTATCAGTACCACATCAGTAAGTTAATGTTTACTGATATTATGTGTCAAAGATTAGTTTGAATTTGAATAATTTGCACGAGTTGATGTTGAGGCGAAGTGATCAGGTACTGTTTTCCTGAGTTATTATTATTATCTCATCCAAAAGCTTGATCCTAAACCTACCGAAATTCTCCCGTACCAGCCTCTAATGTTCCCACTGCAGGGACACCGGCCTACTCTCGATAATTGAGAGTGAATGGGCTCTGATCTACCACGGGAGAATCCGGATTGAGCCTACCTAAATTCCTAAATACCTAAATTCTAAGTGACGTATATTATGAGATTCGGGCATCTAAGCAGTAACTAAGTTAAGATCCCATGATAGCCCAAAATCCCATGATAGATTGTGGCATATATGATTGTATAATAAATGGCTAACCCTTCTGAGACACGGCGAGTTTACGTTTGTAATTTGCATGTAGAGGGGAAGAGAGACTAAAATGACAATAGATTTTAAGGAATGGTGATCACAACGTTGTACGATATTGCGCTGTCCCCAACCAAAAAGGAACGCCAGTTAGATGAGGATGATAAGTATACGCCATTCTACTGTCTAATAAATCTTCAAGTTATTTAGTAGGTGAAGATAATCCATCAAAAGCTAATAAATCCACGCCACATCGCAACAGCCCGCTAAAAGTATGGAGACCGACTGCCATAACTTTAAGATCAACTTAAGATAATGTCAATTAAAATGGAAAACAGCTCAGCTCTCCAATTTCAACTCAGCAGTCGTCTCAGATACTGATCTGGTAACTCTTAATACATTTGCAAACTAATACTTTCTACTCTACATAATAATCAGACGAATTTGTCAAATTTGTTTAGACAAGGGCCTCTATTTTTATACTTTCTACCACAGCCATAATAAGCACTGCAAGGGAGATTTTATATATGGTGATTTAAATTATATGGTATTTTAAATGGTCAATAAAATAACACTAAGATTTGTATATATCCCTCTTGTTTCATCATTATTTTTGTATTATAGACACGTCGTGAGATTTATACCAACATTTACCAACATTTTTTTTGTATCAAGTATGGAGCTGTTTAAACAAACAGGTTTCCTCGCGGAAACTCCCGAACCAAAATAACAAAATATTTATGTTTCTATATGTTTACGTTACGGGCAGAGCTAATTAGTTACCATGCTAACCTTTCTTTTTTGTGTTGCAAATTCACTATTTTTATTATGTATGCTTTTCGAGATAATAATCTACTGATTTAAAAATTTAACCTACTACACTACTTTTATCACTTGATTTACTTGAAATTGTAACCCAATTTAATTTTTTCATGAAATTTCAATGATAACAGCCTTAAAATCATAAAATAATCATACAAATTAGTCCACAATTGCGTAACAAATGTACAAAAAAAAGTACAGCTGAATTGAGACGCGAACTTAAATTTTTTTAAGTCGAAATTTTTGAGCATTATTTTATTAAAATCCTATAAAAGAATAATATAAACTCCGATATTGCCTTACGCATCCAACTACTAGAGAGCGCAGAAAAGCAGTATAATCAGGTCAGGTCATGAAGGCACTCGAGACGAGATGTATTGCCTCGAGCTAATACTCGTACGTGAAGTACTGGTTGGCATGGCATCCATTCGCCAGATTGAAAATTTTTCATTCAATGAAGAAATAGGTTAGATAATTATCGTTGTAGTTCGTTGATGATCAGATAATCAAGATTCTAGAAAAGATAGGTGTATATGCTTCGAAATAGCGCAATACAGAGAATAAAGGAGGGAAGGTATTTTTTCCACCCCAGCTAAAGGTCTTGATGCTTTCCACGCATCAAGACTTTCTTGCATCGGTATTGCATCATTATAAAGGCGAAAGTTTGTATATATGTTTATGTGTGTGTGTGTATGTGTGTGTATGTGTGTGTTTGTATGTTTGTACCACGATAGCTTACATCCTGGATTAACACATAGGCTAGTTTTGATCCCGGTAAACTGCGGGTAACACCGCTGGGCACAGCTAGTTACAAAAAGTTTATTAGTTACTTAAAATGTTTTATATAATTATGTGTATGAAAAGAATCATCACAGATACGAGATTCATTTATTCAATTATTTTCATTTATTTCCTCATAAGACATAATACATCTGCCAAAACAACCATCAGTTGCCATTTACGAATAGAGCTTATTGACCAATAAAAGCTCTTATACAGTAGCACGATACACCGTCTAATTATAATCCAAAAAGCCATTGAGATGATTTATATCTCAATCACAGGAAGCATTAAAGAATTAACCATAATCCGAATCGTAAGTTTCATAAGGATTTACTATCGGATCCAACATGCTATAAAATTAAAATAGCTAAAGCTCTTGAGAAGTTTAAATTCTTAGGAATTGGTCGTTGAGCTTCGTTGAAAGCAATTAAACACACAAGATTAGACAGGCCGCTTTAAATTGGGCTTAAAGCAAAACAAACACAGTCTAGCCTAGACGCGACGCGTTACTGCGATTAATGGCGGTAAGTAGTTAACTTTACAATATTATTACTTTTTTCTTATGTGAATATGCGTCGGAACGAGCTGAGGGCCCACCTGGTGTTTAGTGGCGACCCCCCCATGACAACAGTAATGCGACTCAGTATAAGATTTGGTTCTTACACTGAGTCGCATTCATCCTGCTGCGTCCTTCACCCGAGACGGGGATGATACGTTACATTCGCATGTGATTTCACCGGCACCCACACCCTTGCACCGGAACACAGTAATGCGAGCACTACTGCTTGGCAGCAGATTTGGTGAGTTTTTCAAATTAAATACAATATATGTGTGTTAATCTATTTTTTATTAATAAATGTATAACTTATTTAAATATTTTGACTCTTAATTTTTTTTCTTCATTTAAAACGATTATTTTCAGATGAAATTTGAACCATAATACAACAATGCGAGTACTACTGGTCCGAGAGAAATTGCCAAAATTTCCGTTACTATCTCTGCGTTCTTAATAGATAAGATAAGATGTGTATTTGAAGCACAGGTGATTGCAGACAGAGAAGTGTATCAGTGTCAAGGCAATGACCGTCTTAGTCACCCACTATATCGAATAGTAAACAATGATTAACCTTGATTATATTATGTCATAGACAAGCGTCTAGGCCCTTGGCAATAAACAAGTTTACCAAAGATAAGCTGAACTGAGAGCGTACTGGCCCAGGGGCTTCACTGGTCAAACCCACGATTGCTCCGATGAGTTTTTTCACTTGAAGAAATTATGTGCGCATTACCACGTTCTCGAAACGATAAAGGAAAGCATCGTGAGGTTTTATTCATCCAAGGCCCATATATTGAAACATTATTGAACAAATCGTATCAATAAGAAGCTTGAAACGCTAATGGATGTGTCAGCTACAACCGGGCCGCATGCATGGCAATAACTGGGGCACAGCCGTCAATGTCACTGCGCGTTATTGACATCTAGACATATTGGATACTGAAGGCCGAAGCCTACTGGGAGCCTTGCAGGGCACCACGCTGTTCTTTTATAATACTTATGAGACCAGACGACTATGTTGGGGAACCATGCTCGCGTGAATACCCTCAGAGTCCCTACAGGTGTCCACTGGTGGAGTCACAAAAATTTGCAATAGAGCTTATGCCAAGTTTTTCTGGAGAGGTCTTGCCTGGTCATACACCGACAATCAGTGGTGCACTCGCGTTGGTGTGTTCCGGTGGAAGACTGAGGGCGCCGGTGAAATTACGGGCATTTGAGGGGTATCAGACCCGTCTCAGAGTGATCGAGCGCAACCCGAGTAGGGTTAGTAGGGGTTTTTTCAGTTCTATCCACTTTTTGATACTCTGGATTCCATATTCTAGAACCCACTGTGGATTCGTAGATTTTTCCTTCACCGTGAGCTCAAACAAAAACTTATTTATTCGTACTCGAATTTGAACCAGGAACCTTCGGATTGGAAGTCACGGTCCGTAGCTGGTCACAGTATAATCGGACTTGATATGAAATCCTTGCTCTGGAAGGAACCTTGTAGTGCGTGGCAGATTTCCTTATACAGTTCCAAGAACTCCTCAATATTATCATCTGATGAGGCAAACCCCTTGTCAGAGTCTACTCACGCACGCATACTGACATTTACCCTATGGATAATGTCGTTTTAAGTTTGCCATTGCTGCCAACACGATAACATCGATTTAAGTAGACAAGTAGCAACTTAGCATTCAGTTCACGAAAGAATATACGGTTCTAAGCAGCTATTTTGTGAGTTTTCGCTTGTCCAAAAGGTTATTGAATACCTTACGATGAACTGTACACAGAATAAATGTTAATAAAATTCACACAACATTCTTGTTCTTTACATGAGGATATAAGCTATCCTGGTACTAAATTTCATCCGAATTCGTTGAGCCGTTTGAGCGTGAAGGAGTAACAGACATACACAAACATACAACAACTTTCGCCTATTGTATATTGTAATATTAGTGTGAAGGATAAAGCATATAATTATAGGATATATATGTGATACCAATAATAAGCCTGATATTATTATTATAAGCCTGATAATTCCTACTGCAGGGCAAAGGCAGTTTCTTCATTCCAAGTAACCCTATTTTGAGCTATTTGGTACCAATAGGAAGAAATAGAATAGGAGTTTAGCTTGCCATCTGCATCTTTCACGCAGTCGTTCTCGATTAGAATACTTATACATTAGGAATATACTTATTTAATATCGACACTTGCAACCAAGAGACTCTGATGCTGATACATTGTATCAGGATCAAAATGTTCAAATAATTATCGTGATATTTTGTATTGTTTTCCCTGGCTTTGATTTCAGCAATAGGTACCTGAAACAAAATAAAAGTAATTTCAGTAACTTAAATCAATTAAAAGTTGAGTCACAATTAGTAAGTCTAATTCGTTTTTAGAAGCAGACAATTTACAATATAACAGTAATTGTCAACTAAGAGTGTATTTTCTAGTAGATTTTAATTAATAATATTACTAACTAGCTGCGCGCCGCTGTGTTAAGTAGCCAATATGTTAATCCAGGATTTAAGCTATCCTGGTGTCAAATTTCATCCAAATCCGTTAAGCCGTTTGAGCGTGAAGGAGTAACAAATATATACACACACATACACACAAACAACACCTTTATGATATTAGTGTGATTGATAATTCCAAGTCACTCTTTAAGAATTAAACATATTACTGAATTTTCTGTTGATTAATGTTGCTTGTGAGTACCTAGCCTAGTTCGTTCTTTTTGATTTTGATACAATTGGCATTCCGCGCTGTAGGTCCTCATTAGTATGTACTCGTATTTACAAAAAAAGTATTAAACAAGTATTCTATCAGTATGGTTTCCATATTATAAGACATGCTTAGTTTGGAGTTACATGGCGCTATGAAATATCCTTGAATATTTATTGTTTGATAATCTGTGGCGCCTTTTATTAACGCCGCGAAGGATCATACATTCGATGGGGTTCAGTTGTATGCGCCCGTAGGTATACCTACACGTACACGCCCCTTTGTATTGTAGTCTTCATTTCCTCAACAAGCAGTCAGATTTGCCAATCTAAGAATCAAAGGGAGATGATCTTAGAACTAAACGATAATGTCGAAATTCAAAGATTAAAGCAGGTTATAGTCATTACCAGACACAATGAGACAATACTCGCTCGCCCACGCGACGCGGCCCACGAATGATGCCCATTTGAAACTTGGGACTGAAGAGTAACAGACACTCAAAAGCATTATATTTCCTGGCCCCGGGATGCATCCAAACCAAGCTACAATCACCCTTGGCGCAGATAGAATAAGGCGTCTGCCACGTGACCCAAGAACAAGAAACTTTCTGAATTAAACTGGGAACTAGAGCAAGTTGCAGCAAACTGTGGAACGGTTGAGTTTCGAATCAACGTAGAGTTTTGAAGTTTCTGCACGGTTTCAGGGAAAACTATTGCTATATTGCACATTGTGAATCACCAAGTAATACAAGGGTTAAGTGCCCTTAAGACAATTAATATAGAAAATTTAATTATAATTATTACTAATAATTATTGAATAAATAAGGTAAGAGATAGAGGTACGTCTCATTACTAATTGGTCTGTTGATATAGAGTATGTTAGTCTTATGTTAGATAATCTTATCAAGTGTGTTAGCTAAGTTATGGGTGAGAAACCAATAGCGGCGATGATCTTACCGCTCGTCACGTCTATGTTCCCGCGCTCAGTAAAACAACGGTCCATTATTCCCGGAAAAAGGTGCGGATTTATGCACGTAACAGCGTCTTTTTATGAACAGTACTTGCTCCGGTATTAAAAGCTTAATTGGATTTTTAAGTCGGATTTCATTAACTGGGGAGTGAATCTCTTTTATTCGCTCTCATTTAATTAACGATTCTGTAGCTTAGTTCGTTAGTTATCTTACCTTTGAAACGAGGGGGTTCAGGTTCGATACCCGACCGGAGTCTTTGTTTGTTCTCGAGTCCTGGCTGTCTGTTGTGTGCTCATGCCATGCACACAGGGAATCCTAGCGCAGAGGTATGAGTGTGTTGTAAGCGTTTATAATAATAAAAATACATTCATGGATACTTCCCACAGCGCCATCTAGTCCCAAACTTAGCTATTACTATGGGAACTAGTTATCTGATAGAATACTCATAAAGTACTTTTTTTTTGTAAATACATAAATTTAATACATGTTGACATTCAAATAGAACAAACGTTCATGTTTGTCACACAAATGCTTGCCCTAAGTGGGAATCCAACCCACGACCTACACCGCCGAAAGCAGAGCCACTATTAAGCTATTAAGCCATTTTTATTAAGCTCAGAACAATGAACATGTTTTGCTGTCCCGTAAAAAATTGAAAGTGGGTCGAACCCACATTCAGTTAATAGGGCAGCAGAACTATACCTACCTATTTTTTTTTTAGAATAATAGCATTTTTTTATGTAAAAAATGTGACGGGACAAGCTAAAGGCCCATTTGATGTTGAGTGGACAGCAGCAATAGAACTTAGATCCTCCCCGACCGAAGTATGAGATCCAAGTCGCACCCCGTGGCGCCCGAGACGGGGAAGTTATGCCTTATGCGCATGTGTTTTCACCGGCACCCACACCCTTCCACCGGCACACAGCAATACGATTGCACCATTACTTGGCGGCAGATAACCAGATGTGGAGACAGCACAAGTTCTACTGCTCTTGTAATTGCTTTAGCACCATCCAGGGGGTAAGTGTAGGGATTCAAAGGGTACTCAACAACGGACGTGAGCAACTGGACCCCAAAATATATACTATACTTGTATGGAATAGTAACGAATACGCAAGAATGCTGCAAATGAAACGCTAAGCCCCTAATAACATACAATTACGAGACAATAGGTCTTTAGAGCTCTTCACGATTGCTACTTGTGGTCTTTTCATTACGTACTTAGTCTAGACAAACCGTTTTCATTACGTACTTAGCTTACTTGTTATTACCGACTTAATGATGCAGGCAGACAATGCACGTACAGCCTCAACTTCGAAACTTAACAAGAAGTTCCATTGAGAAAAATTCCAAATTACATTTGAACATTTACTTGTTATATTTTTAGTAAATCATTTATAAAACACTGTATTTTGATACCACGCGCGATAAGTTTTGAGGAAAAATAATTTTTCGAAGGCATAATATGGCGCCGAGAATAGGTAATTTAAATTTTTATATATATATAGCCATTGTCACTCTGGCAAGACGAATCTAACGCACCTCTCAAGCTAAAATCAATCAAGCCGTTTAAGCTACAGAGCAAGCAAAAGAAATAATCGTTTATATGTCAAAATTGACACGAACAAAGGAAATATTTTTTTATAAATGCGCACGGCAATTATCGTGTCAAACACCTTTGCTACGGAACCTTAAAAATGGATCAAAACAGCAGAAAAAAAACAGTATAATAAAAATCATTATCCTCCCACCTCGACGCATCCGAACCATTGTCTCACTAACTGGTTCAGAGATAAAGAATCCGTAAAGGATTAAAAAGACCCACGGCTCACATTTTGTTGTCCGATAGTTACATCGTCCCGCCTTTCTGTTGCAACAAGGTATTTTTGAGAGAGTAATTTTACAGTTTTGTAGTTTACAGTTACCCAGATTTACAACTTGTGATTCTGACAAAATACCATCACCCTCTTAAGCAATAACCACGTAGAAAAAGAATTAAAACATTTTAAAACAAATATCTAAAACAAATTGGGTAATTTCTGGAGATTCGGCGCGTCACCTTCGGCTTTAATGTATGTTTGAGTTTTGACAGATATAAGATAGAATGGGGAGTCTCTCGTCTTTTTTTCCCCTGGTTGGTCGGTTACGTTTTACTCTCATACCCCTAATGACAAACACAGATATACAAGTAAGACTGGAGAACAATCTTTAGTCTGCCCCGGCCGAGAATCGAAACCGAGACCCCTTGCTTCGAAGGCAGTGCTACCACTAAACCTACGGCGCCGTCGAATTAAAGTTCGTAATGTCTTTATAATAGCAGAATACGACAGCAATCTCTCTGTAGGCTCGCAATTTAGCGCCAAGTGGAACGGCAAGAATAGGATTTTGAAATGGAAACGCCGCAATTCATTTAGTAAGCTTTTGTATCCTCTTTCAAGCTGGAAAGAATTTATTCATCCTAGGGGAGGAAATAAATGCAGGTCTGTAAGATAAAGCGCAGCTCGGAAACCATTTATCTGTCACATAACTCATGCTTTTAGCAGTCACAGGATAGGTTATGGTACCAGCAATTTTTCAGGAAATGGAATTCATCTCTATTGGCGATTAATCAAGAACTGCATTCTCTTAAATTCTTATTGACATAGGTTCCACTTTCATAAAAGCGGCATTATTTTGTTGAATATATTTAACTCAAACATATTCTTCTTTCGTGTGTAAGTAAATAAGCTATCTATTATTACTATCTTATCTACTAGTATAGCCGACCGACATCTTAACGTGCCTTCCGAAGTACAATATTTTTTTACTTTTTTTATTTTTTATTCTTTAACCTAATGCAAGTGGCATGAGGTTGACTGCTGAGTAAATGTATCTTCCATTGCACACCGTTTCCTACGGTCTTGAGCTTGCTGTCCCCTCTATTATGACCAGATCATCGGTCCACCGACGTTCCTGTAAGTTTTCCTTGGTAATTTTTATGCTTTTTTTTATTGGATCACAAAAACCACAGATTTAATACTTCTACGCAAGCTTCGCCAAGCGCTTCAGTTATCATTACCGGAGTTCTAACTGTTGGATGATCATGCCCTTTCAGAATTAAGAATCTGGAGGTAAAGCTTGTACAAATTCATTATCTTCAGCGTCTAGCTGTGGACGGTGCGTGGTCCTTCGAAACCGGTTCCCTGGCACATTTCTCCTTTCTACCTGTCCGCCTACGGACACGGCTCAAAAACCATTAATGTGCAAGCTTTAACTGATAAATCTACTCTTGAAAACATTGGCATTGATGGCTTTTAACATGTTACTCCTAATAATAATAATCCTAACTAATATTATGGTTTATAATGTAATATTACCATTATAAACCAAATCGGTAAACAACGGGCGAAGAAAATAGTCACAGGAAAGCAAAATACGCAATTTCGTAAATGCCACTAAATGGTCACCTATCAAAATACTAGCCGGGCGGAGAGTTGCCTAACTCAGATGATCTATAAAGAACCAAAGCAAGCTTCGCTTCTAATAAGTCTGGCTAATAGCTTGACCACGGTGCCAGTGTCCATATCCACATCGATTGCCTAAGTCCTTCAAGTTCCTAATAAGACGGCAAGATTACTGCAAACAACTTTACACTGTTTTCATGTGATTGAGTACTCAAAGATATTTGTATATGAGTAGATGTTTTGTAGCAGGCTCATTGAAAACTAGTTAGGAGCATAAACCCAAATCATCTTGCTAAGCTGAGTCACTGCCTTACCGGTACTATCCTGTCTAGAGCAACCAGACAACTTCTCAACGACCCTCACTCGGTTGGAATAGAGTCGAGATTTCTGTTCAGTCAGTTTTTGGAGATCTGCACGACAGGTATGCCCACGCCTAGACGGCTGTTTACTCAATACATGTTAAGCTCATCTTCATATAATATTAACAAACCAATGAGTCTTAGGCGTAACGTCTTGTTAACAAGAACGTCGACATGAATCATTGGTCATTCGTGGATTGACTGTCCTCACAGCTCAGTTGATAGTATCTCGTCCTTGACGATGGGACGAGCTGAAGGCCCACCTGATGTTAAGTCACCTCCGCTTATAACAACAGCAATGATTAAGGTCCTCCCCAAACGAAGTTTTAGGAAACCCAAGTCGCATCCCGTTGCGCCCGACACCCGAGAAGGAGATGTTATGTCTTATGTGCTTGTGGCTTGTATTCCCACCTAGGATAAGCACGTGTGACGAACATAGATGTTCGTCTAGTGTCTCGGTCAATTTTAAAGAAAGAGTCCGTCTGTGTCTTATGATATTGCCAGAATATAGTAAATATGAAGAAAAAATTAGTATAAATACCGAGAATCTGAAATGAAAAAGGCTTTCCTTTGATCTCAATTGTTCTCATACTTATATTGCTATGGGAAGAGAAAATTGTAGGACAAGGTGACGTAAGAGAATTTTTTACCTTCGTATACAATTGTATTTTTCTATGGGAAGAGGAATTCTTAGTACGACGCGATGTAAGAGAAATTTTCATGGTGACCTTCCTATACACAATGTAGAGACAGTCATAAAATCGACCAATGTCTTAAAACAATCCATCGCCAGTAAATCTCGTGCCTTATCATGCACATTCACTAGCATCTCCAGAATATTTCCAATCACTCCAAATAAGTATTTATTGGTAGCCATTAACTGTGACATGCGCAGTGAGACGTGACTGTCCAAGCCAATAAGAGACCCATCTGATTTATAGACATGACACTGAAGATACTGTTATATAATTTTTTTTAATATTGCTTATTATACTTCTTAGTAGCTCCGCCCCGCGTATTATCTGCGGTTAAAAAGACAACATGAGACGATGGGAAAAACGAAGTTCACTTATTCGGGGCATAAAGTAACTATGTGTTAATCCAGGGTATAAGCTACCTTCATAAAAAAATTCACTCACATCCGTTCGGCACATACATACAAACTTTCGCATTTCTAATATTATATATAATAGAATTATAACTGCTTTTAAAACAGCAATATTAGTAAATTATATAGCATTTAGCATCTTTGTTATATTGTCGATCGGATTAATTACTGAAACATTTCCGAAATCACGTGTTTTGAGTTAATTGTGCCGAATAGTAGATCGTAAAATACTTCTAACTGACAATCGCCACAGCTCAAATTTTACTAATAGAGAACTACAACATAATAAAACTGGCATAATTGACTGTCTATAATTGTCTTCAATCGCCATAAATTGAATCTAAGAAAATATAATTAATTTTATAACAGGTAAAAAAAGCATTGGAAATTGAAACGATATTTTCGATATTCGAATATCTACCCACAAACTGTCAAGCACGCTGATTCCAACATTCACGAGCGATGATTGGATTAATTTGAGATTTGACTATAACTGAGGCGACCTTCGAAAAGCGGGGGTATTTCTCACTAACACACCCTTCAAACCGGACCATAGCATTGCGAGAGCTTGGAGTCAGAAATGGGTGTGGTGACAACTAGATTTACGTATCGCTATTAAAAATTAATTGCCGTGCGTTAGTCTCGCAAAACCGCGGAAATGGCTCGACCAATGCGATTTCAGCTTTCTATGCCTCAATACTGGTCTAATTTAGGAAAAAGATTAGGAAAAACCCAAAGGCCTATAAATCGAAATTGGTTATTATGTATATAAGTTTGGAATTTCAGGTGGTACGAAGTTCACGGTCTGGAAGGGTCATTTAGTATCTTCTATAAATAAAAATATCCGTTTATATAAGTTAACCTATTTAGCTGCATCTTAATCTCAAAGTATGTACATACATACTGGTACATTCATATGTACCCATTACCAAACAAAAACTTTTGAAATGCAAATTATTTCCACCAAAGTCATGGCAAAAATTTGCATCAAAAAAGCAGGAATAAATTCGTGTCTCTTTCCTGATCTATTTATAGCGCTAGCTGGCAAATTAAGGTTTATGTATTCGAAGATCCGTGGAGACTGTTATTCGAAGAAAGTTTTCCCGTTCCCCCACGAATTTATGTTTTCTGCCTTTATTCCAAGACACATTTGTTTTCTATAATGGTTGGGCAAACAAAAAGGCACTAACATTAGTCTACACGACTTCACGCGACGCTTTTGTACGAAAGTACTTTATACGTATAGATTTTTCTGTTTGTAGAGTACGAAGAATACAAAGAAATACCATACAATGCTACCGTTCGATTGTGCCTCATAGTTCTCAATCGAGGTTTTGTTTGAGAGGGACTTACCAAAACATGAAAGTCTGTGCCTTTGCCAGGCTTCGCCAACGGTGACTGAATTTTAGGGACGTCAAATATTTATGAACACGTTTTAAAATAACTGTCGCAAGCTTCGTACCTTTCGTGGAATTAATAAAGATGGCGACGGAGGGTCAAACAAATTTCACTCAACTTTGAAGCCAATATAACTAATGCGCGCGTTCCATGAAATTACAATGCTGCCACGCACGCTACTTGAGTACATACGTATAATGTTGCCTGTCCACCAAATGTAGCGAAAATTAAATAACCTTAGCTAGACTCTAGTAATAGAATAAAATAGAAATACTTTATTTTGTGTTACATAATACGGCTCACTTAAAAATTAAAAACAAAATTACACGTTCAAGAATATGTAACAACAAAAAAGGTACTACTCAGCATGTAAGACATGGCCTTACACACTAGTTGAAAACTTCGACTCTAGAGCTGGCCAGATGCTCACACGAAAGAAGGAGACACTAGAGTCACCCAAAGTTACCATTACTTCAACGAGGATGCATCACTTTACGTGCAAGGTGCGTGCGTCTGGTCTTATATTAATTCTATGGTAGGTACGTTATTATTGAATTGCCTATTAACTTTGTTCCTTCCTGGATAAAGATATCCAACTTTTAAAAAAGGAAAAAATAATTACGATTTAAATCATAATAAAATTACAATTCCACGCGAACTAAGTCGCGGGAAACAGCTAGTTACTTTTATAAATTAATAAATATAATATGGATATAATGACTATTTACGATGCGTGAGTAAATGTACAGTGCCTGTAAAATGGCGGTTATTTCACGGTAATAGCAACAAATGGCACCCAAAATCCTCCAGCACTTGAAGAATCGGTATGCGGATATGAATGGACATGCCGTAACATCCTTGACCTAAATATTTTGTAGAACACTGTAACGCTTATACTACAACATACAATGAGTCACGCGAACTGTAATTAACCAAATGTACACGAGTGACGTTCCATTAATTAAATTAGTGGCCATAGCAGGTCAATTTTACGAGGAGACAATTATTTGAATATAAAACCTTTGATACCTACTCCTCATTGGCCATCCTATGGGAATACTTCAGGGATAAAAAGCCTATGTGTTAAACCAGGATAGCTTATATACTGGTTTAAATTAAATTGAAATTTTGATAAAAAGATGAATTTGGATGAATTTATCCAAATTTCATCAAAATCCGTTGAGCCGTTTGAGCGTGAAGGAGTAACAATTAACACGTACAAGCTTTCGCCTTTATAATATTAGAGCGATATTTATCAGCCGGTTAAATAAATCTTCATTATCTTAAAGAGACAAATTGGACAGGTATATTAACCAACCTACATGTTATGTTTCATACAATATGTGCAATCTTTTAGTACAAAATTATGTGCATAATGGTGCTGGTTATACTACTATTACTTATGACATAAATTACTTACAATCAAGGCCTTCGGTTGGCTAGAAAACTCCGACACTAGTGTGAGCCGCTTACCCACGAATAGATAGAAAGACAATAACACTCGTTTATTATCCTAAATAAAGAACTTTTTTTATTTAGCTAGCTTAAGCTTTTCCTATTATGTAACATGATGAATATTGAGAGCCAATAACCAACCAAAACTTATTGTTAGCTTATAAATAAAAAGAATGGTCGATACACCATATTGAAACTGTTGCCTTGAATAAGCACCACGCCGACATATATCGATTAAATTTCTTATTTGATTATAATACATTTTTCATTCTCCACCTCTTCTCTATTAGCTTGGTGCGTAAAAGTTAGGTAGACGAAAAGTGTGCCGCTACTATAAATAACGTCAATCAATCCCCCGGACAGACTTAAAATAAAAAACCTCATTAGCGTTACACAATTGCTTTCACTATCGGTGGCCTTAATTCACTAAAATTTGAATGACAGCTCGTATCAAAACAACAGTTATGTCACACAAACGTCAACAATACACTCCAGCCAATAAAGGGAACAATGAGGAGGAAACATCGCATCGTCGAGCGTACGGAAACCCTGCTGAGCTGTCAACATACTCCACACATGTCGGGTAAAACCGTATCTCATACCTAAGGGCCCTAACAAACGAACAATCGCTTAAACAAGCAATATCGAAACTGAAGCTACGATAGAGGCGACTTAGCGATTACATGAGCGTATCTGATTAATCGCGTGATAATGGCGGTGAGCGAAATCACGGCTAAATATTGCGGTTAAACGAGGATTTTTATCGACGCTGTTCTAACATTTGTTGGCAGCATTGCGTGCGCATGTGAATTCAGTGGAGTTAAGAGACGTTTGCAGGCAACACCGACAAGAAATAGTGGCTCAACGGGGATTTGGCTGTGATTTTTGGATCAAAGAAATATATACCTTTTGTTGTTCAGTAATTTCTTCGCGCTTACATTAAATAAGGCGTTTTGATCTGCTGTTCAGCCGGTATAATAAGTCCATAAAATGTTCCAGTAAGCAACACTAAACCCGGTCTTCAGCTCTCCACATCCAGGTGTAATAACAAAGGTAGCTGAATTTTGTTTATGTCAACACTATGCCGTCGCCCAATAACTAACGCTCATCATGTCGACATAACGTTTAATCCGGTTCAGCACATGCAGAGGACCTTTTGTGATTACATCGAGACTTCCCGATATGTACAGAAAAACCGGCAATTCAATGTTCGGCCTAAAAGGAACGCGTTGAGTTTCTGCATTACACTTCCAATAAACAACTTCAACGTCGATCGCCGATACGACAAGCAGTTAGTGTTAGCCATAGATACAGGTTTGTACGATACCTGTGTGCAAATGGGCCGACTTAACCGTATATAGAAATATAATACTGCAAAAACCAAATGAAGGTGCGAGAAAGATGCTTCGCAATTGAATTATTCATTAGTTTCACGAGAATTCGACGAATCGTTCCTCTCGGTGCGTCTGCGTCGGACTTTCTATTATAATTTCTGGGAAGCATGGACGAAGTTGCGATTGCTTTTACGAATAAGGCTAATTGGTCTAATAATGACAAGTGCTCAACAACCTCGTGCAATGCTAATCGCTGGGAATGTAGTAATTTTCCTTTGCATTCAATTGCTTATTAGCAGTTATTCTAGCTGAACATAATATCAGCAATCAATCTGGTAAGACATTCAGTATCAGGCTGTTTCAGACTGATTTTCATTGAGTACGCTGTGACGTATTATGCCACGTTCACATATAGAACATCCAGGTGGGTTTATATATTGGGTACTTACATTTAAAGCTCCCAACACTGTCTTCACCATCGCACAAATACACTTTGTAAGCAGCTCCAAGGTCACGCGCATGCTTTCTAAATAACTTATTGTTCAATAACAATAAGCAACTCATCGTTGATGAACGGTGATGTAGAGGACCAGCCTACCGATGCAATGCTTATTCAACTGAGTCATGTTACACATCGAAGTGAAGGCGAAAGTATACCAGCGAAAGCGCACGAACGCGCACAGCCAAGAATTAATTCGGTAAAGGTCCACGGTTCTGGCATTTTGGTTTAATTGCCAAGTCTGGCCGTCCATAACTAAAATGATTATAATCCTGCTCTCTCTTTGAAGTTTAATTTGTCTAACTTTCAAAGGTAAGTTAGAAAACTGATTCATTTTATCATTTGTTGTGCTGCCTTCAGTTACAAAACATGATTTTAACACAAATGTTTGCTTCATGGTTCGAACTCATGCTTAGCAGGCAGGATAACTACGAATGTCATGAGTGTGTTATTATCACTGGCACCCAAACTTTTTGTTGCTCCATTTATTCCACCCAGGAGACACGTGTAGGGATTCAAAGGGTACCGACCTACAAAGCAACTGGACCTCCCAAAACTAATTAAGGTTAGAAAACGAACAACTATTTATACCTTGCGATGGAACGGTTGGGAATGAACTTTGCATACCTGAGCTTTCCATCTCTCTAATCGGTCAGTTCAAAATCACACTACTAATCGACAGACGGGCATAAGCCAAGAACTGGAAGGTCAATATCTTAAACGAAATGAATATCAATCTTCGTTCACGTTTGAAGTAATAGTTTAAACATTAGTTTCATCACTAAATTAAACTTTGATTAGTCACAGTGAGACAATAATGAGAGAAAGGACCAATTTCACGTTTGAAGCGAAAGCAACGAAGGTTCTTGGTACCAATTTATCATGTTTATCTGATGTACTGACAAATTTCTCCTACAAAACAAGATTAACAAAAGCATACAAGATGGTTTGTTTTCCATACAAAGGTATCCTTGTTAGTCATTTTTAGGGTTCCATAGCCAAGAAAACCAAAAGGTAAAATGTTTTTTTCACCATTTCGCCATTGGCTATTACGCCCACAACGTCTGTCTGTCAGTCTGTTTTACTTTTGAACGACTTTTGAACCGTAAGATGTAACCGAAATTTTCACAAGATATGGTTTATGATGGCGATTATGAATAAAGCTACTTCAACGCTTTCATTCTATATTTCAGATGAGCAATATTTCGCAATTGACGAATACATCACGTAACAAACATACAAAAAGGATATATCGTAATTGAGAACACCTCTATTATGAACTCTTTAAAAATAAGGGTATTTCCCTTCGTATGCATCCTTGATCTGACCATTTGTATTCATTGAATGCAATGGTCGTAAATGCATTTCGCATGTCAACGATGCCACCCACTTGTTTTTACATAGGGGTTACTCTAATGACGTGATATGAATGAAATAAAATTACAATAAAGGTAAAAAAGGCTATAAAATTTGTAAGTTAATTTTAATGACACGTTTGGCCAGGAACAAGAAACGTGCTCAAGTACTGTGAATACTACTCTATAACGTGGCTTCAAGTGACCCAATAAGAAGTAGGTAAGTAAATTAAAGAATGGCCGGACGTAAAAATAAACAGAACAATAAATTGGGAGCCAATTCCTTGTTTTGTTTACTTTTACGTACGGGAAACTTTCCAAAAGCAGTTGCTTGAAACAAAGTTTTTGGCTTATGAAAACAAAGGCTAAAATTTCGCCAAAAAGCCCCAAACACAATATTAGAAAGACTATCACTTTTGAGAAAAGCTTTATTAGTCATGCTAATGACAAGGTCAAGTATCAAGCACGAAATCGCAACCATCTTTAAGTTTAAATTAATAAACATATTACGAATGATACCAGTTTGCAGACAGAATACCTATATCATGTGAAATGGTGCGAGGTAAGTAGCTGTGACACGAGGCGAGACTCGAAAGGCTTATAATCACCTTTATTAATTCGATTTAGTCTCTCAGAGCCCGACGTTGAGGGTACCTTAATGTTAACATATTCATATTCATGGACTTGAGAGTTTATAGTGACCTGGGAGGTCTTCCGAGCGGCTTCGACATAAAACTCTCAGGTGCAGTAACAATACTGAATCAAAATTGTACCATAACAATAACACAAATTGTAAAGTTACCGTTGTAAGCGTTTATAAAAAAAAATCTATATGAAGTCTGTTATATAGGTACAGATGTATTTTCTAACATTCTAGCAACTAGAATCTAGTTCAAAGTCAGGCAACATCAAAACAAAACATGTTTTTAAGCTTCCGTACCTTAAAAGTAAAATGGAACCCTTATAAGATCACTTCGTTGTCAGTCTGTCTGCCAAGATCCTTTTTCTTAGGAACGCGTAAAGGTATAAGTTGAAATTTATATCGCAATCAAAAGATACGGCCATTTATGCCGCATATTTGGACACTCGCAAGGGAATCACAAAATCTATAATACGTGCCAATAAATTGGTATGGTATTGGTTCGACTCGCACTTAGCCGGATTTTTGCTTTCTTGTATACAACAAGCCTCGATTGGGTTCACAAACCATGTAAAAACTAGAAACTGTATAAGTATAAATATCAATTCCTACACAAAAAAGCAACAATTGCATAATTTTGAAAGTATAACCATTCAAAACGAAACATACAATTTTAACTTCATGAGACCGCAACCATTTCTGCTGGGCGTAAGTGCATCAACCTACATTCGGCATTAAAACGCACACAAGAGAAAAACCATAAAAAACCGCGCCATATTTGGAGCATCCGAGCAGTAAAATAGGTAATAATCTTTTAGCACATACTTAAGAACATTTATTTGCCAAATTTATCATGGTAGTAGTCAGCACAGCGTAAAAACTACAGACAGAAGTTCCTTAAGACTGTGTAGGACAGAGCTTGACTTACTTATCGGCAGTTTATTTTTCTGTCTTGTGAGTATGTGGCCAACTATAGTGTCGTAGTTATTCAAGGCGCCCGAAAGGCGCAATATGGTTTATCGACTAGCACAGCCTGATCCTCCTCTTAAAGCTTGGAAGCGCTTAGTTAAATGCCACTAAGCGGTCACCCATCCAAATGATGACGACAGTGAAGGACAGTGAGTAAGCTTATTGGACAATTTTAGTTTTCATCTGTATAGCAACGCGAGTGTTAAAAAACAGTCTAATTTAAAAAAAAACTTAAAAACCGGCTTGAATAGATTTGATGAGGCACTGGATACTATTTTAGTGACCAAATAATTGGGAAATTTATAACATAAACCTAATAATCATTAATAAGATATTTTCTCCTAACAATACGGATTTGTTATTTAATGGTCTGAAATAAAGGTTATCATTAACTAGCTGCAACTTTCTTAATTTTTGAACCTTCTGTCAATAACAAACACAACAAAAAAGAATTAGCAAAATTGGTCCAGCCGTACACGCGTACATGGGAAATAGGGATTATTTATCTAAGTGAGATAATTTCAAAGAGTATAATCCAATTGATATTTTAAATCTTAAAGGGGTAAGTAGGTATTCCACACATTCGGATTCAATTAATATTATCGACCAATTCTCAGTAATCAGGTTGCTTTTATCGAAACCACATAACTTTTTTAGAATTCAGCCTTGGCATTTGGGAGTTGAAATAAATAGCGAATTGCTAAAGATTTAAAATGAATTTGTGAACACTCATAGTTTATTTAAAACTAGATGCGCCCCGCGGTGTTACCCGTTGTTAAAAGTCAACATGAGACGATGGGAAAAAAGAAGTAATTTTTTTGCAAGTCACTAAAAAATTACTTTACTTTTCTGCTATAAAAAGTATAATAGCATATGTGTTAATCTAGGATATGAGGTATTGATAGTTTTTTTTTATTTTGTCAACCATTTCCGGTTTTAAGTTTACCCCTACCCTCACTCCACCCCTTGATAACTTTTTTAGCGAGAAAAAGTAGCCTAAACTCTCCAGAGTCCCATCCATCTCTACCCAAATTCGTCATAATCGATTAAGAGGTTTAGGCGTGAAAGCGTAACCTGAACAAACTCACTTTCGCATTTATAATATTAGTTAGGATATATCCCTCCTTAATTAAATTGCTCTCATTATATTTTTGTGAGTAGATGAAAGCTGAAAGTTCTTTGAACTCTATACACTATCCGCTAGAGAAATGTTCTTTGTCCGATACCGTAGGAATGTTTCCCACACAAATGAAAATATTTCTGCTGCACATCCACATGTTTAGCCGTCGTTCGCAGCTGTGGGCGCGATTCATTTGTCGCAGTGTTTTGTTTTCAAAGTGCACTAACCTCTACAAAGATTTCATAGCAAATTGTAACAATTTGCTTTTATGCAAGCTCATTTTTCGAAAATATTATACCACCGACTTGGTGCAATGGTAATGGGCTGATCGTCAAACGTCTGAACAAATCTTCATAAATTATATCTAATAACCATATCGATCGCATAAGCGTTCAAATACAAAAAACGGCATCATAATTGGTCGGGAACTACTATGCCACAGACAGAGGTACAGATACAAATACACACTACATACGTATAACCCACTTTTCGTCGGAGTTTAAAAATATAAGACACTACATAATTAAGATAATAAGTGACACAGTGAGACAAATATTAATAAAAGTGTTTATTTTATTGATGACTTAAGCTAATTCTGCAAGTCTAATTAAGAGTAGTTAAGAAAATTTTTATATGACGGGCGGTGGGGAAAAAATATTTGACGGGTAGAATTAATAATAATAAATATTTCTTGAAAACACAGGATCCATAGTTAATAATACATATATCACACTTATTTTATAGAGGCGAAAGTTTGCATGTATGTGTGTTTGTGTGTATGTTTGTTACTCCTTCACGCTCAAATGGCTCAACGGATTTGGATGAAATTTGATACCAGAATAGCATATAGGCCATATATTAAATATAGGCTATGATCCAGAAAAACGGGGGTAACACCGCGAGGAGCAACTAGTTACAATATAAAATAATTATGAATTAAAAAAGGGCAAAATACATAGTAAAATAAAGATAATATAAAAAAATTATTAACATAACCAATATTTGTCATTAATAGGAAGAGAAAACTTGTCCCATTAATAGGAAGAGAAAACTGTACCCATGAAAAATGGGCACAGCTACTTCCAAGTAAGTTGGGCGGAAACAATACGGATTAATAAGACTCTTAAATAATAATAACTCTTATATAATAACTTTTAAATAGTGACGTAAGTATTGGAAGGTCAAGTTGAGAACTAATGAATTCAAGTTCAAGGACAATGACTCATCCTCTATCAGTATAAATTTTTCCAGTTTACTTCAAAGATGAGCTTTGCAACTTTGTCCAATGTGAGTAAAAGCTATTTCAACAACAAAAGAACTTCTTGAGTAGCGAGCTGCCTTCTTGAATGTCCGACGCCTCAAGTATAAAGTAGGTTAAAGAGGCTTTTAATGCTTCGCCACAATAGGCTCGTCTCTATACACGCATGCGCACACAAGTATCATTGTGTTTTTTCAAACGGCTCCGTGGGTTAATTCTTTTTTTATTGAAATCGCTTTTTTTCGATTTTTATTTTAGCCACTTGTTTATGTTACTAAATTGATGGAACGATTTTAAGATTAATTCACCTGATGTTCAGTGGTTACCCCCACCCACCAATAGTAGGACTTAGGTCCTCCCCGACAAAAGTATGAGAAGACCCAATTTGCATGCTATTGCGCCCATCACTTTAGATGGGGATGTTACGTCTCGTGCACCTGTGATTCTACCTCGACCACACCCTTCTACAATACGATTGCATCACTGCTTGGCGGCATATTACATGGAAGGAGTACTTTTCCGGACGAACTTGACACAACTCCTACTGCTAAATTCCATTTATTATAGTATCCGTAACAGCCTCTAATGTTCCCATTGCAGGGAACCTACCCTAACCCACCCTGGAGAGCGATATTAAACGAACTTTGATCCACTAAGAGAGCCCAAATCGAATTGATAGATGTGACATGTCTCCGAATTATTATTTATAGGAAATGCCGCTTCCTTTACGATATTTCCCTTTAGCGTATTTATTAGAAGCGTTTCTTTGAACCAACGACCTTTGGTTTGAAAGTCGGCGTATGTGCTCCAGGCCCACTAAACTCTATACGATATAGAACAGGCGATACCTATCCGGATTTTCTCACGGTCGAGGACATACGCCGTCTCATTGCATCAAATCATCTCTGGTCGAAAAAGTTGGCTTGCAGCGATTCTGGCTATGAAGCACAAACTATCGTATCACACTAAGGTTCCCACTTCGATACCACATAACCACAATATACCAATAGAAACAAGGGTAGATTCTCGATAAACCAAAACAAATTGATTCGATTCCATTGGGACATGTTTTCGATTCTTCGTCAAGCCGAGTAACTTACTCGCCTTCTTTGTAATGTAGTACTAATTGCACCCAGATAATTTTCGAAGGAAACTTAATTGTTTCTCGTGTGGATTTGAACCAGCGATCTTCAGATAAGTCAGCGTCCGTACCACTGTGCCACTACACTACAACCTAAATAGTTTGTTTATGCGTATTAAGAATTGTATTCGGTCGGTTTATGCCGGCTTACTTCAGAAAGGCAACAAAAACCATAGTGGATCCGCACGCATAGATTTTATGCATATAATTACCAACAAATATGCAACGTAATAGTTTCATAGAAGGAATGGACTAGTTTTTTAATGGTAATTTCATTGCCTACATCTAATTATCCCGCGTAATAACTCCGCCTTATGGAATGACAGTACATTCAATCATTATAACATAAAAGGTTTTATATTGCAAATCTACGAAGTTAAGCGACGTAAGTTACAGTCATGATAATGTAATGCGAAAGTTTGTATGTTTGTTACTACTTCACGCCTCAACGGCTGAACGGATTTGGATGATTTTTTGTTATGAAGGTAGGTTAAAGAAAACCATGCATTAACACAGGTAACAATTTATCCTGAAAAATCTGTTTTTTCTTTTTTCAATCGTCATATGTTGACTTTTTAACCGATGATTAACACCGCGGGGCGCAGCTAGTTTGAATTATGCAGTATAGAATGCGTTTGTCATCGAGCATGTACAGAGCGGTAAAGTACAATAAACGACTGGTTCTGAGGTGATTTGTTGGTACAAAAATGTGATCGCAATAATCAGTGGGCGAGAGAGACAAAAAGAGATTTTTGAGTGAATAAACAACGTAGAAGAAAATTAATACAATCGCTTTCATTACATTGTTTGCACCAAACAACCTAGGCACCTGTCGACACGTACAAGCCACGCCGTGTCGGCTCAACTCGGCTCAAGACATATTTATTGTAACATCCACTACATTCTTCCAGGAACTTTACTGCTCCATGTGAGAAGAATTTATGATCGCGTCGTTTTGTTCCAATTTTGCTGGGAATCATCATTCAGTTTCATCTAGAACAGTATTACCGTTCAACTTGCTTTTGACCAGCAAGTATGAATATCTACCACTATATATTTTGATCTGTCGTGGTATCGGCAGTAATGTTCTATTCAATATTTGTGACCGGCTAGACCGATTTGGCTGAAAACTGAACATGTTTTTTGACAGTCAAGAAAATATCAGTCGCGGGTTAGCTAGTAATTTATAAAGAAAAACGCTAACATGTACAATTGGATTATTTATTGGAAATGTCGGATATCTATTCTATGACCATACTTCCAGAATGAAATCGGGATAAATCCCTTGACAAATGAATCATAATAGCGTGCTTTAGACTGTGACCACATAAATTCAATTCGGTTCTCGTGGAACAATGACGAGTGTGTCGCAGTCGCAGCTGTCATGCCCCAACAAGTTCCGCAACGCAAGAACTTGTGAAATATCGAAAATTATACACTAGTTACCAGTTATGTGGGGACGAACATATTTCTAACATAGATGTGTACACGATAAGTCTACGATTTCAAATAACCCATCTGTTTCGTCATTGCAGTTCTTCTAGGTTTAATTATAACAACTGCCAAACCCAAAATAGGACTGGTGATTGTGGAGATAGATTGCCATAGCAAAATTTTATTCTCTTCCTCTGGCGTCGCACTTCTATGCATTTGCCATTGTCAAAAATTTTATTGTTGTTTGTCAAAATGATAATGTTAAAATTGACAGTTAACTGTGTTGCCATGGAAACCTCTAGTAATCTGTTTATAGGGTTTGACTGCTACTCATTCATTTGGTAATAAGGTTAAAACTTATGCTAGAACAAAACACATAACTATTACAGATAATTATTTCTCTTTTGTAACAATATTATCAAAATGTGAATAGGGACATCTTTGTACGATGTTTGGCTCATTTTTTTATCAATATTGTTTTATTTCAACAAACTACTGTACTGTTCCTTTTTATCGCAAGAACGGGTATTAAGTCGAAATATTAAATACTAGCTGCGCCCCGCGGTTTCACCCGCATAGTTCCCGTTCCCGTGGAGAATACGGGGATAAATTGATTTTATTTTTTTCGTTAATTTTCCAATGTTTTAATAGTTATTCTGCTATTCGGGACGGAAACAAATCCAACAAATCAAAAACCATTGCAATCGGTCCAGCCGTTCTCGAGTTATAAGTGTTGTAACAAACACGACTTTCTTTTATATACAATATATAGATTTTATAGAAACCTCAAAAATTGTAGCCTATATGTTATTCTGATGTATAAGCTATATTGTGGTAAAGTTTCATTCAAATCCATTCAGTAGTTTTTACGTGAAAGAGTAACAAACATCCATACATCCATACATCCATACTTACAAACTTTCGCCTTTATAATAGTAGTAGGATTAATTCTTCACATAAGAAGTTATCAGTAAATTTATCGCAAGCGGAAACCAAATTAATTTCTAAGAACATTTCATAATGGTGCCAATTCTCTTATACCAATTACTAAAAATATACTTAGTTTAAAAACTAAAACCCGACAACGCAATATACCTTGATACCTTAATTGATAATATTACTTTACTTTTCCAGTTTACTTATTTGCGAACCAAACCCGCTATGTTGGATAAATACCAAAAATTCATAACTAGCCGACGAACAAGATGCTACAAGGATACATTTGTCAAATTATAATAATTAGTGTAGAAATTATTCGGGAACAGATACCTTCATGAAACCTGAAATCTTAACCCTTATTTTGGTTTCGCCGTAGTCGTATAAAAATACAGTTAAGTCCTGTGAAAAGTTTGATATACTGAAAAAAGGATTAAAATGATATTAAATTAAATAGTTAATGTGCGAAAGCGTAACATACAAACAAACTAATAATCGCATTTCTAATATTACTAGCCTTTACCCGCGGCTTCATTCGCGTTAATGTTGATTTTTGTTTCAAATAAAGTCCCGTTACCCCGCATAAGTTTTTTGCGAGAAAGAATTGCCTATAACAGTCTTTTATATATATCTCTATATCAAAATTCATCATAATCGATTCGGCGGTTTATGTGCGAAAGCGTAACAAACAAACTCACTTTCGCATTTATAATATTAGTTAGGATATAATAAAGCTAATACTAGCCTAAACTAGAAAAAAAATGAAAAATTTGACAAGAGACGCCGCCAAAACGATTTGGTTTAAAATTAGCACAACAGGACCATTTTATAAATACCATTACAACATAGCGCGAATCCGAATGACATAAGACAAGATAAATAAAGCTCATGAGACAACATCAGCGCTAACTCTGCAGCATCCGAAACGTGACCCATATGATTCAATCTATGATTAGTAAAGCCAAAAGCATTAGCTCGGGCAAGGCGCAAGTCCTAAACGATGCGTTGCATCATGCGTTTATTTGCGGACAACGAAAGCACGAAGTAAAAAGATATAGAAAGCTGGCCCGTTCGACAACAGCAATACACGTACAATCTCGGATTGGGTCGATCGAACGGTTCGATCGAAAAGCTTACGTCAAACGTGCGCGTTTTTGTATGCGTGCGCCTTTTTTGGCTCGTTGTATGACCGACCTTCTGTACATTTTCTGTTCCGAAAGACTTGGAGATCAATTCGGACGCGTACTCGCGGGTTTCTTACGTCATTTGTTAGTCAACAAACAGACGGAGATGCGATTTAAGCCAAAACGTTTTATTATGAACGTGATAAGATGTTTTTGGCGTCTAGGTTTGCCTTCACAACATGTTTCTTAGTGCTCCAGGTCTTGCACAACGCAAATAGCGTTGTATGTAATGAAAACTTACAGAGTATCTATGCACATGTGGGCTTTGGATACGGTTGATGTTTCGGAACTTCTCGGAATTACAGACATTCTACGGGCACGCGCATGACAAAACGGTAGCAAATTTTACTGTTTTAGGGAATTATTTGGTTAACATATCCAATATATCCAATGCCTTCTGTTAAGGCATAGGCGGCTCCGTGGCCTAGTTGGAACTAGCCCTGCCTTCGAAGCGAGGGGTCCCGGGTCCGATTCCCAGCCGGAGCCTACTTTGTGTGGTGAGCCTGAAGTTTGTTATCGGGTCTTAGATGTTTGTCTCGTGTTTCTGTGTTTGTCCATGCCATCTGCGACACAGGGAATCCTAGTGCAGGGGTATGAGTTTGTGTAAACGTAAACGTAAGTACTTTATTTGTAGTAGGTGTTTAGATATAAGATATCATTCAAATTTTAAATGATGTAGATAACATTGTTACTATTGTGCGATGACTTTTTGTATCGATTCCAACAATTCAAGATGGTGGCATAATATACACTTTACGATTAAAACTCTATATTGCCAGTAATTTAGTATATATAATGTATAATTTATGATATTCCATTTCCAGACAAGTAAAGTCACTCACAGTTTTCAACAATTTATCAAAGAAATGTAATAACATGTACTTGCATAAATACATTACCATATCTATACATTATCTATTAGAGATGATTTAGTCAAATATAAACTCAATCAATCAATCAAACACTCAACTAAAACCTAGAAGTGCCCGAAGTATATTTTCTCGGCACAAATCGCGAATATTTCGTAATTTAATAACCTAAATTTAGCAAATGCTCACAAGACTAATAAAACAAATGGTAAAATTGTACCGCCGAGCTGCGGTTAGCAGGATGATAATAATTTTACCTTATGATCGTTCAGACGATGGGGGTCGATTTATTGCCCTCCCACTCCTGTATTTTTCGTTTGTTTCCGGTCGAATCTAGACCAATTTACTGTGAATAACTGTCGCACTGCCGTCAGCTAACCCTCTTAACCAATTCCAATGGAAGCATTGTCGATGAGTCAATGCGCGTTCGGTGCCGAGATTTTTAAATTGAAATGCAGTCATTCTTGTTGATATGTAAATTGTATAGCATTCAATTCGATTATGATAATCGAACTTGTATACTGAACGTGTTCTAGCATAAACAGACTAATTATTAAGTTTGTAATATTAATCGATGAAACGTGTGATGAATTAAATTACGCGTCATCCGATTTGTATTTTGTGTGTGCAGGTATGCTATGAAGAGGTGTAAAAAGTTTATTTTGCCTATAATTATTAATCTAGCGTTAATTTCGGCAATCTATGTAAGACGATCTGGAAAGGATTAATATTTAATAAACTTCCGCTAAGATTCTATAAATAACTAATTACTCAACAATAGAATCGACACGTGTTTCGCCTCTCCACGAGGAATCTTTAGGAGCTTTGACTCGAGATATTGCAACAAATGGGACAAAATCAAACAAAAAAACTACAGCTGAGATACTTTTCTTTTAGCCTCCGTTTACCTTGTGAATTATCGAACATAGACGTGACAAGTGAACTTGTCGCCGCCATTTTTCCCATGAACAATTTTAGGTTTATATAATCTTTATTTGTCATAAGTAATTAACAATTCTCTAATCGCATATCTCCTTCTTCATAAATCATACCATAATAATAAGACGTTTACACACCTCATACCCTTGCACTAGGATTCCCTGTCTCGCAGGTGGCATAGACAAACACAGAATCACAAGAAAAACACCAAAACCCGCGAATAAACTTCATGCTCACCACACAGGTAGTAATCGAACCTTCCACTCGAAGGCAGGGCCACTACCAACTTTTGCCAACGAAATTACCAATGGTGGCCTAACATCAGGCAGGTCATTCATTCATTCATAATCATACTCTTACCCTGTCAGTAACAAAACAAACGGCGATGTAAAAATATAAATGAAGAAACTGACGTCACAATGTCGGTCCTTGCAGCACGCCCAAATAACAATCGACGAAGTTCTGAACATAAAGACTTTATTCATAGGACCCACAAAACTCTAGGTAAACATTCCAATCCAGAATAAATGTGAAAAACAAGAGCTTTGAAAGAAAACAGCCCAATGTCGGTCCTGTTTCAAGCACGGCCAAAGTCAAAACAATATTGAAGCGGGTGACGTAACGTTACCGAAGCATTGAGTTCACAAATATATGCTTGTCACTATATACTTGTAATAGTCAACACTTCGTAAAAGTAACTACTGGGAACTTCATGAGTAAGGGGCCAACTTTGGTGTAGGAGCTTTCAAACACATCATGCCCACCGAAGCACGGAAGGGTCCAGTTCAATGCCACTAAACGGTCACCAACTACTCACCTGCCGAGGTGCTTTACGCAAATGATTTATAAAGATCATCCTAGCAAGCTTCGCCGCGTGCACTTCTCTGTAGGAACTAAGTTCTCTTCAACTTTCAGACCTGCAAGGCTAGTAACTAGTTTGCCTGTGTGTGACTTTCTGGTTAATTCCTAGAATTGGACATGACCTCTGAAAGACGGATCGTGACATTAAATCCGATCCGACACGATACGGGAGTGCGCACTTAATCAAGTATGCAATTAGTTGATTGGAATTAAAATGACGAACCTAAAAGTTTAACAATGCTCTTACCGCCCCCCTCGTGTTTGAACCATATTTACACACATACAAACTTTCGCCTTTTACTAATGTGTTAAATGTGACATATATAATTGGTATAATTTTTAAAACATCTGTTAAATTTTGTGATTGATCATGATCAGTTCAATCTACATAAGTGATTTTATATTATAAAACTTTCAAATAACGTGACTTTTGGTATAACTTTGATTTGATACGAAATTTTCAACTATTTCAAACGTGGCAATAGTAAGCAAACATTAACTTATAACACGTCTAATTCAATGATATTATCGGACTTCTATAGAATTTAACCATACAAAAATATTGCTGACGTAATCACCATTCAGACCCCTATGTCATCAAAAATTAGGAAAGGAGCGACCTCCTCACCCTCTGGTGCTTACGCAATATTTGAACAAAACGGAATACCGTCCAGAGTAAACAAGATCCCGCCAAGGTCTCCATATAAAATTACCATAATAAAAAAATAAACTGAGGATCGATTCCGTTACATCGATAGATTAACCACCTAAGAAATGATATAACGGGCATCTTGATGAAATGCTGAAACAAGGTTTCTTGTCTCATAATGAAAATAGCCAGGAAGTGCATATGTGGTGCATTGCAACGGTAAACTTCTATTACTGAGGCCGGAAAGCATTACGTGACTGGCAACACTGGTCCCAGCTCGTTTGAGGATGCACTTCTCTAAATTGGTTAACACGCGATGACTTGACCTAATACATATATAAGTATATGTAATATTAAATGAAAAGCTAATTCAATAAATGTCTAAGATTAAAAAAACGAATGTTTAGAATGTTACGCACTAATAATTACAAGGCAATTGGTATGACTCGTATGCAAATTATTTGGCAATGCATTCGGCTGTTAATGTTATGGCGATATATTTTTGATGCTTACGCAATACATTCGGGTACGTACCAAGGTTTATTTTGATCCTGGTCTGGATGGAATTCTTTTAATATTGCCAGTTATTGTCATATTGCGTGCATTCAATGTTGTGTTTTTCGACCAGACAAATCTAAAGTTTATAAAATAATGAATTATTGATCCTCTGTTGCACTAGTTGCGCCTTGCAGTAACGGTTAAAAAGTTAACATATTGTAAGACCATATCAAAAAACTGACAGTTGTTTTTAGCAAGTAAGTAAAAAAACCAATAAAAATCCAGAGTATGAGCCAACTTGAAAACAAATTTCATCCAAATCCGTTTAACCGTTTAGACGCGAAGGAGTAATAAAATACACACAGACACACTTTTGCAGTTATAATATTAGTATGATTGCTGTAACGAAACATATTTTTCTTAGCATTTTGGGCATAAATCCTGGCAAGAATCAAATGAAATGAAAAGTTTTTTTAACCATATTTCGTGCACGCCAATTTTGCATGTTGAATATAAACAAGAGCAGTGGTTATGGGGCCAGCTAGAGTCATGGGGTCATTGTTTCGTTTCCACTTCGCCGCTCATCTGATGATGTCACGCGTCGCCACCTTCCGATGGAGCAAGTGCAGAAGGTTTTAACTTCAGTATTTGTTTCTACCACGGAGTTACGATATTAAAAATACGTCCTACCTATTTCTTTTTTGACAAGGACATCGCACTTAATTGTGAAAGTTTGTATGTATGTGTGTGTGTATGTTACTTCATCACGCTCAAACGGCTCAACGGATATTTGGATACCTTATATCTTAGATTAACACCTGGGCTACTTTCAATCGTAGTTGAGTTTATTTGGCATTAGCTAGGTAGATATTAACACTAAATTAACACAGTGCCTTTTTAAACGTCGAGTAAACCGATTTCAATACTTTCATCCTATATTTTTAGCCTCAAAGGTGGAGCTTCTTCATAAAAAATTTTATGGCACGAGAGGCTTTTAAGGCTCACTCACGCTTTTAAACAATAAAGAATTTTCAATAGCGGTCCACAATTGACGGCGAAATTGGTGAACATACATCAAAAATACATAGTCGAACAAAGAACCTCGGCTAAAAATGCGACTGCCTCGCCCGATCTGACTGCGTTTTACAATATTCAAACCTAGGCAAATATCCAACCCGATGCACTAAAGTGGAAATAAAGACGGGAAACAACGCAGATACCATTATTAAATCTGTATTCCTCTTGAGCCGGAGCCGAGCAAAGAGGTTAAACCTATTTCGATAGTGGGTCAGAAGACAAGAAACTGCTTATTTCCCCGGTGTAAACATATACAATTTCGCTCGTAAAAGAAACGAAATCAGCCAGAATCACTATCACTGATCTAATCACTATACACGGGCGAGTTTGTTATGTCAGTGATTTAGACGAAACGCATCTGCCATACAGGAAGAGTTACCGTATAAATAGCTGGAGTCATTGCATTATGGATTTGAAGCGATATTAGATGAAGATATTATAGGCTAGTAATCTTACATGGATCATATTATATCATAGATGTACATTCACATATTGGCATGTGAATATTTATTTTATTTAATAAGTAGAGAAAATTATAAATTGAATATTGGCGTCATCAGTGCAAAACCATAATGCAAAACCAAATCATATAAAAAAATACAACGTATCGCTTTCAAAAATGCCATAACATAATGATATACAAAGTTTAAATATTATGTATGACAAAATTTACGTGTTCTTGTATTAATAAAAACTGTGTGACCTAAAAAGTAAGTGATTGAATACGTCAGCTCTTTTGACAAAATCACCTTTGACCTACTATAACTTTCAATCAATCAACAATCTCTCAATGCTTCACAACACAATCATACAACAAAATGCTGGATCATCATCATCATCATCATCATCAGCCTATACATGTCCACTGCTGGACATAGGCCTCTCCTAGTAAGCGCCACTGAGCCCGATCTTCGGCACTCCTTAACCACTTCTTACCAGCCACCTTCCGCAAGTCGTCGCTCCACCTGGCCGGGGGGCGCCCTACACTACGTTTGCCTACTCGCGGTCTCCACTCAAGAACTCGTCTACCCCAACGGTTATCGGTTCTTCGGCATATGTGGCCAGCCCACTGCCACTTCAGCTTGCTAATCCTCTGGGCTATGTCGATAACTTTGGTCCTTTGTCGGATAACCTCGTTTCGGATTTTATCCTTCAAAGTGACACCGAGCATAGCCCTCTCCATAGCCCGCTGAGCGACTTTAAATTGGTGGACTAGCCGCACCGTAAGTGTCCACGTTTCGGCACCGTAGGTCATGACAGGTAGGACGCACTGATTAAAAACTTTAGTTTTAAGGCATTGTGGAATAGGCGACGAAAAGACTCGACGCAATTTCCCGAACGCAGCCCAGCCCAACTGAATTCTTCTCTTGGCTTCCTTCTCGAAATTGTTTCTACCCAACTGCAAAACCTGCCCGAGGTAGACATACTCCTTAACAAATTCAAGAGGAGCGCCTTGTACGACGATTGGTTCCGGATTTATATGCTCATTGAGCATGACCTTGGTTTTGTCCAAGTTCATCCGGAGACCAACTCGTTGAGAAGAATTAGCTAGGCCGTGAAGCATGTTCTGTAGCTCCTGCAGCGACTCCGCCATCAGGACTATGTCATCCGCGAATCGCAAGTGTGAGATGTATTCGCCATTTATATTGATGCCCATTCCTTTCCAGTCCAGCGTCTTAAACAAATCCTCCAATGCGTTGGTGAACAGTTTCGGGGATATGACATCCCCCTGTCTCACCCCCCTGCGCAATTGGATGGGTTTAGACTGCTGTTCCTGTACTTGGACACTCATTTCGGCGTTTTCATACAGACATTTCAACACTGCGATATAACGATAGTCCACTTGGCATCGCTGCAAAGATTCCAGAACAGCCCAGGTCTCGATGGAGTCAAAAGCCTTCTCGTAGTCCACAAATGCTAAGCACAGGGGCCGATTATACTCTTCAGACTTCTGTATAATCTGCCGCACTGTATGAATGTGGTCTACGGTGCCATAACCGCTCCGAAACCCAGCCTGTTCCGGTGGCTGAAACTCGTCGAGTCTTCTTGCAAGACGATTTGTGATGACCCTAGAGAACAACTTATAGACGTGGCTCAGGAGTGAAATGGGACGGTAATTTCTCAGTAGAGTTTTGTCCCCTTTCTTAAAGAAGAGGATAACAATACTCCTGTTCCACGCCTCCGGAGTTCTCCCACAGTGAATGACGGAGTTAAAGAGCTTCTGTAGTTCCCTCACTATCGGAACTCCACCCGCCTTCAGAAGCTCGGATGTGATTCCATCACCACCGGGGGCTTTTCCGTTTTTAAGCTGTCTCAGGGCCATATCAATTTCGTCAACGCTGATGTCTGGTAGCTCGTCTGTGAAGTGGCGCGTCAATGTTGCTCGGGAATCGTGGTTATTAAGTTGAGGGCGGGGTGCACGTGAATCGTATAACTGGCTGTAGAAATCCTCAATTTCGGAGAGAATCTGAGACTTTGACATGACGGTGCGGCCATCCGGTGTTTTAAGCTTCGTCAGGTGACTCCTCCCAAGCGGCTGGCTAAACACTTTCGACCCTCGATTTTGCTCAATAGCCTTTTCAATCCGGCGTGTGCTTGAGCACCGAAGGTCGCGTCGAACCAGCTTCGCAATCTGCTTGTTCAGAGCCGATACACGAGACGAAGTAGCCTCAGTGTCTTCCCGTCTTTTAGTCATTAGTCGCAAAGTCTCTTCCGAAAGATCGGATTTCTTGCCCATACGATGAGTCGTGCAAAATTTTGCGCCCTCCTCCCTCACAATTCCAACGATCTTTTGGAGTTCCTCGTTTACGTTTTCTGTGGTTTCCACGGCAGCAAATCGGTTTTCCAGATTTTTCTGAAAAGCTTCGGATCCCGCACTGATTTGAAACAGATTAGGTCGGAGCGTGGACTTTATCATGCGGCGCCTTTCCAACTGGACATCAATACTTAGGGTGCCTCGAACTAGTCTGTGGTCGCTTCCGGTGTTAAACCTATTGACCACTGAGACATCCCTAAATATGTGTCTTTTGTCCGTCATGATAAAGTCAATCTCATTTTTTGTCACAGTGTCGGGGCTTCGCCATGTCCACTTTCTCTGTGGCTTTTTCTGATAAAAAGAATTCATCAAGAATAGCCCCTCCTGTTCGAGAAAGTTGACAAGCATTTGCCCCCTGTGATTTCTGCTTCCAAATCCATGCGGGCCTATCCTCGATTCGCTGAAAGACTGTACTCCCACTTTAGCGTTAAAGTCACCCATGACAACGTTGAAGTGGGTCTTGGTGGTGTTGTGAAGGGCTTTGGATATATCTTCGTACATATCCTCTACCTCTTCATCCGAGTGTGTCGAGGTCGGTGCGTAAACCTGTACTACCTTCAAGCTGTACCTCTTAGATAGCCTAAGTATCAGGTAGGCTACCCTGTTCGACACACTGGAGACCTCTTCAACGTTGTCAGCAATGACCTTATTAACGAGGAACCCCACGCCACCTTGGGATGGTTCGTCGCCCTCACGGAAATACATAAGGTGACCCGACTCTAGAGTTATGGTGTCCTCCCCCTGTCTTCGGACTTCACATAACCCGAGTATGTGCCACCTTATGTTGTTTAGTTCCGTCTCCAATTGTAGCAGGTGCTCGTCCAGCCGCAGCGTTCTACCATTATACGTCGCCAAAGTCAGTTGTTTTTGGTAGCCTACGAGTCTTCGGTGATTCTTAGCACCCCCCGCCCCGCCGTTACCATGACCGCTACCTTGGCCAGGAATAGCAGAGCCGCCGGAACTAGGGGCCATATTTTTATGTGCGCTTAACATAAAAGGTAATGCCCATAATCGCCACGCTGGGCAGGCGTGTTGGCGATCGCAGGACACAACAATTCGCACCGCTGATGCTGCTGCCCATCAGCGGCCAGAGAATTTAGCGCTGTGCCAGAATAGGAAGGGCTATACCGCCATCAACCGGTCGCCAGAGCCTCGTCGGTTACTGCAGGATGCACCGCGTGCAGGTGAGGTTGACATTTGAAGCAAAAGTTGGAGTGTTGCTCCCTTACATCCCATGCTGGATACCATAGAGAAAGTTTTGTTTAAGTGTTTCCGGTGGTCTAGGGCAATTAGCCCGTAACAGTTAATAATAAAAGACTAAAACAAACCGGTTAAAAATAGATTTTACTTGGAAAAAATTATAAGAAGTTTGACGATAATAGGGACTTAAATAAATACCACAAGTAATATAATACATGCGAGATCGTATCGCCATGCGATAGGCTTAATTTAAAAACATCATGAGCTTGTTCACATTTGTTCAAATTAGAGCCACGGTCGTCACTCGGAATTTTATATAGGTTCTATATATCCTTATTTACGACGGCTCCAAAGCTTAGTCGGTAGTGTCCTGCCCGCGAAGCGAGGGTCCCGAGTTCCAATCCTGGCCAGGGCATGCTTTGTGTATTGATCATAAAGTTTGTTCTCGGGTCTTGGATGTTTGTGTTGTGTTTCTGTTTGTCCATGCCACAATACGAAGAAGAATACAGAATCCTAGTGCATGAGTGTGTAATCGTTTTTTATGAAGACTTCTTCGCCACCTTAATATGAAACTTGTCTATTCAGTTCAGACCCTGTCCATCAAATACTTTTTAATGAACAACTAATTATTACTCGTCTTTAATTTTCACAAATCACCAATCATCTCGAGAACATGTTCAAGGTTTACCAGAACTTTAATTTAAACATGAATCATGACCCGATGTGTGGGTGTCGTTAAAAATACGCTTAAGAGTAGATACATACTACGAGTATTAAAAGGATTTTACAATGAGACCTTGACATTTAACATTATAAAAGCAACCTTTGCACTCCCACTTTGTAGCTACAAAAATGTCTCTGCGGACAAAAATGCGCCAAACCTAATTGCATGCAGAAGCGCAAGCACTCAGCATCAGAATCGCTTTCGGTGAAGCTAAATCTAATAACCAAATGGGCATCAGATTTAAAAGCGTACACAAAGGCTCTAATTGAAAAGACGCCTGTTACCGAATACGGTCTACTACGTAATTTAAAAACAAAGCGCTATCGAATTCAAAGAGAAAGTTGATTAAGATAATGTTTGTTTGTCAAAGGTATTTTTGCAAGGCCGCTCAGAACTTTCTTCTTTTTTTTGTTTGAATTTCCTATTTATTATTCTTTAATTTAATTTTATTTGTTCTCTCTGTATTCAACTTGTAAAGCGCTGTCTAGTGGCTGCTGGCGTAGCCATTTTAGTAACTGTCAACTTATTACTATTGCTAGTTGCGAAAATTAGTTAATATCGATAATCAACAATTTCATTATATCAAATACTACAGTTGTTTGCAGAAGCTTACAACAAGAGTTACTATAGAAGAGGGAAGAAAAAGTGTGTGTTGCTAACTGGTAACATATTTGCACTAAGCCTTATTAACCTACTATACGTATATTATTATTTTATATCTTTTGATAGTAGATAATAGTAAATCAGTACGTCATCACTGATTTGTATTGTTACGACAAAGGCGACCTTGTTTCGATTTAAATTCATATTATATCTTCTGATGACTGCATAATTATCGATGCATCAATATCGATCAAAGACATAAAACAGTCAGCTGAATATTTTTTTCGATATGTTTAATTAACCTTAATGATTATTAAAATGCACTATTCGAAATATATCATAAAATATTTAAGAATTTTCAAGAACGCAAGAAATACATCGAACCACAATAACGTAGCAAGTAAGAGAAAATTTACTCTCGGCAGAAATCTATTGAAGTGATAAATGAGAGCAAATGGACTACGCAAGCGTGGTCTCAATGTTCGCTGGCGGAATAATCAAATTTACACACACTACGCCTTTTCTTCGCTAAGGGCGGCTAAGGGTTGTTCGTTCATGTCCTATGATGTCAGAATAGGAATAAGGTCCTTAGTTATGTTGTGAGATTCCTGTTTGGAGCATTACGTGTGAGAGAATTTTTTCATTTTAACAACACAACACATTTGTGTTAGGCGTTTTAATTAGTTTTTTTCTATCTTATATACAACGCACAATACAGCAAAGCTTTCGAGGATTTAGTAGCGTCTTCAAATTACGTAAATGAATGCTAATTTTCCCCGTCGGGGACAGAATTACGGTGTAGATTCAGTAATTAAAACTTCTGCGGACAAATTGATCCTTCGCCGTAAATTGGGGGACTAGTGTCCTTCATGAGTGACGTCATCAAAGTGAATAGCCTCAAGGCTTCAGAAGACTTACGCAATGCTCATAAAACTCTACTAGGCAATAAAATGTTAAAATGAAACCTCGTGAAGTACGATAAAAGTCTCTTTGGTGTCACTTTATGAATACGTTCCATTTACTTGTTTTCGGTCAAATTTGAATCTATTTTAAGTTCAGTAATTGGTTCTGTAAAATGCTGATGGTTTTCTACGACCAATATGATTTGTTGACGGAAAAATATGCGTTTCGAAGGACCATTATCATTAATAGGCGGGATACAATAACGATTTTCCACGTAAACCGCGGGTTGGGTCAACCACGCCCTGGTTACCCCAGTGCTTACCTATCATAATGTTATGTTACGGATCTGCGAATCCGACCTTGAGACTGCCTGACGACAATATTTCACAGGGATCGACATGTTTTTCTTGCTTGAGGCGAATTTATTGGACATTGTATTAGTTCGTGTCCCTCATGTTATTTATAGTGCTGATATTCCGTGAAATCTCATTACGGTTGGTGTCAATTTTCCTTTATTAATGACTGATTTCAATGATAATTTATATTTTATCTGACAGCTAGTTTAAAAGAATTGGTTCATAGGCAAGAGCGATAGATATTCAGCCGGAGATGGTCCAGTTGACCACCAAAACGGTGAGACAGGGAGACGGTGCTTTAACTATAATCTTTAGATTTTGAGTGCATTTTTCAATACTAAAACAAAGAGTTCGAAGAACATGACGACAAAGTTATTTTTAAAGTTTTATAAATATATTCGCGTTTGGTTTATAAGTTTTTAAAATATTATATTATTGTATTTAAAATATTATATATATATTTTATGCTATGTAGAGTAGGATAATAGTAGAATCTATAAGTTATTAGTACTTTTTGTAAATTAAAATTGTCTTGTTTCCGTTTTAGCGGTATAGGCTTTTGTATTCGATCAAAACACTTCCGTCGCCTAAGTAAATAAATGTTCTGTTTCTATTATAGATTTACTTCTCCTTTAGTTAATTCGTTCTTAATTAGTCACGTTTAGCTTCTTATTTTTTATTTTAGTGATATTTCCCAGAAAGTAACTATGTCCAGTGTCGAAGCGATGAATGGATACAATATACCTTGTTCTCCATATTCATTCCAGACAATAGAAGTAGGGGCAAAGCGGCTGCAATTGCAACACCACAAAAGTTGCGATAGCAGCAGATGTTTCGCGTGGGAAATTATTCGGGACGTGATCATTGTAGTAGATCTGTGATCGTGGTCGTATGAGAGCATAAACATTCATAATATGGATCAAAAAGATGTTCATATTCGCTCCCCTAGATTGCATAAAACAGCGGGAGTGGGAAGCCATAGTTTAGTGTTAGTTTGGTTTGCCACCAATGGTGGTTATTTTAGATTTCAAATTGATTTTGCGTGTGTCGTGTCTCATGAATTTTATTTCAACATGCCAAATTATATAACATTCATGTAATAGGTGTGTGAATATGACTCCGCCCCTTTTTGTCAAAATAAAACACATTTGTTCGCTTACAAAATTAAAAAAAAAATTATTGAAAGTACGCTCCATCTGCAGCTACAACCTTCGCACATCGTTCAGGTAGTTTTCGTATTCCTTGCTGGAAGAAGTCCTGGTCTTTTGAGCTTATCCAGTTGTCAATCCAAATTTTGATACTTTCACATGAAGTAAACTTTTCTCCAGTAAGGTCTGTCTGCATCGTCCGGAATAGGTGGTAATCCGAAGGAGCTATGTCTGGTGAATATGGCGGGTGGGGTAACACTTCCCAGTCCTGTCCCTCTAAATATCTTTTTACGACTTCTGCGGTATGCGGTTTGGCATTGTCATGCTGAAGAACTAATTTGTTATGTCTATTCACCCATTCTGGTCGTTTTTCTTCTATGGCTCGCTTCAAACGCATTAGTTGTCGTCGGTAAACTTCTCCATTAATAGTTTCAGAGGGTTTGAGCAACTCATAATATACAATACCTTTCTGATCCCACCAAATACAGAGCATGACCTTGGCACAGTGAATATTTATTTTTGGCTGTGATGGGCCTGGTTCGCCTGGTTTCACCCAAGCTTTTTTGCGTTTAGGATTTTCGTAGTGTATCCATTTTTCGTCTCCTGTGACTATCCGATGCAAAAATCCTTTTCTTTGCTGTCTTTGAAGCAGCATTTCACAAATGGTTTTCCGACGTTCCATGTCTCTTTCTTTTAAATCATGTGGAACCCAGTAACCGGCTTTTTGAATCATTCCCATCATTTGTAAACGCTTTGCAACAGTTGAACGATCAACATTTAATGCTGCAGCTAATTCTGATTGAGTTTGGCAAGAATCTTCCGCCAATAATGCTTCCAATTCAGCATCTTCAAATTTTTTTGGTGGTTTTCCATGTTCTTTATCCTCAGTACTAAAATCGTTATTTTGAAATCGTCGAAACCATTCCTTGCAAGTTGTATTAGACGGAGCATGCTCACCATAAATCTCCACAAGCAAACGATAAGTTTCCACTGCAGTTTTCTTCGCAATAAAATAATGTAATAACACTTCCCGCAAATGACGTTTATTTGGAATAAAAACCGACATTTTCGAAAAGGTGAAAACAATTGTTGCTTACACTTCAACCAAATATCATAAAATGCGTTAGATAGCTGACATTCAGTACTATCGAATACAAGTATGGTCATTTATTAGTACACGTAAACAATACTAAAAACGACATCTGTTGAGAAAGGGCGGAGTCATATTCACACACCCAATATATTATTTACGTTTTTATAATTACGAATATAATTCATATTGCGGATATGGATTATGACCAGGGATAATATTTAAAACCAGTTAATTCAAATGACAAATAAAAAAGTAATTTATGAAGACCGACACAGACAAAAAACAAACGTAAACAACGAAATTACAGTTAAACTCGCTATTATGAGTGATTGGTGTTGCACAGCAATACCATCATACCAATATAATGCGAAAGTTTGTATGTATATGTATGTTTGTTACTTCTTCACGCTTCAACTGGATTGGATTAACACATGGCACATTTTATCCCCGATAAAGTGAAGTATCCGCAGGTAACTCGAGGCGCAGCTGGTATTTGTTACAAATATTCCATTCAAGCTAGAACAGACTAAAAGGTGCCTTTACACATTATCTCCCTACTTTACATGACAATCGTCATAATGCTTACGACAAAGGTACAATTAAACGGTATTATGTCATGTGTTGCAAGGTCTCGCGCCATGCGCACTGGCAGGCCGTGCAATGATGTCATAGTATGTAAAAAAAGCCTTTATTTAAACTGAGTAAGCATGCCATTCAAGCATGAGTTCAGGGTGGTTGAGCTAATTAGGTTTAATACTCGGCTTTTTCATCAAAGTTCACTTTTCTCTTCTACCACACCACTCTGGTGGAGTCACCTCACTAAATGGACTTCACTCAGTAGAGGTGCGCACGAAGTTGTAGGTAAACGTGTAACTTGTAGATTTTTACATGTATTATTTTTTTGGTGAAGTAACTAAAAAAATACGGTTTTCGGATTTACTCCTTTACTTTTTCTACATGACATTGCTTCTTGCCAAATTTCATGGTTACAAGTTAACTTTAAGTACCCTATAGGTTTTGATTCCCTGTCGAGAGTCAAAATATGCTGCACATACGGCCGTATCGTATGATTGCGTTACTTAGAAGTTAGATTTTTTCATTGCTCCTAGGGATTGATTTGATATTAATTTCAACTTGATACCCCCACGCGTTCCTGAGCAAAAGGGTCTGGACTGACTGAGAACGAAGTGATCCTAATAATGGTTCCTTTTTAATTTGAGGGCAAGGAGAAGTAAGAAACGTAAAAACGAATATCTATCAAAATCAGAAAATGATTATTTCAATGGCATAGTCGACCATGGCACTGTTATCATCAGCGATTTACACGCTTTCAGAAGCTCAACGCAGCGACTGTACGATACACTATGAAACTTCTCACGTAACGCCATTACTCCGCCAGTTTCATGTCGTCTCTGCAGCGAAAACATAGGCTATCGGTGAAATTACAAGCGTGAGACGTTACACGTCTCAGTGACCAGCGAGACGTGATGAGACTCGATTTTTCTCATACTTTGGTAAGGGAGGACCTGAGTCTAAAGGTGCTTTTTAAACAAATTCCGGAAAGAAATATAATTACTGTCAATAAATATATTTAAAAACTTTTATCATTTGTAAACTTGTTAAAACTTACTAATATATCACATTATTGATCAGATCAGATTAATGAGAACCATTTTTGTAGGTAGCAGTAATTATTTCAAAAGCTGAACCAAATGATACAAATGGCGTGTGGAATTCTCGAAGGACAATTAAATAAGGTAGATAGTTCAGTTTGACATCCTATTAAAAGTTCAAGTCCAATTGTTTCACAAGAGTAGGTCAATTGAGATGGCCTTAGTGTCTAGGTGTTATGAATTATCTACCTAAATGAGGAACAAAATTATACTTTGACCAATGTGTTGTATTATTTTTGGCCTACTATCCAGGTGCTATGAAATATCTAGCATAATGATGAACAAAATCATACTATGACCAAAATGTGTAGTATTATTTTTGTTTACATAAAAATGGTTTCAGTGGTAATTTATCATATAATTTCTAGACGACTCTACTATGAATTTCTGCAAGAGTACTATTTGGTAGATGGAATTTTACACCAAACATTGGTAAATGAAGAACTGTATACATCCTTTTCGCTCCTAATCGTATCCCACCGCCCCGACAACTGAGATGGCGATGCCTCTGGGCATCTGAGATCTCCTGGGCCTGTGCTTCTAGCACCCAAACTGAGTGCACCAATGATTGGTGGCAGATCCAGATGTAATGGCAGTAAAGCTCCGCAGGAACTTTGAAACAGTTTGTGTATTACTTTATTTTGCTGCTCAAATGGTACTTAAGAATGTAAGGAAAATAGTCCACCAACTAATTATATTTGCATTTGTATCTGCCAATTAATGAAGTTTGTTTAAAAATGGTATATAATGTTGAGAACATGAGAAAGGTTGGTTTTGTTACCCCATACAACCTGTACTGTACAGCTCTCGCTTTTTAAGAGTTCATATTGTTCCAATTAAAACAATAAGCTTATGCTGTAACAGCAATAAGAATTGATAATTGATCTTTTTTGTTTATCCAGTTTATTTGTGTGTTCATAAGTACTCAGAAATACCTTACATAGTTGGGTAATTCAGTCCCAATAAATTATTTTACTTTTCTAAAAGTACACCAAAGAACAAATATTCTCTATTCTATGTGAGCGATCATAACTCAATAAATTGGTTTTGTGACAATGGCACAATACGAATCAAACTCGAACTCGTGTTTACTTCATTAGGTAAGTTGAAAAACAAGAACCTAAATGCTTCAAATCAGCTATCGTCACTTAACTGTTTAAGAAGTAAATACTTAAGCATTTAGAAGCATTTTTCTACCATGAATATTTATTTATTATTACCAGGGCAGTTATGCAGAAGTTGAATATTAAAACCTGTCTCTTCTGAGAAACTGTGATCCTATGAATATACCAAAAATAAATTATTGTTAAGTCAGACTCAAAATAAAAATGATGGAAATCTGTATATGTTGAGCTTTAAGCTCTTATTATAAGCATAATATGCAACCCAACAAGACAGGAATTAATTTATACTTTTAGTAATATAACTTACACCGTAATATTATGATTCGAAATGCACCTGAAAATATATCGGGCAAGTTAAAAAACCTTAGGTAAACTCTAAATACTATACGAATAGGGCAACTTCCCAAAATAGGTCAAATCCCGGTTCACGTGAGTCCACGTCCAGAGTTATCCCGTTTTCATACGTGACGTAAACCTGCGCGAAATCATAACATCGTCTCGCCTTTCTCACTAAAATCTAGGAAATACTTAAAAATAAAGTCTGTACTGAACAGAACATCCACCAGTCTTATTAACAGATATCTAAGACCCAGAAAACGAAAAAACCTTGGCGAAATAAATAAAAAACCATTCAAACCGTACCTGTTTACTTTTGTTGTCGATCCCATTGGCTTTACCGTCCGGCAAGGTGTCGTTGTTTTCGTCACTTTTATCACTTTTCACACCTTCCAACGCCATATTCATGTAGTTTTTGTAATCACTGTCATGCGAGAAATAATTATTTTTTGCTGAAATCACTGGATACAATTTTCACTCAAATTCGATACGAGCTAACACTCCCATAGACAAACTGAACTGATATACCGCGAACCGCGACCGCAGCCTCGACGCATCGAGCGCGAATGAAAAACGAAACGAATTTTGCGGCGAGAGAGAGCGAGCGAGCCGATAAGACAGGAAGGACCCATGAACGAACGAATGGACTTATGGGGATGGGGACTTTGGGAACTTGAGGGCGGAGGGGATTCTATCTATCAATTTCCTATTTTCTTACCACCTACCACACCAAATTACATCTGAGGTGAGCCTTCTTTATAAGTTACGACCTTGAAAAAGAAGGCTTACAACTTAACTGCATAAACGACTATTGTATTCTCAATCTCAACGTTATCAAGCTTTAGACAGACATTCAGGTACCGCCAATGATATCATCTAAACATAGATACTAATGGGTAGTACTTATCTGTAGTGATATGTGGACCAGTTATAACGTAATGATAAAGAAAATAACTTCGTAATCGTATCTTCCTAATAATTAAATCAATAGGTTTTTTAATTGTCTAACTTGTGTTTGTTTTCCAAATTTTTAAGTATTATTATAATATTCTGATGCCATGATATAGGTATTTCTGATGAATTTAAGTCGTTCTTAATACTCACAATATTTAATATTCTTACTGATCGTACTCCTCTGCAAGTTCTTAGCTCATTTCTTTTGAATTTGCCGCTCTTTTCAATACTTACAGTTTTTTGCTCATGACATGATAGATGTCTCTTTGAAATGTCAATGTCGAGTTAAAAGTATGACAGATAAGCAGAATCTGTAGTATAGTCAACTGCAGGTGTTTCAAATTATTATGGGCCATTTCTGAGGCTGAGAATCAAAAATTAAAAAGAAGAAGAGGATGAGAATTTACTGTTTCCTATTTCCATCTTTCACTGCATTGTGAAACAACACACTGCTGCGTTTTAGGTAATCGCCGACTATACGCCACCGCAGGCCGCGCGCTTATCTGTGAGTTTTATAAAATTATTTAAAATTGTGTTATACGTACAAAATGACAAAATCTACTGTCATATTGTATGAAGTATGTACAATGAATCAAAGTAAAACGTCATTAAATTATATCTTTGGAAGTATTATGTCAGACCTAAGATTGATTATAGTTCCTTTGGAAGTTAACAGATGTCGCTGTCAAATCCTGAAATAAAAATATCCGAGTTAAAAATAGTGATTTTGTTAGAAAAAATGCATAAATTATTTCGAGAGAATCTTAGTTAAATTTAAGTAGTTAAATAAAAAAATACTAGGCTCTCCATTACATACATACTTCATAAGAAGAACTCGTTTCATAAGAATGAAAGGGTTCCTTCAACATTTACAAGATGTCACTACTATGCAAGTAATAATATTATTAGCCTCTTTGCGAATTACGAAATGAGCTGCGTACCTAAGAATGAAATGAATAAAACACGAAGATTTTTTAATTTTTTTTCTTTGGCGTGAATTGTCAACATAATGTAAATGATGGTTGATCTTAGCTACTTTTTGGTTTATGAAACCTATTGATGGAATAAATAAACGTATTTAAAAAAAACTCACGGTGTTTTTATTTATAAGGATGTTAAGTGGTTACCGGAGCCTATAAACAAGAGCGATATGAGAAGTTGAGATGTAGCGTCTCATGTATCTGTACTTACCAACTTATAGTTGCTGGCACTTAGAGCTTTAGCGGCAGATTATCATCACTACAAAACACACATTGAGGGCTTTAATGTGTGTGTGTGTGTTTTGGACTCAGAGAATCCAATTTTTTTACATGGCTTCGAGTAATTTGAACTCGCACTAGGTGCCTTTTTTAGTAGGAGAAATACGTTACTTAAACAGATATTTGATTACTATAAATGCTATCGATAGTATTATTAGTCTTAAAATCGATACCGAAAATGTTACACGGACATTCACGACTTTTTCTCCGAAGAGTTAGGCAGGGCCTTAGAGGCCCACATTTCCCCCTACAGGTTACAATCAAGTTACAATTTCACGAGATTGTAGCCAGCAAGTGTGGCTAAATAACTCTTGTACTGCTTGGCGTTCTCAAGCATAGGTAATTTAGCTACAATACAACATCCCTATATTTAAATAACACATTCCTTAAAAATAGCCAGGACACAACAAAATAAAACGAAGGGGTTTTTTTTTACGGGACTAGCAACTATCAAGGACACAACAAAATATCAAGAAGGGGTTTTTTACATAACAAAAGTGACGGGACTATCTGAAGGCCCACCTGATGTTATGTTACCTCTCCCCATAACAGCGGCAATATCTATATGTAGTATATAAATAAATCCCTATTTCCCTTGGTCACTTCATCACGCGTGAACTACTGGACCAATATTGCTAATTGTTTTGTTGTATTTGTTATAGTCAGGAGAAGGTTCTTATGAAAGAAGAAAATAAGAAAGTTGCTAGTATAAGTAGCAGTAGAACTCGTGCCAAGTTCGTCCGGAGAGGTACTGCCACCACATCTGGAATCTGCTGCCAAGCAGTAGTGGTTGCATTACTGTGTTCCGGTGGAAGGGTGTGGCTGCCGGTGAAATCACATGCGCATGAGACATATCATCCCCGTCTCGGGTGATGGACGCAGCAGAATGAATGCGACTCAGTAAAGATTTGGATCTCATACTGAGTCGCACGCATTACTGTTGTCATGGGCGAGGGACACCACTTATCAGCAGGTGGGCCCTCAGCTCGTTCCGTCACTCATTCACATAAAAAAAAAGAAGTAGTGATATACAATATATAACACAAATAGGCCCTACTGATGAATGAGAAGACCCAAGACACAACCCGTTGCGCCCGTCACCCAAGATAAAAAACTCTCACCTATTAAAAGAACATTTTTCATTGACTTAGTTTATCAGTAAACATATAACACCATTGCACATATTTACTAGGTATATATTTCCGTATCGGAGTAGGTAATGTTGAATCATTAGTGAGACACAGAAGCTTGTCTGGCATGGACTGGACTGGCATACAATAAACAAATACAATTATTTGAATAAATATTCAACGTTAACGAAATTCCCATAGAGAGCATTCATGTTCATAAGCTTGGTGATAACGGGTTTTGATAGTGATAATATTCTTGTGAGCTTATATTGAAAGCTGTAATTATGATTAAATGTAAGTATTTTATAAAAATTTCATTTATTTTTTTAAGGAAAAAATAGGGGTGTATCTTAAATGCTTTATAATAATGGTAGAGTCGCTGAATGGTATGGGCATTTTCGACTGAAATAATAAATAGGTAATAATTATTTTATTAAGTTTTTTTGTTTTGTAATATTGAGCGATATTATAAAACCTACCGATAGTAATGAGATAAACATGCAACGACATAAATTAAAAAAAAAAAAAATTCTCTCGGAGCATCAGAGTTCATAAAAGTGCATCAGTGAAGTTTTAATCAAGAAATGTTACTTAATTATTTTTTTAAAATATCAAATATCACAAATTCGCTAACCTAACCTAAGACTAACTATTATGTGTTTAATAAGTCCTAATTCTTTAAGTAGTTTTCAAAAGTATTATAGCATTTTACATCTTTGAGCATTTTTGAGCATGCAAGGATATTTCAAGCATTTTATTTCAATACAGCACAAAGAATGATTAATTAAATGAAAATTCTAATAGCAATCAACCTATTTAATATGTAAATACGGCTATGCATGTTGAAATTAATATTACCAATTAGATGCGATGTCAACAACAGATACAAACATTTCCTGACCACAGTTCAAGTAAACCTGGGCATACTCTTATCATTACAAAATAGTCTTTTTATACTTTGCACAAGACTCAAAAGGTAAAGCCCTGTATAAAATTACGTTTTATTGAGCTCCAATGATCGTAAACGATGCAAGCAATTTAAGTCAAGTGAGATCAAGGTCCATAATAGCTGCTGCTTATTGGAATATCATTCGATAAATGTACTACACTTAGTTGATAGAAGTCTCCCTACTTTCAAAGTGTAGACAAAGCATGGACAAACAGAAACACAAGTAAAAATAAACCCGGGAACGCACACATTTTGTGGTAAGCATCAAGATTGTCTTCTCGGGTCTTGGTTGTTTGTCTTGTGTTTATGCTTGCCCATGCTCTACACATGGAATCCTAATACAGAGGTATGATTGTGTAACGTGTTTATTTTTACTTAGTTCTAAATCTAAGCCTTAAAACTTTTCACCAAAAGCACGTTCCTTCAGATCATGAGATATCTATAATTACTGAAAATTTTATTTAGAAGATGACTGTAATCGATATCTGTGCCTAATTTCAACCAGATCCGTTCAGTCGTTCTGGCGTAATTGAGTAACAAATCTCCATCCAAATTTTCGCATTCATAATAATAGTAAGATTACTTGAATGTGATCTCACTATCGCCACAGAAAACCCTTTATGTTGCGATAAAATATATTGTCTCCCTTTATGGTTACAATTATGAATCATAAGTACATTCAATTATTTACTACCTGAAGTTTGTTCTGACAAACTCATGACATGTTAATAGCATGAGGTGCATAGTAAACAAACGCCATGGCTTGTTTATTAGCATTGCATTGCAAACTATCCACAAGGCTGAATGTGATGCAACTTTTATGTATGCACATAGATAATTGAGCGATTCAATTAATACGCTATTAAATACTTTATATGTAAAGAGGTAATATTCAGTACACCTCACATCTGAAAAAAGTTAATTATAATTAATTAAAATTACAATATAATCAGTAATAAATGGAACAGACACGTATTTCCACTAGGCATTTTCAAGAGCGTTGACTCTAGATGTAGCCTTCTCGAAGGGGAGTGGGTATTGAAACCATGACCTACAGCGCAGAAGGCAGATCTACCAACCGAGCTATGAGGCCAGTCACTTTTAGATTGAAAAGTTCATCATCTTCCTGCCCTTATCCCGCACTAAGTAGGGTCGGCACAACATGTATTTTTCTTCCATTTCCCTCTGTCAGACGTCATCTCAGTACTCCTTTCTTACGCATATCATCTTTCACACAATCCATTCATCTTGTCTTTGGTCTACCTCTTGTCTTATATCCTTCCACACAAGTTATACTCACAAAAATATATCATAAAATTAAATCCCTTATAGGTACGTAAAATATGAAAAACTTGGTGAATGGCAATGAGGTGATGATTTTCAAATTCTTGAACAAATACTTTCAATCCCGAATTTGTCATGAACGGTCCTCCCGTGGTATGAACATTGTGCGTATGCCACGCGACAGGGCAGCTATGCAACTACTTAAGAAAATATATACTAATAGAACAATAAACAGATAACAATGATAACGTAACCCCTGAAGATCAAAGCACAGTCAGTCGCCAACTTATCCTCGAGAAAATACATCGTTTGTAGAATAAAACGTATTTGCGTCAGAGCTGTGAGTTTCGTAATAGGTACGATTTAACTTTGGATCTCTTTGGGATTATGTAGGATATATATGTGAATTTTTTGTCCTTGGAGTAAACACTTTGTGAATTAGTAAACATGAACATGCAGTTCCATTTTTTGCATGTTTATTGCTATTCCATTACTATATTTTTGAATTGTAGAATTATATCAATATACCTATAAGTAATAATAGCTTTGACTTAAATGATCAGTGTGAGTAAACTTAGTGAGAGGCTAAGAAACCATGTTTCTTAGCTTACTCGGCCTAAGCAGGGGTCCCGGGTTCGATTTCCGGCTGGGGCATACT